>CM057457.1:241733750-242990000 GCA_016271365.2 Neoceratodus forsteri
AAAATGTCTTGGTAGACAGGCTAAGTCCGTCACAGTCCCTGGTACATGAATGGGAACTACGGACCTTCCTGGTAAATTACCACTTTGCAAGATGGAGTCATCCAGAGTTGGACCTTTGCATCCCCACAATGCACAAATGCAGCATTTCTGCTTGCTCGCTCCAGGGCCTGGAGTTTTTGGCAAGGCACCTTCCTTTATGAATTTCCTTCGATCCCTCTCATTTAGACTCTTCTGTTAAACTGAGGGCAGAGCATGCCACACTGCTACTATTGTCCCTTCTGACTTTGCCAAATCTCACTTCCACTTCTGCAGCATCTAACAGTGGATCCTCCTGTTTAGCTACCACTTTGCTGGGGTCTTCAGCTGCAGGACAGGGATTCCTGGTCCATCAGACCTGCAGTCCCAGCATCTGCATGTGTGGCTCCTGAAGAAGTAGCCATTGCCCGTTTTGGGGTTTACCCACATGGCTGACGATTGCCTGTAGCTGGAAAGCCTTCCACAAGATGCACCTATTTTTCCAAGGGAACAGTCAACAAAAGGACCCCACACTCACGCCTGGGGCTGGTCCCAACATGCACTTATATATATATTTTTTTTTTTTTTTGAAATTTCTGTTTATTCCTCCTCCCCAGCCTGCCACCTCCAACCCTTCAGGGGGACAACTGGACATCCACTGCCCGAAACCTACCCAAGCAGACCCCTAGGCCCCACGGAGCGCACGCGTTCGTCGGTCTGAGGTCTGCTGAGGCGGGCACAGGCAAATAATTGAACGCGGCCATGGTCCTCCATCTTTCCGGTTGAGGCAGGCTTGTTTCACGTTTTTCTCCTCCCGAGCAGCGGGTAACCTCCCCGGCGTCATGGCGCATGCGCCCGGCGTCCATGCTGCTCAATGCGCCCATCCCCAGTGGAGCTTGCAGTTCCTCGAGCCTCTGTTGGGTCATGCAAGTGTCGGGCATCGGCGAATCCTCCCGGAGAGAAGGCGAGCTGTGGTTGGACACTCCAGCCTATCTTCCCCAGCTGACCCTGACGACCTGAGTCGCTCCGAACCGGGTCGCCCGGCGTGGTGCGGAGTGTGGCATCCAGCGCCTCAGCCCTCAGCGCCACTGGGCCGGCTGCACCATGCCTTTATGTACAAAAACATTTTTGGTTTACTTACAGTTTACTGTAATATAGTAGATTGTGTCAGACTGATTTTGTTTACTTCTGGGCCTACATCTTCTGCAGTTGACATCAGAGCAGTAGACAGCAGTGGGATTCTGTAGCCTGCTGTTTATGTTAGAGCTTTTATAATCTGATCAGATGTTTTCCAGTTCTGCTTTTCTCCGGGGGCTAAGTACAGTCCTTTGTGACTGTACTTAACTATAGGAGGACAGCAGCACCAGGAAACAAAAGATCAGAGCTTATGTGTCAGCTGCAGGGGAATCTGGGATCTGTAGTAACAGAAGATATCTGCCTACAAGTAAACAAAATTAATCTGATACAATTTATTATGCTACAGTAAACAGTAAGCAAACTAAAATGTTTTGCACACAAAGTGTAAATTGGGACCAGTCCAACACTTGAGTGTGGGGCCCTTGTGCGGTCTGTTCCACTTTAAAATGGAAGCATTTCTTCACAGAGCAGGCTTCCCGTTCAGAAGACCCATATACCTGTCCTGTCAGTACTGTACTGGCCTACCTCCTGTCTCTATCTGACTACGGTCTCCAGTAGTCTTTTTCCATGCCCTTAATGATGGGTGCTCAGTGGCACAGCTAGAAAGTGTCTCATATGTTCCTAAAGGTATTTTGCATATGCAATCCCCAATTTGCAAACCAGTTCTGCCTTGGGACCTTAATTTCATATTTTAAAAGTTGTCTCTGGCTCCATTTGAGCCAGTTGCGACTGTTTCCTTTCATAGAAGACTCAGTTTTGTTTGACATTACATCAGCTTGCAGAATTTCCGAGCATCAGGCTGTGATGCATGAGCCTCCTTATCTGATTTTCAACAAGGACAGGGTTTCCTTGCAATCTAATCCATGCTTTCTACCAAAATTGGTCCCTGATTTCACTTTCTTTTTTATCTTCCTTTATTGGTCAATGGTTAAACTCTTACCTTTACATTCCTTTACACATTCTTAGGTTTCGATGGCTTATAACTGTTATAAGATATAGGACATCTTATATATATATATATATATATTTTTGACAAGTCTTCAAAATATACATTGTTCATAGACCAAAAACCTTTACACATTACAGGTTTAACCTCTCATCTTTTTTTCTGTGGTGAAATTCTAGATACATATGTGTTTTAAAGAACATATCTTATCCATAATAACAGTAAACCACACATTTTGTGTTCAAATAGTTACATCTTAAATAAGTATTACCAGGATTAATTTACAGGATGAAGGCAGACATTGGATACACAGAGACAGGTCAGAGGGACCATAAAAGCATATGTTATTGTTCAATTAATAAAACAACGAAGTACTCTTTCTTATCTGTAATTCAATTTCCTATCTGATGAGAGGACTTCTGGAGGGAGGGTGGAACTAAGTCAGGTTATCAATTTGCGATAGTCTCTTCCCTTCTTTTCATTTAGGATACCCCTATATTTAATTACTGAATTTGTTCCTGAATTAGTTCCCATCTGGTCCATCTTGTAATATAAACTTCCATTCTATTATTTAGAGCATATGATATTTGTTCATTATGTTGTATGTTCTGTACTACAGCTTTCCATTCCCTTACGGTAGGGAAGTGGCTTGGAGCCATTTTTTAGTGATTGTTTTATAAGTTGCTCCCAATAAAATCGCCCATAAATATAATGTGTGTTTGTCATTCATTCCTGCTGGAGGTATATCCAATAGTAGGTTGATCTCTGTCATTTGGGAGTGATTTTCAAAATCTTTATTATGTGACCCGATATTAGGGACCAAAAGTAGTTATTAACGGGCAATCATAGAATATATGTTTGTATGTACCTTACTCTCTCACATAACCTCCATCATCTTTCTGGCCCTCGGTTTTCCGCGCCAGAACTGTAAGTACTAAAAAATCTTGCTCTAACCTTCCACACAAATTCCTCCATAAGGGAGGAGGTGGTAGACCAGGTGTTCTTCTATATTTTAGGCCAGTCATGAGCACTAATTATTTGTTTAAATTCCTTTTCCAATTTGCCTTTACCGGATCCATTGAATGCTCATGTAACAGCACTAGAACTTATAAATTATTGAAATGGCCTTTTCTCCAAGAGCAGAGGACCAAATTTGTATAAACGGACATTGATCCTCATAAAGTTGTGACTCTTCCCTCTGCTCTAAGTTGGGTTATGATGTAATTTCTCATTTGGTAAAAGAACAATCTGTCCTTTTCTGTCCAATTAAATTTCTCCTGGGCCTCTTCGAAGTTATGGGGACATCTCCTCTCATTATTTGCCAAGGGCTACTATCCCTTTCTTTACTTGAAAGTTATACCAAGACCTACCCACCCTGATTTCACTTTCAATTAGACTATAAACCTTCCTGTGTATTATCTTTAGCATGCAAACAGAGGTGAAGCATTGCCCTGCACCTGATGTTCTATAGAACATCACACTAAGGATTGCAGAAAGTCCTCCCAGCAAATTGTATTGTTCAGCCATGGAAAGAGGGCAACCCTATCACTAAGCAGTACCTGTGCAAATGGCTGGCTCATTGTGTTGAGTTCTGTTACCAGAAACTCCTGGTGCTCTGTGTGGCCACGCTACAGGTGGGTCTGACCACTTCCGTTGCCTGCTTTCAGAATGTTTCTGCAGTTGACATATGTACTACTGCCACATGGAGCACTGTGGATACTTTCACTCAGAACTATAGTCTAGGCATCATCTTTCGGAGCATGCTGGCTTTGGCCTTGCTGTTCTGCAGGGCCTTCTGTCCTGATGTATATAAGGTTCTGCCATCCTTCCTGGGTACATTGTGTACTGCCTGGTGATTGTTACAAAAGTGTGGCTCAAAGGAGGAGATATCCTCGAATCAATGAAGACAGAGAAGTTTCTTACCATAACAGTAGATCTTAAGTTCCTCCATTGGGTCACAGTGCATCTGTCTTCTGTCCCCTTTTCATTCCCCGTAGTATTTGTTGGCAGTTGTCCACTGCCTTGTCTGAGGTGTGTCCATAAGTGCCCTATGCTCATAGTGCCCAGTCCCATGTCTCTCCTTGTGTGCCTGGTACTGGTTTAGTCTCCCGCAGGCTCTCCGGCTCATTTTTGTGAGAAACTGAGAGCAAACGGTGCTGCTCGTGTTTTATAGATGATGCTGAATTGTATGTTATCGTGGGCATCCACCAGGTAGCAAAGGTTTCAAGTAGTCCTGATGCCAATGGCATACAGTTCCAAAGGTGGGCCCATGGAGGAGATTCACTTTAAGATGTACACTTACAGTGAGTAACTGTTCTTTTCTATATAGGTTATATATTAATGTAATGATATAAATATGCAGTCCTGTGTATCTTACAGTGACTTGTCAAAATAACCATACTTTAATTCTGTAGTACTCTCTGATAGTCTGCCCAGCCTTGAGATCATTTAAATTCCCTCTGTACCTACTTGGTTGTGGTGACTGACTCACAGGAATTATGAGTAGTCAGTTAGTCTACCACTAGTAAAATGGGTTAGTCAAAAGTTAATAGTAATGTACCAAGACAAAGGTAAAGAATTCATCCTGAGGAGCAATTATATGATGCTGTACAAGATTCACCTATGTCTCTTCCTTTTCTGTAGGCTTCCTCCTCATTGTCACCCTTCTCCATAAGATCTATACGTAGCTGGTAAATTGGTGGGACAGGTACAGACAACTCTCCTAATGCCTGAGATCTGTGCTTGCATCAGCTTGAAGAAAGGTCCCCAGTTTGGGTAAAATTTGTCAGCTGATCTAAGACATCGTAGCTAAGATGTTCATTGGTAGCTAGGATTCCCATTCTTTGTATCCCATTCATTCAGTGTTGGAGCCTGTTGCTGCCTCCACCTAGAGGAGGAAGTATCAGTTATTTGGCACATAGTAGTGCCCCTAGCAGCAGTCTGCACTGGGGTTTTGGCAGCCTCCACCTCCTGTACCATTATCCAAAATACAAAGTCTGGGTGTGAAATTAACCTTTTTGCAGGTCTGCATCTGTTTTTCTTTGATGTTTACTTGTTTGTGCCTGTCCCTGTTTCAGTTACCACAATACCAAGAGTGTGATGCTCTGTATTGGAATCACTGCCATGGTCTGTCTCTCAGTCACCCTCTTCTGCTTCCAGACCAAGGTAAATTCAAGTGTGTGTGTCGTGTGTGATTTATTTTCTGTTTTACTTACTGCCCCTTCCCAGTTCTCTCAGTTTACCAGTTCCTCTGTGCAGTACCCTTTGACCTTTACTGCTGCCTCAGTAGTTCTGGTGCTGAACCATGTGATATGACACTTGAGATGTGTGCTTGCTTTTCCAGCCCAAGAAAGCGTGTGCCCTCAGGGGTACTTTACTGGGAGTTGGTCCCTGTCATATCCCAGTAGCCTCTGAGTTGCATGCATTGGTGAGGCAAGTTGCTCAATTTCTGGAGAATGAACACACCCCAACCTCTGACATCAAGAGAACTCTGGGATTTTACTGGCCTTATAGAAGGTCCATGCATTCTAGTTTCCAAATGGCATGTTTGAGACCTGGGCTTGCTGGTTAGTGGAACCCCAGAATCTCTCTCCACCACTGCCTTGAAACCAGCTCCCAGTTCAGTGGGTGTTCTTGATCAATTCTTGGTGGTTCATGTGATGGCTGGGAAGAACCCCCTTGTTAACATATCCTTTACATACCCTTGCATTCTCTTTCCCACTTTCAGCTGCCCAGCTGCACTGCCCTCTAACTGGGAGGGGCGCAACATAGGTAGCGATGCTAATGCCATCTTATGGAACAGCTGGCAAAGGATCCTTGTGCCTAGTAACTGCTGCTTCCTTTTTGAAGCTGACGGTCATCTGAGTCACATCGGACTTCCAAATCCCTGGAAAGTGGGGAGGATGTCCTCTCAATGACTTTAGATATCTCATTTGACAGAATGGTGCTGTTGCACTCCACGCACTCTCATGCTAGCAGGACAGATGCTCCCCGCATTGTCACCCTGATTTTTTGTCAGATTGTCCACAGCTGTGCTGGACACCTTTGGTTGTGTGTGCCCTTGCAGTTTGACTTCACCTCTTGCCATGGATTGCTGTTACTCTGTCAATGACACTGCTGCTGACAAGTCTGGTCATGGCTTTCACCGTCCTTTTGGATATGTAAGTAAACTGGGGGGGGGTGTTAATACATGCAGAGTTCAATGTGCTGTCACTTAGAGACCAGTAGCTCGAACATTTGTGCAGAGAAACTCTTTGAAAGTGAGGGCAGTTGAAACCAACTGTTGCCATGTTCAGTCCAGCAGGGACCAGGAGATTTTTTGTTTCGTTTATAGCACAGTATATTTTGCATATCAGTTGCTGGTCGATAGGTAATTTTGAGTGCAGAATAGTTGAGAACACCTTATTTGTGTAATTTCATCTGAATATAATACCTTACTGTGAAGGCGAGTATGTTGTTGTGTGTGGGGGACTGTTTTCTGTCTTTACATAACCATATTTCATGGACACATGCTTAACTCTTGCACAGATCTGTGTTTTTATTTTTTCCATAAAGGTTTTATCACTCATTTGTCAGACCAGGCAGCCTTGTTCCCAGGTACCGTCGACTGCCCCACACACATATCATCTCTGGTCCAGGGTTGGTTTCTCCTGTGGATTGTTCCTCCCTCCCCCAGAGAGAATCTGGATCGCCCTGGACCTGAAGCGGCAGGGTGGGTTGCGGTGCCCTGGTGAGGCTTCATGAAGTCCAGGTCCACCATTTTCCTCCTATTTTCTCCCCAGGTTCCCAGAGCTGTGGCGGCATGGAGGATGCATGCCGTGGAGGCACGCATGCACCCGGAACCACAGCCCTTCCATACTTCCTGACAACTGTCAGCCACCTGAATGTTGACACTGCCACCAGGCCTCACCTGGTGACAGCTAGGAGCCAAGATGACTCACCGTCCCTGTCTGGGAGGGAGGCTGTGAGCCGGCTGCTCAGTTTCTCCCTGCCACCCCGGTGACTCAAGCTAATTCCCAGACTCGGGTCACCATCATGGTGAGACACCAGTCCTTTGTGCTACTGGGCGGCTCAGATCCATTTATTTAAAGGTTTTATTTCTTGTGTTTTATTTAAAAATTTTTCCCCAGAAGAACTGGTGACAGGCCGTGAGACATTGGTTTGGTTCTCTGACAAGGTGGAACAATACTATTGTTTAAGGTTTCTGGGAGTCTAACCTTCCTTGTGGTTTCTTCATTGATCTTATCTGTGTCAATCTTCACCATTCATCACAGATGGGTACTGGCTGGAGATCAGGACCCTGTGGAACCTTTTTTTTTTTAAAGGATGGCGGGCCGATCTAGCATGCGGTGCTGCCCTCGAGGCCGACGTACTACGTGGCGCCCGAGGATTAGCCTTAAGCTGTGCTCGACCATTGCCGCCTACCAGTTCTTCGCCTCCTGCCGTTGAGGTCGCCCGCGGGAAGCCTTGAAGAAGTGTTTTTCAAATTTTAGGCCTTAGCCTTCTATCGTTGATAGTTCGCCGGTCTACTAGTTCTAGTCTGCCCTACTCGGCGTCGCTGGTAAGATCTTTCCATTATTTATAGTTTTGGTGACGTCGAGCCTACTTTTGAGTGTTTTTTCCGCGGAATGTCATGTCGCGGTCGGAGGAAATCTTCTAAGGCGGCCCCCTATGCGTTAGTGCCCGATGTGGCGCAATTTCTCCGTGACCGAACCAGCATGACCGGTGTCTCTCGTGTCTTGGCCCGCTTCACGACATGGATTATATGCGGCCTGCTTCTCTATGGACGCTGTGTTCTCGAACAGCAGCGTGGAAAGATTGGGCGAGCTCCGCCCGACTTTTCGGTGGGATCGCACTCGTCGGGCCAAGCCCGCGTTCTCTCGGCCTTTCCTCCGGGTCCCCTCCGGTTCTATATGGACTGTGGAGGAGTCTCAACCCCCGTAGCCTAGCCTTGGTTGAGGGCTCCTCCGCGACCTAGGAGGCCCGTCCTGCTTCCTCCCGGGCAGGCGGGAGCGCCGCTATGGCAATCACCCCGTCGAGGTGAAGCCCCCAGTGTCGCTCCAGCAGTTTGGAAGGCCGGGTCGGCCGCAGCCGGTCGAGTGCTGTTGAGGCCTCCGGTGCCGTGGGCACTGTCGGCGCGCTTGCGGCGCCGGTACTGCTCACGCGCCGCGCAACCTTGGATCGGCGTCGCCTTTTGCTATGTCTCGCCTCGGCGCCAGCGGAGACCCGCTGGAGTGCGTTGGTCGGCGTCGGGTCCGTCTGAGCCGTCGGCGCTGCCGGTTCTCAGTGCCACTTTCGGCGGCGGGAGGCGGGCGGTGTCGTCGGCGTCAAGCCTGCTCTCGGGCGGTCGCGCCGCCGACCCTCAGTGCAGCTCGCGGCGCCGAGAACCTGGCGGTGTCTGCGGCGCTGAGGCTGCCACAGGCGCCGTCTCTGTCCCAGTGCCGCTCGGTGCGGTGGACTTAACGGCGCGCGGCTGGCTAGCTCGGACCTCTGGTCCGGCCGTCCCGCCACCTTCTGCCAGCCCGCCAGCGGAGCCGTGGGCCGAGGTGCTGCCTTGACCACTGCCACGACTTCTGGGCCCTTGGCGAAGTCGCTTTCCTCGCCCTCTACCCGTCTGGCTTCCAGGGCCTCGATTCCACCTCTTCGGGGTCAGTCGGGCTCCAGAGTCAGACGAGCAGTCACACCCTCCGGGGTTGCCTGCACAGGAGGGTGAACCAGTGGTCTCTTGACGAGTCGAGTCAGCCACCTCTTGAGGCGTCGGGTTCCCTTCCAGGTCGGGGTCAGTAGCACTGACCAGCAGGCTATGTGCGTGCCACTATAGCCATGCAACCTGGCCTGGGGGTTCCTGGACCCCTCAGCAGGTGTACCCCCCCGTGGTGTGTCTTGATCGCCCGACTTTGGGGCCCATCGAGAAGCCTACGGGTGGGGAGGTGCTGCGCCCTGGATTTCCCCTCGGGGACATCCCAGGGCTGCCAGCTACCTGGCTGACCCTCCGAGGACCAGGACTCTCTCCGGACTCTGAGGGGTCGAGGGGTGTGGGGTCAGCGTAGGCCTTTCTCTGGGGTCCACCGGGTCCTGGGCGAAGCCAGAGTGCGGACTTCCGTCCTTCCCCTTCCAGGTCCTTGAGAGGGTCCCATTCTTTGGAGGCAGGGGACCGTCCTTCTGGACCCATTCGGCCCGAGTCGCCTCACTGGGGATTCTTCTGGGCGCAGCTTAGGCGTACCAACGTGGTTGTACAGCTGTCGGCTGCGAGTCTTCAGGACACCTTCCCGGGTGTCCATGGTCTGCTCCTAGCCCTGGCAGAGGCCAGCCGATCCCTTCCTCGGCTCTGCCCCTACCCCTCTGCCCATTCTCCAGCGCTCCGGGCATTATTGGTCCTACGGGCCTCTCACCTGGGAGCAGTTCAGGCGGTGGCTTCTCGGTTCCCTGCCTACGTTAGGGCCTTGGACAGTCAGGTTTTCAACCTTCCCCGAGCAGCCACCCTCGGGCATATGGTGACCTCCAGCTCCTCATCCCCCTCTTCTGGGGAGAGACCATCTATCCACATCTCTCCTGCCGCTGATCTCTCGAGTATCAGCATTTCCTGTGAGGATGTTGGAGGACCTTCACCTTTCCCCTATCCGTGAGCAATCCAGAGCATGCGCAGTGCTACCTTTCTAGGTGATTTCGGGCGGCCACCCTTGTGGTGCCCCGACCTGCTTCCCTTCGGGAGGCGTCCATGCGTTTCTGGCAGAGGCCCTTCTCCGGAGTTCCTGCCCCTAGGGACCTCAGCCAGAGTGTGCGCTCCTCCAGAGTCTCCAGGTTCTATGCCTCATCCACAGTCGGATTGGCGCACCTGGACACTCCTGATGGGCTCGCGCCCTCCACCGTGACCGGCCCCAGATCAGGACTCTTGGATTTTGATTTCTGGGGAGGAGGACTTTCTACTCGGCACGGTTGCTTCTCTCCATCTCCTCATCAAGCCCACTCTGCAGCCTACAACAGGTTCTTGTGGTCAGCTGGGTCAGTTCCTAGCTGCTTGCCTGACTCGGAGCAAACCAGGCAACCCATCACATTCTCTGCCGTGGCCTGGAGCTAGCAAGGCACCAAGCAAGGGCATCTTTCGACTCAATGAGGTAGCTACCAGGGTAGTAGGGACAGCGATCTGCACCAGAAGATCGGCGTGGCCGCCCTTTCGGTTGTCACCCTTGGCCCGGTAAGGTGATCTGCTCCACTCACCGGGAACCTATCTCTTTTCCCGTGGGGCGAGGCGGCGTTTGTCGGGGCAAATTCCCCGGGGCACCCCGTCTCGCTCTCCCATCTCGGGCCTCCTCAGGCCAGAGTTCCCATAGTGTGTCACCCACTGGGGCTAAGGACACTGTCCCTTAGGGTGCAATTAGTCAACCCCTTGGGGGCTTGAGTACTCACCCATCTGTGATGAATGGTGAAGATTGACACAGATAAGATATAGAAATTACGTTCTTACCGTAATTAGATCTTTCTGTGTATCTTCACCATTCATCCTAATCCCTCCCACCATCCCCCTGGGGCTCCAGTCTCTGGATCCTCCTCCTCTGTGCCTACCCTCTTTGGGCGGGGTAAGTTGGGACACACAGGGTAATTTTTCTTCCCAAATGGTTACAGTTAAGTGGCACTTCCTCTCTACTATTTATCCTCACCCCTACACGGGTGAGAACTGGTAGTTGCCCTCCTTCTGTTATCCTTCTATTTAAAAAAAAAAGACAACCCTTCCTCCCCACCAAAATCTTTACAGAGAGAGTACTGAGTCCTGCCCTGTCCTTCTCCAGAATAACCCGACTCTCTGCTTTGGGAGTTTGCCAGTTATTCTGTGCCTTGAATTCTGGCAGATAAGCTTTGCCACTCCTTGCAGTTCCTATACAGTCTGGTGACGGACAAGGGTCTTCAGATCTTGTTGCCTCTCACTGTCTCCTAAATTCTCTCCCCCAATCCTTCCTTCCCTTCTTCCTTTTCCAAGATTGGGGCCCCTACCCAATCACTTAGTTTTACTTCTTCTATCGTCCTCTCAGTCGTTATTTCTCCTTTTAGTTCAGTTTCTCTTCCTTTTCTGTCCCGTGGACTCTCTTGTCCCACCCTCCATCCCATCCTCTTACCTCTCCGGCGACTCAGAACTGGTAGGCAGGCGGAGTCGACACAGCTTAACAGCTAATCCTCGGGCGCCACGTGGTCGTTGGCCTCGAGGCGGCGCCGATGCTGGGTCGGCTCCGCTATCCGCTAAAAAAAAAGGAACCCGCGGTCCTGATCTCCGGCCAGTACCCATCTGTGATGAATGGTGAAGATACACAGAAGATCATAATTACGGTAAGAACGTAATTTCTATTTCCTGGTGGTTGGTCCCTCTGCCCTACATATTGTTTTGACCTGGTAAAAGGTATTGGCACCCTGGAATCAAGCTGGTGGTGTTGCATCTCTTAAGATGGCACTGATGGTCTTGAGGGTGGCAGGACTTACTCCTTCCAGCCAGTCGATTAATTTATAAACCCTCAACCCACTTCATCCAACATGGGGTACTGTGGGACAACTTTCATACAGGCTGATGGGCAGTTTGGCCTGCCCATCCACTAACCTCCTCAGCCTGCGTGGCACCAACCCGCAGACCTGAATAGCAGTGCTTAATCAGAACATCAGGCAGCCCAGGGTAGTGTTGGCAGGGGCACCCCTGGATCCAAAATTCCTGTCTGCATGGCTCCTGGGCCACCAGGAGCCAGTCATGTCTAGCAGCCCCCTCCCCCTCCATCCCCACCCTGGTAGAAAGTGTCCAGACTGGATGCTTACCCTAATTTCTGCCTTCTGAGATGCAGTGGCCCTGACTTTTGGGCAGACTCCGTTATAGTACCTGGTTGTCTGCATGAAAATGGTCGCACTTCCCTCTAGTTATTTAGTTGGCTGCACAGTCCCTTTCTGTTTTGATCATTAAAGTGATTTTCCAATTTCCGAAAATGATTACAGTTGACATGGTTATGTCATGACTTCCCTGTTGGTATAAAATACAAATAACATTAGAATATGACAGTAACATAATGGTTTGTGGTCAACAGATACATTCAGACTTATTGAAAAGTCATCTTTACATGCTTCTGATTCCCCTGGTGGCAGGAAGAAGTGCCACCTGGGAAGGGACAGACCAGGATAGGACTGTGGAGGACCTGGGGTGCTGATGGCGAAGGGGTCTGGACCTCAGGGGCGCTAGGTGAAACCAAAGGGTTGAGTATCTGAGGGCCAGGGTTGAGCAAGCAGATAAAGTAACAAGCGAAGAAAATGTCTTGGTAACAAAAATGGAAGGTCCTGACATTCACAATCTGGGGACATGTGTTGGAAATGTGTTCTGCTGAGCCCATCTGTGAGTTTTTGTTGTTGTTGTAAACTGTTAAATCTCCTTAGCTAATTGCAGACACGGCGGCAAGGCTATTGACTGGTACATCTAGGACCAGTTATAGTACACCTGTGCTCGCAGACTGCACTGGCTGCCTGTTCCGTGGCGGATCACCTTTAAAGTCAGTTTACTGACCTTTAAAACCCTACACGAACAGGGACCAGTTACCTGCAAGATCTCCTGGCTCTCTACTGCCCCTCCGCCTCTTGGATCCACCGATGAGGGATTGCTAGAGATTCCTAGATTTCACTTAAAAACATTGGGTGCCCATGCCTTTTGTTCCGTGGCCCCTACCTGTGGAATTCTCTACCTCACCGGTTAAGAGGTGCCTGACCGTCGAGAGATTTAAATCTGATTTTTAAAACAAACTTGTTTAATATGGCCTTCCCAGATAATTTTAATTAATTTATGCATCTGTTATTTTATTGTTACTTGGTATGTTTTATTTGTTAACTGTAACGCTTTTGGTTTTGGAAATGCGCTATATAAATAAAGATTTACTTACTTACAAATCGGGTATTAGAAAAATAGAACTAAAATCCTATTTCGAAACCCTTATTCTAATAGAACACATCCAAGCCCGAAAAATCCCAGCAGCCTTTCTTAGTTTAGAGCGGAAAAGGCGTTTGACCGTAATATAGTGGCCCTTCCTATGGGACATTCTGAGAACTTTCAATTTCTGGAATCATTTTGACATGGCTTACCCATATATACTCAGCCTGAAAGCATATGTTAGAGTTAATGGCGGTATCTCTTCACCATTTCCAGTATTCAGGGCACACGTCAGGGTTGCCCGCTGTCCCCGCTGCTATTTGCAATTTACCATCGAACCCTTGGTGGCTGCCTTCAGAATATCTACTAAAATTGACGGTATCCCTTATACCAAACAGAGTATAGGATCCGTCTGTTACATGAACAACATCCTCCTGTCTCTTTTGTCCCCATCAAGTTCGGTCCTAGAAGTCTGGAATATCTTAACACAATTCGAAAAAATAGCGGTTTTAAACTAAATACCTCTAAAACAAAAGTCTTTTTATTAAGTTTAGTCCCACCCAAATCCCCCAAACAAGCATTACCATTAAAGTTGATTCGACTAAAATGAAATATCTAGGGATACATATACATCTTAACTTAAAAGTAATGGAGCTAATCAATTCTGAACCTCTGTCAAGTTCCATACAACAGGACCTAAGCAAATGGCAAATCTCCACTTATATTTTTTCAAAGACAAAATCCGGGTGAACATACTTCCTAGTCTTCTATACCTATTTCAGAATATCCTTTCTTCCCTTCTACATATTTTTTAAATCCTGGGACAATATGATCTCCTCGTTTATTTGGGGCAATAAATGTCCAAGAATAAGGCTACAAAATTTAAAACTAGCACCCACTAAGGGGAACTAACCTCCCAAACCTTAAATTATATGCAGAGGCAGCTTTTTTATCGTCTTCCTCCTCTGGCTGTTAGCTTCTGAAGCTCCTTGGAAAAATGGAGTTCCATCTGAGCGATTTATATGACATTAAAAAATAATTTTTACCTCAGCCGGGAGGACCCCTCCCTAAAAGATTTCTCGGAGATTACTGCACAAGTCCTGAAGATATGGATCAGGATCGTAGAGAGAACCCTCAAACTATGCGAGTATTGTAAAATAATATCTAAGGACAAATCCTTTTCCCATCTCAGTGAGACATGTCCTTCCATCTGTGGAGGAGATTGGGCCTGGAACATGTCTTTCAATTTCTAGGCCCTTTAGGGTCTTAACCTTCAATTAACTAATTAAGAAATTGAATCAAAAGAGATCATTACCGATATTTTCAGGTCACAAATCACATATTGAGAAACTGTGGTATTCAAGTTAAACTTACTAGCCCTTTCCACCCTTTTAAAACTATTTATTGATCACAACCAGAAACCAATGGCGTCACCTAATAGGAAATATATATCGGATTTTAAGAGACCTCTCCAAAGAATCCACATTTTCGATTTTAGAAAGCTGGAATAAAGATCTAAGCGTAGAAATATCAAGAAATCAATAGAAATCACTGCACTCTGAAGGTAAAATCACTAGGTCAAATACTTGGAAGAATTCTCCTGGGAATGCAGATATAGATTCTTTAGGCCCCTACTGAAATTAATAAAATACCTTCTTGATAATTCTGACGCAGTGTTGGAGGGGATGTGGGTGTAAACTAGCGGACTTGGCCCATATTATGTGCTATGTCCATTCCTTATGCCATTCTGGATCACCTTCAGAATGCAATCTCTAGATACTGTATATAGGAAAACATAGAACTAACAGCTGAGGCGGCTCTGCTGGTCATGTGCCCAGACCATTCCCCTCATGGGCAAAGACTCTACTCCGGTCTACCTACTAGCTGCTAAAAGGCACTTGCTAGGAAATGGATGTCATGAGACATTCCCACCATACAGGACTGGAAACGGATCATGGTCACTATCTACCAAATGGAAAGCTTATCAGCCAGCATGAACAACCAGACACAACTATTCACAGAGAAATGGCAATGGTGGATTCTTCATCAATCGGAAACTGACCCGACTTTTGCCCTGAAAGGGGCTCAGTTGTAGGGAAGTGATAAGGAGGCTGTGTTTGTATATTAAGGTTTGTAAGGATCTGATTGGTAAAAGTAATTATCTAAGTTTTAACCTAAATTGCAATAATTAGTCAAAATATAAAAACAATTGTAATTTAAAGGGTGTAACCTCAAACATATCTGTACTGATGTCAAAACTGATGGAAACAATGTTATCCCGTGTCACAATGGGAAACTAAATAAAAAAAAATAAAAAAATAAAATCCTTTTTTGCTTATTCAGTACAGTACATATTGTTTTGTTTGTTTCAGATTCCGTGGTTACAGACAGTGTATGCTGGACTGGGTTCTATAGCCTTTACTATGGTATGTAACTTTACAGTCTTTATTGATTGAATTGTATTTCAGTCCGTTCACATCTGAGGAATTGCTGTCAGGTAGAGGAAGGCTCTTAAACTCCTTTAGTTTTGAAAAATAATGTTTATTACTGTGTTTTATTTTAAAATGTGCCACCAGCAAACTACGCCAACATTTCGTGGACAATGGGTCTCTTCTTCAGGGCCTCTGTGGTCCAGAAGCTGAGGAGGCAGTATGGCGCAGTGGTTTAAGGCTCTGAGCTACAAATCTGGAGACCTGGGTTTGAATCCCACAGCCCCACTTGCATACTGTCCGACCCTGAGCAAGTCGCTAACCTCCTTGTGCTCCCAGGTTGCACCTGTAAACAAGCTTTCAGCTAGTGTTTCTCACCTGGTTAAATAATTGGGAAAACAAAAAAGTATTTTGTTCGTTTTTTGCTTGGAGTAATCTTCCAACTTAGTATGGCTGTGCATCTGACAGCACGCTCACTACTCCGCCTAGGTTGTAGTGACTGTGTTCAAGATTACTCCAAGCAAAATGAGCACAGAATCTAATGCAACTGGGCAAGGCCTTCTACTTACTAAAGATGACGACTATATACACCCGTGTGGTGTGATAGAACCAAAATACTTGGCTTCTGTACCACTGAGGGCCCTGCCCTCAGCCATGACATGTTGACCAGAGTTTGTTGGTGGCACATTTTGAAAATAATAAACTACAATAACGTTATTTTCAAACATGACAGGAGTTTGAGGCTTCCTCTACCCCATAACAATTCACTCTTGAGTTTTCTGCGGTTCAGGGCAAGACTCCTCTGACTATCTTTTCTTGCTTTGTCCATTTACTAGACCATGTGAGCATCGAGGACCCACTCCACTTTTCGAAATTTGTTCACCTTTAAGGCCTACCTTGACTCAGGCTCTTGACCCCAGTGGAACAGCAGTTTGCTGCTTTCCGTATTTTTCATGGTAGAGTCAGGGAAGTCAGAGAAGTGTATGATCCAGGTCCGTGGAACAGAGGCAGCACTGCTGTTCATGGCATGATGGCCTTGGTCCATGAATGAGCCCGACCTTCCGAAGGGCATGTGGATGTTGGAGGATTGAGCAATCCTGTGACCCTCTCCTCTGGGTAGGGTAGGTTGTGCCTCCTGCTGCAGTAACGTCATCTGTGAGACCACAGGTTCCCCTGCAGCCAAGAGTACAGAGTTACATCGGGGAGGAAATCGTGCAGACAGCATTGCCCAGATATGCAGAGCACCCAGTGACTTCACTTCATGCACTTTCTGGTTGGAAGCAAAGAGAAGCTGGCCTTGGCAGACAGGGTGATGCTCTACCTCTCCTCCCATCCTTTGTGGGTTCCAGCCAGCCACTTTCAGAGACAGCCCCAAGAGTCTTCTCAAAGTCTTCATCTCACTACACCTGTGTACCTGTCACTGAAGTGCCTATATCTGGTCTTTCAAGTCTGGTGTCCCCACGCTAGAGCAGAAGGCCGTCTCTCCCCATTTCTTTATTTCAGTCTATACTTGGTATTCTGTTGGCGGATCCGTCCCCATCTGTTCTAGTCTCCTTAGCCCCATCTTTTGATATCTGAGTCTTCTAACACCAAAGCCATCACTGATGCGTTACAGTAAGCATCATTCTAACCCCAAGAATCCTTCAGTATGCTTAACTAGTGCATTTAGCCCCTGTGTTGAACTGCAACGAAAGAAATGGAATGCATGCTAATGATGGAATGTTGATTGCCTCGTTCCAGTTTCAAACTGCTCCCCTAGTAACTGCCACGCTCTGAATGTCGCTGAGGCAAAGGTCAGGAAGCATAGGAAACCAGAAGCAGTTGTAAAATCAAGAGTGAGCGCTTTTATTATTATTAATAACAGTAAATAAAAAATAAAAGTTGTTCAGAATTACTATGTACAAAGGCAGTTCAGACAGAGAAACAGTCTCAAATCTCAGTCTCTTACTCTCCTTCTCTCCCTAGCAAAGCGTTGCTGCTCTTTTTATAAGTCTTTGGGAACTCAAGTTTTTTCACAGAATGTTCTTATCAGTTTCCAGTGTTCTTGTAGGTGCAGCAAAAGAGCATAATGACCCAGAACTGACCTCTTGTTGCCAGCTCTGCAGGATTTTTCAAACCAGCATCTCAGGTTAACCCCTAGAATTCCAAATAGCTTTTTCAATCATTTCAACAGTATAACTGTATACATTTTCAAACCAAAGGGATCCCAGTATCACTTACAGTTTTACACAAAGATTCACACATATTTTTATAACCACAGATATGCAGGGCGGAAGAAAAGACAGAACTGCAAGTGAAGGCAGAGGGATAACAAGAGGCGGAGAATGCGAGACCGTCTGAGTGATCAGTTCCTAGGTCTCACGAGAAAATTTTTGTTGCGTAGCTGGACAGGCCGAGACAGAAAATGAGACAACAGAACAGATCCTTGCATTTAACTCTTTCTGCATAACAAATGAGGCAGGGCCTTATTCAACCCTGTCGCACTGGTAGAATACCCACCCATGTGGTCCTAACTAGAGATGTTTCCCTCCTAGGGTGGTGGACACACATGCTAGACCTTACAGCAGGCGGAAAGTGTTCCTCTCAATAGTCACTTCAACACATCAGTCTGTTGGACATAGAGCAGTGTACCTGCCATTATACTCCTTTGCTCCACAACTCAGAGTAAAGGTGGTACAGAAAAGGACAGACAGCACTACCACCTAGCCTACTTCCTTCAGGTTTCCCACTCTGCAATCCACTTTCCAGAGAATGACAATATCCGGGCAGACTCCTTCAGCAGGATCAGCCAGAACCATCACAACTGGATGGTCAATGTACAGGTACTACAGTCGGAGTTCAAGTGGGGCACTCCAGACATAGATCTGTTTGCCTCCTCAGAAACCAACTCCCACTGTTCTGCTGCAGGCCTCCAGCCCAGGAAACAGTGCCACTGGATGCTCTGGTACTGGATTGGGCTGGCAAATTCCTGTATGCCTTCTCTCCTTTCCACTTCTGCTCAGGGTCCTAGTAAAACTCGGATCACAGCCAGCAACAGTGATATTGCTGGAACCAGACTTGGAAAGGCAGCCATGGTACTCCTTCCTGATGTCCCTGTCAGTGACACAACCAAGTCACCTCCCACAGAGGCACAATCTGCTTACATCCTCCCAAGGCAGAATCCTGCATCCCAACCTCAGAACCCTCCGCCTGAAGGCTTGGCTCTTGAGGACCTAGAATTCGCCAACCTGCACCTCTCTAAGGAGGTGATGGCTGTCCTAGAGGCTTCTGAAACCCCTCAACCAGGAAAACCTATACTGCAAAGTGGAAAAGGTTCTTGAGTTGGTGTAAAATCTCTGGGATTGTTCTTACTTCAGCCAGGTTATCTGTCCTCCTCGATTACCTAACCCACTTGCACTCCATAGGTCTCAGGCCTACTACTTTAAAAGTGCACTGGCTGCTGTTTCAGCATACATCTCTGCTGGTAGGGATAAGTCCGTAGCATCATACCCAGTGTTTGGAAGTTCTTTAAGGACTACTTACATTTACCCCCATTGAGGGAACCAGTTCCCACATGGAACTTGAACATTTGTATTGCCAGGCTCATGGAGCCCCTTGCTTGAGCCTGTGGCAACTGCAACGAGAAGTATGTGACCTGGAAGGCTGTCTTTTAGTCACCATCACGTCTGCAAGGAGAGTAAGTGAATTACATGGCCTGTGTACAGATCCAAACTATTATGTCCTTCCACGGGACGGTGTTGCACAGAACCAACAGGAAGTTTCTTTCCAAAGTGGTGTCAGACTTTCACCTTAACCAGTCCATTACACTACCAGTCTTCTTTACAGATAGGTCAAGCTCAGGTGAGCACAAATTGCATAGTCTGGATATAAAATTACATAGCCATTACCTGGAAAGGACTAAGGGCCATAGGCTAGAAGCATACCCAGCTGTTCCTCACCTGTGGTGAGGTGGGCGAGTAGGCTGGCCTCAAAGAGAACTAACTATTGCATGATGGATAGTGGCCTGCATTCAGTTCTGCTATAGTAAGGATCATACTAAGGTTGAATGAGGAGCAAGGAGACCAAAAGGTCCATATCGGCTCCTATGCTAATCAGCTTTTATAATAAGAGAGATTATATCCTTGGGAGATTAATCTGTCCAGATGATGCTTAAATATGTTTTTGTTTCACTTATAACCACTTCAAGTGGCAGATTGTTTCAAGGTTAATTGTTCTGAAAGTGAAAAAATATTTTCTATTTTGTGAATGAATGAATGATTTACGAACAGTTGTAAGGATGTCCTCTAGTGATATGGTTATTATTTTTAAATGTAAGGCCAAGTTCAGCAATTAAATAAGGGTCCTAAATAATGCCATAAAGAAAAAGTAAATCCCTCTAATACGTCTAGTAGTTAGAGACTTGTGATTAGCGATGATAGTTGTGATTGTATGATCTTACTTGAGAGGGTTCCTGCAGTAGGTCTTCACATATGGACTGCACCCTGGCGTCAGGACTGCATGGCAAACTTAGCAGCTAGCAGTCAGTGGGGACTGCCCTGTCCCAGGTGGCTGCGTCAGCGTGACTATAAAAGGAGCAGTCCGCCCGCCCTCCAGTTCTTTCCCGCCATCACTCAGTATCGCTCGACGACGTGGTAGAACAACATTCAGTCACCCGCCATTTTCGTGTGATTAAGCAATTTCTTTCACAGAGTTCTCTGTTTTCTAAACATCGCCCGTTACGGTGTATGTCGTCTAGTCAGTCAAAGAAAGTGCTCCAAGTGCGTGGCGCAGATCCCGCCGCGGGCGATCACTCCCAGTCGTGCTCTGCCTGGGGCTCCGCACAACTCAGCTGAGTGTACCATCTGTCAGTGCTTCAACCAGGCCATGTGCACCTGTCGCAAGAGGACCCTCAAAGCCCATCTGTTGACTCACAGGTTGGCTTCCATGGAAAAGGAGCTTCAGGAGCTGAGAGAAAGATCATCATTGCTGGCCTCGGAGAAGAAAAGGACAAGGAGAGATGCGGGAGGCGGAGCCGTTCTCCTTGGGGAAGACCAGCCAGACAACTGCGCCGACCAGGGTGGGCCTCTCTGCCTCCATGAGTACCCCCCGCAGGGCAGTCTGCTCAGCTGACTGGACACCTAACTCTCACCGAGGTTGGCATGGTCGGGGCCGCCTCTTGGAGGCTCTCTACAGGTGTCCTGCCTTAGCACTGCCGATAAGCTGCCTCCGGCTCCACGCCGGGCGCCCAGTCCAGGTCAATCAGCCTGTCCTGAGTACTTCTACTCTGGTCAGCCCAGCTGCGTCTTGTAAGCCAGTCAACAGTTCCTCCACCTACCAGGTGGGCGCCTCTACTCTCCCGTCGGGCTCCCTTGAGGCCCTCACGCCCGGGGCAGAGTGTGCTTGCAGGTACATCTTCATCCCCACAGTTTTTCTCTCCCAGGGATTTGCTACCTATACCTGACACTTCTCTAAACCAGTCAGATACCTTACTGGACCTGTCGCTGGGGATCTTGCCTGACCTCCCTCCCCCTCACCAGGCTTCCTCCATCGATGGATCCCTCCTTCCCGCGGATCCCTTGCCAGACCTACAGGGGCAAGGCATAGGCCCTCCTCCCGTGGGACTTTTGGGCCCTCTGCCTACCCCGTCGCCCAGACCCACTTCCTAGTGGGCCTTGGCCGCGAGCTACCTGACATTAGGATATCCAGTGCCAGGATATCCTACACCAGGCTACCAGGGTCAGACCTTCTACCAGTACCCTTATTGGTACTAGGCTCCCAGTTACCCCCCCAACGAGTACCCACCTTCACCTCCTCCGCCTCCACCACCACCGCAGCCCAATCATGAATCCATATCTGCGTAGTGGAAGGATGCCACATCTCAGCTTCTTTTGGAGTTGGGTCAGCCTCAGGTCACAGTCAGGGCCACCCTCCTTCCAGGTGCCCCTCCTAGTCCTGCACCTTTAGCCAGGTTTCTGACAGGGACTTGGGTGCTCTGCCCCTAGAGATGTTAGACCCTGGGACCAGGCTCTTGAATCTTCCTTGCCCAGCAGGCCAGAATCTTCAGATTCGGATGAGGAAATCGAACCTAGGGAACCAGTCCGAGCCTCAACCAAAGGGTCCCTGAAGTCTCCCCTGGGACCCCCTTTGGGGAGCTACTTAGAACAATCCAAAATCTTGTGGATAGGCCTCCAGGAGCTGTCTCCAGCAGCAAGAGACTTGCAGAGCACCTGGACCTGGTCAGTGTGGATCCCTCCTATTCTCCCTGGATGGGACCACATGAGGACCTTGCATCCACTATTTGGCAACAGTCCTCTTCCATTCCGGCTATGTCATGTATAGCGAATAGAACTTACTTTCCCCGAAGGTCTCTCATTTGACCGCCCAACCCAATGCCAACTCCATGGTTATTACTGCCCCATGACAGATCGCCCAACCTAAACACCTTGGTGCCTGTTGTCAGATAGGACTCCAAACAGCTGGACCAGTACTGTATAAAATCCACTCCTCATCCACCTGTGCCATCAGATCCCTGAACTATGTCACCCACATGATGGCCTTCCAAAGTCCTCCTTAGCAGAGTTGGAGAAAGACCTTCAGGAGATTCCTGATGAGCAGCTCAGGAATAAACTCCTGGAAAAGTCAGGATGAATAAATCATCCTGCCGCCATGCCCTCATTACCACATATGACTCTTCGACTCAGTGTCTGGGATGCGGCCACAGGTTTGTCTCAGGCGCCTAGCCTGGCTTTGACTGGCGGGGTTGCACATGATATTCAGTCTTCTCTTCTGGACACTCCTTTTGGGGTCCAGTTCTGTTTGCTGGTGGCGCCAAAGACATTATTACCGGGCTGCAGGAGGCAGCAAGTCCCTGCGGGAAGTCTGCTCCATGTACTTTTCCGGCCAGAAACAACGGCAGCAGCCTTTCCACCACCAGCGGAAGTGGAACAGGCAGAACCACAGCAAGCGACAAAATAAACTACGTGCCCCAGGTTCTGGAGCCCAGACTCCTCAGGCCAAGTTTTCAAAAGCCACCTCTGGGGAAAGGCGCCCTCCCTCCACGTCCTGACTCCTCACCCTCCGACTCTCTCAGAGGAACCAGTAGGGGAAGATTCAGTCTCTGCCTGGATGGGTGGAAGGCCATCACCGCAGATGCATGGATTCTTCAACTCCTAGAAAGAGGTCACTCAAAAGAGTTCCTGGAGAGCTTCCTCCCAACCCTCCAAGAAGGTCCCTTTACCCGTCAGGCCAACTTCAGCTGGTCAGGTAGGAAATACAGGTTCTGCTACAAAGGCAGCTAAAGAGCCTCTGGAACAGACAAGAAGGGATTCTGCTCCTACCACTTCCTGGTTCCAAAGAGACAGGGGATCTAAAACCTATCTTAGATCTCAGCATACTCAAGCTCTTAGTGGAGTACAGAGATCTTCCTGGACATAAGTCTCCACCACTCATTCACACTAGTGGGATTAGCGCGGAGGCACTAGGACCCATGGGAGCAAACTTTTTACTGGAGGAGTCGGCTGAGGAACGGTAGCGCGAAACCGCAGCGCCCCATGAAACAGCGGCTCAAGCGGCAATGACTATCTCGACGACGACCCTCCAAATCGCCTCAGTCTTCCTTTTTCCCGCCGTCGAGTGCGCTTCAGTGACGACGTCGCTCGCCTGTCGAGTCAAACTTCAAACTAGCGCATAGTTTTCAGTTTATTTTTGTAACATTATCACGATAGTAGTATCGCAATTTATTCTATTTTCGTAAAATTTTTCTAATATTTTAAATTTAACTTACTTGAAGAAGTCTCGGCCTACTGGGCCAGTCGACCATAGGCAGGTCAGGTGACGGTGAGGAGACTTCGATGTAAAACTGTTCAGTCAGCGGGCTGGGTCCGGTCAGCCTCCTTCTCCTCAGCGGGGTTCCGACACGGTCAGTCCGATGCCGGGGATGGGCGGTCCCCCATCGGCATAAAAATAAGCAGTCGCATTCTCGGCACCGTTCAGCCTTGAGCTCTTCTTGACCCACAGGTCAAAAGAGAAGGCATCACTCGAAATTCGCCCTCTGGTATGTCTGCGCGTCGACGGTCGGTTATCGTCGCTGGTTGCGTTCTCCTTCTTGGATCGCCAACTGCGGTGATCGTCGTCGTCGACATCGAACCCCTCCGCCTATAGGTAGGGCTCCAGATGAGCAGTTTCATCAATGGGCGCTCTTATGGGCGATGGGCTCGGAGGTTAGTTCTCCTGCCTGGCTCGGTTGCCACGGGCCCCGGGCTCCCTCTGGCGATTAGGTAAGGCGGTTGGACCTTCTAGTAGCAGCGGCGCTTCTTCAGTGCGGTGACTCCGGCGCAAGTGTTCCCCCTCACATGGCTGCGGCACCGGGGATCTTACCATGCCCTTATCTCCTGTTTTTCCTTCTCTAACTTTCCAGGTTCCTGGGCTTTCGGCGCCTTCATGAAGGTCTGTCGAAACATCAAGTACCGTTTTAGTACCGCTGGACCTTCAGGACCATGGTATCCGGCGAAGCTGTTAGATCTAAGCGGTGCGTCAACGAGTCCGCTTGGTTATTGTGCGCCGGTCTCTTGGCGCCCGGACGAATAGCGAACAGTTAATGGCAACTTAATCAGCGTCGCGCCCTTGCGTGCCTTTTCAACCGTTTGCCTTCTCGGCGCCGGGGCCCTCGGGGACTCTCCTTGTTTCTCTGCTACTTCTCCTCTCCTAATTTTCACTCCTTTCCTGTCAAACAGTCCTTCCTGGACCATCAGGAGATGATGTTGAGCCTGACCCAGACCTCCGGTTGGGTGATGAAGTGGAGAAACAGGATCTTTCTTTGCTACAGAGCCTGTGGTCGAGGACCTGTCCTTTAAGTCTCTGTTGAAGAACCTGACATCACTCTTTCTCTCAGACTACAGACATCGATCCTGGGAAGATATTAAGACTCCAATACCTTCATGCCTCGGAGATCCCTACAGATTTGACTCCTCCGATCCAGCCTTCCTTAGAGCTGTCTCAAATGGTATGGAATAATCCTGCTCTTATTCTCTCAGTGGCTAAATCCATTGATAAAGTATTCAGCTCCCAAGGATCGTCCCATTTGGCATCCCAAGCCTTTGCGGATCCTATTGTAGTCCTGGCAGAGAATGATAAGATCGTTCTTCCTCAAACTACTACAGCTCGACCTATTAGCAGAGTCTCGTAAGATTGATACATTAGGTAAGAGAGTCTTTGCTGCCTCCACTCTAAGTATGTGTATTGCCAGTTATCAAGGCTATTTTCTCAGTATGAGTATATCCTGTGGCACTCTTTGAAAAGAATGGTTGAAGCTCTTCGGATTCGGACTCAAGTCAGAGCTTCTTCTCACCGTTACTAGAGTATTGAGTCCAATAACCAACAGGTCAAAGCCGCTATGGGCGTTTCGACACTCTTCTACGCTCAGCAGCACGAGGTATTTGTACTCGGCGCGTTCCTGGCCTGCGTGCTTCTGGCTTCACGAATGATGCTCAGCAGCAGGTAATGGCGCTGCCCGTTGATGGCTCCTTTCTTTTCGGCCCTCAGGTGGAACAAGCCTTAGAGGCCACTCCGAAGACTAGGTCGGCCATTAAGTTGGC
The DNA here is from genome assembly GCA_016271365.2 of Neoceratodus forsteri. NCBI lineage: Eukaryota > Metazoa > Chordata > Ceratodontiformes > Ceratodontidae > Neoceratodus > Neoceratodus forsteri. The sequence goes on from CM057457.1 coordinate 241,758,732, forward strand.
CAGACCTCCGCCTGCTCCCTCTCGGGGGCATGTGAACAGAGCGTCAGTTTCATAGTCGTCAGTCCTTTCGAGGCAGAGGCAGGGAAGCTTCCATAAAGCCAACCTGCCCAACCTCAAAAGAGCAGCAAGCGCGAGGGCCTAAAGCCCCAGGCCACCTTATAATTGCTGGCCCAAGTTCCATCCACATTGCCCGAGGTGGAACTTTCTCCTCCGTGGGAGGTCGTCTGATGTACTTCTACAACCAGTGGAAGTCCATAACCGGACAAATGGGTCCTTCGGATAATTGCGAGGTTATTCTCTCAATTTTTGGAACCCCCGAATTGTCCTCCCAGGCGACAACCCAGGTTGTCGGCCTCTCAGTCAGACCTCCTCACCGCCGAGATCCAGGGCCTTCTAAGCAACAGGGCAATAGAACTAGTGCCCCGCATCTCTGACGACAGGTTCTACTCCCATTACTTCCTGGTTCCAAAGAAATCTGGGGGAATGCGCCCATTCTAGACCTCAGAAAGTTAAACAAATTTCTCCCAGGGAGAAATTCAAATGACTCCCTAGGTACCCTGATACCCCTGCTGCATCAACCCGACTGGCTGGCCTCCTGGATTTGCAGGGCGCTTACCAGCATATCTCCATCCACCCGACCCACACAAGTTCCTCAGGTTTGTAGCTCTGGGTCGGCATTATCAGTTCAGAGTCCTGCCTTTTGGGCTATCCTCGGAGTTTTACAAAGTGTTGTGCAGTTCTTGGCGCATCTCAGGAAGATAGGACTCAGAGTGTTTCCCTACCTGGACGATTGGCTTCTTGCAAGCCCTTCCAGCCAAGGGACTTTGGAAGCCGTGCAAGCGACTTCTAGTCTTCTTACATCCATAGAATTCTGCTGAATTTGAAAAAATCACAACTGCAGCCCTCCCAGAGGCTCCTTTTCATAGGGCGCCTAGACACCTCTTCATGAGCTTTCCTTCCAGAGGACAGAAGACTCGACATCCTTCGGATGGCCTGTTACATCAGGGAGAACCAATCGGTTACAGCTCTCTCGATGCAACGCATATTGGGTCTCATGGCATCCTCAGAGTTCACTGTACCCCTGGCCGGTTGCACATGAGAACCACCCAATGGATGCTCTCCTCCAGTGGTCTCCGACCTCACCCCCAGTCTTATCCCATCAAGGTGACGGAGCCCTTGAAGGTCTCTCACCTGGTGGACTCGAGAAACAATCTCCTGGAAGGTTCCCTTTGCTCCCCGGATCATCAGATCTCCATCACCACAGGCCGCATCGCTAATGGGATGGGGAGCTCACTGTCGCTCCCTTCACACTCAAGGTGTATGGACTCAGTTGAAACTCATCTCCACATAAATGTCCTGGAGATGAGAGCGGTCCTCTGCGATCCGAGCTCTGAAGGATATCCTTTGTCACAAGAACATTCTCCTTCAAACGGACAACAAAGCTGTGATGTATTACATCAACAAGCAAAGCGGTGCTCATTCTTACCCCTTTGCAGGAAGCAACGAGGGTGTGGGAGTGGTGCTTGGAGCACAAGTCTCTGATTCAGGCGGTTTATCTGCCAGGTATACAAAGCGATCTAGCAGACCACCTCAGCAGAATGGAGGCAGACCCTCACTAGTGGTCCCTCGATCCAGCCGTAGCTCGGTCACTATTCGAAGAGTAGAGGACTCCAGACCTGGACATTTTGCATCCCCACTCAGCATAAAACTGCCTCTCTTCTGCTCCAGAAATCCAGGGCCTGGCATTTTCTGTCAGGATCGTTCAGGCTGCGGTGGACAAAAGCGCTTTCTTCGCCTTTCCACGCTTCCTCTAATCCAGAGTTCTCCTCAAGTTCGAGTCTCAGGGGACCAAAATAGTTCTCATTGCTCCCTCCTGGCCTCGGCAACTATAGTTTCCTCTGCTCAACAGTATGTTGGCAGCCTCTCGAGACCACTTCCCTTGCAAATCAATCTTTTGACTCAGGGTTCGTTGGTCCATCCCAACCTGAAATCACTTCACCTTCATGCTTGGCTCCTGAAGAGGTAGAAGTGAATCGGTTCAACGTCTCTGGTAGAGTCTCCGGACATCCTTCTGGCTCTTGGGAAGCCAGCCAGCAACACTGGCTTCAAATGGAGCTGCTTTTCTCTCTGGTGTGCAAAGTCCTCTTGGAATCCTTTTCCTGTCCTCCTGACAAAGTTCTGGAGTATCTTTTGGACCTATCAAACTCAGGTCTCAGTACTCCACAGTTAAAGTTCACCTTAGTGCCATCTCAGCGTTCCATGAGCCGGTTTCTTCCTTGACTCTGGCTCAGCTTCCTATGGTGAAGAGATTTCTTAAGAGATTCTTCATACCAGACCCCTGTTAGCGTCCAGTTGCAGCCTGGGACATTAACCTGGTGCTGGACATGCTCACTGGAAGCCTTCGGCCCTAGCTACCTGTGAGCTAAAATTTCTTACCTGGAAGACTGCCTTCCTGGTGGCCATTACCTCAGCCCTGAGGGTCTCGGAATTCATGCCTTGTTACGGACCCTCAGTTACTGTATTCCATAAAGACAAGGTAGTTCTCCATACTCATCCTAAATTTCTTCCCAAGGTTGTGTCAGAATTCCATCTAAACCAACCTCTGGTACTTCCTCTTACTAGCTAATTTCCAAAATGAAGAGGAACGATCTCTTCATTCCTTGGATGTTAAGAGAGCCTTGCGGTTCTATTTAGATAGAACCAAAATTTTCGCAAGACTCAGCAACTGTTTGTTTCTTTCAGCGACACCCGGCTGGGTCAACCTGTCGCTATCAGATGCATCTCATCATGGTTAGTGGCATGCCTTGACATTGCTACTCCATGGCTCAAGTTAAATTGGAGGGTAGAGTGTCGCTCACTCTACTAGAGCGATCGTGGCATCTTTAGCGGAGATTCGCAATGTTCCAATTGCAGATATCTGCAATGCCGCCACCTGGAGCTCAGTGCATACATTAATTAAGCATTATGCACTGGATGTTCATGCCAGGCGACATTCCGCATTCAGCAGAACTATCCTTAATGGGCTTCTATCTTAGCAGCGTGAGCTCTGGCTCTCCTGCCACCCTTTGGGGATTATCAGCTTGGTACTCTCCCACTAGTGTGAATGAGTGGTGGAGACTTATGTCCAGGAAGATATGAAAGTGATGCGTTACCTACCGTGAATTCTTGATCTTCTTGACGAGTCTCCACCACTCATCCTACCTCCCTCTCCATCCCGAGCTCACCGCTGTGTTGGTCTTCACTCCCTCAAATCTTTAGGGCCATGAGGACTTCTTTGCTGACCCTTCTTACACGGGTCATACGGACTATCTTATGTCCATTTTTAAGGTTGGATTTACTCTTTACGTTAGTTCGCTGCACCTCCTTGGTAAAAAGGTACTAGGCGGTTGGAGGGTCGTCGTCGAGATAGTCATTACCGCTCGAGCCGCTCGCGGCATCCGTGGCTCCTCGCGCGCCGTCTCTCGCACCGACCCTCCAGCAAAGTTTGCTCGATGGGTCCTAGTGCCTCCGGCGCTAATCCCACTCGTGTGAATGAGTGGTGGAGACTCGTCCAAGAAGATCAAGAATTACGGTAGAGTACGTAATTTTCATATTTCACATTGACTCTCCAGGGACTGTTACCCCTCTTCCTACCAAACACTTGACTGTGCTCCCTAGATATGCAGGATGCTTACCTCTGTATCCCCATTCTTCCGCCCACTGCCGCTTCCTGAGAGTCTCCTTCCGGAGGATCACTTCCAGTTCAGAGTCCTCCCGTTTGGCCTTTCCTCGGCACCTCGAGTTTCACCAAGTGCTTAGCGGTGGTTGTGGTGTTTTATGCATGAGGGCATTTATGTGTTCCGTGCCTGGATGACTGGCTGTTTCCAGCCCCTCGCGGATAGTCTGAGGAATCCCTCTCCTTCACTCTGGACCACTTTTCCAGTCTGGGAATCTCTATCAATCTCCCCAAATCCCAGTTAATACCCTCCCAGTATCTCAATTAGTTAGGCGGCACTGGGCATGGTCCAGAGCAAGGCCTTCCTTCCAGTTGACTGAGTGGAGACTTTAATCTCACAAGCCACACTTGTGGCTGCCTCTTAGTGGACCACAACTCGTTCGGTCCTATGACTCTTGGGTCTGATGGCAGCTGCCATTCCCACAGTCCCTTTGGCCAAACTGCACATGAGGTCACCCAGTGGTCTTTCAGAGTCCAGTGGGACTGGTGCTGGATGATATGGACCAGAGAGTACTTGTCTCCAACAGTCTTCAAAAGGATCTCCTTTGGTGGAAAGACCCATAAATCTGTCGGTGGGGTCTCTTTTCACCCTCAGTCTCACTCTCAGTCCTCACTTTGGATGCCTCGAACCTGGGATAGGGAGCGCGTATGGGGAGACCACAAAACCCAAGGCTCCTGGTCTCCCATGGAGGAGAATCTGCATGTCAATATTCTGGAGATGAGAGCTGCTCTATCGCTCCAGCCTTCAGTCACTTCTAACTCGGGAACACTCCTCATCCAGATAGACAATGTGCCACTGTCTGTTATCTAAACAAACAGGAGGCACCAGCTCATACCCTCTCTGCGGGAGGCAATGTGAGTGTGATACTGAGCAGTTCAGCAGACAGCAGTCCTCGTGCCAGGTGTTCACAACATGTTGGCGGACAGTCTCAGCCGATCAGTCACCAGGGCTTCTCAGTGGGAACTAAAGCAAAGGTAGTAGAAGACCTGTTCCTTCAATGGGGTCAACAAGACCTAGATTTGTTAGTCTTCCATCCAGCACAAAAGTACCCAGCTTTTGCTCTCTCTTTCCTGGGCATGGTGCTTTTGGCAAGAGCGTACTGTCTCTCTTCTGGACAGGAGGTTTCTATACACTTTCCCTCCTTTCCCCTCTCTTGCAGAAGGTTCTACTGAAGCTCCAAGCAGAGGGGCTCACTTGATCCTCAGTGCCCCTCTGTGGCCTTGGCAGATATGGTTCTCATTGTTACAGCAAGTTGCACTGGAACCCAGTACCTCTTCTCTCTCTCACGACCTTCTGTCCCAGGAGCAGGGCACCCTGGTGCATCCGAACCTCAAGTCTCTCCATCTTCATGCATGGCACCTGTGGACCTAGCGATTTCTCGCTATGGAGTCTCTACAGGGGTAGATCAGGTCTTAGTGGAAGCTAGGAAGCTTTCTACCAGATCCACCTATGCCATGAAATGGAAGAGATTTTCTATCTGGGCCTCATGAAAACCTAGACCCCTTTTCCTACTCGGCCTCCCAGGTGTTAGAATACCTCTTGCATCTATCAGAGTTGGGCCTCAGTTACTCCTCACTGAAGGTCCATCTCTCTGTGATGTTGGCCTACCACCTTCCGGTGGAGGCAAAACCCTAAGCTCAGCTAGAGGTTTCTTAGACTTTCCTGAAGGGATCCTTCATATCAAACCTCAATCCGAATCCTGTTCCTCCCTGGGATCTCAGTTTATGTTGGAAAAGCTTACTTTGCCACTTTTGAACCAGCAGCAAGCTGTGATATGTGCTTTTTAGCATGGAAAGCGCTCTTTTTAGTTGCGATCACTTCAGCTCGAAGAGTTTCAGAGCTTCAGACTCTAGTTTGTAGAGAGCCTTATTTAATTTTCCACAGGGATCGTGTGGTCCTGCGGACTAATCCTTCGTTTCTTCAAAAGTGGTTTCAAAATTACTCTAAACCAGAGTGTCGATTGCGGTGTTTTCCCAGAGCACTCCAATTTTTGGGGGCAGGAGAACATCTCCTGCACACCTTGATGTGCACAGGATTTTGAGTACTATACCTTTTGGACTACAGAGGTTCGAAAATCAAACCAGCTCTTTGTTGCCTTTGCCTCCCAGTGTCAGGGCAAGGTGATTCTGAAACAGACTCTGTCTAGGTGGCTGGCTAACTGTATTCATTACACTTACCAGAAGTATGAAAACTCCTTCCAGGGGTGGTCAAAGGCCACTCCACCAGGAGTGTGGCTACTTCTACCGCCTTTTCAGGATTGTGTCCACTGTGGACATCTGTGCAGCTGACCATGGTCTTCCATCCACACTTTCACTAAGCATTACAGTCTGCACATTGCATCTAGGCGTCAGGCTGGATTAGCCTTGCAGTTTTGTAAGGTCTGACTTGAACAGACCCTTAGTTGGCAGACATCTTCCTCCTCCCAGAACCTCGTCTCTGACTCCTTTCTTTATGTTAGACTGCTTGTGCCCCAAAGTCAGCTCAGGTCTCCAAAGGGTTTACTTTCTTATTTATTTGGATTTATTACTTTTCAGTTAGGTTTCACTAACTTTTCGATAGATAGGGTTGCAACTTTTTGTTAAAAGTTTTCAGATTTTCTGAATATTTGCAGTTCTCTGGTTCCCAGGAACTGGAAGGGCAACAGGTCAGCATGGTTCCATCTTTTGGGAACTGCTAATATTCACCAAAAGTTTTATAAATTATATTTAGGACAGACATCCGACAAAAAACAACTCTGCACTTACTTGGTGTTTTAGCTTAGTAAAGAACACAGTCAAGGTTACTTGCTTCAAGCTGCATTCTCATTTATTCATTTTCTTCCCAGAGGAGGGCAGTGTGGTGAGGAGCTTGTATTGGACTACTTTGTGATTATGCATGTACTTGTTTGAGCATGTTTGTACTTTGTGGCATTTTATTGCATTCCCGACCTTTTGTCTGTGATATATGCTTGGTATAACACGAGTGAATGGGAAGAAAATGGAAAAATGAGAATGCAGCTTGAAACAAGTAACCTGTGATTGTGGTCTTTTACAGGCTGAAGCACTCGCGTAAGTGCAGTTTTTATCGGATATGTGTCGTAAAAGAAAGATGTTTCTACCATCTGGTGTTTTTTTTTGGGGTGTTATTTTTCCTCCTCGGATCTCCAGCTAGAACCCCGCCTCGTCGTTCCCCGGTGCCATCCCGGACATGAGACCCCCTCCCTTCCACACCCGCGACTTACCCTTGGCGGCAGGGTGGTGAGGCGACTCAACCCACCACAGCGGATCCATGCCAGGGGCGTCCTCCAGGAATGGCACCAGGGAGCACGCCCGTGCAGCGGACACCTATTTTTCTTATTTTTCTCCCGATGGGCCATGGCGTACCAATGGCGCCAGCGACTGGTCTTGGCGCGCGCTCCTGTGCCGTGCTGGTCAGCGTCCGTCCACGCCCTCCCCTTGTCTTGCGGCTACGTGTTGTTGATCCCAGCCTCCGTAGTCAGACAACACCGGCCGACCAAGTCCCCACCCGGAGATGGAAGCAGTCCTCCGGACGTCGATCCATCTCCGCCTATGCCGACTCCCGGCAACCTGTGCCCGTTCGAACATGGGTCGCCGGCGTGGCGCGAGCTGTGGCGTCCAGCGCCTCAACCCTCAGCGCCACCGGCCAACCATCTACTGTTTTTATGAGATTAAGTGCTCACCGTTAATTTGTTTGGGACTAAATTATATTTAGTAATGGCTTTCTTTACCTAAAGATGTTTTTACCAAAGTGACAGTTGCAGTTCCAGCTCTAAGGGAACAGTACCAAATTCTCAAAGGCTATGCATTTATCATGTAAAGAACCGCTTCTAAATTTTTTCAGCATTTTTTGAAGATATTTTACATGGTTTTGATGAAAGGAACCAGATTTTAAGGAGAGTTCCCTCAGAACTGCATTTGGATCCTCAGGTTCGAGGAATACATTTCTTCTAATTTTGGAAACAGAATAACTTTTCTAGAGATAGCCAAGCAGCTACCTCTCCCGCGTACAACCGCCGCTGCCACCAGCACCTTCCTCGACCACCTTCCTGGAACTATCCTCTGGATCCTCAGCTCAGGGATCGCGCCTGAGCAGCGCTCGCACAAACCAGCGACTATCCCTCCGGCCCACAGCCGCGCCACGACAGAGCGCCTTCTTCTGCCGCCTCCTGGAACTATCCTCTGGATCCCCAGCTCAGGGATCCGTGCCTGAAAAGCACTCACACAAGCCGAGCGGCTGTCTCTCCACGGCCACAGCCGCCTCCACCGCCACCTTCTTCCAGACCACCCCTGAAACTATCCTCTGGATCCCTAGCTCAGGTACTAACTGCTGAAGATTTCCTGGAGCCATCTCGAGCGGAGGCTCCCTGATTGGTGCGCCTATAGGTAGCTACGTCCTCACTGGTCCGCTTCCTCCCTAGGCTGCCGCTGATTGAGCGCCTTTTCCTGCTTTTCTTGTGGACTGTTATGGCCTTTTTGCCACAAGATAGATAAACGCTTAGGATTTTTGTACCTTCAACGCTTAGTGACTACTTAGAACACTGCTCTGATTTTGTCCACCCCCCTTCCCTCCAGGCCTCCTTTAAATACACCTTGCCCTCCCTCTCGGCTACCCCTATCCTGTTGGCTGTCAGCTCCTCAGCCCACCTCCTGCCTAGGAGTACTGTCCGTCCCTCTCTACACTTGTTCCCTGCCCACCTCTCGCCAACCTACAGCAGCCTCCCAGTCATTGCCTCTTTCTGTAACCCATACCCTAGTCTGTCTGCCCAGTCTCAGTACTTTTTTCTCTCGACTGCCCATGTATTTATTGCCACAGCCTGTTCTGTTTGTATTCCTTTCAAAATCTGACGTGGAACTTTTGCAAAATAGTCTTGGCTCAAAGGTATTGTAATCCTTGATATTCCAATAAACAAAAACAAAAATCTAGGTCTTAGTATTTGGCGACCTAAGAAAAGAAAAGTAGGACTTACAGGCTTTAAAATTGCACTAATTGTTTTCTGCTCCTGGGAAGGGCAGACTGCCACGACTCTGTTTGAGGTGCCTAGGTCCAGATCACAGTTTTACCAGTTGTGAGCTCTGTATAAAGTTTTGCCCTAAAACCCAAAAGGGGCTGGAAAAAGAAGAATTTGTGGCCGTGGTGGTGCTATGTCACCAAAACACAGTAAAGGCTCGAAGAACTCCTAATGATAGTGGAAAGGATGCATCAGAGGGTCCATGTCCTCATGTACAGCAGCAGTCCCTTTCAGAGGGGACAGAGAAAAAGAGAGCAGCTCAGCCATCAGACAAGCATGGTAAAGATACAATTGTGTCCAAAGGGAACTCTTAGTCCAGTGATGTCAAAATACAAATAAAAGGCCTCAGAGCAGGCACTGAAAACAGTGTCTGCCAAGAAAATACAAAAAGAAAAGAATGTATTTGCCACCCTCCTGCAAAGTAGGAGGAGAATGCATTGTACCCAAACAAATGCCCCAGCAGAGGACAAGGCAAAAGTATGGCTTTTTTCTACTTTTCCAAGCTATAGGAAATGTTATTGCTCTAACCATTTTAGTGAGGCTCTGAATTATTTCATCACCAATTTCTGTACTCCAAGACTTGCATACCCTATACTGTCTCACAGGTTCTGAGGCTGTCCTACCAGGTGGCTTCATGAAGATCTCCTTGCCCTTCTGAAGGCCAGAGACAAAGGTGGACTAAATTTAGGACCTCTGGCTTACAAGCTGATTTGACTTGAACACAGAGCAAAGAGAATGCCGGTAAAATGCCATACACCTTGCTTAGAGCTCCTATTGTAAAAATCTGTTGCTTGGTGCTGCTGGTGACTCAAAAAATTCTGGAATCACTTCAGAAGTTTAATGGGAGGTAAGCGTGCTCAATCCACTAATAACATGGTGCTTGACAGTTCTCACTGCAACAGCCCTGTCACTTTTGCCGGTGCCTTCAACCTTCACTTCTGATTTTCCAGATACACCTGTCCAGCCTCGACTCCTTCTTCACCAAGGACACTCCCAATACCACTCCTCACATCTGCTTATGTACAGTTTCTAATAAGGAGGTGCATCGGCTACTAAACTCCATCTCTGTCTGCTGTAGTGTAGGCTTGATGGCCTTGAACCAAGGCTGCAAAACTTGCTGCTCCTCTCCTTGCCTACCCTTTAACCAAAATATTTAATCTGTCCCTATGCTTAGTTGTTCCTGATGCCTGGAAGATTGCCCAGATTGACCCAGTTTTCAAGAGAGATGACTGCAAATCTATCACCAGTTATTGTCCCATAGCCATCCTTTCAGTCCTGAGCAAACTTCCAGAAAACATTCTCTGCCCAAACCATCAACTATCTTCATGATTGCAACCTCTTCTCTGATGCCTAACATGGCTTCAGGAGAGGCCATAATACCACTACTGCCCTCCTCAAATTCACAAATGATACTAAACTTGCCATGGAGAATGGTCTGCTAACAGGTGCAGTTTTCATTGACCTTACTAAGGCCTTTGATCTAGTAGACCATTCTCTTAAATCTAAAATGCTGGGGGCATGGCTAGCAGCTGACAGCATCGATCGCACTTCAAGGAGCTCCTGCACTCCTCTGAGAATACCTTCCAAATACTTTTTTTTAACTGGAAACTGAACTAAGCTGACATAATTCTTGCAAAAATCGAGAATAGAAGCTACTTACTGAATCTTGAGACTGTAAGCAAGGGAATCCTCATAAGACTGGACAACATGATTCAGACCAAGGAAACCAGGCAAGAGGTCTGATGGCACCCGGCCGAGCTTGCCCTTGTGCGGACCTGACGGAGAGAATGAGCCCTCTAACAGCGTTGTTTACAGGCTGTACAAGCCCTAGACAAATCAATACAAGCTCTAGATGCAAAATGGACCTTTTCAACACAAGGGTATCTGACCTGGAGACTAAAGTCACTACAGTCTCGGTGGAGTCACGAATGGCGAAGGAGTTTGCTGACAAAACTTCATGGTGACTGCAGGGCTTGTTTCTGAGAATAAAATCCTTGGCTCCATTTGGAGCATCTAGAAAATGGAGCTCAGTTGGCACATGTTCGTCTCCTCGGGGTCCCCGAGGGTTATGAAGGGATGATATATGTCATTTTGTCTCCCAGTTTCTTTCAACTAATTTGGGACTCTCACTCACCAACCTCATCTTCAGCCTACCGGATTACACCACAGAGGAAAGCAACAGACCAGGATCAGCCTACTTTAATCCTCATTGTTTTACAGTGGGCCAACATATAAGGGACAGAATCCTGCAAGCTGCAAAAATAAAGGCCCTCTACAGTTACGGATGGTTTCAGGATCTTTTACTTCCCAGACCTCAGTTATAGCACGCCAGAGAAGGAAGGCCTTTGATGCGGTCAGAGGGAGCTAAAGTCTTTGGGGTTGATCACTCTTTACTGGTACCTCGAGCTCAGAATTTCTTATTCAGGTAAAACCTACATTTTTACTGATCCATCAGAAGCAGGCAAAGACTGGCCAAGATCAAGGATGACTTTATGCACAATGTATTACACCGTGAAGAGACAGATGAGGGCTGAAGAAAGTTTTAAATGCGGTTGTACCTTAGTAATGCCTCCTGGTTTTGTTAGCTACTAATAAGATCAGTCTCTAGAAAGGTTTCTCTTTACCCTATGTACATAATTCAACAGTTTCCTAACCGCTGATGTTTCTTAATTTAGCATAAGAATAGTGTTTTCAGGGCGTGTGGACTTTAAGGTTTGCCCCATTTATAGAAATGATTATCGAGCTTGAATTATACATGGACTTTATTACAAGTCACTGGTTGGCTTTCATGGGTCTTATACCAGGACATTTTCAGACTTTTGTTTATATTATTTGGTATATAGTCCATGGTCGTGGCTGCATATCTAGCACTTTGTTAAACTTTTTCGGATACACTTGCTGATATTTCAGTAGAACTTCCCCACCTATGCTGTAACCTTGGGTGAGAAGTAACATATCCTGATTATACACTGTACCTCTGCTATTTTCTATTACTTATAACCAAGTAAGATTTTGTATCAGATTTGATATAAGAAATAAAAATAAAGTTTAAAAAAAAAAAGCTAAAATGCTGGCGGCCTAGTGGTGCTGAGGGTTGAGGTGCTGGGCGCCTTACCTGCACTATGCGGTGACCGGGTTCGAGAATGACCTCGGGTCATCGGGAAGCCAGCGTGGGGGAGTGGGATTAAGCAGCCGCAGGGCGCTCTCCCCTCCTGGGGTGGATGCCCACACCCTCCATAGATACGCTTTCACAGTGGAGGTCCAGTGGGAAGTGTGGCGAGAGGAATGTTATAGCCAGGGGTGGGGGGCGAAGGGCTGAGATCGATACCCGCATGCACCTCCATGTATGCGTATGTACGTGTCTGCTGTGGTCCTGGGAAGGGAGAAGAGGAAAAGCACCATAAAATACATATAGGAAAAAATCTAAAATGCTTTCCTTGGCATCTCCTCTGAAGTGGTTACCTGGTACAACACTGTATCTGACCTATCCACCATCAACATTGGTGTTCCTCAAGGATCTGTCCTAAGCCTCCTCCTCTTTACTATTTTCACAAATAACCTATCCCTAAATCCACATCTTGCTCCGCTCTGCTTTATGCAGGCGACTTGAAGATCTACTCTAGCTGTGATTACCTCGCTGATCTTAACTCTCCCTTTACCTCTGATTTCTGCAGAATACACTCCTGGCTCTCCCTTAGCAAGCTATAACTAAACTCCAGTAAAACCTACTCTGTGCTGTTTGGCTCTGCCACTAGACTAAAAAAGTGTGCTGGGCAGCTGTCTTCAGCTCGATGGCTATATCCTTGAAAATGTAACAAACTTTAAAGACCTTGGAATTACACTTGACCCGTCTCTGGACTTTGCCCAGCACATCATAGACACTTGTAGAGACTGTAAACTCAAGCTTAGCCTGGCCTTTAAAAGCTAGTTATGCCCTTACACCTTCTGCCAAATTGCCATTGCAGAGGGTGTCCTTCTACCCTCACCTACAGCTCTGTCACTTTCGTAAGTGCTGTCAGAGTTAATCTCCATAAATGTGATACCACCTACAATAATATTTGTCATTTCTTTCTGGCATTACATCATCTTACCCACTGCTGTCAGCTTTACAGTGGTCTAAAGTGGCTATCCCCTTAGGCCAGCTCTGCCCTTGGCACCTTAACTGATAAAATTAATAGAAAGTACAGTTACGTAATAACACCATAACAGTAGATCTTGAGAGAGGCTCTTGAAGCAGGCTATTACAATAAGGACTACGCTGCAGGCACTGGGACCTTCGGTGAAACTTCTGCCAGCAGTACACAGCAGGGACCACCCGGCGCTGGCCCCGTGACGTCGGTCTGCGTACAAGGAGGTGGACCAACTCCACCTCAGTTCTCCCCACAAGACCGGAAGAAGGCCTGACAGAGAAGAGGCGAAGCAACTGTAGAAGAGAAATGGGTTATGGCGAAATGGATCAACACACCTCGAGAGAGGAAGGCAGGTGGGAAGTAGCGCCTGCTGCAGAGCTCCTCTCGAAGATCTACTGTTACAGTAAGTTCTTACGTAACTGTGCCATCTTACTCGAGTGGGAGCCTGGGCAGGCTGTCATAATAAGGACTGAGTCCCAGGCAGTCCCACACCAAAGAGGTAGACGACCCGGCAGATGGAATATGCTGACTCCAGAGGCCTCAGGACAGAAGCCTTTGTAACACAGCTAGGCTGAAGCCAGCTCGGTGTCTGGAAGCGATATCCAAGCTGTAATGCTTCGACAAAAGTATGCACGATTCAGGTTAGGCGCACGAATGTCCCTTTATGGAGACATTTCGCAGGACGGTAAAGATGCTGACACTCCTCTGGTGGAGTGACCCCTAGCGAGGCCAGTGCAGGGTTTATTGTGTTGCTCAGTAACAAAGCGAGATGCATCGAACTATCCATTTTGAGATAGTCTGCTTGGTCACCGGTCGACTCCAAGCAATGTGGTGCAAAGGCCACATAAAGTTGTTCGATTGACGGTGCTGAGTCAGTTCTCTTGAGGTAGTACCTCAAAGTCCTGTGGACATCCATTGTGTGGAGGAGAGCCTCCCTCTATTGGAAGGGAAGGAAAATAAACAGGAAGGTCAACCGACTGGTTGAGGTCAACTCTGAGACCACTTTCGGAAGAAACTTAGGATTAGTTCTGAGAAACCTTTCCTGTGGAAAATTGAATAGGGCTCTTTACATCAGAGCCTGAAGCTTGGAAACCCTTGAGCTGAAGTAACAGCAACCAAAAACAAACCTTCCAAGAAAGGTAGCAGCTCACAATCCGCTGCTGGTTCAAAGGAGGGAGGGTGAGCTTATCCAACACAAAAGGAGGTCCCAGGGTGGGATAGGGGTCCCGAATGGGAGGTCTCATATGCAGAATTCCCCTAAGAAGGTGCGGCAACATCCAGTTGTGCCAATCCTCTGTCTCCCATGAGAGCATGATGGGGAAATTGCCCACATGTGCACCTTGATAGAGGAGTAACTCAGACCCTTTTCATACAGGAGAGGAGATACTGTAAAGCTGAGTTCACAGGGCAGGTGATGAGATCCAAATGCTGCGGCGATGCCCACAGACAACAGCTTCCACTTCATAGTGTAGGCTGAGCGGGTAGAGGGTTTTCTTGCGAAACTAGGACTGCCCATACTTCGGGAAACCCGTATCTATGTTGAGCTACGTCTGAAGGAGCCAAGCAGGTAGGTGTAAGTAGCGAAGGTCCGGGTGGACCAGCGACCCATGGTCCTGGGACAGTAACTGCGAGCATATGGGCAGCGGAATTGGAGGTTCCGTTGTCAACCACTGTAGTAGTAGGAACCAAATCTGCGAGGCCATTTGGGCCCGTTCTGCCTGTAACCAGCAGCACTCTCTGAATGAGAGGAAGGCGGAAAGGCATAGAGAAACCTCCCTGCCCAGCAAAGGGATAGCAGCGTCTGGCCAGAAAACTCCAGGCGCTTGCTCTCACGAGCAGAACGTTGACAATTTGGTGTTGCATGGTGGCCGCAAAGAGGTCCAGCTCTGGAGACCCCACCTGTCGAAGAGCTGGTCTGCTACTGGACTGTAGCAGCTCCCACTTGTGCGCTCCGGAACACGATCTGCTTGAGGCTGTCGGCCAAATCGTTGAGGACGCCTGGAACGTGCACTGCGGACAGCAGAATGCCCCGCTCCATCACCCAGTACCAGACTCTCATCGCCTCCCTGCAAGGGGATACGAATGAGTGCCCCTTGTTGATGTGAAGACAACCGCCATGTTGTCTGTCTGAACTAGAAGAAAGCCTGGCACTAGGTCCTCCTGAAAAGCCTGTAGGGCATAGAGAACCGCTTCGCATTTCAGTACATTGATGTGAAGGGACTGCTCCTCGGGTGACCAAACCCCTTGTGTTCGAGCACCCAGGTGCGCCCCCACCCCAGGTCCGATGCATCTGTCGTCAGAGTTTGACCTGGTGACTCCGGACAAGCTGACCCCTATCTCTAAATTCCTGGGGTCCATCCACCAAAGCAGAGTTCTCCTGACTGACTTGAGATCTTGACCGGGAGTCTAGATACGTCGTGGCTTTGGTCCCTTTGCACCCTGAGCATCCATTGCAGGATCCTCATGTGGAGGTGGGCCAAGGGAGTGACAGGGATGGCCGCCACCATGTGCCCTAGTAAACTGAGGAAGTTCCGAGCTGGAGCGTGAGGTTATGGAGATCCATTCTACCATCTCTCTTGGCGATCTCCCTGTCCTGGGGAGGAAAGCCATGCCCTGGGACGGAATCCAGGATCGCTCTGATGAGGTGAGTTTCTGACTGGGCTCCGGGATGATTTTCGTAAGTTCAGGGTGATCCCCAGCTCTCGGAACAGAGTATAAGTGTCTTGAGGCATGTGAAGGCCTATCTGAAGGGTCGTAAGCAGCCAGTCGTTGAAGTAGGGGAACACATAGTGCCCCATGTGCCTTAGAGTCACAGCCACCACTGCTAGGCACTTGGTGAAGACTCACAGAGGCAGAGAGGCTGAACAGAAGCACTCAGAACTGATAGTGCTCCCTTGGAAGTGGAATCTCAGAAACTTCAGGTGTGTGGGGGTAGACCCGATATGCATGTATGCATCTTGCATGTCGAGAGAGCAGAGCCAGTCCCCTGGTGCAGCAAGGAAGGAGTCCTGGAGGGTCACCATCCTGAAACTTTTGTACTTCGATAAAGAGGTTTAGAGGACTGAGGTCCAGAATAGGACGAGGGTCCTGTGTCTTTTAGGACCAGGAAAAAGTGAGAATAAAACCGCTGTCCTCACTGATGCAAGGGACCATCTCTATTGCCCTTTTACAAGAGGTCTGGATCTCTCTTGTATAAGTGGGATGTGAGAAGGAGGATAATGGGAGAGCTTTGGCGGAGTGTGTGGTGGAAACTGTGAACTCCAGCATGTGTCCCCTCCTGATGATGTCTGAGACCCATTGGTCCACAGTTATTGACTTCCACCCTTGAAATGAAGGGAGAAGCGCCCCAACCAGCTCCCTGGATCTTCCCGTGGAAGAGGCGGAAGAGGATCATTGGGCTGAGCCGGGAGTGGGGAGAGAGGTCTGGGAGGACTTGGGCCCATGGGCGGAGGTCCACCAGACTGCTGGTTGCTGGATCTCCTGCAAAAGCCTCCTCTCTGCCCCTGTTGGTTGCTACAGGCCTTGACCTTGATCGCCTGAGGACTTGCGAAAGGCAGTTCGAGTGTCGTCGCTGGTGCGCAGCGGTACATCTGGGGACCGACCAGATTGACTTGCCCGACTCCTGGAGACTGGAGATCAAGGCCTCCGTCTCCTGCCCGAACAGCACGGTACCCTGGAAGGGCAGATCCTTGATACCGGCCTGCAGATCCTGGTGAAGCCGGAGACTCTCAACCAGGCAGGCGCCATAGGCACACCCAGGCGGCTGCCCTGGCTGCCGTGTCATCTGAGCTCTCAGGACATAGGAGCCTACGTCTGAGCCCAACTCTTTCCCCTTTCCCAAAGCACATTCTGGTACTGCACTGCTCCAGAAAGTTGAGGAGCGTATGGAACAGGTGGAAGCAGCATATACCTTTTGCCCACCTGGTCCAAGTAGCTGAACCCGGGTCATGAGGCTGGGAGCTGAGGGTGCTTGGCTGCCTGGACTTGTCATGGGCAGCCATGATCACTGAGGAATCTGCCTGAGGGTGTTCAGCGAGAAAGGGCTCTGCCTTGGGGCCTTATAATGCCTGTCCGACTTTTCGGAACAGCGGGACTGAGGCTGGATGCATCCAGGTGGTTCTGGTGAGGTCCTGGAATGTATCCACCAAAGGAGGGATGACCAGAGGTTTTGGCTGCTTTTGCCTCAGGTACCTAGTCTTCGTCATTCTGGATCCAGGTCCTCCTTATCCCACTCGTTGGAGACCTGGATGTGCCTCCATGATGTCCATAAAGGTAGGATCATCCGAGGCGAGCGAAGCTGGTCTTTCTCTCCCAGGGCGCTTCAAACTGAGAGAGGAAGATGAGGTAGATGATGGTGAGGAGGATCGACTATCTGACTTTGAATAGTCTGACCCTTCCCCATGATCAGGCTCTTGCTGTCATCGGTAACTAGGGGACGGCGTCGGCCGAACCGACTCCGGTCCCTGGATCGACGGGCAGGGACTGATGTCGGTCAGAGGACCGGCGTCGGGGAGCATTCTGCTTTCGGCGGGGAAGGGCTCCTGGGCGTGACCCTGAACCGACGTCAGTCACCAGAGTCCCTGGAGCGACATCGCTGGTCCTCAGACCCGGTGCGGAACGAGCCCTGGAGGAGGTGTAGGTGGGTGCTCGGTGACTTCGCGGGCAAGACTCACCTCCTGGCTGTGGTTTTTCCGCTGGGTCCAGTACCGTGTCTGAGCCGGGCACGGGAGGACCGCTTATGGACCTTCCCCACCAGAAGGAAAACAGATCCTGGAGCTCGTCCTTTGTGAAGATCTCAGCCGCTCATCTCGGGAAGGAAGTCTCGGGACATCGGGCGCTGAAGGAGATCCTCCTGGGTGCCCAGGGAGGAGGAGGACTTGGGCGGCGGGGGATGTCTGCTCTTCCACGGCCGCCCCGCATCCTCGCCCCTTGACCCGGCGTCAGTGCTGGTACTGATGACGAGGTACGCCCCGGAGAGTCCTTGGTCTCCGGAGGCATGCCTTTAGCAGGTGGCGCCGGTGCCTTGGAGGTGGGGCCGAAGCAGACACCTCTAAGGGCTTAGTGGTGACCCTTAGGGGTCACCTTCTGCTTAGCTGGCTTCTCCTGGCGGCCGGGCCTTAGCCTGAGAAGATTTCAGGTGCTCTCCAGAACCCGAGGGACGGGCCTTTTTCAGAGAGGGCAGCGAATGCCAGCAGGACCGGGACCGACTACGGTCTTTGCTATGGCGCTTCCTTTCTTTCGCTTCCCTCCGAGGGTGCAGATCCATTTTCTGCTCCAGCAAGTAGGCTTTAGGGCCTTGAGCGGCGGATGCGGGTCCTGGTGGTAAAGCCTGGCAATCTGAGCAGTTGGCGGTGTCGTGGTCCAGGCCTTGGCAAAACACACGCCGATGGCCATCCTTCGCTGGGATCTGCCTCCCACACTCACACTTGTTCAAGTGCTCTGGAGAAACCGGCGCCCGAGAAGACATTCGTCAACTCAAGAAACCATCGCGCAATGGCTGACGTTGGTAGCGGAGAAGGCGAAATAAAGTCTAAAGAAGTGGTAAAATAACCGGACGGGCAGTGGACTGACATCAGTGTACCTTGGAGGCAAAAAACCGTCGAAAAAAGCGACTCCAAAGTCTTGATTGAAGACAAATTCTTGAAGATTTAGCTACAAATGATGAGCAGAAGCTGTTCCTCCTTCACGTCGGGACGCCAAGCGGAAAGAACTGAGGTGGAGCTGGGTCCGCCTCTCTTGTACCCAGACCGACGCCAGGGCGGGCCGGCATCAGGGCGGTCCCTGCTACTGCTGGCAGAAGTTTCACGGAGGGTCCTAGTGCCTGCGGCGTAGTCCTTATTGTAATAGTCTGCTGCAAGAGCTCCCACTCAAGTAAGATCTGAGGTTCCTCCTCCCTAGCCTTACTGTTGACTCCTCAAAGCCTCCATTACACCCTTCACTCTGGAGATCAGTCCCCACTATCTGTTCCAGCCACAAGACCGTGGGATCCAGGCTTTCTCCTACTTTGCCCCGAATGTTTGGAACTCCTGCTTGTGTCCATCTGAATCTCCCCTACCCATACTTGCTTCAAAAGGAGCTACACAGTTGCCTCTTAGTCTGACCCTGTACCTGCTTCCTTCCTCCTTGATCACCCTGCCCACACTACCTGACTACTGCTTGTCCCTGCTGCCCAACCCAATGCACTTATGTATGCTGCTTCCAGTCTGTTTTAGACAGTTTGTTCTGTTTATCTCTGGGCTCCATTCTTGTACTGATTTTTTATCCCTGTGACACTGTATCTATTTTTATACTGTTTTGTATCTACAATTACTTCACTCCATACTTTTGTACTTTTTTATTATTTTATTTTTTTATTTAGTTTTGTTGACCAGGTAAGTGCACTAGACAAATTCTGCCTATTTTCAGGCATGACCTGGGTGAGGGATACAGATGAATGCCAACTGACTTTGAACCAGATTAAGCTGTTGGTATTTTAGTGAATGGGGAGAAATTTGGCAGGGACAACGGGAAATTCCCTACTTTCCACTAGGGAACTCTGTCCAGTTGTTGGTCGCAAGATGGCTGCCCAGCTGGAGCATGGAGAGGAGGAAGGAGCTATGGCTGTAGGGAGAGGGCATGTCCTTGCTCAGCCTTTGCAAGAGACAGAAGAAGGAGAAAGTATGGAGATTGCTGAGGAAGAGAATGTGAGTGGAATCCAGACTGATCAAAACAAAGGAACAGGTTTTACAGAATTTAGAAGAAGAGATGTATTTAATGTGTAAACAGCAAGCTGTAAGAGAACAAAAATCACAGCATTGAAAGCTGTCAAATGTGTCAGGTAAGGCCTGACAGTTCCCAGCTGAACAGTGATGCAGCAACAGCTGAGACCTCCAGAGGCTGCCAAACAAGGTATGTTAAAACAAGCAGGAGCTTTCATATTCTAGCCCTTTATGTAACAGCGACTGGTAAGGAAAATGCTAAGGCTAGCATGTGTCAAAAGTCGCAAGGGCTAGAAAGAAAAGTTAACTGAAAAAGAAAGTGGAGAAAAGAACAAGTCTGTAGAGCTGATAGCAGTTGAGTCAAAATACTGGAAAACAAACCCAGGCAGAAATTGAACAAGCTGCAGAAGCTAACGAACAGTCTGCAGAAATTTTACAGTTTTCACACAAAATTGGGACAGCAAATAGAAACAGAAACAGAGAAAAGTAAATTGAAACAGAACCAGAGGGAGAAGGTATGAATCAGCCAGACTCTAAAATGTTTGATTCAGGTAATGACTGTACTAAGAATATACAAAGAAACATGCAAAATGACAATGTATGTGAAAATGTAAAGCTTGACAGTAAGGATGTAACGAGGAAAGCGCCTAGCAAGAAAGTGGATGCTAAGGGAGAAATGGGGGAGCTTCAGAGTACTAGCTGTCTGAAGATACTGAATTAGAGCAAGAAGATGCTAGTCCATTCAATTATGATGAGAACTTGTCGGCTACTGGAGTAACCATAGCTGAGGCCTTAAAAAAACACTGGGTGGGATAAGCTGCAAGGTTCCCAAATCTGGTCCTCTTCACCTCCACCCAAAGAGCCCTGCGGGAGGACAAACAGACCCATTTGAAGTTCCTTCTCCTTTTAATTTAACACAGAATCCTGTGTTGCAGCTTAAAATACCTCAAAACATCAGAGAAAACATTCAAGAAGAGCAAGAAGGTGATAATAATGGTGACAATAACACATAAAATAGTGAGTCCCAAGAAAAATAACCCCCAAAAAAAAAAATGCAGCAGGAAAATGAACCAGGACAAGACAGAAATGAAAGAAACCAAAGGAACAACAGAGAAGAACATATGCAGGTCTTTTCATACCCCCTCCCGGAACCAGCTAAGCATGAAGCGCTGTAAGAATCAGATATAGGGAGGTTGGAAATATTTCAGACTGGGTTTATGTAGGAAAAAATTGATAAAGGAAAGTTTACAATTTCTCCCAACAGAGATCTGTGCCCTAATACACACATCTGGGGATTCTAATTTTGACTTAAGCTGTAAGACACCTTCAGGCCTAGAAGCATTCTGGCATCAGTATCACCAAGTTAAGTATACACACCTGTAGGCACCATTCATAGCAATTCCACTAACAAAACCAGCAATCAGATACAGTCTTATTTAAAAATGAAGGTGTAGCAGTGGCAGACATTTTGAGGTGGTTTTATTTATTTATTTATTGAAGGTCTAGGAATTACAACCCTTTGAGTCAGAGACTCATTTGCAAAGGCTCCACGTCATACATAAATGGGTTAGAACACAGTATTACATGCATACACAATTTAGACACAAGTCAAGCAAATATTGACAGTAACTTTCAGAAAGAAATATAACAATTTACACAGATAAGAACATCATCTATTGTGAAACAAAGGTGCATTAATGTTATTCCGGTTTCATTTGCAGTCACAGTGGGAGTTTGACATAATGTGATTAAGTAGCTCAAGTTTAAAGGTCCAAGTCTGGAATTGTTAAGATAGAGTCAGGAATTGAGTTCATCCAGTGGGGATCTAAGCAAAAGGACCTTTGGCCAGCAGTGGAATTAACAAAGGGACACGGAATGTGGTGGTGTCTGAGTGTCTTGTGCAGCGAGCAGGAGATTCTTTAGGAGGAGCTTTTGACAGCCTGGAGGAGCTAAGCCCAACTGAATTTTTGGCCATCAGGCAGGTCTGGTAAACAAGTCGTCCTTGGAGTTAAGCCATGAAGGCGTAGATAGAGGTCACAGGTGTGAGTGGAGCGATGCCACCTATGACCAATCTGCAGGCTTTAAGGGCACGTTTGATGCTAGACAGAGCTGAGTCTGAGGTGGCACCATATCGATTATGCCGTAGTCTACCAGTGAAAGAATGGAGCTGGAGATAGCTAAACGCATAGCCTCTGGAGGCAGACATGGTCTAAGCCTGTGAGGAGACCAATTCTTTATTAATTTCAGTGCAAGTTGATGCAGTATGCTCACGATAGGTGAGGGAGAGTCAAGGGTAACTCAAGATATTTAAAGTTGGGAACTTGTTCAAGTGTGGAGCCCATCACATTGTGTATAGTTAATTTTTCAGAGCTGTGCTTGTGTTGTCGGTGGGCTGAATAACATGACTTTCATTTTTGTGTTGAGAACAAGTTTGTGTGAGGAGAGCCAGGCTTCAATTTGAGCAAAGGAGCTCTGCAAGGCTTCCTGAAGTTGAGTGGGGTCAGGGTGCCGACTGAAGATCACCGCATCATCCATATAGAAGAAGGCGCCCAGAGGAGGCCTGGAGTAGTGAGTTCAGGTAGAGTGAGAAAAGGAGCAGTCAAGGATAGACCCTACGGTACACATTAGATCTGACGGGTAGGTTAGGAGAGAGGATGTTACTTATCATCACCTGTTGAGTGCGGTCAGAGAGGTAACTGGAGAACCAGCAAGCAGTTTCTTTTGAGACGCCAGTGGAGAGGAGGGAGTTTATGAGCATGGTGTGATTGGCGGTATCAAATGCCTTGGAGAGATCAATAAAGACTGTACCAGCCAGGTCTCCATGGTCAAGAGCGTCATGAACAAAGGAGGTGAGTTCCAGTAGAGCAGTGGTGGTGCTGTGGGCTTTCCTAAAACCGTGTTGTTGAGTGCAGGTTAGTTGTCGTGCATCTAGATAGTGAGTTGATCTGCCACTACTTCTCTAAGGCTTTTGAGAGTGGGGAGTATGGAGATCGGCTGGTAGTTACTAGTTGAGGTAATGCGCACCATTTTTATGTACTGGGATAATCCTCGCCTTTTTCCATAGAGACGGGAATTGTCCCGGGCATAGGGACTTGTTGAAAATTTTAGTGAGAGGAACCAGAACATCATCAAGGGTTATTAATAGCAATTTTACATCAAGTGAGTCGCCACTGTGTCTGGACTTTCCTAGGAACCTGGAGATATACACGGGCTTCCCTTGCAGAGGTTGTTTGAGGCAAATGGCAGTACACTAGGGGTGTTGGGAAATATCCTGCATCAGTACTGAAAAGTCAGAGGAGAATAGTGCTAAGGTCAGAGAAAGACATATTAAAAGCCTCCTAATTTTGCTGGGTTCTTTGGTAGGGATACCATCAAGGATAAGCATGTCAGGGGAGGGAGGAGACTTTCCACTGAGTTCCTTTATATTTTCCCAGAATCTTTTCCATCACCCCAGGTGGCAGAGAGTTTTGTTTGGTAATAGGCGCCTTGCCTGCCGTATTTTCCAGGTGCAAGTATTTCTAGCAGCACGATAGCATTGGCAGTCAGCAGGTTGACCTGACTGAAGGGCTCTGCACCACAGGTCATCACGCCTTCATTTTTCAAGCAGAGCCCGTGTTACCAAGGGGATGATTTGGACTTTTCGACCCGTGTGACATAGAGTGCGAAGATGTCACAGGCAGATTGGAAGGAACTTATGAAAAGGACAGAGAGGTATCAACTGATTTCAGATGATCAAGGGGGACCAATCAAAATTTCAAAGTAGATTTCTAAGGTGTTTGAGAGCCCCCTCTTCAGTTGGCGACACCTGGTAGTCCTAGGTGGAGGTGGTTTCCAGCTATTTGTCCAGAGACAAGTTACTGAGGAGTGATCACTGATTGAGTCAGACAGAACCTGGACATCCAGAATGTGTTCAGAATGGTTAGTAAGTATGAGGTCAAGGAGGGAGCTGTAGTTAGTATTTTTGTTCACTCTAGTGGGGTGAGGACCATTTGGGGCAGATTTTGGCTGCAGCCGCATCCTGAGTGGGGATGATTGGGGGCAAGCCAGTTTGAGTTGAAATTAAAGCTGAAATGTACTGTTCTAAGTTTACCAGAACCCATTATTGACTCGGAGCAGTCTACGGACCAGAGGGTGGAGAATTCAGGTTTGCTTACCCCAGGCAAATGGGACAATACAGCACCTTCCCAGCTGCTTCTATCTTGGAAGAGACAGAGGTTTCATATTCTATTCGGCCAGCCCAAATCTTGTTTTAAATCACGGAGCACAGACACATTTGAGTGGAGCCTGTGACAGGCTAAAATGTTTCTTGTGTGGAGGGTTAGGTCACATGATTATAAACTGTCAAAACCTGTATACTGCAATATGTGTGACAAAACCTCTCACTCTTTTAGAGACTGCCAGTGGAGCTACACACAATAATCCTGCAAATACACAGGAAAAAGAAGAAACTATTGCTAATACACAACAGAATGCAACTAATAATGTTGGGAGAAACAGGAGAATTTTCCCAGTCAGTCCTTGACTACTATATTTAATGGAGTACCTGATTCAGAATCTGGACAAAATGATTTGTAGAAACATGCTGAGGAGGAAAATATCCCAGCTCAAAGTAACAAGGTTAATAACCCAGCGAAATGGCCCCAACTGATGTGTCAAAACAAGCAGAGGAAATAGCATCTACTTCTCAGTACAACGCACCAACACAGTATGGCCTGAATAATGTAAACCTAAACACAACAATGCACCACCGGAGGAAATGCCCTGCTTTCAAATAGTACAAGGAAGGCAAACAAGGAGCAAAACAGAAAGGGGAATAAGCCTGTGGAACAGAAACCGAGGAGAAAATCTCGTTAGAAATAGATTTGCCACCCTGTTTAAAAGGAAACAAGGAGCTGAATCTGAGGAAGATTCTGATGAGTCTTCAGTGGCATCATCTCAACCAGATACAATGACTGATACAGACCATGTGAAGTGATTCAAGAAGTTCAACAAAAAGAGATGTAAAATGAAATCTTCAGGAAAAGGAAAATAACCTAAAAGGATAGGGTTTTACTGTGAAAATGTCTCAAAATTTGTATTTTTGTTCCTGAATGTGAATAGCATAAAATGCAAAGAGAAGGACTGTTTTTCTATTCTAGATAGTCTGAATGTACATATTATTTTATTACAGGATACCAAAATTCATACCCTAAGAGAAGTCAGCCAAGCAACTAAAGAATGGAGAAGAGGGGTATCTTTTGGTAGCTTGGAGAAGACTTATGCTTTGGGGTAGCCATTCTTAGCAAATATATAACTCTAACTGTGACAAAATTGACAGATTTAGTACAAGGCAGAGTCTTAGTTTTAGGTATTGTCATGCAAAATCAAGAGTGGAGAATTATAAACATCTACAATCCGCAAATAAAAACAGAATGAATAGAAGTCATCGCAAAGTCCAACCATATTTACATACAGCTAAATCAGTAGTATTTGGGGAGATTTTAACTGTATTTTGAACCTTTCAGATAAGACAGGAAGACCCAGAAACTATACTCTGACTCAAATTTTCTTAATTCAGTGTTTAAAATGGCAAATTTAAAAGATGGGGCAACATCTGGGACAGGACCACCTGCACACATTTCACAGAGGCAGATCATCTACCAGGATAGATTATTTTTATTTCAGATTGGGTTCCTTGTTACAAGTGTACTGTAATCCCTATATAAATTTCAGATCACTGTTTACTAATCATTTGTATAGGATTCCTCAAAAATAAACCAGGGGATATAATCACTGGAAGATGAACACAACAGTGTTAGAAGAAAACAGCAAGTGGGAAGCTTTATCAGAAGTAATTAGACATAAATTATCAGTATTCGAGTTATATGAGAACAGTGCCCGTGGTGGCAGGAAACAAAACTGAAATAAAAAATATTGTACATCTAGTGCTAAATCTCAGCACAAAGAAAAATATATACAATACTTGGAAAATGGAAACAGCTTCAGAAATTAATTTCTTTAAAGGTAGAATTTGGTCTAGACTATTCTGATCAGATTATACAGATAAAGAAATGACGTTGTTTCAATGACAGGGCTACTTCCTTTTTAGAACAAAAATATGGCATGAAGGGTAACTCTCAAGTCAATCAATCCTTATGATCATTGTAAACAAAGAACAGATGTAAAATATATGACAACACTTTGGAATAATGAAGGTATCTGTGTGGAAAGCAATTTGGAAATTCTCAAAATAGTAACAGATCACACCGAATGGCTGTTTGGGCAGGCAGCTACAGCCACAACAGAAAAAATTATTTTTTCAAGCTTTAGGAATTCCTAAGATAACACAGGGAGATAAAGCAGAATTAATCAGACCAGTCAGAGAAGAAGAGGTTAGTAAGGTGATGGATAATTTAAAAAGTCAGTAACCCCAGGCCCAGATGGAATACCGAATGAGTTCTATAAAAACAAAAAGTATATTAATAAAAACCTCACGCAGTATTTAATAGCATCCTCCAAGGACAGTATCCATTACCTCCTACATTAACAGACAGTCTTTTAATATTTCTACGTAAGAAAAATGAAAGAGAAAACATTAACAACTGGAGACCCATTAGTTTGAGAAACTCAGACTGGAAAATTCTTTGTAAAATGATATGTATAAGACTGGCAAAAAATTGCATGCACAGTAATAAGTACAACACAAGCGTGCGATTCCCATAGGTCAATGCTAGATAATTTAAAATTGGTTAGAGAAGTATTTGATTCCCCACAGGCAGAAGGCTATGCAATATCCTTAGATCAGTCAAAAGCATTTGATCAAGTGCCTCACGAATATCTTTTCAATGTTTTAAAGCAATACGGAATCCCGAATGAATTTAATGCATGAATCCAGATTTTATATAGATAAGCATCTATGATGCCATTCACAATGGACTAATGGGCTCGCATGTAAAGATAAGGAAAGGAGTTAGACAGGGCTGGCCCTTGGCACTTACTCTGTCTTTTGTTTAGACCCAGTACTTAGAAAACTAAATGAGTCTACAAACTATAAAATACATAGCTGGTTCAGGAACATGCAGTTCCCTTGTGCAGTGGCATATGCAGAAGATATCTGCCTTCTGACGGCAGATAAACCATCAGTAGTGCTAGCTCTAGAGACTATACAGGAGTTTTCGTAATTTCTGGGTCCTCCCTTAATAAAGAAAAATTATAGGGACAATTTTAAAAAACAGAATCCTAGCCTAGGGTGAGGTAATAGAACGAATCACATTTAATTCAGGAAATTTCAAAATGTTCGGGGTATCTTTTGGAGACACAAACCGAGCAGAGAAAAACTGAATTCAGAAACTTAGTATTGCAAAGGAAAACATTTCTAAATGGAAAAGTTATCCCATGACAAGGAAAAAGAGAATATATATGCTTAAAACTTTTATTATCCCAATCATGTTAACAGTAAGTTATATTTCTCCAATACCCCAACTTTAGAACCTAGAGTTTATAATGCCTGTTTCCAGTTATTATGGGGCAGTTGTTTGAACCCGTGAAAAGAATGATCACATATTGGCAAATAAAGCAGGGAGGCTTAAACTTGTTAAACCGGTACTTTTCTTTTTTACTATTTTCCTGTATTGAGATATACCTCCTATCATTGCAAGACATCAACAAGACTGGGCAAAAGTATAAAATAAATTATCAATATTTTTGGATTAAGTGGCAGCACCAAAATGGGGGTGTTTAAACAAATACCCAAGGTACTCAAAGTATTTAATAGATTTTAAAAAAAAGTAAAACAATGCGGTGTTACCATACAAATGGTACAGTCACAAAACAAAGGTATTATATTCATCAGTCCTAAATAGTAACCTTAATAGGGCCAATTTTAACAGTCCACAAGAAATAGAACCCCAGTGCCTAACAAAACAATTAATAGAAAATAGAATACCTCAGAAAGCGTGGGATACCCATGAATGTGCTGCCACAGGAAGCTTAATGTTGGGGTAATCATGCACATAAATCCATGGAAGAATGGTACTGTATCAGAGAGTCGTGCATAGTTCAAGTGGAAACAATGCAGCATCTGTTTTTGATTGCCCATACATTTCCCAGTTTTGGAGCCTTTTGGCCATAAAATGGAAGACTCCTATATTGGCTAAAATTACATTACAAGGAATTTGTATATGGGAAATATGATCTAACATGGAAGTGTTTCCACCCAAGTACATTAAGAGTGGTTAATGCAGTTTTGAAATGGTGTTTATAGCAAAACAGATGTCTTTACTTTCTTCAGAATAAAAATTGCCTGTAGAGATTTTATTAGAAAAAGTAACCCATGAAGTAGCCTTGGTGTTTAAATATGAACAGGGCAAAATGCCAAGAACAGCACTTAATAATTGGTGGTCTTTCCCCATTTTAATCTTGAAGGTGTAACTTGAATGAATGATGTTTAAGCAAAAGATGGCAGACTGTTTTAGTACTTATAATCACTTCTAACACAGGAAGGAGTGTATATAGAGACAGCTGTTGAGGAAAAGCAATGTTCAGTCTTAGCAAAAATGTTATAGGGGTAAGAAGGAATAAGTGTAAGGAGAGGAAGTATTTAGGATGAATGATAGATAAGGAGAAAAAGGTAAAGTATACAAAATAATGAATTTCACAATGCGTGTAAATGAAATAATAGTTTTTTTCTATGTCAATGTATAAGGTACAACAAAGTTACAAACTGAATTGAAAATATGTTTCAAACAACATGAAGTCTTGCTGTATTCAGACATAATGCAGTTAGCCCCAGCACTTGAACTGCCTCGGAGAGGAAAGAGTTAACTCTATGCAAAAGCATAGAATGTTGAGCTTGAGGTCGGTTTTCAAACCTCTGTCTGTGGTACTTCCCAGTGTAACCGTCAGATTCTTTACGCTGCCTAACAGTGAAGTCGCTCCAGAGATTTCCCTGCTCGGTTCGGTAAAAGTAAAGCCTTCAGTTTAAACCATATATTTTTTGCTATTTTCGGTTTCAGATTTCCAGCCTCTGTCTACAGTACAGGTAGTGTGTAGCTAGGTAATGACTGTGTTTTATTTTGTGAAAAAGTTAAAAACTGTTCTTTTCCTCGGTTTCTTTCAGTCGGTCCGGTTTGGAACCGACCTTGTTCATTCTGTTTAATTTTATTTCTGGGATTAGAGTGGTGTTCTGGTGCTGATCGGTTTCAAAGAACCGAATCTTTTCTGGTCCTTTTAAAAGCCCGGTACTGCTTGTAACCGATCGTTATTACATTACCTGGCTTGAAAGCTGCAATAGGGTAATTTGTTAGGTTGGCCATGTCTGAGAAACCCAAGAAAAAAACGGTCCCACTGGGTTTCAACAGTGTACTGAGTGTGGGGAGGCCTTTGCTAAGGCTGACCCCACCTCATCTGTGTTTATTGTCTGGGGTTTGACCACCTCAAGTCAGACTTCCAAATCTGTAAAACTTTCCTAAATCCACTCTAGACAAAAGACTGAGTAGGCTGAAGGAAGGGAGGCTGAAAGTCCGTAGATCCGGATGGCCAGCCCGGTTCGGTTGCAGCTGAACCTGAGGAGGTGCCTACTGACCTAGGCGATACTTCCTCAGGCAAAGGAGAGCTGACCCGAGGTCGGTTCCATCAAAAGAACCATAAGTCTGCGGTTGGATCCTGTAGCTCACTCTCCAACTGCGGACGAAATAGCCAAAGCAATTAACATTGTTCAGTTGCTTAGACCGGTTCCGTCCGAACGGTACCGCCCGATTAAGCGATCGGTTCGGTCGGATCCGTCTCCTCCAGATTATGATCCAGATGCTTATTATGAGGTGGGAGGGAGACAAAGACTATCCCGGTGATGATGATAATGATGATGAGGGGTCTGGATGTCCCATTGAACTGGACATCTCCCAGACAGGCCTTCAGGTGTCTCTCCTCCCAGGCTCTGAGTCCCCTTCACATTTTTTTGTTCTACGAAAGGTGGCAGAAACCCTGCAGCTTCCTTGGTTGAAGCCGCAGTGGAGGATGAAGAGCCTGATTTTGTGGAAATGATGGATGTCCCAGAGTCCAAAGGCTGTCTATCCCTCTTCATAAATCCTTGGGAAACAGACACACAAATTTTACAAACTCTAATTCAATACCTCCTGTGGATATGAGAATGGACAGGAGGTATTTCTTATCGAGCTCAGCTGGAGTTCCTTTATAGTCATTGCAGCCATGGTGGGGTAGTGCAGGCTGCAGCCTGTGACAGGGCTAACATTCCTTTGGCTTCACCCCCGGATAAGGACTCCAGGAAGGTGGATGCCATGGCCAAAAACAGTATTTGTATCCTCTTTGGGACTCAGGCAGGCTACTTACATGTCCTACACAGCCAGGTACCTGAAATTCAGATGGGATATGGTTCTGGAACTGGCTAACAGGCCCTCCCAGCTAGCCAAGGAGCTGGAGGAGGTGGCTGCTGATGGAATTGAGGCATCCAAAATGCAATTTCATGCTGCTGTGGACTCCAGTGATGTGGCATCTAGAGTCACGGCTACATCTTTGTCTCTCAGAAGACATGCTTGGTTCAGATGTACTAGCCTTTCACAGGATACCCAGACTAAGGCTATGGATTTTCCTGTAGTGGGTAACTCTCTGTTTGGGGAGCAGACAGAGAGCTTACATGAAGAAAATGGATGATTACAGGACCACGTACAGGAGTGCACAGGCCAAGGAAAGGCAAGCCACTCCGCACAAGCAGCAGTCTAGGGGCAGGGCAGACCCTTTCAAAGGCCTTTTACCAAGCCCATGCCTCCTCTCCTTCCCACAGAGGGGTTCTTCAGAGGGAGGGGCAGGAGGAGGGGATGAGCAGGCGGCTCCTCCTCCTCTCAATCTAAGGCTCCTGCCAATCAGACACCCTGATGTGTCAGCCTGGGTTGACTCTCCATTTCCAGTAGGAGGCAGGCTGACATACTTCCAGGCCTGAAGTCTGTGACTTCAGACAGGTGGGTCCTGGAGGTAGTAAGCCAGGGACTGGCCCTCAGCTTCAGAAAGTTCCCAAAAAAGAGGGCCAAGTCTTTTCCACCTGCATCTGCCTCAGAAACCATTGCCCTAGAGGCAGAGGTTTCCTCTCTTCTAGCTCTCAGAGCTGTAGAGAGGTTCCTGCTCAGCACAGGGGAAAGGACTGCTCCAGGTACTTCCTTACCCCCAAAGAAAACAGGGAGTGTGACCCATCCTAGACTTAAGGTATTTGAACAAACACATTGTAAAGCCAAAATTCAAAATGGTAACTCTGGGAATAATCCTTCCCTCTCTAAGGCCAGGATTGGCTAGCATCTCTGGACCTCAAGGATGCCTACTTCCATATTCTATCAGGTGCTCCCACAGAAAATACCTCAGGTTCGAGTTGCCTTCAGGCCATTACCAATTCAGAGCCATGCCATTCAGCCTAACATCAGCTCCAGGGGTGTTCACAAAGTGCATTGCAGTAGTAGTGGCTTACTTCAGAAGACAGGGTATCACCATCTTCCCATATCTGGACGACTGGCTCTTAGTGGGTCAGTCATCTTTATAGGTCAGGTCAGCTCTTGAACTACCCAGGACCTCCTCAGTTCTGTGGTTTCTTCTCAGTCTTCCAATATCTGTCCTCGAACCAGTTCAACTTCTCACCTTTATAGGCATAGAGTTGAGCACTGTACAAGCAAAAGCTTCCTTCCCTGGCAAGGGTGAAGACCCTAGTGGATCTCACTTCCTCCTTTCGACCTCAGGTCTCCCGTCCAGCAAGACAGTTCCTCCTGCTCCTGGGCCACATGGCAGCTTGCACGGCAGTGGTGCAGGGAGCAAGGTTCCAGATGAGGGACATTCAGTTTCATCTGAGGTCTTTTGGTCTCAAAGGAGGATTCACTTACCAATCTGATTCCAGTGACTCAGACTCTGGTCCAAGCTCTCCAGTGGTGGCTGGACCAGAACAACCTTAGACAAGAAGTTCCATTTCTTCCTTAAGTCCCATCAGTAGTTCTAACGCGGATGCTTCTCTCCTAGGGTGGGAGCCCACCTGGAAGCCCTGACAGCTCAAGGTGTATGGTCTCCACAGGAGTCTCTCCTTCATATCAATCTCCTGGAACTCAGCAGTTTTCCTAGCCCTGCAGAGCTTCTCAGATTCAATCAAGGGCAAGGTGGTCCAAGTCAGAGCGGACAACACCACCACAATGTGATACATCAACAAGCAGGGAGGCACTCGGTCCTCGGCCTTGTGCACAGAAGCCATGAAGCTGTGGTCTCTGGCCTATTCTCTTTAGACTTCTCTGGTAGCAGTTCACCTTCCAGGGAAGGACAGCGTAGCAGATGCTCTGAGCAGAATTTCACAGGGACATCACATGGTCCGTGGATCCTCACACCCTGACGGTCATCTTCTCCAGGTGGGGCACTCCAGAGATAATCTCTTGCAGCACCGGACAATCATCAACTTCCTCTGTTTTGTTGCAGTCCTCCAGTCCTGGGGGCGGTTCCCAGGATGCTCTCATTTTGGACTGGAAGGGCAGATTTCTCTATGCCTTCCTCCCTTCCCTCTGCTGTTCAGGTTCTGATCAAAATCAGGACTCAACCTCCTGCAGTGATACTGGTGGCTCCAGATTGGGCCAGACAGCCTTGGTATCCTCTACTTCTGTCCTTGTCAGTGTCACATCCCTGTCTCTGCCCAGGCAAATCTGGTACCCCAGTCTCCAGTCTCTCAATCTCAAGGCCTGGCTCTTGAAGAGTTAGAATATGCAGCACTACATCTCTCTCAGGGAGTTCTGGATATTTTGAAAGTCTCCAGGAAACCTTCCACTAGAAAAACTTATGACTCCAAATGGAAAGGTTCAGTATTTGGTGCTCTCAGAAAGGCATCTTGCCTGATTCTGCAGACATTTCCACAACCTTAGATTATCTAGTTCATCTGAATGGTCTAGGCCTTAGGTCTTCCACTCTCAAGGTTCATCTAGCAGCTCTCTCTGCATTCCTCTCAGCAGCTTATGCACACGCTTTGAACCTCTGGCTTCGGCCGAATTGAAGTACTTGACCTGGAAAACTGTGTTCCTGGTAGCTATTACTTCTGCCAGGTGAATTAGTGAGTTACAGGCTCTGTCAGTTGAACCTGACTTTATCTCCTTCCATAGGGACAAAGTAGTCCTAAGAACCAATAGGAAGTTCTTGCCCAAAGTGGTATCGGTTTTCATCTGAACCAGTCTATATCTCTTCCCCTGTGTTTTCACTGACCTTCTTCTTCAAGTGAAAGAAGGTTACACAGTCTGGATGTTAAGAGGGCCCTTAGCTACTTCATTAAGCATACTAAGGCACATAGAGTGACTGTCTTCAATTGTTTTCTCACTTATGGTGAAGTGGGAAAAGGTAAGCCTGTCACTAAAGAACTATTGCCAGGTGGATTGTTTCTTGTATACAATTCTGTTATGACAAGTTGGGTGAGAACGCCCCTTCAGGCCTGAGGGCTCACTCTCGACTAGGGTACAGCTGCTTCTCTAGCTGCTGGCCAGAGATATACCTTTGTTAGAGATCTGTAAAAGCAGCCACCTGGAAAACAGTACATACTTTCACCAAGCATTACCCCTGGACATCCAGGCTAGGAGTGATGCTAGGTTTGGCACAACAGTACTGCAGAGCCTCTTCCCAAAGTAGGTTCTGCATTCCCTCCTCCATAGGAGAACTGCTTGGTAGTCTACATTATGTCTGAATACAGCAAGGCGTCATGTTGTTCAAAGAAAAATGACTCACTATAGTAATGTTGTTTCTTCTGATGGAGTCTTGCTGTATTCAGACCTCCCCCCACCTCCCCTCTCAGAACCTGTTTTTGGGAAGTGGGCTGCGAGTACAGTGTTGCACCTCAGAGGTGCACCTTGTACCTCCTCTTGGGTGGGGTAGATGTTGTTGTTATTTTTCTGGTGTTTTATACTTAAATATTGTCACTACCTTTTCTTCTGGGGTTCTCGACTTGAGTCTTTTGGGCCCAAAGAATCTTTTGCCTTCGCTATATGTTGAACAATTTCCATACTAAGTATAATAGTTAGTTTGCTCGTAAGAATCTGATGGTTACACTAGGAAGTACCACAGACAGAGGTTTGAAAACCGAGCTCGAGCTCGACGTTCATGCATCTGCACAGAGTTAACTCTTTCCTCTCCGGGCAGTTCAAGTGCTGGGGCTAACTGCATTATGTCTGAATACAGCAAGACTCCATTAGAAGAAACAACACTACTGTGGTGAGTAATTTTTCATACTGCACTTAAAGTGTTTTGCTGTTATATTATTGCATTAATAAAAAATTCCCCAACTCTTTTCAAGAACTGCCATGGGATCTTTAACATCCGCCTGTACTACCACCAGAACAGGCAGATGGGACCTCAGTTTAACGTCTCATCTGAAAGATGGCACCTCAAGTGTGCAGCACCCCCTCATGCTGCACTGCAGTGTCAGTATTAGGATATTAACCCAAGTTCATGGTGTTGGGATCTTGCACTATGTTTCATTATTATGTTTGATTTCTCTATGTTACCTTGCATTCATTCATTCAGCTACTTTTGTATCTGTTACTAGTTTGTCTTTCACTTTGTTCACTTTAAGGTGTCTCTGCGATGTGTCATGATTGTTTTATGTCTTGTACTCTCCCAGGTGGTGTGTGAAATTAGGCATACTTAATGTCTAGTGTACTTACCGGTTATCAAAACCAAATAAATAAGTTAATGATACTAGTTCCCATGCCTGTAGACACTAATGACTGCTTGAGGTCTTGGCCCAAGCAGGTATGGACCATGATCACCTCGCTACTGCCATTCACTTTGACCTCACAAAGGCCTTGACTCTGTCTCCATCCCTCCTATTCTCCAGACTTCGCTCTGCGGCCTTTCTACCATTGCTGTTAAATGGTTCAGGTCCTACCTCTCTGGATGCACCCAGAAAGCCCTTGCAGGGATGTCCTCCCCACACTCCCAATCCAAGCTGTCGTTCCTCAGGGCTCTATCTTAGGTCCATCCTCTTCTCTGTTTTCTAAATGGCGACCTTTCTGGCTGTGCCTCCTCCCAGATTCACCTCTATGCTGTCGATATCATCCTCTAAGCCAGGTTCATCCACCTCTGTAGTCGAGGCTCTCTTACAGAGTGACTTGGCGTGGGTTTTACTGTGGCTCTAAGACAACCATCTCAAGTTAATAAAACAAAAAAATATCCATGACTTTGGCACTTCACAAAAACTCTCAAGCTTTCCTCTCCCTCCTTCTCCACCCTGGATAGTACCCATCTCGAGTCAGTCACTGCCTATAAGTACCTGGGCGTCTGGCTCAATAGCCAACTTGACTTTTCTACCCACATAGATTACATACATTCTAAACTTCACCCGAAGCCAGGCATTATGTACTGAAACAAAGCGCCTTCCACCTGCCGTGAACTGATCACTAAAATGATCCTCCCGTCTTTGACTATGCTAATGGTTTTTGTTTTTTTTTTGGGGGTCCATCCACGGTTGGACTCTCTTTTCAGTGCCTTCTGCCACTTTGCAAATAATACTCTCCTTCCCACCCGTTACTGTACCCTATACTCTTCCATCTCTCTTTCTTCCCTCTCCTTTGCTGTCAGCTCCATGCCACTAGTCTCATCTCTAAATATTGGTTGGGACTCATACCCCCTACCTCTCCTCTTTTCTCTTCCAGTGGTCCCCTCCTTTACCTGCTCCGCCCAGAGACCCTCACACCAACTCTGGGTAGGCTGCCTTCTCTTACCACCTCCCCAATAGTCGAGCACTCTTCCTTGCTCCCTCTGTCTTTCTCCCTCACTACTCGCCCCAAAACATGCCCTTTCCCAGTCCCTCCCTACTTCTTGCACTTGCTCATCCTCTTCCTGAATCTCTCCTCTTCTTGCACCTCCCCTTCCCAGTCTCTCCCTCCCTTGCCTCTCAAAAGCACATTCTAAGCGGCTCAGTGGCACTGAGGGTTGAGGCGCGGATGCCACACTGGCAACCTGGGTTCGGGGAATGAGCTCGGGCCGCCGGGGGTCGGCGATGGGGGAGATGGAGCATCAGAGGACTGCTCTCCTCTCTTGGAGGGAATGTTGTCCTGCTCACTGACTGCCCCATGGCAGCGGCCAGAGACAGTATGGGTTAAATGACGCGTTTCTGCCGTGCGCATCAGTGGGGAGGAGAGAGGAAAACAGAAAAGGAGAAGTCCTGGCCGCCCACGAGGGCCGCCCTGTTTCTGGATTGGGTTTCCAGGGGTGGTGTGCATGCTGCATCCTCCTGGCCCTGCCGCAGGGGGCAGTCTGTGGGGAAACTCAGGGTCGACAGGCGTGGGGTTCCGGAAGAGTGTCCTCCGGTGGGAGGGCCGAAGCTGCCGGTCGGGAGTCTCCTGGAGAAGGATAAAATACATATGGAGGAAAAAGCACATTCTAAAGCCCTCACTCCTGCTACCTCCCCCATTTTCATGTGCTTCTACTCGAGGTGAAATATTTTAATTTTTACAATGACTTGTTCCTCCTGCCCATTGTTAGTCTTTTGCATTGTACCATACAGTATGTATCAATATGTAATTATGTATGCACCAGAGACTATTTTGGAAGGCTTTATGTCTGCATGCAATTTCAGTATGCAGTGTTTCTGTCTATATGATGTTATCTTGTTATATGTTAGCTGGATGACGTCATTTTTGCTATGCTTGTAGTTTACCCCACATTGTACTTTTTCCCGGTCACAACTGAAATGAGCCTTGGCTTAGTGTGCTTTTACTAGTAACCAAATTTTAAATAAATACATACATACATACATAAAAAGCAATGTTGTTGAGGAGAGTCTCCTGGTTAAAGCAGCAGCACTAGTTAACAGAAATGTAAATAATTTGATTGGCAGTTAGGACAAACCAAAGCATCAATTTACCTGATTTTCTTTTTGCTTTATTTCATTCCTAAGGCAAGATATAGGATTTGAAAGTTCCTTTTTTTAAGACTGTCTCTCGCTGGATGGGGCATCTCTGGAGGTGCCCACTGACAATCCCTGCTACTCCCCCTGAAGTGTCTCTTCCCAGGACCCCCACCAGGACCTTCCAGCCCCTGGATCCCGCCCCACCTACCTGGCCTTTCTGATATTAGAGGGTCGGTCCGGTGGAGGGTCAGGAAACCTGTGAAGACGGCCCGGCACTGGGATGTGGGGATGTCCCTGGAACCCTCATCGCCTCCCCAATCCAGCAAGGGTTTTCCGGCTTGTTTTCCTGTCTTGGCGGCCGTGCAATGGCGTCCTAGCTATCACGCCGACACCCGCTGATCTGCCCCTCCCCAGCATCTGCTAGCACCGCATGTTCCGTCACTGCCTCTATCCACCACCAGGAGTCACACAGGAGCGACACCATCCCTGGACCCCTTCCGGGAAGGGAGACAGTCCTCCAGATGCTCGATCCTCCCTCCCCACAGATCCCGGTAGGCCGAGTTTGCTCCGCAAGGTATGGCGCCAGCACCTCAACCCTCAGCGCCACCGGGCCAGGATGGATTTTAAAGTTCTTAACAGTTATTGACCCTTTGCCAGGTCCTCCATCAGGTAAGTAAGTAGATCAGGGTGGTGCTGTGCTGTTGACCATCAGAAACATATGCTGACATATCTGCATTATAAATACACTTGTAGCAGTTACTCGTGATCTCTGGGGTAAAGATTTTTGAAAAGTTGCTGGGGCTGCCATCTTTTTCTCACTGCCTCTATCCACCACCAGGAGTCACACAGGAGCGACACCATCCTGGACCCCTTCCCGGGAAGGGAGACAGTCCTCCAGATGCTCGCATCCCTTCCTCCCCACAGACCGGTAGGCCGAGTTTGTTCTCAAGAAGTGTGGCGCCAGCACCAACCCTCAGCGCCCACCGGGCCAGGGATGAATTTTAAAGTTCTTAACAGTTATTGACCCTTTGCCAGGTCCTCCATCAGGTAAGTAAGTAGATCAGGGTGGTGCTGTGCTGTTGACCATCAGAAACATATGCTGACATATCTGCATTATAAATACACTTGTAGCAGTTACTGCGTGATCTCTGGGGTAAAGATTTTGAAAAGTTGCTGGGGCTGCCATCTTTTTCTCACTGCCTCTATCCACCACCAGGAGTCACACAGGAGCGACACCATCCCTGGACCCTTCCGGGAAGGGAGAGCAGTCCTCCAGATGCTCGATCCCTTCCCTCCCCACAGACCCCGGTAGGCCAGGTTTGCTCCCGCAAGGTGTGGCGCCAGCACCTCAACCCTCAGCGCCACCGGGCCAGGATGAATTTTAAAGTTCTTAACAGTTATTGACCCTTTGCCAGGTCCTCCATCAGGTAAGTAAGTAGATCAGGGTGGTGCTGTGCTGTTGACCATCAGAAACATATGCTGACATATCTGCATTATAAATACACTTGTAGCAGTTACGCGTGATCTCTGGGGTAAAGATTTTTGAAAAGTTGCTGGGGGCTGCCATCTTTTTGTAGATCCATTGAAATTACAAAAGTTGTAATTAAATATGGTCTTAAAAATAGCTGATTGAATTTAAAATGCCTCAGGGAAAACTATGATTATCAGTAATACATTACTGCTAAAAAAGGTAGGAAGATTATCAGTAATACAATATTGCTAAAAGGTAGGATGACATTTTTGCTGGCTCACTAGTACTGCTGCTTTAAAGGCAACGATCTTTTCACAGCACATTCAGACCAAGGCCATGTATTTCTACTTGAAGGAGACTCAGTTTTTCGTTATAAAACAGAGGTAAGCATGAAACAAGCATTTGTCAATGCCGAATGTTGTCTTACTGGCATTGGCATTGGTAGTGCAGGAGTTAGAGAGATGCATAATAGGACTGGCAGTGAAATATTGAACTGATGCCACCTCCACCCTGCAGAGACTGACAGGCATTCGGTGTGCCTTTGGTGCGCTGGCCATAACGCTCACTCCATTTCACCTCACCCTACTCTGCAGATACTGACAGGTGTCAGGTGTGCCTTGGGGTCTTCAGGCCTTATGCTCACCCTATTCCATAAGGAAATACTCTGAGACTGGTGCAGTATAGGACAATGGGGTGAATTTTGGGGCTGAAGACTCAGAGGCACACCTCGATGTCTGTCACTGGCTGCAGGGTGGGGTGGAATGGTGTGAGCATTACAGCCGATGATACCAAGTCACATCCATGATGCCTGTCAGTCTCTATAGGGTGGGGCATTACAGTTGAAAACCCTAACGCCTGGGACAGTTGTTAGAGTTTTTCACTCCAAATTTTCAACATGGGCTTTTGACCCCACCTCATGAACAGTGGCACTATCAGTTCATTAGCGAAGGTGATTTTGCACAACAACTGCGCCATTTGGCGCCACAGGTGCCAACTACATTTTGGGCAGAATGTGAAAATGACAGCTGTACTGTTCATGAGGATGTTTAAAAAAAAAAAAAAATGGCATTGTTGAAAATCTGGAGTGAAAATATGAAAAATTGAAGTCACGAGCATGTGTAGAAACTGCAGCAACACATGCCTGTATTGCAGTTATTTGGAGAATTTTTTAACAACTTTTTCAACATAGGCATTTGGGACCTCCCTCATGAACAGTGGCACTGTGATTTTGTTAATCTGTCCTGAAAGTGTATTTCCCACAGCGACCGTGCCATTGTGTGCCACAGGTGTGAAAAACACATTTCGGGCAGGATGAGAAAAATGACAGCTGTACTGTTCATAAGGAGAGTGTGAAAAATGGCAATTTTGAAAATCTGGAGTGAAAATATAAAAAATTGTCGAGTTAGGAACATGCATTGAAACTGCTGTGCGATCATAATACAGTCATTTCTATTGAATTTTTTCACCAAATTTGCAACATGTGCTTTTCTAGGACCCCACCTCTGACCCAGTGGCATTGTCATTTTAGATTAATCGGTCCCAAAGGTGATTCCACACAGTGACCGTGAAATCACCTTTGGGACCCCGTAACGAATGACAGTGCATGTGTTCATGGTGGGTCAAGCAAATGTTGAAAATCTGGTACCAAAATTCCCAAAAGTGACTACGATATCCACCTAAGTTGAAACCACCCATTGCCTGCCATTATAAAACTTACGCATTTTGTTCAGTTCGAGTCGGCTTTTGAAGAGTTTAGATGTGTTCTCACTCACAGAAGATCGCAGTGCCGCCTCCAGAGGCAGGTATGGTGTGAGGGGGATGCACAAAGAATGGGTGTCAGTTGGGGAGGGGTGGGGCGATGAGGGACCTTTTTCCACAGGAAAAAAAGAAACTGACTGGCCTGGTGGCGCTGAGGTTGAGGCACTGGATGTCACACCTCACGCTCGCTGGCGACCTGGGTTTGGGAACAGACTCTGGTCACGAAGTCGGCGGGGAGGTGGATTGAGCGCCCCAGCGGAAGCTTTCCTCGGAGGGCGGGTTACATGGGCAACAATGCCCACAAAGCGTACTGCCTGTAAGCACGGTAAGGTACAACTACTCCACAGGAAGTCGGGTGGGGAGGGCTGTTGATGCTTGACGGCCGCGCCCGTTCATCTGGACATAAGTCCTCTGCATTGGCACCCTCAGGAGGCAGGAACCGGGAAAACCAAAGGCAAAAAATCTCTCAGTCTTGTACAGAATGACGCTTGGTCCACACTACTTTGGGGCCCTAGCGAAAGACAGAAGGAAAGGATTCCTCGGGGCAGAGACCAGGAGGAAGTAAAAAGAAACCGGTTTCAGGGATGGTTTTCTTTATTTACAGATAAATAAAATGATTTTAGGCACTCTGGGGTGGGCTTCCAGTGTGCCATGACATTTTTTTTTTTGGGGGGGTGGAAGACATGATGCAGACAGGATTAGACACTCCTGTCAGCAAAGAAAGTTGTGGGGGGCAGGAACATGATGCTGATGGGGATTGGACACCCTTTGGCAAACAAATTGAACTATTGGGGGGACAAACATGCCAACACAGGGATTGGGCATCCCCAATGTAAACTGTGGGGATTGTGTGGCCGGTGCAGGAGCCACCATATTTAATGGAATATTTCACCAGGAAAGGAATGTAACTGAGCCTCGTCATCTGAAGCTCCATTGAGGAAACTGCACTTAACTGGAGCTACAGATTTCTTTCAACTCCATGGCTGTCTTTGAAACTGCTGTCATCCTATGCAGCTTGCTAATTGGCAACTGAGGGCGCACCCACTAAAGCATTCCCTGCATTCGCCAACATTGACACACCTTTGAATGTGCTACTACCACAAGATGTTGCTTGTGCAGTGCAAGACAACATAAAAAGTGAATAAATACAAGACTACTTACAAAACACTATTACATATTTCTTTTCACCTCCTCAGCTGGGGGTGGTCCTGTAGTTCCCCATATCAGGTGACTTCCCTCAGCTGCTGCCCAGACCCAGTCAGAGCTCTGACCCTTTTGGCCCTGCTATCCCAGGTCACTTCACAGCAGGATTTATCCACGCTCCTGCGGAGACCTGGTCGGCTGGGAAACTGTAGGGAGCTAACTTGAATGGGCCCACTGGCCAATAGAGTCTGCCATCATCACGCCGGAGAATTAGTTTTGTTCCTTTGTACCTCCCGTGGCACAAGCATGCAGTGATGTCAAGGACGCCCTCTGCATGCACTCACTGCAGCATCCGACACCTGCCCACACCACCCCACATGTTGATCCCGAGCCTACACTAGCTCCCGGCCACCACCAGCTCAGTGGCTCAGCGGTCCTCCGACTCTCCCTCCCGAAGGAGGAGAGCAGTCCATGGGACACTCAGTCCTCCTCCTCCGGCCGACCCCGATGCTCCAAGTCCATGCCCAAACCTAGGTTGCCGGCGTGGTGCAAGGTGTTGCGTTCAGCACCTCAACCCTCAGTGCCACCGGCTGGCAACAAAAACAACACTGATAAAGAAAAGGCCTTCACATCCTGTAGCCCTAGTGGTAGGGAGGCAGGGGCAGGGGTTGGGGCTGCAATCCTAGACCCTACACTGTCTGAATACCAAGCCCAGAGAGGTTGCAAAGAAGCAGAAGGGCGCCCGGTGTGCTTCTGCAGCGTCAGCCCCAAGCCACAGCCAAAACGAAACCCCTGACCATTCTGCCCAGCTCACCCAACCATTGCCAGTGAATGGGAGGGAAGGGGACTGGCCTACTACTTCCAGGAACAGATAGAATTTACTACAGACAAGTAGATCCTGAAGGTAGAGGGCAAGGGACTGTCCCTACAGTTCAAAGGTTTCCAAAACTGCAGAAACTGGAGCGTTCTAGCTCATTCACCTACAGAAAGAAATCGGTTGGAATTGGAAGTAAATAAACTGCTGCAGGGAGAAAGTGGAAAGGTCCCTGCCTACAGTGGCACAAGGGTCTATTCTCAAGATACTTCCTGATCCACAAGAAAAATAGGAATGGTGACCCCTTTAGACCTCGGATATCTGAACAAACATGTCAAAAGGAAAGAGTCAAGGTGGTTACACTGGGCATACTGATACCATCCATACAAGCGGAGATTGGCTAGGGTCACTGGATCCAAAAGACACCTGTTTTCACATTCCAGTTAGACTTACCCACATAAAATACCTCTGGTTCAGGATAGGAAAATTCAAGTACCAATTTGTAGCCCTCCCTTTCACCACGCCTCAGCACCAGGTGTCTTCAAAGAGCGCTTAGGTGTGGTGGCAGCTCATCTCAGAAGACAAGGTGTGGTTTTCCTACCTGGACTGGCTAGTTGCGGATAAAATAGAACCAGAGGCAAAGTGTTCATCCAAAGGTTAAAAGAACCCTGGAAAATCTGGGGTTCCTGATAAACCTGCAGCTTCCTAAACAGAACCTGCTCAAGTATTGGACTTCATAGGCACAGAGCTGGATATACCTGTCTGGTGCACCAGATGCTACAGGATAATATCCAACATCATCATCAACCAGGTGCCAACAAGCAGTACATTTACCTGGCTGTTGGATTAAATTCATCTGGGATTATGTCACACATCGAATGATTTAACATGACATGTAAATGTTCACAGACTCCACCTCCTGACGAAGCCCTACATAAGGGCAAAGCACTGGGGCATCTGTCAACTGCACTGTGTCGAAGGTAAAATCTGAGCCATAGATCCCAATCAAAGCCAAGCAAAATTTTTACTAAACTGTTAAGAGCCTTTTTGCTGTTGGTAAAGGAAACTGAGTCACTTGCTAGTT
The DNA here is from genome assembly GCA_016271365.2 of Neoceratodus forsteri. Taxonomy (NCBI): domain Eukaryota; kingdom Metazoa; phylum Chordata; order Ceratodontiformes; family Ceratodontidae; genus Neoceratodus; species Neoceratodus forsteri. The sequence goes on from CM057457.1 coordinate 241,801,394, forward strand.
ACTGATACTGACCAAAGTGTCGGAGGTTGGTGGGGTGGGGGAGATAGAACTTGGGATAACAACATCCTGTATGCCCTGGGCAGGTTACACTTGAGCAGGGAAGGCTTAGGGTCTTAAAACAGAGGTTGAGAAAGTACATAGCAACCAGAGTGGATTTAAACTAGGTGCTGGGGAAGGGCAAGTGGGTGGAAATCAGACAAGGTCTCCACATCGTGGAGCCCAACAGACAAATCCCCATACCAGTAAGAAAGCAACAGGAGAGTATTCAAAGGAGTCAGGAATAAGAGAGTTCAGAAGGGAAGGAAGGGGCACATACTGGAGGGTTGTCTCCTTGTATGTGAGGAACTTGGGGAAAAGGCAGCTAAGCTACAGGCGGGCTTGACTTAGAGAAGCCCACACGGACAGGGTCCTGACTACCTGAAAGAGCTTCTGGTCCCTTACTGTCCTGGGTGATTGCTCCGCCTGACTGACAAGGGGTTGCTAGAGATTCCAAGAGTTTGTTTAAAATCTTTTGGGGCCGGGCATTTATGCAGGCTGATGGAAGAGGGGAGGTTGACATAGCTGCCATCACTGAAACATGGGTCACCAACACCTGGACTGGGACCTGGTGATCTCGGGGTACAGGCTGTACCACAGAGATAGGGGAAAAAGGGAAAGGGTGGGGTAGCTATTTATGAGAGTAGGGGATAAGGTGTACCAGGAAGGAGAGGAGGAAAGGCAGAAGCATTATGGGTATAAACCCAAGATTCGAGGAGAAGGAGAGTTAAGTTGGGGTGGTATATAGGCCACCTTCTCAGATGGAGGACTTGGACAGGGAACTAGCCAAGCAGATAATGAGGGACAGTGGGATGGGTAACACTGTGATTGTGGGGACTTCAGTCTGCCAGAGGTAGATTGGATCACCCCAGCCACCTCGGCGTCTGGGAGCAGGTCCTCCTGGAGGCTTTCCAGGACAGCTTCCTGGTACAGATGGTAAGGAGCCAACCAGGTTGGGTAACATAACTATAAAGCCTAGCTCCTCGCTAGGGACACCTACACCTGTCCGCATGAGTAATTGCCCTTCCTCCTAGCCTTCCATCGTTAGGATCTGCAAATCTCCTTCCCTGATTCTTGCTCTGGCCCTTAGGTAACCAGGACTTGATTTGAGGGGGATGATGGCGTTGTAACCTCTTTCTACCTTTTTACTGCCTAATTTGCACATGTCCTCACACTTGTTCTGAATCTGGTTCTCTTTACCACTGACCAAATCCCTACTGTACTGCTGCAATTATTGCCATCTCACCTGCTGTTTTCACTCTGTCGTATTTTTATACATACCTGTTACATGTTATCTCACTACCATTTTTCTGTTTTGCTACTGCCATCCTGGCCAGGAATTGTTGGACTGCACTTTTTATACACTATTGTGACTGCCTATTGGCCTATGAAATGTACATAGCTGTAACCAATTTGTATCATCTACTGTTTGTAATTATTTATCCTGCTTATGCCTTTTGGCCCAGGTCATGCCTGTAAACGGTCCGCTGGACCAGTGCACCTACCTGGTTAAAAAGTCATAAATAAATAAATAACATTCTGGACCTTGTGCTGGCTAATGGGGAGTTTGTCAGGGAGCTGGGGTGGAGTATCCTCTGGCAGGGAGTGACCACTACACAGTGTGGTTCTCATTTAACATGGATAAGGAGGCGGCAGGAACAAGGATCAAGGTGTTAGACTTCAGGAGCTGACTTTGGTAGGATGAGGGATGTAGTGGCTGAAGCTTTAGCCAGCATCCACCCACAGGTGGATGCTAACCAGAAGTGGGAAATTATCAAGCTTGGTCTAGCAGAGGTCACTAGTTCCTGTACAAGGACACAAAACAAAAGGCTAGGTCCAAGAAACTGAGTTGGTTAAGCAGGGAAGTGTTGGAAAAGGTGAGGAGAAAAAAAGCAGCCTTAAGAAGATTCAAGAGATCAGATTGGGGAGTGTGATGTTTGGACATCTGGTTATGATTATTGTATGATATTAGTATTATAATTACATGGTCTGTGTATGTAATTCTCACACAAGTCATCCTGTGCTTCTGTGGGTGACCCCTAACCCACACACACACACACAGGTTTCAGTGAAGCTACAGGATATGAGAAAAGACCAGAGGAAAAATACAAATTTAACTGCCTTCCTTCCAGAAGGATAGTTTATGGCCTTCATCACTTGCTGCTGCCTTTGATGTTGGAAACTAAATATGAGTTTTATGACATCAGGAAAAGGTAGTCATTTGGCTGATTCCGTTGGCTTTCTCACACCTTAGTGACAGATTGTGGGGTTGTAAACCTGAGCTGGTTGATCAAAGGATGTCATGTGGGGAATGTTTTTTGCTGATGTTCACATTTATTAAAATACCTCCTTGTAGCTAACTACTGTATGTTAGAATTCATTCTAAGGGAGGATCTAGCTGATCTCACCATTTTTGGACTCGGAAGATTCCCTCTGAACTCTTAAAGCACTTTGGTAGATAGGAAAGATCTTAAGTATGTGTAAGAGTCTTTGTTCTGTAACTTCCACATTCTTTTATGTGATTGTGAGCTCTTGGTATTTGTTCTGTATTTTATTTCACCTGTTTTAAACTTTTTAGTAAATAACATTTTCTTTGAAATACTGCCTGTGTGTCTTCTCAGTCTTCCTTTTGCATGTGATGCTGAACCCCTGGTTTAAGTCTGACAGCAGTCAACTTTGCTTGTTACTAAGCAAAAGGTAAGAATATACCTAGGTCTCTTATAGAGTTGTAAGGGTTCATTTGGAAACTTGGCTTGGTGCCCTGGGCAAGGTTGTACTGCACCTCCTCCCCGAAGGATACGCATCCGAGCCTGTATTGGGTATGCTAGCATAGGTTCACAGTTTGAATCTCTCAGAACTCGAGGTTAAAGGTGATTCAGACCCAAAGCAGACAGGAGGGTTACCCTGTCTGTTACCTGTTCACACTGTTGCATTCTCTGATTGGCACTGTGGGAGCAGAGGGGCCTGACTTCTTGAGTCGTTTGTGACAGATTTGGTTGTGCGGTGCAATTTAAAGTATTGGTAACACAGGCTTTAGCAGTTCAGTGTGTCAGCTTAATACTGTACAGCTCACTTGCAAAAGAAGGCAGTGATTTATTTAAAAGGTAAACAGAACTATATCATTTTGCTTACAGTCAAAGTTCCTACCTGTTTTATTTATTTATTTTTACGTGCAAGTTAGAGTAGCCATAGTTAGGGAAGAAGATGGCTTCAATCACAGCGAGCACACTGCAGACTGCCTGAAGCAGCTGTGCAAGGAGAGAGGAGTCTTGCACAAGGGTAGAGCCAACAAGCAGAACTCGTGGGTGCTCTGATGGCCACTGATGCCCAGAGCCTCAAGTCAGTCTGTGACTGAAAAGGACTGCACCTTGGGCATGGAAGGGCCAGGGTCCATTGCAGTGTCTGGATCCAGTGAGGAGGACAGCAGGGCCAATGCAAGCCAAGGGCCACAGCAGCAGGGAAGGTCACCAGTATACTGGAGCCAGAAGCGATCCAGTTGCAGATGGAGTTATGGAGAATGGAGCTGGAGTTCCAGAGAGAAGAGACGAGAGGAGAAGAGGGAGCAAGAGCAGTGAGCCACAGAAGAGAGGGGCGAGAGCAGCGAGAAGCTGACAGTGAAGAGCATGAGCGCCAGAGGCAACATGAACTGGAAGCTACGACTCCAACCACCAGCTCCAGAGCAGGTAAGTGGCCTGGATTTAACTGGAACTACAGGACTGGGTTACAAATTAAATTCCAAATTGATAGCTGAATTTAAGAGGGGAGGATATGGGTGCCTTTTAAATTTCTTTGAAAAGTTTGTATTCAGGCAAATATTCCTAGAAGGTCCTGGAGCTTCCAGCTATCCCACGACTTACCAGGAAAGCCGGGATGCATTGGGTCAAATGGACAGTGAAGACATTAATGATTACAGTAAACTGAAAACTGCACTTTTAAAAAGTATGATTTAACTGCAGAAGCATACCGAGCTAAATTCTGTAGGCTCAGGAGAAGCCCTGACATGAGCTATGAGAAGCTAGCCAAAACAACGCTCAGTTTTAAAACTTGGTGGGAAGGAATTGAAGCAAACTCTGTTGATAAAATTGAAAATGCTGTATTGTTAGAGCATTTTTTTGTTTGTTTGTTTTTGGCATGCCCAGCAGAGCTGAAAACCTGACTGGAGGACCGAGATCCGAAAACAGTGCAAGAGGCTGCTGAACTCTCGGACCGCTATGCCAGGGGCAGACCTGCTCTGAGTGCAAATGGGGCTGGTGTGGCAACACAGAAAGGGAAAGCGCGCCTTCAGGGCAGCTAAAACCCTCACTGCTCCACTGAAACCCAGGTTTCAAAGGAAAGATTTAACTGAGAAAAGACATGAATGTTGGGTTTGCAAAGAAACTGGTCACATTGTCAGACAGTGTCCCAAAAGGACAAGCAGTACACAAAGTGGTGCTCGAAAAGAAGGGCTGTTTGTGTGTCCCTGAAAGCATGCCAGTCAACATGAGGGAACACATGCACACAGTCACTGTAAATAGTGTACAGATACAAGGGTTAAGAGACACGGGGCATCCCTGACTTTGGTAAAAGGGGATCTGGTAGAGCCTGGTCAGCTATACCCAATCAATTTGTAACTGTCTGAGGATTCACTGGGAGGAGAAAACATTGCCACTGCTAGTGTTCTCCTAGACTGGGGTGAGACTGGGAACTGTGCAGCAGGTTGCTGTAGCTGTAACTTTAGCAGTTGATGTAATTCTCAGCAGCAATCTCAAACTTGATGGTGTGTGCAGTTACCCATAGCCAAGTGGCAAGGAAAATTGTAGTTCCCTGGACCCCGAGGAGCCCTGTGAAAATTACTGAGAGGTTGGTTCCCAGCCTGTGTCTCCTGATATGGAGAATAATGAAAGGGGTAGACATTCCCCAGGTAGCAGTTAACCACATGGCTATGAAGGGTTACTCCGAGAAAGGAGGGTGATCCATTGTCAGAGGGTTAGGGATGACAGTGATCCTGAGTGCCCTGGCCGCTAGAGCTAAGGGCCCTAGTTTAGACACTGACGAGGATCTGTCCCATGCTTTGGGAATGTGTAAGGAGTTTGCAGCTGCTCAGAAAAGTGACTCTAGTCTAGAGAAGCTGAGGGCTTGGCAGACTCTGACGACACAGGAGGTGACGGAAACACAAAGTATATTGGGACAATGGAGTGATATATCGCAGGATGCTAAGACAGAGGGAGGGTAATAGGCAACTTGTCATTCCCAGGGTACTGTGAACAGTTGCTCAAGATTGTACCGATATTCCATGTCTGGTCATCTGAGAATCAGTGCACTACGCAGCATTTGGCCCAGAATTTCTATTGGCCCAACTTCACCCAGCAGGTGAAAGAAGTATTGCAGGTCTTGTTACCGGTGCCAAGAAATAGTGAAGAAACATAGAATTTGAAGGCAGATAGGACCACTTGGCCCACTTAGTCTGCCCAAGACAGGTGAGAAAACCCAAGCCACCCTAATTCCATTGCCCATAGTGGAGGAGCCATTCCAGAGGGTGGAAATGGATACTGGGGCCTTTACACTCCCAGCTCCTCCAGGAAGAGGTTCATCCTGACTGTGGTGGATTATGCCACCCGATATCCAGAGGCCGCCACCCTATCCTCACTGAGGACAGACAAAGTGGCAGATGCCTTACTTGGGATTTTCTCCTGTTGGGTTTCGCAGGATGTTATCACTGATCGAGGGGTTCCTTCATGTTGGACCTGATGAAATGTTTGTGGAGAAGTGTGGTGGTGCAAAGATGCACAACACTTATCACCCACAAGCCAATGGGCTTGTGGAAAAATTTAATGGTACCCTAAGTCAATGCTCCAAGCGTTTCTGAACAGCATGGGAGGGACTGTGAGAGACAACTTCCCCACCTGCTGTTTGCATCCCAGGGAGGTGCCCCAAGAGTCGACAGGTTTTCCCTCGAACTGTTATATGGATGCGGGTATGTGGGCCTAGACTTGATCCGGGAGGACTGGGAAGGCAAGCACGGCACCCAGGGAACTCCCATAGTGGATTATGTCCTTAGGTTTAGGGAAAGGCTGAAGGAGCTTATGTGGACAACCCAGAGCAACCTGGCAGTTGCCCAACAGAAACAAAAAGTGTGATATAACCACAGAGCCAGAGCTTGCTCATACACGTGGGTCAGGAAGTCATGGTCCTAATCTGGGTCCGGAAAGACAAGCTGCAGGCTGAGTGGGCAGGACCGTAAAAAGTAGTCAGAAAGGTAAATGACGTAAACTACATAATAGAGTTACTGTACCTGACAGGCGACTTACACAAAGAATGTACCATGTCAACATGGAGAAGCCATTTGCCAATAGGGCTGACATGGTGTTTGCAGTATGTAGTCCTGGGGAGGGGACGGTGAAGAGACCCCTTCTGGACTCGCTGGAAGAAAGCAAGCGGGAGTTCTCTGTGGAGGCAGTTAAATTGTCACCCCAGCTTGCCCCAGACCAGATCCAGGAAGTAAGGGAGGTTTTAGCAGACTTTGCCCCATTGTTTAGCTAAGCGTGGACTAACCCCTTAGTGACACATGGTGTGGAGACAGGGACATAGACGCCCATATGGCGGACAGCATATCGGTGTCAGAGGCTGTCAAAAGGACATTGGGAGGAAGTGAAGGAAATGCTGGATTTAGGGTAATCCAAAATCCCACAGACCCTGGGCCTCACCCGTAGTCCTTATGCCCAAGCCAGAAGGGTCTACTAGTTTTGTGTGGACTGAATGCAGTCACGGTCAGACGCCCACCCGATGCCATGGACGGACGAACTCCTGGACAAGTTGGAGGGGCTACATACCTTATAACTATTGACCTGACAAAAGGGTATTGGCAGGTAGAGTTAATGACAGAGCAAGGAGAGCCTGCCTTCATCACTCCGATAGGTTATTTGAATTTAAAGTAATGCCTTTCGAATGAAGAACGCCTGGCCACTTTCAAGGTTGGTGAACCAGGTGTTAAATGGTGCTGAGTCGCCGTGACATTGCCATCTTTAGTGCCAGCTGAGAGGAACACCTGTCCCACATTAGGGAAGTGCTGGGCAGAATACAGAGGGCCGGGCTCACTGTCAAAGCTGAGAAGTGTCAGGTGGCCATAGCTGAAGTGGCATACCTAGGGTATGTTGTGGGCCGGGACAGCTCCATCCTTACCAAGTAAAAATAGAGGCGATCAAGTCATGGCCCAGACCAGAAACACCGACAGGTCAGGAAATTTCTGGAGACAGCAGGGTACTATAAGAAATTTGTACCCAATTACAGTGCCCTGGCCTCCCTCTATCTGACCTGGTAAAGAAAAGGATGCCTAAGAAAGTTACCTGGGAACCAACCTGTGAAAAAGCCTTTACCAGACTGAAGGAGGCACTGTGCAGTGCTCCTGTATTGACAAGTTCAGACTATAGCAGACCCTTTATAGTCCAGACTGACGCCTCAGATGTGGTATTGGGGCAGTGCTGAGTCAGACATCCAGTCAGGAAAGATCACCCCATAGTGTATCCAGTACAAAGTTACTTGCCAGGGAGCAGGCATACTTACTATGGAAAAGAGTGTCTTGCATAGTGTAGGCCTAAAGTTAGAGCCATACTTACAGGCAGCATTTTGAGGTACAAACCGACCACAACCTCTGGTTTGGCTGACACAAATGGGAAAACGAATGGTAGACTATTAAGATGGAGTCTTGCTTTGCACGTGGTATGACATGACGATCTCCTATAGGGCTGAGCAACTAATGAAAACGCGGATGGCTTGTCGCTGTCTATATGAGGAATGACTGACTTAGGAGCTCATCCCACGCTAGGGATAGAGCCCCAAATTCAGTCTAGGTGGGTGGATTGTGACTCTTGGCCATCTGGTTATGATTATTGTATGATATTGGTATTATAAATACATAGTCTGGGTATGTAATATCTCACACAAGTCAGCATGTGCTTCCGTGGTGACTCTCCGCCCCACACATGCACACACAGGTTTCAGTGAAGCTACATGATATGAGAAAAGACCAGAGGAAAAAACAAATTTAACTGCCTTCCTTCCAGAAGGATAGTTTATGGCCTTCATCACTTGCTGCTGCCTTTGATGTTGGAAACTAAATATGAGTTTATGACATCAGGAAATCAGGAAAATTCGTCATTTGCTGATTCCTGTTGGCTTTCTCACACCTTAGTGACAGATTGTGGGGTTGTAAACCTCAAAGGAACTGGTTGATCAAAGGATGTCATATGTGGAAATGTTTTTGCTGATGTTTGCATTTATTAAAATCTCCTTGTAGCTAACTATGTTAGAATTCATTCTAAGGAAGGATCTAGCTAATCTCACCAAAAGGGGTGGGAAAGGGATAGTTGAAATGAAACATTGTATTTGGGGAATGTCGTATCAGTTTTTGGACTCAAAAGATTCTCTGAACTCTTGAAAGCACTTTGGTAGATAGGAAAGCTCTTAAGTTTGTGGTAGGAGTCTTTGTTCTGTAACTTCCCATTTTGTTTACGTAAATGTAAGCTCTTGATATTTGTTTTGTATTTTATTTCACCTGTTTTAAACTTTTTAGTAAATATTTTCTTTGAAATACTGCCTGTGTGTCTTCTCAGTCTTCCTTTTGCATGTGATGCTGAACTTGGTTTAAATCTGACAGCTGTCAAAAGCTTGATGTATTACTAATCAAAAGGTAAGAATATACCTGGGTCTCTTACAGAGTTGTAAGGGTTCATTTGGAAACCTGGCCTGGTGCCCCTGGGCAAGAATTACTACACCCCAAGAGGATATGTATCCGAGCCTATACTTGGGTATGCTAGCATAAGGGTCACAGTTTGAATCCTCCAAAACTCGAGGCTAAAGGTGATTTGGACCCAAAACAGACAGGAGGGTTACCCTGTCTGTTACCTGTTCACACTATTGCACTCTGAGGTTGGCACTCAAGAGATCAGATCGGGGGTAAGATGGGAGAAGTACCTGAAGAAATCAAGAGGTGACCAGAGCAGTCAGGGCAGCCAAGGCTTTGAGAGAGCTTAGGCTAGCACAAGGTATTGGAGAAGAGGAAAGGATTTCTTCAAGTACATAAGGGAGAGAAGGAACTGCAGAGATCAAATTGTAAGGATCAGGAAGGATGGGGGAGGTGGGCGTGAGAAGGGACAGACCAGGTGGAAGCGCTCAGTTAATACTTCTGTGTTTACTAGGGAAAAGAATGGGTCTGTGCCACAGAGGAAAGGGGGAGATAATGGATGGGAAACTCCCAGCAGGCAGGGTGCTGGAAGGCCTAAGGGCCTTGCAGGTGGATAAGCGCCTGGCCCAGATGGCATACACCCCGGGTTCTGAAGGAGTTGGCAGAGGTACTGGCAGAACCAATAGCAGACTTGTTTAATACTCTCTGGGAACCGTTTGCATACCCCTGGACTGGAGGATGGCACACGTGGTGCCCCTCCACAAAAGTGGACCCAGTGATGAACCAGGCAACTATCTCAGTCAGCCTTACATCCATTGTGGGGAAACTAATGGAGACTATCCTTAAGGAAAGGTTGGTATCCTTTCTGGAAGGAATGGTATGGTCTCCAGGGACGAGAAGTCTACATGGGTTTGTCTCTGGGAGATCCTGTCAGACCAACCTGGTTGACTTTTATAACTGGGTGACTAGGGCACTCGACAGGCATCAAGCGGTAGATTCCTGTATCCGTTTCAGCAAGGCCTTGATTTGGTGCCACATGGGAGATTGATTCAGAAGTTGGGATACCAGGGCGTGGGGCAAAATGGTGAAATGGGTCCAGAAGACAGCAGAGGGTAGTGGTGAGAGGGGAACTCTCATCTCCAAGGATTGTAACTAGTGGAGTATGGGGGCTCGGTACTGGGTCCAGTGTTGCTTGGCATTTTAATTGCAGGCATCTTGCATGGTATTAAGAACAAGATTAGTCTTTTGCGGATGACACGAAGATTGGTGCAGTGGTGGATGACACAGAAGGGTGGCAGGGCTACAGGATGATCTGGCTAAACTAGAGTACTGGTCAGACACATGGCAGATGGGGTTCAATGCAAAGATATGCAAAGTCATGCACTTGGGAGCAAGGAACCCAAGGAATTATCAGCTGGGGGTACCATTAGCCACTACTTTCATTTGCTCTGTTATAGCCCCAAGATCTTTCTCCTCAAAGATCTTGGGGTGATAATAACAACAAATGAATCATTCAACACAGTGCAGAAAATCAGCAGCTAAAGCTAATGAGATGCTGGGGTACATTCCAGAGAAATTGCCTCCAGGAGGGGCAAGGTAATCCTGCCACTGTACAGGTCATTAGTGAGGCCACAACTGGAGAACTGTGTTTAGTTCTGGCACCTTACTTTAAAAGATGTTAAATTGCTGGAAGGGGGCCAGCGCAGAGCAACTAAGATGATCCTGGAATTGGAAGATGGAACCCTATGAGAAGAGGCTGAGAGAGCTCAACATGTAGTCCCTAGAGGAAATGAGGGATAGAGGGATATGATAGAAACCTTTAAATATATGAATGGCATGAACAAGACTGGTACAGAGGACATTTTAAGTTAAGGAGAGGAAACTAGGGCATGGTCTGAGATTGAAGGGCAAGATTAAGGAGGGAAATGAGGAGGCACTGTTTCATGGAAAGGTAGTGACAGAATGGAATGTACTGCCTGAAGAGGTGGTATCCTGCAAGTTGGTGGGCAGTTTTAAGAGGCAATGGGATAAAGTGAAGGAAGATCACCAATGTGCAGGTAGGGTGGGAGAGGCAGCTGCAGTGTAATGGACTGCTAGCTTCACATTAGAGCAGACTTGATAGACCAAATGGCTTGTATCTGCTGGCAGTTTCATATCTTCATATGTTTCAGCAGATAATCAGTGTCTGTTATATGACTGTTTCATTCCATGCTGCAGCATGAATAAATTGTACCTAAGCAGCATCTTTTGGGATCATCTCCTTCTTTGTTCTGGGATCCAGGAGTGCGATTTGTCACATTGCATCCTGTGTTTTGTTTATCTGAGGCTGGCTGCCCCGATGAGCTGCACCGACCTGCTGTTGATTTGATACCTGCCCCTCCCCTCACCTTCAAGTTGGGACACTTTCCTCAATAGGGAAGGGTTTCAGATTTGATTTCCACTATAAAATTCTTTACACCTGGCCTCCCAAGGCCTGCAAGGCATTTCCTGGCCACATACACATATGTGGTGCCATGGGCTAGGTTTCAAATGAGGGACATTCACTACCATTTAAGAGACCACTGGTCTCGAAGATGGGACTCGTTGTCCAAGCTAGTGGCAGTCAGAGACATTGGTGCAGGCACTGGAGTGACGGAAGGACAAAAGCATCCTTAGCAAAGGCATTCACTTCATCCAGCAATCCCCAGCAACTATCCTCATAACAGATGCCTCACTGCTAGGGTGTTGCGCCTTTAACCGCCTTACAGTGAGTGATATCTGTAGCCCACAGGAGACTCAGGAGCACATCAGTCTCCTGGAACTCAGGGCAGTGTCGCTGGCAGTGCAGTCCTTCTGCTCCTAGCTACAAGGTCAGTCTGTTCATATCCAGACAATCAACACCACAGTGTATTACATGAACTAGCAGGGAGGAACACGATTCTCAAGATTGTGCACAGAGGCCATGAGGATCTGAGAACTAGCTTACTCTCTGCAGAAATCTCTGCAGTTCATCTGCCAGGCAAAGACAATGTCTTGGCAGACTCCATGAGCAGAATCAGCCAGGAAGTCACAACTAGACCCTGAACCAGCAAGTGCTGGCCTCAGTTTTCAGAAGATAGGGCACTCCAGAAATTGACCAGTTTGTCTCTTTGGAGAACAGTCAACTCCCACAGTTTGTTGCAGGCCCCAGCAATGGCACAGTCCCAGGGGTGCCTAGCTCTGGATTGGATAGGGAGGTTCCTGTATGCCTTCTCACCATTCCCACTCATACAGTGAGTGCTCAAAAGCTCAGGAGAGAGCCAGCCACAGTGATCCCGATAGTCCCGGACTGGGCCAGGCAGGTCTGGAATTCAGTGCTCCTTTCCTGTCCAAAAGGACTCCAGTCAACCCACCACTGAGATACAACCTACTGACTGTTTCAGGGTGGAATAATTCCCAGACCTTAGGATGTTACATCTGAGGCATGGTTCTTGAAAGGTAAGCGTTTCTAGCTTTAATCTGTCAGAGGAGGTGCTGAGGGTGCTAAAGTTTGCAGGAAACCGTACTTCTAGGAGGCGTGGATATGTTGTTCATCCACACTTCTCGGCATGTTCCTTTCCTTTAAATCTTGCCAGACAGTCTTCAAGCTGGCTTCTTCCACCCACCTGGGTGGTAAATACCTAAGCTCCGCCCCATGATGCCAGATCTTCCTTTCCACTGGAAGATACAGGTTCCTCTTGCTCTCACGGCAGTTGTAGGCCCTGGATTCAAAGCGTTGGTTTTACCAAAACTAACATTAAAACTTGTTCGAGTTAGCGATTCCGATTGTAGCGCGCACGGACATGGAGGATAAATCATCCCCGGATTTCACGGTGTACCTGCGGCCAGAAGATGTCGCTGACCGATCCCTACCTAACGTACGTTTATTGCCTAGGTGTTGGACATTACACCTTGTCTTGCACTTTCTGCCTGGCCTTCCATCCCAACGTCCTGGACGACCACAAGGCACACCTAAAACTGGGGAGACCAGAGAAAAAGAACCGCTAATGAAATCGAAGGAGGCGAGGTGGGCGTTTCCTGACGTGGGATCTGCCAAGCAGCTGGAGCAGATGAAGGCATTCGAGGAGGAAGCAGCTCAAGCTTTGGCCAATCAAAGCTTTTGTTCTGCTCAACCTTGGCTCCACCTTTACAGGCTACTTCAAGGCGTTGTGCCAGTCTCTCCCACCAGAGGTGTAGCGCCCTCGAGCTCGCCTCCTCCGCCCTCGCAAAGAAGATGAGATCCGAAGTCTTCGTCTAAGCAAAGACGTTCTTGGGACCGAAAACATCTGAGTCCCAAGAGCACGGGTCTCTGCCTCGGTCGAGATCGCATCCTTGGCATGAGCTTTTGGACATCACGCCTGGTCAGGGACCGAGGAAATGGCCGATGAGGCTGAGATTTTGACTCAATTGACCTCTGTCACCGACCCCGTCGACAACTCTTGAAAGGACTCCGTCCTTGTTTTTCCGTATGGGGAGACTCCAGCCCGCTGATGTTTCCCATCAAGAAACTGTTCCGGACCTCAATTTTCCAGACACCGTGTCTCCCGATCGAAAGCAGGTACGACACCCTCGGTCTCGACGAGGTCCAGAACCCTTGGCCAAATGGCCAAAAGAGTCAAACACTTAAAGAAGAGCGTCGCCACAGATCTTCATCCTACCGGATGAGGAAAGCTTCAACGAAACTCCGTCGATGCTGGCTTCCGCCTCTAGGCGACGCCAACCCTCTGGAATCAAAGTCTTGGTTCCCCACCAGATCCCGTTCGGCCTGCCTCGGCCCTCCACCGATTTTGGTGGAACCACCGCCTAAGCAGCCTCAGGGACGGGCTCACTCGAAGAGGATCGAACAGACACTGGGCTTCCCAGATGTCTGTCGATATGGTCGTCCCTGATCGCCTCAGCATATCGAGGAGACCTAGGCGGAGGCCATTGTATCCTGACTCTTGGACTCAGACGCCACGCATTGCACTCCCATCCTGGGATGATGAGTAGTCCGTGGCAGATTTGGAGAAGGCCCTTCCTCTTCGAGGGCATTCTCTGCCTGATCTCCGATTCAATGGAATGCCTCTGAGTCCATCCAGAAGAAGGCGGAGTACCCTCACGGATATCCTCAAGGGGGATACCCTGATGGAGGCCTTTCCAGTGGCCGAAGCCATTGTTGGCCCGGCCCTTGAGCTTTGGCAGCACCCAGCTTCCTGCCCATCACTGTCTGCCCACATGGCCCGCAAGTATGTTTTGCCCATGAGGTCCCTGGCGGGATTCACAGAACATCCTTCAGCCGAGAGCCTGGCGACCGCTTCTGTGTTCAGGTGTACTGGGAGCTCAGTCGACACTGACCAACCCCTGGACAAAGAGTCCAAAATATGGACCATTCCACCCGTAAGGTCTATGGCTTCTTCCTTAGGCCTTCGTCAGGCCAGCTCGGCTGTTATAATGGCACACTTCTCTCATGCCCTCCTAGGGTCATTAGACAAAGTCCTCCCTCATCTCAGGCGGACATGCAGACCACAGTGAAGCGAGTCCATGATCAGGGTCATGCTGTTGCAAAACTGCAGCTCAGACAGCCCTCGACATGGGGAATCTTGTGCCGCTCTTTAGCAGCCGCAGTGGCCACTTTCGCCGCGGGGCTTGGCTGAGGCTTTCCTCCTTCCGGCCGATACTCAGCACAAGTTAGCTGACGGGTTCTTCCCTAGGCACCGACCTGTTCGGGTCCAGGATTGGCCAGTCACCTCAGCGATAGAGCAGTCCAATGCCACCTTGGATGCTACGCTCTGCGAAGGGGTCTTCGGGCAAGAACCAGCAGAAGCGAAGAAGAAGCCTTTCGCACACTTCCCCTGCGGTCAGGCAACCCTCCTATCAAGGAGGCCAACAGCAGCAGGCTCAAGCCTGGTGCCAGAGGCCAAGCAGGGTCCACAACAGCCCGTAAAGGGAGGCCGAGGTGCAGGTCCAGGAGCCTCCTCCTCCTCTAAGCCTGCCCATGACGGGTTGGGGTTGCCACCCTTACGCCCCGTCATGCCAGCTCTGGGTCCTCCCATGGGGGCTGGCTTCATCACTTTAATTCCGCCTGGTCGATATCACCTCGGACAGGTGGGTTCTCAAGTAGTCAGTCAGGGACTGCCTCTGAGATTCGAGCAGTACCCTCCCAGCCGAGCCGCCCCTCGGGAGAAAGGATCTCAGTTTGCACCCAGTCGGCTTTCCCGACGACATAGCTCAGCTCCTCCGCAAGGAGGCGGTAGCTCCAGTGCCAGATCCTCCTACAGACCCGGGCTCGTGTCCAGGTACTTCCTGGAGCCCAAGTGGATGGGGTTGGCACCCCATCCTAGATCTCCACGACCGAATCAATATCTCGGGTCTCGCACCTTCGGATGGTAACTCTGAACCAGATCATACCATCCCTGGAGCGAAACATGTAGATCTTATCTGTGTCAGTCTTCACCATTCATCTGAGATGGGTATCTGGCGGAGGTCAGGACCCCGCGGGATGTTTTTTTTTTTTTTTTTTAAAGGTAGGCGGAGCCGACACACCATCGGCGCGCCCTCAAGGCCGGCGTACTGCGTGGCGCTCGCGGGTTGGCCGTTAGGCTTTGTCAACTCCGCCTGCCTGCCAGTTCTTCGTCTCCCGCCATCGAGGTCACCTTGTGGGAAGCTTGAAGAGATTGTAGGCCTGATTTCATCCTATTCCTTCAGCGTTAAGTCCGTCGGTTTCCTGCGGTTCTGTTTTCTGCCTCTACTCAACTTAGCCGTAAGATCTTTCCTTATTTTTTGAATTTTGTGACGTCCGAGTCTGTTTTGGTGTATTTTTCTGTAGGTCATGTCTCGGTCGGAGAGCAAGAAGTCTTGAGGCGGGTCGCCCCCCATGCCCGGTGTCCATGTGGCGAAAATTCTCCGTCACCGACCAGCGGACAGTGTCTTTCATGTCTTGGCCGCTTCCACGACATGGATTCGTGTGGCGCCTGCTTCTCCATGGACCACGGGTCCTCTCCGAACAGTCTTGGCGTTGAAAGTAGGGTGAGCTCCGCCCGACTTTCCGGAGTCGGGTTCGTGCTCGTCGGGCCGAAGCCGTGCTCTCGACCTTTCCTCCGGGTCCCCTCCTGGTTCTATACGGACCGAGGAGGAGGGAGCTCGGCTACTTGTAGCCTAGCCATTGCCGAGGCTTCTTCGCGGCGCAGGAGGCCCGCCCGCTCCCTCCGGGAGGCGGGCAGGGCGCCACCATGGCAATCCCGCCTGGGGTGAGGCTCCCCGGTGTCGTTCCCACGGCTCGGAAGGCCGGGTCGTTGCAGTCCTCGATGCCATCGTCGCCGTGGAGCCCTGGCCGGGCCGTGAGGCTTAGTCGGCGCCGATCGCGGCGCCAACACTGTTCGCGGCACTGAGACCCACTCCACGTCGTCGCCCGCCATGTCTCGCCTCGGCACTGTCCTTGGCAATGAGGTTGAGCAAGGGGGCTGGGTGGCGCCGTGTTCGGCACTGGGTCCGCCTTTGGGCCGTCGGTGCTGCCACGGTCCTCGGCGCCATGGAGTCGGGTGGTGCTGATGCAGCGCCGTCCCTGTCCTTGGTGCGCTCCCGGTGCCAGTGGACCGGATGGTACCGCGACTGGTCCTGGCATTGGACCTCTGGCTCGGGCTGGGGCCGTGCCTCCCTCGGATCCTCGCGGGGTTGCGGGATGCCGGCACAGCGGTGGCATCAGGCCTGGTGGTAGGGATAGTTCTGCCTGCCCTCCTACGGTTTGGCTCAGGGCCTCGGACTCTACCTCTTGGAGACTGAGTCGAGCTCTGGAGTCAGGCGGTGCAGTCGCACCCCTCGGGTTGGCTGCGGACGTGGGCAGCACGGTGGTCTCATCGACGAGTCGGAGCCAGCCCCTTCTGAGGAGAGGTTGGTGGCTCCCGAGTCTAGGGTCAGTGGTGCTGACCAGCAGGCAGTGGTGCGTGCCACCATAGGTCTGCAGCCTGGTCTTGGGGTTTCACCCGATCCCTCAGTTGTGGTACCCCCTCCGGTGGTGTGCCTTGATCGCCCGACTTGTGGGGCCCATCGAGGCACCTGCGAGGGAGGGTACTGCTCCTGGGTATCCCTTCAGGGGCTGCCCAGAGATGCCAACTACCTAGGCTGGCCCTCTGGGAGGAGAACTCTTTGGGACTCGGGAGGGGTGTAGGATGGCGTGTTGGCCTTTTCTGGGGTCCACCGGGCCCTGGGAGGAGCCGTAGTGCAGATTTCCACTCTTCCCCTCAGTTTCTTTGAGGAGTCCGTTCTTTTGAGGTGGGGACCATCCTTCTGGACCTTTACGCCCCAGTCGCCTCACTGGGGATTCTTCCGGGCGCAGCCAAGGCAGTACCAATGTGGTTGTGCAGCTGTCGGCTGTGGGGTCTTCCGGGCATCTTATTCCACGGGTGCCTACGGTCCGCTCCTAGCCCAGGCGGAGGTCAGCAGACATCTCTTCTCAGCTCTGCCCCATCCCTCTGCCACACTCTCCTGCGCTCCCAGGCATCCTCGGTCCAGCGGCCCTCTCATCTGGGAGCAATTCAGAGCGGTGGCTGCCCGGTTCCTGCTTACGTTAGGGCAATGGACAGCCAGGTTTTTCAACCTCCCCTTGCAGCCACCCACTGAACAGATGGTGACCTCCAGCTCCTCATCCCCTCTTCAGGGAGAGGAACCTTCTGTCCACATCTCTCCGGCTGCTGATCTCTGGAGTATCAGCGATTCCTCGTGAGGATGTTGGAGGATTTACACCTTTCACCTTCCACTGTCAGCAATCCTGAACAGCGGGCGCCGCCTTTCTAGGCGATTTTGGCGAGGCCACCCTTGTGGTGCCGCCGGCAGGCTCCCTTCGGGGCGTGTGTTTCGGCAGAGGCCCTTCTCCGGAGTTCCTGCCCCAAGAGATCTCAGCCAGAGGTATTATCACCTCGAGTCTCCAGGTTCCATGCCTCATCCACAGTCTGGTTTGACTGCTTGGATACTCCTGATGGGCTTCACGCCTTCACCGTGACCGCCCCAGATCAAGACTCCTCGGATTTTGATTTCTGGGGAGGAGGACCTCTACTGCATGGTTATTCCTCTCTATTTCTGCACATCAGGCCCACTATGCAGCCTACAACAGGTTCTTGTGGTCCAGGTTAGGTCAGCTCCTAGCCTCATTGCCTGACTCGGAGCAAACCAGACAAGCTATCTCACTCTCTGCACGTGGCCTGGAGCTAGCAAGGCACCAAGCGAGGGCATCTTATGCGCAGAGGTAGCTACCAGGTCGTAGGGACAGCGATCTGCACTAGGCGATCGGCATGGCTGCGTCTTTCCCGTTGTCACCCTTGGCCCGGTGTAGGGTGATTAGCTCCACCACCAGGGAACCTACCTTTTCTCCCACAGAGTGAGACTGCGCTTGCAGGGCACTTCCTTCCCCTCCGGGGAACTCTGTCTCTCTCTCCCACTCTCGGGCCTCTCCAGGCCCTGAAGGTTCCCCCTTAGTTGTCACCCACTGAGGGCTAAGGACTTTGTCCCTTAGGGTGTAAAAACAACCCCTTCAGGGGGCTTGAGTACTAGCCCATCTGTGATGAATGGTGAAGATTGACACAGATAAGATATGAAAAGTGCGACTCCTACCGTAATTATGATCTTTCTGTGTCTTCACCATTCATCACAACCCCACCCACCATCCCCTGGGGCCTCAGTCTCTGGGTCCCTCCCTCTCTGTGACTCCCTCCTCCTTAGGAGTGGGGTAAAATAGGGACACACAGGAGTATTTTCCAGGGAGAGTGGACAGCTCGGCGGCCTCCTTCTCTACTACTTTGTCTCCACCCTGTGGGGGAGTTAGTAGTTGCCTCCTTCTCTCCTCCTCCTCCTGGTTTCCATCCAACTATTTCTCCTAAAAAAAAGCAAACCTTTTTACCAAACATCTTTTCTTGAGAGAATACTGAATCACTGTACCTGTCCTTCCTCCAGAATAGCCGACTCTGCTTTCGGAGTATTTGCCAGTTATTCCGTGCCTTGAATTCTGGCAGACAGCTTTGCTACTCCTTGCAGTTCCTATACAATCTGGAGACGGACAAGGGTCTCAGATATCTTAATCCTCTCCCTCTCTCCTAAATTCTTTACCCACCCTACCCTTCCTTCCTCCGCTTCCAGAGATTGGGCCCCTCCCAATCCCTTAGTCTAACCTCTTCTTTGCTGTCCTCTCAGTCGTTATTTCTCCTTTAGTTCAGACATCCTTTCCTTTTTCTGTCCCTTGGACTCTCTTGTCCCACCCTCCATCCCTTCCTCTTACTTCTCGGCGACTCAGAACTGGCAAGCAGGCGGAGTCGACACAGCCTATGGCCAACCCGCGCGCGCCACGCAGTATGTCGGCCTCGAGGCGGCGCCACGATGATGTGTCGACTCCGCCTACCTTTAAAAAAAAAAAAAAAAGCTCCTGCGTGGTCCTGACCTCCGGCCAGATACCCATCTGTGATGAATGGTGAAGATACACAGAAAGATCATAATTACGGTGAGTGCGTAATTTTCATTTCTGTTCACTGGATCTGTAGGGACAGCGTTCTTTCACGTCCTAATCTGTCCGTCCCATTAGCGGTTCCTCTGCTTTAGGGTCAAGGGGACCCTGTACGAGTTCAAGCCATGCCTTTCGGCCTGTCACTGGCCCCACGGGTCTTCACCAAGTGCATTGCAGTGGCGGCCGCCCATCTTGCGTCGAGGATGAATCTACCCTTATCTTGACAGCTGGCTCTTGGCAGGTTCCTCCATTCAGGAGGTGAGAGATCTGGGATCTGGCCCTCCGAACCTGCTCCCAACTTGGCCTCCTGATCAGGAGGCCAAGTCGAGACTCGTGCCCTCTCAGGTGATGGGCTTCACCGGGCAGAGCTCAACTCTTGTGAAGTCAGGCTCGGCTCCCGGCAGACAAGGCGGTGTATTTTCCTCCTTTGCCTGATCATTTCTGGTTGGGCACTTGCGCCCTGCCGGGACTTTCTGTGCCTTCTGGGTTACATGGTGGCGTGCACCTCGGTGGTCCAGTTGTTGGGCCGGGTGGCTTTTTCGCCCCTCCAATGAGAGCTGGCCATGATGGATGACACCACCAGTCATTTCAACCAGCTGATCACTGTAACCCAGAAGATGTGAGATGCTGTCCAATGGTGGACCACCGAGACCGGTTGCAGGAGGGATCCCGTTTGTCCGCCCCTTAGCCGATGGTCGTTCTCACGACCGATGCTTCTCTCATGGGCTGGGGAGCCCACATGGGGACAACAGAGCCCATGGGTTCTGGACCCCCGAGGAGTCCCAATGCCACATCAACCTTTGGAGCCCAGAGCAGTCAGACTGGCACTGTCAGCTTTCCTCCTCAGCTCGGGGTCAGGTGGTTCAAGTCCAGGCGGACAATACCACGACCATGTACTACTTCAACAAACAGGCAACACGCACTCCCGTCTGCTGTGCAAGGAGGCGCTCGCATCTGGACCCTCGTAAGCTGGTTGTAGGTGTATTTCCTAGCCATCCATGGCAGGAGTCTAACCAACTGGCGGATGCTGTCAGCCGCATAGGCCAGACATCCACAGTGGTCTCTCCATCCAGAGGTAGCTTACAGCTTGTTCTCCCATTGGGGCAAACTGCTGGTGGACCTGTTTGCCTCAGAGAAAACACCAAGCTGAGGCTGTACCATGCCGCCCCTCATCAGGGCTGCTGCAGGATGCCTTCTTGAGGCCGTGGACCCCAGGCCTCCTCTACGCCTTCCTCCATTTCCCTTGATCCACAAGGTGTTACTCAAGGTGAGGAGAGAAAAGGCGAAGATGATCCTAGTAGCCCATTGTACGCCAGTTCTGGTATCCAGATCTCCTCAGCCTTAGCTGTAGGCCACCGAGCGGCTTTGTACATGCCCAGACCTGATAGCTCTCAACCAGGGAAGGTATTCCATCCGTACCTTCAATCCCTGCACCTCACAGCCTGGTACCTGAGCGGGTAGAGTTCCAAGCTCTGGGTCTTTCCGAGGATGTCTACACCGTGGTGGAGGCATCTGGTGAGAATCGACCAGGAAATGTTCGTCTTCAAATGGAAGAGATTTTCCATTTGGTGTCAGGGTAAGTCTGGACCCCTTATCCTGCTCTGTGGCTAACATTCTCAACTACCTTTGGTCTCTCTCTCCAAAGGGGTTACTGATTATCGACCCTTAGGGTGCACCTGGCAGCCATTTCTGCTTACCGGGGTGTGCCAGTCAGCCGACATTGGCACAGGAGACAGTGGTCGGGCGCTTCTTCAAAGGCCTGGATCACATATCCCTCCGGTGCGTGAACCTTCACCTCCGTGGTTTCTGTTGCTGGTTTGGCAAAGCTTATGGGCAAGCCATTCGAACCCATGCACAAGTGTGAGCTCTCACACCTGTCGTGGAAGATGGCTTTCCTGGTAACCCTATCACGTCTGCCAGAAGGACAGGGGAGCTCCAGGCACTCTCGGTGGACTCCCTTATCTGGTCTTTCACAGGGACAAAGTTGACCTGCTTCCATCTGAAATTCCTTCCGAAGGTGGTGTCAGAGTTCCACCTTTAACCAGGTGTTGACTCTGCCGGTATACTATGCTAATTACACTCTGACGCAGTACAGGCTCCGTACTCTGGACCTGAGACATGCTGTCTCCTATTATAAGGACAGAATGATGGAAATTTGGGAGAGGTTTGCCAGCTGTTTGTCACCTACGCTGAAGCCGCTTCTGGCAGACCTGTAGCCAAATGGACCATTGCAAGGTGGATTACATCATGCATAGGTCTGTGCTATGAGTTGGTGGGCAAGGAGCCTCCCAGAGGATAAAAGCTCATTCTACCCGCCATACTGCTGCATCGGTGGCTGCTTCCAGGACATCCCTATCTAGGAAATCTGTTGGGCTGCTACCTGAAGTCAGCAAACACCTTTATTACCCACTACCACATCAACCTTGAGTCACACGGGATGCTGGTTTTGGGGCCTCGGTTCTCAATCTCTATTTCCCAAGTAGTGGGTGTCGCCTTGCCTCCCTCCTCCCGGAGAACTGCTTGGAGTCTGCCAGAGTGTGTGGATGAACAACATATCCACGCTCCTAGAACAGGTTACTCACCTGTAACAGTAGTTCTAGGAGTGGTATATGTGTTCATCCTACTATCCTATGATCTCCCGGTGTTAGGCGCGCAACCTTGCTTCCAGCGGGCTGAGATCTGGCGTCATGGATAAGCCGAGGTATTTACCACCTGAGGTGGGAGGAGCTGGCTTGAAGACTCCGGCTAGATTTAAAGGGGAAAGGGACGCGTACAGAGAGTGGATGAACAACATATACCACTCCTAAAACTACTGTTACAGGTGAGTAACCTGTTCTTCCTGATTGCCATGACATCTGCTGGGAGGGTAAGTGAGCTGCTTGCCCTCTGCCACATCTAAACTACATAGTTTTCTTGGATGAAGTAGTCTTAGGACTAACAGGAAGTTCCTACCTACGGTACTGTGGAATTCCACCTGAAACATTCAGTTGGCCTTCCTGTGCTCTACCCTGAGCGTTCCAGTACAGGTGAAAAAAATTGCACTGTCTGGATGTAAAGGGCATTAGATCATTACCTGGAACAGATGAAGTATGTCAGGTCCCAGGGTACACATCTTTTGTCACCTATGGTGAGGTGGGCAGAGGTAAATCAGCAACTAAGAGAATGATCTCTGTATAGTCTCCTGTATGTCCTGTTATGAAATAGCTGGACAAATCGTTCCCAAAGGCCTAAGGGCATACTCCACCAAGGGTACTTCTGCCTCTGTGGCAGCCACAAGTGGTATCTCCTTACTAGATATTTGTAAAGCAGCTTCAGGAAACTGTGCATACCTGCACAGATCACTACTGTCTGGACATACAGTCCAGTAGGGTGTGAGTCTCAGAACAGCTGTCTTGATGAACCTTTTTCCTAAGTAGGTTCTGGACCCAACCTCCCAAGGTACTGCTAGAGAGTCTGATTATTGTAAAACATCAGTGATGGATTCCTGGTTTTGGAAATAAAAAATACTCACTGTAGTAATGTTTCTTCTCTGGGATCCATCATGATGATTTACAATCCCTGACCCTGCCTGTCCCCTTCCAGAGCTTGAACCTGAACATAGGTTCACACAGGAACTAGTGCTTCATTGAGGTTGCTTGAGCATTACTCATCACTGTTCCTTAGCAACTGTTAAATGTGATCAGTTAAATATTTTCTTCATGTCTGTCTGAAAATGAGTGTTTTCAAAATGTTTGAATTCTGAACATTGTAGTTGCTAGTTAGCTAATTTAGTGGTCATAGCTTCCCAGCTTTACAAACAAATCTAACATTAGGGCTGGGGGGCCACACTGCAGAATCTGAACTTGTATTCCAAGTTCCATAGCTAGCATAAAGCTCTGTCTCCGGGGCATTACATTCCAGCCAGAGGATGATGCTTATTTTAAATCACAGTGATGGATCGATCCCTCAGAAGAAGCAACATTACTAAGGTGAGTAATTTTCTTACCTCCCTCTGGGTGTCCTCTTCCACAAGATCTAGTTGGAGGTGTCCAGTTGTCAGTGTAGGGGACTGGGCCATCATCCAGCAGCGGTCGCTGAGTAGGACAAATCAGGTGGCCAGTGGCTACTTGAAAAACTGGTTTGGCTACCATATCTTGAAATTTATTGGCTAACTTGGCTACCTGCCTACAAACTGATTTTTGAGCTCTTAAAAGGATGGAGATTACAAATATTGGTTTGGCTACCAGATTTTGAAAGCTAGTGGCCAAACTGACCACCAACTCACAAGTGATTTGTCCCTCTGTGCAGTTGGAGTTTTCATTCTGTTTTCTTCCATGGGACCACATGCATGCAGTGAGGCAGTATGCATGCTCTGCTCACAGAGACACCCCTGGCATCTAGAGTGTGGGATCACTTCCCATGTGGTCTTGCTGTGCTGCCACACAGATTCCTTCAGGTGGCAGTCAGCCTCTCAGACACTTAACCTCCCTCCCGAGTGAGAGAGCCATCCAAGGATGCTGAAGCTTTCCTCCCGGCCAGTCCCGAGCATCCTGGATTCATTCCTGAACCCAGGTCATTGGCCTAGCAGTGGCAGTGCTACCTTGCTGGCTTAGGAGGCCCATCTTGGCCTAGACTTTGGGTACCAAGTGACTAATTCCAGTGGCTGACTTTCATAAGGAGGAGTTTTCCTGCTCTGGGTAGATCTGGGTAAGCAGCCCATGGCCCAGCCTCCTGCTTCAGGTTTAACATCTGTTCTGTTTACCTCATGAGATTCTGACTACTCATCTGTTCCTTTCTTCCACAGTTCCTGGCCTATGACACGCAGCTGTTGATTGGGAACCCGGCGTTACTCACTCAGTCCGAGGAGCATGTCTTTGGAGCACTCTGCCTTTACATGGACATTGTCTATATCTTCATCTTCCTCTTGCAGCTGTTCGGGAGCCGAGAATGACGGCCTCTGTGAGGGTGTGTTAGACAGTCTAGTGCTGGAGATTCAAACAGATGACTCAACCTCCTCCACCTACAACTTCTATAAGTACTAAAGAGACAGATTCAACTTACTCTGTTTTGTATTTTTGACCTTCTTTTCCTCAAGCCAACTGCTGTTTGTAGCTATCCCTCCCCCTTTCCTGGGTAACTGATGAAATCCCTGGCTCCTGACCTAGACTTGAAACTACTGGTGATGGGCTGTGGCCCAGCTGTCTCGATGCACTCCTCTCCTCCCCAAGTTGGGCATTTCACTCCATTATTAGAACAGCGCGCACACACACACAAGCTGGGTGATCGATATCAGGTCGCTCATTGGGTAATGTTTCATACACCAACATTTTGAATGGCAGGGGAGGGGACATCTGAAACAATATTGTCAGTCTATGCAATTTAATACATTTTCTAATCTGCCTAGAACAGGGTCATGATCAGCAGGGCCACTAAATTATAGTGTTCACCACACAAAATGGTAAAAATAACAGCATACTTGTCCACACCTGCTATTAAAGCAGGAACAGACACAATGGGCCTAGGTGCTTCCAGTCTTAAAGTACTTTGTTACTGTGTGACGTGGCCATTCGTGCACCGTAAAACAGAATTCGAAATTTGCCATTTTAACCAGAACAGTGCACTTGCATTGCATACTTTGCCATACATTTCCTGCACTGTTTTTTGTTTTATTTAATTTGCTGTATATATTGCTTTTGTTCATTCTGCTATATATTTATTCACACAAGTGCTGTTACTGCATTAAATTGTATTGATTGCTTTGGCTGTACAGTTTTTGTATTGTGTGCCTCGTTATTACCTCTTGTATCCGGCTATGCTCCTGTTGACATCTTGTGTCTGTGTTCACTTGATAGTACTATTTTTACTGTAACCTCCTGGGTCATGTTAAGAAGATAGGCATTTATTAGTCTAGTGTGCTTACCTGGTCGATAAATAGACAGTAGAACCCCAGTAAAAGCTGGAAATTAGCAAATTCAGTGTTTTAAATCCTAAAACAGAATTTGATTACTTCCTTGTGTAAATCAGTGGTCCTGCTGATGACAGCAGCTGAGATAAGTGAGCTGGGAGAGTGAAGTTAACTGAGCCGGGAGTTTACATTGTACAGATGAAAGGTGCAGGTGAAGCTGAACATTTTCAAAATGTCCAAAATGAATTGTAATCTTTATACCATTAATGCAGGTTAGAAAATGAGCTTTTATTTGGAGGCATCTGATTGGCTGGTACCCATTCCACAGGAGTACATTAACTTTCATTATAAAAGGGTCTGAGAAATGGAGCTTTCTGATTGGCTGCAAACATTCTAACAGCCTTATATTAGTCTTTTATTAACATACATGAGAGCTTAGCCATATGCTGAACAAGGTTTACTGTTTCAAAACATGTTTTATTATAATAGCAATAAGGCACTCTCAGGGATTATGTAATGGTCAGTTAATCACCCTGTAGGAGCATGAGACTGGGCACACCCTCGTGCCACAGTACACCCCTAGAAGGTGATTAATAGACCATTAATATAACCCTTTGGTCATGCCTTATTGCTTAAATAGATGCCCACCAAATAAAAAAGACCCAGCCAAACGCGCTAATGCCCAGCCAAATATCCTTGTGCTCAGCCTGCTTCATCATTGGCTGAAGCACTGGGCACAGTTTCAAACTGCCGCCATTTTTTAAAATCGTTACCTAAACAGAGAGTGAGTGAGAGGCGTTCCCCCCCACACACACACAATCATTAGACCATACAACACCCTGTTATTTAAAAAATCACAACACTGTACCTACAGAACAAATGAGTACAATCTTTTTTTTTTTTTTTCTCTTCACATGCAGACTGAACTGGGGCGTGACGGTTCCCTGACAGTCCTTCTTAACTGCACTAGTGTGCCCTGTAGAAAATGTTGCTTTGTATTTTATATTACAGGTCTTTTTAAGTCAGTTGCCACATCCTCGCCTACTCAAAATCAGCAACTCTTTCATAATGGCGATCATGCTCAGGTCTCCTTGCGCATCCTCACGGCTTTCTTGGCAGCAGAGCAAGCGTTCAGGTCTCCTGAGGCGTCATGCCCGATCTACTCAGAGATTCAGTCCCGGTCCACTCCAATTCAAGTTATCTTCCGTCAGATAGCGCTGCAAAAAAAAAGTCGATCCCTGCATTGCTGTCAAATAGAAACTGACAGCAACATGGAAACACGAGTCTGCTTGTTGGGAGAGAGATCTTGGAGCAGGAGGAAACAACAACACAGCCCCCACCACACAAGGCTCAACCCTGTCTGCCACCACAAAACTGCCAGTTTCAGAAAAAAGAAAGCAATCACTTTGTTTTAAATATACCTGCTTTCTGCAGGCTTAGTTTCTGTACTGCTCAGTCCATCTCCAGTATCCATTCCTCGCTGACATTTCCGAGCAGTCAAATGAATCATCTTAAATAAAATACAGTGAAGGAATCAATACAAGTGGGGGACTCAACAAATTCAAAATAACTCCTTTGACTGTCCAGGGTGGGAGGGACAGGAAACCAGCTCAGAAACTAACAAGTGTGGGGGTTCATTAGGACAAAAGTCTCTAGCTTAAAAAAAAAAAAAAAAAATTTAAATAAAGGCGGAGGAACTATTTTGTTTTAAAAAATTTTAAAGTGACAGTTTAACACTTGAAAATAGAATCATTTTTTACAAACACATAAAATACAGTGACCCAATTTCTAACGCAATAATGCCCTCCAGGGTGGGTGGTATAGGCAATACTGGACCTTCCAGGGGCTATGCAAGGCCCTCCACCTGTAAAGGCCACTCCTCATTACACCCCTGGGCGGTCCAGTATTGCCCAATACCGCCCACCCTGTCACGTATTATTGCTTGCTTATTTCACGGTGTCCCTGTGAAGCACTTTCAAGAAACAGACTTGTTCATGGTGCTAATTCCTGTCTTCTGCTCTTGTTTGGAATGGGTGGGGGCTGATTTTGTATTAGAAAAATCCTCTGTCCATCCTTTAAGCTGGTTTTATCCTTTCAAGAACATTTGAGATTCAGAAGTCAAGAATATTACTGTGTGAGCAATATGAACAATGCGACGAGTCTTTGATGGAATCAACCACGGTCTCAACAAATCAGAGCACTGACCCAAGGAATCTTCCAACTTCTGGCAATGCCAGTGTGTGTGTTAGTCCAGCAGAATAAAATATAAACAGATGGATGTGAATGGTTGGAAAAGCTTTAGGCAGGCATCAGCTAAGGCAGCATGGTTCACAAGAGACACAGTACTACTTCACTGAAGAGTGGTGGACACCTGAAACTGTCTGCAGTCAGAGGTGGTGGGAGCAGAAACAGTGGGGAGGGCTTCAAAATGTATTGGATGGGCATATTTTAACAGGTAAACAAATGGAGTCCAGGCAGCTTTTCCAGTTGCGATTTTGGGCAGGGACACAGAGAGTAGTTGTGGACAGTAAGTTGAAACCAGGCTGGTAGTGTGCTGCCGTAGTCAGGAGGGCAGTCTTAATGTTGGGATGTATTTTTTTGTGAGGGGGAGCAGATCATGGTAGGATATGTTCCCTCATCCCCCTGATAAGACTTTGCCTATATCGTGGAAATGCTGTATTCTGTACTAGTCACTGCAGTACTTTGTGGTCACCTCAGTACAAAAAGCACATTGAATAGGTTGACATGGTTAGATTTTTGCTCAGTATTCAGAACTTTTGTTTTTCTTTCCAGATCATTTAACCAAGGCATCTCCTGCCCATTGCCCCTTTTAATGATTAGAATTTATTTTCTATAGCACCTTTCACATAACTCAGTTATTTACAGTACATATGAAAAACCTTTAAATATAGCACCTTTCATATAACATATAGCACTTTGCAATACAAATAAATTTTTATTTTATATAGCACCTTCATATAACTTAAAGTGCTTAAGAGTACAGATTAATGACAGATAAATACAGTAACAAGCCAGATGGAAGAGCTGCTTTCTGAGCTCCACCCTGAAGGGGCTGTCCGAGTGATACTACAGACATACAGCAAGAGGGAGCTCCAGAGGACCAGGGCTGCGACAGAAAATGCCCCTTCCCTGAAATAAGAGTTGGGGCACTCAGTGACCCCAGCTTATGGTGCAAGGGCTCTTCCAGAGCTATTTGGTGGGGAGCAGCAACTTGCAAAGTTAGGTGGGACCCTGACAGTTTGGGCCTTGAATGTGAAAACTATTACAGTCTAAACAAGTCTCTGCTTTACTGACCCCCAGTGCATTGTGTTCTGACTCTTGAACAGAGCTCAGGAGCCTCATTGCCATATTTTGCACTAGCTGTGAGCATCTCATCTAGGCCCTTGTAGAATCGTTATAGTAGTAGAAGTGTGGGGACAGTAATACAGCTGTTTTTGAAGCAATGTCCCCATTTTTCAGTTATATATGTGGTGTCATAGGATTCAAAATACAAGAAAACAGTTCTGTAGTCCCTGTCTGGCCCTCCCCGCCAGTGTTGGCTGATGTACACAGACCAGAGTGAGTCTGAGGTAAGAGAAACTCTCAGTGGACATCTAAAAGGCTAACAAAACAGAGTATGAGAATTATTTTTGTTTCTCTTTTCCAAGTATTAATCAGGGAATCTGTGAATCTCCCAGCACTGCACTGAACAAGCAGCAATCCACGTTTCTGATAATTTTACATTTCCCAATTAACTTATTTTTTGTTTGTTTTGGGTTGTGTGAATCTGTTTGATGTCTGTACAATAACACAGTCTCACATTGTTTATCACCTTCCTGGTTTTATAGCTGTGGTGTTGGTTACTCTAAGCCCTCTTCTCCACCACCCCTTCCTAAGTAGAGCAGAACAGTTTCCCTGCAATCACGTTCCTTTTGTTTGAGCTCTGGAGACAGGGGCCTGGAGGGTCATTTGAGGACACATTGTATTTTTCCTCTGTGTCCATGAACATGCAGACCCTGCACAGAATCTACCTTTGGTTTTATGATGCACTGCTCACTTTCCACTTCTTCTGCCTACCCCTGGCCCAGAAAGAAATCTTTTTAACTATTTATGTGCATCACACTCCCTACTATGCCTCTGCTGGTTAAGGAAAAGGTGGCTCCTTATGTAGTCCTGTTTTCCCTCCTAACCCCCTTCTGTCTCATTTCCTAAATTGATGTTAGAAGATGAGTTAGGAAAATCCTGAAGCAGTTGGATTTCCAAGATTCCAAAGCTATGTGTTTATCATCCAACGAGCCCTTAAAAAAAAAAAAAAAAAGCTGTCACTATATCTGCATAATGACTGTTTTACAGATCCAGATGTTAAAGCTCATTTTCTAAGCACAGTAAAACCCTCCAGGGTGTGGGATGTTGAGGATACCTGTACCTCAGGGCGAAAGGCTCTCCTGCTGCTGCTCGTCAGGTCTGTCTATGCCCTAAGGTGTGCTGGTATTCTTAAGCGCCACCCTGTCAGTCATATACATTTATGTACCGGCAGGGACAAAAGTTGCCTTTATAAAATGAGGTTGCCATTTTGAGTACATTTTTAAAATTTAGACTCGCACAGCTTATGTTTTATAGATTTACTGTATTTCTCATTACTTGGTTAAATTGCAGGAAACCGGATGTTTGTTTGCTGCTGGTGCTTGTTCCTTTGCTAAAATCATAATCCTCTGCTTGTTAAATCACAGCTTGTTGCTGTGGAAATATTATGGTGTCACAAATGGAGGGCTGTGACTAGCATAGGATTAAACAACAGAAACGGATCAACTCTAGAGGGACGAGGTCCGTTAGTTTTCCAAGCAGACAACCTCACTTTAGTTGGTCCTCTGTATTTCCCCAGTATCGCATAACTGCAGTGACCTCTACTGGCTAAGCGAGATTTCCAAGAAACAGGTGGGAGGGCCGCCCCAGGAACTGGTGGTGCGCTGTCTAATAACAAGTCCAAACAAGAGAAGAAAAGTCAGCACCCACCTGTCGCAAAGGTTAGAACAGCAAAGCAGACACTGTGTCTTAAAAGTGCATACAAAGTCATTCTGTTGTGTGCCAGTACTGTTTAGTGCCCAGTAACAGACCCCAATAAACACTCAACGCTTTCACACTTTGTTACACTTTGTTTCTTGAGAAAATGTAAATGAGAAACACACTGGGTGTTTAAAGCTGTATTAGCACACAATATAAATAATTTTTTTGTTCTTTATGGCATTGTATCAGCAGTGCTGTTCTTACCTTTACAAGAGGTAGGGTGCAGATTTTTTCTCTTGCTTGAAAGATTACCCACTAACAAGCATCCACTCTCCCAAATCCTCTTGTCTCTTTACCTGCTTGACCTCCTGCTGACTTGAGAAAGAGTACCCTTTAAAAATACCAGGCCAGCTCCATGGCCAAGCGAAGGGGGTTGCTTGGCACACTGGTGACACGTGTTAGTGCCTGGGTGCCAGGAGCAGAGACCAGCGAGGAGGAGATTCAGAGTGTCCACTGGGCCTTCCCTCCTGGGGGCTTAGCACCTGACAGCTGATTGGGAGACGAGGCGGGGTGTGTGTGAAGCTTTGACATGCGCCTCGCGCGTCGCCCATTCCCATGCAGGCCCAATAAGGATAAAGTGGGCGAGCCAGAAAAAGCCCTGGCCAACGGATGACAGCCGCCTATCCCGGCACCATGGTAGGCTGGGAAAACCCCATGCTGACAACTCACCAGCCCCAGGCTAAGTAGTTGTGCCTATAGGCATTTCTCTCCCGGGGGAACAACCGACAAAAGGGTTCGATGAGTCACCAGGGGAACAATACTTAATGACGGGGCCATAGATGGCGACCGGAGGAGGTGGTGGCAAGAGTCGAGGTGGCCCGAAGGAGTGGCGCCAGGGGCAGGGAGGAGCAATAAATAACACAAAAAAAATACCACTTCTCCCTACATGTCATCTGTCCTATTTAATTTGGTGACCCCCTCCTTATTTTCCCCTTTTCTTCTGTGCTGGTTAGGATTGAGATTGGTCAGCTGGGAGCCCTTGCTCTGGGTGGCTGGGAACTCCTTGCCCTGACTGTCTTTTCCTCAGTTGAATACCTTGCCAATCTGCTTCTAAAGGAAATGCCCCCTCCCAACCCGGAACCGTGAACATAACCAAGCTCATCTTGGACACTGCAGTTGCATGGTTCAGTGAGTGAGACATTGGTGCACATATCAGATAGTCGAGTGCTTTACTACTGGGCCATTATAACTGCGAGTTTTGTTTGGCTTGTGTCTCAGGTAGCTGCAGTGCTTCCAAAAATAGAGATATTTGTAGCAGATTAGCCATCCTGCTCTCTGACGGAGGTTAAAAGTTGGGCTTAACAATATACTGCTGAGTATCTTCAGATGTGTAGAGGGTCTTAGAGCAGTTCCAAGAAACTGGTGCCTGACCTGTTTACCGTTGTGGAAAAATGAGCTAAGAGCTATTTTGTGTCCCAGAACCCTCACATATCCTGCTTGGTGATAACAGTAATGGGGTATTGCTGTAGGCACTAGCTATAGTTAGAGCACTGAAAACTAATTCTGTCTGGGGAGGGCTCCTAACATACAGGGGCCATGCATCGTTCTGTTTGAGATGTAATTGTTACTCATCACAGACATAATAAATGCACATTGGGCATTAGCAAACCAGGGATACAGACACATCAAAATGTAGTACTTGTGCTGGACAGATGGGTGAAGTAGATCCACTTGTCTCACCACGAAACAGTAGTCTGCCAGTACACTGCTGAGCAGGATTCAGTAACAGGCATTGTACTGAATGCCGCTCCTGAGGTGCCCTTAGGTGAATTAGAAAATATAAATAGTCTGTTCTTAAACATGACTGTCCCATGTGTTGAGCTAGTGGAGCTGACCCCAGTTTGAAATTATTTGTACAAAAGATCATCTTCACAGGTTAGTGGTGCATTTCTTAAGTTTGAGCTACATTAATTAACCTCCCCCATACACACACGCACACGCACACACACACACACACACTCACACTTGCAGCTGCCGCACCATGGAAGGTACAGAATGTACATAGGGCTGCTAGTACTCCCTCGCTTGCTGTCACAGATTAAGACAAGTAGGAAATGGATATGCAAATCCTGAGAATTCTCTAAATCAGAACTTGAGATCACTTGTGTTCAGTTTGACGGGAAGGTGAAGTCTCTTAACAGTAGTGCAGACATGTTGTACCTTTTATTCCAGTTTAAATCACTGTGTTCTCCTGTCTTGTAGGATCCATACACACATTAATTTTTCAGCATTAGTATTTCAGATTTGCAATTTTAAAGGAGACCTTAAGCTTGTAACTTGCAGATCTTACTTCAAGACACAGCTCTTGCAGCAGGTTACACCATTAGTACTGAAGCCGGCAGGCGTCAGGACCCCAGGAAAAATTCTAGCTAGCTATC
This sequence comes from Neoceratodus forsteri, assembly GCA_016271365.2. Taxonomy (NCBI): domain Eukaryota; kingdom Metazoa; phylum Chordata; order Ceratodontiformes; family Ceratodontidae; genus Neoceratodus; species Neoceratodus forsteri. Next base: position 241,833,877 of record CM057457.1, read on the forward strand.
TTCAGCGGGACCGCCTCGACATCGGTCCCGCCCCGACGCTCAGGCGTAGTATACAAGGCGGTCCCACCAGATTCCCAGTTCTTTCCGCCCATCGACTTGTATGTCTTGACCCTTCGGTTCGGTTTCTAGCGCGACGCGTGGTAAAGTGCTTTCCTACGGGAAATTTGTTCTCAGAGTTCAGTTTTCTCTCTGATGTCCTCCCGACCTCCGGTCACTCCTCGAATGCGCCTGTGAAGCAGATCCTTTAAGGATCCGCGATCGCCTATGTCCGTGCCTTGGCCCAGACCACGACACCGTCCTGCTCTTTTGCCAGGGTTCAACAGCAGAACCCGGATCCGTCACCAGAAGGCCCTACAGGCGTTCCTGTTAGAGGAACAACTCAAGTCCATGGCTTCCAAGAGGGATTCATCGCAGAGGCCGCAAGCATGCTGAGAAGCACAGAGAGGGCCCCTTCTAGGGCCTCCACTCGCGCAGCTCTGGCTCCAGGTCTGACTGCTCTCCTTCCCGGGCCAGCTCTCAGCCTCCCCACTGCGGTGAGAAAATATTCTTCCTCTTCTCAGGCCAAGACTCCCAGGCCTTCCTCGTCTTCCAAGGCCCTGGCTAAGTCGGGGATCGCCACCATCACCACAAGTCGGGTTCCTGCCATCCGGAACCCGGCGTCGTCTGCTTCCTTGCCTCCTCGGAAAACAAGGCTCACCTCGCTCAAGAGGCATGAGACCCGACACCGGTTCGTCAGGTCGACCTCCTGCTTCAGGGTCCCCAGAGCCGCCATCTGCCAGAAGGCCGCCGCCGGGCAAGGCCTACCATCACCGGACGCCGTAGGGGACCGCGCCCGCTCCAGTCGAGAAGAGGACCTCAACGCCTCGACCGGACGTTGGTCAGAGACCATCACTGAGGAGGCGTAAACCAGCCCGAGGACCAGACAGGTGACCGGGTCCTGTTGAGGCTCCCAGGGAACCTCGCGCAACCTCGCCCCTGTGGAGTCGACGCGGGCCCCGATGACCATCCACGGCGCCTGGACCGTCGTCGGGCCTTTCCTTTACAGAGGTGAAGGAGCTTTTCACTTACTGGTGGGATACCATCAAAAGGACATAGGTCCCCACTCCACCTCCGGTTGCTCCTCGGTTCCTGTGCCCCGTCCCCATCTGGGTCTGCAGGCGGTTACCTCCTCCCAGGAGCCCAGGACCCCTCCAAGGGGAGACTCGATAAAAGGAGACCTCCGTCCAGATCCTCTTCTAGGTCACCCAGTCCCAAGAGACCAGAAGACGCCGTTCACCTTCGACAGAGGACACGGGATCAGAGTTTTCTACATCCAGATCCCCATCTCCCTCTCCATCCCTTCTCCGGACCCACGTGAGCTGCCAAGTCTCCTCCGGATGACCCTTCGTTCTCGGATATCATGAGACACATCCAGGAGAACATGGGATGGGATCTGGAAGAGTTAGACCCCAAAGGCTGCGCCTCACGAGTATCTTACGCAGAAGGACCCCAAGCCTGTGGTGGTGCCACCCTTGGTAGACACTTTTCGTGGGCGTCACCAAGGCAGCGTGGAAGCGTCCACATTCGCTCGGCGATGCGAAGAAAGCTGACCGGCTTGTACAAGGCTCCAAGAGAAGACCAGTACTTGACCCAGCATCCTCAGGCCGACTCTCTGGTCATAACAGCCTCTCATGACCGGTCCCAGAGACCACAACATCTGAGCACCCTGCCACGGACCCAGAGTCCAAGCAGCTGGACTCCATGGGTAGGCTACGTATGCTTCCTACCTCGCCATCAGATCCCTGAATTATTTGACCACATGGTGCAGTTCCAAAATGCCCTGTGGGAGCAGGGTCTGGATGCGCTGAGAAATTGCGGAAGGTGAGCAGAAGGAGGAGATGTTACAGCTCCTCTCGCGGGTTTGGACGTGGGAACCCAGGTGCTTGAGCAGCTGCATGACCCGCAGACTCTCGGCCCGAGCAGCAGCTTCAGGCGTATGCCTCGGAGGCACTCTTGGCTCCGTGTTCTCAGTTTTACCCCAGACGTCCAGAAAAACATCATGGCGCCCATTTGAGGAGAAGTTTGTTTGGTAAACCCTCAGAAGATAATTACCAAACTCCAAGAGGCCGGAGAAGCGGTGAGGTCGGTTCAGGCCATGTACCGACCCAAGCCTAGTTCCTTTACGTAGGAACCAAAGCCGATTTCGTGGACCGGAGCAGAGACAACAGTCCCGCCCCATTCCACAGCAGAGGGCTCCGGTTTCGCAGAGCCCAGGAAAACAACCCACAGGTCGGAGCCAGCGCGCTCCCTAAGCCGGTCCAGCCAGCGGGACCCTCAGCCGCCACAGCCTGACTCCTTTCCGGCCGCCCCTCAGGATTAATGGGGCGTCATGGTTGGGAGTCGCGATGCAATTTCCTGCCAGGATGGCAGACTGTAACCACCGACAGGTGGGTTCTACAGTTGGTCGGAAGAGGCCACTTTATAGAATTTCTTGAAAAGCCACCTCGAGGCCTCCGTTGCTCTCCCGGTACCGGGTCAGCACGTCATTGATCAGGCAAGAGGTGCCGCGCTCCTGCAAAGGGAGCGATAGAGTACGTCCCAGAGAACCAGAGAGGACACGGATACTATTCCCACTTCTTCCTGGTTCCAAGAAAACAGGGACCTCCGTCCGATTCTGGACCTCAGCGACCTCAATTTGTCGATGCGCCTACAAAATTCCGATGGTAACTCTTCCGGTCTTATTCCCATGCTGAAGCAAGACGCCTTTTTAGTGTCTCTAGATATGCAGGACGCTTACCTGCACATCCCTATAGCTCAAGCGCACAAGAGGTTCCTGCGCTCGAGTTTCTCGCCATCATCTTCAGTTCCAAGCCCTTCCATTCGGGCTGTCATCGGCACCAGGGTCTTTACCAAATGCATGGCAGTCGTGGCAGCGTCTCTAAGGAGACAGGGCCAATATGTGTTCCCGTACCTGGGCGATTGGCTTCTCATGGCAGCCTCCAGAGGCGTTGTTCAGGCGATCCAGAGCACTCAGGACCTGTTTCGATCTCTGGGTATCCTAATCAACCACGAGAAGTCTCTCCTGGTACCGTCATGAAACTGCAGTTCATAGGCGCAGTACTGGACACCGTTCAGGAAGAGCATTTCTTCCAGACGACAGAGCGGAACGCATCAGATCACTCATCTGGGAGCTTTCGTCGAACAAGACCGCCCCAGCCAGGTCGGTCCTTAGCTTGCTCAGACACATGGCTGCAGCCATTCCTACCGTCCCTTTCGCAAGGCTCCACATCGGGTAACTCAGTGGATGCTCAAGGTGCAATGGGACCAAAGGCAAGAACCACATGCAGCATCTGGTCAGAATCACGAATACCGCGATTCGAGACTGGCAGTGGTGTCTAGAACCCAGGGCCGCTCTCTATGGCGTCCCGTTCATAGCGTCGTCCCGGAGGTAATCCTCACCACAGACGCCTCAGGCCTAGGCTGGGAGCACACCTGGACGGGGTGAAATCCCAGAGTGCGTGGACCCCTCTGGAGGCCCACCTCCATATCAACGTCCCTAGAGATGAGGGCGGTCCTTTATGCCCTGCAGGCCTTTGTCAGAAATCCCGCGAGTACTCTCCTGCTTAAGACAGACAACACGGTGGTGATGTATTACCTCAACAAACAAGGAGGCGACACCTTCCCCCTTTGCAGGAAGGCCATGAGGGTGTGGGATTGGTTAATCCGACACGGCGCGAACCTGATCACAGTACATGTTCCCGGGTGGACAACACAATAAGAGATGGCCTGAGTCGCTCCTGCGCCAGAGTCCACGAGTGGGAACTTCTTCAGGAGGTAGCAGAGGATCTGTTTCTTGATGGGGAACTCCAGAATTGGACTTGTTCGCTCCCCATCCAACTAAAACTGCCCAATTTTTGCTCGCTAGATCCAGGGCCTGGTGTTTTCTGGCGAGGCGCGTTGTCCCTCTCCTGGGCAGACAGATTCCTCTATGCTTTCCCTCCCTTCCTGTTGATCCAGAGAGTTCTTCTCAAACTGCGCAGGGAGCATGCGACTATGATCTTAGTGGCCCCATTCTGGCCTAGGCAGATCTGGTTCCTTTGCTAATTCAGCTGTCCGGGAACCTCCGCTCCCATTGCCATTCAGCTCCCACCTCTTGTCTCAGGAGAAGGGTTCACTGGTCCACCGGACTTACGCTCACTGAACCTGCACGCATGGCTCCTAGAGACATAGCCATCTTGCATCACGGGGTCTCGCAAGAGGTTGCGGAAGTCCTTTCTGCAGCCAGAAAATTGGCAATACATGCGACGATGCCATGAAATGGCGCTGCTTGTCTTTGGTCGCAAGCACGCGGCCTTTCCCTTTAGGTTGTCCGGTGAAAGCGGTGTTAGAGTACCTGCTCTCCCTTTTCTGTTCGGTCTTGCCTACCTCGATTAAAGTGCACCTCTGTGCCATTTCAGCTTATCACCTCCCGATGGGACAGCGCACAGTGGCACAATTAGATGCCTGTCGAGAATTCTTAGGGTGTTACACTTAGGCCACCCATTAAGGACCCAGTGCCTCCTTGGGACTTGCTCTTTGTCCTGGAGCAACTCACGTGCCCCCTTGAACTCTGCCATGATTGCGAACTGCTTTTCTGTCGTGGAAAACATTATTTTGGTTGCTGTTACATCAGCGAGAAGAGTTTCTGAGCTTCAGGCTCTCATGTGCAAGAGCCCTATTTAATTTTCCACGGGACAGAGTATCCCTGAGGATGAATCCTAAATTCTTGCCTAAGGTGGTTTCCACACTCACTCTCAACCAGGATATTGACCTGCGGTCTACTTTCCTAATTACTCTAACAGAGGAGGCGCTGCTTCACACCCTGGATGTTCACCGCAGCTTGAGGTACTACCTGAGCAGAACTAAGCAGCTTCAGACTTCGAGCAGCTTTTCATCTCCTTACCGAAAGGATGAAGGGCCAACCAGTATCCAAACAGTCTCTGTCTCGCTGGCTTGTCCAGTGCATCTCTTACTGTTATGATATCAGACGAAAGCCCCTACCAGGAGCAGTCCGGGTCATTCCACTAGAGCGTGGCACATCTTTGCAACTTGAAACATCTCCACTTCTGCCATTTGATGCGCAGCCACTTGGAGCTCTGTTCTATACCTTTATCAGGCATTATAGCCTGGACACCGCTTCACGACAAAGAGCAGGCTTGACCTGGCAGTGCTACAGGGTCTCCTGTCCTAGATTCAGGACCTGGAGCGTTCTTTCTTATTTTCCTCCTCCCAGAGTGTTTGCAAGCACTATTGCTTGGGAATCAGTCCTAATGGTGTAACCTGCTGCAAGAGCTGTGTCTGAAGTAAGATAGTACAATTACGTAAGAACTTACCATAACAGTAGATCTTCGAGAACAGCTCTTGCAGCAGGTACTCTTCCGCCCACCTTCCCTTGAGAAGGCATGGCTTAAGCCTTTGTTAACAGGAATTTTCCTGTTTGTCTTCTGAAGGTGGATCCTCGGTCTCCCATTTTGATGTCAGCCTGTGACGGAAGTCTCGGCCAGGGAGAACTGGGGAATGTAATGGGACCGCCCCTTATGTAGCCTGACGCCGGAGGCGGACCGACGCCGGGGTGGTCCTCGCTGAAGATAGCTAGCTAGAATTTTCCGTGGGGTCCTGACGCCCGCCGCTTCAGTCCTAATGGTGTAACCTGCGGCAAGAGCTGTTCTGAAGATCTACTGTTGCGTAAGTTCTTCGTAACTGTACTTTAGCCCTTATACCTCCAGTGTCCCAGAAGATCAGGACACAATGGCTGCTATATGCTAGTATAGCTTATTACTAAGAAGAGTGATGTTTAATAATGGGTGTTCAGAAATAGCTGTGAATGCTGATGAAAACCCCAGGTGGCCATATGTAATGGAACACCTCTTTAATTATTTTCAAACCTAAACCAATGTTAGAGTGGACTCAGAATGGGGAAATGTGGCATGTTACAGGTCAAGAGAAATGGGGACAGTCTAAAATGGGATAAAAAAACAGATGTTCATTTTCTTCACAGTTGTTGAGAGAGAAGATCGAGGGCCCCTTAACCAAATCCATGTGACCCAGAGTAGCTCCACTCAGATGCTACATCCTACTATCTGTGTATGGTAGTGGTTGGGGAGTTGCATTACCCAGTGTTACTGCTGAGAGGCTGGTGGCAAATTGTAGTCATGGGACTTAAGGTTACACAGCAAGCCAGTATTTATGCTGGGATTTGGACCTGTGCATCACAGTTAAGTGCTTTACCTATTAGAATGCACTGATAATGTACAGGTAACCTGTGCCCAGAATCATAAAGGGCAAAAGTGGAGACATCCTCACTCACCTGGCTGTAGTGCTGCATTCCTGTCTGGCAGCCAGAGCTAGCTGGATAGTGCTAGTACCCTTTCCTGCTATGAGGAGTGGATCAGTGGACAGGACATTGCAGGGTCAGAGGTTAGTGTCAACTTTCTCACATACCAAAAGGTAATTAAACTTAAATACCTTGATTCGGCAGGTGACAAATAATGAGGCCAGATTGCAGTGTGATCTATATAGGTCCTGATACAACATCATTTGTTGGCCTGTGGCTTTAAGCACTGGATCCCATCTTTTCATTCTTCATCTCTTCCCATTCCTTGATTCTGGCTGCAGCAGAATACAAGAGGCAGGTACCACAACCACCAACCACCTGTGTCTTTGTGTCCTAATACCACAAAACTACCTGCATGGGGCAACCAGATCTTCCAGGAATCTGTTTCTCCATGAATTCCACAAATGGGTCTGTGCCAGAGTCACTAGGATCACGTGGGACCCAGAACTTTCTGGAGGGCTGGCACGAGTATACCCCACGTGCCATCGCTGCACACAACTACAAGTGGCGGCAGCCCTTGACTGCCTCAGTTTCCTTCTTCCCCACTGTCAATTGTGCAACAGCAGCATTGCCACTCTCCATGTTGGGGCCAGAACTCTCTGTCTGTATGACAGCAGTGTTCAGGTCTTCAGTTTTAGCTTAAAATACACTACAGTTTGATAATCTTCCTGGACTGAAAGTCTCCACCACTCATTCACACTAATGGGACTACGGCGGAGGTGCTATGACCCCTTGAGGCAAAATTTTCAGGAGAATAGGACTGCGTATGTGCTCACCGTATAGGCTATCTTGGCGTTGACCCTCCAACTGCCTCAGTTCCTTTTTTTCCCACCGCCGAGCGCGCTCGTGACTACGCCGCTTCACCTGCCGGGAGTCAAGCCTCATTTCACGACAGCAGCTATAGCCATTCAGTATTCGATTACTTACTGCTTTTAGTGTTCTTTTATTTAAAAAAAAAAAAAAGAGGAAGAAAAGTCTAATTGAAGAAATTTTCAGCCTGCCAGCAATGGAGTCAACCTTAGACAGTGACGGTAGGGAGACTTCACTTGAAAGCTGTTTTGTCAGTGGGTTGTGTCCAGTCCCCACCCTTTGTGGAGGGTGGGGTCCGACCACGGTAGGCGGGGTGGACAGTCAGCCCAAAGCACAAAAAGTAGCGGGCCCATTCCTGACCTCGATCTGGGACCTAGCTCTGCTCGACCTCAGTTCTTCCTCCAGTGGTCAAGAAGAAGCGGTACTGCTTGAGTCGCTCTCCTGGTCACGTCTGCTGAGGATCGTCGGTAGTGGTGGAGAGCAGTAGGCCTGACCCGACTCCAGTGGGGTCCCTGTGGCCCCATTACTGCACAGCCTTGATCTTCATGCGCCGCTCCCGCCTCTATCCTTGATGGGGCCTCAGTGAGCAGTTTCATCACTGGGCCACTCTTTTAGAGCAGTGGGTACAGCGTCTGCCCGGTTGACCTGGCAAGTGGACCTGGTTCCAGGGCATCAGAGCCACTGGGCCATGGCTGAATCGGTCAGGCCAGGATGTGCATGCGATGCTCTCTCTGGTGCCAGTGCCATTAATGCCAGCTCCACATACCTACCCTCCACACTTCTTCCTTCAGGGGCTGGCACAGGTACTGATTCTCTCCCTTTCCTTTCAGGTCTTGCAGGGCTAGCAGCAGCTCTGGCACCATGTATGATGCTGGTGCCATGGTGGTGCCCACACTGTGGATGGTGCTAAATCCTCAATGCCAATCCAGGTGGCAGTACCTCCCATGATTCCTGGCCTAAACCTGCCTTTTGGAGGTCTTCTGGGTAGAAGTGGATCTTGATGAGTCTCACCTTGTCCTGCTTTTGTTGAAGCCGCAGCAGATGACTGATTTTATGGGCTGGAATCCAAGCCTTCAGTGTCATGGGGCCTGTGGTGGAAGATCTTTCTTTCCAGTTTTTCCACAGGGATATAGGGGTCCACCATAGCATTACAGACTTCATATGTGGACCAAAGCAGACTTCTGCCTTGAATTCTGCTTTCCTCAGTACGCTACACCTTGTGGAACACAAATCAGTGGTCAAGAGCCTCCCGAATCTAACTCAATTACCAGGGGCATATGGGCCAATAATCAGCTGAAAGCTTCTATGGACGCCTACAATACTGCCTCTAGGGCAGCTGCAGCTGGCATTTGTAGAAGGTGATACTCCTGGCCCAGAACATCAGGTTTCTCAACCGATGCTCAGCAAGTGATTAATGTCCCCTTGGCAGTGCTTATCTGTTTGGCCTCAGGTTGAGCTCTGGAGGCCGCTCAGAACATCATGGCTGCCTTTTAAACAGCCAGGCTGGCTCCTGCAGCCCCTCAATGGGATGGGGAACCATCACAGTTTCAGAACAGGCAGTCCTTCCATGGTAGAGGCTGAGGAGCCTTATCAGGAACTCAACTCTCAGCCGCCAAGAAAACGCAGCAGAGGTCACAGGGCCCAAAAGCGCCCTGTACCAACATCTGAGGATCCGCTAAGGTACCACATCAACTGTCCGAGGTGGACACTTCTCGTTGTAGGGAGGCATCTGATTCAGTTTACAACCAGTGCAAGTCCATTACAGCGGACGAATGCATCATCAAGATTGTACGAGAGGATACGCTTCCACCTCAGAGAGACTTCCCCAGACCTTCCACCCAGTTGGCAGCTCAGTCTGTCCGCCTCTCAGACAGATCTTCTTACTTCTGAGATATGGGGCCTCTGCAGGAACAGGACAGTAGAAGTTGTTCCACAGCAGAACGGAACACAGGTTCCTATTTCCATTGCTTTCTGGTTCCAAGATAACAGGTGGCATGTGCCCAATTCTCAACCTTGGAAAGTTAAACAAGTACCTGTTCAGGGAGAAGTTCACTAAAACCTCGGTGTTCAAGTCTTTGCTACCTGGACGATTGGCTCCTAGCCAGCCCATCTGGGCAGGAGGCACAGGAAGCAGTCGCCATAGCTTCTCAATTGCTTACCGGGTGGGGGGTTCTGATTCGGGAAGGGCCAGATTCACCTTCCCAGCAGCTCCTCTTCATAAGAGAACTCCTGGATACCTTCTGGGCGAGGGTTTTCCTTCCAAAGGATGGGAGAAACAACATCTTCAGGTGGCTCGTTACATCTCAGAAACCAACACTGTCCGGGCCCTTTTGATGCAGCGGAGGCTGTGACTCGTGGCATCATCTGCAGCAAGCAGTGGTCACTGACCACGCACCAGAATCCTTCCACATAAAGTGACAGAGCCTCGGACAAAATCACTCGCATGGTGGGCGCAGTTGGACAAGCTTCTGCAAGGTCTACCCTTACCCCACTGAAACCTCAGATCTGTATCACCACGGATGCATTCTTGGTCCTTTTGGGAGCTCACTGTCAAAACCTCCACACTCCGGTGTGGAGCCAGGAGCAGTCTCATCTTTTTTTTTACTTTCTTTATCCTCCTGCAGCAGGTCACCCTCATCATTTGCCAACCCTACTAGTCTCGAGGTGCTATGTGCGCCCAGCAGATCCCCATAGCCAGTCCAGAGGCATCATCCTTGGTGGCCCCCACTCCTCCGTTGTTGCTTTGGTCCTCGCCCTAGACCCTCTGGAAGTGGTGGCGTGCGGCGTGGAGGCACACATGTGAACCACAGCTCCAGTGGCAGGTGGTCTCAACCCTCCTCGGCCTAACCCGGCAGTCCATTGGAGCGGTGCCACCACTGTGGCCTCCACCAGGGGCAGCCAAGCTCCAGGGACACCTCTCACACCCTCCCGAGGTAGAGGGCTACCAGCCGGCAGCCACTCGGTCCTTCTCTCGACCTCCGGCTCCACCAAGGCTCATTCCTGAACCCGGTCATCGGCGTATGCGTGTGGCATCCAGCATCTTAACCTTCTGTGCCACCAGGCTGGCTGAGCAGTCTCATCTTCTCTTACATATCTTAGAGATGAGAGCTGTGAACTGTCTTATATGCCATCTGAATCCTGAAGTATGTCCTCTGCCACAAGTGATCCTCCTTTGGACAGATAAAGCTGTGATGTCTTATATCAACAAGCAGGGTGGAGCAACTCCCCTATCTTCTGTGCAGGTCATGAGGATGTGAGAATGGTGCCTCGAGCATGCTGCATCAGTTCAAGCATTCTCCTGTCAGGAGTTCAGAGCGACCTAGCAGATCTCCTCAGCATAACTGAGGAGAATCTCCATGAGTGGTCGCTCACACCAGACATCATGCAGTCGCTATTCGATGAGTAGGGCAGTCGAGACCTGGACCTTTTGCATTCCCCCAATGCAAAACTGCCTCTATCATTTTCTGTCAGGATGCATTCAGACTGCAGTGAACAAGATGCTTCCTGTATGCATATATTTACATTGATCAACAGACTGTCAGAAGTTCCCCTGAGGCAACTTAATCTACAAAAGGACCTTCTGACACAGGGACCTCTGGTTCATCCCAACCTGCGATCCTTTCCTCTCCATGCCTGGCTCCTGTGGAGATAGAACTGGGCAGGTTTAAGGTTTTCCAGACAATTGCAGAAATCCTCTTAGCTGTGTGTAATGCTTCCACCAGAAAGACTTATGTGGCTAAGTGGAAATGCATCTCCATCTGGTGTACAAAGTCCTGTTTGGACCCTTTCTGTTGCCCACCAAGTAAGGTGTTGGAGTGTCTCTTAGACCTGTCACTGCAGGTCTGCAATACTCTGCAGTGAAGATACACCTCTGCGTAATTTGGCCTATCTTGAGCCACTACAGAATATGTCACTGACTCAGTTACCATCAGTCAAGAGATTCCAAAAGGTATCCTACATTAAACACCTGGTCAGCAGACCAGTGGCAACATGGGATATTAACCTGGTGCTAGACTGCTCACCCATAAAACCCTTTGAGTCGCTAACCACCTATGAATTGAAATTTCTGACCTGGAACACAGCCATCTTAGTGGCTGTGACTTTTGCTCGTGGGTCTCTGACTTCCATGCTTTGATCTCAGACCCTCCTTTACACAGTCTTTCACAAGAACAAGGTGGTACCCCATACTCACCCTAAATTCCTACCCAAAGTGGTTTCAGACTTTCATCTCAACCAGCCCTTGCTTCTCCCTACTTACTTAGCTAACTTCCAAAATGAAGAAGAGCGCACCCTTTAGTCCCTGGATGTTAAGAGGGTTCTGGGATCCTACTCGACAGAACGAAAGAGATCATAATCCAAGCAACTCTTTGTATCTTTCTGCATGCCTCTACTGGGTCAGCCTGTTGCCACTGGATGTATTTCTACATGGTTATTAGCATGTTTTGACACTGCTACTCCATGACACAGGTCAAGTTGGAAGGCCTTGTTCATGCTTACGCTACCAGAATGGTTGCAGTATCCTGGCAGAGACTGTAATGTACCCATTGCGGACATCTGCAAGAGTGCGTGACTTGGAGCTCAGTGCATACCTTCTGAAGCACTGTACTCTGATGTCCGTGCCAGACAGCACACTTGCCTGACAGGACAATCCTTATGGACTTCTGTCCTGAGTAAGCTCTGTCTCCTGCCACCCTACTGGGAATTGGTTTTTAGCTCGGTACTCTCGTTAGTGTGAATGAGTGATGGAGACTTTTAGTCCAGGAAGATATGGAAATTACATGCGTACCATAATTCTTGATCTTGGACAAAATCTCCACCACTCATATCGCCAACCCACCATCCCCAGGCTCACTCATTCTGGTTTGGTTTTCACTTCCTTGTTGTTTGGGCTGTGAAGACGTTGAATTGACCCTTCCTACAAGGGTCTTCCGGGACTTCTTATGCTCAGAAGTTAAGGCTAGGATTTTTAAGTTGGTTTTGGCTGCATCTCCTTGGTCAAAAAGGTAATGAGGCGGTTAAAGGTCGGCGCGAGATAGCTATCACGGCACAAGCTAGTCTCGCTGTGCATGCATGGTCCTATTCCAGTGCGGCCCCTGAAGATTTTTGGTCCCCACGAAGTCCTAGCACCTCTGGCATAGTCCCATTAGTGTCAGTGAGTGGTGGACACTTCATCCAAGAAGATCAAAATTACAGTAGTGCGTAATTTCCAATTTTTGTGTCACCTTAATTAGTTGCAACACACAAAATTTACAGTTTTCTCAGCCCTACTTCTTGCTAATGGTCAAAAATCATGGAAGAAGGTAGGGAGCCTGAAAAACACATTGCTGTGGGAGTGGGGCAGTGTCTGGCCACCACTTCTCTCTGGGCAGCAATGGGAGTCTGGACCCCAGTGGATAGACAGTCTTCCCTCAGTTGCAAAAGAAAAGATCCAGATCCCGCACTAGCTCTTTATATCGGGATCTTTGCACTGTTCAGCCTTGACCTTTTACAAAGGCATAAGGGGAAGAAATGGCACTGGTCAAGGTCAATCTGTAGTTGTTATGCTGTGAAAAACCCAACTTCTGCAGGCCTAGGTACCCCCACCATCATCACCAGCGACATTGGGGATTCCTGGGTCTACAAAGTTTTCTTCAAGGGACTCTACTGGGTAGTTTGCCAGTGAGCAGCTCTTATAGAGCAGTGGATGCAGTGTATAAGTGAAATGGCACTGTTTTGGTGCCGACTTCTGACCTCTCAAGAGTCGGATGAGCTAGCACAGTCTTGGTGCTGCTATACTTAAGCATGCAGCTGACTTGACTCCAGCCTCTGGGTTGGGGCCACTGTTGGTACCACTGCCTGTCCCATCTTTGGTGTTGCCTCTGTCCCTCTGGAGACCAGGTCAGGCAAGGTGCATCACCAGTTCCTTTGGAGCTGGCAGGGTAGTAGACACCGTTAGTGGTGCCACATCTGGTGTAGCGGTTGGACTTTTGAGGTCTATTCTGGTGCTGACACCAGCACTGCCAACAGTGTCGCACAGGCCTTCAGTGCTGAGATCATTTCCTTCAGGGATGGTCCCACAGCTGTCCTTGGTGCTGCCAAGGTTGCAGCCTGCACTGTTGCCCTTTGCCTCCCTTTCCTCTTTTACTGCCCTCTGGGTGTGGAGGGAGTAGAGGTAGAGGGAGAATAGTCAGATCTTGACCTCATCATCTATGTATGGTCCAGAGAATTGGGAACCAGTTCTTGTCACCATACTTCAGGAGGATCTCTCCTGTCAGGCTCTACTCAGAAATATGCATTCCGCATTGAACTTAGCAGCCATGGACCAGGCTAGGCACCTCCAAGTGGATTTTCTAAATGTGCCTAATATCCTAGTTTCTCTAGTTCCTACCATCCAGCCGTCCTTAAAGCATCTGTGGATGCCTTTGTTGCAGCAGCTTACTCCGCAGCTCCAGGTATTTGTAGCAGGTGGCTTTCCTGGCTACATTCTGCTGGCTTCACCCTGGATGCCCCAGCAACAGATTATGAATATGCCCTTCAGTGGTACTTATCTGTTTCGACAGCAGGTGGAGCAGTCTCTTAGAGTTCAACATAATGAGACGACTCTCAAGAATTCCTGGCCAGTTGCCTGTAACCCACAAAAGAGGACAGCTCTTTTCACAATGAAAAGTCCTTTTGTGGTGGGGGCAGGAAGCCCATAACAATAAATCCTAGCCTCCCCATGCCCAGCAGAAATTGCAGCCAAAGGCAGAGGCAACAAAAGCACTCAGTGCCACCACCTGAAGCTTCAGGCCCAGGTCTGCTTCAGGTACCCAGGGTGGACAACCCTTCCCCAGTAGGAGGGGACTCAGTAACTCCGCTTTTCCATCAGTTGGAATCCATCTTGATGGACAAGTGGTTCTGAGGATCATTGGAGAAAGGTACTCCCTAGAATTGTTGGACCCCACCCCGGCAGTCCTCCCAGAAGGCAACCTTCCTTGTCAGCTCGCATGTCAGAGCTTCTGGTACAGGAAATTGCAGGTCTCAGAAACATGGCAGTTGAAATAAGAGTCTGATTGGAACACAGGGTTCTGCTCCCACTACTTCTTGGATACCAAAGAAATCACAGGGCAGTGCACCCCATTCTCAACCTCCGAAAACTGAAGAAATACATGGATCGAGAACAATTCATAATGATTTCTCTGGGATCCTTGCTACCTTAAATGAAACATCAGGATTGATTAACATACTGGATATGCAGGATGCATACCAGCACATAGTGGTGCACCCTAATCACCACAAGTACTTCTGGTTCTGCATGGAAGGTAGCACTTCCAGTTCAGAGACCTGTCCTTTGGGCTTTCCTTGGTGCGATGAGTCTTTACAAAGTGCTTTACAGAACTCGAGTGCACCTCAGAAAGTTAAGACTGCAAATGTTCTCATATCTAGATGACTGGCTAATTTAAAGCCTGTCCAGACAGGAGACAGAGAGGCAGTAACCACTGTCTGCCAGTTTCTAGTGTCCATGGAAGTCCTACTCAACCCTCACACTCTCAAATGGAGCCTCCCAGGGACTGCTGTTCATAGGAGCTGTTTTGGACATGACACGGGCTTGGGCCTTCTTCCCAAACAGCAGACTATGGGCAATCTTGCAGATGGCATGCTATGTAATGGAATGTAAGACTGTGTCAGCCCACTCCATGCAATGCACGCCAGGCCTAATAAGTCCTCAGTGTTCACAGTGCCTCTAGCAAGACTGCATGTGAGAACAAATCAGTGGATGCCCAGTACTCAGTGGTGGGAGGCATTGCACCCTCAAAATGATCCTATTCAGGTGACCAGACCCCTGGTGAGGTCCCTGATGTGGTGGTCAGTGGAGAGCAGCCTCCTCCAGGGCTTCTTTTCTTCCCACCAGAGCCAGGGTGACTCTCACCACAGATGCCTATGTACTCAGGTGGGGAGCCCTCGGCCAGGATCTCCAGACACAGGGCTGTATTCTCAAAGGGCTTGGATTGCTGCAAGCCCGGCTGTGCCATTGCATGGCACAGGAGGCTTGTGACCATCCCTGGGCTGTGTCCGGGATTCTCAAGCCCTGGGCCAGCTGTGTGCCAAAGGTGGCGAATTAGACCAGCTTTCTATGGTCTAACATCATTGGCCTTTTACAGGGTTTGCACCAGGTACTTGGCGTAAGCAACTGTTAAAGAGGGTGTAGTGTCATAAAAGTTCATGATCTACAAGAATTGGGTGTACCGTGCACTGATGCATGATCACTCTCAGGTCTTTTCTTGCTTGGAGCATGCTATTTCTCCACCCCAGTTGATATGTAGCTCCTGTGTCTTTGTGCCCTATGTGCATTATCTTGCTTTTTGTGTGTTGAAACCTAGCTGTCAATTCCTTGTCCAGTCCTCCAGCTTCCTTATATCTCTCCTCATTCTGTCTATGCTCCCTGGTGTGTCCACCCTGTTGCAGAGATTAGTGTCTTCAGTGAACAGGTACATTCTCTCTTCCAGACCCTCTGCAGTAGCACTGATGAAGACATTGAAGAGGACTCTGCACCTACTGGAGAACTTGCAGAGCTGCAACTTGGAACACAGTGCTTACATTTACCAAACACTATACTTTGGATATCCATGCCATGCAGCATGCCACCTTTAGCAGGAGAATTCTGAATGAACTACCATCCAGTGAGCCCTGATCTTCAGCCTCCCTAGTCTGGGAGTCTTTCTCTGAGCTTGGTACTCTGACCCATTAGTGGAATCTATAAAGAAGAAGAAGACTGATTTTGGAAAACATGAAAGTTACATACTTAGCATAACTGGATTTTCCTGAATATCTTCTCCGTGAGGTTACCACACCACCCATCACATCCCTGACTCAGTCCAATATTTTTGTGCTGTTCTTCACCCCTTTGTAAATGGGTTGGACTGTGAAAACACTACTTGATTTGATGCCCTTTCTTACACAGGCCACTGGAGCTATCTAATGCCCTTAGGTTAAGTGCATAGGATCTTACTTCAAGACACAGCTCTTGCAGCAGGTTACACCATTAGGACTGAAGCGGCAGGCATCAGGACCCACGGAAAAATTCTAGCTAGCTATCTTCAGCGGGGACCGCCCGGCGTCGGTCCGCCTCCGGCGTCAGGCGTGGTACATAAGGGGCGGTCCCACCGATTCCCCAGTTCTTTCCCGCCGTGCGACTTGTGTCGACCCTTGGTTCAGTCTCTAGCGCGACCAGCGTGGTAAAGTTTTCCCTACGGGAAATTCGATTTTCTACAATCAAGTTCTTCGCTGATGTCCTCCTCCGACCTCCGGTCACTCCTCGAAGTGTGTGGGAGCTTTCCCGGACTCTCGGCCCGAGCAGCAGCTTCAGGCGTGTGCATCCGGAGACACTCTTGGTTATCGTCTCCAATTTCACCCGGACGTCCAGAAGAATATCATGGGCGCTCATTCGAGGAGAAGTTTTGTTTGGTAAACCCTCGGAAGATAATTACCAGACTCCAAGAGGCGGGAAGGCGGTGAGGTCGATCCAGGCCTGTACCGACCAAGCTTAGTTCCTTTCGTAGGAACCAAGCCCGTTTCGTGGACAGGCGCAGAGACAACAGTCCGCCCGCTCCACAACAAAGGGGCTCCGGCTTTTGCAGAGCCAGGGAAACAACCCGCAGGCGAAGCCAGTTTACTCTAAGCCGGTCCAGCCAGCGGGACCCTCAGCCGCCACAGCCTGACTCCTTTCCAGCCCCGCCCCTCAGGGTCAACGGAAATCATGGTCGGGAGTGCGTGCGAACTTCCTGCGGGATGACAGGCTATAACCACCGACAGGTGGGTTCTTCAGTTAGTCAGAGAGAGGCCACTTTATAGAATTGCAGAAAAGCCACCCATGAGGCCTCCTTTGCTCTCCGGTACCCGGGTCAGCACAAGTCACTGATTTGGCAAGAAATACTCGCCTCTTGCAAAAGGGAGCGATAGAGTACGCCCCGGAGAACCAGAGAGGACAAGGATACTATTCCACTTCTTCCTGGTTCCAAAGAAAACAGGGACCTCCGTCCGATTCTGGACCTCAGCAACCTCAGCGTCGGTTGCCTACAAGAGATTCCATGGTGACTCTTCGGGTCTCATTCCCATGCTGAAGCAAGGCGCCTTCTTAGCGTCTCTAGACATGCAGGACGCATACCTGCACATCCCTATAGCTCAGGCGCACAGAGGTTCCTGCACTTGAAGTTTCTCAACCACCACCTTCAGTTCCGAGCCCTCCCATTCGGACTGTCATCCACACCCAGGGTCTTTACCAAATGCATGGCAGTCGTGGCAGCGTCTCTAAGGACACAGGGCCATTATGTGTTCCGTACCTGGACGATTGGCTTCTCATGGCCGCCTCCAGAGAAAACATACATAGAAACATAGAAGTTGACGCAGATAAGGACCCAAGGCCCATCCAGTCTGCCCATTTCTTTTTCTACCTTATAAATGTGCCATCGCCTTTGCTCTGTCAGTGACCTATCTATTCATAGTCATTTGTATTGCTCCTATGCCTATCCCATGCCTGTTTGAAGCCCTGCACTGTATTCATAGCCACCACTTCTTGTGGTAAGCCATTCCATGCATCCACCACCCTTTCTGTGAAAAGATTTCCCTCACATTCCCCTTAATCGCCTCCCTCTAATCTCATGCTGTGTCCTCTTGTCCTGCTATTTTTCTTATATTTAAACATGTTAGACTCTTTCACCTTGTTTATGCCCTTAAGGTGTTTGAATGCCTCGATCAAATCACCTCTCTCCCTCCTTTGCTCAAGGGTATACATATTGAGCTCCGTTAATCTGTCCTCATATGTCTTCTGATGCAGTCCCTGCACCATTTTGGTTGCCCTTCTCTGGACTGCCTCAATTTGGCTAATGTCCTTGTGAAGGTGTGGCCTCCAATACTGCACGCAGTACTCCAGATGGGGCCTAACCAATGTCTTGTACAGAGGATTATTACCTCCCTCTTACGACTTGTGATACCCTACTAATACACCCTAACACCCCTAGCCTTACCTACTGCTTTAGAGGTCTGCTTGGATGATTTTAGGTCATCAGTGATGATGATGCCCAAGTCTCTTTCTTCCTTTGTGACTGCTAGCAACTCCTCCTAGCCTATAAGTGGCTTCAGGGTTTCTTCCCTATGTGCATGATTTTGCACTTCTTTGCATTAAATCCCAGTTGCCACTCTTCTGACCATTCTGCTAGTTTATCTAGATCTCTTCTCATTCTGCCCACCCCATCTGGCTCATCTACTCTGTTGCAGATCTTGGTGTCATCTGCAAACAGACAAGCCTTACCCTCTAGTCCATCTGCAAGGTCACTAATGAAGTTGTTGAATAGGACTGGCCCCAGGACTGATCCCTGAGGTACCCCACTTGTGACTTGCATCTCTTCTGACTGTATACCATTTACCACCACTCTCTGTTTTCTGCCAGTCAACCAGTTTGCCACCCAGTTGACCAACTTCTGACCGACCCGAGCCTACCCAGCTTATTTATCAATCTTCTATGTGGAACAGTGTCAAAAGCTTTGCTGAAGTCAAGGTAGGCGACATCAACTGCTCCCCTTGGTCCACCACTCTGGTTACCCAGTCAAAGAAATCTATGAGATTAGTTTGACAGGACCTTCCTTTTGTAAACCCATGCTGTCTTGGATCCTGTGCCCCTATGGATTCCAGATGTTGCACTATCCTTTCCTTAAGAGTGTCTCCATAATCTTGCCCACTACTGAGGTAAGACTGACCGGTCTGTAGTTCCCGCCTCCTCCTGCTACCACTCTTGTGGAGCGGGATCACGTGAGCCCTTCTCCAGTCTTCTGGGACCTCTCCTGTGCTCAGAGACTCACTAAACAATTCTGCTAATGGCTCTGCTAGTTCCTCCTTTAGCTCCTTAAGTACCCTGGGATGTATGCCATCAGGTCCCATTGCCTTATCCACTCTGAGCTTAGCAAGCTCTTGTAGGACCCTTTCTTTTTGTGAAGGAGTAGTGCTCACCTCCTCCCCCTGTGTCCATGATGCTGAGCTGTGGGCCCTGCCCTACCTTCTCTTCAGTAAATACTGAGCAAAAGTATCTATTTAGGATAGATGCCTTTACAGGGTCCTCCTCCTCACATGCTCCCTTTTCTCCATTAAGCTGCAATACCCATTCTGGACTTTCTCCTTTCACTAATGTATCTATAGAAAGTCTTGTCACCTTCTTTTACTGTTCGTGCTAGTGTTTCCTCAGTTTGGGACTTTGCCTGCCTTACTGCCTTACCTGCTTCCCTTAGGGCAGTTTGGTATGCCTCCCTATCTTCATCCCGCTGTGTTCCCTTATATTTCCTGAAGGCCAGCCTTTTGGCTCTGACCTTTTCTGCTACTGTATTTGAGAACCAAAGTGGTTTCCTTCTTTTGCACTCCTTTTCTGTCTAACACAATTGGATGTTGCTTCAAGTATTGCATCCTTAATGCTTGCCCACTTTGCCTGTACCCCTCACCTGTGTTTCTTTTGCCAGGGCTATCTTAACTCTGTTGGCCATCTTATCAAAGTCAGCTCCTCTGAAGTCCCATATTTTTGCCTTGGAATGGGATGATTTAGATGTAGTAGCCAAATTGAACCATACCATGTGATGGTCACTGGCCCCAGGTGACCTTTACCTGGAGATCTGTGATCCCTTCTTTGTTAGTCAGTACTAGATCTAGGATAGCCCTGTCTCTTGTGGGTTGCTGTACCAGTTGTTTGAGGCCCTCCCTGCAGGAATCCACTATGAGTCTAGTTCTGGCAGATGTTCCTGCTGGTATTGACCAATCTGTATCTGGCATGTTGAAGTCTCCATTATCAGAACCTCCCTTTAGCTGTCATGTTTTGTATATCTTCTAACAGTAAGGCGTTGTACGAGCGATCCGACACCCAGGACCTATTTCGATCTCTGGGCATCCTAATCAACCAGAAGTCTCTCCTGGTACCGTCGCAGAAGCTGCAATTTATAGGCGCAGTACTGGACACCGTTCAGGAAGAGCTTTTCTTCCAGATGACAGAGCGGAGCGCATCAGATCCCTCATCAGGGAGCTTTAGTCGAACAAGACCGTCCAGCCAGGTCAGTCCTTCGCTGTTCGGACACATGGCTGCGGCCATTCCTACTGGCCCTTCGCAATGCCCACATGCGGGTAACTCAGTGGATGCTCAAGGTGTAATGGGATCAAAGGCAAGACCATAGCAGCATCCGGTCAGAATCACGAACACCGTGATTCGAGACTGGCACTGGTGGCTAGACCCAGGGACACTCTTCACGGGCGTCCCATTTATAGCACCTTCCCGGAGGTAATCCTCACCACAGACGCCTCAGGTCTGGGGTGGGGAGCACACCTGGATGGGGTGAAGTCCCAGGTGCGTGGACCCTCTGGAGGCCCACCTCCATATCAGCGTCCTAGAGATGAGGGCGGTCCTTTATGCCCTGCAGGCCTTTCAGTCAGAACGCCGAGTACTCTCTTGCTTCAGACAGACAACACGGTGGTGATGTATTCCTCAACAAACAAGGAGGCACACTCTTACCCCTTTGCAGGAGGCCATGAGGGTGTGGGATTGGGTAATCCGACACGGCGCGAATCTGATCACAGTACATGTTCCGGGTGGACAACACAATTGCAGACAGCCTGAGTCGCTCCCAGGCCAGAGTCCACAGTGGGAACTTCTTCAAGAGGTAGCAGAGGATCCGTTTCTTGATGGGAAGTCCAGAGTTGGACTTGTTCGCTTCCCCATCCAACGCAAAACTGCCCAATTTTTGCTTGCTAGATCCAGGGCCTGGTGTTTTCTGGCGAGGCGCATTGTCCCTCTCCTGGGACAGATTCCTCGCTTTCCTCCTTCCCATTGATCCAGAGAGTTCTTCTCAAACTCGCGAGGGAGCAAGCAACCATGATCCTTGTGGCCCCCTTCTGGCCCAGACAGATCTGGTTCCTTTACTGATTCAACTGTCCTGGAACCTCCGCTCCGTTGCCGTTCAGCTCCCGTCTCTTGTCTCAGGAGGAAGGTTCACTGGTCACCCAGACTTACGCTCATTGAACCTGCATGCATGGCTCCTAGAGACATAGCCATCTTGCGTCACGGGGTCTCGCAGAGGTTGCAGAAGTTCTTTCTGCAGCCAGAGCCCGGCAACGCATGCGACGTACACCATGAAATGGCGCCGCTTTTGTTTATAGTCGCAAGCATGCGGCTTTCCCCTTAGGTTGCCCGCTGAGAGCGGTGTTAGTCTCGTGCTCTCCTTTTCCGTTCGGGCCTCGCCTACTCCTCTATCAAAGTGCACCTCTGTGCCATTTCAGCCTACCACCTTCGGTGGGACAGTGCACAGTGGCACAATTAGATGCCTCTCGGAATTTTTGAGAGGGTTACATCTTAGGCCTCCCATTAAGGACCCAGTGCCTCCATGGGTTGCTCTTTGTCCTGGAACAACTCACTTCCCCCTTGAACCTGCAGCGGATTGCGAGATCGTTTTCTGTCATGGAACGCTGTTTTGGTTGCTGTTACGTCAGCAGAAGTGTTTCTGAGCTTCACGCTCTTATGTGCAAAGAGCCTTATTTAATTTTCCACCAGGACAGAGTATCCCTGAGGACAAATCCTAAATTTTTGCCTAAGGTGGTTTCTACACTCACTCAATCAGGATATTGACTGCCAGTCTACTTCCCAAATTACTCTAATAGAGGAGAGGCACTGCTCCACACCCTGGATGTTCACATGCTTGAGGTATTACCTCAACAGAACTAAACAGCCGCAGTTCGAGCAAATTTTCGCTTCCTTTCTGAAAGGATGATGGGCCAACCAGTATCCAAACAGTACCTGTCTCGCTGGCTTGTCCAGTGCATCTCATACTGTTATGATATCAAACAAAAGCCCCTCCGGGATCAGTCGGGGTCATTCCACTAGGGGTGTGGCCATCTCCTTTGCAGCACTCAAACGTCTCCACCTCTGCCATACGCATGCAGCCACTTGAGCTCTGTACATCATTTATCAGGCATTATAGCCTGGACATCGCTTCACGGCTAAGAGCCGCTTCAGCCTGGCTGTGCTACAGGGTCTCCTGTCCTAGATTCAGGACCTGGAATGTAATTCCTAGTTTCCTCCTCCCAGAATGTTTGCAGCGTTACTGCTTGGGAATCAGTCTAATGGTGTAATCTGCTGCAAGAGCTGTGTCTCGAAATCGATAGTACAGTTACGTAAGAACTTACCGTAACAGTAGATCTTCGAGAACAGCTCTTGTAGCAGGTACCTTCAAACACCATGAAGTCTTGCTATATTATAACAATAGCAGTCAGCCACTGCAGCTGAACTGCCCGGAGAGAAGGAGTTAACTCCAGAAGATCTGGAGTTCTACAGCTGAGCGCTGTGCCCAAAACTCTATCTGGCAGTTTCAAATGAAACTGTCAGATTCTTTACTCCGCTTCACTGAACAGTCGCTCCGGAGATCAGCTCTCATTCTCGGTTCAAGCGAGTATTTTTCGGTTCATTTGAACCGCAAAAGTTATTATTTTACCGCATTTCGGTTTAAAGCTCTATCTGGTAACACGTAAGTACAAAAGTTTAAGTCTGTGGAAAATTAATTATCGGTTCGGTTTGAACCGATCGGTTAGATTTTCTGTATTTTAAAAAGTGTACAGTGGGTTTTAGAGTGCGGTTCCGGTTCTTATTGGTTCTAAAAACCGAATTATAACGTTTTTCAAATACCCGTGACACGGTTAGGAACCGATAAGGTGTCTTGCCTGGCACTGCCATCAAAAGGGCAAGTTTGGTTAGGCTGGCATTATGTCTGAGAAACCCAAAAGAAAACCGGCCCACTGTGGTTTCAACACTGTGATGTTCAGGGGACGCCTTTCAAGGCTGACCCACACACCACTTGTGTTTATTGTCTGGGGCTGACCACCTCCTGTCAGACTGCCAGGTGTGTAAAATTTCCCTGCAGCCACCCTGGAGAAGAGATTGGGCGGCTCAGGAGCGAGAGCCAAAAGTCCGCTGACCGGATGGCCAGCCGGTCCAGTACCCACTGGACCAGAGGAGTGCCTCTGACCAGGGCGAGACTTCCTCGGGCAAAGGAAGGCTGGTTCAGAGGAACCAGTCCCAAGTAAAAAGACAAGGAAATCAGTAGGTCTGAGTCCAAAATTGTGTCTCCAACTGCTGCAGAGATAGCTAAAGCCATTCAGATTGTCCAGTCACTGTCTCAGGATCTGTAGAACCACCAACAGCTGGTAAAAGGTTGGTTCGTTCAGTCCCAGTGGTTCAGGATTTTGAAGTTGAGGATTTTTATGAACCACAGGAGGGAGGAGAATTTGATCATTATATGTGTGGCTGGGGGGTCTGGGCGTGCCCATTGAACTGGACATTTCTCCAGACAGACCTTTGAATCTCCTCCTATTCTGTCTGAGTCTCCTTCTTTCTTTATTTTTACAAAAGGTTGCAGAAACCCTCCAGCTTCCTTTAGAGGAGGCTGTGGATGAGCAAGAGAGCCTGATTATGTGGAAATGATGGATATTCCAGAGTCTAGGAGGTTGTCTATTCCTTTGCATAAGTCATTTAGGAAGCAAACAACAAAGATTTTAAAAATCCTCATTCTGTCCCTCCTGTAGATAAAAATGGACAGAAGGTATACTTTGTCAGGCTCGGTACAGACTTCCTTACTGAGCAGTGTAGTCATGTAGGTGTGGTACAAGCTGCAGCCTGTGACAAGGCTAATATTCCTCTGGCCTCCACATCCTCCTGATAAGGATTCCAGGAAGATTGATGCCATGGCGAAGAAACAGTATATGGCAGCTTCTTTGGGACTCAGGCAGGCAAATTATATGGCTTATGTAGCTAGATATCAGAAATCTAGGTGGGATACAGTATTGCAGTTAGCCAAGCAGGCCCATGGCCAGCTGGCTAGTGAGTTGGAACAGGTGGCTGCTGATGGCATTGAAGCCTCTAAAGTTCAATTTCATACTGCTGTTGATGTTAATGATGTTTCTTCTAGGGTCATGGCCACTTCTGCAGCTTCCGTAGGTTGGCATGGCTCAGATGCACTAATCTGTCCCAAGATACCCAGTCAAAGGCTATGGATTTTCCCAGTGGGAAATTCTCTTTGGGGAGCAAACAGAAAACTATATGAAAAAGATGGATGAATACAGAACTACCTACAAAAGTGCCCAGGCTAAGGAGAAGCATGCCATGCCACAAAGGCATGCTCCCAGAGGTAGGGGCAGGCCTTTTCCAGGCCTTTTACCAATTTCAAGCCTCCTCTGCTGTCTCGCAGAGGTTTCTTCAGAGGCAGGGGAGGCGAGGCTCAAGTGGACCGTCCCCCTCCCTCAGCCTAAGGCTGCTGCTAAGCAGACACCCTGATGGGTGCCCAGGGCCGATTCTCCTGTACCAGTGGGGGCAGGTTGGCCTATTTCAGACGGAACTGGCTGTCCCTAACTACGGACAGATGGGTTCTGGAGGTTATAGGCCAGGGTCTGGTTCTCGGCTTCAAACACTTTCCAAAGATGAGAGCCAGGCATTTTCCACCTACAAATCCTTCAGAAGCCCTTGCTTTGGAAGCAGAGGTTTCTGCTCTGCTGGACTGCAAAGCAGTGGAAGGGTTTCTCCTTGCCATCAGGGCAAGGGGCTTTATTCAAGATACTTTCTTACCCAAAAGACAGGAGAATGGCGGCCCATTCTAGATTTAAGATACTTGAACAAGCATCTGTTGAAACCAAAGTTCAAATGTTGACTCTGGCAATGATATTGCCTTCCTAAGGCCAGGGGACTGGCTAGCTTCCTGGACCTCAAGGATGCCTATTTTCATGTTCTGATCAGGCCTTTCACCGAAAGTACCTCAGGTTCGAACTGCCCTCAGGCCACTACCAGTTCAGGGCAATGCCCTTCGGCCTACCTCTGCCAAGGGTATTCACAAAATGTCTCTGTAGTAGTGGCTCACTTAAGAAGGCAAGGGTTGCTGTGTTTCCCTACCTGGACGACTGGCTCATTGTGGGTCAGTCTCCAGGTCAGGTGAATCCACTTGCAAGTCACCCAGCAGCTTCTCACTTCCTGGGATTCCTGCTAAACTTACCAAAGTCAGTTCTGGAACCAGTTCAGGTCCTAACTTTCATAGGCGCAGAATTGAACACAAGGTTAGCCAGGGCTTTTCTTCCTCGGAAAGGGTGGACAGACTCATCGCCTGGCATCCTCCTTTACCCTCGGGTCTCTCGACCAGCAATGCATTTTCTGCAACTCCTCGGGCACATGCCTGCTTCCACAGCTGTCGCTGCAGGGAGCAAGATTCCAGATGAGGGACATTCAGTTCCATTTGAGGGCCTATTGGTCTCAAAGGAAGGACCCTCACAAGTTGGTCCCAGTTACTCAAACTCTGATCCTAGCCCTCCACTGGTGGCAGGTCCAGAGCAATTTAAGACAGGGGTTCCTTCATTCCCATTTCTCACTCCCTCACCACGGATGCCTCCCTGTTAGGGTGGGGGCTCACCTGGGCGACCTTGCCACTCAGGGGTATGGTCTCCTCAGAGTCTCTGCTCCACATCAATCTTTTGGAACTCAGAGCTGTCTTTTTAGCTCTTGGTGTTTTCAGATTCTGTCCAGAACAAAGTGGTTCAAGTCAGGACAGACAATACCACCACAATGTGGTACATCAACAAGCAAGGGGGCACTCGGTCTTCAGCCTTGTGCACCGAAGCAATGAAGTTGTGGTCTCTGGCTTACTCCCTGAACACCTCCCTGATAGCGGTTCATCTCCAGGGAAGGACAATGTCCTGGCGGATGCCCTCAGCAGAATTTCTCAGGGCCATCACGAATGGGCTCTGAATCCACAAGTGCTGGGTTCTGTCTTTGCCAGATGGGGCACTCCTCAGATAGATCTTTTCGCAGCCCCAGACAACCACCAACTTCCTCTTTTCTGTTGCAGGCCTCCAGTTCTGGGCTCAGTCCTCTGGACGCCTTTCTGTTGGACTGAAAGGGAAGTTCCTGTATGCCTTTCCCCTTTCCTCTCCTTTTCAGGGTACTAGTAAAAATCAGATCTCAACCTTGCAGAGTGATTCTGATTGCCCCAGATTGGGCCAGACAGCCCTGGTACCTCTGCTCCTGTCCTTGGCAGTCCACCCTGCCTGAGCCTGCCCAGAGTCCACGACTTACTGGCCTGTGCACAGGGAAAGTGTGGTATCCGGACCTCAAATCCCTCCACCTCAAGGCTTGGCTCTTGAGGAGCTAGAATTGCTGACTTACACCTTTCTCAAGGTGTCATGGATATTTTAAAGGCTTCAAGAAAGCCTTCCACTAGGAGCCACTTATAATTCTAAGTGGAAGAGGTTTTCCATCTGGTGCTCTGAGAGGCAGATTATCCCAGAATCTGCTGATCTTCCCATTCTACTGGACTATTTGGTCCATCTGAATTCCCTAGGCCTTAGACCAGCTACCCTGAAGGTTCATCTGGCAGCTGTCTCTGCTTTTGTGTCAGCAGGAAGCCTGCCTCCCTTTCTTCTCATCCGGTGTTCTCCAAGTTTTTAAAGGGTTACTTCATACTAACCCTCCTTTTGGGAACCAGCTCCGCCTGGGACCTGAATATTTGCATTGCTCAGTTAATGCAACCCCTTTGAGCCTCTGTCTTCTGCAGAGCTCAAGTATTTAACTTGGAAAACCGTTTTCCTAGTAGCTATCACCTCTGCCAGACGATAAGTGAGCTACAGGCCCTGTCAGTGGAAGAAGATTTTATCTCTTTCCACAGAGATAAGGTAGTCCTTAGGACTAATAGAAAGTTTTGCCTAAGGTGGTTTCTGATTTCCACCTGAATCAATCTATCTCTCTCCCAGTATTTTCACTGAGCATTCTTCCTCAGGCGAGAGGAGACTGCACAGCTTGGATGTCAAAAGAGCCTTAAGCTACTATTTAGAGCGCACCAGAGGTCATATGTTCAATCCTCCAACTCTTTCTTACCTATGGCGTAGGTTGGCAAAGGAAACCTGCCACTAAGAGAACAATTGCAAGGTGGATTGTTTCTTGTATCCAATTCTGTTATCAGAAACTGGGTAGAGTACCCCCTCAGGATTGAGGGCCCACTCCACCAGGGTACAGCTGCGTCTCTAGCGTCTGGAGAGACATCCCATTCTGGAGATTTGTCAAGCTGCTACCTGGAAGACAGTTCACACCTTTACCAAGCATTATTCCCTGGATGTCCAGTCCAGGAGAGATGCTCGGTTTGGCACAGCTGTGCTTCAGAGCCTATTTCCTAAGTAGGTTCTGACCCTCCTCCATGGAGGTACTGCTGTGTAATCTGTTATTGTTATAATATAGCAAGACTTCATGGTGTTTGAAGAAAAAATTACTCACCGTAGTAATTGCTTTTCTTCTCATGGAGTCTTGCTATTATAACCACCCTCCTCCTGCCCCTCTCAGAACTTCTACTGGGTAGGTGGCTAATTGGCAAGCACTGTGTCATGCCATTGTAGTTTTTCCCTACCCCTTTTCCTTTGGGTTAGGGATCTAGATTGTTTCATTTAGGTTATTTATATTGCCCTTCCTGGACTTGAGTCTTTGGGGAAGGGGGTTCATATGTGCTTGTCAAGTGGTAAAACGAACCATAATACCATCAATTTTTGTTATTATGGCTCTGAGTGTTTCTTTGTTCTTTATATTGTTGTTATTACTACTAGTAGGTAGCCATGGGCTAGTGTAGTTTTTCCACACAGACTTTCGTCCTTTGATGTTAACCGTAAGATCTGACAGTTTCATTGAAACTGCCAGATAGAACTTTAGGCACAGTGCCCTCACGCTGTAGAACTCCAGATCTTCTGGAGTTAACTCTTCCTCTCCGGGGCAGTTCAGCTGCAGTGGCTGACTGCTATTGTTATAATATAGCAAGACTCCATGAGAAGAAAAGCAATTACTAAGGTGAGTAATTTTTCTTCCTGCCCACCTTCCTTGGAGGAGGCATGGCTAGCCTTTACTAACAGGGATTTTTCCTTTGACTTCTGACGGTGGATCCTCGGTCTCCCATTTCGATGTCAGCCTGCGGCGGAAGTCTCAGGCGGGAGAACTGGGAATCGGGCGGACCGCCCTTATGTACTCGTCTGGCGTCGGAGGCAGGACCGGCGTCGGGGTGGTCCCCGCTGAAGATAGCTAGCTAGAATTTTCCGTGGGGTCCTGATGCCTGCGGCTTCAGTCCTAATGGTGTAACCTGCTGCAAGAGCTGTTCTCGAAGATCTACTTTACGGCAAGTTCTTACGTAACTGTACTTTACTTATTAGGTTCATGGGAGTCAGTATAGTGCAATGGCTTAATACTCTGAGCTGCAAACCGGAGACCTGAGTTTGAATCCCACAGCCCCCACATTGCATACTGTGACCCAGGCAAGTCACTTCCTTGTGCTCCCAGGTCGCACCTGAAACAAACTTTAGCTTAGTGTGCTTCTGCTGGTTAAACAAATTATTCCCCTTCCCCTCATGCTGCTCACCTCCTCAATAGAAATAGTACTGAGGCAGTTTGGGATTGGTGCTGCTGTATTCCAGTGGTCACATGCTGTCATCCGCATGTGGTTTATTTACTCGCCAACCTCAAGTAATGTTGGCTCCACGAGGTCCTAGTGTCTCCGGCACAGCCCTATTAGTGACAATCTATGGAGGAGGTACTGGGGTCAGCCATTATGGTAAGTATGTAACCGTCATTTACCACCTGGCTGTAGAACAAAGAAGTCCACTCTTGTATGTGTTTATACAATCCATCAAAATGAACTATGTCAGTGGAAGTGTACGAATAAATGCAGAAAGGAACACCATGGATGATGCCGTGGGCAAAATAACCATACCATGAGGCCAGGAGCCAACAACAGGAACACCTCAGACAATAACTCCTGTATTTTAAGTCAATATATGCAATATTGAATACAGTAACCTCTGCAGGGACACATACATGCACGCATGTGTTGTAGTTTGTTAAAGGGAGGGAACTAAAGTGGGTTTTGCACACTTATTTGTTCAGTAGTTTTGCTGTTTGTTGTACAAATGAACTTGTAGATAAAAGTTTTCTGCATGGGATAAGGCAAGCGCTTCTGCAGTTTGCACTCTTGTTTCTCTGTAAATAGTTTTACTTGTTAGTCCTCTACTTCCTGTGCTGTGATCTTACCCTGCAGACCTTGGTTTTTTTTGCAGTTTTTATTATTAATCAGTGTTGTAAGATCTATTTACTACTGTCAAAATAATAGAAAAATGAATTTCTGCTTCCTAAGTGTGTGTGTATTGCATTTATTTTTCTCATCTTCTGATACTGGTGGGCGAGGCAGTGATTGTCCAAAATCTCTTGGAGGTTAAACTATTATCTTTAGATCACCAAGAGGGGAATTGCCTATTATATATTTATGCAATGGTTATCATTGTAGCCTGACTGAAATGAAAAAGTTACTGATCATGTAACCGTTGACCTTCACTGAAGATACCTCCTCCACTGGGCCACACCTTTAGAACGTAAACTGTCAGGGCCATTTCAGAAAGTTTTCCTAGGTCGGGGCCACCCACAATGATGTGCAGCATCGCCATTTATATGACATGGGTGGCCCCAGCACTCCTCAGTTCTTTCTCCTGCCATCAGTCATACATTTCATTTTATTTTGTTAACCGTGTAGGAACACTGGGACTGGCCCTTGTTTAGGTTCGACCCAACAAAAACATATAGCAATCACATACAAACATATAATAAATATAAACAGACATACAATGAATTAAAACAACAAATCTTAAGTGACTGTAAATATTCTTGAAATGCAATTTGAAATGATGCAATGAGGAAGAAGAGCGTAAGCCATTGGGTAATGTATTCAAAATGTATCTATTTATTTATATCTTTGTTAACCGGTAAGTGTGCTGATCCAGTGGACCATTTTCAGATACAACCGGGCCACAAGGTAGTTTCCAACATAGTTCAACAGCCGTAAATTTATATAGACAGTAGGAGCTATTACAGTGAACAACAAAGGTGAAAACATGAGTCAAACATGTCTGTACAAAACCTCAATATGAGGTACAAAGTAAATTGAGCTGAGGCAGCAGTAACAACTCAGATTACAAAGGATAAATGATACAAAAATAGCAAGCAGTAACTTTATAATTAGCAAACATCAGTTTCTCCTGAACTGGCTGACAGACTTGATAAGAAGATCTCGTAGGTCAAGGAGAAAGGAAACCAGACAGCTCGGAGGTCAAGATGGATAGGGCAGAGATACATAGCACCTGGGGTAGTTAGTGGGCACTACTTGTTGTCCAGAACACAACTGCATGTGGATTCAGGACAGGTGGGAGGGGACAAGTGAATAGGTAGCGGTACACTGTTCCATAGGGTGGGGGCAGAGACTGAGAAAGCTTTAGTTCCCATTAAAGTGGAGACACGTGTTACTTCCAGGGGAGGGACTGAGGATATCCTGAGGCACCTGGAGGCAGTCCTGTGAGTTAGCAGTGGGGAATGGGGACATCTGGTTGCATCTGGGTGCACTGTCACAACACAGCCCATAGCATACTCAAAGCGACCTTGCAGAGGGAGCTACCCTAGGGACTGGTAGAGTGAACAGTGATGGATGGAGTAGGGGCTTGAAGAACAAAGCGACAGACGGAGTTGTGAGTTGTGATTAGTCGAGAATGTAGGCGGAGGACACAGAGCAATAGATAGGGGAGCAGTAGTCAAGAAGGGGCAATAGGTTTCCTTGCATGTTAACAAGATGAGCTTCAGGAGACAGAAGCTGCTTAAAACGGTAAGCAGCACCTAGTTTTGGTGTATTTTCCACACAGTGTTTATGTGGTTGGAGAAGGTTAGTGATGGGTCAAGGGTAACACCTAGGTACTTGAAAGTGGGGACATATTTGAGGGGCGCCTGCTGGGATACATACAAGGAGGAGGAGGAAGTGGTTTTAGTGACCTTGGCAAGGAAAGCTTTGAGCCAAAGAGCATAGCCTCTGTCTTTTTCATTGACTAGGAGCCTACTGTCGAGGAACCAGTGATGTGCAGAGGCTTAGTTACGTGAGAGAGGCGGATGAGATGGAATCAAGTGACATTGCTGTGATAGATGACTAAGTCAAACTGTTCAGGTGCTTTAAGGGGGTTTGGACCTGCATTCTGTTTCTAACTGACTGTGTAACTGTCTCTGCATAGTACTGCTTTCTTTTCTACTACACTAGACTGTGTTTGTAACCAGGATAGCCACGATATAGTGCACAGTACCTTGTCTCTGTTGGTGTTTTGCTCAGGAAAGTCCTGCAGGGACCTGACCTCTGTGCTAGTGTTTCCTCAGGCATCCACCATTTTGTTCCTCTGTATCTCACTTGCTACACTGTCCACACATGCGCACTCAGGACCATATCCCAATATATTTTCTGAGTTCTTGCACAGTAGCATTGAATACCTTCCCGCTGCATCCTAATGACTCTGCCTTGTTATTTCTCCATATAGGCCTCACCCGCTTGCACACAACCACAGCAGGGCTCAGGAGAGCTCCATCCCAGCTCAGGGACACAAGCACCAGTCCAAAGAGGTAATAGTCTAAGTCTACTGCAGCTCATTCTCTGGAGATGTTAGCCCAAGTCCCTACTCATTTGCAGGTTATACTTTTCCCCACTAGAGGGCTTTCCTTCCTTCCTCCTGTCTTCTTGTCACCCTGGTACCTCCCTCCTCTCACTGCTCACTGACTTTCTAGACCACCTCCTCTCTACATCCAGCCACTCATCTTCTCTAATCCTCTAGGTTTTCACCATCTACACTCTCTGCTCCCCTCCTGCCCTACATACCCCTGCCACTTCAGCAAGCCCTACAGACCTATTACCTGCCCTTCCAACTACCACCACTGAGTCAGTGCAGAACCTGCCTGTTTGTCGGTTGCCCATCCTCCAGTGACTCCCCACACAGTAACCCAAGCTGTCACCAGGTGCTTAATGTAGTATCCCATCCAGGGTTTTGAACCTGGTACCTTCTGCACCAAAGTCTGTTACCCTACTAGTGCGCCACTAGACCTCCACAATAAAGAGTGGCAGTAAGTTCAACTTATACTTGCACATGGTTATCCCCTTCCCAATGTGATATCTAACAACATCAGCCTCCACAAGCAAATCATACTACTGCTAATATCTGTACTTGCCATTACAAAGCAGTGTGCCCTCAGGCCCGACTACGATGTACACACTCCCAATTCTGGGGACCACCCCACCTCCCACTACTCTGTTGACCCTTCAGTCCCCCAACCCCCTTGGTAACCCCCACTCCACTCTAGACATCCATCCTGCCCGTTCCTACACCAGGTCATCCCAGCCCTTCTCCACATGCCTATCCTCTGCTCACCCCCAAAGCCTATCTGTCACCACTACCTGACTAAAAGATGGTAACTTATAGCCCTCATTAGAGTACTCTATCTGCTTCTTCTACTATCAGGAAACGTCCACCCAAATCCAGGCTCGTAGCACATCACCAGCCACAGGCACCTTTGGGGCTGCGTATAGCCTCAATGAATATTTGTAGCTTACCTAAAAACAGCACACCTGCAATGCTGGCTAGCGCAGCATCAACCTGACATCCTGGCTCTAACAGAAACCTGGCTTTCAAAAAGACTCCTTTGTCTCTATCCCTGGTTTCTCTCTGCTAAGGAATGATCTAAAGGAAAAAGAGGCAGTGGCTGTGATCTGCACGTAAACAATGCACTGCATTACCAAGCCCTTCCTGCACCCTCACTGGAAAATGGTGCCCAAGCCCTCTCGATAAAACTCACCCCGGACCCAAATCATGCCCCTCTATTTCTCACGGTCGCCTGTATTCCCCTCGTAACCAACCATCTGCATGTCAGTCGCTGTCAAGACTACCTAGCCAACCTCCCCACAAGATGGAGCAGATACTGGTTGGGACCTCAATATAAACTTGCTAGCAAGCTTATCAGCCTATACCAAAACACCTTTGAGCCCTAGATATGTCCCAACTAGTATCCCAACCCACAAGGACAAACCCTCCAGTGGAACTCACATTCTATTAGACATCCTTCTCACAAATTGTCCTCACCATATTGCTGATTTAGTGGTCCTCCTAACTCTCTGAGTGACCACTCCACAATCCTGTTCAACTGGTCCTGTCGGCTACTGAAAACGCCACCAAATGTCACTTCCTGTTGCCAATTACGGCCGGAAGTCTCAGCAAGCTCAAACAACACCTATCAAACTGTGACTGATTCCCCATTTCTCAGGCCCTGCACATTGTTGATGCCTGGCCTATTTCACTTGCACCATCAACAATGCCTGTGATGCTTTTGCACCGTCAAATCAATCTCTAAGAAGCAAAATGCTCCTTGGATAACTCCTGTACTGCTGCAGCAGCTCAAGCTAAGAGACAATCTGTGGCACCATGCCACTGCCTCTGGCTCACAGGTGGATAGGCAAGCTTACAACATGGCCATAATAAGTACACATGGGCAATACGCAAGGCCAAAGTGGACCACTATAGAACCACCCTGGCGCCTCCTGGGGAAGCTCCTGAAAGTTCTGGGATAACATTAAGGACCTTAAGGGAAATCTCGCACCCCACCACCATCCCAGCTCAGCCTTAATGGCACAACCACCACTGACCCATTATGCATCGCTGACTGCCTCAACCCCACCTTCTCCAACCTCAGCTCAGTTCTCCTGGTAACTTTTTGACCCGATACAGCCCATCCCAGTGCCAAACCTCCAGTGAACCCCTTCTATCTCAGGGTCATTACCCTGTTTGAAACCAAAGCCTACCTGTCCAAAGCACTCAGTGGCTCCAACTACTGTAAAGACGCCTTCGATATGTAAGATATTATACGTTGTACTTGACTCTGTCCTCTCTCCACTCACAGACCTACTAAACTGGTCCCTGTATCTAGGTCAGTTCCTCACCTCTTGGAAAACAGCAGTCATAACCCCTATACTAAAAAGCGGTGACTGCTCTTCCCAAACAACTACATGCCCATCTCTATTCTTCCCACTCTCTAAAGCCCTTGAAAAATCCTGTGACCAACTCACTGAATACCTTCTCCCCACAGCCTATTATGCAGGAGCAGGTCAACACTACCACCCCCTTACAGAATTCTCTAACTCACTACACTCTGGCTGGACAAAGGACACCTTGTGGGGGCCGTGTTCATAGACCTCGTAAGGCTTTTTGACATGGTCTCCTACCCCTTCCTACTGGATGCTCTACAATGCATTGGAGTCTCCCAGGGTCCCTCTCCTGGTTCTCCAGCTACCTTTCCGCTAGAATCCAGTGTGTTAAAATTAACAATACCCTATCCACCACACTACCAGTGCAGTCAGGCATCACTCCAGGATCCATACTAGGTCCTTCTTTTGAAGGACCCCTAACCTCATTACCCCACTTATTGGACTCCCTAAAGAAATTTGGCCTTCTGGCAGGGTATAAAATTAATTTGTCTAAATCAGAGGCGGTGGTGCTAAGTGGTGTTCTCCTAGATAACTCAGGGACTCTTTCCCTTTGTGTGGGCTAAGAGGGGTACCTTTAGGTACCTAGGAATCCAGGTCTCAGTGGATACGTCAAAACTCTTTCAAATAACTTTGTTAAACTATACCACACTTACAAGCGGACTTTGCCCGCTGGAAACTATTACCCTACCCTATACGGTAGAATTCAGGTTATAAAGTACCGTACCTGTCAATATCTTGTCTCAATTTCTCGATGTGATGTATTGTATTGTATATCTCCTGACACTGTTATGCCTTGTGATTGTATCTCTCTGTGTTGTTAACCTCCCGGTCGTGCCTGAAAATAGTCACTTTTGTGTCTACTGCACTTACCCAGTAAACAAAAATAAATAAATAAAATAAAAATGGATGTGGTACCCAGATTGTTATTTTATTTCATACACTTCCATTTCTATTCCACCCCATTTTGGGTTAAATTGTTGAAAGACATTTCCAAATCTATCTGAGCAGGACAGCATCCCAGAATTGCTCTGGGCACCTTGATGAAAACAAGGAAGAAGGGTGTCTCGGCCTCCCTAATATGTACTGTTATTATTTGCGTGCTCAGGGTGCACAACTAATCACCTGGGCTAAACAGCGTATTGATTCTGGTTGGTATTTCATTGAATCTGAGACGGTTAGAAATCATAGGTTATGGACGTTTCCTACAAGTCCTAGAAGCTCCAGGATGTGGCACTCCACTTCCAACCCATGGGTAAAACACTCATTCAGCATTATCATTAAGTTGCGAAACTAACACACACTCCAAACACCTTGGGCCCACTCCTTAATTCGCCACCTGGAGGATTTCACCCCACCTATAACAGATATGGGATACACATATTGGGAGCTTAGGAGCCTAACCACCTTTAGGCAGATGATTGATAGGACAGGGTGTCTCTTTCTTACTACCCTTAAAGAAAGCTTCTCTCTTAGCCGAGAAGATTTTTACAGGTTTCTTCAAGCCCGACACTTTATTAATACTGAAACAACTTTCAGAGGGTTGGGAGAGAGCTAACAAATTTGGAAACCTATTGGTGGGATTCCATTAAAATTAGGGACAGACTGAGATATGTATCCATCCTTTATGGACTCCTTAGTTCCACCTGGAGGCACAGATAATAGAGGAGGTTAGACAGAAATGGGTAGTGGAAGCAGAGGAGGACATTCCTAGGAAAGATTGGGCCCGTAGACTCCAAAGGGGTTGGCAGGTGACATCAACAACAACCTGGAGGAATTTAACTGGAAAGTCCTGATTCGTTTTTCAGGACTCCGGTGATTACAAACACCTTAACCCACAGGCCTTGTCGGAATGTTGGCATCTGTGTGGGGAGAATAGGCAACACATTACCACATATTTGGGGGTGTGAGAAGTTGAGGAGGTTTGGCAATCTATTCACGTAATTCTGGAACAAGTGGGAGTATTTCCATCCCTTTTACCTTTCAGGATTTAATTCTGGGCCTCCCATTTTATCGGCTAACACGGAAAAGAGTAGAACTATGTCAGATTCTAAGGGTTGCAGCCCTAAAATGTATTACCACTAAGTGGTTAGCCCTGACCCCCCAGTTGTATCTCAATGGTGTCTAAGGAAGAAATAGAACACCTGGAGAACATTACCCACACTATACATTTAAAGAAAGAAACATTTCTGAACATTTGGAGTCTATGGCTATAGGAGGGAAGCCTGAATGGAGAGGAGAGATAGGGGAGAAGAAGTACCTGAGCCGTCAAATGAGTAGCAGTTTTTCTAATTCTTTGGTTTTTTTTCTTTCTATAGGAGAGGGAGGTCTTCACCAAGCCTTTGAGAAAGGGAATAGAACATACACAGTCTGCAGCCATTATGTGCATTTTATAAGTGGAAGGATCATGGTGCATATGTGTATACGCTTGGTTTACAGTTTTAATATAATAGCTATAGTATTAGCTTTTAATTTTGTTCTCTTTTTCCTCTCAGAAGGGACTGATAATTATAGACTGAATTAAATTTGTAGAACAATATAGTATCTTTAAGACTGGAATACAAATTTTGGTAACACTGCAAAGAACTGTATCCATCTTTTGGAGGCCTTAGGCTTCAAGCAATGATTACATTTTCCTCAGATCTATATAGAGTCTCTAAACCAACCTTAAAGATGAGAGGTAATATTCATGATGTGTTAAGGTTGTTGAAATATACATTGTGAAATGTTAAAAGATTTTGGACCTGTAATAATAAGGTACTGGTAATATTCTTGTAGAAGATGGATCAGTTGTACTGTATTAACAAGAGGTCAATAAAACTGATGAAGTTTCAAAAATAAGGCATGCGACTAATCTCTGGTGCAGACAAGCGAATGCACACCTGCACCCCTCTGTGCACTCACCAATGTTCTCACGCCAGAGAAAAGGCTGCAGTATCAAACCTGTCTCCTCACTCAGAAAATCCACCTGGCTTAACCCCAGCAGGTGTCACGACCTCCCTTTAATCGTCACCCCTCCGTGGTCACCGCACAGCCACCAAAACTATCTGGAAGGTCCCCAGGGTCAGGACCAGTTTAGCCCAAAGGACATTCCTTTCAGAGCTCCATTATGGTATAATGCCTCCCCCGCTATCACCGCCATCTCCAAACTAGGTCCTTTTAAGGCAGCTCTGAAAACACATATTTTATCATTACATAACTGCCAGTGTGACCACTAACCCCACCCTAGGCCCTGTTACATCACTCTTGGTTGTCCCAGGCCTTTGACATTGTCTCGATCAAGGCAGCTTGCATTCCACTGCCTCTAAGGCCCATGTGCCCTAGGGCCTAACTTAGCTAACTCTTTGATCACTCCTATGATAGGAACTTGACAATGCCTCCCTGGAAGCAGCACCCTGCAATCTTACTGTAACCTGTACTGCTGAGTTCTGTTAGTTGCCTCTTGTATAGGCAGTTACCCTATACATTTCAAACAACATGAAGTCTTGCTATATTATAGACATTAGCAGTTTGATCCAGCTCTAGAACTGCCCGGAGTGAAATGGTTAAAACCATTCCAAAATAGAATTTTGGCACAAGAGCAGCTCTATCTGTGTCATTTCAAACTTGAACTGTCAGATTCCTTACTCCGCCTCAGTGAACAGTCGCCCGAGATTTCTCCTTCTGCTCGGTGGATTTAACCGAGAATAGTTTTATTTTAACCGCAAAACCGCTCAGTTCAAGCTCTATCTGTGGTAACCGTAAGTAAATGAAGGTTTTGTCTGTGTGGAACTTGAGTTATCGGTTCGTTTTGAACCGATCAGTGGGTTTAAAACTCATTTAAAACCAAAAGTTACTATTTTAGAGTGCGGTTCCCGGTTCTTATCGGTTCTAAAAAACGGATTTATTACGTTTTTTCCAATACCAGTGACACGGTTAGAACCGATAAGGGTGTCTTTCCTGGCACTGCCGTAAAGGGCAAGTTTTGTTAGGCTGGCATTATGTCTGAGAAACCCAAAAGAAAACCGCCCACTGGTTTCAACACTGTGATGTTTGTAGGGGAAGTCTTTGCCAAGGCTGACCCACACCACATGTGTTTATTGTCTGGGTTTGACCACCCCAGTCAGACTGCCAGGTATAAGAATTTCCTGCAGCCACCCTGAAAAAAGATTGGGCAGGCTCAGGGAACGAGAGGCCAAAAAGTCCGCTGACCCAGATGACAGCCCGGTTCGGTGCCAACCGAACCAGAGGAGTGCCCTCTGACCAGGGCCAGACTTCTCGGCAAAGAAAAGCTGGTTCTGAGGAACCAATTCCAGTAAAGAAAACAAGAAAATCAGCAGGTCTGGAGTCCAAAATTCCTTCTCCAACTGCTGCAGAGATAGCAAAAGCCATACAAATTGTCCAGTCACTGTCTCCGGGTCCGTCACGACCACCACTATCTGGTAAAAGGTTCGTCTGTCCGGTCCCAGTGGTTCAGGATTATGATATTGAGGAATTTTATGAACCAGAGGAGGATTATGAACAGTATGAATGTGGCTGGGAAGGTCTGGTGTGCCCATTGAACCGACATCTCCCCAGACAGACCTTTAGAATCTCCCCTATGCTGTCTGAGTCCCCATCTCATTTTATGTTTTATAAAAGTTGCTGAAACCCTCCAGCTTCCTTTAGAAGAGGCTGTGGATGAGCAAGAGGAGCCTGATTTGTAGAAATGATGGATATTCCAGAGTCTAGGAGATTGTCTATTCCTTTACATAAGTCTTTTTAGGAAACAAACAATTAAAATTTTAAAAGCTCCTAATTCTGTGCCTCCTGTAGATAAAAAGATGGACAGAAGGTATACATTGTCAGGCCCTGATACAGAATTCCTTTCTCAGCAATGCAGTCATGTTAGTAGTTCAGGCTGCTGCCTGTGATAAAGCTAATATTCCTTGGCTTCACATCCTCCTGACAAGGATTCCAGGAAGATTGATGCCATGGCAAAAACAGTATATGGCAGCCTCTCTGGGACTCAGGCAAGCAAATTATATGGCTTATGTAGCTAGGTATCAGAAATCTAGATGGGATACTGTTATGCAATTGGCCAAGCAGGCCCATGGCCAGCTGGCTAGTGAACTAGAACAGGTGGCTGCTGATGGCATTGAAGCCTCTAAGGTTCAGTTTCATGCTGCTGTGGATGTTAATGATGTTTCCTCTAGGGTCATGGCCACATCGTAGCTTTCGTAGGTTGGCCTGGCTCAGGTATACTAGTTTGTCACAGGATACCCAGACTAAGGCTATGGATTTTCCTGTGGTGGGAAATTCTCTGTTTGGAGAGCAGACAGAGAATTACATGAAGAAGATAGATGAATATAGGACTACTTACAAGAGTGCCCAGGCTAAGGAGCGGCAAGCCACTCCTCAAAGGCATGCCCCCAGGGGTAGGGGTAGGCCTTCACAGGCCTTCTACCAGACTCAGGCCTCCTCTGCCTATGCTCAGATGGGCTTCTTCAGAGGCAGGCAGACGAGGGGGGCAGACCTGCTCCCACCCCCAGCCTAAAAGCTCTCAGAAACAGGCACCCTGATGGGGTGCCCAGGCCGATTCTCCTGTACCAGTGGGGGGCAGGCTGGCTTACTCAGTCAGAATTGGGCTTCTTTAACCTCAGACAAGTGGGTTCTGGAAGTAGTAAGCCAGGGTCTGGTTCTCAGCTTCAAAAAGTTTCCCAAGTTGAGAAGCAGATTTTTTCTACCTGCAAGTGCTTCAGAGACCCTCGCCTGGAAACAGAGGTCTCATCCTGTTAGCTCTCAGAGCAGTAGAAAGGTTCCTCCCTGCATCAGGGCAGGGTCTGTATTCAGATACTTCCTTACCCCAAAAAGACAGGAGAATGGCGGCCCATCTTAGATCTCAGATATCTGAACAAGCATCTTTTGAAACCAAAGTTCAAAATGGTAACTCTGGCAATGATTTTACCTTCCCTAAGGCCAGGGACTGGCTAGCCTCCCTGGACCTCAAGGATGCCTATTTCCATGTCCTAATCAGAAGATCCCATCAAAGTACCTCAGAATCGAACTGCCCTCAGGTCATTACCAGTTCAGAGCAATGCCCTTCGGCCTTACCTCTGCTCCAAGGGTATTCAAAGTGTCTAGCAGTGGCAGTGGCCCACTTAAGGAGGCAGAGGATTGCTGTTTTTCCCTATCTAGACGACTGGCTCATTGTAGGCCAGTCCCCAGAACAGGTAAAATCTCACCTGCAGGTCACCCAGCAGCTTCTCACCTCCTGGGTTTCTCATAAACCTACTAAAGTCGGTTCTGGAACCAGTCCAGGTACTCACCTTTATAGGGGCAGAATTGGACAAAGCTAGCCAGAGCCTTTCTTCCCCAGAAAGGGTAAGGAATTTAGTGGCTCTGGCCTTTCCTTCACTCTGCAGGTCTCACCAGCAAGACACTTTCTGCAGCTCCTGGGCACATGGCTGCATCCACAGCTGTGTGCAGGGAGCCAGATTTCAGATGAGAGACATTCAGTTTCACTTGAGAACCTTGGTCTCAGAGAAGAGACCCCTTCCAAGTTGGTCCCTGTGACTCAACCTTGATCCTAGCTCCAGAGGTGGCAGGATCAGAGCAATTTAAGAGCGGGGTCCCTTCATTTCCTTCTCACGACTTGACTCTCACTACAGATGCTTCCTTCTGGGTTGGGGAGCCCACATGAGGCGACTGCTCCACTCAGGAGTTTGGTCCCCAGGAATCTCTGCTCCACATCTTTTGCTGGAACTCAGAGCTGTCTTTTAGCTCTTCGCTTTTTCTGCATCTGTCCACGACAAGGTGATACAAGTCAGAACAGACAACACCACAACAATGTGGTACATCAACAAATGGGGCACTCGGTCTTCGGCCTTGTGCACTGAGGCAATGAAGTTGTGGTCTCTGGCCTATTCCCGAACACTTCCCTCATAGCAGTTCATCTTCCAGGAAGGACAATGTCCTAGCGGATGCCTCAGCAGGATTTCCAGGCCATCACGACTGGTCCCTGGATCCTCAAGTGCTGGGGATAATTTTGCCAGGTGGGGCATCCCTCAGATAGATCTTTTGCAGCCCCAGACAATCACAGACTTCCTCTGTTCTGTTGCAGGCCTCCAGTGCTGGGCTCAGTTCCTGGATGCCCTTCTTCTGATTGGAGGAAGTTCCTCATGCTTTCCCCTTCTCTCCTATTCAAAGTACTAGTCAAAATCAGATCTCAGCCTTGCAGGGTGATTCTGATTGCCCTGGATTGGGCCAGGCAGCCCTGGTACCCACTCCTTCTGTCTCTGACAGTCCATCTTCCCCTGTGCCTCCCCAGGAATCACAATCTGTTGACTTGTGCCCAGGAAGGGTTTGTATCCGACCTCAAATCCCTCAACCTCGAGGCCTGGCTCTTGAGGAGTTAGAGTTTGCTGATTTACACCTCTCTCAGGGTGTTCTTGAGATCCTAAAGGCTTCCAGAAAGCCTTCCACTAGGGCTACTTATAGTTCTAAATGGAAAAGGTTTTCCATTTGGTGTGCTAGGAAAAATATTTCCCAGAATCTGCTGAATTGCCCATTTTGTTAGATTACATGGTACATCTTAATTCCTTGGGTCTCAGACCAGCTACCCTGAGAGTTCATTTGGCAGCTGTGCCTGCTTTTGTCAGCAGGAAAGTCATCCCTCTTTCCTCTCATCCTGTGTTTTCCAAGTTTTTAAGGGATTACTCCATACTAATCCTCCTTTCGGGAACCGCCCTGCTTGGGACCTTAATGTTTGCATTGCCCAGTTAATGCAACCCCTTTGAACCTCTGTCTTCTGCAGAGCTTAAGTACCTAACTTGGAAAACTGTTTTTCTAGTGGCTATCACTTCTGCCAGACGATAAGTGAATTTGTGCTCTGTCAGTGGAGACTGACTTATTTCTTTCCACAGGGATAAGGTAGTCCTTAGGACTACTAGGAAGTTTTTGCCTAAGGTGGTTTCTAGATTTCATCTTAATCAATCTATCTCCTTCCAGTATTTTCACTGATCACCCTCTCGGTGAGAGGAGGTTGCACAGCCTGGATGTTAAGAGAGCTCT
This sequence comes from Neoceratodus forsteri, assembly GCA_016271365.2. Classification (NCBI taxonomy): domain Eukaryota; kingdom Metazoa; phylum Chordata; order Ceratodontiformes; family Ceratodontidae; genus Neoceratodus; species Neoceratodus forsteri. The sequence goes on from CM057457.1 coordinate 241,875,934, forward strand.
TAGTTATTATGTAGAGTGTACCAAAGGTCACAGGTTCGAATCCCTCCAACTTTTCCTTACCTATGGTGAAGTTGGGAAAGGCACACCTGCCACTAAGAGATCAATAGCCAGGTGGATTGTCTCTGTATCCAATTTGTTATCAGAAAGTGGGCAGAGCCCCATCCCCAGTTTGAGGGCTCATTCTACCAGGGGTACAGCCTGCCTCTAGCTGCTGCCAGAGATATCCCTTTATTAGAGATTTGCCAGGCTGCTACTTGGAAAACGGTACACACTTCTACCAAGCATTACTCCCTGGATGTCCAGGCCAGGAGAGATGCTCGGTTTGGCACAGCTGTTCTTCAGAGCCTATTCCTAGGTAGGTTCTGCCCTCCTCCATGGAGGTACTGCTGTATTCTGCTAATGTCTAAATATAGCAAGACTTCATGTTGTTTGAAGAAAAATTACTCACCTTAGTAATGTTGTTTCTTCTAATGGAGTCTTGCTATATTATAGACCTCCCCCAACCTGCCCCTCTCAGAACCTCTACTTGGTGGGGTGCGGGCAACTTAGTGTGGGCACTACTTATGTTCTTTAGCATTTTTGTCCCTTTGGGACTTTGGGGGTGTATGTGTAGGCGTGTATGTGTTTTATTATACTTATGTTCCATTTTCATATTATTAGAATGGTGTTAGTATTTCTGGTCCCCTGACTTGAGTCTTGGGTGTTGGGACCATCAATGGCTGTTATTATTTAGGTAGCCATTTGGCTAGTGTAGGTTACAGCTTCCACACAGACCTTAGTGAGTTTGGCTCGTAAAGATCTGACAGTTCAAGTTTGAAATGACACAGATAGAGCTGCTCTGCCAAAATTCTATTTTGGAATGGTTTTAACCATTTCACCCGGGCAGTTCTAGAGCTGGATCAAACTGCTAATGTCTATAATATAGCAAGACTCCATTAGAAGAAACAACATTACTAAGGTGAGTAATTTTTCAGACGCTGCACAGTTTGTAATATCTGTATGCATGTTAGGCAGCCTCTGTTTAGCTACCAACTGTATAGGCAATTATCCTATGTTTAGCATCCACTTGTACAGAAAATTACCCTATGTACATTTAATTCACATTCTTCTTCTACTTGCACAGCCACACCTATATGACTTGCACCATTGTTAAACTGGATTGTTGTTGTCTGTATCATATTTGACATGGAGCCTTTGGAAATGAGTCTATGACTCAAAGGGTTGTAATCCCTATGTTATAAATAAAGAAGGGCATGACAGTTTAGGCTGTCAGCAGGAGAGCATTGATGAACATGGAAAAAAGAAGGGCCAAGTATAAAACCCTGGTGGACTCTATGTGACAGGTAGGTAGCAGAAAAGTCTTTACCTCTTTGGACAGCCTGAGATCTGCTGGAGAGAGAACTGCAGAACCTTCCATAGAATCAGGGAGCAGCCAAACAGAAGTATTGTGGAATGTAGAAGATGGTGGTCAACAAGGTCAAAGGCCTTAGATAGATCCACAAACACCGCCTCCAGTGGCCTTGCCCTTATCCATATTTGTTAGAATATGATCAGAGAAGAGGGCTAGTGCAGAGGAGGTACTGTGATGCTTCTGGAAACCATGCTGGAGGGGACATAGGAGGTTATATTTCTGTAGATGTTCCAATAGCTGGTGGTGGACAATTGTTTCCAATAATGTGCTGAAGTGGAGGAGTGAAATGGATCTATAGTTTTAGGGGAGAGGGATCACCTGCCTTGAAGATAGGTACCACATGTGCAACTTTCCATGCATCAGGCACAGTGGATGATGAGAGGACCAGGTTAAATATGAAGGTAAGTGGTTTAACAATGGCTGGGAAGATAATCTTGAGAAAATGGGGTAGAGTCCATCACTGCCAGGGCTGCTGTGGCTGGTAAACTCTTTAGGAGCTTAGTAGTGACTCTCTTCCCAATGGCCCTGAAATAGAAAGGGTGGTAGGGTGTCATTTAAAGCACTGGGGACGTGGTCTGGTTGCTTCTTTAGGTCGGGAGAGGCTGAGAGGGGGAGCTTACTGAGGTAAGAGGAAAGGTCAGTGAAAATTTTCTGAAGGTATCTGCAGTCATAACCAGATCAGAGACAAGGCCTGAGGGGCATGAGAGTTGAGAAATTTGCTTGTTTTCCTTGGGGTTTAGGAGCGACCCTATGAGTCCCAGAAAGTGTGAAGATTACTAAGGGAACCTTGTTGCGGCCTCGGTAAAATGTGCTTTAGGAATTTGCAGCGTGTTTGCAGGAATTACGTAGTTTTCTATATGCATTCTAAAGTTGTGGGAGGGATGATTTAAGGCTCTCCATTTACAATCCCTGTCCTTCATTTGTGCCAGGAGTTCTTTGATAGCCAGCGTGTTTCTGCCCCCAATCCTCCTGGTTGTAGAGGGAAATGTTTGCTCTGCAGTTTTCGGAGGGTAGCAGAGAGAAGCAACTGCAGCTGAGATGTCCTTGTACAGACAGAGATCGCACAGTTAATAGCCTCTTGCATCCCTGAGGACAGGTGCAAGATCAGGGCAGTCAAATTTTTAAATGACAGATATTTAGGTGGGGAAGATTTGCTTTGGAGCCCAAAACAATGTACCTTGGGTATGGTCACTAGTAGATTCGGACATAGTGCCCGCTCTGAAGGATCATGTCTACCCAGTTAGTGGCAATCCAGTCAATTGTGGTGTGGTTTAAGGAGCGGGAGTTGTGCCTTGTCAGGAAGGAAATGACTTGCTCCAAGAGATGCTTTAGTAAGTCCACATACTCTGGCTGAGGAGCCTAACCAGTTAAGGTTAAAATCACCGAGAATTATGGTTTCTCTGAACGAGAGAGACCACCTAAGCCATCAAGGAAGTTAGCTAGCCTGGAGATGCCTCCTGGGGGGTTATAACAGCACCCAAGATGAATTTTTGGGATGCACCCAGGATAATCTCAGCAAGGAGCCATTCACTTGGGGAGGAAGGAGTACAGCAGCCAATGGAGGTGGCAGAGATATGGTCTTGAACATAGTACACCTCCACCCTGCATTCTTCCTGGTCTGTCCAGTTGAAGGAGACAGTAACCAGGGAGTTTATAGGCAGAATCAGTGTGGCAAGGTTTTAACCAGGTCTTGGAGAAGCCTTAGCACATGAGGCAGATACAGGGACACCCAAGCCTCAAGTTCTGGCAGCTTAGATGGGAGGCTACAGATACTTGGGTGGGTGACCCTGAGTCCAGCCTGTTTTACCTAGATGTCAGAGTGGTCAGTATATATATTTGTGGGGCCCAGGTTTGTTTCTACGCCACCGCAAGGAGCAAGAGGGAGAGGGAGGAGGTGGGCCAGGAAGGAATTGGATAGAGATGGCGTGAACAAATAGGCTAAAACAAGCACACCCACAGACAACAGAACGAGCATGACTGAGGGGTGAAAATGTAGTACGGGCTGATCACTGTATGTGGGGTGTCAGAGGATATAGGGCGGTAGAGGAGTAATACTGGCTTTGCTGATCAATAGCGAGTAAAGAGGCAGAGAAATCAGTTACCAATAGCAGGCCAACCATGGAGGCTTATTTAAGAGAGTAGTCAGGAGAATATTAATTTCAAACAACATGAAGTCTTGCTATATTATGACACATGCAGTGAGTCCCAACCTTCGAACTGCTCGAGGTGAAAGAGTTAACTTTCCATGCCAGGCATGGAACGCTGAGCTCGAGCTCGTTGAAACTCTGTCTGTTGTTCTTCAAACTCAAACCGCTAGATTCTTTATCTCCACCTCTGAACAGTTGCTTCGGAGATTTCTCCTCTGCTCGGTTCATTTTGTCAGTTAAAGTATTGTTTTTCTCGTTTTCGATCAAATTAAACCGCGAACGGTCGGTTCAGACTCTGTCTGTGGTATTTGTGAGTACTAGATAGGTTTTACATTGATTTCTATTCTGTGTGGAACTTGTAAACGGTTTAATCAGTTCGGTTTGAACCGATCAGGTTGTATAAAATATATTAATCTGTCATTTAGAATGTGGTTACAGTTCTTATCGGTTCTAAAAAAGCGGATTTTATTACGCTTTTTTCCATGACCCGTGACACGGTTGGGAACCGATAAGAGGGTCTTACTCATGGAGTTGCCATAAACGGGTAAGTTTGGTTAGGACTGGCACTATGTCTGAGAAACCCAAAAGAAAAACCGGGCTACTGGTTTCAACACTGCAGTGTCTGTGGGGAAGTTCTTTGCCAAGGCTGACCCCACACCACCTGTGTTTATTGTCTGGGGTTTGACCACCCCAGTGCAGACTGCCAGATTTGTAAAAATTTTCCTGCAGCTACCCTGGAAAAGAGAGTTGGTAGGCTCAGGGAAAGGGAGGCCAAAAGTCCGCTGAACTGGATGTATTAGCCCGGGTTCGGTTCCAACCGAACCGAGGGAGTGCCCTCTGACCAGGCGAGACTTCGGGCAAGGAGATCCGACCCAAGGAGTCGGTTCCAGCAAAAGGATTAGGGAAATCAGCTGGTGTGGAGCCAAAACTTTTCTCCAACCGCTGAAGAAATAACCAAAGCGATTAAAATTGTCCAGTCGCTTCCTCGTTCCGACAAACTGCACTGTCAGGTAAGCGCCCAGTTCAGCCGGGTTCCACCGGTTCAGGATTATGATATAGAGGAAAATTATGAACCGGAGGAGGGGAAGAGGAGTATGAGGAGAGGAATGTGGATTTGAACGCCTGGATGTGCCCATTGACCCGGACATCTCCCCAGACAGACCTTCAGGAGTGTCTCTCCTAGGCTTTCTGAGTCCTTCTCATTTTATGTTTTATAAGAAAGTGGTTGAAACCTCCAGCTCCCTATGGAGGAAGCTGTGATGATCAAGAGGAGCCTGACTATGTGGAAATGATGGATATCCAGAGTCAAGGAAGCTGTCTATTCCTTTGCATAAATCTTTTGGAAACAGACAGTTAAAATTCTAAAACTCTCACACTATACCTCCTGTCGATAAGAGAATGGACAAGAGGTACACATTGTCAGGCTCTGATATGGAGTTCCTTACACAACAATGCAGCCATGTTAGTAGTGCAGGCTGCAGCTGTGACAAGGCAAATATTCCCTTGTCTTCACACCCTCTGACAAGGACTCCAGGAGGATTGATGCCATGGCAAAGAAACAGTACATGGCAGCATCCTTGGGACTCAGACAGGCAAATTATATTGGATGTTGCTAGATATCAGAAGTCCAGATAGGATACTGTTATGGCTCTAGCAAAACAGGTCCCTGGCCAGCTTGCCAAGGAGTTGGAGCAGGTGGCTGCTGATGGTATTAAGGCATCCAAGGTGCAATTCATGCTGCAGTGGACTCTAATGATGTGTCATCAAGAGTCATGGCTACATCTGTGGCACTTCAGAATGGCTTGGCTCAGATGTACTAGCCTGTCACAGGATACCCAGACTAAGGCCATGGATTTTCCTGTTGTGGTAATTCTCTGTTTGGGGAGCAGACAGAGAATTACATGAAGAAAATGGATGAGTATAGGACCACCTATAGGAGTGCACAGGCCAAGGAAAGGCAGGTCACCCTCAGAGGCAGCTTTCCAGGGGCAGGGGCAGGCCTTTTCATAGGCCTTTACCAAGCCCAGGCCTCCTCTTCTGCTTATGCCCAGAGGGGGTTCTTTAGGAGGGAGAGGCAGACGGGTACAAGCAGGCCTGCTTCCACCCCTCAGCCCAAAACCCTGCCAAGCAGGCACCCTGATGGGGTTGCCAGGGCCGATTCTCAGCTACCTGTAGGGGGCAGACTGGCTTACTTTGTCCAGGACTGGAAGTCTCTGACATCAGACAAGTGGGTCCTGGAGGTAGTAAGCCAGGACTGGTTCTCAGCTTCAAAAATTTGGAAAGATGAGAACCAGATCCTTTCCACCTGCAAATCCACCAGAGGCACTTGCCTCTAGAGGCAGAGGTCTCTTCCCCTGGCTCTCAGAGCTGTGAAAGGGTTCCACCCCTACACCAGGGCAAAGGGTGTACGCGGTACTTCCTTACCCCAAAAGACAGGAGAATGGCGGCCCAACCTGGATCTCAGATATTTAAACAAGCACCTTTTAAAACCAAAATTCAAAATGGTGACTCTGGAAATTATTCTGCTCTCTAAGGCCAGGGACTGACTAGCATCCCTGACCTCAAGGATGCCTACTTCCATATTCTCATCAGAAGCTCCCATCGAAAGTACCTCAGGTTCGAGCTGCCCTCAGGCCATTACCAGTTCAGAGCAATGCCCTTTGGCCTCACCTCTGCTCCAAGGGTATTCACAAAATGCACGGCAGTTGCTTCCCTAAGAAGACAAAAATTGCCATCTTCCCTTACCTAGACGACTGGCTCATAGTGGGCCAGTCTCCAGACCAAGTCAAGTTACATCTACAGATAACTCAGCAACTGCTCACCTCTCTAGGTTTTCTTCTGAATCTTTCAAAGTCAGTTCTAGAGCCTGTCCAGCTCCTCACCTTCATAGGCGCAGAGCTGAACACAGAGAAAGCCAGAGCCTTCCTTCCTTTGGACAGGCAAGGACCCTGGTCTCTCTGGCTTCCTCTTTCACCCTGCAGGTCTCTCGACCAGCAAGGCATTTTCTACAGCTCCTGGGGCACATGGCTGCCTCTACAGCAGTTGTGCAGGGAGCAAGATTTCAGATGAGGGACATCCAGTTCCATCTGAGAGTCTTTTGGTCTCAAAGGAAAGACCCTCAACCAAATTGATCCCAGTAACTCCTAACCCTGATCCAGGCCCTACAGTGGTGGCAGGATCAGAGCAATTTGAGACAAGGGTTCCTTTGTCACTCAGTCTCACTCCTTAATCCTTACTACAGATGCATCCTCTTGGGGTGGGAGCTCACATGGGTGACCTCACCACCCAGGGATTGTGGTCCCTCAGGAATCTCTGCTCCACATCAATCTGTTGGAACTCAGAGCAGTTTTTCTAGCACTTCAAGTTTTTCCAAATCTGTTCAGAACAAAGTAGTACAGGTCAGAACAGACAACACCACCACAATGTGGTACATCAACAAGCAAAGGGCACTCGGTCCACGGCCTTGTGCACTCGGGGCAATGAAGTTGTGGTCTCTGGCTTACTCCTGAACACCTCCCATACGGCAGTTCACCTCCAAGGCAAGGACAATGTCCTGGCAGATGCTCTCAGCAGGATTTCCCAGGGCCATCACGAATGGTCACTGGACCCCTGGTCTTGGAGGTGATATTTGCCAGATGGGATACCCTGCAGATAGATCTTTTGCAGCCCCAGACAATCACCAACTTCCCTTTTTGCTGCAGGCCCCCAGTGTTGGGCTCAGTCCCTCTGATGCCTTCAGCTCAATTGGGAAGGGAAGTTTCTATGCTTCCCTTCCCTCTCCTGTTCAAGTGCTACCAAAATCAGATCTCAACCCTGCAAGATGATCCTGATTGCTCCAGATTGGGCCAGACAGCCCTGGTATCCACTCCTACTGTCCTTAGCAGTCCATCTTCCCTGTGTCTTCCCAGGAATCACAACCTGTTAACCTGTGCCCAGGGAGGTGTGGTACCTGAACCTCAAATCTCTCAATCTCAAGGCCTGGCTCTTGAAGAGTTAGAGTTTGCTGACCCACACCTCTCCCAAGGTGTAATGGATATACTGAAGGCTTCTAGGAAACCTTCCACCAGGGCTACCTATAACTCCAAATGGAAGAGGTTTTCCATATGGTGCTCTGGGAAGCATATTTCCCAGAATCTGCTGATTTACCCACAGTCTTGGATTATATGGTCCATTTAAATACCTTTGGGCTGAGACCAGCTACCCTAAAAGTACATTTGGCAGCTGTGTCTACTTTTATTTCAACAGGTAAACCCTCTTCTCTTTCAGCTCATCCTGTATTCTCCAAGTTTTTAAGGGATTGCTTCACACCAACCTTCCATTCAGGGACCCTGCCCTGCCTGGGATCTTAATATTTGCATTGCTCAGCTTATGCAACCCCTTTGAGCCTTTGTCTTCAGCAGAGCTTAAGTACTTGACTTGGAAGACTGTGTTTCTGGTAGCCATCACTTCTGCCAGACACATAAGTGAATTACAAGCTTTGTCAGTGGAGCCTGATTTTATCTCCTTTCATAGAGATAAGGTGGTCCTCAGGACTAACAGGAAGTTCTTGCCTAAGGTGGTTTCAGATTTCCACCTTAATCAATCTATGTCTCTTCCAGTGTACTTCACTGACCATTCCTCCTCTGGTGAGAGGAGGCTGCACAGCTTAGATGTGAAGAGAGCCCTTAGCTACTACATAGAGCTGCATTAAGGGTCACAGCAGGTTTGACTCCCTCCAACTTTTCTCACTTATGGTGAGGTTGGCAAAGGAAAACCTGCCACTAAAAGATCCATTGCCAGGTGGATTGTCTTGTATCCAATTTTGTTATGAAAAACTGGGTAAGGTTCCTCCCTCAGGCCTGAGGGCTCACTCTACCAGAGGTATAGCTGCTTCCTGGCTGCTGCCAGGACATCCCTATCCTAGAGATATGTCAAGCAACTACCTGGAAAACAGTTCACACTTTTACCAAGCATTACTCCCTGGACATCCAGGCTAGGAGTGATGCTCGGTTTGACACAGCTGTGCTTCAGAGCCTATTTCCTAAGTAGGTTCTGTCCTCCTCCATGGAGGTACTGCTGTGTAGTCTGCATATGTCATAATATAGCAAGACTTCATGTTGTTTGAAGAAAAATTACTCACCTTAGTAATGTTGTTTCTTCTAATGGAGTCTTGCTATTATGACCTCCCCGCCTGCCCCTCTCAGAACCTTATTTTTGGGATGTGGGTGGCAGTGCAGTGTTGGCACTTAGTAGATGCCCACCTTGTTGTTTTCACCCCTCCTTTTGGGGTGACTTGGTGGTGTGTTTTCATTTTGGGTCTCCTGACTTGAGTCTTTGTTTTGGGACCAAAAATGTGTTCTTATGTTTAGTAGCCAGTTGGCTAGTGTAGGTTTACAGCTTCCACACAGGACCTCAGTGAGTTTAGCTCATAAAGATCTGACGGTTTGAGTTTGAAGAACAGCAGACAGAGTTTCAACCGAGCTCGAGCTCAGCTGCCCATGCCTGGCATGGAAAGTTAACTCTTTCACCTCCGGAGCAGTTCAAGGTTGGGACTCACTACATATGTAATAATATAGCAAGACTCATTAGAAGAAACAACATTACTAAGGTGAGTAATTTTCTTTCGTATCATCCTAGCAAGAGGTGACAGAGGAGGAAGAGTTTCCTGGTCTAGCAGTTTGGTTTAAAGTGCCAGGTAAGCAGGCAGCAGCTGATTTAAAGTGCCTGGCAAGCAGGGCAGATAAAGGAGTACTGTTTATGGTCGCCTTATCCTGGGTAAACAAAGTACCCTAGGTCTTATGAGATATTTAAGAAGCAAGGCGATTGTAGACACAGGCAAACCCCAGGAGAAAAAATATTACGGCAGCTAGGAAGCCGGGACTTAAATCACCGTGAGGATATCGGGAAATATTTAGCAAGGTTAAGAAGCTTAAAATTACAGTACTTAGTGCAGGAAAAGGAGTTAAGAGGAGGGAAAATGGCACAGTAGCAGAAACATATTTAAAATGGATTATATCACTTTAAGAGATGTGAACAAATTGGGAGAGGCTCAGATAGAGGAGGGCAGGCTAAGCAAGAGCATTTAAATGGTGTAGGGAGAGTGAGTGGGTGCAAAATTTTGCAGGAAGCCAGTAGGCAGCTATGAAGAGCTCGGAGAAATCAGCACTCAAAGCTCAGTGTGCCTGAGATGGAACCGACACACAAGCACCCAGTCCACAGAAGGGTGGCTAATCAGGAGAAGAGCACGTCAAGTTCCAAAGTTCCAGTTTTAAAAAAGTAGCAGAGGATTCGGCAATTACCTTCTCCCCAGACTGGAGCTTCAGGACCAGGAGGAGGGGGTAGCAGTGGCTGCAGCACAGGACAGCAAGCCACGCTGCCCACAGCAGGAAGGGCACCTGATCAGGGGTGATTTGGAGATCTGGGGAAAGAGGGAAAAATGCAAGCTTTAATAGGCAGAAAGTCAAGCGGGGGGGCACAGGTCAGACAGCAGAGCAGCAAGGTGTAGAAGGTAGAGGGAAAATAGAACAAAAGAACAATAGAGAGGGGTCCTAGAGATTTACAAGTGAAAAGGTGCAGAGCAGGGAAAAGGTTACAGCTGCTAAAGAGTGGCGATTAGGCCGAGAGAGCAGAGGATACAAACCAGTTCCAAGCAATAATTAAATTGCATAAAGAGCCAGAAAAAGTGACCCCCGACACAGCAGCCCACTTTAATAACCACAGCTAAGATAATCAAATGGTCGAATTCAGTAGGTATGGCTCAATAAAATTAAACCATTAAAATGGTACAGAAATAAATTGTAGACTTAGAGTGACGCTGTAAATTAAAACACTGGCTTAATACTGAACAGAGGAATTAGGCCCAAAGGCTAAACATAAATGCAAGCTTCAGAAAGGCTTGAGATGAGCCCAAAAATTGGAGCAGGAAGTCAGTAGGCAGCTATGAAGAGCTTAAAAATTCAGCATTCCTAAGCTCAGTGTGCCTAAGATGGATCCGCTTGTCATAAGCACCCAGTCCACTGAAGGGTAGCCAATCAGGAGAAGTGCGCGGTCAAGCGCCAAAGTTCCAGTTTTAAAAAGCAGAGGATTTGGCATTACTTTCTCCCAGACAGGAGCTTCAGGACTGTGGGGCAGCGGCGCAGCACAGGACAGCAAGCTGCACTGCCCACAGCAGGCAGGGTACCCATCAGGGTGAGTTGGAGATCTTCTCCCAGACAGGAGCTTCAGGACCAGGAGGGAGGGGGCAGCGCCAGCACACCATGCTGTCCACAGCAGGCAGGGCACCCGATAGTGGTGAGTTGGAGATCTTCTCCCCAAGACCAGAGCTTCAGGACCAGGAGGGGGTGAGCGGCAGCCGCAGCCAGGACAGCAAGCTGTGCGTCACAGCAGGCAGGGCACCCGATCAGGGGTGAGTTGGAGAAAATGAAGGAGCAGCAGCTGAGAAAGAATGAGCACCAGCTTTAGAATAATGTGTAGTGTCTTGAAATAAGACACCACTACAAGATTGTAAATTCGAGTAGGAAACCTCATGTCAATCAGATCCTTGAGTGGATAATTAGAAAATAGATTTAAAAACTTGACAACCAAAAAATATGTGATCTTTGAATAAGGAGATAGCCAGCCCAAACTGGAATACATAGAACAATGATGGGTTCAACAAGCACAGTCTAAAACAAAATGACATATTCTTGAATGTGACAGACAATTTGCTAATTTATTTAGTTGATAAAGGCTAAACTGGCTGCATAATCCAAGTGAGGTAGTAAAGTTCCAACAGCTATTGCCCCACAGATGTCCAAAGTAATTTTTTTTAATTTAAAAGTAAGCCCAGCTTCAAATTAACCTTTTACAGACTGATTTAACCTGGGAAGAAAAATTTAGTCCAGGGTCCAAGAGGACACCAAGATACTTGAACGCCTTAAGAAACTCAATTGCTGCTCCTTTTTATCATATATAACAAGAACCAGGTCTCTTTTCAAAAGATAGGTGTGCCAAACAACATTGTCTTTTGACATTTAATATCAAGTGATTATCAATAAACCAATCACAAGTACTTTGAAATTCCAATTCTTATGACATAGCAATTTGAGGTAAAGACTTAGCCTGAGAATAAATTATGAGATCGTCAGCATTTAATAAGCTAGAACAGGACTTAAAGGTGGAGGCAGTGCATTAATGAATAATGAATAGAACAGGGGGCCCAATATGGACCCTGGGTCACCCTAAATCTCATGATCTGACAGAGGAAGCTACATTCCTAAGGCTAACCACTTGTGATCTGCCAGTTAGATAATCTCTACACCAGGTTACAACATTCTCCGAAAACCCAAGATTGTTTAGTTTAAGACACAGAAGTGGATGTTAATCAGGTCAATGCCTTGGTCAGGTCCACAAAGACCTCCTAGAAGAAGACCTTCTCAAAGCCTTGAAGGATGGCATTTGTGAACCTGACCAAGGCAGTCTCAGTACTGTGATACTTCCATAATCCATGTGGTTCGGACTTAAATCATATCTCTTAAGATACTCAGTTATCTGGAACTGCAACAACTTTCTCCATCAATTTGCTTAAAGGGTAGAGAATCGAAATTGGCCTGAAGTCCTCAAGGGTTTCTGCCTTGGCTTTTGGTACTGGAACCACCCTACCTAGCTTCCATGAAGATGGAAAATCCCAGTGATGAGACACAGATTAAAACTAGAGCATAAGGGACCAGCAATATGGGGATGGGGGCAATTAATTTAAAAAACTGCCATCCAAACCTTCACCACTATACTCATCGGACCTGCTGAGAAACAGCATCAAAATAGGGAGGCAGTATAGTGTAGTGGTTAAGAGCAATAAGCTGCAAACCTGGAGAACTGGGTTTGAATCTCACAGCCACCACTTGCACACTGTGTGACAATGAGGAAGTCACTTAACTTCCTGAGCTCCTTGATGCACTTAAACAAGCCTTGGCTTAGCCATTGCTGTTTGCTGCTTTCTATTGTTTGTGTATTTTCTCTGTTGTCATCTCTGTATGCTGCCCAAGAACAAAGAGCCTTTGTTCCGATATTGCTGCTGTGGCTCCAAGATCTACAAGGACAACACTCACACTATTTGTATGTGTTGTTTGGGCCCTCTCACAATGTGAGGGCCTGCAACATCTGCCAGAGTTACAAGTGGCTACAAGGTGACACTGACTGAAGACCTTAGAAACCTTCTCACCTAGTAAACACGGAACGTTATGGAAAAGGCTGCAGGCTTCGCTCCTGCTTTTCCTCTGCCATCAACCAAGAAGTAGTTGTCAAAGTTGAAAGACAAAGAAAAGTTGTAACGGAAATCCCACTCACCAGGAAGAAATCTGTGGGTTGTTTGTTTTTTTACCTCCTCCTTGCTCAAGGTTAGGATGGTCAACACAACTGTGGGTAGAGTTCCCTTTGAGACGGACTGCAGAGTCCAGCAGAAATAGTAAAATAACCCTTTAAATAGAACAAGCAGTCACTGATGCTATAAAATAGAATCTTTACTAAAATACTGCAAGTATTTACAACAGGATGTATTTACAAGAAGACAAAAGGGTTGCACATTTACTAAGAGAAAATAAATCAAGTTAACAGATAGTTTGTATACAGTAAAATTATAAGTCATTCCTGTCTAAGATCCTTCACCTCCGCCTGGTGGCACTGAGGCGCTTTGACGCCACACCACGCCATGCTGGTGACCCAGGTTTGGGAACGAGCCCGGGTTGTCGGGGTGGGCAGGGAGGAGAGGATCAGCATCCAGAGGACAGCTCTCCTCTACCGGGAGGGAGGGGGGTTCCTGCTCAGCGATTAGCTGGCCTCTGGCGGAAGCCAGAGGCATAGCAAGCGCTGGAGCGCAGAAAGGGGTAGGAAGTGGTGGACGTCAGCAATGCCTTGATGTCGGGATGCTAGCCACTCCCTAGAAGAGGAGAAAAGCCCTTCCAGCTCTGGCAGAGATGGATCACGGAGCTTGCCTCATCGTTGCGGCCGCCTCCTGGCACCTTCCTGACCGACAAGACTACAGGTTTGGGGTGTCTGGGCCCACCCCATCCCGCCTGGGGGTAAACTGCAGCTACGTGGGTGAAGAAGGGTCGACCAGGTGAGGTGGACCGCAGAGGGATGACTCCTAGGTGCTCCAAGAAGACCAGAGCTGGGGGAGAGGAGGAGAACAAATATTGCAAGTTAAAAAATATATATATATATCCTTTATCTGCCCTAGCTAAAGAATTACTGTCCTCACTGTGTTATCTTACCAGTCAGCTAGTCTTTGTATGGCAGGAGCTCTGGCATTGTCTGATATTCCAGCCTAAGAGAAAGAGCCCGCTATAGCACCACAATATATTTCTCCTCTCTGTGTGGGTCTCACTCACTTTGAGTGACAGTTCCTGTTGTCCCAACCTCTTTAAGAGTGTGTGTGTAGAGTGTCCACCCTTCAGCACCTCCTTGCTACCATAATGACGTTCACCTGGGTCATTTGTTCAACATGGGAACATCTCCAGGAAGGACACCCCACTGGGTTTGTTGCTTTATTGCCTCTTTCCTGTTAACTTTCCCATGAGAACATCTGACCTCTAACATAAATTGTCATATACTACTTGATCATGTGATCTGATAGCCATCTTGTACCTGAAGCAGATGCATATTTAGAAAAGAATACATGAATCAAAAGAATACATAGTCCTGGTCCTTTTCCCATTACATCCCTCCCCTCAAGAAATGAAGGTGTGTCTCTTTGGGCAACCCCAAGAGACACTGCCATTCATGTAGGGCCTGGGGAGTGCCTAAAGAATATGCCATGCACTTGGGCTGCCTCAACAGCCCACTGGCATTCTGCGCCTAACTTTGGTGCTGATCATATTATATTACTAGAGTACCAAATTCCGCTGCAATAACTTTGTGATCTTATCTGTGTCAATCTTCACCATTCATCACTGGTGGGGTTCTGGCTGGAGGATAAGGACCCGCGGGAGCTTTTTTTTTTTTTGCAAGGGGAGGAGTTGACGAGGTGGTGCCACCCTCAAGGCTGACTCATTGCATGGCGCCCACAGGTTGGCCAGTAACCGACGTACCGACCTCCCCATTCCCAGTTCTAGCTCTGCTTCTCCCGCCATAGAGTGAGCATGGACCTCATGTGTGAAGACTTTCATACTGCGTCAGTGGCCTAGTCCATCGGCACCGACTTGTCCTAGTTCTGTACTGCTGCATTCCTCGGCGCTGTCGACCAGGAAGACCTTTCCTCTTATTTCGACACCGCCAAGTGCTATTGTTTTTTTAGTGTTTTCCATCCGTCATGTCTCGTTCGGGGACAAAAGAAACTTCTCAAGGCAGGTCAGCATCCTATGCGGCAATGTCCCTGTGTCCGACTTTATTCTGTCACGGACCAACATGACCGATGCTTGACCTGCTTGAGCTCTAACCATGACGTGGATCATTGCGATGCCTGTTTTTCCATGGACCATCCAGTTCTGGAATTCGCATTCAAAGTCGGACGTGTGCCGCCAACTTTCTGGGGACAGGCTTGTACTGGACGCCAAATGCAGGGTTCTTGGCCTTTTCTCTGGGTCCCTTCTGGTCCTATATGGCATGCGGAGGAGCAGGGTTTCCACCCTTCCTGGCCTTGCCTCGGTGGGAACTCCTTCCATGGTGCAGGAGACCCAGCCTGACTCCTCCGGGGCAGGTGGAGGCACTGTGCTGGCAGTCACCTCCTCAGAGTCAAGGGCTCCCCAGCATCGGTGGCCTGGGGCCTCTAGGCCTGGTCTGGCGGTGTCCTTGGCACCACCTGCCGGTGCCATCAGATCCTGGCGCTGCTCGCAGTGCCAGGGATCTGGGCTGGCGCTTGCCCATGGTGCCACTCCTGACTCCAGTGCTGTTCACGGTGGTGGCACTGTGGGCACAGGGCCGCCTTGCAGTGCCATGGGTGGAGGGATCAGGGAGTTGTTTGGCTCTGGGCCTCCTCGGAGGAGGATGATTCCAGACTGGCCCAGACTGGTTCCCGGATTCTGAATCCTCCAGTTCCTCCACACCCAGCACTTCAGCTCCGGTTCAGCCCCTTCCATGGAGTCAGCAGCTACCACTGGATCTGATGTTTGTGGTCCCAACCAGTCCTCGGGGACACTGGGGACAGATCAAGATAGTGGTTCACCTGCCCCTCAGGAGGTGTACCCCTCCTGGGCTGCTCAGGTTGGCCCCACTTTTAGGCCAGCTGGAGTGCCTCCAGCAGGGGAGATGGTTGCCCAGTGGCTGTCTCAGGAGTCAGACACGGGGTTCCAGCTGCCTAAGCTATCCTGAGGAAGAGGGCTCTCTGAGTCCGAGGGGTTGAGGGACAGGCTTGGGGCAGCATCCTTCCCTGGGAGCCCGCAGGGGTTCAGGAAGCAGTCACAGCGCTGGTCCTGTTTTCTCCCTGAGGTCTCTCCAGGAGGGCCCTCATCTTTGGAGTCTAGGTCCCTCCGGCTCACACGCCCCAGTCGCCTCACAGGGGTATTTTCTTCGGCTCAGTCCTGGCCATTCCAGCTCAGTTGAGTGGCCACTGACTGCTGAAACTTGTGGGTCTCCCGAGATCTCCCATATGTCCTCCCAGCCCTAGCAGAGGTCGCACTCCTCCTAGGAGGTGTCTGTCCCTTACCTCTGCCGACCCATCCCTCTCTCCCAGGCCAGGCCGGTCCCACGGGACCTCTTATCTGGGAGCAGTTCAAGTCTATGGCTGCACTTTTCCCGCCTACTACAGGTCCATGGACGAGCAGGTGTTCCACCATTCTCTGGTGCAGCCCATGCCTGACTGTCCAGGCTCATCAGCCCTCATCTTCCTCCTCTGAGGGAGAGGAGTCTTCTGTCCACCTATCTCCTGCAGCTGATTTGTCTAGTTATCAGCGCTTCCTTTTGGGGTTGCTTGACGAGCTCCACATCTCCACTTTAGGCAGTCGCAATCCTGACAGGATGGCACGTGCCTTTCTAGGCGAGTTCAGTGTGGCCAACCTGGTGGTTCCCACCTGGCCTCTCCCTTCAGGAGGCGCCGCATGCCTGGCGAAGTCCTTCAACCCTTGCACCAGCCCCGAGGGACCGCTGCCAGAGGTATTGTGCACCCTAGGGTCACCAGGAGCCTTAGCTCACCCCTCCTTTGGGCGTGACTCTCCTGGACACACCTCTGGGCATAGACGCCCAAGGCGTGACCAACCTCTGGAATCAGATTCTGCTGAATTTGATTTTGGGGAGGAGGGCTTTCCTTACAGCACACCTCCTGTTATCCCTCTCAGCTCATCAGGCCCATCATGCTGCCTACAACAGGCACTTATGGTCTCTGCTAGGACAGATCCTAGTCTCTGCCTGATTCGGAGATGACCAGTCAAGCCATTGCCCCTCTCCGCATGGCGGCCTGGAGCTTACGAGGCACCAACTAAGGGCATCTTATGATGCCAATGAGGTGGCTTCCAAGCTGGTGGGGACAGCGATCTGCACTAGGTGTGTGGCATGGCATCTTTCCCGGTTATCACCCATGGCCCAGCATAGGGTGACTGCCTTCTCATTCTGAGGAACCCATCTTTTCTCCTGCAGGGTGAGGCGGGAACTGCAGAGCGGCTTCCCTCCTCCTACTCTGAGAACCCGCCTTACTCAGACTAGTCTCGGCCCAACCAGGCCTGGAAGGGTTCCCTTCCAGTGTCTCCCACTGGAGGCTAAGGGACTTTGGTCCCTTAGGAAGGTACCAGGTCCTTGGAGGCTCGGTAATCACCACCAGTGATGAATGGTGAAGATTGGCACAGATAAGATATGAATTACACACCTACCGTAATTCTTGGATCTTTCTGTATCTTCACCTTTCATCACTGCTTCCCACCCACCTTCCCATCTTAGGCCTCAGTCGCTAAGGTGATCCTCCTCCCTGTTTTTCTCACCTAGGGACCATATGGTCCTTCTCCGGTACCATGTGGCTCCACTATACCCTGAGGGTGATGGAGGTACTCTGGGAAGACAGGCAGGAGGTAACCCCTGTTGGGGGCCACCAGGGTCTCCTCTGTCCTATTGGAACCCTTCTCTTCGAGACTTCCCTGGACCTCGCTCTGCTTCAACCAAACCTGTGGTTTCTTGAGGCGGTGTTGGGGACCCTGGTGACTCCTCCCAGATAATTCCTCTTCCTCCAACCGCTGTAAGCAGTCTCCCCTGAGGTTCCCCTTGGGAATCTCTTCTACCTTTATTCAGAAAATAATAAAATCTCCATTGTATCGTTCTCCTCCTCTGGAGTAGCGCTTCTCTAAAATTCTCCAAATTCTCTAAATTCTCAAATTTCTCCTCCTTTGGAGGTGGCGCTTCTAAAATTCTCAAAACCCTCCTGGGTGTGTGTTTCTACTCAGGGGTATACTTCTTCGAAGTGGTCCTGTCCCCACTTCATGATACCATTCGACAAGAGGAGGAAACACTGACCCGTTACCTTGGTCCGGTAAAGACTCCTGGAATAGCCATATTGCTCAGCCTCCTGGGCTTTGTGTCAGCCTGCCTCTTCCTAGCCTTGGTTAAAGGTTCTTCTCCACCTTGGGAGAAGAGTTATTAGCCAAAAGTAGTGGTGTCTCCTCCATTCTCAAGCAGTCCTCTGAGCCCCTGTCATTCGGTATGGTGTCTCCCTCTCTTATCTGTCTCTCTCTCTCTCTCTCTCTCTTCCCTCTATCCTCCTTCCCTCCCTAATTTATCCCTCTCCTACTACTTCAGAGGTTGGGGCCTCATGTCCCAAACCCTTAGGCTTTCTTCTTTCTGTCCTCTCGCTGGCTTTATTCCACCTTTTGGCTTCTATATCCTTTCCTTTTCCTGTCCCTTGGGCTCCCTTGCCCTGCCCTCTCTTCTTCTCTCTGTCACTCTCTGGCGTGCTGAACTGGGACTGGGGAGGTGTCAGTTACTAGCCAACTTTCATGGCATCATGCAATGCTCGTCCTCGAGGCGGTGCCCTTGATGTCACTCCTCCCTGCAAAAAAAAAAAAAAAAAGCTTCCACGGGTCCTGATCCTCTGCCAGAACCCCACCAGTGATGACTGGTGAAGATATACAGAAAGATCAAGAATTACCGGTAGGTAATTTTCATTTTGCCCACTAGTCCTATGGAGCTATGTCAGGTGTTATGCTCTGTGACCACAGTGAACTCCTTCCATACAGATATGGCTGCAGCTTCTGAAGGCCCCACTATCCACAGACATTCCTCTCCAATGTGATATATGACTCTTCCCTGGGCAAAGCTTCCGCTCAGGTACACTATGGGTGTTCCACCCTTCCTGTGCAACCTGGCTCAGGATGGCACCCAGTCCATGGTCTGAGGCATCCACGTGTGCTATGAACTTTAAGTCATAATTGGGGCTAGCAAGCACAGGTGACTCAAATAATGTCTCCTTCAACCACTGGAAGGCAGACTCATAGTACTCTGCCCAGAGAAATTTTTCAGGCATTGTCTTTTTGTCAGGTCTGTCAGGGGCTTGGCCACATCACTGTAGTGAGGGACAAACCTCCTGTAGTACCTAGCTGTTCTCAGAAATGCCCTTACCTGTTTCTTTGTGGCAGGTGGACCAGGCCTGATGGCCTCAACCTTCGCTTGCTCTGGACGGATGCATCCACTGCCCACCCGGTGCCCAAGGTAGGACACTTCAGCCATGCCTACTTAGCATTTTTGTGCCTTAACTGTCAGCTCTGTGGCTTTCAGTCTGCAGAACACCTCCTCACGTGCCCGATGTGATCCTCCCATGTCTGGCTGTACATGGCGATATTGTCAATGTAAAGCAGTCCATATTCACCTGCCCCTGCCAGGATGCGATCCACAAGCCTCTGGAAGGTTGCAGGTGCATTCTTAATCCCAAATGGCATTACTCTGAATTCAAATAAGCCATATGGGTAACAAAGCAGACCTCCCCTGGCTGCAGGGTTAATTACCTGCCAGTAGTCCTTCATCAGGTCTATCATGGTCAGGAACTGTGATCCACCCAGCGTTCCAAGGTCTCATTCATTCTGGGCATGTGGTAGGTTTTAAACTCCATACAGCTTTTGAGCCTCTGGTAGTCGACAAAGACACGTGTGGTACCATTCTTCTTGGGAATCAGGACTACAGGCGAAGCCCAGGGGCTACTGGACCCTGGATCACCCAAGGGCTAGCATCTCCCTCGTCTCCTCCAGCATGGTCTTCTTAACCCCTCGGTACCCTATAGGGGACTGCCTCAGCGAACCTGGGCTCCAGTGTCCATGTGGTGTTCAGCCATTGTGGTGTACCCCAGATTCCCCATGAACATGTCCCCAAATTCTCGCAGCACTCCCCTCATCTCCTCAGCCTGGGCCAATGTCAGCTGCCCTGAGAGGGTGAGGTTATTCACTGATGATCCCTCCCGGCTTCCCCAAAGAGTTCCACTAGGAAATCAGCCTCTTCTCCTCCTCTGGTGGTGCACACAGCGAGGATCATTTCCTCCTACCATAGTAAGGCATCATCATGCTCACATGATATACCCTCTGCCTGTGCCTTCTGTCAGACAACCCCTGCTATATAGTTAACATCACTCAGCTTCCTGATTATGGAAAATGGGCCTCCCATGCTGTCTGTAGTTTATTTATTGTGTTGACTGGGACAAGTACCATCACTTGCTGTCCGACTCCATACTCCCAGGCTGTGGCCCCACGGTTGTACCAGGCTTTCTGTTGCTGTTGTGCAGTGGATAAATGCTCCTGGGCGAGCCCCATGAGCTTCATAAGCCTGGCCATGAAATTTAGGACATACTCCACAACAGACTTCCTTGTGGCATGGTCACCTTCCCATTCATCTCTGACAAAATCTAGGGGCCCCTCACCCTGTGACTGAACAGGGGCTCAAGGGTGAGAACCTTGTGGGACTTCCCTGTATGCAAACAGGAGGTGGGCAAATATTTCTCCCACTTTTGTGCTGGTCAACAAATGCTCTGAGCATAGTTTTAGGGTCCCATTGACTGCTCAACCAGGCCATTTGTCTCGGTGATAGGCTAAGCACAGAGCGATTTCACCCGCACTTTGCCACAAACTGGTCATTAAGGACGGCATGAAATTTTGGTCTGATAAAATCTGGGGAAATACCACTTGGCTAAGATTCCCAGGAGCTCATCAGCCACCTTCTCTGCCTCAATGGAGGACCTGGCCACTGCTTCTTGGTACCTGGTTGCATAATCCACAACAACCAGTTATGTATTGTTCGTCCATGTGACTTGGGGGTACTCAGTGGCCTAATTATGTCCACAGCTACCCTCTTAAAGGGTCAATCAATAAGGAGGGCACCAAAGCTGCCTTAGCCTTGTCCCTGACCTTTCCAACCCGCTGGCACTATGGACAAGTCCCAGTAATTTGCTATGTTCTGTGTACATGCTGGCCAAAAGAAATTGTTGGCAAGCCGCTTTTTTGTGCGGTTAATATCCAGGTGGCCTGAAAAGGAATATCATGGGCCAGAAGCTGCTTTCTGTAGGCCCAGGGACTTTCAGCTGCTGGTGTATCTCTCCCTCTAGCCCCTCTGTGGTGTCCTCTCATACAATAACCCATTTACCCAGTAAACTGATTCTTTACTCCCCTTGAGAGCCCTCAGCACCATCTGCTACTTCTCAGTTTTTGGAGGGTAGGATCAACTCGATGTGCTGTTCCCTGCCCTGCCCAGCTCCTCCTGGTCTGACACTCCCCAGTTCCCCATCAGAGGAAAGTTACCTCTGGTGACAACCTCCTTTCTGTAGCTGGGGTGCACGGCTGCTACTCCTACCTAGCCCTTCACCCACACTAGCATTTACTCAGCTGCTGAGGGATGGGTCTGCACAGGCTATGTCACCCCTCCTCCCCTCAGAAGCTTGCTCTTTGCCTGACTACAGCCAGTAACACACACTAGGTTTTCCTGTGGTCAGAATCATTCCCCATGATCATATCCACAGGGAAGATCAAGTACAACTCCCACCTGCTGTACCCCATGGCCTTCCTCATAGCTCAGGAAGACCCGAGCCATTGTCACTTGGACCACTGGACCCATGATTCCCTCGAATCTTGGAGAACTGCTCTGACAGAATCTGCTCTGTCTGGATCAGATCATGCCTTACCATGGAGATGGATGCACAAGTCTCCCTCAGTCCCTGTGTTACTGTCCCATTGACTAGAATAGGATGCGATGCTTGGTGGAGTTTGGTGGCACTAGAGTGTAAAGCAGTTAACCAACTGCTGTGTACTGTCTTAGTCACCCCTCCCCAGGCTTTTGCCCTTTACTCCTGTTTTTAGAGCAGTCATAGGATAGATGCCCCACTTTCTGGCAACTCTAGCATTCCTTTTGCCCCGGTTCCTTGTTCCCTAAGGACTGGTGGGTTCTGTTTTGGGCTTGGGTGCAGGTTGGTTTCCTTTAGGCTGCCTCCCTGGGTCCCCTTTAAACTATGTGCTGCCCCACCCCATAGTTCGCACTTCTGCATGTGGTCTGTTCAGCAAACAAATCAGCACTTTCTGCTGCCTCTTGTGGAGTTGCATGCCTGGTCCAGTAGCCACATGTGCAAGTAATCAGGTACAATTTTTTTAAATTCTTTATTTTCTCCCAAGCTGCCTGCTGCCCGGTACTATCTGCCCAGTCACAGACCACAAGCTTCCACTTCTCAAATCGGCCATGAGCCTCTGAGACCCCGCGTGGTTTGCCCCTCCCACGTGGCGGGCTGCAGCACTCCCTTTGTATGCCGTAGACATCGGGATAGGTCGAGGCTGGCCTGAGGAGCTAATTGAAGCCGTGGCGGGCTTCATGGAAGGCGGCAGGCAGCTGTCTTTTTTCCATTTTCTGGGAGGTGGGATCGCGGAATGACGCCCAGCGCCTGCCCCCGCCTCCTGAACGTGCCAGCGCCAGCACGCTGCGCTGACTTCCCGCCCCGCCAGGGTTTCTCAATGCTCCGGTACTTTCCCAACCCTCCCTCGAGAAGAAGAGCAGTCCATGGGACGCTTATCCATCTCCCGGCCGCCTCCAGTGCCCCAGGAACGCTCCTTCAACCCGGTCGCTATGCCGCATGCGAAATCCAATGGCTGCGCTGACGGGCCCGCCCTAATCAGGTACAATTTAAGAAACTGTTCCTTGTAATTAAATCTTTAATTTGCTCTACAGTCCTTGCCTTAACCACATCCACCCAATGGTCTAAATAAACACACATTTGACATGCAGTTCTACATAGCTGTCTCCTGGGCCTTTTCTTAATTCTTTTCAATTTCCATCTATAAGCCTCAGAAGTCAGTTCAAAACATTTTAATAATGTTCTTTAACTTTATCATAGTCCACGTAATCATTCAAACAACATGAAGTCTTGCTGTATTCTGACAATTGCAGTTAGACCCAGCCTTTAAACTGCCCCGGAGAACATAGAAACATAGAATTTGACTGCAGATAAGGACCGCTTGGCCCACCCAGTCTGCCCATTTCCTACCTAATGGATAAGCTGCAGATCCTAGTTAACCAGCAGCCTACTTCTTCCTACCCCACCCCCAGAATTGCCTTTATGACTGTCCCATGCATGCTTGAATTCCACCACTGTTTTTGACTCACAACCTCCTGCATACAAAGGGTTAACTTTTGTATGCATGGCATAGAATGTTCATCTCGGCCTGGTTGAAGCCTCTGCCTGTTGTTGTTCGAACTGCAACTATCAGATTCTTTACTCCACCTCACTGAACAGTCGCTCCGAGATTCTCCTGCTGCTCGGTTCAAAGTCAGTTGAAGTGTCAGTTTTCGGTTGTTTTTCTACGAAATTGTTGTTTCCACATAGTTGGTTCAAGTCTCTGTCTGTGGTACTGTGAGTACTAGATAGGTTTTGTTCTGTTTTCGTGTGGAACTTAGTAGTGTGGATCGGTTCAGCTTGAACCGATCATTTTCAGGTAAAATTTGTACTTTAGTGTGTGGTTATCGTCCATATCGGTTCTTAAAAACGGTTTTAGTACAGTTTTTCCAAGACCCGTGATACAGTCAAGAAACCGATAGGGGAATCATGCCTATGTTGCCGAAAAAGGTAAGTTTGGTTAGTTGGTCATGTCTGAGAAAACCAAGAAAAAAACGGGCCCACTGGGTTTCAACACTGCAGTGTGTGTGGGAGGTCTTTGCCAAGGCCGATCCCCACACCACCTGTGTTTATTGTCTGGGGTTGACCACCCTCGATTCAGACTGCCAATTTGGAAAAATTTTCCCAAATCTACCCTGGAAAAGAGATGAGGTAGACTGGGGGAAAGGGAGGCCGAGAAGTCCGCTGACCCGATGGCCAGCCCAGTTCGGTTCCCGACCGGCAGAAGGAGTGCCCTCTGACCAGGGCGTATATTCTTCAGGCAAAGGAGAGCGATTCGAGGAATCTGTTCCAACAAAAGAAAACGAAAAGACAAGTTGACTTGTTTGGATCCAGAATCTCATATCTCGACCAATGATGAATAGCCAAAGCGATTCGTATTGTGGAATCGCTCGATCGGTTCCGACTGATCCGCACCTTTGGCAGAGGCTTGTTCGGTCGGTTCCCCGGTTCCAGATTATACCCTGGAAGAATTTTATGAACCGGAGTTTGAGGAGGAAGAGTTGGAAGATGATTATGGTGATGGTGAAAGTCTGGATGTGCCTATTGACCCAGACATCTCCCCAGACAGACCTTCAGGTGTTTCTCCTCCTAGGCTTTCTGAGTCCCTTCACACTTCATATTTTACAGAAAGGTGGCTGATACCCTCCAGCTTCCTGTGGAGGAGGCAGTGGAGGATCAGGAAGAGCCTGACTATGTAGAGATGATGGACATCCCAGAGTCCAGGAGACTGTCTATTCCCTCCACAAATCTTTTGGGAAACAGACACAGAAAATTGTTAAGTCTCCCAATTCCATACCTCCTGTGGACAGAAGAATGTACAAGAGGTATACTCTTTCAGGCTCAGATACGGAGTTCCTTTATCAGCGATGCAGTCATGTTGGGGTTGTACAGGCTGCTGCCTGTGATAAGCAAGCATTCCCCTGGCATCACACCCCAGACAAAGACTCCAGGAAGATTGATGCCATGGCAAAGAAACAGTACATGGCATCATCCTTAGGACTCAGGCAGGCTAATTATATGGCCTATGCAGCCAGGTACCAGAAGTCCAGGTGGGACACTGTACTGGCACTGGCTAAACAGACTTCTCGGGCGTGCAAGGAGCTGGAGGAGGTGGCTGCAGATGGGATTGAGGCATCGAAAGTTCAGTTTCATGCTGCTGTAAACTCCAATGATGTATCATCAAGAGTCATGGCTACATCTGTGGCTCTTTGGAGAATGGCTTGGCTCAGATGTGCTAGCCTCTCACAGGATACCCAGGCTAAGGCCATGGATTTTCCTATAGTGGGTAATTCTCTGTTTGGGAAGCAGACAGAGAATTACATGAAGAAAATGGATGAATACAGGACCACTTACAGGAGTGCTCAGGCCAAGGAAAGGCAAGCAACTCCTCAAGGCAGCAGTCCAGGGGCAGGGCAGGCCTTTCTAAAGGTCTTTTACCAAGCCCAGGCCTCTTCTTCCTTTTCACGGAGGGGATTCTTCGGAGGGAGAGGCAGAAGGGGATGAGCAGGCCCAGGCCCACCCCTCAGCCTAAAGCCCCTGCCAAGCAGACACCCTAATGGGTCTGCCCGGTCAATTCTTCCTATCCCAGTAGTAGGTTGCTACTTTGTCCAGGACTGGATGTCTGTTACATCAGACAAGTGGGTCCTGGAAGTAGTGTCCAGGGATTGGTTCTCAGCTCAATTTCCCAAAATGAGAGCCAGATCTTTTCCTCCTGCAAATCTCTCAGAAACCCTTGCCCTAGAGGCAGAGGTTTCTTCTCTCTAGCTCTAAGAGCTGTAGAGAGAGAGTGCTCACCCCACAGGGCAAAGGATTGTACCCAGACATTTCCTAACCCCCAAAAGACAGGAGAGTGGCACCCATCCTGGACCTAAGATACCTGAACAAACATCTTTAAAGCCAAAGTTCAAGATGGTAACTCTGGGAATTATCCATCCCTCTCGAGGCCAGAGGACTGGCTAGCCTCCCTGGACCTCAAAGATGCCTACTTCACATTCCCATCAGGTGCTCCCACAGAAGTACCTCAGGTTCAAGTTGCCCTCAGGCCACTATCAGTTCAGAGCAATGCCCTTTGGCCTAACATCAGCCCCAAGGGTCTTCACAAAGTGCCTGGTAGTAGTTGTTGCCTTCCTAAGAGAGACAAAGATTTCCATTTTTCTATATTTGGACGACTGGTTCATAGTGGGCCAGTCCCCAGACCAAGTCAAGTCACACCTACAAGTGACCCCGCCAGTGCTCACTTTTAGGATTTCTCTCAACCTACCAAAGTCAGTTCTTGAACCAGTGCAGCTCCTCACCTTCATAGGGGCATAGCTGGATACGGTAAAAGCAAGAGCCTTCCTTCCCTGGACAGAGCAAGGGCTCTCATGGAGCTGGCCTCTTCATTCAGCCTTCAGGTGTCTCGACCAGCAAGGCACTTCCTTCAGCTATTGGGCCACATGGCAGCTTCTACAGCAGTGGTCCAAGGCGCAAGATTCCAAATGAGGGACATTCAGTTCCACTTAAGAGCTTTTGGTCCCAAAGAAAGGATTCCTTACCAAACTAATTCCAGTGACTCAACTCTGATCCAAGCCCTGCAATGGTGGCATGATCAGGACAATTTGAGGCAAGAGGTCTGATTGCCACTCAGTCTCATTCAGTGGTCCTCACACAGATGCTTTCCTGCTGGGCTGGGGAGCTCATTTGGGGAACTTACAACCCAGGGTCTGTGGTCGCCTAGGAATCTCTTCCACACATCAATCTCTTGGAACTCAGGGCAGTGTTTCTAGCACTGCAAGCTTTTTCCAAATCAGTACAGAACAAGGTGGTTCAGGTCAGAACAGACAACACCACCACCATGTGGTACCTCAACAGCAAGGAGGCACTGGTCTATGGCCTTGTGCACAGAAGCAGTGAAGTTGTGGTCCCTGGCGATTCCCTGCAAACCTCTCTGATAGCAGTTCACCTTCCAGGAAATGACAATGTTCTAGCAGATGCACTGAGCAGAATATCCCAGGGCCATCACTTAATGGGCCCTAGATCCTCTGGTGTTGAAGGTGATTTTCCAAGATGGGGCACTCCAGAGATAGATGTTTTGCAGCCCCAGACAATCACCAACTTCCTTTTTTTGTTGCAGACCCCAGTCTTGGGCTTAGTCCCCTGGATGCTCTGATTCTGAACTGGGAAGGAAATTTCTGTATGTTTTCCCCTTCCCTCTCCTGTTTAAAGTGCTAGTCAAGATAAGGTCACAACCATGCAAAGTGATTCTGATTGCTCCAGACTGGGCCAGGCAGCCATGGTATCCCTTGTTGCTGTCCCTAGCAGTCCATCTTTCCCTGTCTCTTCCCAGGAATTACAACCTGTTAACATCCTCTCAGGGTGGATTTGGTACCCCAATCTTCAGTCTCTCAATCTCAAGGCTTGGCTCTTGAAGAGTTAGAGTTTGCAGATCTGCATCTTTCCCAAGGGTTCTGGATATCCTTAAGGCTTCTCGAAAGTCTTCCACCAGAAAGACTTACAACTCCAAATGGAAAAGATTCAGCATTTGGTGTTCTAAGAAGAATATTTCTCCAGACTCTGCTGAATTGCTTCACGGTTCTGATTATATGGTCCATCTCTATGGCTCTAGATCTCAGACCAGCTACTCTCAAGGTACACTTGGCAGCTGTTTCTGCTTTCCTGTCAGTAGGCAAATCTTCCTCTTGTCATCCCATCCTGTATTCTGTAAGTTTTTCAAGGATTGCTTCACACCAATCCCCCATTAGGGATCCTGATCCTGCTTGTGATCTTAATGTTTGCATTGCTCAGCTTATGCAACTCCTTTTGAGCCTTTGTCCTCAGCAGAGCTTAAGTACTTGACTTGGAAAACTGTGTTTTTGGTGGCCATTACTTCTGCTAGACGTATCAGTGAATTGCAAGCCCTGTCAGTGGAATCTGATTTCATCTCTTTTCACAGAGATAAAGTGGTCCTTAGAACTAACAGAAAGTTCTTACCTAAAGTAGTTTCAGATTTCCACCTCAATCAGTCTGTTTCTCTCCCTGTTTTCTTCACTGATCATTCTTCCTCGGGAGAGGAGGCTACACAGTTTGATGTTAAAGGAGCCCTTAGCTACTACATAGAGTGCATCAAGGGTCACAGGTCTGACTCTCTCCGGTTGTTCCTCACTTATGGAGAAGTTGGGAAGGCAAACCTGCCACCAAAAGATCTATTGCCAGGTGGATTGTTTCTTGTCTACAATTCTGCTATGGAAAACTGGGTAAAACTCCATCCTCAGGCCTGAGGGCTCATTCCACAAGAAGTACAGCTGCTTCCTGGCTGCTGCCAGGGATATCCCTCTTTAGAAATTTGTCAAGCAGCCACCTGGAAAAGAGTCCATACTTTACCAAGCATTACTCTCTGGATATCCAGGCTAGGAGTGATGCTCGTTTGGCATCGGCAGTACTCAGAGCCTATTTTCAAAGTAGGTTCTGTCCCTCTTCCATGGAGGTACTGCTTGGTAGTTTGCAGTTGTCAGAATACAGCAAGACTTCATGTTGTTTGCAGAAAAATTACTCACCTTAGTAATAATGTTTCTTCTAGTGGAGTCTTGCTGTATTCTGACCTCCCCTGCCTCCTCTCAGAACCTAGATTTTGGGATGTGGGTGGGCAGGCACAGTGTTGGCACCCTAGAGGTGCCCCTTTTTACACCCTTTTTTCCTTTGGGTGGAATGTTTTTCATTTGATTGGTTTTGTTTTTGGGTTTCCTGACTTGAGTCTTCCTTTGAGGACCCAAAATATTATTTTTCTGCCAGTTGGCTAGTTAAAAATTTTACAGTTTCCACACAGAACACCTAGTGAGTTTTGCTCATAAAAGATATGATGGTTGCAGTTGAATAACAACAGGCAGAGGCTTCAACCGAGCTCGAGATGAACTTTCTATGCCATGCATAGAAAAGTTAACCCTTTGTTCTCGGGCAGTTTAAAGGCTGGGGCTAACTGCAATTGTCAGAATACAGCAAGACTCCACTAGAAGAAACATAATTACTAAGGTGAGTAATTTTTTCTTATCGTCCATTCAAGTACTTGCATCCAAGGCACAGCCAGTAAGTAATGGGTCAGGTGGATCATCCATGATGTCATCTAAATTGTGCACAAACCCTTTCAAATGATCATCCCTTCCTGGTATTGTGGGAGGCTTGGCAGTGAACACCAGGAGGAAGGAGTGCTGTGTGACTGGACTTCTACTGGGACTAAAGAAGTAGAACTCTTCTACTGGGACCTTCAATTTAGGGTAAAAAGACAAACCAAAAAAGTGTGTTCATTTGCTGAAGTGAATGGTTATCTGAGCAGTTATCTAAGTGTAAATCTCAGGTGGCTGAAGGATTGTTATCTGTGCCATTTAATTACATGTAGAAAGATCTATTAAGTAGGGGAGGCTTAGCTAGAAGGAAGCTAGATTTAAACACTGCCCTAGATAGATTCTGCCAGAGGCTTGCAGAGAACGCCAGGAGGTCGGATGCTGTATGACTGGACTTCTTTACTGGGATTATATTGCCCTCCTTCACTCCCATACAAATCTAGTTCTACTTTTATAGGCACAGGATTTGACTGACAACAGGGAGCAGGAAGTGAGTGATCACAGAGCCACCAAAGACTCACCATCCCAAAAGGGCAAGAGTAGCTCTCAGCCCCCCAACCTTCTGGAAGTCTGTCTCTGAGCAAGTAAGGGGTCTACTGAGAAATATAGGATCTGCTTGTCTCAGAACAGGACGATCATGAGCTTAAAGGGCACAGAGGCAGTAAGTAAGTAGGCAGAGAAGAAAATAGAGGAAAGAGTAAGGATTCCAAACAACAGTGAAGGGGCCAGAAGTAAGACATGATGGGAGTGGTGCAGTGCAGTGGCTGTGGAGCAGCAGTCTTCCGGGAGACGTTCTGGAGGATGCGGTGTTGTCCCATCTGCAGGCACCTTCTGGGCTGAGGAGGAGGTTGCTCATCTCCAGGCTGAGTTGGCCAGGATTTGTGGGACCTCCTCTTCCATCCAGGGACTACCAGGGCCACTGCCATTGCCTCAGATGTTGCCAAGAAAGAGGAGCATTTGGACCACAGTGAGCTCAGGGAGGGTGAGGGTGGTGGAACAGAGGCATCCTCCAGTTGCACCTCTCACACCCTATGCCATTCTGACAAAGTATGGTTCCTCTATGGAGGCACCCGCAGTGGAGACCAAGGAGGATGCTGGGAACCTCCACAAGGGAGACCCACAGGAGGGTGGCATGGGACCCCACGGGAAGGAAACAACTCCTGATGGGGATTCCATTTTAGGAAGGTAGAACTGGGAGGGAGGTAAGGTGCCTTTCTGGCACCATGGCTTGGAGGACAGGAACGAATCCTCAGGATCATGGAGCAGCTGCACAGGGAGGGGAGCTGGATGTCATTGTCCACCTCAGGACAAATGACCTGGCTAAGAAAGGGATCAGAGCAGTGCAGGAAGAGTTTGTGGAGTTGGGGAGGGCCTTAGACAAGTAGCATGCACGGTAACCTTCAAACAACATGAAGTGTTGCTATATTATGACAATTGCAGTTTGTCCCACCATTAGAACTGCTCCGATGGCGAAGAGTTAACTCCATTCTAAGAATGGAAATTAGAACTCAAGCTCTATTAGAAAGCTCTGTCTGGGTAGTTTCAAACTTAAACTGTCAGATTCTTTACTCCGCCTCACTGAACAGTCGCTCGGAGATTTCTCCTACTGCTCGGTTCATTTCGGTTTAAACAGTATTTTCTCAGTTAAATTCAACCATGAGTATTATTATTTTAACCGTAAACCGATCGGTTCAAGCTCTGTCTGTGGTATTGTAAGTAATAGACAGGTTTTATTTCTGTGTGGAACTTAGAATGTTTATCGGTTCGGTTCGAACCGATCAGGTTGTTTAAAACTTTAAAGAGTAAGCATTTTGAAGCTTTTAGAGTGCGGTTCCGTTCTTATCGGTTCTAAAAAACAGATTTCATTACGGTTTTCCCGACCCGTGACCACGGTTGGGAACCGATAAGGGTGTCTTGCCTGGCACTGCCAAGTTAAAGGGCAAGTTTCTTGGTTAGGCTGGCATCATGTCTGAGAAACCCAAAAAGAAAAAACGGGCCCACTGGGTTTCAACACTGTAGTGTCTGTGGGGAAGCCTTGCCAAGGCTGACCCACACAATACATGTGTTTATTTCTGGGGTTGACCACCTCAATTCAGACTGCCAGATTTGTAAAATTTCCCTGCAGCCACCCTGGATAAGAGAGTGGGCAGGCTCAGGGAACAAGAGGCAAAAGTCCGCTGACCCGGATGGCCAGCCGGTTGCATCGGACCGAGGGAGTGTCTTCCGACCAGGGCTAGACTTCCTCGGCAACGTGAAGCTGGCCTCTGAGGAGCCAGTTCCAGCAAAGAAAACTAAAAATCAGCAGGTATGGAGTCCAAAATTCCTTCTCCAACTGCTGCAGAAATAGCAAAAGCTATACAAATTGTACAGTCACTTTCTCCGGTTCCGTCCAAACCGCCACTGTCTGGTAAAAGGTCGGTTCAGCCAGTTCCACTGGTTCAAGAATATGTTATTGGAGATTTTTATGAATCAGAGGAGGGGAGGAGGATTATGATCAGTGTGAATGTGACTTTGAGAGTCTGGATGTGCCCATTGAACCGACATCTCCCCAGACAGACCCTTAGAATCTCCCCATATGCTTTGAGTCCCTCTCATTTTCTGTTTTATAAAAGGTTGCTGAATCCTCCAGCTCCCATTGGAGGAAGCTGTGGATGAGCAAGAGGAACCTGATTTTGTAGAAATGATGGATATTCCAGA
Organism: Neoceratodus forsteri; assembly: GCA_016271365.2. Classification (NCBI taxonomy): domain Eukaryota; kingdom Metazoa; phylum Chordata; order Ceratodontiformes; family Ceratodontidae; genus Neoceratodus; species Neoceratodus forsteri. The sequence goes on from CM057457.1 coordinate 241,907,284, forward strand.
GTCTAGAGATTGTCTATTCCTTGCATAATTCATTTAGGAAACAAACAATAAAAATTTTAAAAGCTCCTAATTCTGTGCCTCCTGTGGACAAAAAGATGGACAGAGGTACACTCTGTCAGGTCCCGATACAGAATTCTTTCACAGCAATGCAGTCATGTTTCAGGCTGCAGCCTGTGATAAAGCTAGTATTCCCTTGGCTTCACATCCTCCTGACAAGGATTCCAGGAAGATTGATGCCATGGCTAAAAAAAAATAATACATGGCAGCGTCCTTGGGACTCAGGCAAGCAAATTACATGGCTTATGTAGCAAGGTATCAAAAATCTAGATGGGACACTGTCATGGCTTTGGCCAAACAGGCCTCTGGCCAGCTTGCTAAGGAGCTGGAACAGGTGGCTGCTGATGGCATGGAGGCATCCAAGGTGCAGTTCCATGCTGCTGTGGATTTTAATGATGTATCCTCTAGAGTCATGGCTACATCTGTAGCTTTCAGTAGGTTGGCCTGGCTCAGGTGTGGTTAGCTTGTCACAGGATACCCAGACTAAGGCTGTGGGTTTTCCCAGGTAGGGAATTCTCTGTTTGGGGAGCAGACAGAGAATTATATGAAGAAAATGGATGAATATAGGACTACCTATAAGAGTGTTTAGGCCAAGGAGCGCAAGCCACCTCAGAGGCATAGAAACATAGAAACATAGAAGTTGACGGCAGATAAGGACCACAAGGCTCATCCAGTCTGCCCTCACAGGCAGGCCCCCAGGGGTAGGGGTAGGCCTTTTCACAGGCCTTTTACCAAACCCAGGCCTCCTCTGCTTATGTTCAGAGGGGTTCTTCAGAGGAGAGGCAGACGGGGTGAGCAGGCCTGCTCCCACCCCTCAGCCTCAAAGCACTCACAAACAGGCACCTGATGGGGTGCCCAGGGCCGATTCTCCTTTACCTGTAGGGGCAGGTTGGCTTACTCTGTCAGAACTGGGAGTCTCTATCTTCAGACAAGTGGGTCCTGGAAGTAGTAAGTCAGGGTCTGGTTCTCAGCTTCAAAAAATTCCAAGGATGAGAATCAGATCTTTCCCACCTGCAAACCCTTTAGAGACCTTTTCTTTAGAAACAGAAGTCTCATCCCTCCTGGCTCTCAGAGCTGAGAAAGGGTTTCTCCCCACATCAGGGCAAGGGTCTGTACTCCAGATATTTCCTTACCCCAAAAAGACAGGAGAATGGCGGCCCATTTTAGACCTGAGATATCTGAACAAGCACCTTTTCAAACCAAAGTTCAAAATGGTAACTCTGGCAATGATTTTACCCTAAGGCCAGGGGACTGGCTAGCCCCTCTGGACCTCAAGGATGCCTATTTTCACGTCCTAATCAGAAGCTCCCACCGAAAGTACCTCAGATTCAATTGCCCTCAGGTCACTACCAGTTCAGAGCAATGCCCTTCAGCTTCACCTCTGCCCCAAGGGTATTCACAAATGTCTGGCAGTAGCAGTTGCTCATTTAAGAAGGCAAAGGATTGCTGTCTTTCCTACCTGGACGGCTGGCTCATTGTAGGCCAGTCCCCAGAACAGGTCAAATCTCACCTGCAAGTTACCCAGCAGCTGCTCACTCTCTGGGCTTCTTGCTCAATCTTCCAAAGTCAGTTCTGGAACCTATTCAGGTGCTCACCTTCATAGGTGCAGAATTGGACACAAAGCAGGCCACAGCCTTCCTACCCTAGAGAGGGTAAGGAACCTGGGGCTCTGGCCTCCTCCTTCACTCTGCAGGTCTCCCCCACCCGCAAGATACTTCTTGCAGCTCCTGGGCACATGGCTGCATCCACAGCTGTAGTGCAAGGAGCAAGATTTCAGATGAGGGACATTCAGTTTCACTTGAGATCCTTTTGGTCTCAGAGAAGAGACCCCTTCCAAGTTGGTCCCAGTGACTCGAACCCTGATCCAGGCCTCCAGTGGTGTGCAGGATCAGAGCAATTTAAGACTGGGGTCCTTTCCATTCCTCTGTCTCACTCCTGCCCTCACTATGGATGCATCCCTCTTGGGAGGGGGCCACATGGGCGACCTCTCCACCCAGGGAGTGTGGTTCCTCAGGAATCTCTGCCCCACATCAATTTGCTGGAGCTCAGAGCTGTCTTTCTAGCACTTCAAGTGTTTTCTGCATCTGTTCAGAACAAAGTGGTACAAGTCAGAACAGACAACACCACAACAATGTGGTACATCAACAAGCAAGGGGCACTCGGTCTTCGGCCTTGTGCACCGAGGCAATGAAGTTGTGGTCTCTGGCCTCATTCCTGAACACTCCTCATAGCAGTTCACCTTCCAGGAAAGGACAATGTCCTGGCAGATGCTCTCAGCAGGATTTCCCACGGCCATCACGAATGGTCTCTGGATCCTCAAATACTGGGGATAGTTTTTGCCAGATGGGGCACCCTCAGATAGATCTTTTGCAGCCCCAGACAATCACCGACTTCCACTGTTCTGTTGCAGACCCCAGTGTTGGGCTCAGTTCCCTGGATGCCTTTCTCCAGATTGGGAAAGGAAGTTTTACGCCTTTCCCCTTCCTCTCCTATTCAAGGTGCTAGTCAAAATCAGATCCCAGCCTTGCAGGGTGATTCTGATTGCCCCAGATTGGGCCAAGCAGCCCTGGTATCCACTCCTTCTGTCCCTAGCAGTCCATCTTCCCTGTGTCTCCCCAGGAATCACAACCTGTTAACCTGTGCCCAGGGAGAGTTTGGTATCCGAACCTCAAATCCTCAACCTCAAGGCTCGGCTCTTGAGGAGTTAGAATTTGCTGACCTACACCTTTCTCAAGGTGTTCTTAAATCTTAAAGGCTTCTAGGAAGCCTTCCACTAGGCTACTTATAATTCTAAGTGGAAAGATTTTCCATCTGGTGTTCTGGGAAACATATTTCCCGAATCTGCTGATTTGCCCATTGTTTTGGACTATATGGTCTATCTTAATTCTTTGGGCCTGAGACCAGCTACCTGAAAGTACATTTGGCAGCTGTCTCTGTTTTTGTTTCAGCAGGAAAGCCCTCCTCTCTTCCCGCTCACCCTGTATTTTCCAAGTTTTTTTAAAGGATTACTTCATACTAATCCACCTTTAGGATCCGCCCTGCCTGATCTTAATGTTTGCATTGCTCAGTTAATGCAACCCCTTTGAACCTCTGTCTTCTGCAGAGCTTAAGTACTTAACTTGGAAAACTGTTTTCCTAGTGGCTATCACTTCTGCCAGGCGATAAGTGAGTTACAAGCCTTGTCAGTAGAAACTGACTTTATTTCTTTCCACAGGGATAAGGTAGTCCTCAGGACTAACAGGACGTTTTGCCTAAGGTGGTTTCAGATTTCCATCTTAATCAATCTATCTCCCTTCCAGTGTTTTCACTGAACATTCCTCCTCTGGCGAGAGGAGATTGCCAGTTTAGATGTTAAGAGGGCCCTAGTTACTATATAGAACGTACCAAGGGTCACAGGTTCAATCCTCCAACTTTTCTCACTTATGGTGAGGTCGGAAAGGGAGACTGCCACTAAGAGATCAATTGCCAGGTGGATTGTCTCTTGTATCCAATTTTGTTATCAAAAACTGGGGAAGGTTCCTCCTTCAGGCCTGAGGGCTCACTCTACCAGAGGTACAAGCTGCATCTATAGCTGCTGCTAGAGACATCCCTATTTTAGAAAAATGTCAAGCAGCTACCTGGAAAACGGTACACACTTTCACCAAGCATTACTCCTGGATATCCAAGCTAGGAGAGATGCTCGGTTTGGCACAGCTGTGCTTCAGAGCCTATTCCTAAGTAGGTTCTGTCCCTCCTCCATGGAGGTACTACTGTGTATTCTGCAATTGTCATAATATAGCAAGACTTCAAGTTGTTTGAAGAAAAATTACTCACCTTAGTAATAATGTTTCTTCTAATGGAGTCTTGCTATATTATGACCTCCCAGCCTGCCCCTCAGAACTTCTACTTGGGTATGGGGTAAGCGCCTAGTGTGGGCACTAGTTATGCCCATTATATATTTTCCACCCTTCTGGGGGTTTTGGGGTGTGGTGTTTTATTTTATCTTATATTACTTCTCATATTATTATATTATACTATTACTTTTGGTCCCTGACTTGAGTCTTTGTGTTGGGACCAGCATTGGTGTTAATATTTAGGTAGCCAGTTGGCTAGTGTAGGTTACAGCTTCCACACAGACCTTAGTGAGTTTTTGCTCGTAAGATCTGACAGTTTAGGTTTGAAACTACCCAGACAGAGCTTCTAATAGAGCTTGAGTTCTAAGTTCCATTCTTAGAATGGAGTTAACTCTTTCCACTCGAGCAGTTCTAATGGTGGGACAAACTGCAATTGTCATAATATAGCAAGACTCCATTAGAAGAAACAACATTACTAAGGTGAGTAATTTTTTCTTCTGGAGGTGCTGCCTGTCTACATGAGGTGAGAGTTAGGTGCTCCACACCATGGGATTCAATCAGTGGTTGAAAAATTGGTGCAGAGCTCAGGGATTTGGCTTTATTGGGGACTGTGGGTCCACGTGGAGTGATGCAGGCCTATACTGGCATGATGGGCTGCATCTGTCCAGGAGGGGAACCAGAATCTTAGGTGATAGATTTAAATGCTTCATTGGCAAGCATTTAAACTAGCCAAGGGGGAGGCACTGGAAAGGAGCAGGAAATCCTAGCTCCCCCAAAAAGTCAGGGTAGTAAGTGAGGTAAACACCAAGACAGAGATGTTGATAGGGAGAGGGCAGGGGTAAATGGAGAAAGTGACAAAGGCAGTAAGGACAGGGATGGGGCAAAAGGAGTAAGGCTATCAGAAATGGAGGGTAATGAGTACCAATGCCTGTAGTCTTGGCAAAAGCTCCTGAACTGGTGGCCTTGATGGAAGAGGGACGCCTGAAATCGTAGCAGTCACAGAAACATGGTACACAGAGAACCATGACTGGGATGTTAACATACCAGGATACATACCCTACAGGAGAGACAGGGAGGGGAGAAGAGGGGAGGAATAGCTCTATCTAATGAAAGGGATAAAAGCAACTGAACAAAAGAGTAAACAGGGAGAGGAGGCACTGTGGGTCACCTTAGTGACTGGAAATGGCACCACAATCCGCACAGGGGTTGTATACAGACCTCCGTGTCAGGAGGAGGGAATGGACAAGGATATGATAGAAGGCATTCTAGGATGGCAGAAAAGGAGATAATGTTGATGGGAGACATGAATATGCCAGATGTTAACTGGAGCACATTTGCTGCAGCCACATCCAAGAGCAGGGCCATTCTGATGCCCTACAGGTGGCATGCCTCAGACAGCTAATTTCAGAACCCACTGTGAGGGAGCAATCTTAGACCTCATACTTCAAATGGGGACAGTGAGAGGATCTCAGATATAGAAGTGGGTTGCCTTCTGGGAACAAGTGACCATCAAACTGTGGTTCACGAAACTCAGCTACAGAGTCAAGCCATACAAAAGTGAGGGTACTGGACCTCAGGAGGGCTGACTTTGGCAAGATGGGAGAGTGCCTTAGAAAGCACTAGCAAACAGGCTAGAAGGAGGGAGGAGCAACAATCGGAAACATCAAAACTGCCATCACAGAGGCAACAAGCCTTTGTGTGAAGCAAATAAACAAATCAAAACAAAGAAAAGCCACTATGGTTCTCAAAAGAGGTGGTGGGCAAAGTCAGGGAGAAAAGATAGCATTCAGGAAGTATAAGGAAACACAGAAGGAGCAGGACAGAGGCTGTACCAGTTAAGGCAGAAGGAAGTAGGAAGGAAGTCAGAATAGCAGAGGCCCAAACTGAGGAAAAGGTAGCCAACTCAGTTAAGAAGGGGTAAAACCTTTATAGGTACATCAGGAGCATAGAAAGACAAAGAGAAGGATAGTGAGGCTGAATAGAATGGACGGTGGTGGGCAGAGAAGGACAGTGAAAAAGCAGGATACTGAACAAATACTTCTGCTCAGTATTCACAAAACAGGAGGAGGGGAGGTGCCTATTCAATTAACAGAAGCGCTCTTTGATAGGGGGGTCGATCACAGTCCTTTCACAGAAGAAAGGGTTCTGAAAGAACTCCTAAAACTGAAGGTGGACAAAGCAATGGGGCCTGAAGGAATTCACCCCAGAATTCTAAAAGACTTAAGGGAGAACTAGTGAAACCACTGACTACCCTTTCTTAACAAATCATGAGAGGATGGTGTGGTACCTGAGGACTGGAGGAAGGTGGATGTGATTCCCCTTCACAAAAGTGGGACCAAGACAGAGGCAGGAAACTACAGACCTGTCAGTTTGACCTCTGTGGTAGGGAAATGATGGAATCACTTCTGAAGGAAAGAATTGTTGAGTACCTAGAGGCCAGTGGGGCTGGGACCCAAGGCAGCATGGTTCACAGTGTGAAGGTCATGTCAGATGAATCTAATTGATTTCTTTGACTGGGTGACCAAAGTAGTAGACCAGGGAGGGGCTATGGACATGGCCTACCTAGATTTTAGCAAGGCATTTGACAGTCCCACACAAAGATTAATTGTCAAATTAACCAGCCTGGGAGTGGGTCCCAGGGTAGTAGCCTGGGTAGAACATTAGCTGGACAGCAGGACACAGAAGGTAATTGTAAATGGGGTCCACTCTGAAGAAAGAGGGTTACTAGTAGGGTACCACTGAGGTTCAGCACTGGGTCCAGTCCTTTTAATGTCTGTATAAGTGACATTGCAGAGAGACTGGAAGGAAAAGTATGCCTCTTTGCAGATGCACAAGATCTGCAACAGAGGTTGATATACAAGGAGGCGTGGAAAGGATGAGAAGGGACTTGGCAAAGGTTGGAGGAATTCTCGAAGTATGGCAGCTTGGATTCAACGCAAAGAAGTGCAAAATAATGCACCTGAAACAAAAACCCAGGGAAGATTACACAATGGGAGGAGGTAGTAACAACAACAAAATGGAAAGGGACCTGGGGTAATCATATCAGATACACAGAAACATAGACTTTGACAGCAGATAAGGACCACTTGGCCCACCCAGTCTGCCCATTTCCTTCCTATTGGATAAGCTGCAGATTCTAGTTAACCAACAGCCTACTTCCTGCAACCCTCCACTATAATTGCCTTATCTCTGTCCCATGCATGTTTGAATTCCCCACTGTTTTAGACCCAACAACCTCTCAGGAAGGCAGTTCCATGCATCCACCACTCTCTGTGAAAAAAATTCTCACATTACCCCTGAGCCGTCCCCCTCTATCTTTAAATTGTGCCCCTTGTTCTTACACATCTCTTTTTCTGAAAGATGATACCCTCCTGGACTTTGTTGATTCCCTTGAGGTACTTGAAAGTTTCTATCATGTCCCCCATCCTCCTTTCATCAAGGGTATACATATTAAGTTCTCAGTCTCTTCATATGGTTTCTGATGCAGACCCTGCACCATTTTAGTTGCCCTCCTCTGGACTGCTTCCTTCCTGTGTATGTCCTTGGGTAGATGTGGTCTCCAAACTGCACACAGTATTCCAGATGGGGTCTTACCAACTGTCTGTACAGAGGGATAACCACTTCCCTTTTTCTACTTGTGATGCCCCTGCCTATGCATCCCAGTATCCCCTGGCTCTCCTTACTGACTTCTCACATTGCTTACCCACCTTTAGGTCATCTGATATGACTACCCCCAAGTCCCTTTCCATTTTTGTTGTTGTTAGTACCTCCCTGCTATTATGTACTCTTCTCCTGGGTTTTTATTTCCCAGGTGCATTACTCTGCACTTCTTTGCATTGAATCTAAGTTGCCATATGTCTGACCATTCCTCCAACCTTGCCAAGTCCCTTCTCATCCTTTCTACCCCCTTCTGTATCAACTCTGTTACAGATCTTGTGTCATCTGCAGACAGGCATACCTGTCCCTCCAGAGCCTCTGCAATGTCACCTATAAAGATGTTAAAGAGGACTGGACCCAGTACTGAGCCCTGAGGTACTCCACTAGTAACCCCTTTCTTCGGAATGTGTTCCATTCACTATTACCTTCTGTGTCCTGTTGTGCAGCCAGTTTGCTACCCAGGCTACGACCCTGGAACCCACTCCCAGGCTGGCTAACTTAATTATTAGTCTTTTGTGGGGACTGTCAAATTCCTTGCTAAAGTCTAGGTAGGCCATATCCACAGCCCTCCCTGGTGTATTACTTTGGTCACCCAGTCAAAGAAATCAATTAGATTCATCTGACATGACCTTCCTGCTGTAAATCCATGCTGCTTTGGGTCCCTGCCCCACTGGCCTCTAGGTTCTCAACAATTCTTTCTTTCAGAAGTGATTCCATGATTTTCCCTACCACTGAGGTCAAACTTACAGGTCTGTAGTTTCCTGCTTCTGCCTTGCTCCCACTTTTTGTGAAGGGAATCACATCTGCCCTCCTCCAGTCCTCAGGTACCACCCCATCCTCCCATGATTTGTTAAAAGTGTGGTCAGTGGTGTCACTAGGTCCTCCTTAGTTCTTTTAGGATTCTGGGGTGAATCCCATCAGGCCCCATTGCTTTGTCCACCTTGAGTTTTAGGAGTTCTTTCAGGACTATTTCTTCTGTAAATGGACTGGTGTCAACCCCCTACCCAGAGTGCTTCTATTGTCTGGTTTAGGTAACTCTTCCTCATCTTCTTTGTGAATACTAAGCAAAAGTATTCATTCAGTATATCTGCCTTTTCACTGTCTCCTTGCCCACCTCCCTCTCCTTTATTAATCTTCACTATTCCTCCTTAACCTTTCTATGCTCCCCTAATGTACCTATAAAGGTTTTATCCCCTTTAACTGAGTTGGCTATTTTTTCCTCTGTATGGGACTTGCTATTCTGACTGCCTTCCCACTTCTTTTCTGCTTTAATTGATACAGTTCTCTGTCGTGCTCCTTCTGTGATTCCTTATACTTTTTGAATGCAGCCTTTTTTCTCCTTAACCTTCCCTGACACCTCTTTTGAAAACATAGTGTTTTTTGCTCTGCTTTGTTTTCTTTATTTGTTTCACACAAAGGCTTGTTGCCTATATGATAGCAGTTTTGATTTTCTCCATTGTTCTTCCACCCTCCTTTTTGGCCATTTGTTAGTGCATTCCTCAGGTATTCACCCATTTTGCCAAAGTCAGCCCTTCTAAAGTCCAGTATCCTTGTTCTTGTATGGCTTGTCTCCATGATTGTGCTTACTGTGAAGCACACTGTGCAGTGGTCACTTGTTCCCAGATGTCTACTGACTTCTAAATTTGTGAACCTCTCTCCATTTGAGAGTACTAGGTCTAGTATTGCTCCCTCCCAGTGGGTTCCAACACTAGCTGTCTAAGGCCTGCCCCTGCAGGGCATCGAGAATGACCCTGCTCTTGGATGTGGCTGCAGTACATGTCATCCAGTTAACATCTGGCATATTCAGGTCCCCCATCAACAGTATCTCCCTTTTTCAGCCATTTGAGAATGTCCTCTATCATTTGCTTGTCCATTTCTCCCTTGAGACGGTGGTCTGTATATAACCCTGTGTGGACTGTGATGCCATTCCCTGTCTCAAGGTGACCCAGAGTGCCTCTTGTCCTCCTCCTTTACTTTTTAGTTCTATAGCTTTGATCCCTCCCTTATGTATAGAGCTACTCCACCTCCTCTTTACCCTCCCTGTCCCTTCTGTAGACTGTGTACTGTATGTTGACATCCAGTCATGGTTCTCTGTACCATGTTTCGTGACTGCCACAATATCCAATTGTTCATCTTCCATCAGGGCTACTAGCTCAGGAAGCTTGTTTCCAGACTACGGGCATTGGTACTCATTGCCCTCCATTTAATGTTGGCTTTATCCTTTTTCTCCCATCCCTGCTCTTATTGCCCTTGTCTGTTTTTCCATTTACCCTTTCCTGCCCTCTGTTGAGCTCTGTACCTCAGTGTTTACCTTATTACCTGCCATGTTTTGTGGGGGAGGCTTTAAATTTTCTGCCTCTTATCAGATGATCTTATGGTTAACAAGCAATGTGAGAAGGCAGTAGGGAGGGCTGGGGTATACTGGGATGTATAGGAGAGGCATCACCAGCATAAAACAGGAAGTTGTTATCCCTCTTTACAGACAGTTGGTGAGACCCCATCTGAGTACTGCGTCCAGTTCTGGAAACCCCATCTCCGCAGGACATAGACAGGACAGAGGCTGTCCAGAGGAGGGCAACTAAAATGGTGCAGGGTCTGCAAGAGAAACCATACGAGGAGAGACTAAAGGAGCTTAATATGTATACCCTTGAGGAAAGGAGGGAGAGGAGACATGATAGAAACTTTTAAGTACCTCAGTGGAATCAACAAAGTCCAAGAGGGTAGTGTCTTTCAGAAAGAGATGTGCAAGAACAAGGGACATTATTTAAAGATAGAGGGGGTCGTTTCAGGGGCAATGTGAGGAAGTATTTTTCACAGAGAGGGTGGTGGAAGCATGGAACAGCCTTCCTGAGGAGGTTATGGGGTCTAAAACTGTGGGAGAATTCAAGAATACATGGCACAGACATAAGGTAATTCTTGTGGGGAGTAAGAAGAAATATGCTGTTGGTTAACTAGGATCTGCAGCTTATCCTGTAGGTAGGGAAATGGGGCAGACTAGGTGGGCCAAGTGGTCCTTATCTGCCGTCAAAGTCTATGTTTCTTAATTAATTGTGGTTTGTGGGTTGAACCTCCTTGCCATTACTTACGGATTGCCATACTGTTTGCTGGCGCAGTTTCTCCATCTCAATCTCATGCTGTTATTCTTTCTCTTGCTCTGCTCGTTCTTCTTTCTCTCGCTTTGCTTGTTCCTCTCTTTCCTCTCGCATAGGATCTCATGCTTTCGAATATTCTCCCTTTCCTCTCGCATCAAGGATCTCATGCTAGCGAATCTTTTCTCTTCCTCTACCTCCAGCCTTATTTTCTCCTTTCAGCCTCCAGCCATGCCTCTGCAGATCGGCATCCTGCAGTGCAAGCTCTGCCTTCAGGATCTCAAGCTGAGGTTGATTGGGCTGCACAGCTCCCCAGCTTGTGCTACGAGGTGCCCCTTGCTCAGCTGCTGTGACCTCAGTCTTGCTACCTGGGTCACTGTCCTCAGCCGATAGCCTGCTGATCAGGTGGGCCTTGCCCATTTGAGACCATCTGCCCCTCCTGCAGCCCGGTCATGTGCCAGCAGGACTTCCATGAGTGCACTCTTTGTCATGCCCTCATAGACGATCCCTTGCTGTCACAGCTCATGAAGCTGTACATGAAATTTGACATAGCCTGAGGAGCTCATATTCTCTGACTTACGCTGCACTAAGCTGTCTAAATTAAAATAAAATAGTAAACAATGCAACCTTTTGAAACTTGTTTTGTGACTTGTTATATTTCTGCTGGCACTCCGTCACCAGAGTGCTAGCTCTCTCTGAGTTCCGACCTCACAGGAAAGCACACTGTCCGCTGCTCTGCACTGGACTGATACCAGTAGCCACCGGATCCCACCACTCTGCCACAAGGTAATGGAAATCCCACTCACTAGGGATTTCCAGCTCACTGCCACACAGGTTTTTACCAACAGGAACCAAGAGACCTGTTTTTTGTTTTAACCTACTCCTTGACCAAGGTCAGAAAGGTCAACACAATAACTGTGGGTAGAGTGACCTTTGGAGATGGACTGCAAAAGAGCCCAGCAGAAATAGTAAAATTACCCTTTTAAATAAAACAAGCCATCACTGAATACTACAAGTATTTACAACAAGATGTATTTACAAGAAGACAAAAGTGGTTGCACATTTACTAAAAGAAAATAAAACAAGCTAACAGTTGGTGTACAATAAAATTCTAAGTTATCCTTATCTATGATCCTTCACCTGCCCTAGCTACAGAATTACTGTCCTCACTATGCTATCTACCAGTCAGCTAGTCTTTGTATGGCAGGGGTTCTGGCATTGTCGATGTTCGGCCTAAGAGAAAGAGCCTGCTCAGTAGCACCACAATATATTTCTCCTCTGTGGGTAGGGGTCTCACTCACTTTGAGTGACAGTTCCATGTTGTCCAGGCATCTGAAAGAGTGTGTATGTCCACCCACCCTTCAGCACCTTCTTGCTACCATAATGACGTCCACCTGGGTCCTTTGTTCAACATGGGAACATCTCCAGGCAGGACACCCTCACTGGGCTTATTGCTTTATTGCCTCCTCCCTGGCTTTCCTGTTAACTTTCCCATGAGAACATCAGACCTCTAACAAAAGCTGTCCTATGCTACTTGATCATAGCTACCAGATCACATCTTGTACCAAGCAGATGCATATTTAGCAAAGAATACATGAATCAAAAGAATACATGGTTCTGGTCCCTTTCCCATCATAGTTGTCATAAAGGGTCTCCTCTTCCAGCCATAAGCACAAGCACAAAGGGAAGTCTGCTTCACTGGTGAGGTTGTCATTAAAAATGGGTACATTCTCGTTGCTCATTCTGGTGGCATTGACTACAGCCCCCAACCATCGTTGAGACAGCAGGATCAGGGTTTGGCTGTGGCACTGCTGTACCTATTTATGGACGGTACATTGCTGCTGTCATTGGGTCCTACTCTTCAACACAGGTAGTCCCGGATCCCTTTTGGGATACCATCAACTCCCAGGCTGTGCTGGTGTCATTTCAGACATGATTCGTCATCTTCTACTGTGGATGTCACCGGTGGGTCTGCATTGACAAAGGCCACCTGAACCAGGACCTTGGTTGGAGGATTCTAGAAGCACACTGATTCCTCCATCTCGGCCACCACCTGTGATGCCAGCTCCTTCGTGGCTCCTGTTAACATTCCTGATGACGATGATGAGGTAGAAAATAATCCTGATGTCATGGACTTTGAGGGAGATTTGGAGGAGGAATACGGGGTGTGGAGCAGTTTGAAGAATGCCACTTGCCTTCCAGCCCCATCCTATCACACTGGAATAAGGAATCTGTGGTTTATGCACCCAAGTCTCCCCATGAGGATCCATCTTTTCAGGCTCTCCAACAGTACATGCAGTCTGTAATGGGATTTGCTGTTCAGAAGCAAGATTCCACTAAAAGGAATCTTATGAAATTTTTGAAGGTTCCGTACAAACCTTCTGTTAATATTCCTCCTGTATATCTTCACTAGAGGATGCTACCTCTGCTGCTTGGCATAGCCCATTATCCTGCCTGAAGTTCCAAGGAATGCTGATAACAGTATCCTGCTCTGCCTTTTAATCCTTATTATGCTGCATGGCCTGAAACTGACTCTAGTTATTGTGGCAGCTCATGACTGCACTAGAGACCCTAGGCACATGGATACTTTAACCCCAGATAAAGAATGTAGGAGTCTGGATGTAATGAGTAAAGCGTGCTGATGTTCAGCATCCTTAGGCCTGCAGATTGCTAATTACCTGACCATATGACAAAATACCAGAACAGTGTGTGGAAGGCTGCACGTACTGCAACACAAGCTTTACCTGATGGTCCTGCCAAGACTGACTTGCTTAAAACCATGTCGGCTGGTTATGAAGTTCACATCCATTTGCTGCGATCAGCATATGATGTGTTGGATGCCTGTATCAAGGTGGCAGCCTCTGGTATCTGCATTAGATGTTATGCCTGGCTCAGAGTAGCTGGTTTTGCTACTGATGTGCAACAGGGTGTTTTGAATGCTCCTTTTAGGGGCTCCACATTTTGGAAGTGATGTTGAAGATGCACTTCATCACCATCAATCCTCTAAAATGACTTTAAGGTCTGTGAAGTCCCTTTATCTTACGCCCATCAGAGGGCATGGAAGGATATTTTTGTAGGCCTGCTGCCAGAGGTAACCATAAATACCATCAGCAGTCCCATGGTAGAAGTGGTGGTCCCTCCCTCCAGTGCCCATGCAAAAGCACCCAAGAATCAATCCCAGCAGCCTGCCACCTCCAGTTCCACCAGTCTCTTCTGTCTGCCTGTCCCCTGAGCTATTGCCTCTAAGGGTCAGAGTGGGGGAGGGTCTCGCTGCATCTAAAGTGCGGGAGGAGAGCACTACAGACAAGTGGGTCCCAAAAATAATAGAAAAGGGCATGCTCTGGAATTGATAGAAACCCCTCCACTTCATCCTCTGTACTAGTCCTCTTATCCTCCAGTCTACTTGTCCCTTCTGAAAGAGGAACCAGACCCTGTTTCAAAAACATGCTATCAAACCTGTTTCCTTACAAGACAGGAACAAAAGGTTCTATCCTAGATACTTCTAGTTCCAAAGTGGACAGGAGATTTTCATTCTGCTCTGGACCTCAGAGATCTCTGTCTGTACATTGAATACAAAGGTTTTGAATGTGTCTCTGCAAGCCTTGATTCCCCTCTTGCAAAAGGGACTGGCTCTGCTCCTGGACAGGAAAGCTTCATAGCTTCATATCGAGATCAGTGCCAAGTAATGCATTGGTAACAAAAGGGAATAATGAATGGAATTCTGAAAAGAAATGTCAGTTTGGTTAAAAGTAAGTCATAAATACAAGTCTGTAATGAAATGGAAAGTGGATATAGATGTATGTATGATGAATTATTGGGTAATAAAGCTGAGTTTAAAAAGATCAGATAGTGCCTTAGACAGCACCTTCACTTCATGCTGGAGGGCAGACACAATCAGTTGTGAGTGCTTTTGGCTTATCCTCAGCAGTGCAGATATTTACTAAATGCTTAGCAGTAGTTGTGTAAGCCCTTCACAGGGAAGGACTTTGTCTTCCTTATCTGGACGATTAGCTCCTGAAGGCTAGTGCCAGGGAAGCTCTTATTCACACCCTTTCTCAAACAACACAACTGCTTGAGGCCTTAGGGATAACAGTAAATTTACTATAGTACTGACACTGTGCCAACACTTTCACTACATTGGGGTGGCACTGGACACGGACAAGGGATGTGCTTTCCTGCCGCAAGACAGACAGACACTTATTGCTCAAGCAATACTTGATACACAAGAGGACGCTTATGGCTCCGCCAGGACAGTGTTATGCCTGCTGGGCCTGCTGCCAAAGTAATTACTATTTGCTCAGCTCCATATGTGAATCCTACAATGGACACTCTGGGTACAATGGGATCTGTTAATGTACGAGTTGGAACAAAAGATTCTTATCATATTCCCACTTCGTCATGCACTACTATGGTAGATGGACTGTGGCAAGTTACTCATGGGCATTCCACTCCTTGTACTAGCTCTTATACAGACACCATGGATGCCTCGGCTCTGGATGGGGAGTTCATCTTGGCTCCTTCTAGGCACAGGGGTCCTAGAACAAGAGTGGAGGCCAAACTATAAATGTCTGGAAAATGAAAGCTGTCCTATCAGCCTCCAGGCATTTCAAAATCATCTCTGCCCCGGTGTTTTGTTAATCCGGACAGGCAGTGTCAGTGTCATGCACTACATAAACAAGGGGCACTAACACCTGTCCCTCTGCCAGGAAGCAGTGAGAGTGGTACTGAGTGACGCCTCACAGCCATCTGCTGTTGGCTGTGTTTCTCCCACGTCTCCAAAACATTTTAGAAGACAAGCTAAGCAGGTCTCAGTCCCAGATTCATGAATGGGAAATGTTGCCATCTGTGGCAGATGACCTCTTCAGAAGATGGGGTTGTCTGAGAGTTGGTCCTTTGCATCCCCACACAATGCAAAACTGCCATGCTTTTGATCACTTGCTCCAGGACCTAGAGTTTTTTGCATGAGACATGTTGTCCCTCTCTTGAAAGAGAAACCTTACTTCAAGGAAGGCTCTTGCAGCAGACCAGCACCAGTAGGACCAAGTCACCAGGCGCCAGGACCACATGGAAAACCTTCTAGTTAGCAGTCTGCCACGGGGACCACCCTCTCACGACATTGGCCACTAATGTCAGCATATCCTATAAAGGTGGGCGGTCCCCACACCTACCTCAGTTCATTTCCGCCATCGATCCACGCGTTGGACCTTAGTGGACACTGCAGCTAATCGACCACCATTACCCACGCTTGCCACTCTTTTTATTTTCTTTTTGCCCGAGTTTGTAACATCGAATTTTGGTGTTTCAGTTGTTTGAGTTTGTCTTCTACACCAGCCTCATCTTCCGACTGCTCCACAAAGTGTGCATACTGCAAACAGGTTCCTGAAAAGATGGTCACTCTGCATGACTTATTTGCTCAGGCCCCAACCATTTACACCAAAGTCTGCCAGATTTGCCAGAAATTCAACCAGGTCACTCAAAGATGTTGTCTTAAGACTCTGGAGAGCCATCTGATAAAGCAGAAGCTGGTCGCTATGGAAAAGGAGTGCAGACTAGGAGCTCTTTGGCCTCACCGGCACAACCCTCCAGGCTTTATCTACCTCTCAGAAATCCAGTGGGAAGCACAAGCACTGGGACAAACACGGGACTGGTCTGCTTCCGCTGCATGATCACCCACAAACCTCGGCTGCATCGGGGTTGTCCTCCACTGGGGTTGGCCTCCTCAGCCCCGCCAGCCCTTTCTTCTGCTGGGCTCCTGTGGCTCAGCCACCTGCCCTCATTGTCATTTCTGGCAGTGGTCCTCGGAGCAAGGGACTTCATCTCCTGCCTCCCAGCCCCAATGCTCAGCCCATTTCATCCGAGGCTCTTAGCCAGTGGCTTGGCCGTGTTGGTGTCTCAGGCATCAGTTCTTCCACCGTCGTCCCAGCGAAGGCACTGCCTACATCGGTCCCCTACTGGGGACTGGCGTCAGCCCTACAGGCATCGCCTGCAGCAGACTACCGCTGCTCCTTCTATCCTGGCATCACTCTGCCTTCACCTGGAAGGTCTCTTCCCCCAGGTGCCGCTTCTCTGGCTAGTTCTGCGCTGGTGTATTCTTCCCCAGGCGCTTCCGGCTGCTGCCCACTGGGCCATCGATACTCTCCCCTGGCCTATCCCTGGAAGCCTCCTTCTGGTTCTCCAACCACCTCTCTGGCCGATCTCAACAGGTAAATGTAACCTCACACTGTCCTCCCCTCCCAGTCAGGTCTGGTGTACCCCAGGTTTCAATCCTTGGACTTCTACTGTTTAGCCTGTTTCTTAACTTTCTCCATCAGGCCTGCTCTGGACAAGTTCTCCTCTATGCAGATGATGCTGTCATTTTTGCCGGCACCAGGACCCTCCACCCTGCAACATAGCCTATAGAAGCATTTCACTGAAATTGAGTCTTGGTTCACCAGTCATAAACTGGTTCTCAATTATAAGAAAACCAAGGTGATGCTCTTTGTACACCATCAGAACACAAACAGGTACTACCCCTCCACATTCTCAATTCTAACTCTGTCCCCTCAAACTGTCCCCAGCTTTAAATATTTGGGGATCACCCTTGATTCAGCTCTCACTTTTCATGAGCACATCTCTGTCACCTGCAGAGCTGTAAACATCAGAATTGGCCTTCTTTATCGGCTTCGCTCCTGTCTCCCAGAGGCTGCTCTAAGGCTGACGGTATCCAGCTCGGTTCTAACTCTGGTTGACTGCGGCTAGTCGTTTATGGGTCTGCCTCCAATACCGCACTAATTAAAATCAGAACTGCCCTGAACAAAGCTGCCGCTAGCAACTGGATGTGACAGATATACACATACTTGTGATCTCTACGGAGAACCTCCTGGTTAAACCTTGAGGACATATCCGCTACCATACCTGCCTGCTTGCCAACAAAATATCCCTTGGACTTGTCCCTCTCAGCGTGTCAACTATACTAACACCAGCCCATAGATCGAGAATCACTAGATACTCCAGCAATGCTGCCTTCCACACCTCTTTCGGAACCACTGCTGGCTAAAGATCCTTTAGTTATAGAGCCCCACTTTGGATGAATGCCCTTCCTACCACTTACTGGCTACTCCTAGACTGGGACCCTTCAAGTCTGAGCTACAACAGCTGTTACTTGCCTCCTCCTCTAACTGCTTTCATGCCCCCAATAACTCTGACGAATCCAGTAGACTCGGTACCCAGACCTTGCACATCCCTACTCCCACCTTTGTATCTGACAATATCCTTGGATTGCTCCCCTCCTGCCCTCAGTTGTTGACCAGTTACCCAACAGGGTAAGGAAATACTTATCTTTTATATAACTTTTTGTTATAACCATGTCAGCAGTTGGTGTAATTATTGTACCCTAAGTCTTCTATGTCTTGTTTGTATTTACTGCCTACTGTCTGTAACTGCTATTTGGATGCAGAGCCTTTGCAAAAGAGTCTCTGACTCAAAGGTTGTAATTCCTAAGTGTAATAAATAAATAGTACTGTTGCTGACCCAGTCTGGTAGGCCTGACGCCAGTGTCGGGTGGTCGCTTTCCAGGCACCCCTACACCGCCACAGCGCCTGCTGTACCCTTATCCAGCACCTTCTTATCCCTACCTGCCGGTATAATCTTCCACCTTTGGTGGAGTACAATGCCCTGTTCTCAGCATGGTGGTCTTTCATCCAGAGGCAGACAGACACTCTTTAAAGGCTGCCTCAGTATCTCTCTGGCGTTCTCCTGGACCCACCACCCCAGGATCTGGGCGGACTGGACCCAGCAAACCCAGACGTTGGGGTCCTCCGGATCTCAACCCGATGTCAGCTCTGGCTTTCGCCAGGATGAGCGTCTGTCACTGGAATCTGACCAAGACAGCGAGACCAATGAAGAAGAAGACTGACTGTTCAGGATCTTCCTCCTCCCCAGTGGAGTCTTTGGATGAAGAACCCTCCGTGTGATTCCTAAATCCCCCTCCGCGATCCATCTTTTATAGATGTCATGCACCACATCCAGTCTGTTATGGGCTGGGAAACAGAGGAGCAGGAGCCAGAAAAGTGTTTGAGGATGTCACCAGGACCGCATGGAATCTCCCTCTTCTACTCCTCTGTTGCCTAAGAAGGCAGACTGCCTTTACCATGCCCCTGCTGGTAAACCTTTTTAAAGGGGGCGCCACCCTAAAGCTGATTCGGTGGTCATCAATGCAGCATGACCATACCAAAAGGCCAAAGCACCTTAGTGTCCTTCACTGGACAAGGAGTCCATGCAGTTGGACCACCTGGGTAGCTAGCGTTTTTGTGTCCACTACCCTGGCTATCCAGGCCATCTGTTACCTGGCCCATATTGCCCAATATCAGAATGTCCTCTGAGACCAAGCCAGGGCCTGGTGCAGGCCTTACTTTGTACCTATTTATGTTGGCTCTTTAGCTCTTATCTAGTTGTAAATAGGTTGGTTCCTTGATGGTGTACATATGATTTATTAAATGGACATGGCTATTGTTTAGTATTTCTAATCTATCATGATTTATTTTTCTGTATATTCTTCCGTTTTGATTTGTTTGATAATTTTGTAATGTTTTGCATTCTATAGCTTAAGCCTTGTTTGTTTTACCATTCGTGTATATTACCAGTACTACTTGTTGGTTCCCCTTCCTTTCCTCCAAAACGCACCTGGAAATGAGCTATTGCAGCTCTGTGTCTCTCTCCTGGTGAAACTTTTCAAATAAATAAATAATAAATATTACCTGAAGACCCTCTAAGAAATAACTCACCCAACCTTTGAAGTCGGGCTCCGACATTGGCAACCACATTCTCGGGCAGCCTACAGCGCCGTGGATGCCTCCAGGCGAGGGCAGTAGCTGTGGTTTGCCTCTGGTGCCATTCGTGGCTCAGGTTACCAGGATTCACCTCAGATGTGCAGTCTAGCATTCTGAATGCCTCCTTTCAGGGCTCCATCCTCTTTGGTGGAGATGTTCAGAACATAATCTCCACCTTACAGGAGTCGAGTCAGGCTCTTAGGACAGTTTATTAGCTGACCATACTCTGCCTAGAGTGGGCCAGCATCTGTCCTTTCATCAGTCCTCCCATAAACCATCCCACCAGCCTGCCAAGGCAAGGGCAAGCATATGGCCACCTCAGCCCTGGCAGCTACTGTCACAAGAGCCTCTCTGGCACCCGCAGCCACCCTCCTGGCACCCACCCCACCTCCTGACTCCTTAGGTGACACCTCCCCTTACCACTGGGGATCTGGGAGGCAGTCAGGGGTCAGTTCTCCCTCCACCTAGATGGGTGGCAGAAAGTGACCACAGACATCTGGGTGCTTCAGATAATGGAACACGGTCACAAGCTGGAGTTTCTAGAGTGACCTCCAAAAATCCTCAGGTAAACTCCTCTTACCGCCTGGCCCACTATCCCTTGTTTGGGACAAAATTCAGGCTCTCCTCCAAAGAGAGCCATACAGCCCGATCCTTCCAGCTCAATGGGAAGATGATTTTACTCCACTTCTTACTCATCCCCAGAAAGACCGGAAATCTTCAGCCCATCCTGGACCTGAGCCATCTGAATTTGTACATCAGTACAAATGCTTCTGGATGGTCACTCTCCTGGGGCTGTTCCCTTTTACCAGGGATTGGCACTGAGCTCTCTGGACATGAAGGATGCCTACCTACACATCCAGATTTTTCCTACCCTAATCGCTTCCTCTGCTTCCACTTTCAGGGAGTCCATTTTCAATTCTGGGCCTCTCTTCTGGCATACTTCTCTCAGAGTTTTACCACATGCTTAGTGGTAGTAATGACTCTGAGGAGGCAGGGCTTCATGTGTCCTCATTTCCTGGATGATTGGCTGCCAGCCCTCCAGGAACCACCTGGTTCAGACTTTAGACTACATCCTTCGTCTGTTTCAGGCCTTGGGAACCACTGTCAGTCTTCAGTACATAGGTGCAGTCCTGGACACCACCCAGGGCAAGGCCTTTTTGCCCATGGACAGGGCAAAGCGGCCCTGATGGAGCTGGTCTGTCTGGTTTCTCTGGTCGTTAGATCCTTGCCAGGGTTTTCTGAGCCTTCTGGGCCACATGGCAGCAGCCACTACCATGGTTCCCCTGGCCTGCCTGCACATGTGGGTTCCTCAATGGACCTTGAGGGTCCAGTGGGACTAATGCACACACGACCTGGAACAGTTGGTCCTGGTCTTTGACCCGAGTCTGAAGAGGGTCTGTCGTGGTGGCTGGAACTGGCCAATCTCTGGGAGTCTCCTTTCAGCTCTTGACCACCCCCATCAGATTCTCACAACATACATATCAACGTCCTGGAGATGTGACAGGTCCTTACACTCTACAGGCCTTTCAGATTCCTCTCCTCCCGGTCCACTGATGGTGCAGAGGGACAATATGTATGTGTGTGTATTACATCAACAAGCAGGGGGATCCATTCTTACCCGTGTCGGGAGGAGATGAGAGTCTAGTATTGGGCCATCGAGCATGGTCTGGAGCTCTCAGCCGTACATGTTCCAGGCATCCAAAATGTCCTGACCGACAGTCTCAGCTGCTCCAGGTCGCTGGCTCACAAGTGGAAGCTTTTAACCTCAGTGGCAGAAGATCTCTTGAACAAGTGGTGTTGTCCAGAATTAGACCTGTTTGCGTCCCCACTCAGCGCAAAACTGTCACTTTGCTGCTTGCTCGATCCTGGGCCTGGAGTTTTCTGGTGAGATGCACTGTCCTCTCCTGGAAGGGAGGTTTCTGTGCCTTCCTCCCTTCCTGCTCCTACAGAGGATTGTGCTCAAGCTCCAGCTGGAAGTGGCGGAGTTGATTCTCTTAGCTCCCTTCCGGCCACTTCAGATTTGGTTCCCTTGCTGCAACAGCTGGTGGTGGAACCTCGGCACCCTGCCCCTATGCACTGGCTTGCTGTCCCAGGACCAGGGCACTCTAGTTCATTTGGACCTAAAGTCCCTGCTTCTCCACGGCGTGGTTCCCACAGACATAGCTGTCAGCCCACTTGGGGTGTCCTCTAGTGTTGCAGACATCTTGGTGGCTACTAGGAAACCCTCCACCAGAGCCACTTGTGCTATGAAATGGAAGCATTTCACCCTTTGGGCTGCTGCCGCCATAATTGGACCCTTTCACCTGCCCGGTGAGTCAAGTGTTGAGTACATTCTTCCCTTTCAGACTCCAGCTTGGGGTACTCCTCCCTTAAGGTGCATCTTTTCACCATCTCTGTGTACCATGCACCTATCGAGGCAAGGCTGTTGCTCAGCTAGTGTGCCACACCTTCCTTTGCAACTGAAGCCTCCCATTCAGGATCCGGTCCCTCCATGGGACCTCAATTTTATGTTGGAAAACTCACATTACCCCCTTGAACCAGCCACAGGTTGAGAGCTGCGCTTTCTGTCATGGAATGCTTTCTTTTAGTTGCTGTTACTTCTGCTCAAAGGATTTCCAAGCAAGGGCCTTATTTGGTTTTCACAAAGACAGGGTATCCTTGTATACTAATCCTGAGTTTCTTCCAAGGTGGTGGTGGAGTTTATGTTGAACCAATCCATCCACCTTCCAGTTTATTTTCCTGAGGGAGGCTTTGCTCCATACTTTATATGTACATAGACTCTTGCGGTACTATACACACTTCTTGGAAGTCTGAACAATTGTTTGTTTTGTTACTTCAAGAGAGTGTGCTCCTGTTTTCAGACAGTGATTTTCTAAGTGGTTAGCCAATTTCATTGTTTATTGTTATCAGATGTACAATAAGGACCTTCCAGGAGTAGTTAAGGCCATTCCACAAGGGTATGGCTGCCTCCACAGCCTGTTTCAGAAATCGCCTGCTGCGGACATCTATGTAGCTGCCACCTGGAGTTCTGTCCATATCTTCACTAAGCATTACAGTCTGGACATCACCTCTTGGCATGGGGCCAGTTTCAGCCTAGCAGTACTTCAGTTTCTTGGCTCCCTGAACTCTTGGCTGCCGATCTGTCCTCCTCCTTCTGGTGTTTTCCTCCTGGTCATGCCAAGAACTGCTTGGAACTCAGTCCTACCAGTGTTGGCCTGATGCAAGAGCCTTCCTCGAGGAATAAGATAGTATGGTTACAAAGAACTTACCATAACAGTAAATCTCACTTGAGGGTGCTCTTGCAGCAGGTAACACCATTAGAACTAAGGGCCAGCAGGCACCAGGACCCCACGGAAACTTCAGCTAGCAGTATACAGTGGGGGACCACCCTGAAATCTGCCCACCCCGCTGTCCGCTATGATATTAAAGGAGCGGTCCCCAGCCCAGCCTCAGTTCTTTTCTCACTACGATCCCGTGCAAGTCACACCTTTGCAGATGCCTTCTGCTTTAGTCGACTGCCATTTTCTTTGTGTTATATCCTGTGTTTCTCAAAATTTACAGTGGTCTGTGGATGTCTTCTTCTCCTTCCTCCTCAGTAGAGCAGTGGCAAACAAAGTGTGCTTGTGGAAGCAACTCCCCACAAGGGCGTGCCATTGTGGTGTCTGCTTTACCTAGGCCTGGACCACGACACAGGCCTGACAGCACTGCCAGGATTTTAACCAGTGCACCTGGCTTCACTGCCAAAGGACCCTGGAAGCCTTCCTGCTGCAGCAAAACTTACAGCGATGGAGAAGGAGCGTCACAAAAGTACCTCCTCTTCCCGGCCTCTGGGGCCTTCACTTCTTCATCAGCCAAGGAGAAGTCTTCAGGAAAGCACAAGCACCAGGAGAAGCACAGGACAAGCCCGGTCAGCTTCCTGCTCCAGGTCTCCGCTGCAAGTCAGATATCGACTATGGGTCTTCCTCCTGCTGGAGGTCGGCCCCTTCCAGCACGGCAACCTCTCCCTCCTGGCACATCGGTGGTCAAACCACCCGCTCTCCTCACTGTCTTGGGTGGTGGTTCTTTGGGGCTCTGGACTTTGTCCCCAGCCTCTCAGTCCCTGAAGCTCAGGCCCATTCAACAGGTGGGTCCTCAGTCAGATGGCTCGGCTGGGTCCTCATCAGGTGGCTGGTCTTTGCCCATCACCCTCCTGATCAAGACATCCACTAAGTCAGTTCGCGCCTCTCAGCAACACCAGGGCATGCACTCACCTCCCGACGAGAATGACACCCTGTCCCACTTGGGAGCTAGCTCCCTGAGACAGACTTCCTTCTAGGCCAGTGCGGCTGCATCACCAGACTGGAACTAGACCACCTGTCCGTGGATGCCGGCTACCACAATGCCAGCGAGAAGCAGCGCCTCAGTCATCGTCTCCTATCCCTTCACAGTCACCGGGCTGGTCCTGTCATGCAGCAGACACCTGAGGGACCAATGCCCAGTCTCTCCAACTCCAGTCAGACCAGCGCCAAGTGGTTTCTTTCAGGAACTGACGCCAGTTAACTCGCGCCAGTGGATCTAATGCCAGGGTTACCTCAACCTAAAGAACCAATGCCGAGGTCCTTCAGCTCACCCTCAGACGTTGGTTCCTCCTGCTCTGCCTCAGAACTCACCCACAGACCATAACACCCTTTTTGTGGACAGGGTGGGCATACTTAAGGATAAGGAGGCCCCAAGGGCCTCAACTCCGACTCTGAGGGACCCTCCTCCCAATCCAACTAGGGAGCAGGTTCCCCTAGGAAGGCGCCCACGCCACCTTCTATGGAACCTACTCCACAACCAGAGGAGCTGGTGCCAGTCGCCTGAGGACCCACCATGTAGGCATCATGGCTCACCTTCTCCTCTCCAGACTCTGGCAAGTCAAGGGATATTCTTCCTCCTCTTCTTATGGTGGTTCCAGAAACTCTGACCTACCTTCAGAACCACAGGAGCCCAAGGACACCGCAGTCTCCTTCTGATGACCCGATGTTCATGGATGTGATGGGGCACATCCAGGCCCTTATGGATTGGGACAGGAGAGTAGATCCTGAGTGACATTGGTTAGCCACTTTCCTCCACAAGAAAGAGTCATTGCTGTTATTCATTCCTCCCTTATTGACTCATTCAAGGATGTCAATAGGGCTGCTTGAAACATCCCTCAACTACACCGACAATGTCTAAGAAGGCCAGATCACTGTATAACACCCCAAGGATGAACCCTTTTATGGGAGCACCCAGAGGCTGACTTGGTCATTACTAATGTGGCCTCATGACCATTCTAAGTGGCCACGGCACGCTAGGACTCAGCCTCCTGACAAGGACTCTAGGCAGACAGACCATTTTGGCAAGAAGGACTATTCCTCAGTCACCACGCCATCCATTCTGTAAACATCCTAGCCCACATGGTTCAATATCAGAATGCCATGTGGGAGAAGGCTTTGAGGTAGCACAGGCTCAGCCTGATCTTCCTGGGAAGGCTGAACTGTTACACCTTCTAAAGTTGGGCTTGGATGTGGGGACTATGTTCTCTGAACCTCCTATGACTCTGAGGACTCTACAGGTAGGGCTGCAGCTGTGGGAGTTTGCCTTATCGCTACTCTTGGCTTAGGGTCTCTGGTTTTGCTCCAGATGTCCAGTCTTAAGATTCTGGATGCCTTTCAAAGGCCCTATTTTGTTTGGCGAGAGTTCTCAAAATATAAATCACTCACCTCCAAGAGTCGGGCAAGGCTCTAAGTTCAGTTCAGTCTCAACCTAGATCATCCCAGAGGCAGTCCTTCAGTCACACCTTCAAGCAGTAACCCAGAGGCCAACATCCCAGAAATGCCTTTAAGAGAAAGACTACTTCCCAGGCCACAGGAGTTCTGCTCCTTGAACCTTCCAGACCACATTGCCTGTCCGACTCCTCTGCTGACTCCTTACCTAGTCCCCCCCTCCACCTGCGAATCCCTGGGGGAGGTGGTGGGGTCATTATCTGTGGAGAGGGTTGGCACAGAATAACCTAGGATCAGTTGGTTCTGCAGTAAGTGGAACAGGCACACCCTAAAATTTTTGGAGATTCCTCTCAGACAGTAATTCAGTCCCTTCCCATTACCCTCAGGCCCACATCATGCTTATCCAAGAAGAGATCCAAGTGCTCCTGTGAAACAGGCCATAGAACCCCCAAGCACAGCTGGGAAGGATTCTACTCACATTTCTTCCTGGTCTCAAAGAGAACAGGAGATCTTTGTCATATCCTGGACCTCAGCCACCTGAACCAATTCATAGAATACAAACAGTTCAGGATGGTCTCTCTTCCCAGCCTTCTCCCTTACTTTGTCTGGGGATTGGCTCTGTTCTATGGACATGCAGGATTCTTATCTTCACATCTTGGTGTTCCCACCCACAGGAGGGTTCCTTCATTTCTGCTTCCAGGCAACCACTTCCAGTTTTGGGCTCTGCTATTCATCCTGTCCTCTGCCCATGAATCTTCACAAAGTGCCTCACAGCAGTGGCTGCGGCCTTGTGGAGGAAGGTCATTATGTCTTCCCTTACCTAGATGACTGGCTTGTGACAGCTTCCACCAGAGAGAAGTCGTCTGGTACCATGGAGGCCACTTTCATTCTGTTTCAGGATCTGGGATAACACTCAACTTCCCAAATCCTCTGCTTATCAAAGTCAAAAGCTTCATGGGGCAATCTGGACATGGCCCAAACAAAGCCTTTCTGCCCCAGACAGGGCAGAACACCTTCAAACTCAACTGGACTATCATCTCCACAAGGTTCCTGACAGAGCTTTCCTAAGACTACTGGGACATATGGCTATGGCCATTGCAATGGTGCCTGCACATGAACCCACTGGAACCTTCAGGTCCAATGGGATCAGCGCTGAGCGACTTGGATCTTCCAGTGTCAGTATCCAGCTTAGTGCGACAGATTATGAAGTGGAGGTTGAACCCCTCAGTCTTTCCAAAGGGGTCTACTTTTGGTGAGTCACCTCCCACAGTCACCTAGGTGCATACTGTGTGATCTGAGCAAGTCACTTAACTTTCTTGTGCTCCCAGGTCACATTTGGAAACAAGCTTAAGCAGTGTGCTACTCCTGGTTAAACAATGTTCCCTTCAACAGATCCTGACCAATGATGCATTGGGTCAGGTAAGAGACACTATCTGGCAGACCGTCCAACTCGGGGACCTGCTCCTCATTGGAGCAACATCTCCATATCAACATCTTGGAGATGCGGGCAATCCTGTATGCCCTGCAGGCCTTTCAGACGAACCTGTTCCCAGGATCTGTTTGATCCAGGCGGACAATATGTCTATGTTCTTTTACATAAACCAGTGGGGGGTATTCATACCCCTCTGCAGGGAGAGCAATGAGAGTTTGGTAGTGGGTCATGAAGCATCATCTGAATCTGACTGCTGTGCATGTTCAGGCATTCAAAACACCTTGACCGACAGCCTAAGCGTTCTTGTCCCAGGCACATGAGTGGGAACTTGTTACCTCAGTGGTTGAAGATCTCTTTGACAGGTGGGGATGCCCAGAGCTGGACCTATTCATGTCCCCATCCAACACTAAACTGCCCAGTTTCTGCTCGCTAGATCTTGGGCCTGATGTTTTCTGCTGAGACGCGTTGTCCCTCTCTTGGACATGGAAGTTTCTGTATGCCTTCTCTCCCTTTCCCTTGCTGCAGAGTTCTGCTCAAGTTGCAGTCAGAAAGGGTGTAGATCATCCTGATAGCCCCTTATTGGCTGTGCCAGATAGTTTCCACTCCTCCAACAACTAGTAGTGAAGCCTCCAATCCCCTGTCTCTGTGCTCTGATCTGCTGTACCAGGAGCAGGGAACCTGGGCCATCTGGACCTCAAGTCACTGCAACTTCATGCTTAGCTCCTGCAGACATAGCATTTGCCTGATTTGGGGTGTCTCCTGGGTGGCAGGCATTCTAATGGCAGCCAGGAAACCCTGCACTTATGCTATGAAGTGGAAGCAGTTCTGCATATGGGCCACCACTTGTCACCTGGATCCCTTTACCTGTCCAGAGAATTTTGTTCTAGCATACCTCTTTTCAGACTCAGGCCTGGTTACTCATTGATTAAGGTGCACTTATCTGCCATTTCTGCATACCATGCACCTATAGAAGCAAGGCGCTTGCCCAGCTTGACCTCTCCGCACTTTCTTGTGGAGTATACTGCATCTGAAACCTCCATCAGGGACCCTGTTCCCTTGGGATCTGTTCATTTAGAAAAGCTTACTTTGCCTCCCTTTGAGCCTGCTGCAAGCTACGTATTCTTTCATGGAAAGCATTATTTTTAGTTGCTATTACTTCTGCTCAAAGAATTTCCAGCTTCAGGCTCTGATGTGCAAAGAGCCTTATTTAGTTTTCCACAAGGACAGGGTATTCTTGAGAACCAGTCCTAAGTTTCTTTCTAAGGTTGTGTCTGAATTCATTCTGAATCAAGACATCCAACTACCTGTTTATTACCCAGAGTATTTGAATCAAGGTGAGACTCTACTGCATACTCTGGATGTCCACAAGTGCTTCGCTATTATCTGGACCGCACCGAGCCATCAGAAAACTAATCAGTTATTTAGAAGGGCTTCAGTTTCAAAACAATGTTTGTCAAATGGTTAGTTAATTGCATTTTTTTGTTGCTGCCTCAAATAAGACCAGCCTTAGACCGGTGGCGCTGAGGATTAGGCTGGACACACACCGCGCCACGCCCGGTGACCCAGGTTCAGGAATGAGTCGGACTGGCAGGGGTTGTGGGGAGGGAAGGATCAAGGGGTATGCACTGCTCTTGGGCAGTCCCTGACGGTGGCTGGGGGTGGCGTAAGGAACTTGCTGCACAAGCAGATGTGGGGGCGGAGCACGGCGGACGTTGACGCGTGGCGCCACTGATGTCATTGCATGTCACGGCTCCTAGGGGCAACCAGTAAAGAGAAAAAAAATCCTTGGTCCATCAAATGAACTCCACTAGTGGAATTGTACAAGTAAATGCTGAAAGGAACCCCATGGATGATGCAACAAGTGAAGCAACCACACCATGAGGCCTGGAGCCAGCCACAGCATGAACATTTTGTACAATAATGTCCTTGGTAACCTCTGCAGGGACACACACACACACACATATGCACACATGTGCTGTTGTGTTGTTAAGGGAGGGAAACTAAAATGGATTTTGCACATTTACTTGTTGAGTAGTTTTTGCTGTTTGTTGTTAAAATGAACTTGCAGATAAAACTGTTTTCTGCATGGGATAAGACAAGAGCTTCTGTAGTTTGCACTCTTGTTTCTCTGTAAATAGTTTTACTTGTTAGTCCTTCACTTCCTGTGCTGTGTTCTTACCCAGTGAACCTTGTTTATTTTGTAGTTTTATTATTAAACAGTATTGTACAATCTATTTACTACTATCAAGAATAATAGAGATAAAATATATTTCTGCTTCCTAAGTGCAGTGTGTGCATTGCATTTTTTTTTCATGTTCTGATACTTGTGGGGCAAGGAGGTGATTGTCCAAAATCTGTTGGAGGGAACTATTATCTGTAGGTCACCATGAGTCCAAAATAGAGTGGTGGACTTCAAGAAGGTGAATTCGATAGAATGGGTAACATACTAGAGGCGCACCTGGCAACACTCAATCGGAGATGGATATGGATCAGAAATGGTCCATCATTAGGATGGGGTTAATTAAGGCCACAGACACTTATGCAAAGGCTCGAAAAAACTCCAGGACTAGGAGACCTGCCTGGTTTAGCAGGAAGGTGACAGAAAAAGTGAAGGAAAAGTGGGCTGCCTTCCCAAGGTACAAGCATACCTTGAAGGAGGAGAAGGACAGAGATTTACAGAGTGAAAACTAGAGAGGCAGGGAGAGAGGTCCGGGCAGCCAAGGCTACAAAAGGACTGAAACTGGCGCAAAGGATTAAGTTAGGGAAAAGGACTTCATCTGGTACGCGTTAAGGAGAGAAGAACCAGAAAGGACAGGATTGTGAACATAAAAGAGGGAAGGAGGATGGGCAGAAAGGGGTCAACATCTGAACATATGAAACTGCCAGCAGATAAAGGCCTTATGGTCTATCAAGTCTGCTCAATTGTGCAGCTAGCAGCCCTTACACTGCAGCTCCCCCCTCCAGTGACCTTCCCCTTACCCTGTCCCATCCACTTTGAAGCAGCCCACTGTTTTACAGGGTACCACTTCCTCGGACAATGCATTCCACTCAGACAGCACCTTCTCCATAAAAATATCTTATTTCCCTCCTGAACCTTCCCTTCCAATCTCAGATCATGCCTTAAGTGTCCCTCCCCTGCTTTATTTGAAAAGTCCCTCCATGTCCGTCTTATTTATTCCTTCATGTACTTGAAGGTTTCAATCATGTCCTCCATCCTCCTCTCCTCCAGGGTGTACATGTTAAACTCCCTCAGCCTGCTCTCATAGGGTAAGTCTCCTAGCCCCTGGATCATTTTGTTGCCCTGCCCTGCACCCCTCCAGTAACCTAATGTCCTTCTTCAGGTATGGTCACCAGAACTGCATGCAGTACTCCAGGTGTGGTCTAACCAGTGACCTGTATAGCAGCAGGATCAACTCCCCTCCTGGAGGATATGCCTCTGGCAATACAACCCAGCATCCTGCTGGCCTTTGCAACTGCCTTTCTACACTGTGCTGAGTTGTTCATTGCTCCTGTTATGATCACCCCAGAATCTTCTCCTCTTCCCTCTTGGCTAGTTGAATCCCCCAGCTGGTAGCTCCTCCTTGGTTGTTTGCGCTGTAGTCAGCACTTGCATTTTTGGCATTGAACCCCAGCTGTCAAGTGTCCAACCAGACCTCCAATTTTGCCAGATCATCTTACAATCCCTGCTACCCTTCTAAGTCATCCACTGCTGCTCCCAACTTGGCGTCATCAACAAACAGTCTGATCCTGCTCTTGATGCCTATTGAGATGTCTGCTATGAAGATCCCAAACAACACCAGCCCCAGTACAGAGCCCTGTGGCACCCACTTGTCACAGACCTGGAAGATGAAGCTCCAGCTCCCACCACCACCCTTTGCTGTCTCCCTTGCAGCCAGTTCTCTGCCCATCCTACCATCTTTGCCCTGACCCCTGTGCCTTCCAGCTTACTTCCTTGCCTCCCATACAGCACTGAATGAGATGCCTTACTGAAGTCCAGGTACAGGACATCCACTGCATGGCCCCTGTCTAATTGCCTGGTTGCCCAATCATAGTACTCCACCAGGTTGGTCTGACAGGATCTGCCGAGACAAACCCATGTTGTCTACTGTCCTGTAACCCATTAGCCTCTTACCTGTGATAAGTCACCTACTGACTGTATCACAGTTGCCATAAAAACAGGTACATTCTTGACTGTGCCCACTCTGGTGGCATCAATTACAGCCCCACAACCATTGTTGAGACACGGCACTGCTGTACCTATCTATGAGCGGTATGTTGCCACTGTCATCAAGCTCTGACCCTTCAACCCAGGTAGTCCGGACACCTTTTGGGGTGCCATCAACTCCCAGGCTGTGCTGGTGTTATTTTCAGACATATTCGCCATCTTCTACCATGGATGCCACTGGCGATAGGTCTGCCATTGATAAGGCCACCTGAAACAGGGCCTTTTTGACAATTCAGAACCACACTGATTCCTCTGAGCTGCCACCTATGATGCCGACTCCTTCCATGACTCCTGATGACCATGGCGAGGCAGAATATAATCCTGACCTCATGAACTTTGAGGGGATTTGGAGGAGAAATACAGGGTGAGGAGCAGTTTGAAGGCTGTCACTTGCCTTCCAGCTCCACCCTATCATACTGGAATGAGGACTCTGTGGTTCATGCACCCAAGTTTCCCCATGATGAACCATCTTTTCAGACTGTGCTTCAGCAAACGCAGTATGTAATGGTATTTCCTCTTGAGAAGCAAGATTCCACTAAAAGGAATCTTATGAAAATTTGAAGGTTCAGTACAAACCTTCTGTTAATATTCTTCCTGTATATCTTCACTAGGGTGCTACCTCTGCTGCTTGGCATAGGCCCATTATCCTGCCTGCAGTTCCAAGGAATGCTGATAAACAGCACCCTGCTCTGCTGTGTAAGCCGATTATGCTGCACGGCCTGAAACTGACTCTAGTTACTGTGGCAGCTCATGACTGCACCAGAGCCCCTAGGCACATGGATACTTTAACCTCAGATAAAGAATGTAGGAGTCTGGATGTAACGGGCAAACGTGCTGATGTTCAACATCCTTAGACCTGTGGATTGCTAATTACCAGGCCCATATGACAAAATACCAGAACAGTGTATGGAATGATGCACGCTCTGCAACACAGGCTTTACCTGATGGTCCTGCCACAACTAACTTACTTAAAACCATGTCGGCTGGTTATGAAGTTGACAAACATTTGCTGCATTCAACATATGATGTGTTGCATACCTGTATCAAGGCTGTAGCCCCTGATATCTGCATTAAGCGGTTATGCCTAGCTCAGAGTAGCTGGTTTTGCTACAGATGTGCAACAGTGTCTTGAATGCTCCTTTTAGGGCTTCACATTTTGGAAGTGATGCTGATGATGCACTTCATAACCATCAGTCCTCAAAAATGACTTTAAGGTCTGTGAAGTTCCTTTATCTTATGCCCATCAGAAGGCATAGTAGAGAATCTTTTGTAGGCCTGCTGCCGGTGGTAACCATAAATACCATCAGCATTCCCATGGTAGAGGTGGTGGTACCCTCCCCTGGTGCCCATGCACAAGCACCCCAAGGAATCAGTCCCAGCGGCCCTGCCACCTCCAGTTCCACCACTGTCTCTTCTGTCTGCCTGCCCCCTCAGCTATTGCCTCTAAGGGTCAGAGTAGTGAGAGGATCTCACTGCATCTAAAGTGTGGAGGAGAGCACTACAGATGAGTGAGTCCCAAAATAATATAAAAGGGCATGCTCTGGAATTGATAGAAACCCATCCACTTCATCTTATAGACTGTCTCTCTATTATGTGACTAATTTGTTTTTTTGTAGTACCCTGTATGTGAATCCTAAGTCAATTGCTGTTATGTCTGTTATCTCTGACACCAAGCGTATATTGTGATTTTCTGAACAGATTATGGAATTGTATATGAACTTATAATCAGTGTATGTAATTAACTGTGGGTCACCCCTGAAAAGGACTTTTGGTCTCAGCGGGCTCACCAGGTTACCAAAATACGATAAATAAATCCTCTATCCTATTCTCTTATTCTCTGGGCCATATGCCTCTTCTGAAAGAAATCCAGACCCTGTTTCAAAACAAGCTATCGAACCTGTTTCCTTGCAAGACAGAAACAAAGGGTTCTATTCATATATACAGTAGTTCCAAAGTGGACTGGAGATTTTAGTCCGTGCTGGACCTCAGAGATCTCAGTCTGTACATTGAATACAAATGGTTTTGATTGGTGTCTCTGCAAGCCTCGACCCCTCTTGCAAAGAGGACTGGCTCTGCTCCTGGACAGGAAAGCTGCATAGCTTCATATCGAGATCAGTGCCAAGTAATGCATTACAGGTAACAAAGAAGGGAAGAATATTTATTTTATTTTTATTAATTTAAATGTTTCACCAGGAAGGCATACTGAGCATATTGCTTGTTTCAGATGTATCCTGGGGAGGGAGGAGGAGAAGGAAGATAGCAGTTTACAATAACATCAGTATATACAGCATATGAATTACAGAATAGTTTATAGAAGTTTACAGTAACAGTATTTACAGTATTAGATGTAAGAATACAATAATTGTGAATAAGTGGCATTCTTTTTTTCTCTATATACATTTTAATTTCACCCCATTAACTTATTAAAGAGGAATATATTCCCTTTTCAAATCAGATTTTCTACATCCCTCCATCATAACATAGGGCCCATAACATGCAGTAAATTCAAGAGCTTAAAATTCCAGTATCCTCTTTTTATATATCTATCTAAAGCAAGTGCAACAAAGCTCTTTATTTAAAGCAGATGCTTCCATCAGGCAACTGTAAAACAGAAAGAGAAGAGCCAACCATAGTATACAGCCCATATCCTTAGTCTCATGAGAGCACTATCAGGTTGCAGTAACAAGGAGGCAGTATAATACCTAGAACGGTTTCCCCACTCCCTAGACAATACTTTTATTTCATGCTGGAAGCAGGCACAATCAGTTCTGACTGAGTGTTGTCTTTTGACTTATCATTGGTGGTGCAAGTATTTACAAATGCTTACCAGTAGTTTTGGAAGCCCTTAGCAGGGAAGGACTTTATGTCTTCCCTTATCTGGATGATTGGCTACTGAAGGGCAGTTCAGGAAGCTCTTATAATGAGCAAGAAGGTGGGGTGGAGGAACAATGGGGAAAAATCAAAGCTGCCATCACAGAGGCAACAAGCCTTTGTATAAAGCAAATAAAACAAAAGCGAAGGAAAAAACACTATGATTCTCAAAGAGGTGGCAGGGAAGGTTAAGGAGAAAAGATAGCATTCAGTAAGTATAAGGAAACACAGAAGGAGCATGATAGAGAACTGTACCAGTTAAAGCAGAAGGAAGCAGGGAAGGCAGTCAGAATAGCAAGGCCCAAACTGAGGAAAAGATAGCCAACTCAGTTAAGAAGGGGATATTTTATTTACATTATATTTATATTTACCTTAGGAAGAAAAGAAAGACCAGGAGAGGATAGTGAGGCTTAATTTTTATTTATTTATTGAAAAGTTTCACCGGAAAGGCACACTGCACAAAAACAATTGATCGTCTCCGGTGTGACCTAGGGGAAAAGGGACAGGAGGGCAAAATTACAGTAAAATGCACTACAAAGCAGTAACAAATAACGTGACAGATTTAGCATGCAAATTAAGGTATGAGTACACTGACAAACAGGATTTAAAATACATTAAACATTGAGGTAAGTGCTGACTAAGCTGAAGTACTAGCATATAGAGGTTACACAGTCAGTGTGTATTTATGTTTTCAGAAGACAGTGGAGAGACGGAGGCCAAGCTGAATAAGAAGGAAGAGGGTGGGAGGAGGAGGAGGAGAGAGGACAGAACAAATTAAAACAAGGGACAGTTGGGAGAAAAGAAGTTAAGCAGGGAGGAAGAGAGGGAGTGGGGGCTGAGGGTACCTAATATGAGGAGGCAGTTAGTTCTAGACTATTTGGGGAAGCGGTGATGAAAAGCTGATTGGCCTGCTGAGGTTGAGCGGTGAGGACGAACAGGTATGTGTGTCCTAAGATCTGAGGGAGTTGGGGAGGGAGGCATACTAATGGAGGATGAGAGATAGGATGGGAGAGTAGTGCCAACATTTGGACACAAATTTGGCAATGTTTCATAAACGCCGTTGCCATTGAAGGAAAGGCTAGGGAGTGGTACAAGGCACAGTGGTGAGTGCGGAAGGGAGAGTCAGGGCAAAGCAACAGAAGGAGTTAGAGGGTATCTAGTCTGGACAGAGAGGTCTTGGGAGCAGCACTGTAGACTATGTCACAGTAGTCAAAACAGGGATGATCATTTCTGAACTAATTCACGCCTTACCAGAAGGATAAACAACTACAGTTCCTGTACAGGGCACCCAGCTTGAGGTGCAGTTTTTCAGTATGGCGTTAACATGAACAGAAAAGTTTAGGTGCTGGTCAAGCCAAACACCAAGGTAACGAAAAGAGGTGGCATACACTAGTGTAGTTCCATCAAGGGTATGGAAATGGGGTGAGGAGGGAGGGGCCTTGAGGTCTCTGCCTAGTGCCAGAGGTCATGGAGACAGTCTTCTTCACATTTAAAAGCACTGATGTGAGCTAAGCCAGAGCTGAACTTTATCAAAGTCAGCCTGGAGTCTAGTAACAACATCAACAGTTAACTGGCCTGAGGTAAACAGCACTGTGTCATTGGCATACATATGGATAGAGGATGAGGTGCATACCGTAGGAAGGTCGTTTAGGAAGATAGAGAAAGAACAGGACCTAGCACTAAACCTTGCGACACACCAGTATTAATAGAGAGGTGGGAAATAGAGTGGCGATTTTGACTGAGACCTACCAGAGGTATGCACTGCAACAATTTATGGCAGAGTTTGATAGGCCTGCATAGTTAGGTTGTTTAGAAGGAGAAAGTGGAGACAGTGTTGAAGGACTTAGCAAGGTCAACAAAGGTAGCAGGTGATTGGGCCACGGTCCATCCCCAAGAAGATGGAGTCGGTGAGCCTAAGCAGGGATGTGGTGGTGGAATGATCTTTCATGAATCCAGACTGGTAAGGTGTTAAGAAGGAGGATTCGGAGAAAGGCAGTGAGTTGAGAGCGACCAAGTGCTCCTGTAATTTAGCCAGGAAAGGGAACATAGAGAGAAACAATAATTGGCAGGAAAGGTGGGGTCACCACCTTTAGGTAGAGGGAGGACAATTGTGTATTTTCAGGTGGTAGGTACAGAGGCAGCTGAGAAAGACAGATTTAGTAGATCTGCTAGCGGGAAGAGAGATTGCTGGAGCGGATAAGAATAATAGTTTGGGATCAAACCCATTAGGAGAGCTTCCTTTTGAAAGGTTAATGACTTGGAGGGCTGCTAAAGTGTCAGCAGGGGAGACTTGTGAGAAGGAGTCACACTTAGAGGTAGGGCTGTTAGAGGGTGGGGGAGTGGGAGGAGACAGAGAGAGAAGAGGCAGATGCATAGGAAGTGAAGTAGGTGTTAAATTCAGATGCTACAGACTGGGGTCTGATATTAAAGATCTGTATGACTTAAAGAGTGGAATAGAAGGCTTAGAAGGGAGGAGAACAAGGCATGGATGAGTTTCCAGAATTTTGAGGGTTTGTTTATGTTAGCCTGGAAAGCAGAATGAAAGTATTCAGCTTTAGCCAGCCACCACCCTCCTGGTGCAGCTGCAGAACCTGGGGTGTCTGCCAGTGCTGCACAATGGTTCCAGGACTACCTGACCAACAGGACTCAGCGGGTTAGAGTTGGCCAAACAGTGTCAGGATCCAGAGGCATCACACTGAGTCCCCCAAGGGTCGATCCTGGGACCATTGCTTTTCAGCATATTTTTAAATGACCTTCCTATGGCCTGCGACACCAAAATGTCCGCCTCTGTCAGTGGCTGCTTTCAAAACTAGTTATGATTTCTTCTTCATTGAAGCTTGAAGTTGTTATCACTGAACCTATATTCCTGCTCCTGCTATGATGAACTGGGGTCAAAATGCTTGTTATACATTCTTTTATCTTCCTCTCCACACCCCTAGCACTTACCAGTATTCTCTATCCACCCAGTGTTTGATCCCGATCCTAACTTGGCCTATGTACTAGCACCAAATCTCTCCCTATGACCATAGTACTATCTGGCCCTCACCCCAATTACTTATCAGTTATTTGCTCAGTAAACCTGATTTCTGAACAAGCACTTTAGGCTTCACATATTCCTCTCCCATCGGGTACTCCTACCTGGCTCTTTCTCTAAAAAAGTCCTCATGCCCACCTCCACCAGTCACTATCCCATCATCCAGTGTTGAACCAGCTTCCTTCATCCGTCCTCTGTTAGCTTTAGGGTTGCATGCATATGCTGGTGCATAGCTATCTAAACCAGCACACTGACTCTGAAATGTCCATACACTGTAAGCGTTATGTCTAGCCCAGCTGAATGTTTCATCTAGTCTAGCATCGACCAATATAATGCTTATACACAGTAAATACTATGTCTAGTCCTGCTGAATGTATCACCTAGTCTAGCACTGACTAATGTAATGTTTATGCACTGTAAATCTTATGGCTAGTCCTGCTGATTGCACCATTCAGCCTGGCATTGACCAATGAAATGTTCATAGCTATAAATATCTTGCCTACTCCTGATGACTGTATCATTTAGTCTCTGAAATCCTATACTATTTTACTCATTGCCTGTAGCCAGTGTATATTATGTCTTTACATTCTGCTCGGACCATCTTGAAAATGGCGTTGCTCAACGATGTTAAGCCTGGTAAAATAAAGATTTTGATTGACTTGACTGAAAATTATCTTCTATGCCGACGATGCTGTCATCCTCAACAGCAAACAGCAAATTGAGACTCTTCAATCTGAACTGCAGACATCCTTCCATCTGCTCAAAGGCTGGTTCAGCGAACACAAGCTTTGCTAAATTATAAAAAAAAAACAAGATAATGCTCCTCTCCTGCCTGCAACTCAAAAAGGTTCCTCGCTTCTCCATCTCAAACAATATCCATGCACCACTGGAGCAAGTGCACTCATTCAAGTTCCTGGGATCACCCTGACAACACTCTCTCATTCATCTAACACATTGACCAGGTGGTTAAGGCAGTCAACACCAAGCTGGGAGTGTTATACATACAGGAAGTACCTCAGACCAGATGCCATCTACCTAGCAGTTTCTAGCTGTATACTGTGATGCTTGGCCAGCTGGTTATGATTGTTCTATGATTAGTAATATAGAATGTGGTACCACCCCCAGGTTTCAGTTAAAATGACAGGATATTTGTTAAACAGCAGAGATCTGTAATGTGATTAACTTCAAAAGTCACATTTATGGCCTTGTTGATGAGCTGTGCTTCTTTGAAGACAAGAACTAAAATATCCATTTTATGAGTTTTATTTATTTATTTATTTAGTTTTTGTTGACTGGGTAAGTGCACTAGACAAATCCTACCTATTTTCAGGCATGACCCAGGGAGGAGAATACAGATGAATGGCAACTGACCTTGAACCAGATTAAGCTGTTGGTGGTATTTTTTAGTGAATGAGGAAATTTGGCCAGGACACGGGAAATTCCCTACTCTTCAGGGGAACCTCTGTCCAAGATGGTGGGCCTTTGCCTTGCTGAGGAGGTAGCGATGGAGGTGGGAGACCTGGTCTCAACTCCTGCCTCTGTGTGTGTAGAGACCACGTCTGCAACTACTGAAGCAAAGCTGGTTTCTCTGTCTACTGCAGAAAATTAATCTACACTACAGGTTACAACTTTAGAACCTCTGCTGGGTCACCCTGACATGGACTCTCAAACATCTTTACCCCTTGCCGTCCCAATGAGGGATTGTTCCACTTTTGACTCTGCTACTGTCTGTTTGGCTGAAAAGGAGCTTCAGGACCATTTGGGTGATGCAGAACATCGATTTGAGATTACAAGAAGAATTTGAACAGAGAACTGCAGCGGATTCGTGAAGTCAGATTGCACGATGTATGTCTCCTGCAGCCCACAATAATACTTTGCAACAGCCTACATTGCCTTTTAAAGCGGCTGAGGTGCCACCCTGTGCAGCCCATCCTGGCGAGTTCTCAGCTGGAATACTCACGCCTGCTTCTCAGCTGCCCTGCAGACTACAGTGACTTCATTGCATACAGTGCCTAGGTTGCCTATTGTGACACACTCTCCTCTCAATTGCTATCTCTTGATACCAATCCTGCTACAACACCTACCTGGTCTGTAGAAACAGCATTGCAAGGGGCTGCTGGGTGCAGGAACCTACAGAGGGAAGTGGGTTTGTGGTCCGTCCCTATTCAGTCCCCTGTCTCAATGATTTTCTGAGCTGCAGCATTCACCAAACAGAAGTCTGCCTATGTCTGACCCTGTGTCTCCCAAGGAATTGGAACTTACCAGCACCCAATCTTGGAACCTTTGCAGGGTTCTCTTATTTGTGCTGCTTCTCCCACTACCATTACAGAGAATACAGCTCCTGCAGTGGTGGAGCCCCCCTCAAAGAAATTAGAGGCCAAATCATTCTTTTCCTCATTGTTTAAATTTCCAGTTCTGGCTGCAAAGCGGCATAATCTTGATACGATTGGCTTATATGGGTGGTTTACCTGAGCCACGGACCAGTGTATGTAGCTTGGACACTACTCAAGGACTCTCTGAAATTCTTTTCTCACGAAATATATGCACTGATTCATATTTCCGGTCGAAACTCGTTTGATGTCAGCTTCCAAGCGCCTCGTGGCTTGGGCGTTTTTGAATCACGATATCATGCCTTAAAAATACTGTCCTGTGGACCCGTTTAAGCCATTCCCTTTCAAACCAGCCCTTAAGAATATTACCGTCCTGTTTGAACGAAGGTGTTGGCGTCACTGGCGTTGTCTATTAGCTAGAACAACGTTGTACTGTTCAGGGTCAGCCTGAGGCAATATTGGACATGGAGAATATTTGGACTGGAGGCTGGAAGGTTAAGGTTTTGTTACACTCTAATGATTCTGGTCCAGTGCACCTACCTAAATCTTTTTATAGGTCGTGATGGGGGTCTTGTTTACCCTGGACAACAAAGCTTGTTACGGTATGGAGACCCCTCTCACCTTAGTAATGTCTGTGATAAGCTGAAATGTAATACCTGTGGAGAATTGGGTCATGAGGGTATTCACTGTCTAAATGAGTGTAAATGTAATCTTTGTGATGAGCTAGGTCATACTTTTCAAAATTGTCCGTGGGCTGCTCATAATCAGGCCACACATGATGATGGTGCTGATCAACGTTTTGTAATCACATAAGCCCAGAAGGCTTGTCTTAGGACCACCTTAGTAGAGCCGACTTCAGCAGTCACTCGACCTCTATTGCAGGTCCCTGAGCCTGTTGTAGATCAGGTTGTGGTACCCCGGTGGCCTCTTGTGTGGCACAGCTTACTGAGATGACCCTCCTACCCTGACCCTGTCCAGCTTGTCCTGGACCCTGTTCCCAGGCCAGGTACTATACCGCCCAGTACCCACTAGTGTTGTCGTCGGAGGTCTATGAAAATTACCCCGGGCATTACCATTGCCTCCTTTGCTTTTGGAACCCCCTACTGTGGTTTGTCTAATGCCTTTGAGCTACTCCAAACTGTTTCTGATGATGCTGGAGCGACTCTGACTCTTCCTCTGTTGCATCTTCCCTCCTGGATGGTATTACTGATTCTGAGATTCAACTGGGTACTGGTCTTTCTCAGAAGCGGAAGGCCAGGGTTAAGCTAAAAGGGAAAAAGGTGATAGGAAAAGGAAATCATAAGGTGTCTCTGTTCTCCTTGTGTTATGTCTCACTTTGTTTGTCATACTATTAATGTGAATAGTATTAGCGTCTGGCAAAAGAAGATTGACTTTTTCTTGTTTAGGCTTTTACCTATGGGGATCTTTCTGTTGCAGGATACATGACTCCATACCACCCACGAGATTTGACAGGCACAACAGGACTGGCTTCTAGGTCCTTCTTTTTGGTCCATTGGCCTGGACTCCTGTTCTGGACTTGGGATCTTATTCAATATCCCAGATTTTCGTTTGCTAAAATTGATTGGCGTAGCCCCTGGCAGAGTGTTAGTCTTAGATTTTTAATTGGGCCCTGCTCTTATCAGGTTATTAATATTTGTGCTCCCCAAATTAAGTCTGCACGGATAGCTTTATTTTATTTACTCTGCCCTTATTTGCATACCTCCTTTCAGTTGATATTTTCTGCTGACTTTAACTGTGGCTTAAGTCTTCTTGACAAAGCTCTTTGCTACTACCCAGAAATTGTTTTGTGACTCCACGAATTAGGGAAGTTGATTCATACTGCTCATCTGATGGATGCCTATTACTCTTTTACTAAAACGTACTCCTACATTTCAAAAGAGTAAGCTGGCTACCAGAATTGATTTTGTGTTTTGTCCCACACTCCCAATTACCTCTGCTACTGTACAAGCTGTGGAATTTTCTGATCATAAACTGCTTTCCGTATGAGCCTTGGTTCTGATGTCACTGTCGAAAAGGACCAGGACTCTGGAAATTCAACATATCTCTGTTGCAAATTCCGACTTTCATGCAGTCCCTTTTATCCTTTATTCAGGCCGAAATCCGTTTTATATATTAGCAGACCCTATTGCATGGTGGATGGACACTAAACATGATTTGGTGCTCTTTTGAAAAGATACAGTCGTCAAAAATGTCGAAGAGAATATTTGGAATATTTACAGAAAAGGGTACATTTTCAGTCCTTGTTGACAATAGCATGCGACAGGACAAGATCTTTCTCAACAACTGCACTTAATTCAGAATGATATGTTGAAATTCCAATCTAGACAATCACAGCAACTTTATCATCAACACAAATTTAATGTGGTGAGGCAGAGGGCTGTTGTTTGCCCTTTGAGTCGAATTCTCAACAAATTACACAAAAGAATATGTTGTGTCTTGCTGATTCTGATGGCACCTTATGTACCTCTCAGTCGGGACATCTGTTACGACTGCCCTCTTTTCTTCCTTTCCAGCTGCAGATGTTGATCCTGCAGTGTTGTATAGGGACCTTGACATCCCTATCCCTTCACAGCCATGTTCTGACTCAGCCTGTATACCTGTTACTGAGTTAGAATTGAAGTCAGTTATTTCTTCCTTACCCTACGGAGGACTCCTGGTCCAGATGGACTCATCGCTGCCTTATATGAGGTACTTGGTGACCACCTGATCTCTGAATTAACTTCAGTATTTACCTCCCTGTTAGCTAGTGAGTTTATCCCTTTAGATTTTACTAAGGGTACTTTGATTTATATCTATAAACAGAAAGGAGATATACATTCTCTTGAGAATTGGCCTATATGTATGCTAAACACTGACTTTAAGTTATTAATGAAAATCATTGTACAACATCTTATGAGGATAGCTGAAGTGGTTTGCACCCTGCTCAGTCCTGCTCTGTACCAAACAGGAGAATCTCTGACCATTTGATTCTCCTTCAAGAATTATTTTCTCATGGCTATACAGACTCTGTTTGGGTTTTATTGTATCGGTAGATCAGAAGGCGCTTTTGATTCAGTTAACCATAATTTTTATGGAAGGCTCTACATTTATGCATGTGCCTGGTGAACTGATTAGCTGGATTAAGACTTTTATAGGACTGCCACTGTTGTGCCTGTTGCGAATGGTTGGGTTGGACCTATGATCCCCATAAAAGAGGGTTTGCCAAGGGTGTCCTTTGAGCCCTCTGTTATATGTATTTTTCTAGTTGTTTTGCTATGCGTCTGAATATTCATCCTCAGATTCATGCCCTTTCTAGTTCTACTTTAATGTCACCGTATCGGCAATTGCATATGCAGGCGGTGTCTGCATTATTGTGCTAATGCAGCCTCTGTGGTTACTGCCCTCAGGAATGTTCTTCCTTTGGTGATTTTTCTGGTGCGGTTTAAATTTTACCAAAAGTTTTGGTATTCGGTTAGGATCAAAAATAGCCCTTTTTCACATATTGGTCCTTTACAACTTGTTGAGGGCCTCAATGCATTTGGGAGTTTATTTTGGGACTGTAGATTCTGACCTTTTAATTGGTCTGCTAAATTACAACAAGGCAAACTTAAGGTTGCCTTATGGAATAAGGGGCAGATTGGGAAGAAGAAGCGCGTTTTCCTAATCAAGACTTATCTGATACCGACTTTTCTTTATTTAAGCTATGTATTCCCAATCCCTAAACAATTAGAAACTGCAGTTCTTAGTCTCTTCTTTCAAGCTCTGTGGGGAAGCCGACAATCCGGTAAAGCGGAATGTTACTTACTTACCTATTTCTGAGGGAGGTGTTAACATGATTAATCCTCTGTTATTTTTTTCATGTATTTTTGACTGCAAATCTTGACCTCTATTGATAAATACTCAGAGGGGTGGGAACCTTAGTTCTATGATTCTTGCAGATTATGGTTTCATTTATGGGAATGTGATTCATTAACTGTGTCGACAAACTTTGGGTATACGGTATATATTAAACACATGTTTTTCGTTTGAAACAGTGGAGGATATCTACCAGATGTTGTTAGCAATTCTCACAAAGTATTATATAATAATCTGCTCTGACCGTTTGTGCAATACAGTTGCCCTTTGAAAGTACCCTAGCCAACATCTTCCTTCCTATTGGTTTTGTTATGGTATAAAGGGTGCCTGCTCACATATGGGACTTTTATTGGCTGTCGTGTCATGAAAATTAACGTCAAAGATAATCATAAACCCAAGCAGTCTCAAGACCGACAATGTTCTAGACTATTGTGTATTTCTAAATTGGAAACTATATCTACTTATTTTTTGGTGTTCTTTTATTTGGCACTGGTGGTTTTTGGCAGCGTCTGGGCCACTCCATTATTTCAAGCGGTTTCTTACAGAATATTATGTATGGTGTTTTCTCCCCAGTGGTCCCTTTGGACTCTGGACACATTAAATCTAGTTTTGTAGTAATTAAATGGAATATTTGGATGGCTCGATGTCTGTTTACTCTACAGCAAAAACCTGTTCTTATTCAGAGCTTGAGAAGAAAATTGTAACAGACCTAACTAACATTTATGTACATGAATGTACATTATTTTCAAGGAGACATTACTTGAACTTTGAAAGCTCTTCCTTGGATCACGGACTCTGATTTTGCAGTGACCTCATGGATTGTCTCTTGATATGCATAGTTCTGTTCTTTTTTTTGTTTACTTCTGTTTTGAGTCACATGAGTTTTACAAATTGCTTTTGTTTGGTACTGTACAATTTCTTTTGTTTCAATAAAACTTTCCCTACTCTTTTCAGTGAGTGCCATGGGATCTTTAACATCCACCTGAACTACCACCAATCCAGGCAGATGGGACCTCGGTTTAACATCTCATCCGAAGGCGGCACCTCAGAAGTGCAGCGCCCCTCTCATGTTGCACTACAGTGTCAGTACTGGAATATTAACCCAAGTGCCAGATGTGGGAACTG
Source organism: Neoceratodus forsteri (assembly GCA_016271365.2). Classification (NCBI taxonomy): domain Eukaryota; kingdom Metazoa; phylum Chordata; order Ceratodontiformes; family Ceratodontidae; genus Neoceratodus; species Neoceratodus forsteri. Next base: position 241,951,325 of record CM057457.1, read on the forward strand.
AACCCACAGCCCTCTGATCTCCTGGCCTCAGAGGCGAATGTGCTACCTACTGAGCCACTGACACTGCAGTTGGGGAAGAAAACAGGTTCTATCACTATGGTACTAAGTCATAAAAATCCTTTGAAGTGTCCTGGGAAGAGAAACTACTCAAAGATCAAAGAGGGATGTTATTTAAAGAGTGTCATAATTTGGGAAATGAGTTTTCCTGAATTCACAGTATTTAATATACCTCTTGATAGAACATCTGTTTTGTATAATGTTTGTATTCTGGAAGGAGGAGCTAGATGACCTCATGGAAAGGGTTGAAACACAGCATTTTTAAATTGTATTCTATGTTTTCAAGTGACATATTCCTGTTGGACTCTGGAGCAACAACATCTAATTATAAGCACTGTAAGAAGATAAGAATACATTAGATAGACTAGTCTAATTGTACTGTGGTAGGAGTTTGCACTTTTTCTTGTTTTTCTTTTAAGTGATTGTATGCTTTGTGATATATTGTTCTGTGTTTTCATTTTACCTATTTTATCCATTTTCTAAGTAAACCTCTTATATTTAAAGAGACTGGTGCCTTCAAAGTTCTTTCTTTTGCATCTCACGAATTACAGGCAGTTAAGGCTGACTAAACTGTTCAAAGCTTGATGGTAATACCAAACTGGGAAAAGATAAGAATTTTCCTAAGGTCTTTCATAGAGTTTTTAAGGGTTCATTTTGTATACCTGGTTAAGTGCCATGGCGAAAAGATATCTGGCATTCCCCAAAGAGCAGAATTATCTGAGCCTGTACATATCGAGTAAGCTAGCATAATGTTCACAGTTTGAATCCCTCAGAACTTGAGACCAAAGGTGATTCGGACCCACAAAACAGACAGGAGGGTTTCCCTGTTCTGTTAACTGTTCACAGATACTGTGCTCGGAGGTTGGCATTGTGGGAGCAGAGGCCTAACCTGCTGAGTCGGGTTGTGACAGATTTGGTTGGCAGTGGTGCTGATAATTTTGGTAATACAAACTTTAACTCTTCAGTGTGTCAACTTGATACTGTACTGCTCACTTGCAAAAAGGCAGTGATTTAATTTTAAAAGGTAACAGAACTATATCATTTGGCTTACAGTCAAGTTCCTACCTGTTTTATTTTTTTTCCTAAAGTTAAGCTAGAGTAGCCGTAGTTAGGGAGAAGATGGCTTCCAACTACAGTGGGCACACTAAACTACTTGAGGCAGTTGTGCAGGGACAAAGGAGTCCTGATGCGGTGAGAGCCACCAAGCAGAACCTTGTGGATGTCAATGGTAGCAGATACCCAGAGCATCGAGTCACAGACTGTGACTGTAAAACACCAAACCTTGAGTGTGGAAGGGCTAGCAGCCAGTGCAGTGTCCAGATCCGATGAGGATGACAGCAGGGCCAGTGCCAATGAAGGGCCACAGTTGCAGGGGAAGGTCACCAGCATTCTGGAGCCAGAAGTACTCAGGCTGCAGGTTGAGCAGCACAGAATGGAGCTGGAGTTCCAGGAGAAGAAGGAGTGAGAACATCGGGAGGTGGAATGAGAAAGATGAGAGGCAGGCGAGAACAGCGGGAGGCTGGCGTGAGGCGTGAGTGCCAGCGAGCTTCAGAGGGAGAAGAGGAGCAAGAAAGGCAGAGGTGGACCATGAGGGCATGAGCGCCAGGGCGACATGAACTGGAAGCTACAACTCCAACCACCCGCACCAGAGCAGGTAAGTGGCTTGGGTTAACTGGGACTACAGGACTGGGTTACAAATTGAATTCCAAAGAGGAGGATATGGATGCCTTTTAAAGTCCTTTGAAAAAGTTTGCATTCAGGCTGAGAATCCTAAGCGCTTCCAGCTATCTCCACTACTTCCGGAAGGTTCGGGATGCATTGGGTCAAATGGACAATGAGGACAGTAATGATTACAGCAAACTTAAAGCTGCACTGTTAAAAAAATTGAATTAACTGCTGAAGCATACAGAGCTAAATTCCATAAGCTCAGGAGAAGCTGTGATATGAGCTATGAGGAGCTGTGACGAAACAACATCAGTTTTAAAATGTTGGTAGGAAGAATTGAAGCAAACTATATAGATAAAATTGAAAATGCTATTTTATTAGAACAGTTTTTGGGCATGCCCAGCAGAGCTGAAAACCTGGCTGGAGGACCAAGATCCCAAAACAGTGCAGAGGCTGCTGAACTCTCGTACCACTATGCAAGAGCAGACTTGCTCTGAGGAGAAGCGAATAGGTGGGCGAGGCAGCACAGAAAAGAAAAGCGCACCTTTAGGGCAGCTAAAACCCTCACTGCCTCCACCAAAACCAGTTAGCCCTAGGTTTCAAAGAAAAGATTTCTTTTAAAAAGAAATGAATGTTGGTTGTGTAAAGAAACTGGGCATATTGCCAGACAGTGTCCCAAAAGGATGAGCAATATGCAAGGTGGTGCTAGGAAGGAAGTGGGTTGTTTGTGTGTCCCTGGAAGCATTCCTTTGAACATGAGGGACCACATGCACCCAGTCATGGTGAATGGTGTAAAGATACAAGGGTTAAGGGACACAGGGGCATCCCTGACATTGGTAAAGGGATCTGATATAGCCTGGTCAGCTTATACCCAATAAATATGTCACTGTACAAGACTTTACTGGTGAGGGAAAACATTGCCACTCGCTAGTGTGCTCCTAGACTGAGTGAAACAGGGGAACTGTGCAACAGGTGGCTGTAGTCAAAACATTAGCAGTGGGACGTCATCCTTGGAACAATCTCAAACAGGGGATGGTGTGTGTAGTTACCCATAACCAAGTGGCCAGGAACATGGTAGTTCCCTGGACCCCAGTAAGCCATTCTGGAAATCACTGGGAGGCTGGTTCCCAGCATGTGTCTCTCTGATATAGAGACTAATGAAAGAGGTAGAAATTTCCCCAGTAGCAGTTAACCACACAGCTACGAAGGTTGCTCTGAAGAGGATGGGGTGACCCATTGTCAGAGGTTGGGGATGACAGTGATCCTGGGTGCCCTGATGCTAGTGCTAAGGACCCTAGTTTAGAGACAGAAGGGACCTGTCCATGCCTTGCGAATGTGTGGAGTTTGCAGCTGCTCAGAGAAGTGACCCTAGTCTAGAAGCTGAGGCTTGGGCACACTCTAGCAGCACAGGAGGGTGATGGCAGACATAAGGTTTATTGGGAAAATGGACTGATGTATACTCAGGCTGTGCAGACAGAGGAGGGTGATAGGCAGGCAGCTTGTCATTCCCCAGGGTATCCTGAGCAGTTGCTCAAGACTTCACATGATATTCCCTTGTCTGGGAATCACACACACTATGCAGCAGTTGGCCCAACTTCACCCAGCTGGTGAAGGGTATTGCAGGTCTTGTCACCTGTGCCAAGAAATAGGGAAGGAGGGCAAGAAACCCAAGCAGCTCTGATTCCATTGCCCATAGTGGAGGAGCCATTCCAGAGGGTGGTAATGGATATTGTGGGCCTTTAAATACCCTAGCTCCTCAGGGGAAGGAATTCATCCTGTCTGTGATGAATTATGCCACCTGATACCCCAAGGCAGTTGCCCTATCCTCACTGAGGACAGACAAAGTGGCAGATGCGCTTACCTGGGATTTCTCCCGCGTTGGGTTTCCGCAGGAGGTTATCACTGATCGAGGGGTTCCTTCATTTCAGACCTGATTAAATGTTTGTGGGAGAAGTGTGGGGTGGTGCAGAGATGCATGACACCATATCACCCACAAGCCAATGGGCTTGTGGAAAGATTTAATGGTACCCTGAAGTCAATGCTCTGGGTTTTGGTGAACAGCATGAGAGGGACTGGGAGAAATACCTTCTCCACTTGTTGTTTGCATAAGGAGGTGCCCCAACAGTTGACAGGATTTTCCCCTTCAAGCTCTCATATGGACCCTGGGTATGTGGGCCCATAGACTTGATCTGGGAGGACTGGGAGGAAACCACATGCAGGAACTCCCATTGTGGATTACGTCCTCAGGTTTAAGGAAAGGCTGAAGGAGCTTATGGGGACAGCCCAGAGCAACCTGGCAGCTGCCAAACAGAAATAAAAGTGTGGTATGACCATAGAGCCAGAGCTCGCTACATACATTGTGGGTCAAGAAGTCATGGTCCTTATTCGGTCTGGAAAGACAAGCTGCAGGCTGAGTGGGTAGGACCATACAAAGTGGTTAGAAAGGTAAATGACAAGTCTAATTTTATTGTGGTGGTAGTTTACACTTTTTTCTTGTTTTCTTTTAAGTGATTGTATGCTTTGTGATATATTGTTCTGTGTTACATTTTACCTATTTTTATCCATTTTATTCATTTTCTAAGTAAACCTCATATTTAAAGAGACTGCCTGGTGCCTTCAAAGTTCTTTCTTTTGCATGTGAATTACAGATGGTTAAGGCTGACTAAACTATTCAAAGCTTGATGGTAATACCAAACTGGGAAAAGATAAGAATTTTCTAAGGTCTTTCATAGAGTTTTTAAGAGTTAATTTTATATACATGGTTAGGTGCCCTTGGCGAAAAATATCTAGCATTCCCGAAGCAGAATTATCTGAGCCTGTACATTTTGGGTATGCTAGCATAAGGTTCTGATTTGAATCCCTCAGAACTTGAAACCAAAGGTGATTCGGACCCACAAAACAGATAGGAGGGTTACCCTGTTCTGTTAACTGTTCACAATACTGTGCTCGGAGGTTGGCACTGTGAGAGCAGAGGGCCTGACCTCCTGAGTGGGTTTGTGACATATACTATAAACCATCAACTATGGTCTGGTAGTCTATGGAGGACCACTGACACAGCACTAAGAGTGTACAAACAGCCCTAAACAAGGCATGTAGACTCATCCTCTCCACAGACTGCCTCACTCCACCTGCTCACTCTCGAACAGTCAAAGTGGCTGCCTTGGTTGCAGAATTAAATTCCAAACCTGCCTGCTCAGCAAAAGGCTGTCCTGAGAAAGGCATCCCCTGCATATCCGACATCCTCCCGAGGGCTGGCACAGTATATGGCACTAGAGGCAGAAAGCCGGGGGCACTTCGTAGTTCCTTTTGGAGAACTGCACTTGGTCAACACACCTTCTCATATAGAGCCCCTCTCTGGCTCAACAAGATTCCTGAAGCTGTCTTCAACTCCCTCAGTGTCTCAAACTTCAAATCCGAACTCAAGCACTACCTTGCCTCCAGCTCTGCATGTGTCTGCTACATGAGCGCTAACTTTTCGTCCTGGTAGGCCACCAAATTTGCCCTCAGGTTCTCCCCCAGTAGACCAGGTTTGTTCCATACCCTCTCCCCATTATCTTCCACCAACACTTGTGGCCCACTAGCTCTCCTTCAGCATGCCTTGTCCCGTGTCCCTCTCCCTGCCTGACAAGGTCTGTTGCTTGAGACTGTTCCTTACCCTCCTCTAACCCGGCACTACTACACTTGGAGGGCTTCTCCTGAATTTCCACTCTGCTCTAGCCCCTTTGGCACCTTCTTAAGCCCAGCTGACTGGTGGAGTCTCCCTGTACCTGCCAGTCTTGAGCTCCCTTGTCACTTAAAGAAAGTGATCTCTTTTGATCTTTTTTATACTTGTTTTATTTCCTAAGACTTATGCATTTGATGTATCTTACATCAATATCCACAGTTCTTATTAAAACACTTCTATTTCCCTCTAATCAACATAAGAGTTTTAAAAACATGATAAAACTAATTTAAATGAACATAAACTCATATATGATCTATAACCAGGATTAGGTCATTTAAAAAGAATAATCTTTGGCATATTCATACTTCATGTAACTCATAGTATACTTCAGTCACCTGGTATTTGTATGAAACATGTTACAGACAAATAATTATCTTAATAATTATACTAGTTGTATTACTGAGCCAGTTTGCTACTTTGTTACATCAAGAGGGTGTTCAGTATGGAGTCTCCCACAGGCCTTCAATGGTCATTCCCAATCCCTTCCTTCTGCTGTCCAGGGAGTAGGTCATATATCATATTTTATCGTATAGGATCCATCTAGACCACCTATTCTGATAGCATTGTAGTTGCTGTCTCATAGCCAGGGTGATTCTTTCCATCTGATATATTGATTCCAAAACCTCAACCCAGTCTGAAATCTCCAGAGCCAAAGTCTGGAGCCATCTCTTAGTTATTGACTTCAGCACAGCAGCTACTAATATGGCCCATAAGTATCTCTTGTCTCTACCCTTCAGTTCCCCAGGTATTAGACCCAACACCATATGCTCCGAACCTACTTCGGTCTGCAGCAGAAATAGTTGAGACAAGTGTTTTATAATTTCTTTCCAAAATATTGTTAATATAGGACAAGTCCAAAAACATGGGCCTGTGTGGCACACTTTTCTCCACATTTCCACCAGCATTCAAGTGATGTTCCCTCTGCATAGTGGGCTGGTTGAGCAGACACTAAGAAATATCTAACCCTTATTTTCCAACAGAAGTCACGCAGAACAATGAGCTAGATGTAGACTATGTACCCGCCAAATTAACTGCAATTGTTGCTCTGTGAGAGAAATCTGGAGTTCTTGTTTCCACTTAATTTTTATTTGTTGTGAGGTAATTTCCAGATCTTCTATATAATTCCTATAAAAGCCAAGTTATGGCCTGCTTCTCTTCCCCATGCCCCAGATTCTATGAAATATTGGAGTTTTGTAGGAGTTCCCCCTTCTTTTATTTTGTTCAGGAACTGTTTATTTATTACATCTCTAATCTGGTAGTAATGGAACCTATCTGTGGGTGTCAAACCATATTGTTGTTGAAGTGACTCGAAGGAGAGAATGGTGGAACCAGACACCACCTGGTATGGTGAATGAAAGCCCTTTTAGCTTGCTGCAGATACCACTTATCCAGTTTAGCTGGGGTAGACTGGGGATCATAGGCCCACCATCTATAGAGCCATAGCTGTCGTTGTGTCTCACCCTTTTGTGTTCCTTTTCCACCCAGCCACCACCGCCTGTGTGCCTGTGTACCTCTGTGTTGATCCAGTCCTCCTCTGGAGAAAAGATCAGCCTGGATCGGAGGTTGGCTCTGGTCTAAGTCTATTCTTTTCAATGTGCTTCATAATCTGCGTTGTCCCAAAGAAGGGCAATCCTCATCTGGGATGCCAACCAGTAGCCCGATAAATTTGGGAAGGCCAAGCCCCTTCTTGCTTTGGTAGGTGTAATTTTTTTTTTTCCATATTCTAGGTCTTTTATGTCCCCAGAGAATTCTAGAAAAAATCTCTGCCATTTGTATAATTCTTTTGTGTAACCACACAAGGGACACATTGGAAAAGATACAGAAGGCATGATAGTGCATTCATTTTGGTAACGAGCCCTGGCATTTAGGGACAAAGGTAGGAGTGACCATTTCCCAATGTCGGCTTTCAATTGTTTTATTACAGGGGTAGTTAAGTTCCAATAATTGTGCATTGTTTGTGCTAATTCTAACACCCAGATATTTTATGGAGTTCAAATCCCAACACATGGGATATTTTCTTTACATAGCCTCCTGGAACATAATCAAAACTGAGTATCTCTGTCTACTCTCTGTTAAGTTTGTAGCCTGCCATTGATGAAAACTCCTGAATCAAAGTCAAACACTGCGGTTAGAGAGCTCTCCAGTTTAGACAGGTTCAGGAGTACATCATCAGCGTACAATGCTATTTTATGGTGGTTCCTCCTAATTCAATCCCTTCTACCTCAGTATGCTGTCTAATCATTTGACCTAATGGTTCTATGTAAAGAGCAAAAGGAGGGACAGAGGGCATCCTGCCTAGTGCCTCGTTTTAAATCTAATGCCTCTGATATATGGCCATTTGCTCTCACGTGCTTTTGGTGATTCATATAATCTGAATAAAGCAATACTGAACTGTTGGAGGAAGCCAAACCGGAAAGGACAGAGCTCAGGAAACCCAGTCAAAGGTTTTTCACCATCCAAGCTTACTAATAGAGAGAAATTTTCTGTCTATGTATGTGATCAATTATGTGTATTGTTCAGTCTTAAATTGTCCGGGGCTTGTCTACCAGGTATAAAGCCCATTTGGTCCAAACAAATTAAAGATGGGAGGTAAACTTGTAGGCGCCTGCTATAATCGACATCAGGATCTTATAGTCTGTATTCAATAATGAAATGGGATGGTAAGAAAAGCACCTGGCTGGGTTCTTTCCAGCTAGGCACCACTGAAATGATGGCCCTGGACCAAGATGGAGGGCTATCTCACCCTTCATCACTTCTGCATACCCTCACTAACTGAGGCTGAATCTTCTTCTCCATCACTTTATAAAATTCTGACGGGAAGCCATCAGATCCAGGACACTTTCCTACTTTTAGTCTCCCAATCTCTGCCTGTACTTCTAAGCTTGTAATAGGGGCTAGCAATGATTGCCCCTGTTCTGGCATTAACACTGGTAGTTTCAACTTATCTAAGAAGGCTTGTTGCCCTGCACTGCCCACGACTTGCTCTTCTGAGTATAGTGTTGTGTAGTACTCCTAAAGCATCCAAATCTCCCTTACTCCTAGCACCAAAGCTTTTCTCTTGGTGCCATATCCTAACGATTGTAGCCTAGCCCTCTGCACTCACAATCGGCTGGCTAGTAATATTAACAAACGTGGTCCTCCTTCATAATACTTGTGCAGAAAGAGGAGCTTCTGCTCTACCTGATAATCTAGGATACCTGAGAGTTCTCTTTTGTGAATTATGAGCTGTTTAGTTCTGTCTTTGTTTATGTTCTGTTTTTGTTGTCCTCTAATTCTTGTATCCGTTGTAGTAAATCTGTTCTGTGTGACTCCCTAACCTTTTTTTCTGTGCAATAGCTGTACTAGTTTCCCCTCAACACTGCTTTTGCTGCATCCCAAGCGATAGACTGCAAGGTGCCTTGGTTAGTATTCTCTGCCATAAAGTTATTATATGTTTCAATTATTGTGTCTCTAACCTCTTAGGTCTCTGAGCAGGGAGATGTTCAGATGCCAAAAATTAACGTTCATTTCCTCCAAGCCAATGACATACAGTATATAGTGCTGACATGGTCTGAGTAGGAACTCCTATCCATGTATCTAAGACTCTATTCGACTCATCTCTGGGCAGCAAAAAGTAGTCCAGTCTAGAGTACATATTGTGAGCAGTGGAATGAAATGTATAATCTCTTGTCTTCCATGCTGATGCCTCCAGACATCTATTAAGCCTAGCTCTGCTACCAGTTTAGCTATCTTTGATGCCGTCTGATGTGGTCTCTTAGGGTTTAGAGTGGAAGAGTCTAAATAAGGGTTAAATGTCAAGTTCAGGTCGCCACCACAAATCAACTGACCCTTGCCCCAGTCCAATAATGTAGTTAAAAGGTACGATACTCTTGGTATAGTGTTCCTGGGGAAAATAAACCGAGGCTAGGGTAATAATGTTACCCATGAATTCCCCCTTTCATCATGGCAAATCTTCCTCTTTGTTGACTTTCAAGTCTATTTTCCTAAATTGTGTCCTCATAGGAACCAAAACCATAGCTCCATGCCTTCTACCCTCTTGTATGAAGAGGCTGCAAGTTCCTTGAATCCAGCTTTAAAAACTTATTGTGCTCTTGTGTTGACAGATGCATTTCTTGGAGGAGCAAGAAGTCCACATAGGCTTTTAGCCTGACTTATAATTTTGCTCCATTTTATTGGGTTAGTTAGACCCTTCACATTATATAAACATATCAATGTGCCCCTTTAGCCATACTCAATGCTATTTTTACCAGTACTGGTTCCACTACTAACACTCCCTCCGCCATAGAACCTTTTATAGTATACATTATCTAGGATTAAATTTAGTTCAACAATACCATCCTGGTCAAAAACATCTAAATTACAAATAACAGAAATGTCTGTGAATTTCAGAAAACACTTATCAACTATAGTCAACATGACCTTGTAACTTTTAAACCTTTTACAGTTGCTTCCAAATGTGGAGACCCAAATTCAGGGTTTTTTATCTTGCCTAGGTAAAGATCTATATTCAGGGAAGTCTGAAGGGGTTTCTGTTATGTCTCTACAGAATGAGACCCCTTCAGGAGCTACATGTTGGTATCTAGATACAAATTAGCTCTATGCCCAAGTCTAAGGTTAAGTAATAGCTAACCCTGACAGGCTTTAGTCAGTGTACCAGAGCCCTTAAGTCATCAAAGGCTTAGTTGGCAGTACTAAATCACAATTAGGTTGAAGCTCATTCGACCATTGCATTAGTTAATGTAGCCTAGTAGTGGGTTGCTCAGAGTGTGAGCCGGGAGTCCGCATTGGAAGCTAATCACTACCCCTATTCGAGCAGACACCTCATTACCCTGAGGAGAGAGAGGTAGGAGGGACCCAGATGGGGAGAAACATCCGCTTCTCTAATCTCTAGTCACATTAGACCTTTCCTTATTTTTGGTCTGTAAAAGGGAGAGTGCAAGAGGGCAGAACCACCAGACAGGTACCCATCGTGCCCAATTCACCACTAGAGCTGACCACCACTTCTCATTAGGGTGCAATGTGGCTCTCTACCCCTCCTCGGGCAGTCCGTGGAAGATCACCCAGAAGTTGAGCAGCAGTCCACCGCCTCCCTCTTTTAGGCTCACCTGTCTCATGTCTCTTTGAATGGGATCATATTAGCTCCCAAGGGTAACCTCTCAATAGGTCTGTTTGGGTGGCTCGTCCCTCCCGCTCCCTCTAAATCTCCTCTTGAAATTCTGGCAGCATCTTCCCACAGGGTTCTCCCCAACGCAAGTGCTGCACCTTCAGGAGTGGGGATCTCGCTCCTCAGTCACCCGCTCATCCCACTCCACCACTTCCTGACTCATATCTACTCAACTTTTAATTAAACATTTGGTAACTAGAACCATTTAAATAAGTAAAGGCACCTGTTTCTATGGTTCTCTGCCCTTACAGAGTGTTTATATCTGACCGAAAACAACAGTCCTTCGATCTACTTCCCTCACACACAGTATTGATAAAACGATTTTAATCCCACAGACAGTTTGTACTTGTTGTTATGTTCTTTGCAGTCAAGTTTGGGATGACTCCTTGTCCACTAGCTCTTCTGATTCTCTGGGGCAAGTCATTTCACTCTGAGTTGTGCATGAGCACTCTGTACGCTCTGTTTGGATTGCTTCTGGCTGCACACTGTGTCCCATAGACGAACTATCAATGCAGCTTTTCTCCCTTGTCTTTTTGGTCCCACTGTCAGCCATGTTCTCCTTCGCACTTGCTGTTGAAGGCTGACCTACCATTGAGTCCGTGAGGAGATTCCTATTGAGCCAGGAAATCTGATGCCTACTTCAGCTCCTGAAAATGGATCGGGCCTTTTAGAGTAAGGACTTTCAGTCATGCTGGATACTCCACAAATGCATGGATTTCCTTTTGTTGTAGAAGTTTTACATAACCAAGACTTGTCTGCATCTCCTAATAACTGTGGTGTAAAATCGTAGTCAAAAACAACCTTGTGTCCCCAAATAAAACACTCTTCTTGGCCCAGGCTAATGCAAGGATCTCCTCCTTAACTCTATAATCAAGAAAGGCCATAACTATAGATCTAGGTCTTGCTTTTGGGTCTCAGGGTCTAGGGATCAATGAGTGGTGATCTTGAATGATGTCCAAAGCCTTTTCTGATGGTAGGTTTAAGATCTCATGGAGAAAAGAATCATAAAGTTTAACATATTTCCGTATTCTGTACCCTCCAGTACTCCGTGTATTCGGATGTTATTTCTCTGATTCCGGTTTTCAGTCTCCTCAAGCCATTGTTCCAAAGTAGCAGTGCGTTGATTGAGTTCAGAAGAGCCAAATTGTGCACATCAGAAGTTTTGTATAGTCCATTAAGGTGGTTTTCAATGGCGCCTGTACACTGTTCTAGTGTTTTTTAATGTCTTTCCTTTGTACTGAAACCTTAGCTTCGAGGCGTTGTATTTTATTTTAGGACGTGGAACCTTTGTAAAGAGCTCATGCTCAAAGGTTGTTTCTGAATCTCTAAATAAATAAATAAAAAAATAGCCTTAGTGCAAAAATTCAGAAGTGTGCTGTACAGTTGGAGCTCTCTAGGCAACTGTGAAACTTTATGCCTTCCAGGCCTTATCATGAAACACGTTAGCAGGCCAGCAGTTCGGAGAGACCCAAAGAAGGTGATTACCACATACCCTGAAACATCTGATAGGAGCATGAATGTTCCAGATATGTAGGAAGTTATTGCTGAACTATACAAAGGGCATCATCCACAGAGTTAGCTGAGGAGAAGGGTGACCAATCAGTGTGAAACAAGGGTCGAGTTAGAGGGAGATAGGTCTAAAGATTTATAGGATCTGGTTTGCAAGATTTTGTGATAGGCCTTTGGGCTGTGAATTTCTGGACCAGATAAACCATGTGATGGTCACTTAAGCACGGGAAGGAGGCCAGATTTAAAGATCCTATGTGAGTGTGAGGTGATGTGAGGGCCCAGTCAATAAGTGAATGGTTTAGGTTTTATGATTTAACTGAGTCAGCTCCTATATCAGTTGGGAGAGGTTCAGGGCAGCCAAATCAGTACAAGTTTTGTTACGAGAGGAGAGCCAGTTCTGATTGAAATCACCCAGGACATAGAGTTCGTCTGAAGACATGTGCTAGGCAATGGTTTTAGTAGATCCACAGTAGTGGCAGCATTGAGGCCAGAAATATACCCCCCACCACAAAGATGGGTACAGAGAGGGAGGGAGTGAGAGTCTAATAATAAGCATCTCATGTCGATAGTATAGTATAATACTAATATATTGGCTGGAGGAGGAGGAGATGTGCATTGCAGAGGCAGCCTTGGGGTTAGCACAGGAAAAGTCAGTGATAGTGTATGGGGACTTTGTTATTAAAGGGATCCACTGGTTAGAAAGAGTAGATTTCAAGGGAGGTTGTTTTTGTGAGCCAGGGATGGGCGAGGCACGGCACTCCCAAAAATGAAGCAGTGCATTAGACTGACTGGGAGACCTCACCTGGTTTTGCACCTTGGTACAAATGACCTTGCAGGGAGGAGGTGGAAGAGTGCAGAAGATATGTATGGAACTAGCAAGAGGTGCAAGGGATAATGAATGCCATAGCATTTTCAGAAGTTCTGCCAGTACACTGCACCAGTGCAGCTAGACAATTGAGAATCCAAGACTTTAACCACTGGCTAAGGCAGTGGTGCAGGCGGGAGAGCCATGAATGTATAGGCGATTGGTGAGACACAAGAATGGACCAGCATCTGTGACGCAAGGACAGGTTGCATATAAATGATGAGGAGCTAGGATTTTGAGGGGAGACTGCAAGGATACATAGAATACTAGGGAGTACTTTAAACTAGGAGAGGGGAGGTAAAGCTAGTTGTAGCCCAGTGGGAATGGTGGGAGGAACTGACCAACTCGCTGTCCCCACAGCTGGGGCAAGAGAAGCCAAAGGGGAGAAGGGAGAGGACTGGGGCTGGTGGAGGGGTTGCTAACAAATGCCAGGAGTCTTGGTAATAAGATAGGAGAACTAGAGGCAGTGGTGGTGGAGAATGACCTGGACCTAGTTGCAGTTATGGAGACCTGGTGGACTGAAAACCACAGTTGGGAGGTGGAAATACCCAGGTATGTACTCTACAAGAGAGACAGGACAGGAAAAGGGGAGGGGTGCCCTTTATGTAAAGAGAGATTAAGGTGATGGTGTGCGGGGGATGGACCAGTAGAGCATCGATGGGTGACTTTAAGCAAAGTGGGAGGGTAGTGAAGGTAGGGTGGTTTACAGACCACCAAATCAAGGGAGGAAATAGACAAACTGATGGGTAGGGAGATACAGGAGATGGCCAGCAAATGGGAAGTCGTGGTGGTGGAGATCTAAATCTACACGGATGTAGACTGGGACATCCTGGCATACACAGATAGGATTGGGAGTTGCTGGAAGCCTTGCAGGAAGTGTTCATCAACCAACTGGTAATGGAACCTACTAGAGGGGTGCCATACTTGACCTGGTTATGACAAATGGGGACAGTGTCATGGGGGTGAGATTGAGGAAAATTTGGGCGACAGCGACCATAGGACAGTAACATTTTGAATCAGAAAGGGTCAGGTTAAGAGCAGTTCCAACACTAGGGTGCCTGACTTTAGAAAGGCAGATTTTAGAAGAATGAAGGTATTGGTCCAAGAGAAACTAGAGGGAAGGAAGACCTGGAAAACGTGGAGGAGCTATGGGGAGAAATTAAAAGAGGAATATTGAAGTTGACAGAACTAACTGTCGTTAGGATGGTGAGCAAGAAAAGGAAGGAAGGAAACTACTTTGGTTCATACCAGAAGTGAAGAATGCAGTTAGGGAGAAGAGGGCATTCAAGGTATATAAAAGCATTACAGAGGGAGGCAGACAGGGAGGTGTATAAGGAAAAATTGCAGAAAGCGGGAAGGTGATCAGATGGGCAAAGGCTGAAATGGAAGAGTATATAACAAGGAGGCAAAAGAGAGACGAAGTTTTCAGACACATGGGCAACAGAAAGAAGGAAAAGCGTGGGATCATGAAACTCAAGGGCACTAGTGGAGGAGATATAGAAAAGTTGATATCCTGAATAAATAACTTGCATCCAGTCTTCACGGTGGAGGAGGAAAGAACCGAGTTGGATAGTAAGGAAGGATGGGTAGTGAGATGGACTCAAGTCCCTTCATGGAGGCTAGGGTATTGGAAGAATTTGAAAACCTGTGGATGGATAAGGCGATGGGTCGGATGGGATTCACCAGAGGGTACTCAAAGAATTAAAACAGGAATTGGCAACACCACCCACGGGTTATTTAGCCTGTCACTGCACAAGGGAAGGTTCCTGTGGACTGGAAAAGAGCTGAGGTAGTACCCTACATAAAGGGGAGGAAGGGAAGAGCGGAAATTACTGCCCGTTAGCCTTACCTCCGTGGTCAGTAAACTAATAGAGGCACTTATTAAGGAAAGGCTGATAAAATATCTAGAGGGAGGGCCTCCTAAATGACAATCAACATGGATTCACAGGAGGTAGGTCATGCCAGACCAACCTGATTGAATTCCTTGACAGAGTGACAGATATGGGGTGGGGTGGGGGCAGTGGACATGGCCTACCTGGACTTCAGGAAGGCATTTGGCACACGTTCCCCACAGGAGATGATAGGCAAGGAGACAGCTTAGGAGTGGGGAGCAAGCTTACAAACTGGGTAGAACATTGGTTGGAGTGAAGGACACAGAGGGTCGTTGTGAATGGGTGCACTCAGAGGAAGAGAAGGTGACAGTAGGGTTCCCAGAGAAACATAGAAACATAGAATTTGATGGCAGATAAGGACTGCTTGGCCCACCTAGTCTGCCCATTTCCCTACCTAATGCATAGGCTGCAGATCCTAGTTAGCCAACAGCCTACTTCCTCCTACCCCCCACTAGAATTGCCTTATGTCTGTCCCATGCATTCTTGAATTCCTCCACTGTTTGTGAGTCCACTACCTCCTCAGGAAGGCTGTTCCATGTATCCATAACCCTCTTGATGAAAAAATACTTCTGCACATTACCTTTAAGCCGTCCTCCCTCTGTCTTTAAATTGTGCCCCTTGTTCTTGCACATCTCTTTTCTGAAAGAAGCTACCATCTTGGACTCTGTTGATTCCCTTGATGTACTTGGAAAGTTTCTATTATGCCCCCTCCCTCCTCTCCTCAAGTATATACATGTTAAGTTTCTTTAATCTTTCTTCGTATGTCTTCTGGTGCAGACCCTGCACCATTGTAGATTACCCTCCCCTGGACAGCCTCCATCCTGTCTATGTCCTTGTGGAGATGGGGTCTCCAGAACTGGACGCAGAGCTCCAGATGAGGTCTCACCAACTGTCTGTACAAAGGGATAACAACTTCCTGTTTTCTACTGGTGATGCCTCTCCTATGCATCCCAGTATCCCACCAACTCTTCTTACTGCCTTCTCATTGCTTTCCCACCTTTGGTCATCTGATATGACTACCCCCAGGTCCTTTCCATTTCTGTAGTTGTTATTATCTCACCCCACTCCCATTGTGTACTCTTCCCTGGATTTTGTTTCCCAGGTGCATTACTTTGCACTTCTTTGCATTGAATCTAAGCTGCCATATATTTGACCGTTCCTCCAACCTTGCCAAGTCCCTTTGCATCATCTCCACCCCACCTTCTGTATCAACCCTGTTGCAGATCTTTGCATCATCTGCAAAGAGACATACTTTTCCTTCCAGTCCCTCTGCAATGTCACTTATAAAGACATTAAGAGGACCAGTCCCAATACTGAACCCTGTGATACCCCACTACTAACCCCGTTTCTTCAGAGTAAACTCCGTTTACTATTACCCTCTGTATCCTGTTGTCCAGCCAATTTTTAACTCAGGCTAACACCTTGGGACCCAGTCCAAGGCTGGCTAACTTGTATATTAATCTTTTGTGTGGGACTGTGTCAAATGCCTTGCTAAAGTCTAGGTAGACCATGTCCACTGCCCCTCCTGGTCTACCACATTGGTCACCCAGTCAAAGAAATCTATTAGATTTGTCTGATAGGATCTTCCGCTGTGAATCCATGCTGCCTTGGGTCCTGTGCCCACTGACCTCTAGGAACTCAACAATTCTTTCCTTTAGAAGTGATTCCATCATTTTCCCTACCAGTGAGGTCAAACTAACAGGTCTGTAGTTTCCTGCCTCTATCTTGCTCCCACTTTTGTGAAGGGGTACGTCTGCTCTCCAGTCCTCCTGTACTACACCATCCTCCCATGATTTGTTAAAAGGGTAGTCAGTGGTTTCACTAATCTATCCTTAGTTCTTTTAGAATTCTTGGGTGAATCCCGTCAGGCCCCATTGCTTTGTCCACCTTCAGTTTTAAGAGTTCTTTCAGGACCCTTTACTTCTGAATGTTACCTTTTCTCCTTAACCTTCCCGCCACCTCTTTTGAGAACCATAGTGTTTTTTTCCTTCATTTTGCTTGTTGATTTGCTTCACACAAAGGCTTGTTGCCTCTGTGATGGCTGTTTGATTTTTCCTCATTGTTCCTCCACCCTCCTTCTTGCCAGTTTGCTAGCGCTTTTCTGAGGCACTCTCTCATTTCCCAAAGTCAGCCTTCCACAAGTCCAACACTCTTGCTTTTGTATGGCTCGACTCTATGGCTGTTGTTTATTGTGAACCACACTGTTTTGTTGTCACTTGTTCCCAGAGGTCTGTGTTGGGGGCCATACTTTTCAACATATACATAGGGGCATTACAGAGGGTCTACAGGGGAAGGTGTGTCTGTTTCATAATCACATATGTAGTAATAGGGTTGATACAGCGGAGGGGGTGGAGATATGAGGGAGGATTTGGCCAGGCCGGAGGAGTGGCCAGAAAGGTGGCAGCTGCAGTTCAACACAAAAAGTGCAGCATTAACATATAGGGTGGTCAACCTGAAGGCAAAATATTGGCTTAGAGGGAGGAACTGGAAGTAACAGAGCAGGAAAGAGACCTGAGGATCACCATTTCAGACAATCTGAAAGTCCAGAGTCAGTGCGACAGAGCAGCAGAAAAGGCATTCAGAATACTGGCATGCATAGGAGGGATTCACAAGTAGGAGGAGGAGGGAGGTGATCCTGCCACTATACAAAACCAGGTCAGATCTCACATGGACTATGAGGTCCAGTTCTGGAGGCCATACCTGCAGGGGTACAAGGACAGGCTGGAAAGGGTCCAGAGAAGAGTAACCAAAAATGGTGTGGGGCTGCAGGGGAAGTTATATGAGAAGATACTGGGAGAGCTGGGCCTGTACACACTGGAGGAGATGGGGGATATGGTGGAGACATTCAAGTACTTGAAGGGCATAAACAGGTGAAGGTCAACAACATCTTCAACATGAGTAAGAACAATTTCACTAGAGGGCATACCTACAACTAGAAGAGGAAGATTCAGAGGGATATCAGGGGAGGTTCTTACTGAGAGGGTGGTATGGCCACGGAACAGACTGCCAGAAGGGTGGTGGGGGTGGATACAGTAGACAACTATAAAAGAGCCTGGGATACGTATATAGGTTTAACGGGTAGGGGGCAGGCGGTAATGGAGGGAGGGGGTCTTCCTGGGGGGTTGCAGACAGACTGGATGGGCCATGGGGTCCTTTTCTGCCAACAGATTTCTATGATTCTGTGATTCTATGATTGTCACACCTCCCCCTTCCAGCACGGTCTTGTCTAGAGATGGCAAATCCAGGAATAGCAACAGAGGAGTCAGAAATGTTATCATTGAGCCATGACTCCATAAGTATTAGCACACCAGAGCAAGTGATGCTGTGAGTGGTAAACAATAAGTCAGTTTTTGGGAGGAGGCATAGTTTTGAGTAGGTGAAGTATAGCACTGGCACAGGACAATGGGAAGAGGGAGGAGCAGGGTAGGAGTGAGAAATGGGACCAGAATAGATGGAAAGGTGCAGATGTTGAAGCACGAGTAAGGAACAGATAGCCTAAAAGAGGTATGAAGGGGTAATGGGGTGGTAGAGTGACTGGAAGGAAGGAGAAGGAAGGAGTAATGACAGCAGGTATGCATAATAGGAGAGAGCAAGACAGAGCTAGCAACATGATAGAAAGCAGGTTACAAGCATGAGGAGGGAGACAGAGAGAGAAAGAGATGAAATACTAACAATCAAACTAGTGCAGAGGTATACAGTGGTAAAGAGCACAGAGAGTGAGATCTAACTGGAGTTTTGACTCAAACAGATTTGGCTTCCTTATTAAACCCTTGCAGTGCTGCAGACCCCTATACATTCCAATTCTCTTGGCAGCCTAAGGGTTAAGTAAAAAAAGGGCAGTAGGAGGAAGTGGAAACAGGTAGATGAAAGTAATAGAAATTTCAGCATCTGGGAGGACACTGCCTACAGTTGATGTAATTGGACAGCTAGCTCAGATTAGGTGGAGAACAATGCAGAGAAGCCCATTTAAAGGAAAACTACACCCAAAACTTGAAAAATATATGCTGTGCAGAGTGTTTTAATTTGTATGTGAAGTTCTAGTGTTTCCTTCCCTCTGACTGGTATTAGAGTTTTTCCTAAATTAGCCTGTTAGCTTTAGGGTAGTTTGACGAATTCTTGAGATCACCATATCAAATAGCTTTACTTGCATTTCTTTGTCCCACAATGCACATTGTTTCATGTGATGGTGATGTAGCAGAGCCCATAAATCCAGCAGAAAGCATAGCATTACAATCAGTTCACAACAATAGAGATGGCTATATTTTAAAATCTGTAGAATTCAGCTTGGTGACCACCCTCATCCTAAAGTTTTACTGTCCTGAAAACTTTGCTGCTGGTAACTTTTGTGCAGCTTGTAAAGCTTCAAGATATTTAGTTTGTTTGGCATGTGTGTGCTGAATGCTGGGTCTCTCTTACATCACAGTCACGTGAGACAAGATGCACTGTGGAACAAGAAATACAATTACACTATCAGGTATGAAGATCCCCAGGGTCAGAAACTAGTATAAAGTTGGCAGGCTAATTTGGGGAAAACTCCTAATACCAGTCAGAGGAAGAAAAACACTAGAAAGTCAATATACAAATTAAACACTGCACAACACATAGTTTTTCAAGTTTTGGGTGTAGCTCTTTAAAGAGTGTTGGGGAGGTAGAATGATTACTCTGGCAATAAACTGCAGCAAGGCTAATTAAAGTCCAAAAGAGAAATAGCAGCTGCAGCAGTGAGCTAGTCAAGACCGCAACAGTTCTCTTTTAGCAGCGGTTCTAATACAATTTGGCAGCAGCATTACACTTTAGCAGCTGTATCTATATTACAACACAATCACTGTTTGAAGCAGAGTACATATTGAGGGTCAGAGCTTTAGTCCGATTTAAAAAAGTGATAAGCCATGGAGCTGGAGGGGCAATCACTGAAAAACTGAATAATGAGCACTGAAATTCAAAAGCAGGAGCTGGCAGGAGGTGTACCTGGAAGGCTGTCCGGGCAAGTAAACTTGGAGGCAGGCGCAACTTCAGGAGCCACACCACAATGTACAGTGCTCAGTCAGGGCAGGGGAAGCTGGAAGGGCTGTCCAGGCAAGACAGTGTGGAGGCGGGTGGCAGCTTCTGCTTAATAAAGGGAGGTGGGTGGGCAGAGGGGACAGTGACAAAGCAGAGATACTGAACAAATATCTGCTCAGTATTCACAAAGAAGGGGGTAGGTACCTAAACCAAATAATAGAAGTACACTGGATGGGGGGTCAATACCAGTCCATTCGCAGAAGAAAGGGTCCTGAAAGAACTCCAAAAACTGCAGGTGAACAAAGCAATGTGGCCTGATGGGATTCACCCCAGAATTCTAAAGAATTAAGGGAGAACTAGTGGCACCACTGACTATCCTTTTAATAAATCATGGGAGGATGGGGTGGTACCTGAGGACTAGAGGAGGGTGAATGTGATTCCCTTTCACAAAACTGGGAGCAAGGCAGAGGCAGGAAACTACAGACCTGTTAGTGTCGGTGCCTGTGGAAGAATATGTCCATTCATGGACCACATGAGATTGGTGCTGGATCTGCCTGGATGCTGACCACTTACAAGGATTGTTGCAAAGCCTGCTTCAGCATGGACCTCCACCTCAAGCTTTGGGCTGAGGCTGAGGAGATCAGCTACCAGAACTGGTGTGGCCAGTCCAGAGCCACCAGATCATCCATGCCTTGTCCCTTCACACCTTGAGCAACACCTTGTGGATCAGGGAAGAGGGAAGGAACATGGACAAATGAGGCCTAGGGTACAGGGCCTTGAAAGTGCATCCTCATCAGTGTCCCACACTGGGGGCAGGTTCAAATAGCCTCAGCTTTGCATTCTCCTGGGAGGCAAACAGGTCAACCAGGGAGTGTCCCACTGGAAGAACAGGTGATTGACTACCTCCTGGTGGCGAGACCACTCATGAGATGCCTTCCCTACTCAGTTGAGGTGTCTGCTCCCTCTCCTGGGGTGGGATACAGGGTCTCTCCAAAGCAATAGGGACCCCCAGTGGAAACTGGGAGTACAGCTAGCAGGGAGCACAAAAGAGGGAGGAGCATGGCAGATGTCTACGGGATCTCCGCAGATGTCATTGCATGCTCTGCTCCTGGAGGAAACCTACTAGAAAAATCCCTTGGCATGGATAGGCAGCGGCTCCCCTCAGTACCAACTGCCACACACTATAACCAACCTTGCCTCCACCCCCTCCTCCTGCCCTTCCACCACTTCAGGCGGCACTGGATTATAAAATAGAGTACCAAGGAGTGGTGGTGGTGGTGGCCCTGACTCAGGGGTCTCAGAGCTTGGCAGTTTCCTGATCGGTGCATGTGGAGGACAGTTACCCCATGAGGAAACAAGGGATCAGGTAAGCGGTTAGAGTGGTCGGTGAGCAGGGGTAGCTCGAGAGAGTTCCAGGATCAGCAGGGTGCTAAAAAAGTTTAAAAAAAAAACACCTCCTGGTGAACAGACCACTGTGAGATGCCTTGCCCACTCAGCTGAGGGCATCCACCAGCTGGATGGGGACACCAGCACATGGATCACCAGGAGATCAGTGTCCAGACAGCACATGAGGGTCCAGGTGGAGGCTTCCCCCATAACTGAAGGAATGCATCCCACCTGCTTGTTGAGGTAGTACATGGTTGTAGTGTTGTCCATCTGGACCTGCATGACTTCGACCATGAACAGATGGAGCAAAGGCCCGTCAGAGCAAGACACACTGCATGGAGTTCCAGCAGGCTGATATGACATCAGGACTCCTTGGAGGTCCAGAGCCTTTAGGCCCTGTGGCTCCTGGTGGGCTCCACAGCCACCAGAGGTGCAATCGCTAAAGAGTGACCGCTGGCTATGGTGGATGAATGGGACTTCTTCCTGCAGATTTTCTGGGACTTGCCACCACTGGCTGGCATCCCACCAGCTGCATCACCCTGACTGGTTGGTCCAGTTGATCAAGGCACTGAGACCACTGAAGGGCCCACTGCAACTGCAGGCGGCACATCCACCAGTGGGCCCACTGGATCATGCTGGTGCTGGATGTCATGTAGTCTAGCAGTTGCAGGAAGTCTGGAGCAGAGTGCAGTGCCCAACCTGAAATGATCAAGAAGAAAGTAAGATCCGCCACCCAGTCCACTGGGAGTCTGACCTTGGTTCAAAGGGTGAACAAGAAGACCCATGGTAGAGCAAGTCTAGAGACAAATCCCTGGGTCATTTGAACTCCTCCCGGAATGAACTGGCACCAGTCCAGGTAAGGGTACACCGGATCTCTCAGCACTGCTTGAATGCTGCCACCACTGCTGTGCCCTTGGCGAAGATCCTGGAGGCTGAGGAGAGGCCAAAAGACATGGCCAAGAACTCATACAGCACCCTTCTGAGTGGAACCAAAGGAACTACTGGTGGGATAGACAGGTCATGTTGTGATAGAAGATGTCCTGGAGGTCCAGAGAGCAGAACCACATGTCCCGCTCAAGGGATGTAATCATTTGTTCAGAGCAATGACCGAACTTGCCCTTCCAGAGTTACTGGTTGAAATCGTGAAGGTCCAATATTAGGCACCATCCCCATCCATTTGGGAACCAGGAAATATCTGAGATTTCATCAAGGCACAGGTCAGGAAGCATAGGAAAAACCAGGAGCAGTTGTAGAATTCACAAAAGTGTTTATTAGTACTAGCAGTACCTTAAAAAATAAACTTGTTCAGTATAACTATTTACAAAGCAGAATACACAGAGAAGATCCATCTGAGTTTTCCTTCAGTCTCTGTGTGTCTGTGTCTCTCTTTTACAGAAATTGCAGCTCTCTTTAAGTCCTTGCAACCCCTGTCCTTAACAAGCATCTTGTTTTTTCTAAAATGTTCTTGTATGTTTCAGGCAGGTGCGAAATAACACAATGTCCCAGAACTGAGGCCCCTTCTCTACATCTTCTGAAAAGGGCTTAAAACTGCTCTCAGGTTAACCCTTGAGTTCCCAATAGCTTTTGCAATCATCTCAAACTATAATTACATACATTTCAACAGTAACACTATATAATTTCTAAACAAAGGGATCCCAATATCAGTTACATTTCCACATGATAATTTTCATATAGTTTTATACCAGCAGATATGCAAGGGAGGAAAAGACAGAAACGGCAAGTGAGGGTAGAGCGATAGCGAGAGACAGAGAATTGCAAGACTGTCAGGTGATCGAGTCCCAGGTCTCACAGGAAAATTTGGTTGCACAACCAGACAGACAAGACAGGAAAGGAAAGAACAGAACAGATCCCTGCATTCAAACTCTCCATAACAACTGGAACAGGGTCCTATTCAACTCTGTCACATAGATAAAGCCCAAGCGGACCATGGAGTCTGGAACATGAGCTACAATGCCTTTCTGAAGGAGCTGAGCAACGGCCTCCCTGCAGGCATGGGCTCAAAATGGCAGGAAGACCCTCAAAGTCTAGAGTCAAACTGCAACCCTCCACTCTGCGCACCTACTTACCCGATGTGATCATGGAGCAAGCATTGGAAAAGTGGCTGAGCGAGCCAACCCCTATGGGAACCCAAGGCCAAAGCAGGACAGACATGGGAGTGACACCCATGAACCAGCACTGGGCAGGTTTGGCAGAGCCTTCAGTACTGGCACCTGGGGTGCCTCAGCTCACTAGCCACCTTAGAGCTGGAAACAGCAAGCTCAAGGTCAGCACTGCTGGGGCTGCAGTGGTCTGGGCAGAGCATCAGATGGTGCTGAAACTGAAAGGGCTTCATCTTTGTTTCAGGCTCTTTGGGTCCTTCTGAGAGGATATAATGGAATCCACAATGGTGTTGGATCTCTTGATCCAGGTAAGGTTACCATCCACAGCCCAACCAAACAGGTCAGTACCCAAAAGGACACTGCCAATTTATGTATCTGCCATAAAGGCCAGGATCCTCAAACATGCCCAGCACCGCATGGTGACCACCGTGGCCCTGGATCTGGTGCAGGAGTCACTGATGTCCAAGACCATTTTGGAGTTGTTGCTTGGCAGCAAACATTCCCTGGTCCTGGACCATCTTGACTGCTAACTGTAAGTCTGCAGGGAGGTGGGGAAGAACCTGGTCCAAAACTCTCATGACAGCATGGGAGAAGTTGGCCATCATGACAGCTGAACTAGCCAGATAAAGACACAGGAGGAGGTGGCATATACTTTCTTCACCACATGGTCCAGTTTCTTGGACTCTTTGTTAGGGGCTTGTCAACATCTCAACATTGCCTATCTGCCAGAACACTGAATCTGCCACCAGACCTTCAGACAAAGGGTGGTCATTGAAACTGGACAGACACCCAATAGGAACCACATATTTGCAGACCATGGGCCGAGGCACTGGGAAAGAAGGCCTGACATTGCCACAGATCAAGAGTGGGATCTGGGATGGCTTCTGTCACAAGGAAAACCCAACCTGGTCATCCCTGTCTGGAATTTTGGCCAGGGGGTACTTAGCCCACTTTTGGACTGGCTTCAATAGGATCCCCATGGACTTGAGATCATGCAGAGCAAAGCCCTAAAGGAGACTGGCCCAAACTCAGTGGTGAGCTCCTTGAAGGACTCCCAGTCTAAGGCTGGATTCAAAGAGAGTGCATGGGCGTTCTCCGAGTCCGAGGACTCCTCAAACTCCACCCTCAACCTAGGCTCCCTGGACAATCTGCAGCTCATCAGTGTGAGTGATTTTCATTGAGAGACTGACTGGGAGGTTGGAAGCAGGAAAGGCAGCCTTGGATGGGCTCCATGCAAAGGCTGTGGAGGTGGGGGCCCACCCAAATGGGAGGAGAAGCTGGAGTTGGCCCAGTCAGCAGAACTGGAGTATGTTGTGGCAAGAGTGACTATGGAAGCCGCCAGTAACTTAGGTGGGTGTGGGCGCACATGGATCCACTGCTGCCAGATGAGCTCTTCATAATGGCACTGCAATTTGTAGTGGATCTGTCCCATTTGTTATGCAAAAGGAGTTAAATGTAAGGATTTGTTCTATCCTCTCTTTTCTGTCTTGTTGCACAACCAAATTTTCTTGTGAGACCTAGGAACTGATCACTCTGAGCGTCTCGTGATTCTCAGCCTCTTGCTGTCTCTCTACCTTCACTTACAGTTTCTGTCTTTCCTTCCCCTTGCATATCTGCAGTTATAAAAATCATGTGAATCTTTATGAAACTGGGACCCCTTAGTTTGAAACTGTATATAATTGTACTGTTGAAATGATTGCAAAAGCTATTTGGCACTCAAGGGGTTAACCTGAGATGCTGGTTTGCAAACTCTTTGCAGAGCTGGCAACAAGAGGTCAGTTCTGTCAACATGTTCTTTTGCTACACCTGCAAGGAAGGAAGCTGACAAAGTTCTAATGCATTTTGAGAAAAACAGGATGTCTTCTTAACGGTTCCCAGACAAAGCCTTATAAAAGAGCAGCTGTCCTTTTGCTAGAGAGAGAGAGAGAGGAAGACTGAGAGACTGAAACTTGGAATTACATACCCTCAGATGAATGACTTTGTTTCTCTGTTTGTACTGCCTTTGTAAATAGATATACTAAAAATGTTTATTTTTATTTTGCTACACTTAATAATAATACTAAAACACTCACTGCAAATTTTAGAACTGCTCCTGGTCATCCTATGCTTCCTGACCTGTGCCTCGATGACAGAGCCTGTCTTCATCTGAAAACCAGGAGGATAAAGAGCACTGACAGCACTTCATGGTGAATGCCCAAGAGTGGGAATGCTGAGATTCCGTGGATCTTGAGCGTGAGCCTGATCGAGACCTCAGTCAATGATGGTCAGGCCAACTGGGAGTAGAAATGGGGAAAGCACTGTGCGGTTGAGTGAAGCCAAGCCCTAAGGAATCCCGAGGGTTAATCTCCCAAGAGGAGACAGCCGTATCAGCCTACCTGTCTAGCCACTCCTGAGAGAGGGTCATGAGGACCGGAGTCCTGATCAAAGAGTCGTCCCCACCATCCTCTGACAATGGGTTGATAGGGTCAAGAAAAATCTTGGTAGGTTGGTCGACTCACGTCTCGACTGGCCAAGGGCCAGTGGTCTGGACTGTGACAACAGGAGATTTAGAGGCCTAAGAAGACTTTGACCCTCAAGAAGGGCCTGGCATAGTCTCGAAGGCTCCAGAGAATGAAGCACCAATCCCACTGGAAGAAGTATGGGGACCAAGGCCACATCCGCCGCAGCCTCCTCAAAGGCAACAAGCTGCACCACCAAATCCCACCGCCACGGACACCGCCCATTTATTGTCCTTGGAATGAATGGGAGGAATCTGCTCGTCCAGGTGGCTAAGAGGAGGAGAACATAATGGTCCTCCAGCATGGCGGGTTGAAGGGAGCACAGGCCGTAGCCTGTGGATCATGCAGAACCTTGAAGCAATCTATGCACAAGGCATGAAGATTGGTGCACAACAACTTCTGGTTACAAGCAGGGCATGGCTTGAACCCTGACTGGTTTCTGGTCATCGTGCTCCATTGAAGTAATTAGCAAATACACTATGCAGTCAAAAAACTGAAGGCCAAGTTGGGACTACACTACACGTAAGGAGCTGCGAATGAGGGGCTGTGATGCCCAGCAGAAAGGAAGATCTGACATCACGGGTGATGCTGAGGAGGTGCCACATGGGTGTGTGGGAGGAGCTTAGTTTGAAAACCTTCTAGCAATAATTAAAGGAAAGGAAAAGCTGCTTAAGTGTGGATATTGCACCACGTCCATGGACCTAGAAGAACAAATTACTTACCACAGTAATATTGTTCCTTCTAAGGGATGTCACAGTAGGATTAAACATATGCGGTCAGCTCAGAATCTTGGACTGCACCAGAGCTGTGACGGAATGTGGAATGAATGCAAATCATGGAACTAGTGTGACAGAAATGGGCATGAGTGGTCACTAGCAACTGTACAAATAACTTTACTCGCATAGGTGCCCCACACATATTTGATTTGTGCAACAGGATTTTTGGGTTCAGTTTTGTTATATTTTATTTTTTAAGTTCCGTTTCATGTTTTTCTCTGTTCCTGGTTGCTGTGTTTGGTTTGCAGGGTTGCTGTGCTGAGACAGAGGAAAATGGCTTTTCTTTCTGAAGAGTGTTTCGCTTAAAATGTGGTTCTGGTTTGGGGAGGGGATTTGGTTAGAGGTGCATTTTGTGAGTCATTGGGACTATGATAGCTTGGGTTGTAAAGAGCACTGTGAGAAAGTGAAAGTGAAACTGGCATGCAGTACTGCTGAGCAGACAGCACAGGTGGTGGTGGTGGTTAGTGATGTAGTCACTGTGTAGATAAATTGGTGATGATGTAATCGCTATGTGGATAACTTGAAGTTATCCACATAGTGATTATCCTACTGACTATGCACAGTGACTCAGATAATAGTTATGTGTCGTTTTATCCTGACACCTGTTGCATAAAACAGGTATCTATAGAGCTGTTTAAATGGATCGTAACAATTAACAGATACATGGTAAATGGTTGGTACATTCAAAGGGAACAAGAATTATCTATTCAAAGGGGGCTATAAAAATGCTGAAAGACAATTACAAGGAGTGTTGGCTTGGTTAACATCTGAGAGGGTTCTAAGCTTTGAGCCACTGCTCTAACTACGTCTGTGGAACTGACAGATAACATAGGAATTCAGTCTCTCTCTCTCTCCCCCAAGCGTAGTAGAAGGTAAGACAGAATAGCATACCTTAGTTAACAGCCCTCTTCTTTTCATCATCTGTCATTTAAAACCATTTGTTTATTTGTCCTGCAACAGTGTTCTTCTCTTGTGTTAGACATATAAATATCCTGTAATGCAACTTTTGACCTTAAGTAGAACGATTACCTATTTATTTATTTATTTACACAGCAGTTGTGGCTGTGTTTTTAAATTATTCTAAGGTATTTTATGGTTTCCACTGGCAAAGGAAAACTCTGTTAGCATCCGCCACCCAAAAGGCACACTACCAGACTTTAACCTGTGTAATTGCATGTTTGAGCTCTGTGCAGGGGAAGGTGATTTTTGCTGGTGCAAACAGCTGGTGGCAGCAGAAAATGGACACCTTTCTGAAAGCTGCTAGCCAGAGAGAGAGAGAGAGAGAGAGAGAGAGAGAGAGAGAGAGAGAGAGAGAGAGAGAGAGAGAGAGAGAGAGAGAGAGAGAGAGAGAGAGAGAGAGAGAGAGAGAGAGAGAGAGATGGTTTGTCACAAATGTGGCTGTCGAGGTACGTGAGTATAAAGATAACACTGGACACAGTAATAGGGTACAACACACCCGCAGTGTGTTTTATTAAATAAATATAAATAAAACACTTAAAACAGAGCAAGAAAATAAACAATAGCTCAAGGCTATTTCACCTTACTTCAGGTATCTCAAAATAATTCATCAGCTTTTCTGCTGTTAGAGATAAATTCCTGTTCAGGTACAGGTCCTTCTGTTTACCTTACTCCAGGTAAGTGAGACTGGCTATGTAGCTAATCTGACTCTTTTTTTTATATTATTTAATTTTTCCTCCTTTGTTGCGGAGCAGGCCCCAATGACCGCTGGCTGCTGGCCCCAAACCCCGGACTGGGTCTGGCATATGCTATTGTGCCTGACACACACAGAAATTAACAAGACACTCCTCAGGGGCTCATAACTGAGAACCAGGTGGCCATGCCTCTTGTGTCCAGGGGCACAGCCATGAGCCACTGTGGTCACCCACAATTTTCCACGTTACTTGCCCCTAGGGGCTGGATGTGCAATGATGTCTGCTGCACTTTTGCGCAGACAACGTCTGCCTCCCTCCCTTGGAATGCACACTACTGACAGTGCACTCAGCCTCTGCTAGGGTACCACTGCGCATACCACATAGCCTGGTGACTCACCCCTGAGGAAGGAGAGCAGTCCTGGAATGCTTAATCCTTCCTCTCCCCTGCCGGCTCCTGGCGCCCGAGTTCGTTCCAGACCGGGTCACCAGCGTGGCATGAGGTGTGGTGTCCAGCACCTCAACCCTCAGTGCCACCGGCCAGTCAGCTAATCTGACTTGGTGTTTGAGGAGGCTTATATAGCCCTCCCACTTATGGAACAGTCCCTCCCATAACATCCAATTAGTTCTAGAACAGCCCTAATTAGGAAACTCCTCCTCTATTACATAATGAGATTTAGCTTAAGAGTATAAATACAACCCTCAAGGGCCGCTGTCCCCCTATAAATCCCTTTCCTGAGGTCTTGCTAGCAGGTCGGCACCTATTTTCTATATGTGCAAACAGTGCAAACATTTATTGTATTTATACATGTGCTGTATTGTTATAGTATATGGACACTAGACCTTTAATTTATCTCTCAGGACTCTATAATGGGCTCCTTTAGAGACCCATGGTGTCTCTTCTTTAATTTGCTTTATCTCTTTATTGTGTTTAGTTTATTCTGCAGCCCTCTCCTTATTCTGAGGGCTACTCTCTCTCTGAAGCATTTCCACAGATAGGGACGTTCCTGTCCCTTTAAATCATGTGATTTCCATGTTGCAGCAGAGCGGCAGACTATTAGAGAATCATTCTCTAGCTGCTCTGCTTTGGGGCTCTGCATAAACTTGGTAAGCCCTTTTATTTCTGTTTATACTGGGCTGTAGCTTTTCTGTCCAGGGACAGCATAGCCCTTTTATTTTCAAGTGCTTGCTTTTCAGAGTGCTCTATTCATTCAGAGAAGCGGGCTGCTGAAAGTGAAAGTAAATGCCACCCGCTTTGAAATGTGACACAGCAGTTCAGTGAGAGAGAGAGAATGAAGAGTGAGTGCGCTCCTCCTTTCAGCAATATCTTGCTCCCTTTTCTCTTAGACCCTCGGGTCTTTTTCTTTCATTTTATGCACTGTTGCACTTTAAACATTTATTTCTCTGGCACCTTATATATTCAGTACTTCTGCACCACATATAGACATAAACTGGCATAAGCAATTTAACTTATAAAGACATAATTAAGCACTTTAACTCATTCTATGCACAAAATGCACTTTATATTACTGCATTTATTCAACCAGCACCTTATACTTCTTAAGGCACTTTGTATGTTTGCATAAATGCCATAAATGCACCTTATTTCATTCTTGTCAGCTGGCCTTAGCCTGGAGCATTATTGTGGGAGCTCCTGGTGAGGATGGAACTATCAAAATTAGAAATAAAAATAGTAGGAAACGTTTATTGTGAGATAGAATAGATTGATGTAGGTGGCCAACCTATGTCAGGGGTGGAAAAGGTAAAGTATAGTATAGAAAGATACTGTTGCACAACAGATTTCAGTAGGAAAAGAAGAAGATAGGAAAGGCATCCCTCCACGGGATTATCAGAGTGGCAGAACACAGTTCTGCCAAGTGTTCAACTCAGATTCTCTGACTGTCCCAGAGCTGTGATTTGGGCAGACTAGGCGGCCAAGCGGTCCTCATCTGCTGTCAAAGTCTATGTTTCTATGTGATGGAATATGGAATGAATACAAATCATGGAACTAGAATGTTACATTCAAACAGTTGCCTCTAGGTGGACTGTGTTCCATCTAACAGTCAGATTAATTTTCATATATGAAAAAACACTAAACTATCCAAACAAAGTAATTGTAACCTAAATCAATAGCAATTAATACCCTCCTCCTGGTAAAGAGGATGGGTTCCTAGCAGGATACAAAACAAGACAAAAAGAGCTAGGCCCCTAGTCATACCTGTGTGCATCAAAAACATTAAGTTAAGCCAATGATTAAAGGCAACATAAAGAACCCATATGAGTATTGCTGAACCTTGTTCAGGTTATATAAGGGAGGTAGGGATGATGGGAGGTATAATCCTACTGGGAGATCCATTGGAAGAAATATTACTATGTTTAAGTAATGTTTTCTTCAATGCTCAAATCCCCAGTAGTATTAGACATATGCTGACTACCAAGCAGTGCCTTGGGAGGTGGGCACAGAACCTACTTAGGGAAAAAGGTTCTGCAATACTGCAGTGCCAAACCTAGCATCACTCCTGGACTGAGCGTCAAGGTAATAGTGCTTTGTGAAGCTGTGGACTGTACTCCAGGTAGCCGCTTTACAGATTTCCAACAAGGAATGTCCCTTGCAGCTGCTACAGAGGCAGCAGTTCCACGAGTGGAATGTGCCCTGAGATGGCCATTTCTCACAGCCTTACTGTAGCAGAATTGGATGTAGGATACTATCCAATGTGCAACTGACCTTTTGAGGCAGGCCTGCCTTTTCCACTTCATCATAAGTAATGAACAATTGTGAGTGGGAATCTCTCAGGCCCTTGGTACAAGTGATGTAATAGCTGGAGACCTTTACATCCAAACTATGAAGCTTCAATTCCCTGAACTGGACTTGGCTGTGAAAATACAGGAAGGGTGATGGACTAGTTCAAATGAAACTCCGATACCACCTAGAAACATAGAATTTGATGGCAGATAAGGACTGCCAGGTCCATCTAGTCTGCACGTGGTTTTACCATGCTGCAGCGACCTCACCCTGGAGACATCCCTGACAGCAACAGCCACAGTGCCAGTGTCGGTAATGCGGTGTCAGAGATGCCTCCGTGTTTCCATCGGGGCTGCATCTCCCCAACCCCCGGTCTCTAGGATCTAACTCCGAGTTGGAGTTGGAGTTGGACCGAGGGGTACACTCTAAGAGGCAGTGTCGGTGTCTGGCAGAGACCATCACAGTGACATGCAGGTTTTGCTTAAATCTTGTTGCTGTGATGGAAGTAGATTTAGGGTGATCACATCTTGATGTCTTTCCTGGTCTACTTATATCTGTTTTTTCTATCTATATTGTTTACAGTGTTTGGAGATATGTGATTATTGCAGACCTTGCTTCCCTATATGTTTGCTCATTTATGTATATATTTCTTGTATCGAATGAAGATGTCTTGATATGTTTATAATGTTTATAATATTAATGGACCATATTGCTAAAGAGTGGCATACTAATTAAGCAATAAAGGCATGACCAGGGTTATGTTAATGGTCTGTATAATCACCCTCCTAGGGGCATAATGTGGCACGAGGCATTGCCGAGTGCTTACTTCCCAAAGGGTGACTAACTGACCATTAATATAACCCTGAGTGCCTTTATTGCTATTATAATAAAAAATGTTTTTTAAACAGTGTTAAACTTTGTTCAATATATGGATAAGCTGTACAAGTATATTAATAAAAGATTAACATAAGGCTGTTAGAATGTTTACAGCCAATCAGAAAGCTTCATTTCTCAGACCATTGTTATAATTCCTCATATGATGTATGTTTTAATGAATTATTTACTTAGAATATTATTGAGAGAATTCAAGTGTTTAGTCAGTACTACAAAATGGAAGGTATCTAAAATTGAATTAAATAAATGAACTGACTAATCTTGTAAGTCTGCAGATGTAGTACACACATATATATATTTATAAAGACATATATATACAAAATAAAAATCTTTGTTAGTTTAATACACCTTTCATATATGTGTGTATATATAGAAGTTTTGTATGAATTGATTTGTTTATAATAGATTTTTTGCAAAATGTATTGTTGTCACCTGTTGTTGACATCATACACTGATTTTGTATAAATGTGGACCTGTTTCTTTACTTAGCCATACCTCCTTGAAGGCTAAACGCCACAAGTGCAGGGGTCCTGGCCATATTTCTTTGGTTACTAATAAATGCCATTTAGCATAAATTTTGCTGTCTGGAGTCGCTCTTACTACTTACTTTGGCAGTGGTGGGGAACCAGTGTTGGGCATGTGGCGGTGGCACTGGCAGGGCCATCGCCTATCTAATCTGGAGGGTATTCTCTCCTTCTCCTCCTGTTTTCTGGAGCCCTCCCTCCCCCCATGCATGTTGCACATCTGGACGCTGGCACACGGCAACCCTGCCCCAGCAGCCACGCCTCCCTCACGTGCAGCTCTGGCACTCTGTGGTGCCCTGTCTCCACCAGAGGCTGCCAGAGCGCTGAGTGATCCCCACCTCCCACCCAGGAAAGGAGAGCAGCCTGTGAGTGCTCGATCTATCTTCCTTCCTGCCAGTCCCTGACACCTGAGTTCACTCCTGAACTCGGGTCATCAGTGTATGCAAGGTGTGGCATCCAGCACCTCAACCCTCAGTGCCACCGGTCTGTGGCAGCGGTCATTTTAATGCTCCATGACCTCCTTAGACAGCATTCTAGAGCCACATGTAATTTGTTTGAGAAAAGAAAAAAAGGAGAGAAAACCAGCTCTGACACCATCATAACAAATTTAACATACTGGCTCTTGAGCTTTAACTTAAGTGCTTGTATCACTATCCAAAATAAGGCAAATGTTTATCATCGCTCACAAAGAAAAACAATCATTTTTAAAATCAGTCGCTACTCATCGCCTTCGAAAGTCTCCTCACTAGCTTTCTTAACAAAGTTAGCTTTAATCATTTAATCCTTACCCACCTCCAGTGGGTCAGGGTAGGAGTATATGCGACTAGAATAGGTAATCCGAATCTTGCAGGAAACTGTAGAGAGTGATTGACTCTCAAGGTTAATCCATCCGGACTGCGTCAAAACTCTTTCTGCGCTGTCTGGTAGAGTAACTTAGATCCAGGAAAAGATATATCTGACTTGCATCAGGAGACTGCATCTGTCTTTTTGGGATTCATAGAGAATATGATCTTTATATGCTGTCCTGTGGAGATGATCAAAATGCTCCTAGGTTGACCTGAGTTAGTTGGGCACTGTCTCGGTGTTGTGTGGTAGGCTTTAAAGAGGTGAGCCACCAGTGAGACAGTGAGATATTCAGACATTGCTCCAGAAGTTGTGTTACATATGCACCAGATCATCCCTTCATTTTCTGTCTTGTATTCCCAATAGCTGCAAGTTTGCTGATCGAGGCTCCGTTCTCAAGGTGTTCAAGCCTCCATACGTAGGAGCTTGTTTTCTGCAAATTACACCTGTAACTGCGCTTCGATGTATTTTCTGCCATTTCAGCTGCCGATTTTACTTCCTCGGAAACTTGCGCCAATTTGGAGTCCTGAGTAGCAAATCTGTTGTGGAGACCTTCCACTTTCTTATCCAAGTTTTGGATAGCATGTAGCAGTGCTGTATTTGACAGTTCCCCACCAACCGCTACCTCGGGGCCCAATCCAGCTGCTCTAGTTATCTCTGGTGGTTTACTTTGTTTTCCTTTGCTGCCTTCTTGCTGACTAGTTTGCCATGATTTATCCATTGCCAGCTTATCAGATTTAGTATCACTCAAATCAGTGTAATGACTGCTATCAAATGCTGCTAATTCCGTATGCTTTTCAGATTGTGAAAATTAAGTTATTTGTAGAAGTATGCAAATGTGCTGGAGCCTCTGCTTAGTGCATCCTACACCATTAGCTGCTAGCCACCCCCACCCTATGTGTTCTATTCTTCAACCAATTTCCAACCCAGTCCACTACCTTGTATCCCAGTGCCAGGCTGCCCAGCTTGTTCACAAGCCTCCTATGTGGAACGCTGTCGAATGCATTGCTGAAATCCGGGTAGGCTACCTCCACTGCTCCCCGATCCACCTCCCTGGTGACCCAGTCAAAGAAATCAATCAGATTAGTTTGACATGACTTATCTGCTGTGAATCCCTGCTGCCTGGTATCTTGTGCTCCACTTGATTCAAGGTGCTCTACTATCCTTTCCTTTTAGCAGAGATTCCATAATTTTACTTGCCACCTAGGTCAGGCTGACAGGTCTATAGTTTCCAGCCTCCTCCCTGCTCCCGCTTTTGTGGAGAGGGACCATGTCAGCCCTTCTCCAGTCCTCCAGAACCTCCCCATTTCCAGTGACTTGTTGGAAAGGGATGCCAGTGGTGCTGCCAGTACTTGCCATCAACTCCTTTAATATTCTAGGTGTATCCCATCTGGACCCATTGCCTTATCCACCCTCAGTTTCATAAGTTCTTCTAGGACTCTCCTCTTTGAATGGACTGCTGTCCATCTCCCTCCCATCCTGACTCTTAGCTGTGGTCCTTCCTTCCTTTTCTCTATGAAAAACTGAACAGAAATATTTGTTCAGGATTGATGCTTTATCCAACTCCCTTCCATTCACATGCCTTCCTCCCCTTCAGCCTTGCAATCCCTCCCTTATCCTTCTCCTCTCTACAGTATCTATAGAAGGTCTTGTCCCTTTTTAAATTTACCAACTTCCTGATGTCATGTTTGCAGATCACCTTCCCTTCATTGAGTGATGCAAAGCTCAGCTTCCTGAAGTTAAGTATTAAATATATTCAGATGCTTAGTTTTTAACATTTTGTGCCACAGTTGTATCTGCTTGTTTTTCTTTGTTCAAGTTCAGACATGAGCAGTCCATCCACATGCATGAGTGACATCAGCACAGGGAAGGTGTTCCCACTGCACTTTTCTCACTGCTCGTTCATTCATCTTTCCTGGACCCAGCCTCAGTGAGTGCAGATCCAAAACTGAAGTGGCAAGAATTACAGCGCTGATGATTGAAACTGTTTGTTATACTGGCAGCTGTTCTACTTGCTTTTGGGATTGCAGAAGTGGTGATTTCTCCTGATTTTCAATTTACTCATCTGACTAAGCTCTGTGTCCTAGGTCCATCGGTTCTAGGAACATCACATTCTACATTGCTTGAGTGCAGTGTTACAGTTTTAATAAGTGCTGTAAGTATGTAATTATAACAACAAGTTTGTATAAAAATAAATTTTTTAACTGAGTGGAGCTGCAATCTGTAGCCTATTGGGACAAAAAGGACGATTTTTGAACTGGGCAGATCTATAAATTGAAGTAAGCTTTTCAGTATTGGTGCATAGAGGTCTGTGTTAAATGGATGACTTTTCAGCAGTTCAAATTGTAATGTGCAGCAAGAATATAAGCACTGAGCTGTACAGTCCAATCCCAGAACAGTGCAATAAACTGTGTATTTTTGGCAAGTGCTGCTTTCAGTGTTATTGCTTCAGTAAACTACCTTTGCTATTGCATTTCTGATTGTCACCATCATTATAGACAGTTTATATTTGTTCTTGTGCTCCTGTGTTTTCTTGGACTCATTTGGTGTTCTCATGCAAGCACCAACACTGATCACCAAAGTATGCTTAGATGTGCATGAATAAAGGACATGGTGCACTGAATTGTTTCTCAAGCTTGCCAGCTCCTCACTAAGTTTATAAATGAATGCAATAAAATCAGTTATATACTGTATAACAGGAAATGTTCGCGATTCAAAAATATTCGCTATATTCGCTGATCTGACTCACAGCGAATATTAACAGATCAAATATTTTCCGATTAGCAGATATTAAATAATGCAATATTAAGCATGTTGGTGCTACAATTTTCTTTATTATAATCACATTATTGCACCACAATAATGAAAGGTTTAATTGATAAACAAAGTTAATTTGTGTGTCTTGTAAATCTTCGGTCTTGCTACTTGCTACTCATCCAACTGCTCAGACTGGCTATGTGCAGAAAAAATAGAGACTTCACTAATACCTAGTCCTAAAACCTTGCTGATGATACAGTAGTACAGTACTGCTTGTAAGGGTAGAATAGAGAATATAGTACTTACAAATGGGGCTGCATTAAGGCAGTTGTCATGTGCTTCTTGTATCCCAGCTTCTATGAAACCACGGATTTAATCATCTTTCTTCAGCTTTAGCTTATTATAACTGCATTGGAGCCAGCGAGCATGCTTCTCTTTCACTGTACTCTTTTTAGGTCCACTTTGACAGTTTCTGCCTCTTCATTCATTTGCTCAGATATCAACCCAGCGTACCAGTCAGTGAAAGATTGCTTTAACTTGTCTTTGAATAACTTGTTCAGCGAGACATCCAGTGGTTGAAGGAGGTCTGTGCATGAAGCAGGTACATAAATTGGAATGTACCAACCTCCTCCAGCAATTCAAGCACTTCAGTAGTTGTATGTGCCTGAATAAGTCCCAGATCAATAGATGACCTGTGATGGTAGGAGAATGCCTGAAAGTGTGCAGGAGAGAACTACAGAAACTTGCCGTTTGTCACCCAGACCGGTGACTGCAACCTGTCTAGAGCCCATCTCAGCCATAGTCCACTGAGAGACCGGATAAGATTGACTCCAGTTTCATCCAAATTAATAACCAATTCTGTTGGTATTAGTTCCTGTGCAGATGCCCTGGCTATTCTGTCTAGAAAGGTGCATTTTAAAGTGGGGAAGTCAGGTGGAGTTTTTGGCGCTGCTTTGGTGCCCTTCCTTTTACTAAATCCGATCCTATTGAGGAAACCCCAGGCCCACTTGGTGGTCAATGTGACACCTCCACCATTTTCAATCAGTATCTGCAGACAGTTGGCTCTCACAATGCCGATAGCAAGAGCAAGCACCACCCGTGCATTGATGACAGCACCCTCAGCATGCAGATTTTTAATTATGGTTTTCAGCTTGACCTCGACATCCTCAAGCAGAAGAGTAGGTCAACCTGGGGCTTGGTAGGAAGAGAAGGTGACAGGGTACTTGTGTTGGGTGTCTTAAGCAAACGCTCTCAATAATTTTTCTTAAAATTTCGTACTGTTGACTCATTTATGCTACCACTGTACTTTGCATTGTAAAATCTAACTACATGCCATCACACCATTTTCACTAGCATATTTGCCAATTTCAAGCGAACCTCTCCAGAATAAGCTGTGTATGATGTTGCCTGGATTTTTATGTGGTGGTGGATTGCAGGCAGCTAGTTCACTCAGTAACAGAGCTTGCAGTTTCTTGGTCTAATCGACCGTGTCAACTGCTCAGACGAAACATTTTCAACGCAACTGGGTACTCTCTTTTGGTAGCCTTGCCAGAATTTAACCATTTTAAGATTGACATGTTTACAATCCAGCAGTGTTCAAACACAACACAAGAGAAAGGATGCTGTGCATTTGGTATTTTTTATTCAGATGCCCAGGTACTTAACAGCTATGGCAACTGATCTTTGACAGACACCGCCAATTAGCTAATATGTCAGTTGAAGTTTGAAGTTGCTAGCGCTTTTTGGGAGACCACATAGTGGGACAAATACTGGGGCACATTGCAAATATTATCGGCACAAATAAGTTTATAAGGGCTCAGCGCCAATATTAATGGGCTCAATATATTCTGCTATACAGTACTGTACATAGTTGTACTGTACATAGTTTACAGTGTCTCAAAATTAAAAACACTATTTTTTTAACATTTTAACATACAGTCTTTATTTATAATTAGGATTATGGCAACATTGTATGTGCTCAGAGCATCAGAAAGAAGAGACAGCAGTTGCCATCCTCTCCGACATGTGGTACCAATGTATACAGCTTCTATGGTGTTATATTGCAAAGTGTACTAGTCAGTTCAGCATACACCTTACTTCGAGATACAGCTTGCAGCAGGTAACACCATTAGGACTGAAGCCGGCAGGTGTCAGGACCCCACAGAAATCTTCTAGCTCAGTCTTCAGAGGGGACACGCCTCCGATGTCGGTCCGCGCCCGACGCCAGACGTAGTACATAAGGAGGCGTCCCTACCAGATTCCCCAGTTCTTTCCCCGCCGACTTGCATGTCCTCGACCTTCAGTTGCTTTCTAGCACACGACGCCTGGTTGTTCTTCCGTTGGGAAAAGTTTGTTTTCTTCAAAGTTGCTGTCTGATGTCCTCTCCAACCTCTGTGGAAGGCCATCCCGTCGAGGCAGCCTCTGGAACAAATCCCGTTTAAAGACCTGCATTCGGCCTGCGTCCGGTGCCTGGGCCCGGATCACGACACCCGGGCCTGTACCTTCTGCCAGGGATTTAATAGCCAGACCTGGATCCATCACCAGAAGGCCCTGCAGGCATTTCTGCTCAAGGAAAGGTTAAGGCCATGGATTCAGCCTCCAAGGAGGAATCATCTGTAAAAGCCCGGAGACAACTTGAGAAGCATAGGGAGAGGGTGAGATCAGAAGTCCCTTCTAGGGCCTCTGACTCCCGTAGCTCCGGCTCCCGGTCCGACCGCTTCCCTTCCGGGCCCGCCTCAGCCTCCCCTGCAGCAGTGAAGACTTTCAGGTTCTTCTTCTTCCTCTTCCTCAGGCCAAGACCTCCAGGCCCTCTTCCTCTTCGGCTTCCAAGGCCCTGCCGAGGTCAGGGGACCGCCACCACCACCACAAGTCCGTTCCCGCCATCCGGATCCCGATGCCCGGTCAGTCTCCTTGCCTCCTCCTCCCAGCGGAAGACCAAAGAGCTGACTTCACTAAGAGGACGCGGATCCGGCGTCAAGCACCATCGGGTCCGAGAACTGGATGACCGCCAGACGCCCGCCGCCGAGCAATTTTTCTCGCCACCACGGACGCCAGCCGTGGGGACCACGCTCACCCTATAGAGAGGAGGACCCCATGCCTCCCATCGACGCCGGCCAGGAGGTGCTCATGGAGGAGGAGCTGACCCAGCCTGAGGACCAGACGGGCTGAACCGGTCCTGTCTTACTCCCAGGGAACCCTCCCCGGACCCGAGGCCCTGGGGAAGCGACGCCGGAAACCCGACGACCACCATCGGCGCCCGGTCCGTCAGCCGGGCCTCAGTTTTTCCGAGGTTAAGGAGCTGTTCACCTACTGGTGGATACCATAAAAGGATGTGTTCCCACCTCCTCCTCTTCCTCCTCCTCCACCTGCGA
This sequence comes from Neoceratodus forsteri, assembly GCA_016271365.2. Lineage (NCBI taxonomy): Eukaryota > Metazoa > Chordata > Ceratodontiformes > Ceratodontidae > Neoceratodus > Neoceratodus forsteri. Next base: position 241,990,763 of record CM057457.1, read on the forward strand.
CTCCACCAGCCCTGCACCCCTACTCCATCCGGGGCTGCAGGCCGAGTACCTTCCCCCAGGAGCCTCGGGATCCTCCTAGGGTAGTCCAGACAAGAGGAGACCTCCGTCCAGATCCTCTTCAGGGTCACCCCAGCCCCAAGAGATTCCAGAAGACGCCGCCATCGCCTTCGACGGCGGACACGGATTGTACTTCGGACGGATCCAGATCCCCTCCAATCAAATGCCACTTTCTGGACCCACGTGAGCTCCCAAGATCTCTTCCGGATGACCCATCATTCTCGGAAATTATGAGACATATCCAGAGAACATGGGTTGGGACGCAGAGGAACTCGACCCCGAGAGACTACGCCTTGCCAGATATCTTCAGCAAAAGATCCAAAGCCTGTGGTGGTGCCACCCTTGTGGGACACCGTGATGTCAATACGGCAGCGTGGAAATGTCCACACCGCCTCCTGGTGATGCCGAAGAAGGCTGACTGCCTACAAGGCCCCTAGGAGGACCAGTACTTGGCATCATATCCTCTGGCCGATTCTCTGGTCATTACAGCCTCTCATGACTGGTCCCAGAGGCCACAACATTTGAGCACCCTGCCACCAGACCCAGAGTCCAAGCAGCTGGACGCTATGGGCAGGTGTATGTATGCATCCGCTACCTGTGCCATCAGGTCCCTCAACTACTTAACCCACATGGTACAGTTTCAGAACGCCTTGTGGGAGCAGGGACTGGATCTGGCGGAGAAGATGCCAGAAGGTGAGCAGAAGGAGGAGTTGCTACAGCTCCTTCGCACGTGGGTTTGGATGGGAACCCAGGTGCTGCGAGCTGACATCACTCCTGCAGACTCCTCGCCAGAGCGGCAGCCTCAGGCGTATGCCTCCAGAGACACTCTTGGCTCCGTGTCTCCGATTTACCTGGACGCCCAGAAGAACATCCTGGACACCTCGCTTCATGGAGAGTTCTTTTGGTGAGTCCTCGGAGAAGGTCCTCACCAAACTTCAAGAGGCCGGATATGTGAGGTCTGTCCAGGCTGCTGCAGACCCAAGCTTAGTTCCTTTCAGAGGAAACCAAGCCATTTCGAGGCTGGATGCAGAGACAGCAGTCCCACACCGGTCCACAACAGAGGGCTCCTTCCTCCGCAGAGCCTAGGGAAGTTGTCCGCGTCCGCCAATGCCCTGCAAAGTCGGCCCAGCCCACAGGACCCTCAGCCACCACAGCATGACTCTTCCCGCCCCGCCCCTCAGGATCAATGGGACACCAAGGTCGGGGTCACATCGCGACCACCTGCCAGGGTGGCAGTTCATCACCACCACCGGACAGGTGGGTTCTCTCAGTTGGTCAAAAAGGCCACTTTATAGAATTCATGGACAAGCTACCCACAAGGCCTCCTCTGCTCTCCTGTTACTCGGGTCAGCACAGATCACTCATCAGGCAAGAGGTACTTGCACTTCTGCAAAAGGGAGCAGTGGAGCATCCCCAGAGAACCAGAAAGGATCCAGATACTATTCCCACTTTTCTGGTTCTGAAGAAAATGGGGACCTCCGTCCAATTCGACCTCAGCGACCTCAACATGTCGGGTCGCTCATAAACAGTTTCATGGTGACCCTCCAAGGGCTCATTCCCATGCTGAAAAAGGATGCCTTCTTAGGGTCCCTGACATGCAGGACGCCTACCTGCACATCCCAGTAGCTCAAGCCACAGGAGGTTCCTGCACTTGAGTTTCTCAGCCACCACTTTCAGTTCTGGGCTCTGTTCGACTGTCATCGACCCCTCAGGGTCTTACCAGTGTATGGTAGTCGTGGCAGCTGCCTCTAAGAAGACAGGGCCACTACTGTTCCCACTCTGGACGATTGGTTTCTCATGGTCGCCCAAAGAGGCACTGTTGATGGCTATTCAGAGCACCCGGATCTGTTCCAGTCTCTGGGCATTCTTATCAACTACGGTAGACTCTCCTCGATCTGTCCCAGAAGCTGCAGTTCATAGGCGCAGTTCTGGACACCGTCCAAGGAAAGCTTTTCCTGATGAAAGAGCGGAACGATCAGATCCCTCATCAGGGATCTCTCGGCAAAGAAGACTGTCCCAGCCAGGTTGGTCCTTCGCTTGTCGGACACATGGCTGCGGCCATTCCAACCATCCCTTTGGCAAGGCTCCACATGCAGGTAACTCCAGTGGATGCTCAAGGTGCAGTGGGACCAAAGGCAAGACCAATGCAAGATCCAGTCAGAATCACTAACGCCGTGATTCGAGACTGGCAATGGTGGCTAGACCCAGGGACACTCTTCATGGGGTCCCATTTACAGCGCCGGCCCTCAAGGCAATCTCTCCACAGACACCTCAGGGCTGGGGTGGGCTTGACCTGAATGGGGTGAGGTCCCAGGGAACATGGACCCTCAGGAAGCCCAACTCCACATCAACATCCTGGAGATGAGGGCGTCCTTTATGCCCTGCAGGCCTTTCAGTCAGAAATCCATGTGAAGTACTCTTCTGCTTCAGACAGACAATACAGTGGTGATGTATTACCTCAACAAACAGGGAGGCGCCTCTTACCCCTTTGCAGGAAGCTGTGAGAGTGTGGGATTGGGTAATCCGACACGGTACGCAGCCTGATTGCAGTTCACGTGCCCCGGAGTGGACAACACAATTAGATAGCCTGAGTCGCCTCAGGCCAGAGTTCACGAATTGGAACTTCTTCAGGAGGTAGTAGAGGATCTGTTTCTTTGATGGGGCACTCCAGAGTTGGACTTGTTCGCTTCCCATCCAACATAAAACTGCCCAATTTTGCTCGCTAGATCCAGGGCCTGGTGTTTTCTGGCGGGCGGGTGTCCCTCTCCTGGGCGGACAGATTCCTCTACGCTTTCCCTCCTTCCCATTGATCCAGAGAGTCCTTCTCAAACTGCGCAGGGAGCATGCAGCAATGATCCTAGTAATGCCTTTCTGGCCCAGGCAGATCTGGTTCCCCATGCTGGCGCATTGTCCAGGGAACCTCCAGTTCCGTTGCCATTCAGCTCCCATCTATTGTCTCAAGAGGGGGTTCACTAGTCCACCCGACTTACGCTCACTGAACCTGCATGCCTGGCTCCTCGAGACATAGCCATTATGCGACACGGGGTCTCGCAAGAGGTGGCGGAAGTTCTTTCCACGGCCAGAAAGCCGCGCAACACATGTAGCACGCCATGAAATGGCGCTGATTTTGTTTGTGGTCGCCAGTGATGCGGCCCTCCCTTTAGAATGCCCAGTGAAGTTGGTTCTGGAATACCTGCTTTCCCTCTTCCACTCGGGTCTCGCCTACTCCTCTATTAAAGTTCACCTCTGAGCGATTTCAGCCTACCACTTCCTGGTAGGTCAGCGCACAGTGGCACAGCTAGATGCCTCTCGAGACTTCCTGAGAGGGTGTTACACCTAGGCCACCCATCAAGGATCCCGTCCCTCCTTGGGACTTACTCTTCGCCTGGAACAACTCACACTTCCCTTTGAACCTGCCAGATTGCGAGCCATGCTTTCTGTTGTGAAAACGTTATTTTTAGTTGCTGTCACGTCAGCAAGGAGAATTTCCGAGCTTCATGCTCTCATGTGTAAGGAGCCTTATTTAATTTTACACCAGGACAGAGTGTCTCTGAGGACGAATCCAAAATTCCTGCCTAAGGTGGTCTTTGCCCTCACTCTTAACCAGGACATGATCTGCCTGTTGTATTTTCCCAGGTACTCTAATAGAAGAGAGCATTGCTTCACACCCCTGAATGTTCACCGCTCCTTAAGGTACTATCTGAACAGAACTAAACAGCTTAGCGTCAGAGCAGCTATTTGTATCCTTCACTGAGAGGATGCGGGGCCAACCAGTCTCAAAGCAGACCCTTTCTCGCTGGCTTGTCCAGTGTATTTCCTTTGTTACAACAATAAACAGAAGCCTCTTTCTGGGTACAGTCGAGAGCCACTACAAGGGTGGTGCCTACCTCCTTTGCAGCACTGCAATGTCTCCACCTTGGTCATTTGTGCTGCAGCCACTTGGAGCTCAGTGCACACATTTATTAGGCACTATAGCCTGGATATTACATCACCGTGGAGAGCCGGTTTCAGCCTTGCTGCTCTACAGGGTCTCCTGTCCTAGAGTCAGGACTTGCTCAAGATCTCTCCTATTTGCCTACTCCCAGAATGCTTAGAGGCACTATTGCTTGGGAATCAGTCCTAATGGTGTAACCTGCTGCAAGAGCTGTATCTTGAAGTAAGATAGTACAGTTACATGAGAACTTACCGTAACAGTAGATCTTGAAAACAGCTCTTGCACCTTCTCCTGGAGGAGGCATGGCCTACCAGGCCTTGGCAGGAGCTAACGCTCTTTCTCCTTTTTTCTTCTGATGGCGGATCCTCGGTCTCCCCTTCTGATGTCATCCCTGCGGCCAGGAGTCTCAGTAGGAGAACTGGGGAATCTGGCGGGACCGCCTCCTTATGTACTCGTCTGAGCGTCAGAGGCGGGACCGGCGTCGGAGCGAGTCCCTGCTGAAGACTGCTAGCTAGAAGATTTCTGTGGGGTCCTGGCGCCTGCGGCTTCAGTCCTAATGGTGTAACCTGCTGCAAGAGCTGTTCTCGAAGATCTACTGTTATGGTAAGTTCTTACGTAACTGTACTTTAGGGAATAATGTCTGAACCAAAACATGGGCTACACAGCAATGAATGCAGGAGTCTACACAATGCACAATGACATCGGTAAGGCATGGAAGACAGTATAGTGCAGCATCTGTTGTATTTGCTGTACACTTTACGCATGTGCATCAGAGATCCACTGTAATGGAAAAATATGAAAACACAAACGGCTTGACACAGACCTAAGTGGTAACGGCGCATGGTGACATAAGCGTGAAGGGTGGTTCAAATACAGTCTAACACTTCCTGAGTACCTACCGCTAAGGATATGTCCCTTTTGTAGTGGACCAATCAAATGGTACTTAGGCTATCTAAACATAAATGTGGTCTCTTTCTCCATGAGAAGGGTATTGGCAGTGTCATTTTAACCTTGGGGGGTTTGGGACGATCACCGACTGTACTGTGTATTTTTGCTCAATTCATAATGCACCTGGAGGCACACATGTAGCGGCAACAAGCCAATGCCAGGATGGTATTACAGATGCTTACGCAGACACTAATGACAGCTGCAGTCTGTATAGTTCCTGAGCACTTAGAGGTAACACAAAGCTGGTGCAATAATTTGTAGTTTTAAATTTATAACATGCCGTAAACAGGGAACTGGTGACTTCAACATTTACTCAATCACTGATACCTCTAAAGGGAAAGTACAAGCAGGCCCCCCACCCCAAACACACACACATACACAGAGAAAGAAAGCTATAAGCGTAGACCAGTTGGCACTAGGGCAAAAGAGACCCAAACAGTATAAATAATTTACAGATAATAAAAGTTCTATGCTGCAGCATTTTTTAAGTGTATGTGTGCAGCTGGGGGTTTGGAGTGGTTAGGTACAAGGTGCCTGCTTGTAATTTCCACCCTGTGCTCCATCAGAGTGAGTGACTGGTAAATCAATTGGCGGGAGGTCACTACTAACTAGTACCAGGTGAGGAATTTGGACAAATTGGATTTGGACAAATTGTGAGCCGTTTATCCTGCTCAAGCAATGCCACCAGATCGAGCTGTGCTCTCAGTGTCAAGCTGGAGTGGCCAACAACTAGTTAGCACAGGAAAGCAACCCCCAAAAAAAGAAATACAGGGATTTATTTAACTCTAAAATTGATTAGCGTTTTGCTCATAAAAGTGCTAAATCTTTGTGAAAATGCATAGCTCTTGCCTCACTGTGTTTAACAAACACAGCACTTCTAGAAAATCTATATAAATACTTTCTGTACAGTCAGTATCATCCCAAGAAAAAACTGCTAATCAATTATTTAAAACCCTGAAATATAAAAACCCAGGGTACTATCACCAGCATTTGTATGGGCACATCGATGCTGGGAGTAACAGAACACACACCATACCTCGATTTTGCACAGTAAAATGACAGCAATGATGGTAACCAAACCATAGCACTAAGTAGCAAAATATAATATTAACAGTCCATGTTGCTAAGTCTGCTCTCACTGCTGTACTGGAATGGATCGGGACTACTGCTGTGACTGCCTGAGCTACCCACATCATTCTAAGCTGCTGTCATAGGGTCATCCCTATGGGGATCTACTATGCAGTGGCTGTCAAATTGTGGCACTATGTCAGTGTACGAAAGATCACTATTAGTGCAGGACAACATAATGCATTCATCATCGGACCCTGAAAATGAACTGTTTGACATTGCTATTGTTGTTAACCCACAGGTTGTCTCAGCATGTCTCATGAGAGACACTCAATAACACATTTTATATTACAAAAGCATAGATTAATCAGAACCAGCTGTCCAAGCATCACAATCCTCCCTACCTAGACTGAATTTGGGGGCTCTAGCGCCTGCATGGGATAAGCTTCCCAAATCAGTTCACTCCACATAGATGCGAGACAACCCATCTGAGTTCTGATTTTTTGCTCCAGCCCTATGTAGAACTGTTATGTCATACCCTTGCAAAGCAAGACTCCATCTTAGCAATCTACCATTGTTTTTCCCATCTGCATCAGCCAAATCAGGGGTTGTGGTCAGTCTGTATCACAAAATGCTGCCCATACAAGTATGGCTCCAACTTCTTTAGGGTCCACACTATGGCAAGACACTCCTTTTCCACAGTGGAGTATGCCTGCCTCCTGGGAAGTAACCTTTACTCAAATACGCTACAGGGTGATCTTACCCTTGGCTGGATATCTGACTCAGTACTGCCCCAATACCACGTCTGAGGTGTCAGTCTGAACTATAAAGAGTCTGCTATAGTCAGGACTTGTCAAAATGGGAGCACTGCACAGTGCCTCCTTCGGTCTAGTAAAGGTTCTTCACAGGCTGGCCCCAGGTAATTTTCTGTGGCATCCTTTTCTTTATCAGGTCAGATAGGGGAGCAGTCAGAGCACTGTAATTGGGTAAAATTTCCTATAGTACCCTGCTGTCCCTAGAAAACTCCTGACCTCTTCTGTGTTTCTGGTCTGGGCCATGCCTGGATTACTCTCTATTTCATTTGGTTAGACAGAGCTGTCCTCGGCCCACCACATGCCCGAGGTATGCCACTTCCCCATGGCCACCTAGCACTTCGGCTTTGACAGTGAGCCTGGCCTCTGTATCCTGCCCAGCACTTCCCTAAGGTGGGACAGGTGTTCCTGCCAGCTGGTACTAAAGATGGCAATAATATCCAGGTACGCCATGGCGCACTCCTCAGCATCCATTTAACACCTGGTTCACCAACCTTTGGAAAGTGGTCGGGCTGCTCTTCATTCGAAGGCATTACTTTAAATTCAAATAAGACTATCGGAGTGATGGAGGCCAACCTCTCCCTAGCTCTGTCCATCAACTCTACCTGCCAATACCCCTTGGTCAGGTCAATGGTTGTGAGGTAGGTCACCCTCCCAACTTGTCCAGGAGTTCATCCATCTGGGGCATCGGGTTGGCGTCTGACTCTCGTGACTGCATTCAGTCCACACAGAAATGAGTAGAGCCATCTGGCTTTCACACTAGGACTACTGGTAAGGCCCAGGGACTGTGGGATCTCTGGATTACCCCTAAACCCAGCATCTCCTTCACTTTCCTCCTAATGTCCTTTTGGACAGCCTCTGACACCTGATATGCTGCCCACCGTATGGGCATCTGTGTCCCTGTCTCCACATCGTGAGTCACTAAGGGAGTTAGTCCAGGTTTGGCGCTAAACAATGGGGCAAAGTTTGCTAAAACCTCCCTTACTTCTGGATCTTGTCCGGGGTCAGCTGGGGAGACAATTTAACTGCCTCCACAGAGGACTCCTGCTTACTTTCTTCCAGCAGTCCAGAAGGGGTCTCCTTCGTCCATCCCCTCCCAGGACTACACACTGCAAACACCATGTCAGCCCTATTTACATATGGTTTCATCATGTTGACATGGTACATCCTTTCTGTCTGTCCTCTGTCAGGTAACTCTAGGATGTAGTTCACATCATTTACCTTCCTAACCACTTTGTATGGTCCTGCCCACCAGCCTGCAGCTTGTCTTTCTGGACCGGAATAAGGACCATGACTTCCTGACCCACCATGCAGAGCAAGCTCTGGCTCTGCGGTTGTACCACACTTTTGTTTCTGTTGGCAGCTGCCAGGTTGCTCTGGGCTGTCCCCATAAGCTCCTTCAGCCTTTCCTAAACCTAAGGATGTAATCCACAATGGGAGTTCCTTGGTGGGTGTGTTGCCTTCCCAGTCCTCCCGGATCAAGTCTAGGGGCCCATTACCTGGCGTCCATATAAGAGTTCGAAGGGGAAAATCCTGTCAAGTCTTGGGGCACCTCCTGTATGCAAACAACAGTTGGGGAAGGTATTTCTCCAGCCCTCCCATGCTGTTCAGAAAATGCCCGGAGCATTGACTTCAGGGTACCATTGAATCTTTCCACAAGCCCATTGGCTTGTGGGTGATCGTGATGTCATACATCTCTGCACCACCCACACTTCTCCCACAAACATTTCATCAGGTCCAACATGAAGGAACCCCCTCGATCGGTGATAACCTCCTGCGGAAACCCAACATGGGAGAAAATCCCAAGTAAGGCATCTGCCACTTTGTCTGTCCTCAGTGAGGATAGGGTGACTGCCTCTGGGTACCGGGTGGCATAATCCACCACAGTCAGGATGAATCTCTTCCTGAGGGCTGGGGGTATTTAAAGGCTCAACAATATCATTCCACCCTCTGGAATGGCTTCTCCACTATAGGCAATGGAATCAGAGCGGCTTGGGTTTTCTTGCCTGCCTTCCCTATTTCTTGGCACTGGTGACAAGACCTGCAATACTCCTTCACCTGCTGGGTGAAGTTAGGCCGATAGAAATTCTGGGCCAACCGCTGCATAGTGCGCATGATTCCCAAATGACCAGGCAAAGGGATATCTATGTGCAATCTTGAGCAACTGGTCACGATACCCCTGGGAAGACAAGCTGCCTGCCTAGCACCCCTCCTTCTGTCTGCACAGCCTGAGTATACATCAGTCCATTTTCCCAATAAACCTTATGTCTGCCTTCACACTCCCCATGTTCCGTCAGAGTCTGCCCAAGCCCTCAGCTTCTCTAGACTAGGGTCACTTCTCTGAGCAGCTGCAGAGCTCTTACACATTCCCAAGGCATGGGACAGGTCCCTTTCAGTCGCTAAACTAGGGTCCTAGCACTAGCATCAGGGCACTCAGGATCACTGTCAATCCTAACCCTTGGACAAGTGGTGCCCCTCCCTCCTCAGAGCAACCCTCTATAGCTGTGTGATTAACTGCTACTGGGAAATTTCTACCCCTTTTTGTTAGTCTCCATTGTCAGAAGACACAGGCTGGGGACCCAGCCTCCCAGTGAATTTCACAATGGCTTCTGTGGGTCCAGGAACTTCTAGTGTTTCCTTGCGGCAGCTATGAGTAACTGCACACACCATCCCTTGTTTGAGAATGTTGTCCAGGATCACATCCACTGCTAAGTTTTGGCTACAGCCACCTGTTGCACAGTTCCCCTGTTTCACCCCAGTCTAGGGGAACACTAGCGAGGGCAATGTTTCTCTTCACCAGTAAAGTCCTGTACAGTGGCGTATTTATTGGGTATAAGCTGACCAGGCTCTACTAGATCCCCTTTACCAAGGTCAGGAGGCCCGTGTGTCCTTTAACCCTTGCATCTGCACACCATTCACCATGACTGGGTGCATGTGCTCCTCATGTTCACAGGCATGCTTCCAGGACACAAAAAACCCACTTATTTCCTAACTTGTTGTGTATTGCTTGCCTTTTTGTGACATTGTCTGGCAATATGCCCAGTTTCTTTACACAACCAACATTCATTTCTTTTTTCAGAAATCTTTTTCTGAAACCTGGGGCTAACTGGTTTTGTGGAGGCAATGGGGTTTTAGCTGCTCTGAAGGTGTGCTTTTCCTTTCTGCACTGCCACACCCACCCCATTCACTCTCAGAGCAGGTCTGCTGTTGGCATAGTGGCGCGAGGTTCAGCAGCCTCTTGCACTGCTTTGGGATCTCGGTCCTCCAGCCTGGTTTTTCAGCTCTGCTGGGCATGCCCAGAAAAATGTTCCTAACAAAATCACATTTTTCAATTTTATCAACAGGGTTTGCTTTAGTTCCTTCCCACCAACATTTAAAAATTGGCGTTGTTTATTGGCTAGCTCCTCATAGCTCATGTCAGGGCTTCTCCTGAGCTTACAATTTAGCTCTGTATGATTCAGCAGTTAAATCAAATTTCTTTAACAGTGCAGCTTTAAGTTTGCTATAATCATCACTGTCCTCATGTCCATTTGACCCAATGCATCCCAAGCTTTCCGGAAGTAGTGAGGTAGCTGGAAGCTCCAGGACTCTCTAGGAATTTTAGACTGAATACAAACTTTTTCAAAAAGAATTTTAAAAGGCATCCATATCCTCCACCTCTTTAAATTGCTATCAATTTGGATTCAATTTGTAACCCAGTCCTGTAGTCCCAGTTAAGCCAAGCCACTTACCTGCTCTAGTGCCACGCTGGTTGGAGTGTGCTTCTCCAGTTAGTGTTGCCTCTGGCTCCACGCTCCTCATGGTCAGCGTCTCGCTGTTCTCCACTCTGCCTCTCAGCATTCAAACTCTGCCTCTTGGCGTTCTTGCTCCCTCTTCTCCTCCTCTGCAGCTCGCTGGTGCTCACGCTCCTCACGCTCAGCCTCCCGCTGTTCTCGGTCCCTCTCCCTCTGGAACTCCAGCTCCATTCTGCGCCAACTCAGTTTGCAGCCTGAGTACTTCTGGATCCCGGATACTGGTGACCTTCCCCTGCTGCTGTAGCCCTTCGCTGACAGTGGCCCTGCTGCCCTACTCATTGGATCTGAACACCGCACAGGCCCTGAGCCCTTCTTAGGTCAAGGTTGGTCTCTTACGGTCACTGTCTGTGACTTTCGATGCCCTGGGTATCTGCTACCATCAGGGCATCCACAGTTCTGTAGTGGCTTTCACCTCAGACAGGACTCCTCTGTCCCTGCACAACTACTTTAAGTAGTCACCACAGGTGTGCCCACTGTAGTTGGAGCCATCTTTCCCTAACTACGGCTACTCTGACTTGCACTTTAGAAAAATAAATAAAACAGGTAAAAACTCGACTGTAATCCAAGTGATATAGTTCTGTTTCCTTTTTAAAATAAATCACTGCCTTTTCTTTTTTTTTTTTGCAGTGAACTGACAGTATCAAGCGCGCACTGAACAATAAAAACTTGTAATGCCAAACTTATGCACACCATGCCAACCAATCTGTCACTAACCCACTCAGCAGGTCAGGCCTTCTGCTCCCACAGTGCCAACCTCCAGTGCAGTCTTGTGAACAGGAGCAGAACAGGGTAACCCTTCTGTCTGTTTTGTGGGTTTGAATCAGCCTTTGGTCTCAAGTCCTGGAGGGTTTCAAACTGTGAACCTCTTGCTAGTGTACCCAATGTACAGGCTCAGATAATTCTGCTCTTCGGGGGCAGATGTCTTCACTCACGGGCACCTAACCAGGTGTACAAAATGAACCCTGCTAATTCCTATTAAAGACCTCAGATAAACTCTTACCTTTTCCCAGTTTGGTAAAACCAGTAAGCTTTGCACAGTGTCAGCTTTAACCATATATGATTCACCTGACAAAAAAAAAGAATTTCAAAGGCACACCAAGTAGTCTCTTTAAATGAGATGTTTACTTAAAAATAGATAAAAATATAAAATGTAAAACACAGAACAATATATCACAAAACATTACACTCACTTAAAAAAACAGGTTTAAAAGTGCAATTTCCTACCAACCATACACTTAGCCTTGTCTAGCTAATGTATTCTTACATTCTTACAGTGCTAAAAGATGTTGTAGCTTCAGAGTCCAAACATGTGTGTGTCTAATGGTCAGTTATAGCATAATTAAAAAACTCTTGACCTGCCTTCTCCATGATGTCACCCAGCTCCTCTGTTTATTAAAAATTATACAATCAGGATGTCTTATCAAGCAGCAGGTAAATTAATTAATGTGACCTCAGCAGAAACTCATTTCCTCATGACTTCCCAATCAAGGCTGTAATTTTCCAAGTTCTTTCTTTCATCCATGAGCAGCATCCTGCTCCTTACAGATATCAAGAGCATTTGTGACGTAGCACCTAAGAGACATACCTGTATTCTTCCTCTAAATGTCATAAAGTTTATGATTTGCAGCCTAGCAGCTGGCAGCCACAATTAAGCTAGATAAATAGGAGATCCTTAATTTAGGTCTCTTCTAGCCTTTAATCTTAGCTGAAACTTGGAGGGGAGGATGTTAACCCACAGGCTGTCTCAGCATGTCTCATGAGAGACACTCAATAACATATTTTTATATGCACCCTACATAACTTCTGGCTAAAGATGTAGCATTCTGTACTTCTTCACAATTTATGCTCTGTCTCTTATGTGTAAACTTACCTGTAGTCTCAAGGCGGGTAACCTGTGCCTAACCAAGTGTTGTGTAATCTTAAGTTAATCTTATGATGTAAACCTGTTCCTAATTATTGTGATTTGTAATCTTACCTTGTAGTCTCATGATATACAGCCTGCACTAATTATGTACCATGTTGTCCCAAGTGTCTAGTATGTTATTTCCTGTACTCTCGGGGTCATACCTGAAAATAGGCAAATTGTCTGTCTAGTGTACTTACCTGGTTAACAAAGCTAAATAAATAAATATTGCAAAAAGCATAGATTAATCAGAACCAGCTGTCCCAGCGTCACACCCCCATCCACTGAAGTCTGCTCTCCTGAAGTCCAGAACCCTCGCCTTCATGTGGCATGTCCCTGTTGCAGTTTTAAATCGCACCACACTGTCCGATGGTCACAGACCCTGGGTGTTTACCTACCCTGACATCTGTAATTCTGTCCCTGTTGGTTAGTAGCAGGTCCAGAATTGCTTCCTCCTATGTTGGCTCCAGCACCAGCTGCTTGAGGCATGCCTCTTGCATGGAGTCAAGGATGTCTCTGCCTAACCAGAGCATGCCAGACCATTGACCATTTTAAGATTCAGTTGAAGCATTTTTTATTTAGACAGGCGTTCCCTGAATGAGTTTTTACCTAAGGATTTTAGTACTGATGATTTTATGGATAATTTCATGTAATGAATTTGCTAACAGTATGTAAAAGCGCTTTGATTCCTGAAATTTACACTATATAAATTATTGATTGATTGGTTGTTGCAGCTGCTTGGGTGCTCAATCAATTTCTGGCAAGTTAGTCATGCACCAGTAACACCTCTCCTTGGCTGCCATCACGCGGATGGCTTCCAGTGAATCCTGTCCATTTCCTCCTTTGTGCTGGTGATCTTTATATTACTCCTTTGTGAATGCTTGCTATGATCTGCCTGCCTCCAGGGTGACCCACAGTGCCTCTGTTCCCCCTTCATTCCTTGCACCTCCATTGCCTTTATACCCTCCTCGACATATAGAGCCACTCTTTACCATTTTTACCCTCCTGTCCCTCCTGAATAAAGTATACCCTGGTATAGCTATGTCCCAGTCATGGTTCTCATTGTACCATGTCTCTGTAACAGCTATAATATCAAGGTCAGCTTCTGATACCATGGTTGTCAGATCTGGGGTTTGTTACCAGGTTGCAAGGATTTGCACACATGGCCTTCCATTTGCTGCAAACACTCCTCTGGCCACCCCTATTCCCTTTGCTTAGCCTGCCCTTCCCCACCTCTGCCATCTGCAGTGTTTACTGAGTGATTGGTGTCCTTGTTGTCCTCCCTGTGCTTCATTTATCCTGTGGGGGAGTGTTGCTTTCCCCTGCTTCTTCCTCACCCCTTGGCTAGTTTAAATGCTTGCCAATAAGGCATTTAAACCATTCACTGAGGACATCGAGTCCCCTTCCGGAAGGATGCAGGCCATCAACACTATACAGTCCTGCATTCCCACACGTGGGCCCCCAGTCCCCAATATAGCCAAAAGTTTCTCTGTGCACCAGCTACTCAACCTGGCTGAAGCCTTGGTAGAATATCTCTAGCCTCCACCATGCCCTGGACAGGCAGCACCTCCAAGCAGGTCATGGATCTTGCCATCTGCCCCATGCTCCTCCCCAATTCCTGAGCTATTCCTGCACTCTTCCAATCTCTGCCTTGTCAGCTACTGTATGTCATTGGTCCTCATGGATAATAACATCCAGCTCCTCCCTCTTCACTATTCCTTAGCGATCCTCTGGATTTGCTTTCCATCCTTCCAGGCTGTGTGCCTCCCAATAGACACTTTACCCCTCTCTTCTCCTCTCTGCCTGTTCCCAACTCTACCTCCCAGATGCTGGAGTCCCCTGCCAGGAGTAGCTTAGTCTTCCTTTGTGGTCCTCTTCCACCCACTTTGGGGTTCCACTGTGGAGATCCCACTCATCCTCCTGAGGTACAACTTCTGATGACCTTGAGGTGCCTTTCTGTTCCTCCAGTACAGTGTAGGGTTCCTCAGTTGCACCGGCTGGTGGATGTGCCCTTCACCCACCTTCCTTCCTCCCTCTGCCTGACCCCACCATGGTCCAACCATTCCTGCTGCTGGGCATCCTTAAAGGTAGTGGGTGTGGATGTGGCATCCTCTGGGTGGGGAGGAGGCCTCTGAATCTAGGTCAACTTGGCTCTGGGACTGACAACCTCCGTCCTCATCCCAGAGGGTGCCTGCAGATGGGGCAACACAGCAGTCTCCAGAAGGTTTTCTGAACACTGCTGCCCCACAGCCACTGCACTGCACCACTCCCAGCATCGTTCCCCATCTTGTCTGCCTGTTGCTACCCTATCTGCTCTAGGGTGCCCTGTTGTATCTACTGCTCCCAATGACTCATGTCACCTGATGTACTTACCTCTTAGTTCCTGCTTCTTCTCAGTCCTGTACAACAACCTTTAAACTCGGAGCATAGATTTTTTTTTGTATGGACTACCCTCAAATTTCTCTGACACTCAAGACCAGTATCAGAGAGGTTGCTCAACCCCTGTGCAGAGACTCTTCCTGTATAATGGCAGGAAGTCTCACCTCCAAGCAGGCTATAAGGATGGATGGGCAGGTGAGTGGGAATGATGGTGGGAGGGTAGGTCTTCCGGTCTCAATCCCTCCTGTTTGGAAACCAATCAGCCCACAACTGCAGCTACTCCTTCAGTGTACTGCTGTGAAATCAACCCACTACCCACTTGAAACCTTAGTCAGACCCTTAAATGTGAGCCTTTCAACAAAACACGCACTTCAAAACCTGCTTCAGCCCAACTAACAGTAAGCATTTTAAAATGTAAAATAAAAGAGCATCACTCAGCCCTTATCCACTGCACCTCGTTCCTTCAAGTGTCTGGCTGCTGTCGGTTCCACCTGTTGGAGTTTCTGGCTGCTTGGTTACTGATCCGCAAATCCTCAGACCCTTCTACAGGTCCCGGTCCTGTATTCCTCCAGCGAACTCCATGGGAAGGATTTCCTGTTAGTCCTAAAGACCACCTTGTTCTTATGGAAGATAATGTAATTAGGAACTGTGCAAAGAGCTTGGAGCTCATCACACACTCTTCTTGCTGAAGTAATTGCCAACAAGAGAACAGTTTTCAAGTGACATGTTTCAGATCAGCCATAGTCATTGGGCTCAAAGGAGGTTCAAGGGTTTAGCTATGCACACAGTCAGATCCCAAGAGGACTGGTTCCCTAACAGGAGGAAACATATGTGCCAAGCCTTTGAAAAATTTCCTAAAAATAAAGTGTGAAGCTATTGTTTTCTGAGCACCTGCAAACAGGTAAGCAGATACTGCTGCTAAATGAACCCTAAGGATTGCAGGCCTTGGGCCTAAAAACTGCAGGTGCACCAGGTAATCAAGCAGAGTAGGTAAGCTTTCCATGAGGAGGACTGATGTGCTTAGAATTGTACCAGATGGAAAATCTTTTCCACTTTGAAACATAAGTCGTTCTGGTTGAAGTTTTCCTGAAACTTTCAGGACCTTAAGCACTTTTCTGACAATTTAAATTCAGAAAATTCTAACTCCTCAAGAACCTGGCCTTCACGTGAAGGGTCTTGAGGTTGGAGCTATCTGACCTTGAACAGCTGTTGGGAATTGTATCTCTGAGGAAGATGAATGGGTTGCTTGGTGGACAGGGTGAGTAATAGAGGGTACCATGGCTGCCTGGCCCAGTCTGAAGCAACCAGGATCATGGTTGCAGACTGAATCCTGAGTCTGAGAGGACTCTCATCAGCAGTGGAAATAGAAGAAAAGCATACAGAATTTCCCTGTCCATTCCGGGGCTAACACCTCCATTGACAATGTGCCCATTGACACAGGGACCTGCAGTAATAAAGAGGAAGCTGATGGTTTTCTTTTTGAGGCAAACGGATCTATTTGTGGCATGCCCCAATGTCTGAAGACTGTGTCCAATACTTGCTTTGTTTAAAGCCCATTTGTTTTGTTTTTTAATTCAAGTTTATTAATTTCAAGCAGGTACATCATTTCTACATATTCAATTATAGTCAAACTAGTTCAAAATAAACATTTCATTTTAGAGTTCTCCATTCCATAGCTTTTGTCATTCAAGCATTTCATTAGACTTCAGAGTATTTTTAATTATAGTATTATCCAGTTCTTGTACAGGTATGATGCATTTGTAGATGTGGCCTGTTCAATTTTCTTTTAGATCCTATTTTATTATTCTTTCCTATTTCCTCCTCCTCACCCCCACCCTCCTTGACATTCCCATCAATTCCCTCGAGGTTTCACATGACCCTTTCCTTGTCTGGTTTTGTTTTTTATTTTATTTTATTTTTTCACTTTCTTTTTGCCCTCCTCCCGTTGCGTACTCAGGAGTTCTCAGGTAGTATGTCTTTGGTGGAACACCAACCTCCCATCTCGTCCACCTGTTCAGATAGGTAGAGGCTCGATTATTGATTTTAGGTGAGTTCCTCTAATTCAGAGATCATGTTTATAATTCTTATCCATCCTGAATATTTGGGGGAGCAGGGTTCAGCCATTTTTAGTAATAGCTTTATGTGCTGCTGTTATTAATATAGACCAGAGGTATACGTGAACCTCCATCCCTCATCTCTTCTGGGCGGGGACCCCAACATCAGCACATGTCCCTCTAAGGGAGTTTGTATCAGAAATATCTCTAAGTGCCCCTGAAATTGTATTCCAGAAGGTCCTCAGGCACTACAGGACCAAAACACATGTATGTAGTTTGCTTCTAAGCGAACCACAGCCTCTCCAGCAGTTGGCCAAGGCCCTCGGGTCCCTCCTGTTTAATATCTGGGGTGTCAGGAAGTAGCGGATCTTAACCCTCCATGAAAATTCTTGCCAGTACGGCGATTGGGTCGTTTTTGGTATTTAAAATATTCGATCCCAATTGATCTGTCCTAGATCTGGGGAGAAGTCTTCTGCCCATTTTGTTTTATCTTGTTAAGTGGATCCCCTTCAAGGTAATCAGTGTTTTATAAAGGGAGGAAATCATCCCTTTTTGTGTGTTAGTTGTTCTGTTTTCATACAAAACTCTTATAATGTTTTGGGCCCTGGTAACCTCTGTGTCCTTCTTCTTTAATTTGAGGATATAGTCCCTAGCTTGTAAGTACCTAAAATGGTCTGCATTTCCAAAGCAAATTTATTTTGAGGGATTCAAAGTCTAGGAAAGTTTCTCCTTACCAAAACTGTGATAGGGAACTCAGGCCTTTGCCTCCCATATAAGGAATCCCCTATCCAGAGTGGCAGGTTTAAAATCCGGATCCCAAGCTAATCTCTTCATGGGCCAGACAGAGTTTTTAAGTTTATATTTCTGCCATATCCTATGTACTGACTTGATAGTATCTCTGACGAAGTAAGTTGTAGGAATGGGAATTTATTCACATTAGGGGACATCAGTCTAGATTCTAGGGGTACGCTCTCCTCTCTCTCCTCTATTTTTCCATTAATTGCCATCCCAGAGATGTTAGGATTGGACCACATCAAAGCCTTTTTAATTGGGCCGCCAGAAATAATCTTCAAGGTCTGGAAGTGACTGTCCACCTTTTCCCTATGCATTTGGAGGATTTTAAGTTTACTCTAGGTTTTTAAAGTTCCAAATAAATTTAGAAATCATTTTGTTCCAAGTCTGGAAAATCGATTTATGGATATTCACTGGTAAACATTGGTACAAATATAAAAACCTAGGTAGCACGTTCATTCTTATGGTATTAATCTTAGAGTGCATTGGGAAATTCAAGAGTGACCATCTTTTAAAGTCTTTTTGTAAACCACTCACCAATGGGGCATAGTTTGCATCATATAGTTGGAATATTGTTTTGTAACCTGTATTCCCAAGTATTTCATTTATTCGCCTTCCAGTTCAGGGGAAGAGGTCAACTATATCTGCAGTTGGTTTATAAAATAAAGTGAGGACTTCTGTTTTATTTTGTTAAGAGAATAACCAGAGTGTCTGCTAAAGTCTGTCAGGATTTTCCAGACTTGCTTTATAGATTGTTGAGGTTTTGTTAAGCTCAGTAAGACATCATCTGTGTAAAGTGATATCTTCTTTTGTATTGCTCCTATCTCCACCCTCTCACTTGCTCTGCTTTACGTACAGCTTCTGTCAATGGCTCTATGTATAGAGTGAACAGGAGCAGGGACAAGGCATCCTGCCTTGTGCCTCTACTTAGATGGAACCTGTCCGAGATCCCCCCATTCACACATCGTAAGCCTGTGGATTAGAATATGAGGAGCGGACTACGTCTATAAAGGATTTGGGAAATCCCTGTTCTCCAACACAGAGAAAAGGAAGCCCCATGAGACCTTATCGAGGCCTTTCAGTCTAGACTCATCAGGCAAGTTGGTGTGGCAGATCTCCGGCAACGTCTATTAGATTTATTGCTGACCTAACACTGTCAGGGCCTGCCGCCCAATATGAAGCCCGTCTGATCCATATGTATCAAATTTGGGAGTATAGAATTTAGTCTGGAAGCTATTATAGCTGTGAATATTTTATAGTCTGTATTTAGTAGTGATATTGGTCTGTATGATTCACAGAGTGTAGGGTCCTTTCCTTCCTTGTGGATGACTGAAATTGTGCATAGTGCCAGGAAGGTGGTATTGGCTCAGTTCCGACCACACCGCCACAAACACCTTTTGGAGGACAGGGAGATTTCTCCTGAAAGTTTTATAAAACTCGCAGCAAAACCGTCAGGTCCGGGACATTGGCTGTCTTCAGGTTTTTATTGTTTCCCTAATTTCTTGTGGGGTTATAGGCCTAGTCAGGTTTTCTGCCTCTGCTTGAGTCAAGGAGGAAAGGTGAAGCGAGTTCAAGTACTCGTTTTTCCTGTAGTGAGGTTTCTTCACGGGAGAATATAGTTTAGCATAATAATCCACAAAGGCCTGTGCTATTTGTGTGACTTGGGATACTTTTGGTTATTAAGGGTTGAGGTTATTTTAGTGATTGTGGCTCTCGTAATATTTTGTCTAAGCCTATAGGCTAGCATTTTAGTTCCTCTGGGGCCACCCTCGTAGTATTTTTGTTTCAGGTAGCATAATGCCCTTTCCACTTCTGCATTTTGTATCTTTTGCAGCAGTCCTCTATCTCTCCTTAATTTCCTTTCCTATCTGGATCCCATTTTTTTCTGTTCTCCTTCGGCTGCCTTAATGAGGAGGTTAGGTCTTGTTGTTTCTGGGTTAATAGTCTTTTTTTTTGGGAGGCTATCTGTATTAGTTTACCTCTGATAATCGCCTTAAGAGAGTCCCAGAGAATTTGGGGGATGTATCCGGTTTGTTGTTTTCTTCAATTGCTCTTTAATATATTGTTTAAGCTTCTGGGTCACCTCTTTATCCTGTAGGAGGAGGTATTCAGCCTCCAGAGAGTTCTTTTTTTGCAATCCCAAATTTATTTCTAAAAGAGGGATTATGGTCTGAGAGCACCGAGGTCCCCACCCACATGGACTGGAAGAAGGGCAGATCCTGGTAAAAGTAAAAACATATCCATCTCGAGTAAATGGAACCTTGGAGAGTGGCATGTATATTCCCTACTTGTAGGGTATTGTTCTCGCCAGATGTCAACCATGCCTAATTGTTGTAGGAGGGAACCGAGTGCCCTGGCCCTATGAATCTCTGGTCGAGGTATTTGGGATGTGGTATCTAGCTCTCTATTCAGGACTATGTTCCAATCCCACCCATGACTACAATCCTTTCGCTTTCTCAGATACCAGCTGTAATATAGTCGAATAAGCGAGACCGGAGATCCGGGGCACATACACACTCATCAGAGTAATTAGCTGATCCTGAACTGAGCTATAATCATGATGTATCTTGCCCCCGGTCTTCTATAACTTCTTGTACCTGGAAGGGAAGGAAGCTGAGAGCAGAATAGCCACTCCCTCCTCCGTCCCCCCGGCGAAGAGTGATAAAGGTGGGGAGCCCTTTGGTTTTTAACTTCAGGCCTCGTCTGGTGTAGAGTCGTCTCTTGTAAAAATACCACCTCACATTTCTGGTGACTCAGATATCTTTGTAGTCTTTTTCTTTTGAATTGGGCTCGTGCATCCGTTTATATTGAGCGAGACCACCTGTGTACAACATTTAGTCATTTATACATCGTTCTGTTAAAGCTACTGATTTCTGGAATATTATTATTTTTAGGTAGCCAGTTTGTATACCTTACATTAATAACAAATCTTATAACTTCAAGAAAGAACTGTGTTAACTTTAAACAAGATTGTAGTAAACAAAATAACCAGTGCTCAGGCCTTCTTTTGGCCTGGGCTATATTGAAGTGTAATACTGTGATGACCCTGGTCGTAATAATTTGGAACCCAGTCATCTTATGTTTATTTCTGTGACTTCCTAGGTGTATTTGTGCCATCGTTCTAATTGGCGGAGGAAATGTCTTATCCAGACCATCAGGGTAGCTCAGAGGTGCAATGAGGTTACCTTTGACTCTGCCAGACCCATGCTGGGGAGTCTTTCCTCTTTAGATCACCTTTATAACACCGCACCATTTTCATCAATGTCCCCCTCCCCAACTTGGTTCTCTACCTTCCTCCCTGGACCCCCGCTTAGGGGTGTGAGGGAGCAAGGAGGGGAAAACTAGTATTCAATTGCCCCACAACCACTTATTAAGAGGTCTCTGTGGACCTGCTTCAAGAGCTCCAGCCATATTGGAACTATAATTCATCGCCGACCTGCCTTGCCATCCTCCCTCTTTGCTTCTTTTTGCTCCCGTTTTCCTCGGCTTGTCAGTGACTTGCCCCTCCCGGTTTCTTGGGGGGCTGACAAACTGGAGGGGCACCTTTGTATTCAGCAGCCTGCCGTATATAGGCCGTATCTTCATCGCTAAGCTCTCTCTCCAATCTTTCCCATCCCTCCTTCTGCCCTCCCATCCTTCCCCTCTTCACCTTCACCTTCATATTCTCGTCCGACTTCTCCGGTGAAGCAGCATAATCCCACCTTCGAGGTGTCTCATTCCTCTCAGATCAGCCAGGCTCTTCCCTTAGGTCGTTCTACCTTCCCCAGTCCCTTCACCTCGATCGTTAGGGCCCCGTTCCTTATTTCATCTGTGAGTCAACTGAACTCTGCACTTGACTCATTAATTAATTTTCCAATCCCCGGACTCATAGATATTCCAGCTCCCTCCCTCCCTTTTGCCCTATTCCGCTGAGGTGTCGGTCGCTACTTGAGAAGTGTCATGGAGGAACTAGACCTGTCGCAGAGTCAAAAAAAAAAAACCCACAGTCAGTACAAGTAATACCCCCTCCCTTTCCTAACTGCTCATTCCTTTCCCTCTACACAGGGTCAGCATACCCCTGCTAACCTGTTCCGGATCGGGTGGGGGTGATTATGGAAGCGCTTATCAGCTCTGTTCCCTCAGTTCCTCCTCCTGGTGTGTTCCACAATATCAAAGCAGCGATCTGAGCCAATTATCCAGGTTATGAGGAGTCTGACTAGTAGTTCACTTATTCATTTTCATTGGAAGCCCATAATCTCCTTTCATGGTGCTCCAAAATCGAAAGCGATCCAAATGCCTCTCGAGAGACACAAATTCAAGTGTCCCCCTCTTCCTTCCCCACTCCTCCCACAGACAGACAGTCCACGTGAGAGCAGTGACTTCCTCTCGAGAGCCCCTCCAGTCCAGATTGGAGATTACTTACAAAGTCTTAGTCAATCAAGCGGGTAGTAAACAGACCTACAAATATCAAGGTGAGATTGTCCTGGGTGGGTGCAATGAAGCCAGGTTGTCTAAGCGGGCCATGGTACAGTTGAATGTTTCTTTTCCCTCTAGACAGTCTCCAGTTATTTGGGATTCCGTTGTTCCTCTACTAGCATCTCGTCTGGTATAGGGTTTCTTCTTCCATATCTGCATCTTCTGGCGTTTGGAGATGTCTTGCCTTTTGTCTATCTGACTCATGTTCCCATATTTCTTAATCATCGCTGCAATGTCAGACCGGAAGGTCGTCTGGGAATTTCTCTGCGTGTTGCCTTTATTAGCTGTTCTCTCTGTGCGATTGCCCAGGCAGATGATAGAAGATCTCTTTCCATCTTCTCTTTCATCAGCGACGGCGTGAAATCCAGTTCTTTTAAGTAGGTAGTTGCCTCCAAAAGATCTTTGAAGATTTTCGTACCCTGTTGGGAAATTATTTTGAGTCTGGCCAGGAAAAGCAGTTGTGCCTTGAGGCCCTTGGCTCATAGTTGTTTTATTATAGGCCATGTGGTCTTTCTCGCCTCTTGCACTTCAGCTGTGTGGTCATTGTCTACGCAATTTGTGGCCCCTGTACATTAAGTGTGTTTTCTGCCAGGCCCTTTTTAAAATGTCCTCTTTCCTTCTGTAGGATGTTAATTTAACTACAAGCGATCTGGGCCTCGCTTTAGGATCTTTCAGCCATGGAATCAGTGAGCGGTGTGCCGGTCAATTTCTAAGTCCAGCCCTCTGGCAGATTGAGGACTCTCGAAGGAGTGTTTGAATGAAGGTTATATTGTTGGCTTCCTTCTTCCAATCCTCTGGCATTCCAGTATGTAGCGGACATTTTACGTCTGCTGCGACCTTCGAGATCATCCAGCCTCCTAGTTAGCTCCCTGTCTCTGGCCGTAAGTACAAGATGAGTTGATCTTGTTTATCAGTTTGCTCCATCATTTGTACAAGGCCTACCTCTATTTGGTCGGTTTTGTGCTCTATTTGATTAAAGTCGGAGCGGAGATTTGTGAGGGTTTGGTCGATTTTTGCGACGTTCTCGCTGTTTGCTTGATGGTTTCCAAAATATCTTCCGGTAATTGATCGCTTTGGGTTGAGGCCTGTTGGTGCGTCTGGCGCTGGGTTCTGGTGTCGGGAGGTATCAATGTCAGCTTGCAGCATTTCCCGTAATTTTGCATCGGAGTAGTTGGGGCTTCCCGGTTGTTCCTTTTCTGTTTGACTGGAGATGCCATTTTAAGCTGGGCGATTAATTAAGATGTTCGTTCTTGGGGTCGAGGAGCTCCTCGATCAAGGCGCCATGCTAGTCGGTGACATCACGGAAGTCCCCTAAAGCCCATTTGTGATGATACTGACTGATTCTGCTGCAAGAATCTGCCAGTGTATTGTCCTTCCTGCAGACAAATAAACAGATACTGCTGCTAAGTGAACCCTGAGAGTTGCAGCCTGTAAGTGCACCAGATAATCAAGCAATGCAGATAAGCCTGCCTTAAGGAGATTGATTTGTTTAGATATGCACTAGATGGAAAATCTTTTCCACTTTGAAGCATAAGTCATCATCATCAATTTTATTTATAAAAGCACTGTTTAGAATATCACAGTGCTTGTACAATATAAACAATACAAATTTAAAAGCACAGTAAAATAACTTAAATAAATAAAACACATTCACAGCATTTGGCTTATTCAAAACTCTGGGAAAGCCAGCTAAAAGATATGTTTTGAGTGCAGATTTAAAGCCCTCCACTGTCAGGCACTCCCTTATATGATGAGGTAGAGAGTTCCACAAGGACAGGGCCACAAATGCAAATGATCAGGCCCCAGAGGTCTTAAGGCGAACTCTGGGAATCTCTAGCAATCTCTCGCCGTGGAGCTTAGGAGGCAGGGACAATAGGACACAGAAGCTCTTGTAGATAAATATGTAGAAGCATAGAATTTGATGGCAGATAAGGACCGCTTGGCCCACCTAGTCTGCCCATTTCCTACCTAATGGATAAGCTGCAGATCCTAGTTAACCAACAGCCTACTTCCTCCTACCTCCCATAGAACTGCCTTATGTCTGTCCCATGCACTCTTGAACTCCCCACTGTTTTGATTCCAAGACCTCCTCAGGAAGGCTATTTCATGCGTCCACAACCCTCTCCATGAAAAAATACTTCCTCACATTACCTCTAAGCTGTCCCCTCTATCCTCAAATTGTGCCCCTTGTTCTTGCACATCTCCTTTTCTGAAAGATGCTACCCTCCTGGACCCTGATTCCCTGTTTCTTGTAGAAGTTTTCCTGAAACTTTCAGGACCTTAAAGAGATAGCGAACTAAAACAGGAACACAGGAAAGAATACAAATTTTTAAGTAGTGGTCAGTCGTTAACTTATTATTTCTGAATGATTTTCTTTTCCTTTTGCTCATTAGCAAGTCTTCTATGTGGTAATATTGTGTGGATGTGTGGAACAGCTCTTAGCCGACAGCTGACATATCTAGCTCTGTTCCTCAACCACATTATCAGCACTGTGATCTCACTGACAATGACATCACAGGTGACTAACCTGGCAACTACTGAGCTGTTTTCCAGCAGCAGTGATGTCACAGTCAGTGAAGTCACAATGCTGATGATGTAGTGGGGGAATAGAGGTAGATATATCAGCTGCTAGGCAGAGTGCTGTCCCATACGTCACACTACTAACATCAGGTAAAATATTTTAATTAACCAAAGGAAAAGAAAATTAACCTCAGATACTTAAGGTAACAGTTGACTGATTTTAAAACTAAAATTAGTTTTAGGCAGTATACTAGCTCTTTAAGGACATCTTCTGACAAGTTAAACTCAGAAAATTCTAACTCCTCGAGAACCAGGCCTTTGGGTGACAGATCTTTAGGTTCTGAAAAACTATCTGACCTTGAACAATTGTTAGGAGAGTGTACCTCCTGGGAAGACAAAAGGGCTTCTTGGTGGACAGGGTGAGTAATAGATGGTACCATGGCTGCCTGGCCCAGTCTGGGGCAACCAGTATGGTTGCAGACTTGACTCCTGAGTTTGAGAAGGACTCTCAATACCAGTGGAAATAGAGGAAAAGCGTGCAGGAATTTCCCTGTCCAATCCAGGGCTAACGCCTGTGGACACTGTGCCCGGGGGCCTGCAGCAATAAAGAGGAAGTTGTGTTTTTTTTTTTTTTTTTTAGGCAAACAGGTCTATTTCTGAATGCCCCAACATCTGAAAACCGCGGCCCCAACACTTGCTTGTTTAAAGCCCACTATGATGATCCTGACTGATTCTGCTGAGTGAATCTGCCAGTGTATTGTCCTTCCCTGGAAGATGAACAGCAAGCAGATGGACTTCCAGGGAATATGATGGGGACAAAATCTTAATGGCTCTGTGCACAGCCTTGAGGATCTTATGCCCCTTGTTTGTTGATGTACCACTTGGTGGTTGTGTTGTCATTCCTGACCTGGACCGACTGACCCTCAATTGAGGAGCAAAGGCCTTAAGGGCAAGGAGGACTGCTCTCAGCTCTAAAAGGTTGATATGCAACTTGGACTCCTGAGATGACCAAATTCCATTGATTGTGAGGTTGCCTGTGTGTGTCCTCCCACCCTAGGAGGGAAGCACCTGTTGTTAGAACCACAGTGTGGTGCTGTTGCTGAAAAGGATAGGATGCCCTGCCTGAGATTGTCCCTTTCTTTCCACCACCACAGAGCCAGAGGCAGAGTTCTTGTAGCTGGCACAAGCTTTGAAATGGGATCCCTCTTTGGGACCAATGGGATCTCAGGTGATACTGAATATCTCTCATCGGAAACCTGGAGCCTGATACTACTCAGGCAGTTGAGGCCATGTATCCTAGTAATGCTAGGAACTGTCTTGCAGTCCTGGGTTGACTCATGACAAAGGAGTTTGCTAGGGTTAGTAAATTTGACACCATCTCCTGTGGGAGAAAAGCCTTGCCTGAACAGTATCCAGTTCTGCTCCAATGAATTACAGCGACTGAACCGGCTCCATCTGAAACTTTTGAGCATTGATTAGGGGACCCAGAAACTCCAGGGTAGTTTGTAGCAATTCCCTGATGGAGTCCTTTATCTGCTGATATGACTCCCTATGACTAGCCAGTCATCCATGTAAGGAAATACGATTGCCTGCCTTCTGAGGTAAGCTACCACCACTGACAAACACTTTGTGAATGAATACCGTGGGGTAGAAGTGAGCCTGAAGGAAGCACTAAGAAATGGTAGTGCCCTGAGGGAGAGAGAACCTTAGGTATTTTCTATGGCAAGGTCTGACTGGATGTGAAAGAAGGCATCTTTCAGATCCAAAGATGCCAGCCAGTTTCCTTTCTTTAGAGAAGGGATAACTATGGCCAGTGTTACCATCTAGAGCTTGGGCTTTGCCAAGTGTTTGTTTAGAATCCAGAGATCCAGGATTGGCCACCAATTTCCATTCTCTTTGGTTAGAAAGTATCTTGTGTACATTCCTTCCCCTGTTTGGGTAAGAGGGACTGGCTTCATTGCCTGGCTTGCAGGAGCTTTCTTATCTCAATTCCAGCAGAATTGTCTCTGCAGGGTTGAAGACTGGAAAACTCTGCAGCCCTGGAGTTTTGGAAACTGTTTGAAATGTAGACAGATACCACGACTCACTACCTCCAGAACTCATGTCTGTGGTGATGGTTTCCCAGTCCTGGAAGTAGTGAGCCAGCTTGCCCCTAGTAGAAGAAGGGTGGCAGCCATTTTGTGTAGTCAGAGATTCTGTCCAGGCTGAGGTCTAGGAGCTGGGGTTAGACCAGCCTGCCTAGAAGGCCTCCTGCCCCTGCAGTAACCTCTGACCTGAGTGTACTCTACTGCATAGAGACGGGTATAAGTCTTGGGGTAGTACCCCACCCCTATCCCCCTTCCTGAGGATCTAAAAGAAGTAGAGGCTCTTTCCTTGTGGAATTATTCCTATAGGTGGTTTTGTACTCTTCCACCTTTTCATGTATGCCTCAGTCTTGTCACCAAAAGAGAACTGTTTTCACAAGGAAAATCCATGGCATTTAACTGAGTGTCTGGTGTAAGATTGGTTGTTCTGAACCAGGCAAACCTTCTTAAGGACAGTGATAGGGTCAACATTCTGGATGCACTATCATTTGCATTCACCGCCATGTGAAATTGGCATTTTGTGTCCTAGCAATCTTTGCTACATTATGGAATACATTGCCTAGAACTCTGTCAGTAAAGGCTAATATAGAGTTCCAGGGGGCCTTCTGGTATTGTGCAGCATATGCCATATAAGCTGCCTGTACAAGGAGTAAGAAGGAGGCTAAATAACCTTCTTCCCATAGTGTCAGTCTTCCTAGAATCTTTATCTGGAGGAGGAGATGCCATGGGGACTTAAGCTTTATTGCAGGCAGCAGCCTGTATTACACCCTCATGGTGTCTGGATGAAATACAAATAATTAGCAGCAGATCTATCCACCTGATACTTTTCTCCACCTTCTTGTCCACTCCTGGGACTAAGGAAGGCATCTGTAGGATTTTCAGTGGCCTTTTGAGAGAGTTATGTATAGGAAGGAACACCCTTTCCAAGGAACCAAACCCATCATATACAAAAATTCTGCGCCTCCACATCTTCCAGAGTCCTGTGAGGAAAGGCCCAAAGCATCAGCCATCTGTCTGACAAAGGAAAATGGGATAGAAATCATCATGCCCACAAGGAGGGGTACCACATTCCTGATCTGGGGATACCTCAAGCTCAATGTTTCCCTAGATCCAGATCCTCCTCTTCCTCAAGCTAGATTTCTTGACCCTGGTCTGTGGGAACCAGTAGTGGGATTTGAAACAGTGAACCCAGAATGGAACGTGCGGTCTGTGAGGCCTGAATGACCTGCATGGCTTTGGCAATACCTTTAGCAAAGGGCATTTTATTTTTGTCCGCTGGGAGCTCCTTCTTCTTCAGTGGAGGCACAGCACGTGTTTTTCTTCGCTTTTTAGCAGGCACAGACTCTGGAGCCTGCTCAGTAGGTCTTTTATGTTTAGTGTGTTCAGACCCTTCTCAATAATTTTGGGGTCTGAATAATCTTTTAAGAATCTCTCCTTAGATTTAGGGTGAGATGAAGAAGAGGCCTCATCAGGTTGCTTTAGTGACACTGAGACGGAGCAGAAGTAGTAGTAGTAAAATCTTTATTTTTATACAGGAAAGATAGCACATAACACCATTAGGATTAAATCCCTTTTCCAAGGTGCTCCTGAGAATAGGAAGCCATTTCCTCTGGCGTTTTGGCTCTTTTATGGTTGTGGGTGGAGCAGCCATCTTGCTGTCTGTAGCTGGAAAAATGGAAGACAGTGGAACATTTTTGAATTTTCAATGCATCCTTCCACAACTATAAATCACTAAGCCAGTTGAAATAAAATACTTCCTTCTTTCTGTTTATAATGTTGCAGACAGAACTCCAAGCTGCTTATTAGACGGCCATTAGGAAACTGAAACAGCTTGTTAAATATTGGTTGCCTATTAAACTGGAGATTTGTTTACCCCTTCAAATGCAACAACTTTCACATTTAAATACTTAGCATTTAAACATTTTCTTGTCACTAGCTTCAGTTGGGAGGTATTGTCTTTCAAGAAGATTCATACCTCATAAATGTCACCCTTTCCCAGCAATCTAAAAGAGTTACACAGTTTTTAACCTCTTAAGACACTATCTGATAAGTATGTCTCAGACGTATGCCAGGTCTTCTGTGAACTATCCAAGCTAAATAGATAGCAATCAGCAGGCATTTTTACTATGCTTTTTGGGAAAACTATATTGAGCTACAGCAAACACACACACACACAAACACACACACACAGTACACACCATCCTCATGGCCCCAACATTCAAAATAAATACTGCAGTCTAATATGTTATAAAACAATAAAGAAACTGTTTGTTTATGTCAATGAACACAGTGAAGTTCAGTTTACAGTAGATGTCCTTTAAATATTTCTTATCCTATATTTTGTATCCTGGATACGAGGGAGATGCTACATCTCATTGTCATAGGGATCTTCACTTTACATATTTTTGCACTGTATTTACTCAGGATGTCCCAGATTAGATGCAATATCTTGTTTTCAGTGGGGTCATGATTTTACCATTTTATAATGTAATAATATACGTATACATATGTATAATTTATTCAGGGTAGCCTAGTCAAGATGTAAAATATTGTTTTCAGTGTGTTCTGATTTTACAAAATGCAGCATAATATTGTATTGATGTAGAGCCCCACTGAAAATAAGATGCCATGTCTTCTGTGAGCTATCCAGGCTAAATATATTTTATTTATTTATTTATTGAATTGTTTCACCAGGAAAGATACACTGAGCAACTCAATGCTCATCTCACAGTATCGTCCTGGGGAAATGGGAATGGGATGTGCAGAGTGAGAATCTATAGCTACATATGTTTACAGAGGGTAGATACATACATACATCCTAAAACAGGTTCAAGGCATTGGATACATAGTGGGCAATTTCAACAGTTACATTACATTACTGGCGGTTCATAGGAGATGCATACATACATACATGCAGAAGCAGTACAGGGTCAAAAGCATATGATTCAAGGTAGACAAAAGCATACAGTTACAATACAGGCTGCACGCAGGTGATGCATAAGCTGCAGGGTACACATAGGAACAAGGACACCTCTTTAAGAGCTAGGCTATACAGGGCAGTATAAGTGCAGGTGGGGTGGGGAAGAGAAGAGAGAGCTAAGGAGAGAGAGAGGGAGGGATGTGAGTAAGGGAGGGGTCAGGAGCAGGTGCAGCTAGTGTATGGTAATGTGTAGTGCAGAGGTGAGAGAGTATAAGGAGGAAGAGTGGCAGATTTGAGGAGGAGTGCATTCCACATTTTAGACAGGTGGTAGGAGAAGGCTTTTGACCAGAGGATGTAGCTCTGCTGGGGACTAAGAGGGTACGTGAGTCCGCCTGGGATCTCAGGGAATAAGTGGAGTGGGTAGGGATGCCAAGAGAGGAGGAGATATATGATGGGAGAGATCCAAGCCAGAATTTAGAGATGAACTTAACACCATGAAGCGACACCGGGAGTGGAGGGAAGGAAGTTGAGGGAGTGATAGAGATCACAATGGTGAGTGTGGGAGGGGCATCAAGGGCAAAATGACAGAAGGAACTGAAGAGAGTCCAGTCTGGATAGGTAGGACTGTGGGGCAGCACCATCAGACTATGTCGCAGTAGTCAAAAATGGGCATGATCATCTTCTGTACCAGCTCACACCTGGCAGCGAAGTGGGATGCAGCTGTGGTTTCTGTAAAGAGCCCGAGCTTGGGCCTTAGTTTTTCAGAACAGCATCGATATGTACAGAGAAGTCAAGATATCTGTTCAGCCAGGTGCCGAGATACCTAAATGAGGGGAGTTCTCAAGAACAGTCCCATCAAGGGTGTGAAAGATGGGAGGTGACTTAGCCTAGCAAGTCTCTGCTTTGTGCCAAAGGACATGGAGACTGTCTTCTTAGCATTGAGGAAAAGTTGATGAGAACTAAACCAGAGTTGGACTTTAGTGAAGTCAGACTGGAGCCTGGTAGTGACATCAGAGACAGAATTGCCAGAGGTAAGCAACACTGTATCAACCACATACATATGGATGCTGGATGCAGAGCAAACCAGGGGAGGTCGTTTAAAAGATAGAGAACAGAATGGGGCCTAGCACTGAGCCCTGGGGACTCCAGTGGTTATAGGCAAGGTGGGAAGAGGTAGCATCAGCTATTCTCACAGATTGCAACCTGCCGACAGGTAGGTACTGAACCAGCCTGTGGCAGAAGGGGATAGTCCAGCAGCTGAAAGGCTGTGCAGGAGGAGGAGGTGTGGGACAGTGTCAAAGGCTTTGGCCAGGTCTACAAAGATAGCTGAGGTTATGTGCCCTTTGTCAAAGCCAGAGGCTATGGTCTCAGTTAGCCTCAGTAGAGAGGTGGTGGTAGAGTGAGATTTCCTGAAGCCAGACTGGAAGGGAGTGAAGAAGTTGGAGCCAGAGAGGAAAGAGGAGAGTTGGTTAAGGGCTATGTGTTCTTGTAGCTTTGCTAAGATTGGCAGGAGAGATAGGTCAATAGTTCCCTGGTGAGGAGTCGCCCCTTTGGGAGGGGGAGGACTAGTGCATGTTTCCAAACTGAGGGAACAGTAGCAGTCTCAAAGGATAGGTTTAGTATGAGAGAGAGTGTGTAGGCAATGGCAGGAGCAGAGAGAGAGAGAGAGAGAGGAGCCAGGGTCCAGGCCATCAGGTGAGGAGCCTTTGGTAGGGCTTATGCCAGGAGAGCTAGGGAGGGTAGTGTCCAGAGAGACAGAGAGAAGAAGAACTTGGGGGACAGCTTAGAGGGGTAGTGGAGGGTGAGACAGTGTGTGTGAGGTGTGAGAAGGGCCATCACAGCAGGGGAGGGACTAGAGAGGTGCTTAGCAGAGAAGAGGCACAGTTGGCAAAGTGGGAGTTGAAGCATTTGGCAATGGCTATAGGTTCAGAAAGGACAGCGTGATTTAGCCTGAGGGTAGGTGGCGAGAGGGTTTGAGGACGAGAGAAGAGGGAATGGACGACCTTCCAGAATTTAGAAGGTTGTTTATATTGGTCTGGAAGTTAGACTTAGAGTGCTTGGTTTTGGCAAGGCAGATTGCTTTAGTGCAGCCATTCCAAAGTTCGGCGGTATCGCTAGTAATCACAAGGGCAGTTAGAGACTTTGGCCTTATGCCATGCAAGGTCAAGAGCTTGTTGGCAGGCCAGAAGCTCAGGAGTGACTCAGGGAGGTGCCTGCCATGGACCCTGGTTTTACAGAGAGGAGAGCTGGAATTCCAAATCTGAAGGAACTTAGAAGTAAAGTAGGCAAGGGCCTTGTCAGCTGAGGATGCTGTGAAAGGGAGAACCACTCCACTTGTGAGGAGGTCGTGGAACAATAATTGCAGGTCAAGTGTTGTGAAGGGTCTAGTGAAGATAGTTTTTGCTGGGTGTTTAGTCCTATGTATTTTACGCACTACAAAGGTCATGTGGTGGTCACTGATAAGTCTGGTAGTAGCCCAGAGGCCACTACATGATGGGGATGGAGGGTGAGGACAAGGTCCAGCAGGGAGTGGTTTAGTGTTTTAAAGTTTAGACGAGTGGGTTCCAGTATCAGTTGGCAGAGGTTTAAGGCTTCATGGTGGAATGAATATTAGCCAGAGATGGGGCAAACCAGTTTAGATTTAGATCTCCCAGGATGAATAGTTCACCGCTGCTGGCTTAACGAGGAGAGCTTTGTGACCAAGTCAATGATGTTGGAATGAGGCTGACCCGGTGGCAGTAAACTCCAGCGATGAAGATGGGGACAGTGTGGGGAAGGGAGACTTTAAAAGGAGAGCCTCGTGGGATGATTGAACAGAGGTAGTGAAGGAGGGAGGGAGTGAACTGAAGGGAAGAGGAGGTATAGATAGCCACACCACCACCTCTCCCAGTCCTGTCCTGTCTTGATACTGTGAAGCCAGGGATAGAGACAGCATGGTCTGGAATGTGTTTGGACAGCCAAGTTTCAGAGATCACAATGATGTCAGGGGCATAGGCATGTACCATAGGTTGCAATAGGGAGATTTTGGGATCTAGGCTTCTTATGTTTAGTGGATGATTTTAAGGCCATTTGGTAGTGAGAGTGGGATAGTGGCTGGGTGGGCACCGGCGGCGGATGGGCAAATTCAGGGCCAGGGTTTGGGTGGATATCACCAGATGCTAGAAGGAGCAAGAGAATAAGGAGCTGTAGTAGCTTGCTTCCTTGGATGGGCTATGGGTATGCAGCAGTTTTATGGGGAGTGACAGGATGGTAGAAGAGGATACTAACTTAAGGACGGTAATGAGCTGAATGGGCACCGAGGTAATAGTGGCACAGGGAAGAACAGGGCAGTGAGGGAGGAGTGTAGTGGCCGGGTGGGGCAATGATCTAGTGGGGCTGACCGAGCTGTTATCCGTCAGTGGTACTACCAGGTTGGGTTTGCTTCCGGCAGTTCAGTATGGAGTGAGAGAAGTATTAACAGAGACAGCACTAAAGGTAGGTACCATAATTTCAATGTCGCCAGGACTCCATAGTGCAGTGAGAGAGGGCATATGCTTTTCTGATGCAGTCCCTGCACCATTTTGGTTGCCCTCTCTGGACTGCCTCCATTTTGTTAATGTCCTTGTGCAGGTGCGGCCTCCAGTACTGCACGAGTACTCCAGATGGGGCCTAACTAGCGCCTTGTAAAGAGGAATTATTACCTCCTCTACGTAATTAGTGATACCTCTACTAATACACCCTAACATCCCTATAGCCTTACCTACTGCTTTAGTGGTCTGCTTGGATAATTTCAGGTCATCTGTGATGATGATGCCCAAGTCTCTTTCTTCCCTTGTGATTGCCAGCAACCCCCTCCCAACCTATAGGTGGCTTCAGGGTTTCTTTTCCCGATGTGCATTATCTTGCACTTCTTTGCGTTAAACTCCAGTTGCCACTATTCCGACCATTTTGCCAATTTATCCAGATCTCTTCTCATTCTACCCACTCCATCTGGATCATCTACTCTGTTGCAGATCTTGCTGTCAACTGCAAACAGACAAACCTTACCCTCCAGTCCATCTGCAATGTCACTGATGAAGATACTGAAGAGGACTGGCCCCGGACTGATCCCTGAGGTACCCTACTTGTGACTTGCATCTTTTCTAACTGCATACTGTTTACCACCACTCTTTGTTTCTGCCCACCAACCAGTTTGCACGCAGTTGACCAACTTCTGACCACCCAAGCCTGCCAGCTTATTAATCAATCTTCTATGTGGAACAATATCGAAAACTTTGCTGAAGTCAAGATAGGCGACATCAACTGCACCCCCTACCACTCTGGTTACCCAGTCAAAGAAATCTATGAGATTAGTTTGACAGGACCTTCTATTGTAAACCCATGCTGTCTTGGATCCTATGCTCCTATGGATTCCAGGCGTTGCACTATTCTTTCCTTAAGGAGTGCCTCCATAATCTTGCCCACTACTGAGGTAAGACTGACTGGTCTGTAGTTCCCTGCCTCCTCCCTGCTGCCACTCTGTGGAGCGGGATCACATGAGCCCTTCTCCAGTCTTCTGGGATCTCTCCTGTGCTCAGAGACTCACTAAACAGTTCTGCTAATGGCTCTGCTAGTTCCACCCTTAGCTCCTTTAGTACCCTGTGATGTATGCCATCAGGTCCCATTGCCTTGTCCACCCTGAGCTTAGCGAGCTCTTGTCTGACCCTTTCTTTTTGTGAGAAGGATTAGTGCACACCTCCCTTCCCGTGTCCATGGTGCTGAGCTGTGGGCCCTGCCCTACCTTCTCCACAGTAAATACTGAGCAGAAGTATCTATTTAGGATAGATGCTTTTCCTTGGTCCTCCTCTACACACTCCCCTTATCCCCTTTGATCTTAGCAATACCCCTCTAGACTTTCTCCTTTCACTAATGTATCTATAGAAAGTCTTGTCCCCTTCTTTTACTGTTCATGCTAGTGTTTCCTCAGTTTGGGCCTTTGCCTGCCTTGCCTTCTCTGCTTCCCTTAGGGAAGTTTGGTATCCCTCCTGTCTTCGTCCCGCTGTGTTCCTTATAGTTCCTGAAGGCCAACCTTTTGGCTCTGACCTTTTCTGCTACTGTTTTTGAGAACCAAAGTGGTTTCCTTCTTCTTTTGCTCTTGCTTTTCTCTCTAACACAATGGGATGTTGCTTCAAGTATTGCATCATTAATGCTTGCCCACTTTGCCTGTACCCCTCACTTGTATTTCTTGCCAGGGCTAGCTTAACTCTGTTGGCCATTGTATCAAAGTCAGCTCCTCTTAAGTCCCATATTCTTGCCTTGGAATGGGATGATTTAGGTCTAGTGGCCAAATTGAACCATACCATGTGATGGTCACTAGCCCCGGTGACCATCTACCTGGAGATCTGTGATCCTTTCCCCATTATTCAGTACTAGATCTAGGATAGCCCTGTCTCTTGTGGATTGTTGTACCAGTTGTTTGAGGCCCTCTCCTGCAGGAATCCACCATGTGTCTAGTTCGGGCAGATGTTCCTGCTGGTATTGACCAATCTGTATCTGGCATGTTGAAGTCTCCCATCTCCCTTTAGCTGTCATGTTTTGTATATCTTCTAACAGTAATGTGTCTATTTTATTTTTGTCTTTGGTAACGGGTAAGGCCCACTAGGCACAAGTTCCTGTTTTCAGGGGCGACCTGGGAGCACTGGCAGTTAAGTGACTTGCTCAGAGTCATACAGTATGCAAGTGGAGGTTGTGAGAATCAAAGCCAGGTCTGGTCTGCTGGATGTGCCAAAAGCGGCGTTCACAGCTCATTACTCTAACCTCTAGGCTATACTGCCAGCCCTGTCTGTATCCCTCGGTCTGGGGCCTGCAGACGACCCTAGTTCGTATGGCTGTCCCATATCCTGTTTCCAGGGTGATTCACAGTTCTTCTGGCTCCTTGTATTCTGAATTTCTGTAGCTTTGATATTTTCATTGACATAAAGCAAAAAAGCCACAAACTGAAATTTTGTTGAATTAAGTGGCAGTTGAAACTGTATAAAACAGCAGGTTAAACTGAAGGATCTTGGTTCCCAGGAACTGCTAGGACCCAGAAGCAACCAAAAATATTTTAACTTTAAATAAAAAAACTACTGGATACAGAGAATTAGCAAAATTGTGAAAAAATTACACATTTTGACAGAAATAAACAAACTTGCAGTGAAGTTGCTGAGAGAGAAGCTCTTTGGGGCATCTAGTTGTCGAATGGAGAAAATAAATCTGACTGTTAGATGGAACACAGTCCACCTAGAGGCAGCAGTTGGAATGCAGCATTCTAGTTCCATGATTTGCATACATTCCACATTACATCACAGCTCCGGGGCAGTCAGAGATTCTGACCTGACTGCATATGTCTAATACTACTGAGAAATTCCTGGGGTTTGAAAGACTTTTATACAACTCTGCCTTTATACTGTATTTCTCTATGCTGTAATGGTTCAGTGTATAAAGTCTTTATAGTGTATGGTGGGCACGCTGTTCCATGGAAATCCATGCCTGGAACAGCGTTGTTGTCCTTCACTCGGTGCGTCCACGATCTTGTTGTGCTGCACCCAGTGCGTCACCCGGTGCAGCACAAGATCGAACACGATCGGCGCATGCGCCAATAGAAGCGGCGCCTGCGGCAACAGGCGGCACTTTGGCGGCAGACACAGAAGTAGCTTTCCCCGAGTGTTCGAGTGGTATTTATGGTTGCCCTATACATTATAAAGATTGTGTATGAGCAACCAGCATACACAAAACTAAGGCAGTTTTGCGATCTTGAGTTTCCGTGGTAACGGACCTCTCGAACTCACGCTCTCGAGGTCTCAGGTTACCACGGAAACCTCGTCGCGAATTGCCTGTTGTGTATGCTTTCCATACACAATCCTCTATATTACATGTAGAGTAACGCTTACTCATGATCTGTGCCACAGGTTACAATGTTTTATTGTTCCTCAGCATTACCTTCAGTTATTTATTTTACTGTTTAGAATGTTTTCATAGCATGCCCTGGGACTGGTTGCATAAAATGGTGTTCTCCTGTACAAGTTGCACTATATAAGCATAAAACAGCACATGATGTCCAAGATGGCACAAGCCTCTTTGCTGGAATCTGGGAAACCCACGTGGCTGAGAGACACCTGCATGTCGCCACGTGAGCAGAAAGAGTGCACAAGCTGGCCTACCACTTTGCATCTGCCAGGGACAGCTATTGTTTGTAAAGAGGTAATGTGATTTTTTTCCAAGCTAGTTTACTTTATGATAATATTTTACAATACTGGTTACCTGTTATTGTTTGAATCATAAATCTGCTCTATCTTCAATAGCTTACTAGACCACAGGAGCCATTGGAAAACTAGATGTGGGCTTAATATTAAGTGCATCCTGAACTCTACACCAAGAAGGCTGGTAACTACTTGGATGTGGTTCTTCTTTATTAGATCAATCTGCATCATATTGTGGATGCTAGCATACTCCCGATGCCCTCAGTGACCACCGTATGGTTTACTGTGTTGGCAAGAATCATCGTTCCAAATCTCCCCAAATTCATCCAGCTCAGGTCATTCCATTTGCTGGACTTGTCCCTTTATGCTGACCTTGTAGCCACTGACTGGTCCCCTACTTCTACAGCTGGCAACATGGACAATGCCCTCAAATTCTTCACCTCTAAATTTATGTCTGTCTGGGATCATCACCCCCCCCTCAGAAGGAACAGGGTCCAAGGTTCCCATCTCCCATGGATCTGAGCTGAGTTGCTGGCTTGTCACCATACATATAACCTTGCCTTAGGACCTACAAATCCTCTGGCTCCACTTTTTTTTTTAAAGTTCCTTTTACCTCCTCCCTTCCCCAGGCTCTGCTTCTTGGGAGTCCCCACTGGAGTCCTGCCCCCGCTTCTGCCACCTACCTGTGCCATCCATGAACCCCATGTAGCCTCAGTTTACCCCAGGGACGAGGTGGGGCCCTTACACCCTGAGCTTTACCTGTTTCATCGGGCCAGGCAGGCGGGAGGCATGAGGTCTGCTCGTGGCTCCGTCTACCCGAGCCTGGAGGTTTCCTCTGTGCTTTCTGTGGACGCCGCGTGAACCCTGGCATCAAGGTGCATAGTGCCGACATCTGCGGCGCTCCTCCCTTGCTGCATCTCGGTGCACGCCTGCTCCCAGACCACCGCTTAGGGCCAGTCTGCACCAGGATGATGACCCCTTCCCTCCTGGAGAATCGAGGCTGTCCTGGGGCGCTCAAGCCTTCTCCCAGCAACCTCAGCTCCCCAGGCTCATTCGCAAACCCGGTCGCTGGGGTGCATGTGATCCAACCACTGGGCGTCAAGCGGACCGTCCTCTGGCTCCACTTCTGACCCTACTAATTATCAGGATCCTTCAGTAATGCCTGTACTAAAGCTAATAGGCTTGTGAAGTCTGAACACTTCACATCCACTCTCCAGAAATCACCCCTCTAAGTTCTGGAAGGTAATTCATGCACTTTTCTCCTCTGACCCAGCCCTCGGTACTCAAGATGGGTAGTACACCTATCTCTGACCTGCTGCAGTCGCCC
This sequence comes from Neoceratodus forsteri, assembly GCA_016271365.2. Taxonomy (NCBI): domain Eukaryota; kingdom Metazoa; phylum Chordata; order Ceratodontiformes; family Ceratodontidae; genus Neoceratodus; species Neoceratodus forsteri. Next base: position 242,029,009 of record CM057457.1, read on the forward strand.
CATCTTTCATTTTTTTCACTTCCTGTGCCCATTCTCTCTCTCTTCCTCTCCTCTCCTCCCTCTCTCTCTCTTCTATTCCCTTCTCACTCTTCAATACCTGTCTTACTTCCCTCCTTCCTTTTTTTTTTAATATAATTTTTATTGAGTTTATACAAACAGGATACACATTTCTTTTAATCAATAAAAGATTGCGTAAGCATCTCTAATATCCTTCCTTGGTCACAAGACAATTACATGTTGACAGTATGTCCATTCTCTAATGGATCAGTTTTGAATTCAAAGACATCTTCACAGATCACTTAATATTATTAGGACTTTACATCATTATATCCTTACAATGTACATACAACTCTCCCTCCTTCTCAGTGACAGCAACGCTCCATGCCCCCTGCACCTTTATGTTCAAGGCACAAAGATGCATCAATCTGCATCATATACAGCACCCATCTTTGCCATTTGCTGAAATTTTGCCGATTTATCTTGTATGGCTGCTGTAAGTTTTTCCATCTGATAGATAACATAGTTTTCTCCATTTCTTCTATTGTAAGAATTATTTTGGACATCCATCGCCTGGCTATAGCCTTTTTGGCCACTAGTAGATATAGGGGGCAACAGGGTACATCTCCAGGGTGACTTGTGATATGGCATGATAGACATTAGTACCATCTCTCCGGCCAAGTCTACTCTCCCAAGCATTCATGTAAGGCTAACTGGAATGTACACCAAACAGGGTCAGCAATGGGCAGTCCTAAAATATATGGCCCTGATCAATTATCCTACAATTGCAACTATGCCAACAATGACTGTAGGTTTGGTGTAAATATTTAACTAGCAGTGCAGGTGCAGGAAAGATCGACATATTGGTATTTACCATATTCTTCTCCACACATGCGTAGAGAGTAACTTTAATCACTGATAGAGCATCAGCTGCCAGGCCTCTGGAGTTACTGAAACCTGCAGATCAGTATTCCATTTCTGAGTACTGACGTTGATATTGTCTTCCAGTGTTTCTCTGAATATTTTACATATGCATCCAATCATGTCCCCTAAATTACTACTAAGGGTGTTTGCTATTATGCTCATTAAGGGCAGTCGACGGTTTGGAAGACAAGTTGGTTTTCATAGGAAGCTATAGTATTTTAGTATTTGATATATATAATGAAGCCCTAGCTGTCTCCATCTTTTGAAGGCCAGATCTTGGGATGATGAGGTGAAGTCTTCATCTTTTGATATTAATCATAAATAGTAAAAGTTTCTGCAAATTTTGGATGATATTTTACAGAATTCCACATCTTGAGAAATAACCTGTTAATTTTGAAAAATGTTTAGGGGAATGGAGTAAGCCTCTTGTTGAAAATAATATTGACTGGACATCGATAAGTCATTAGGGGCAAATTATATCTTTCTAGGTGCGTACATAGGGAGTAATCCACTGTAATAAAGTTTTTTTTTACTGCTGCAGCCCACTTTAATGACATATAATTGCATTAACTCATCTTAGTTAATAGTTTATTCTCATTTTACTGGATTCCTTTTCTATAGCTCACTCTGCCATGTAATAAAGTTTTGAGGAAGCAAGCTTTGGCATACCACTCCAGACTGGGTAGGTTAACACCTCTTGAGGCCATGGATAATTTCAACACTGAAAAGTGTACTCAGGCGTTGCCCTCCCCAAATGAAGTTAGAATATGTTTATCCACGCTTTAAAATAAAAGCATGGGGGTAATTAGCAAAGTCTGCAGTATATACGGCAGTCAGAGAAGAACATTCATTCTACAGTATCTCTATTTTCTTAAAAAATGATAGATGTAGATTGCCCCATTTTCAAAAATCTTGTATCTGAAGAGTAAGAGGCTCATAATTCATTAGATCTAAATTGTCTATGTTCTGCGTTATAGGGATTCCTAGATATTTTATTTTAGTTTTACTCAGCTCAGAGGAAGCGTCTTCTTTAATGACACTGGGGGAGTGAAGTTAAAGTTCGAACCCCTGTCGTCTGAAAATTAAGTTTAAATCCGATAGTTGTTTAAAGATTTCTAGTATTTCCCAAAGCCTGGGGATGGACTGCTCGGAGATAAAAGAAGGAGAAGCACATCATCTGCAAAAGCGCTACTAATTGTGACTGGCAGATGGGTATACCCTCTATCCCTTTCCCTAATGGATAGCTGTTGCAAGCGGTTCCATGTATAAAGCAAACAGGAGTGTGAAGGAGGACAGCCCTGTCTGGTTCCTCTTTGCAACACAATCGAGTGGATCAAAGCCCCGTTTTCTCTAATATAGGCTCTTGGGTTCAAGTAAATATTTTCAACCAAGTTTGAAATGTTTTAGGAAATTAAAGGTGGACAGGCGTCCCAGAGAAAGTCCCAGGACACCCTGTCAAAAGCCTTTTCAGCATCAAGATTTAAAGGACCACTGGGATCTTTCTGTGTGTATGTATTCGAGGTGTAATAATATGATGAATATTATCCATCGTGCTTCTAGCTTTGATAAATCCTAATTGACCTGGGTGTAAAATGGTAGTCATAATGTTTTCTAACTGCACTCACATATGGCCATGTATAATTTATAGTCTGTGTTTAGTATCTAAATTGGACAGTAAGAAGATGGGAGTGTTTATCCTTGTCTGGTTTAGGGACTGCCACCAAAATTGCATACTCTAATGAAGGGTGTACCTCTCTCCCGCCACCTCACAAAACAAGTGAGCAATGGATGAGTCAGACCTTTGAATGTTTTGTACCACAATGCCGTGAATCCATCAGGGCATTTATAAGGTTTGCATTTTGAATTTGAAAAATAATTTCTTCAGGGTTATCGGGCTTCTAAGTTCTGCTGTTGTACCACTGTTAACCTGGGGAGGTCTAGTGTTTTTAGAAATTGTTGTCTCACTTCCTGACCACTGCCAGTGTTTTCAGCATAGAGTTCTTGGTAATAGGTACCTAGTATTTTCTGTATCCCATCTGCAGTATGTGTAATAGGGTCTCTTAGTTTTAGGATGGTTGCAGTTTTTTGCCTTGAACAAATTTTCTGTGCCAAATTCCACACACTCTAGCTCTGCTTGTAATTAGTTTACGTAAGGTACATCAATGTTTGCTGAACCTTATAATCCATTATTTCTGTATTTCTTCTTTTGTTTCTTTTATTTTAAGTTGGAGTTCCTGTCACCCTCTCTGTATAATTGTTGATATGCATGGAGGGCCTTCGTCATTTGATGGTATTGTGCCTCATACTGTTTCCAGCTTCTTTGCCAAATAGGCAATATCCCCCAGAGGACTGCTTTTAAAGTGTCCCATAAAATTGAGACTGATACTTGTTGTGAGTCATTGTCTTGGAGAATTTGAGGGATCTTATTTTGTATCAGGCATATAAACTGAGGGTCCCTAAGCAGGGTTTCATTAAGCCGCCTGAGAGTTTGTTTTCTTTTTTGCCCAGGTCTATCTTGAGAATAAAAGTACAGTTCGTAAGAACTTACTAACAGTAGATCTTAGGAGGAGCTCTTGCATGCAGGTAATACCATTAGGACTGAAGCCATCAGGTGTCAGGACCCCACGGAAAACTTGTAGCCAGCAGTTTGAGGCATGGGACCGTCCCGATGTCAGCTCCACCTGGCGTCAGGACGTGGTATAAAGGGCAGTCCCTGGCACCACCTCAGTTCTCCTGCCGGAGACCTGGCTAGAAACAAACTGGAGAACTGAGCAGGAAGTCCCCAACATGATCAGGTGATATAAACCAAAATACTATCCTGAGGATGGAGAGTTGGGAAAGCCACCTGCTGCAAGAAACTCATCTGAAGATCTACTGTTACGGTAAGTTCTTACATAACTGTACTATCTGTCTTGAGGGTGGAGCTCTTGCAGGTAATACCATTAGGACCGAGTCCCAAGCAGTATCCAAGGGTAGGCCCAGGTCTGATAGGGTGGTGAAGATATGCTGAAAAACAGCTGATGAAAAGCACCTTATGAGAGAAGGCCATGTACGACCACTAGTCCGAAACCTGCTCTCCTTCTGGACGCAATGTCCAGGCTGTAGTGCCTGATGAAAGTGTGGACTGAACTCCATGTGAGCTGCTGCACAAATGTCAGCTAAAGAGACATTCCTGAGTGCTGCAAAGGAAGAGGCCACCGCTCTGGTAGAGTGGCCCTAATTGTACCCAGAGGGGTCTGTTATGGTGCCGATAGCAGAACGAAATACATTGCACCAGCAAACGGGCTAGTGATTGTTTAGAAACAGGAGTTCCAGCATTCGCTTAGTGAGCGAGATGAATAACTGGGCTGACTGTCTGGAGGAAGCGAGTCCTGTGGAGGTAATACCTCAAAACTAGAAGTGAGCGTCAAGGTGTGCAACACCTTGGTTAGCAAACTCTGGATAATAAACCGGAAGCTTGATGTCTTGGTTAAGAGTCAGCACGGACACCACCTTCGGTATAAAATTAGGGTTCATGCGAGGTTCACCCTGGCCCTGTGAAAGACCTGTACGGTTCTCACACATCAGGGCCTGAGCTCGGAAACCCTTGAGCAGAGGTAATGGCTATCAAAAGGAGGGTCTTCCTTGAGAGGAAGCGAACCCCGTATGAGGCTGCTGGCTCGAAGGGAGGAAGGGTGAGTTTCTCCAGTATGAAAGTAGGTCCCAAGGAGGAGCGATGTCCCTCTTGGGAGGTCTGATATGTAGGACCCCTCTAAGAAGCGTCTTACAGGCATTAAGCTGTGCCAGTGTTTTATCTCTGATAGGATCATCATATGAGGAAACCGCTCCATGTGCACCTTGATGGATGAATAGCTCAGTCCTAAGTCCAGAAGGTGACAAGAGATATTCTAGCACGTGCCTAGTCGGACAACCCAGGGATTTAGAGCACGGGCGAAACCAAAGACAGAACCGCTTCCATTTCAGAGCATAAGTGGCCCTGGTGGAAGGCTTCCTCGCTGCAAGCAGTATTTCAGCCGCCTCTGCTTGACACTCCTATCTCTCTTCTGCTAGGACTGCAGGAGCCATGCATCCAGGTGAAGAGATTGAAGAGCAGAGTTGGACAAGAGTTCCCTGCTCTTGTGAGACAGAAAGTAAGGTTGAGTGGCAACTGAACTGGACACTCCAGAGACAGTTGCTGGAACAGCGGATACCAAATCTGACAGGCCATAGAGGAGCCATCAGAATCATTCTGGCTCCCTCTATCTGCAATTTGAGCAGTACTCTCTGAATGACGGAAAGGAGGGCATACAGGAACTTCTCTGTTCAAGAGAGGGACAATGTGTCTCACCAGAAAACACCAGGCCCTGGGCGGCGAGCAAAAAACTTTGCAGTTTGGCCCCAGCGACGAACTGGTCATCTGCGACATCTTGGAGCAGTTCCACTGTGGTTCAGAGAGGTAGAGTGGCAGAGACTGTTGGCAAGAACGTTCTGAACCACGGGCAGATGAACTGCGATGAGGTCCAGTTGGTGTTTCCTGCCTAGTCCCACAATCTCTGGCCTCCTGCAAAGGGTGCGATGAAGTTCCCCTTGTTTGTTGATGTAGAAGACCACTGGTGTGTTGTCTGTCTGCACCAGGAGAGGACCAGCGAGAGTTGGTCTCTGAATGTGGTTAGTGCATTCAACACTGCTCTCATTTCCAGAACATTGATATGTAGAGAGCTCCGTGGCAGACCAAGATCCTCGGTCCTGTGATCTGTGGTTAAAGTCTGAAGAAGAGAAAGTCTCCAAAAGGAACCCTCCCGCTAGACTGTCAAGGACGGAGCCACCATTCGAGAGAACGATGTACTGCCTGAGAGATCTGGATCTCGGAGATCCACATCATCCACCAGTTGGTCCCACTGAACCTTAGGTGCCATTGTAGAGTCCTCATATGGAGTCTGGCCAAAGGTACTTTGGCTATGGCACCCCCCATATGGCCTAGAAGCTGTAGAACCACCTGGGCAGGGGAAGAGGGGTCTTGGAGCCCTCTCGACAAAGACCACAAGGTCTGCCCTGTCTGGAGGCAGAGAGACTCTTCCTGCTCAGTGTCCAGAATAGCCCTATGAACTGCAACCTTTGTGTTGGCCAGGTGTGTGACTTTGGCCAATTTACTTTAATCCCCAAGGAAGAAAATAGAGCTTGTGTCTCTTGCAGGGTGATTAGGAGCTCCTCCTCCGAATCGAGCAGAGAGGAGCCAATCGTCCGGGTAAGGGTAGACAAAGAGGCCTCTCCTGCAGAGAGCTGCCACTACCACCGCCAGGCACTTGGTGAAGACCCTGGGAGCTGAGGAAAGGCAAAAGGAAGTACCGGCATTGGTAGTGCTCTATCTTTGAAGTTGAATCGCAGAAACCTTCCATGGGACTTCAGGACCCGACATGCATGTAGGCATCCTGCATATCTAGGAGCACAGCCAGTCCCTTGCTGGAGCAGGGAAAGAGACCTGCCAGAGTGACCATCCCAAACCTCTGGTATTTTACTGAGAGGTTGAGCTGGCTCAGGTCCAGAATTGGATGAAGGTCTCCTGTTTTCTTGGGATCAGGAAGAAATGGGAATAACAACTTTTCCCTTTCGGGCCTATGGAACCTTTTGGATGGCTCTCTCTCTAGGAGCTGTTGAATCTCGGCTTCTAGGAGAAGATTGTGATCCAGTGGACAATGGGCCGGGGGTGGGTGGGTTGTCCGGCGGATAGAGATGAACTATATCGTATACCCTTTCGAATGGTGTCCAGAACTCATTGGTCTGCAGTGATACTGGACCATTCGAGTGAGAAGCATAAACTGCCCTCCTACCTTCTCTCTCTGCCTGTCCACTAGGGAGGAGGCGGCAGAGGAGTCAGGCTGAGGGGTGGGTGGGGTCTGGGCCTAGGAGGTTTTTGCTGCTTGGGGCCCTGGGAACCTTGAGGAGCAGGGTGACCCGCCTCTTAAATCCCTTTACCGTGGGACTGTTTACTCCCCTGTCCCTGCCCTTAAGCTCTACAAAATGGCACCGCTAGGGGTTCCTGAGGCTGGGATTTGTACATGCGGTGCTGAAGCCACCGCTTTCCCTGACTCCTGAGTTGTTTTACCATTTGTTCGACTTCCAGGCCGAACAAACGGGACCCCTGAAAAGGAATCCAGGATGGACTCTTACAGGTCCGTCTGGAAACCTGTGAGCGGAGCCAAGACTGCCATCTCATGCAGATTCCCGAGGTGGCTGCTCTGGAGGCCATGTCTGTGGCGTCGTATGAACACGCAAGCGTGTTTGTCCACATCCAAACCCGACTGGGCACATGCTAGAATTTTCTGTTTGGAGTCGGAATCAGGCATAGCTTCCACAAGGTCAACTGTCTTCCTCCAGGTGATTGCTGATAGAAATCATGTGGGCCATAAAGTTCGACGACCTGATGGCCCCAGTAGCTGAGAAGATTTTACAGCCCCAACCGTCTAGCTTTTTGGAGACGGGATCTGAGGTTGGGAACTCAAGTGCTTTGGTTGAGTCCCCTGCCGTAGGGCAGCCATGAGGACTAATAGAATTGGCCTTTGGTTGTTCGCCAGGAAAGACTCGGACTTTGGAGGTTTGTAAAGTCTGTCCACCTTCCTAGGGACTGCGGAATGGAGGATGGTGTATGCCAGGTAAGGCGTGTTACATCCTGAAACGGTTCAACAAATGGTGGGATCACCAAAGGCTTGAGTTCCTTCTCTCCGAGGACTTGGCCAGGCGTTAACACTCTGGGTCCAGATCCTCAGTGTCCCACTCATATATGGCCTGGATGTGCTTCATAATGTCCAAAATGAGGGATCATCCGAAGGGGACCACGGAGAATCTTTAGGTTCCGGGGAGGGGCAGAATTCCTATCTGAAAATCAGAATCCACGCCGTCCTCATCCGAGGAGGACGTGACAGGAGGGATGAAGGAGATGGAGATGAAGGCCATTTTCTTCCTTCCCTTAGTATGTGGACTCAGGTGCTCACCCTGGTCCTCTGAGGCTCTGGAGTGGGTGGGGAGCCCATGGGTGGCGGAGGAGGGACCATGTCTGGGGTCTGTACAGAAGGTCCCTTCACGGTGTTCCACCAAGTAGTGAACAGACTCCCAATGTCTACTACTGGGATGACTGCAGGGGCAGGCGCCAGGTCTGAGGGCTGGGCATTAGGTCTTTAAGTGTGGCGTCTGGGGCTCTGGCTTGGCAGGCGTTGGGTCGAGGACCAGCGTCTGTAGGCCAGCGACCAACAGTACGCTTCTGAAAGGTCTGGTGTCCGTGTGGCCTTGTCAGGCATCTGGTCCCTCGGAGGAGGGGCGGATGGCTGGTCCTCATCCAGCGACCGCCCCGTGTCTGGCGTCGGGGAGCGGGTCGGCGGGGTAGGCGGTGGCTAGGCTGGCGCTGGTCTGCAGGAGGAGCACACTTAGCCTGAGGGGAGACGTCGAGCCCGGGCGGCCTCCTGCCTACTTGAGGTTCTTCTGCTCGTTTCCTTTTCTCAGAAAAATGGGCCTGTCCTGAGCCCTGGGCAGGCTTTCCTGGGGTGAACCCTGAGGTTTTAGAGGTCAATGAGCCAGGGAAGAGTGATGGTGTCCTGATGAGGCCGACTCCGGTGTTTGCCCTGTGAAGAGGCGGGAGTGGACTTAGATGAACAGAAGGTTCGGACAGCTGAGCAGGAACCGAACTAGACCTCTTACGGAGGATGATGAAGATGAGGCCTGCTTGGCTGGTGACCTAGGGCGGGATTCAGACCTGGCCTGATCCTTATCCTTGTGGTGATGCTTCCCCAGATGACCTGTCTTTGGGTGGGAGTCCCTGTGGGAGAGGATGAGCTGGCTCCTGATCCTTGCTGCATGGCCGCAAGCTTCTTCTCTAGAAGGAAGGTCTTGATCGTGGGCCCTCCTGGCGCACGTCTTCTGGTTGAATTTTGACAATGTGCAGGTGTCAGGCTGATGTTCCGGGCCTAGGCAGAGGCAGGCACATGGCGTCTTTGGCCAGGATCTACTTCCTGCTGCGCACGCACGACTTTTGCTGCAGTGGAGGCGGCGATACATAAGACGAGGCGGTGAAGAAAAGAATTTGAAAGAATTAGATGTTCGATGGCTGTCGATCTGCTAAGAGAGGCGCCCAAGGAGCTCAACTATGTGGGTCGACGGCAGGAAAGAGAACTGAGTAGTGCTGGGGACCGCCCCTTTATACCACGTCCTGGCGTCCAGGTGGAGTAGATGTCGGGGCAGTCCCTGCCTCACACTGCTAGCTTCAAGTTTTCCTGGGGTCCTGATGCCAGACGGTTTCAGTCCTAATGGTATTACTCTGCTGCAAGAGCTCCACCCTCAAAGACAGATCGGGGTGATCAAAAAGGCGACGTGGCCTTAAGACACGCCTTGAAGCAGGTAAAAGTCTTCACATGATACAAAAAAATAATCTAGCCTGGAATAACTTGAGAATCTCCTAATAGAATGTATAGGCTTTTTACATGGGGTGCATTTTTCTCCATGTGTCTACAATCCCGAGTCGCTCGAAAGAGCCCTAAGAAAGTGCAACACATCAGTTACTCTATGCAAATGAGGATTTGTTGTTTCCATGTCTACATTCCAAGTCATACTGAAATCGCCTCCTATGATTAGTTTTCCCTTATGTAAGTCTAATAGTTTATTCAAAAAGTATGGCCCACTGGGTTGGAGGATTGTGGAGGAAATATATATTGACTAATGTTACTTGCATGTAAAGTGTTCCTGCAAAATAACATATCTGCCTTGTTTATCCAGGTAGCTATTCCTTACCTCTAGGGAGTTGTTCTTGGGACCATGATTGCCGCCTCCTCTCTGTCTGCCACTTGGGTAAGATGATGCATACACTGTATATCTTTCCCCACCTCAGTTTAGAATGCTTGGTTTCTGAAAGATGCATTTCTTGAATAAAATATAAATCTGCATTTTTCTGTAGATATTATACAAATCTAGTTCTTTTGATTTTTTTTTTTTCAAGACCATTAATATTCCGTGAAAATATCTTTACAGGGACTGTGGACTTCATTTATTGTATATAAAAGAGTGTTGCTCCCACTGAGCAGGATCACCAATGCCCCTACACAGTAACCAATTCTACCGCTCATTTCAGATGGATGAATCTGCACCTTCTCCAGACATCCCAGAGGACCCGATGCTGAAGACCAGAGAAGGGAGCCCATGTGAAGATTAGAATCCATTCAGTTAACAACCTGAAACTGCTTGCTGATTGTATAATAAAGCTTTGTCTGTGACTTTTTCTGTTGTTTGTGCCTCGTTTGTTAAATGAAGTAACTCTGGCCTTGGTACCCTGAGGCCAACTTTTGGGAAACTGTACTGCTCCCAGAACAATACAAATAACAAAGCAGAAAAACTTGTAGAGCTATCCCAACAGCTCTTTCCCACCTCGTCTTAACTTTAACTGTCCCCATACTTGGGGAAATAAACTATACATCTTAAAATATTGAACTATAGTACACAGTGACTACCAGAAGTGCGGTACAAGTTGTTACCTCTATTTTCCCCAAAGGTAGTTGTACACACCCCAGGGCAGAGTGCCTTCTCCACAGGTATTGTGGTCATCGCACTCTGAGGGACATTTCGCTCCTAATAAAAAGAAAAACAACAGGGCTGTTATACCTGGTAAATATAAATTAGGAAGTGGTGGCACCATTGGATACCCCAGGAGGAGTCATCCCCTTTCTAATATACTGAGCCACCTCCTTTACATGTCCAGTAATGAGTGGCTTATTAAAAGGGTCATAGTCTTCCCTATTATAGGGACTATCCTTTGCTATTACGCCCTCCTAGATTCCCCTTATAGTTGAGGTGGGCATGCAAGAGGAACCGCACAAATTCCATCCTCAATCTAGTCTACACATTAGCCAATTCTGGTCTCGTTCCCCGATGCCTTGGAAGTACATGCTGGGCCCAGTCAGTGGGGAAGAACACTTCCGACATCAAACAAAGGGCAGCTGCCACTCTGTGTGGCCCAGCCCCCAATGCAGTCATTGGTTGAGGTGCCCATTCTACATGTTCCCGATCCCCACCCCCAAATGGCTGAGCCTTCCCAGGAGCTTCCTTGACTCTAGAACTGGAGGTGACCTGCTGACTGTTCATGGCTCTGATGGTCCCCAAATCCACCAACCCTTATAGATTCATTGAGGAGGGAGCCGTTCCATTTCTTAACGCACTCTTCCATCATGCAGTTAATGTTAGGTGTCCAGTCCCTGATCAGATCCATGCCTGAGTCCTCTCTCCCATGACCCCAAGTCAGCCCGAACCTCTTAAAGCATATATGGGGTGGGAATCCTCATCCATAAAATTTTCTTGACATACAAACTATGTATATCCTTAAAAGCTACACTCAACCCTTCATTCTCCCCTCCCTTCCCCTCAATCTAATGCAACAACTTTAGCAACCCACTGCACGTCAATATCATCATTTACATTTATTGCCCTTTTAATTAATTTCCTTTTTGTTTTCCTCCTCCCTTCTACTCCAGAACTTGAGGTTTGGGATATTAAACTACAGCCCCTGTAATGCGTCATAACAATTTGTTGGCAATGTCCAGTATTGCCATTCTTGTTCCCATCTGGGTGCACTGAGTGTGCCACTGCAGTCCGGGGCGGGCGCTAAATAGTCATGAGGCGAGGCTTGATCCAACACCACCCACCCTACTGCATCAGAGGTGAGGTGAACCCCGCTTCACTTCAAATCACACCCCATCTTCTGCATTTAAAACAGGTCCCCCTCCCTCCCTTAACGTAAAGATGCTTCTTCCCCTCAAACCCCTCTCCCCATTTATTTCTTGTATATTACATATTTAATTCAAGTCAGTCATCTCTGTATGCTGCATGGAGTAAAGGAAAGGGTAGGCTAAATCCTCATGGCTCCATGCTGTCGTATTTTTATGTTCCCGCTCTCTCAACTAGTCAGCCCAAGGATTTTATTTATTTATTTTTTACTTTATTTATGCATCCGGACCCCAGGCATCCTTCAGGAGTGCCCACACGGATACCTAACTTCCAGCCTGAACCCCAGCATCTCCCAGGCTCTCTCCCCGAGCAGCCTAGGCAGGCCGACCCCGGATCACCTCCAGTCTGGTTCGCCCTCCCCTAGCGGTCATCTTCTAAGTGTGAGGTGCCCACCTTCAGTCATCGGGTCCGCTATGGAGAGTCCCGGGCATGCTGGCGGCATTTGGGATGTGGGTGTTCCACTGGAGCCACCGTCATCTCACCAGTGGTCTAGATGGATTTTTCTTGCACTTGCCCCCAGGCGCTTGGCCGTACAATGGCGTCAGCACGCTGGCTGCCCGTCAGCACGCCCAAGCCGACCGGGCTCGATTCTTGTTCCCACACTCAGTAACCCTGTCCTTCACCGGGGTCTCTCACTGCACCGGAGACCCTGGATCCTTCCCCAGGGAGAGGAGAGCTGTCCTATGGACGCTCGATCCATCTCCTCCCCTGCCGACCCCAGCACCCAGGTTTGCTCCTGAACCTGGGTTGCTGGCGTGGGCGTGAGGTGTGGCATCCAGTGCCTCAACCCTCAGCGCCACCAGGCTGGCTCAGCCCAAGGATTTTAACAAATAAAAGAATCTACACGTGGTGAGTTGGGACAGCAGAATTTTGTTTTCCACCTACGAATCGTCCTTAAGCAGATCAATGGGGATGCGGCCCTTTCTTACGCCCTGCATTGTTTCAGTCAAAAGTTTTTCTTTGAAGAGTGAAGCTTAATTACACAGTTTCAGTTAAGATCCAGTCACTGGCTCCTTTTCCTAAGATCAATAATCTTTAAAATCCATTTCTAGGGCGTTACTTGGAGGAAAGACTCAGATCAGGAGGGCCGACTCCATGGCTCCTCCCAGGCAACGAGCTCATTCCTGGCTGGACTTGACTGCCCTACCACCCAGAGGAGCCAGAAGGAGGGAAGATGCTTACTGTATACCCAACCCCTGAAGAATGGTCTAGATGGGAGCAGGTGCCCAGAATCCTGTGCCTCCCCGGCCTATGAATCCCCCCTCGCCCATCACCAACCTTCACATTTCAGGCTGTCCAGCGTCTTCAAGCAGAGTTCTTTCAAAGGGACCCACTAGCTGAGTTTGCTGCTGGTGGTAACGCTGGAGCTTATTCAGCAATTCTGTGAGGGAGATGTCTGGAGCGTTGTTCAGCGCCTTCCTGTTCTACCTCTCAGGCCTGATAGGTGGGTTATTGGCCTCTTGAACTGTGTTTCTGGGGCATCACTTGGAATAAAGGCCTGGATTCTTGGAGATCACTTGCCGCCTCTTCTCCCAACGAGCAGACCCCGGGTCCCTCCAGGTAACTGCACCAGTTTTGCAGGATATGGGGTCCTGAATTTTAGATTGTTCGCCTGAAGACAAGGGAAAAGTGGGATATAATCCTTCTCTGTCTTTGTGTAAGAGGGCATAATCATTATCTAGGAAAATATGAGAGCCCCATGCTTCATTATTTTTTGCTCCATGCTTTTGCAGCAGATCATCTTTTGTTGCGTAATTTAAAATTTGGCTACAATTGATCAAGGTTGGGCTTTGGGACCAGTTGGCTTCAGTCCCAGTGCTTTATGCACCCTTTCAATATCTATCGGGTAATCGAGGCCCAAGTCCAGGAGATTCCTGAAGAAACCATCAAGGAAGGATGCCATGTCTCAGCCCTCTTCATCCTCCGGGATTCCATATATACGGAGATTTTTCTGCACCGATTTTCAGCATCCTCTTGTCTTGCTGCTATCATTAATTGTGAATGGGCTAAGTCCGTGATTGCTGATTCAAAGTATCGAATCGAAGCATAGTTGGCTGTAATTTGCTTTTGACGCATCCGCCCTGGACTGCAACTTTACAGGTCGGTACAAAGATCCTCAGAAGAGTCTTGCATTTCAGCATGGAAGTCTGTGATGGCCTGAAGTATCACTTCAAACTTGTCTGGTGGGTGAACTTTACTTATATCTTTCCCTTGTGTCTTTTTTTGTGCCTTCCTTCTGGTCCTGTGTAGCCCTGCTCCCTACTCCATATCTGGTGAAGCCACTGTCTCGCTAGAATTCACTTTGTCCTCCCTCTACAAGCACTGCAAATGATTTCTAGTGAATCTTGCCAGTTTGAGACATGGCTCGTTTCTGCTATTATGTTCCAACGTTTATAAAACAAATTATGTAGAGGTTTATATTAAATGTTTAATTTTCATCAAGTGCAATCAGGGGAGCTCTTCCTCCACGTTGCTGTTTACTCCATAGCCCACCAGAAGTCCTTCCTTTTCACCCATTACTCCTGCTGTTGCTCTTAAGGCCCTCTTGGCTCTGAATCTGCACAAGGGTGGGCCCTGATGGTCTTGATTCAGCGTCTATTTCTCTCTGCTCACGCCATTGCCCTCCTGATTACCTATCTACTCAACCTCTCATTCTCCTTATCCTGTGTCTCTAACTCTTGAAGCTGGCTACTGTCATTCCCTTCCCAAGGGGTGACCTTTCTTCTCTAGTAGTTTTGTCCTATATCTCTCCTTCCACTCTGGCTAAACACCAGGAACATCTTGTTCTCTCTCAACTGTCCCCTTTTCTTGACTCAGCTTTCTTCTTCACTTCTTTCCAGTCTGACTTTAGAAAGTCACACTCCACATCCACCTCTCCTTCAGCTCACTGATAATATCCTCTCTGGCATGGATCAGGAGCTGTCACGTCCACCATTTTATTGACTGGCCACAGCTTTTGACACTGTAGCCCATCCCATTCTCCTGAACATGCTTAAGGAAGCTGGACTCTCAGTTTCCTCAGTTTAGTGGTCCTGCTACCTTTTTTATACTTTCTTTTACCTCCTCCTCTGCACCGACACTGTCACCTGACTGCTTGACTCGCTTCTGTTGTCCACCAAGAACCCCCAAAGCACTGATTTAGATCCCAGGCAGGGACGTGAGTGGATTGGGCCCACCCTGGAATCAAGTTTTCATTGGGGTCCTCCTAGGTGGTCCACAGTGCAGACAGGTGAGGGCAGTCGATCAGGCCCCATCGTCGGTGCTGCGCTGGGCAAGGAATTTTTGTGTGCGCTCCTCCCCAGAGGATGACATGCAATGACACCATGGCCCACCCTGGTGTCCATCACATCTTCCTCTTGATGCGTGCTTGGGCCTGTGTTGCCTCCAGCCACCGCCAGAGGTCAGGCCAGTCCCGAGTCAGTGTCCCCCGGAGAAGCCAGACAGTCCCTCAGATGCTCAAGCCTCCTCCCTGGCTGGCCTCTCTGACTCCCGGTCGATTCCTGAACCCAGGTCATCGGCCCTACTCCAACCTTGAGGGTAGGTTGCAAGCTGTCCATGTTGGAGACTCCCCCACCCACAATCACACTCCCTATCAGCTCAGGCATCCAAGGGTCTGTTCTTGGCCCAGTTCTTTTCATTTTCTAAATCAGCTCCCCAATGTCTGCTCCACTGTGTCCATTCATATGTATACAGATGATGTGGAACTCTTTTCCTCCAGCTCTACTTCCCCGATCTCCAGAGCCAGCTCCAACTGGACTTCAACAACATCCAGGTCTGGTTCTCAGAAAAATAAGTTATCCCTCCATGCACGAAAACAGTCTCTATGATGCATGGCACCGACCAGAGGTGTACTAGAGTCTCAACCATTCCCTCCTTTCATATCCTTGATGGTAACTATTGAAGATGTCTCCATCTTCAAGTACCTCTGGATCTGGCTGGATCACCACCTTGCTTTTTCTGTTCAAGTGGATGCTATCCAGAAGAAGCCCACCTCAAGCCTGGAGCACTGTACATAAATAAGAGAAGCATTCTGCTGCCTGCTCACAGGAAAATCCTCACTAAGATGATTCTACATTTTAGACTACAGAGATATTGTTTATAGTGCTACTCCAAAGTCCACATTAGCTAGACTGGACCCTTTCTTTCACTCTTCGTCGCTTTGTCCTTGATAAACCCTGCATGCACAACACTGTACTCTTCCCTCTCCCTCGCTTGATGTCAGGTGTCTTTCCACTAATCTTCCTTTATCTCCAAATATTGTTCGCCTTCTCTCCCTTGTATCTTCTTCCTTCTCTCTCCCCCTTCTTCCTCTTACTCTTAGCAGTTATTGCTCTCACTCCCCTCAAATTGAAATCTGCTGTAGCCAAGCTGCCTTCTTGTTCTGTTTCCTAAACTATGGTGCTCTCTTCTCCTTCCTCTGCTCCTTCAGTTCCTGCTCTGAAATCTCTCCTCTGTGAGTTCTCTATTCACTCCTGCAGTTGCTTCTGATGTTGGGGTGAATTCTTTATCACCTGCCTTCCACCAGCAATGCCTCCCCTAGTTTCAGTCATTTCTCTTGGCTTCTTATTTGGTTGCTGTTTACTGTTTAATGTGTTTCTGCTTGTTCCACAATTTACTGTATAGTAATTTACTGTTTGCAATTTATTCTTCAAGTGTTCTTAAACTGTACATTTTGATTATTGCAATTTTATTGTATTATTTTATGTAATGTACTTTGTAGTGTTCTCTTCTTCTCTCTTCCCCTCCTCCATGACGCATCTTAATTATCTAATTCTCTTTACATTTTGTTTTGTATACTATTACTTATTTTATTTATTTAAAATTGGTGACGAGAAAGACACACTGAGCTGAGGTTCGTTTCCAGGTGCAACCTCGGGTACAAGGTGTACAAAGTAGAAGGCAGAGACGATACAAATAACAAGTTTCTGCCAGACAATACAGTACAAGGACATTTCATAGTATTAGGTAGTGCAGTAACAATTGTTAGTTGAACAGCCAGTGGAAAAACGCCATGACATTTCTATTTCTAAACAGTCGCTTATGCTGTATAATTACAAGTGCATGTATATACATATTTACAGTAGTGGTTTGTCCAGAAAGTGGTCTAGCAAACAAAGGGTGTGGTGGGGGGTTGGGCAATTTGAGCTGGCATGAGGAGTAATAGTTACCTGGTGTGCTAACTGGGGGTAATACTGGGCCCAAGAGGGAGGGTGCTGCTGGCTTGCAGGGAGTGGGGGAGAAGCCTGAGTAGCTGTTTAAAGGCTGATAAAGAGTGGGCCTGTTGGAGGCTGTGTGTTGGGTATTACTGTGCATTACATACTGCATCTGGTTGTTTTATGACGTATATTGTTTGAACTGTCAATGTTGTTTTCTCCCGGTCGCACTCTGAAAAAGGCAGTTTCTGCTTAGTGCACTTACCTGGTTAACAAAAATAGATAGGTAGATAGACAGACAGATGTCTTAAGAGAAGTGTCCTGGATTTTGGAAAATTACCTTAATAAGCATCATGTGCAGAGACTATTCAGAACCTGATGGGGGTCAACGACACTGGCAAGGCCTTGGTATGTGGGGGAGTGTTAACTTCATCACTGAAGCCCTTGGCATAGCCCATCTTTCTCCAACTCCCTCCCAGATGGTAGAGGCTGTAGCACAAGAGTCAACAGCTTAACAGTAAGGAACAGAAAATAACAATTTACAAGAAAAACATTTATAAAAACACAATTTTATTAGCATTCAATCTTTACTCCTTCAGTCCATTCTTGAATGTCTCCTTTTCCAGGTCTTGAGGTTTCGGCTGTGGTGCTGTAAAGCAGAAGGCCATGACAAGACATGTCCGAGTGCACTGTTGAAAGAGGGTCAGAAAACTCTGGGGGAGGGCCCTCTGAATTCAGACCAGCAGCAGAAACAGTAGCCCATAACAAAATTCAGTGCCCCTCAATATAGCCTCATATTCACAGAGACTATTCCTCAAATGCCCCTTCATTAATGTGCATTGCACACATTGTGCTGTAAAGTTGAGTCAATAGGGTTAGTGCTAGCCAACTGAACTGAGGAGATGGGCAGTGGCCAGTTTCATTAACTATCAGTCGCGGTGGTTCGAAGCTGGAATCCAGTCCACTACTTTTGATTCTTGGCTTTGGGATCACAGCTGACTTTGTGTCAATCAGATCGCGCCTGCATTTCTTCACAAAGCACTTTTCCTTCTAGCCAGTTCCTGCAGCCCTTCCTGGATTTGACGTGCCGTCTCCCTGTGCTGCTTGGACTCAGCCAGCTTCAGGGCTTCCTGGTAAAGCTGCTCTGCCTGGGAGAAGTGTCCTAGAATAAGAAAACAAGATAAACCAAATGGTGGAGTCACAGACTAAACAAAACCATCTAGTCATGATAACACTGTAGTGAGGATGTACAGGCCACCTGCAGAGAAACAGTGGCTGGCTTCCAGGCTCCAAAATGCCCACATACAATCTCCTGCATGCATGAAGTCTAACAAAGCTGGGGGCTTGATGGAATTGCAGCAAGATTTTTGAAATTGGGGTCCGACATACTAGCACCCACAACAGACTTATTTATTCAACAGGATTTTGTGCACTGCTACATTTCCTGATGTATAGAAAATAGGAAAACAGTCCCTGTTTTTAAGGGGGTGATCCCTTAAGATCAACAAACCACAGACCTATTGCTCTGCTGCCCAAAATATCAAAATGATTTATTTATTTATTTAGTTGATATCTGGGAAAGGCACACTGAGTCGATGCTCATTTCCAGGTGCACCTAGGGGTGGGTACATAGGAATACAAAAGAAATGCATCACACAAATACTTAAAAACAGGTGGAAAGTAACAAGAATATGTACAGGTAATTACAATATATACAGATTATTTCAATATATATACAGATTATTACAATATATATACAGAAAAGAAATAACAGGATACTGTACATGAATAGCTTAGAGAATTACAGTGTCACCCAGATGTCCTGGGAGGTAACATTGGATAAGCAAGAGTAAGAAGGGGTTGGGGGCAGCGGGAGGGGGAAGGGATGAGCTTTATTAGACAATTTGAGGGCATGGTAGGAAGGAGGGTCACAAAGGTTGGGGATAGCTGGTTCCAGAGGCGGGAGACGGGATGAGAAAGCAGCAAAGTCTGAGGAGGACCGTTGTATGGGATGGAGAAGGTGCAGGGGTGGTAAGCAGCAAGAGGCAGCAGGAGGGAGCAAGGACTAGGGAGAGAGTGGAGGATAGGTAAGGGAGGAGGAGGCTGAACCAGTACTAGCTGCGCACAGTTAGAGAGTGGAGGTACCTCTCTGTGAGAGGGGGATGATTCAAGGAGGAGAGAAGGGAGCAGTGGTGAGTCCTTAGAAGGGAGTTTGTTGCGAAATGGCACAAGGCGTGGAGGAGGGTATCCAGATGGAAGAGTGTGGTGGAGGGGCCGATGCATAGATAATATCACTGTACTCGAACAGGTGGAGAATGGTCTTGGATAGCAGGACGGACGGAGATGAAGAAGGATGGAGTCTTTGTTTCAAAGAGTACTCCGAGTTTGGGGCAAAGTTTTGTGCACACAGAGTTAATGTGGATGGAGTAGTTGAGGTGCTGTTCAAGTTAAATGCCCAGGTATTTGTAAGAGGATATGGAGTCAAGGTGGATCCATCCAAAGTGTTGAAAGTTGGGCGGAAGAGCAGTTTAGCCAGCTTTGGGGGGTCTGAAGACCATGGAGACTGTTTCTTGGTGTTGACCTTAGGCTGTTGTCCTGGAACCAGCGGAGGAAGCTGGTGAAGTCAGACTGGAGGTATGGTAGATACAGTGGGGGTAAGGCTTGAGGTGTAAAGGATGGTGTCATCTGCGTGAGGGTGGGTGTTAGTGTGTGGCAGACATTTGGAAGATCATTTATAAATATTGAAAAAGAAGTGGGCAAAGAAAAGAACCTTGGGGAACTCCAGAGAGGATGGGGAGGCTTAGTTTCCCACTGAGACAGACTGCCTCCTGCCACAGAGGTACAAACTAAATCACTTTACTGAGGAGGAGGACAAGCCAGCTTTGTGGAGTTTCTGAAGGAGGAGTGGGTGGGAGATGGAGTTGAAGGTTTAGCAAAATCTATAAAAATGCAGCAGTAATGTGCCCGTTATTCATGGTGGAAAGGATGGAGTTGGAGACATGGAGGACAGAGGTAGTGAGTGGTTCCTGCAGAAACTGGACTGGTAGGCAGAGAGGAAGTTTGAGGAGGATAGGAAGTTTGACAGACTAGAAAGTATCAGAGATTTCTGGAGTTTGGCGAGCAAAGGAAGGAGGAGATGGGACAGTAGTTTGCGAAGGTAGGATCACCAACCTTGGGGAGGGGGATAACTCTTGCAAGTTTCCACAAAGAGGGACAGAGTTGGTAAGTAAGGGAGTTGGCAATAGCCAGGGCAGAGATGCAGGAGAAGGGGTGAAGACCATCAGGCTCGATTTGTTTGCATTTAGAAAAGTAAGGGTGTGGTAGATCTCTGAGGTGGAGATGGGACGAAGTTGAAACCTGCAGAGTAGAAACGGAGTAGTGGGGGGATGACAAATCAGGGAGTGTGCAGGATGTGAAGTAACTGTTGAAATGGATGCCACTTTAGAAGGGTCAGAGATTAGCGTCTCATTTTCTTTGAGGCAGAGGAGGCAGCATGAGGGGAGGATTGAGGAGGGACTTGATGGTTGACCAGAAGGAAGCTGGGCTGGGGTTAAGGAGAGGTGGGACTTGAAGTTGCTGGATTTGGTGAGGCGAATCACCTTGGTGCACTTGTTCCGATTAAACGACAGCCCTGGAGGCTAGAGGTGAGCTGGAAGCTTTGAACAGGGACCAGGCATGGTCTAGAGCCTTGCAGAGTGAAAGGATGTTGGGCGAATCCAAGGGTGATTGTGTGCCTTACCGAGGAGTGTGTAGTGGTGCGTGATGGTCCCAGATCTGGGTTAGGATGGAGTGGAGTGTGAGAGGTTGGGATCAGTTACTGAAAGGACAGGGATCAGTCGTCAGAATGGAGGTCCAAAAGCGGAGGTAGGGGATATGTGTTTGAGTGCCCAATAGGCGTATGTATTTAGGTGAGAGTGGGCCCTCCACACAGTAGGTAAAGCAATGGTCGCTTAATGCGTCAGGTGGGACTCAGACAGCTGAGATGCGATATGGGTGGCAAGAGGATCCAGTCGAGAAGGGAGTGGTTTGAGGTGAGGGGTTGAGACAGGTGTGATCGGATATTAGCTGGGCAAGATTGAGGGCTTCAATGGAGTACCTTGTGGAGCAGGAGAAGGGAAGAGCCAATTAATGTTGAAGTCAAGCTACATTAGCAGCTTACCTGTCGAGAAGAGGAGGTGATGGTGTTGATGCAGGAGGTGAGGGTCTTGGAAGCACGTTTAGGGGAGATGTATAGGATGCAAATAAAGATGGGGAAGTGGATGGGAGGGCTTGGTGAGTGAGGGAGCGACTTCATAGGATTTTGGGTGGCTTCAAGATAGATGATGGAGCAGGGGATAGAATTACAGACATACATGGCAACACCTCCACCTCTCTTGTTGTGGTCCTGATGGTAGATGTCAAATCCAGGTAGGGTGAGGCTAGAATCAGTGACATGGGAGGAGAGCCACAATTTGGATATGCAGATTACATCCAGGGATGCTGAGACAGGCAAACTTTTAGCAAATCAAGCTTTAGAAACAGACTACAGGCATTTACATAGAAGACCTGGGGACCTTTGTGGGGGATGGAGTCTTGGCTGATGGCGGGTGGGCTGGGGTTGAGCTCTACATCGCCTGAGAGAAGGAGTAGAAGGAGGAGGGAAGGCAGGAGGTGTTTTGAGTGGGGAAGGGGAGGGAGGGAGAGGCAGTGGCTCTGGGGGAGTGAAGAAATGATGTGAGAAAGGAGAAGTGTTTCAAGAGGGGACTGGGAGAAGGCCTGGGTGAGGGGTCAGGGAAGGTGGGCAGCTGAGGGGTGGAGGGAGGAAGGGGTATGGATCAGAAGGGTGGATGAGGATGAAGGATCAAGGATAGGCAGAGGAGCAGGGCAAGGAGATGAGTGAGTGGTTGGTGGGTGTGGAGGTAAGATGAGAAGGAGGGCATGGGGCTGGTGGTGGAGTGACAGATTGTAGTGGGTGGGCTGACAAGTGAGGGTAGGAGGGTAAAGACTAAGAGGCTCAGGGCTAGGGGTAGCATGTTGAGAGGATGTGGCCAAGAAAGGGGATGGTAGGAAAGTGAGGGACTGGGAAGGTAATTATGGTAGGCAGGTGTGAGTGTGATGGGGAGATTTAGTGGCCTCTAGTAGTAGGATGTAAATGGGAAAGTGGGTAGATAGAACCATACGGGTCATGTGACCTCAGGGACCTATAAAGAGTGACCACCCAGGGTGGGTGGGCGGGATACACTCAGCACCTCTTGCTCCTACTGTGCTGAGGGACACCGTACTCGAGTTGCTGCCTGCTGCTAGCTGGAGCTTGGGTGGATTCGCAGTCTGCTGGGGTGGGAGAGATGGATTGTAAGGTAAGGAAAAGCACAGGTTTAAATAGGGAGATGGGCAGGAGAAGGGAAAGAAAGAAAGAAAGAAAGAAAGAAAGAAAGAAAGAAAGAAAGAAAGAGGGGAAAGGATGGATTCCAAAGTTACTAGCAGACCCCTACTGAAAATGAGTTGGGCTCCCAAATACACTAGAATAGCCTCAGTAATCAACAACCTTGCATATCGCAGATATTGCAATGAAATGTTACTAGCACTGTAGCACTTTAAACAGGCAAAATACACAGGATATTCCACAGAAAACTGTAAGGCACTGGTAGAACAAACAGAGTCTGATTTTCAGAACAATACAGGGTCCCTAGAAAGTTGCAGGGTCGATGGAGAGAAAAGAGGATACTGGCCGGTGGCGCAGAGGGTTGTAGTGCTGGACACCACCTTGCTCCTAGAGCGATCGGGTTCGGGAACAAAGCCTGGATCGGAGGGGAGGGCGTTGAGTAGCTGCTGGCTGGCAGCTCTCCTCCTGGGAGGGTTTAAGAGGGCTTCGGTGCTTGGCTGCCACCTAGTGGAGCCTGGTGGCAGTGTCGCCTCCAAGAGCTCGGGTGCTAGACACAACAGGGAGGGTGGATGGGGCTGGTATGGAGCTGTGGCGCACATGCAGTGCTACTTTGGGGTCTCAGGTAAAACTGAAGGGAGAAAACCAGGTGGAAACTCGGGGTCACTGCACAATGAAGCTTCCAGGCTGGCTCTGGAGTTCACTGGATGCGCAAGAGCTAGCGCATGGAAGATCCCAAAGACCCCAAGTCAGGTAAGGGTGGCAGAGGACAACAGCGCTCTGCCAAGGCGGATAAAGAAAGTTGGAAAAAAAGATGGAGTGAAAAGGCACCAGTTTCAAATCCACACCTCTCTGCTCCTGCTGTGTTGAGAGATGCCGTACCTGAGTTGCTGTCTGTTGTTAGCTGGAGCCCGTGGGATTCATGGTCTTCTGGGGCGGGAGAGAAGGGCTGACTTGCTGCCTGCTGCTTGCTGGAACCCGGGAATTCACAGTCTACTGGGGTGGGAGAGATGGGCTGAGTTTCTGCCTTCTGCTAGCTGGAGCCTGGGTGATCGCGGTCTGCTGGGGGAGGAGAGAGGGCTGAGTTGCTGCCTGCTGCCAGCTGGAGCCGAGTTCATGGTCTGCTGGGGCGGAAGAGAAGGGCTGAGTTGCTGCCTGCTGCTAGCTGGAGCCCGGGGGTCACGGTCTGCTGGGGTGGTAGAGATGGGCTGAGTTGCTGCCTGCTGCTACCTGGATCCCAGGGGATTCACGGTCTGCTGGGGTGGGACAGATGGGCTGAGTTGCTGCCTGCTGCTAGCTGGAACCCAGGGAATTACGGCTTGCTGGGCGGGAGAGATATAAAAATGATGGAAAAGTTTGTTCACAGCAGCTTTATCAATACTTGGAGCAGTATGACTTGCTAACAAATTATCAGCATGGGTTTAGGGTAGGGAGATCCACAGACATGGCATTAGTAGATTTTAATAACCTGGTTGCAACATCTATGAACGCAGGAAAAAGGACTGGGGCCTTGTTTGTGGATCGCAGTAAAGCCTTTGACTTGGTGGATCACGGTTATTACTGTATAGATTACACGAACTGGGAGTCCACTCCAACCTTTGATTTGATTTGATTTTATTTGTATATGGTAAGCATAGTGGATAAGCAACTTTTACAGGTACAGAATGTGGTCAATCAAGTACATACAAAACTACATCAGACAGATTATACTTAATACAAAACATAATTAAACAGGAATACACATTCCATGTCTAAGTAAAATCACAGGTAAGTATAAGTTTTAAAAACTCTAATACAATTTAAACTATTATGCAAATCCATATCACAAGGGCCGTGGCTCCATAGCTAATATATACATTCAGTAAGTATCAATCTAGAAAACAGCTACACTTAGACAAATTCATAAAGTATGTTTTCAAGACTACTGCAAATAGTCCTTAACTACTCATACCTCTAATTGGTACTAAAATATTATTCCATATTGTAGGTGCATAGTATGAAAAATCGCTGTCCTCTTGAAGTGTGCATTGTGGCACGTGGACAGCTGGTTCTGATTACAATATGATATTTTTCTGTAATATAAAATATGTAGGGAGCCGCCTGTCAGGCTAAACTACTGTCTTGCTGAAACTGACACATCAAACCCCCAGGCATAAGTTCAAAGGACAGGACATAGGTTAAACTACAGATATCTGAGATACAATTACCTTGTCAATTTGCTTTGAAGCCAGGAACCAATATATCCATTTTATAATGCCCTCAGGAAATCCTTTGATTTGCACTAAGTGTCATAAGGAAAGGGCATATGCATGTGTTTGGGGTATCCAGTGAATTACATCAAAATAGACTTTGATGTCTGTGTGAAAGCAGATCACAGACTGGGTTGGGGAATTCACATGAAGAGAGATTGAGATGTCACCTATTTTTGTAAAATATGTTATTAGGACATCCTGTGTTATAAAATATAAATTTTAATACACACAGAGAGTTAGTGACCTCAGAGAGAAGGCCAGCTCAAGACTGCTTTTAAGTATACTGAGCAGACCTTACACAGACACATTCACTTCCTGATTGAGAAAGAGGAACATCGAGCACTGAAGATTAAGAAAGTAAGAATACATTAGATAAGACCAGTCTAAGTGTATGGGTTGTAGGAATTTGCACTTTAAACCTATTTTGTTTTTAAGACTGTTTGTGTTGGGATATATTGTTCTGTAATTGCTGTTTTCCTATTTTAACTATTTTAAAGTAAAGATATATATTTTAAAAACAGAAACTGCCTGGTGTGCCTTGAAACTTCTTTTTTTTTTATATAAGTGAAGCTTAGGTGGTTATAGTTAACACTGTGCATGAGCTTATTGTGGTACCAAACTGGAAACAGATAGGAGTTCTCTAGGTCTTGCATACAGTTCTAAGGGTTCATTTTGTAATACCTGGTTAGGTGCCCGTAGGCAAGATATCTGGCCCCAAGACAGAATTATCTGAGCCCGACAATTGGGTACACTAACAAGAGGTTATCAGTTTGAATCCCTCCAGAACTTGGGACAAAGGTGACTCGAACCCACAAAACAGACAAGAGGGTTACCTTGTTCTGTTAACTGTTCACAATTCTCGCTCAGTGGTTGGCACTTTGGGAGTAGAGGGCTGACCTGCTGAGTGGGGTTGTGACATGCATAAATGGGATTCTTAACATAGTTGGGTCCCCTGATAATCTAGTATGTAATTTAGAACTAGAAATCTCAAGTTGTTTTTTAGTTTTAAAGGTACTCGTTTGTTGTATTTTATAAACAAATTTAGACATTACATACTTATGGTAATATTCGACTGATAACCATCCAAGTTTCTCCAATATAGTACAATGATGTACATTATAAGATGTTAATAAAGCAAATCTTCCAATTTTGTGCAACAGTACCGATTTCCACTTATAGTACTGTAAGGAGCATTATCCACCACTATGGAAGCATACTTCAAAATGGGCAGCAGACATTGGTTTGCTATTGCCAAACGCACCTCATCTGTCAAGAAGCTGTGTAACCTATATAATAACACAATTTTAGAATGAATTTTAGATGAAACAGCATGTATATGTGACTCATATGTTAGTGTGGATTTAAAACTACCCCAAATACTTAAAACTATTTACATTTTCATACAAAACCCTGTCTAATGACTCAACTTGTAAACTAGAGCCAATAGCTTTTAACTTGACAGGAGTACCAAATACTGTAACTTTTGTTTTCTGCTTATTTAAAACTACTTTATTTATTATCCAATTTTGCATTGCTTTAAGTTCCTTAGTCAGAGTTTTATTGAGCTCTGATAGTACTCCCCATGGCAAAGACAACAGCGTCGTCTGAATACATATCCACATGTGCATCCTTGACAGATGAAGTAACAACATAAAAAATAGAAAATAAAATTGGCCCAGTATGGAGCCCTATGGGACTCCACACTTGACCAAAGCCTTATCAGATAAACTATTTCCAATCTTTACCATCTAAAACCTGTTAGAAAGATAATTTGATACCAAGACAGTACTGATGTCCCCCCAATATACTTAAGTCTCTCGACTAAAGGGAATGGTCCACCAAATCGAATGCCTTGGTCAGAGTCCACGAACACGGCCCATCAAGCACCCCTCTCCATGCCCTTGTGGACCCCACCCGTGAACCCGACCAAGGCACTCTCAACACCCTTCCCTTTCCTGAAACCATGCTGACATTGTGATAATAGACCATATGTTTCCATATAGTCAGTTAATAGCCCAAAACAATCTTTTCCTGCAATTTAGATAAAGCCGACAGAATAGAGATTGGTCTATCATTTGTAAATTAGCTAGCTGAACCTACCTTATGGATTGGTATTACATATGAATATTTCCACAGGTCAGGTACTTCTCCCAAACAGAAAGATTAAAATCAGACTGACAGGCTATGCTAACTCTGCTGAGGTTAAATAAAGCAATTCTGGAGACAGACCATCAAAACCACAGGATTTGTCTGTCTTTTCTTTTTTATACTTCATTTTTATTAAAATATTTTCTCTTTTTTTTCCAGATACATGGAGAAACACACTCCAGAAATCAACATTACAGTGGCAGTGACTATGATGTTTTAACATTACAGTTTAGTCTAATCAAATTGATATTAAAGCATTACAATGCCTAACATTTCAGGTACTGCAGTTGTACATCTAAAACTGTGACCAAAGATAATCATTTTTGTATACAGCTGTACCTTATTACATGTGACTTGTATTTCCACAAGCAAATAGAGTTTCAACAGAAGAATTAAAACAAAACAAACATGTTAATAAACCATAACATGAAAAAATAACAAAACTGTGTCAGCTGTCATTTCCATTTATTTTATTATTTATTTCAATTGAAAATGTCCTCATTATTCCCAGGGAGGACTTGTCTAGATTTGGCATACAGAGAAAAGGGGGATATATCAGTATTTAGCTATATTCTATTCTCTCAGGAGAAAACAAAGAAAAAGGGGTGAGGAGGATAGAGGTGGGGTTAAGGATGGTTTCCTATATCTGAGGGTTAAGGCCCATCTGGTCCATCTATTCTGGTATGCTTCAGCCTTGTTTTGTAAATTATGAGTTAATTACTCAAAGCCTTTTATATAATTTACTATATTAAGCCAGTCTTCTATCGTGAGGAGGACAAGGCTGCAGCCACCTCTTGGTTGTGGCCTTGTAAGCCGCTCCCAGTAGAACTGACCATAGGTACTGAAGATCTTTACCTTTAAATCTCTTGGGGGCAAACCTAACAAGAGGTTCTCTGTCTAGGTTGTTCCTGTAGGTTAAGAACATTTGAAATTTGCTGTGAGATAGACTGCCAATAAGCCTGAATTTTTGGACACAATCGAAAATATGAGCATGTGAGGCCTCCATGGTACCACAAAGTCTCCAGTGACTAGATGCATGGACCGGCAGCGTCTGGCTAAAAACCTGGGCACCAAAAAGAATCTGGTGCAAACTTTCCAGACAAATTCCTGCCACCCTGGGGAGAGGGTAGTGGTCCACGTCATGTGCCATATTTTAGGCCAATTTGTCTGCAGAATTGGGAGGCCCAAGTCTTGCTCCCACCGAATTTTCAAGGCATCTGAGACATGGGCTTGTTGAGATACTAGGAACTTATACAGTTTGAAAATTTCATGATCACTCTCGGTGGCTGTCCATATTTGAATGAGAGGAAGAGTCCTCTATGACATAGTTGTTAGAGGTTTGTATTCTAAATTGAGAATTTGTAAAGTCCCTGATTTGAAAATAATAAAGTAAATCATTTGAGTCCCAAGAATTGTTTTGGGCTTCTGTAAAGGGTATAACTGCGTTTGTCTAATTATTTGCCAAGGGGCCCTTAGAGCTCGGGACATTTGGATAGCATACCAAGAATAGACTGACACAGGGTAAAATCCAGGTTTGTAATGAACCAGGCATATTTCCAGCTATGAGTCCTATACTTTCTTTGAGGGTAGCCTCTAGCCCAGCCCTCTAATATAGTAGTGGAACTGTTAGGTAATAGTATCAGCTGTTGTTTCAGCTGGGCACTAGAGAAAGGGCTGCCGCTGGAGAGTGACCCAGATCTTTCCAAGTCCATCTGCTTCCAGTGTGCTGTATAAAAAGGATTCCCCCATAGGAGGCCAGTCTCATCTGTGCAGAGTTCCAATAATATTGCAAGTTAGGTAGGCTATCCCTCCACTTTCCTTAGGCTGCATTAGGAGATGTGATTTTAACCTTAGTTTCCTGTATTGCCATAGAAATTGAAAGAGGGACAATTGCCACTCGAGAGAGAGATCTGATGGTTACAACACAGGACACATTGAAATAAATATAATAACCTTGGGAGGGCATTCATTTTAATTGCCTGGTTTCTACAAAAAGACAGAGGGATAACAGTCCATCTTCTTATATCTGTTTTAAGGTTTTTCATTAAGGAGGTAGTTTAGATTGAACAAACACTTCAGGTCTAGTGGGATCTTAATACCAAAATATTTGATATCCGATAGGTCCCATTCTAACTTATATTTGTCTCTTATCTGGGATGTTGGGATATAGTTGAAGGCTAGGACTTCTGTTTTAGAGGTATTCAATGAGTAGCCTGCCAAATTGGAAAACAAATTAAGCATTTGAAGTAAGTGGGGAAGGAAATGTCCGGGTTAGAAAAGGTAAACAAACAACAAAGTCTGCAAATAGGGCTAATTTATGATTGCGTACTACAAACTGTATTCCTGGAAGATTTGTGTTCTCTCTAATATATTGGGCTAGTGGTTTGATATGAAGGCCAAATAATAAAGGGAGATTGGGCATCCCTGCCTGGTTCTTCTGTGTAGTGAAAATTTTGGGGACATATGGACAGTTGATCTAATATATCTTTGTGGGTTTTGATAGAATGTGAAAATAAGGTTAATAAATTGGTCGGAAATTGAAAGAAAGTTAGAACTTCTCTTAAGTAAGGCCAAGAAACCATATCAAATGCTTTTTCACATCTAGGCAAGTAAGTAAAAGCGAGGGATTTTTTGTTTAGTTATATGTTCAATAATGTATATACTACATCTGATATTATCTTGTGCTGATGTCCCTGGACAAATCCACTTTGATCCTGATGAATAATAGTTGGGGCTATTGATTTAAGTCTTCAAAAGAGAATAGCAGCTAAAATGTTGTAATCACTATTGAGAACTGAAATGGATCAGTAGGAACCTGGCAGGGATGGGTCTTTATTAGGTTTAGGGATTACGAAAATATTGCATAGTTCAGGATGGGGGATAGGGGTCCGTGGGGAGGATATTTGTAAAATAGTCTATGCAATACGGAGGAGAGCTCCTGTTTAAAGATTTATAAAATTCCCTGGTAAGCCGTCAATTCCTGGCATTTATTTGTTTTAAGATTACCTATTTCTGTGGTAATTTCTTGAGTAGTTATTGGAGCTATTAGAATTGTTGCAAGGGCTTTCGATAGTGTTGGTAATTTGAGGCCAGGAAATTTTTATTTAGGTCAGTGGGGGTTGTTGGGGGCAACATATAGTTGAGAGTAGTATTTAACAAAAATATATGAGATTTGGAATATTGAGGGCTGTAAAGGGCTTTTAGGCGAGATTTTGAGACCTGTTATTTGTGTTTTAGCTTGCTGGATTCTCAACAGCCCAGCAAGTAATTTTAGAACCCGGACGCCTTCATAATATTTTGTCTTAAAACTACAAGCTTCTGTTCTACATAATAATCTAAAAGCTGATTAAGATCCTGCTTTAGAATTTTTATTTTGGAAATTTCAGTTGTGGGTTTTACTTTTGTTCTTCTAAGGTTTGTATTTGCATTAATAATTGGATCTCTTTTTTCCCTCAATTTCTTTTCCTTGCTGCAATTTCAATGAACTTACCCTGACATATGGCTTTAAGTGTATCTCAGACTATTGAAATATGCATTTCTGGTGTATCATTTTCTAATGAGGCCTGCTTTATTAGGTCGCCCATCTCCTGTATAGGCTCTTTGTCTCTAAGTAAAGATATGTTTAGTCTCCAGACAGTATTCTTCTGGAAGTGGTCAGTTTAATCTGAAGGAACACGGGTGCAAGGTCCGACAAAACAAAATCACCTGTTCAGATCTTTTGGGCAATTTGAGTGTGTTCCTGAGACATCAAGAAGTAATCAATGGCTGAGTAAGTTTGATGTACCTGAGAGAAAAACGTGTGGTATTTACTTGGACCATTAAGATATCTCCAAGTATCAATATAGCCCATCTCTTTCAATAAGTTAGACACATCTCTAGTCCTCTTCTCCATTCTGTGTTGGACAGTACCCTGTCCCAGTGCTAGGCCCAGGCTCATATTAAACCCCCACAAATCAAGGGCCCTTTTCCACTGTGTTAACATAAGGAAAAAAGATCTGTAATGAGAAAATCTGTATTGGGTGGAAATAGACAGATGCAAGGGATGGTTTTCCATTAAGTTTACCCTTCACCACGGCACATCATCCCTCTATCAATCAATTTATCAGAACACACGAATGGTGTCTTTCGGGAATCATGATAGCTGTACCCTCCATCTACCTCCCTTGTGGGGCGGCATAGACCTGACTAAAGCCCAGGCGTTCAAATTTCGATGCTCCATGTTGGAGAGATGAGTCTCCTGGAGCATTAGAAAATCATCTCCAGAGCGTTCAAAGAGGATAAAATCTTAGAGCGTTTAATTGGGCTCATCAGCCCATGGACATTATATTGCACAATGTGTAAGCCATCATATCTTGAAAAATATAAAGTACAGTTGCATATTACCCCAACCTGTAGTCCACTTTGCCCTTGATTCTATTATACTCTTTGATATCATCATTATCTACCCTCCCAGGATATACTTGGATCCCCATATTTGCAATGCAATTCGATTTAGCTGACAAGAAGCGACAAAAACAATATGGTGCCAACTGGGCACCAAACTTATATACATCAGTGCACTTCCAAGGTAGGAGGTCTACTAAATAAAGTGACCTCTGGACCCACCATATTAAAGACATAGGCGGGTAGAAGAGAAAAGCATTCCTCCCAATCTGGGGGTCTCTTCTTGGGTCAGAGTGACGTTAGGCCCAAGCAACTTGACTGGCACCAGAGAAACAGTGCTACTGAGCTGATCTGCACAGTAAAGCATCTGAAGAAATAATTCTGGGTATTAGGAAAATTTCTCTCTTTTTTTTATTATTATGGAGGTGTCTGGATTTTATACTGGCGAGGTGTAAAATTCGACACCATGAAAGGAAAACCCTTCAGTTCAATTACGGACCTAAACTGGTACCTTTATCGTCCCTGTTTAATATCTACTAGTCTGTCCTCGCCATACCCCAGTCCTGTCTCGCACCACCCTGCCCTCTATTAGAAAAAAGAGGCCAGGTTTATCAAACAATATTATTTTGGCCCAGCATCTATCGTTTCACCCTGTAAACATTCCTCATAAACATATTTCTCCTATATATATTATTATACGAATGTTACTTGAATAGGAGTGCTCAGGGTGCTACAGCCTGTCCATAATTCTGGCAGCGTTGTCATTTACAAGTACCAACACGAAAATTCACTGATAAAAAAAAGAAAGATAAAGAAAGTCCGTTCTTGCTGCGAGAAGTATCTTCTTCAGTCTACGTGCAGTTGCCCCTCACTAACTGGGTGTAGACCAGGCAACGAACCGTGGGCAAAAGCTGTTCTATCCGAACAGACCTCATGACTGACCGAGCAGTCCTCGCTCTCGTGGCCTGGGAGCACAATAGGAAACAAGTTCTGCAAGGAACAAAGCCATACAGAGTCGATCAGCCTTCCATCTGCTGCAAGTCATGCTCAGAAACTGCTGGAATCTTTTTGAGTAAGTCCTGGAAGTATCTGATCATTTCGAGCTAGTGCTCAATGCTGGGGGTCTGTTTTCTTAGCCAGAACCAACTGCCATTCTTGGGTTTGATCTCTACATTTCTGGCTGGGGATTGGAAGCTCAGGAACCTCCAGGCCCTCTTCTGTGCTGCCTCGAACTGCTTGAGGAGTATTGTATGTTTCAGGGTCCTCTTTCCAAAAAATCTGCATTCTAGCTGGGTATGGTGTTTGTATCACGTATGTTTTGTGAATGAGGATTTTGATCAGAGGAAATATGATCGGAAGAGTGGCAACTAGGGCTTAACGCAAAGAAGTGCAAGATCATGCACATAGGGAAGAAAATCCTTAACTCACTGCCTCCACAGGAGCTCTCTGAGATTACACCACTTGTCTCCTGTGTACTGTTAACAGTAAATACTGGGCCTTTCTAAGCAAAATCAAGCTATAGTCAGCATGCCACAAACAAATCCTAATAGCTCAAGAACCATAAGTGCTAGACACAAAGTATGAGTGGCAAAGTTATTCAGCACAAAATTATCTTTCCAATGGTGGTATGCAAATAATAATAGCAATTTCGTTTTTTTCTATGCTGGTTGAAACAGCTAAAAAATATTTTTCACTAAAACAGGCAAAATAAGCCATACACACCATACCATAAACAAATTTGAATAACTCCTACAGTATACATGATATACACAAAATATCAGTGGCAAAGTTGTTCAGCACAAAATTACCTTTTCCTATGGTGGTATGCAAATAATATGTAGTTTTTTTTTCTATGTTGGTTGAAACAGCAAAAACAAATATTTTTTCACTAAAACAGGCAACATAAGCCATACCATAAACAAATGCAATAACTCCTAAAGCATACATGATATAGACAAAATATCAGCGACAAAGTTGTTCAGCATAAAATTACCTTTCAATGGTGCTATGCAGTCAAATATATATTATATTCTGTTACACTACATATTAAAATATGTAAGTGATTTCTCCAGACGTTGCAAGGGCACACTGGGAGTCAGTAGCCGACTTCTGGACACACCAGTGTATTTTACTGATGAATACAGGCGTCTGCTAGAGACAATGAGTTAAGATACCTATAGGTTGGGAGCGGAGTTGCTGGCAATCACAAGGGAAGAAAGAGACTTAGGCATCATCATCATCATAGATGACCTGAAATCATCCAAGCAGACCACTAAAGCAGTAGGTAAGACTAGAGGATGTTGGGGTGTATTAGTAGGGGTATCACAAATTGTAAGAGGAAGTAATAATCCCTTTTACAAGACACTGTTTGAGCCCCATCTGGGTACTGAGAAGCATTCAAACATCTTAAGGGCATTAACAAGGTGAAAGAGTCTAACATGTTTCAATATAAGAAAATAGCAGGACAAGAGGACATAGCATGAGAATAGAGGGAGGCAAATTAAGGGTAATGGAGGAAGTTATTTTTCACAGAAAGGGTGGTGGATGTATGGAGCGCCTACCTCAGGAAGTGGTGGATATGAATACAGTGCAGGCTTCAAACAAGCATGGGATAGGCATAAGGAGCAATACAGATGAGTATGAATAGATAGGCCACTGACAGAGCAAAGGCTGATGGCACATTCATAAGGTAGAAAAAATGGGCAGACTGGATGGGTCTTCGGTCCTTATCTGCCATCAACTTCTTTGTTTCTATATGGGATTCACTCTTGGTCAGGAGGAAAAGTAAAGAACTATTATGGCATATAAAATTGTGAATGGTGGTGTAGCTGAGTCAGTTTTACAAGTATTTTCAAAAATTACAATAAGCATCATTTGAGGGATATAAGCAACAGAAGATTTTCTGAACCAAGAATGTGTTCAAAATACGGAATATACACTACAAACTACTGGGTCTCCAAGGCATGAAACAAACTTGCCCCTGCTGTCCAATCCCTTGATAATTTAAAGTATTTTAAACACCAGCTTTCAGAAGACATGTTTTGTGAATTATTATTTTTTAATTAGTCTATTGTTGTATGTCCCTACATTTTCTTATATTGACACTGTCTGACTTACTTATGTTTGGAGCCTGCAGCTCCTTGGAAGGTACAAGGACATAGCGCAGCCAATCAGAACCTGAAGTAACTCAACAAACCCACTCTGATTGGCCAGGAATTTTCCTGCTTCTGCCACCTGGCACTTTTTACAAATAGATTTGACATAGAACTAAGCACATTTCAAGTGTGTAATAGAAGTTTTCCATTAGCAGGTTATACAGACCCGCCACTAGAGGGATTCTTGGTCTTTCTACAAAAATCACTGTACTCAATCGGTACACGGCCTGCATTATCATTCTACTTCTAATCCTGGGAAAAGTATGACTCATAAAGCACTGATCCATGCTAAGTCAAAAGTCATCCCAGCCTGGGAACCCACAATCATAGTTCCTGCTGCATCTTCATATTGCTTCCCTACTCTTAATCTGTCGGTTTTCATTTAATTCTCATCCCTCTCTCTGGCCTCCTCTCTCTTCGCCAATGTCTTTCGTGCACCTCCCTGCTAGCCCTGAACAGCCATGTCAGCATTCCTATGCCCTGGCTAGACGTACCTCAATGACTGAACACCACACAAGAACCCATCGAAGCGCCCACTTCTACCTGATAAATGCCCTCAAGAAAATGTTTCTAATTCTCCTTTTCTGCTCAGGCAATGTCGAACTAAATCCAGGTCCCCTAACTCAAATCACTTCTCCGTCGGAGTTTGCAGCTGCTCTGGCATGAAACTGATGATGGTCAATGTTCTAAGCCTGCTCAAAAAACTTGATCATCTTCAAGTTTGGGTAGCTCACACTGACCCAGATCTGATTATAATTACGAGTCATGGCTAAAAAGACCAACACTGATCCACAAATTACTATACCGGGCTTCAAGCTCTTTAGGGCTGATAGGGATTAGGGGTGGTTGTATAAGCCAAATCAAAATTTGATGTTAGCAGCATTTCCTGTAAAACTAAGCCCAAGGAATACAAGATTGTCTCGCTTAAACTTCACCTTCCATCCTCAGAGTGCATCACAATCATTGGTGGCTATAGACCCCACGTCAGGAGGCACAGAAATTCTTAACGTGTTGAAATCCATAACTTTGGCTGCTAACACAGAAACAATAATCTTAGGGAACTTCAATATGGATTGGCTCACTCCCTAAAAGCCATCTGTGATGAGCTGGGTCTTACACAGATAGTAACTGAACCCACAAAATCAATGCTTCTAACTCTGCCAACAGCTCACTCTTAGATGTCATCTTAACTCCGCATCCCCATAAAATCTCACATTCTGCAGTTTTCCATAACAACACGAGCGACCACAGTATCGCTAGTATGTACAAGATTCCAATCTAAACCCAGCAGCACCTAAATTCAGAATCAACGCTCATTCCGTAAATTCAACTCAGTAAACTTCCTAACCGATCTAGCTACGATCAGGTGGCAAGACCTATATCATGCCAAATCTGTTGATGCCGCCATCTCTGTCCTAAATGACAACCTCACCACCCTAATTAACAAGCATGCTTCTCTTATTAAAATGAGGGTGTGGAAAATCTCACATCCGTGGTTCACCCAAGAGCTCAAATCTGCACTTACCAATAGAGACAAGCTATGGGCTAGGGCCAGGCACACAAAACCCGGCAGACTGGCAGGCGTTTAGAACTGCCAGAAATGCCTGTGTTAAAAGTGTATGTACTACTAAAGCAAACTCTACATCTCCACTCAGGAGCAGGCCAAAGGAACTCCTAAAAATCTGGAAAACACTGAGATTCATTGAAGGCCATCCTGCTGCTTCCTCCTTCCCACCAAGATTCTGGCCAAGGATGGGATGGTTGAAAATAAACTGCGAATCCTCGAAGAACTTAACCTTCACTTTGCCACTGCTGGGTTGGCATCTCGACTCCTCCCCACACGCTAGCCGAGTGAATAGCAACACTAGCCCAGATTCTACACATGCTACTCCACCTCATCCCTTCCAGTTGTGCCTGTTTAGCTACAAAGAAGTCAAAGACATAATTTTTAGCCTTGACACCAAGAAAAGTGCAGAGGACGATGGCCTTGAATCATTTTTCTTCTGACTGAGGCTAACCCAGCTCACAGCCCCATCCTTCACATCTTCAACCTCTCTATTACCACAGCCACTGTTCCATCCTGCTGGAAATATGCCTATGTTCTTCCTCTCTTTTAAATCAGGAGACCCTTATGACTTAAACAGCTACAGTCCTATCTCTATCTTGCCGTTCTCTCCAAAGTGCTGGAAAACTTATATACAACCAACTAAAAAATCACCTTGAAGCACACTCACTCCTAAACCCAGCCCAACCTGGCTTCAGGTCAAAGCACAGTACCATCTCAGCCTTGGCTAAAGTCTCTAATGACTGGATCCATGCTATGGACACCAAGAAGGTTCCTGGTGCAGTCTTTCTAGACCTTAGTAAGGCCTTCAACACTGTAGACCATCACCTCCTAATCACCTGTCTTGTCTACATAGGTGCCACTCCACTTACCTTACAGTAGTTTAACAGTTATCTCATGGGAAGGATACAAAAAGTCAAAGCTGATGGCCTACTATCTGCCCCCTTCCAATTGCCAGAGGAGTCCCTCAAGGCTCCATCCTAGGACCAATTCTTTTTCCTGTACATCAACAACCTTGACTCCCATAAAGAACTCTAGCATACATTTCTTTGCAGACGATACGGTTTTGTACGCATCAGGCTCGTCCTCAACTGAAGTCAGGGAAGCACCCAAGCTGACTTTATCTAGTTAGAAAGCAACCTTATCAATGCCAAGCTTCTCTTAAATGCCAAAAACCAAGACAATGATTTTCTCAAGACTTGCCTTGTCTGGTGCCCTACCTACCCCACCTAAAAACTTCATAGTTACCTCCCTAGGTGAACCCTTGGAAATCGTACCTAAATTTAAATATCTAGGTATGTGGATAGACAACAAGCTTTCCTTCATGACCATCGAGGATCTATCAAAGAGGCTTAAACACGCTTGGGTTTCTTCTTTAGAAACAGGACCCTCTTTCTCTCGCGACCATAAAAGACTTGTCAAGCAACACTCCTTCCCTTGCTTGACTATGGAGACATTATCTTTATCAACTCCCCAACCTTGAGCCTATCTAAACTGGACGTACTCTATCACTGTGCTCTTGCACATTACTAACTCTGCGTACAGGACCTACCACTGTGATCTTTATGCAGCAGTTGGTGGACCTCTCTGCCACCAGATGCCTCCTGCATGCTGGCATTTGGACCCTCAAATTACTACTCCACAAACTGCCTATTACGTCTCTCATACACATCTCGCATAGCGCCTACTCCCTAAGGAAATCCGACCTTATCCTACTAGATGTTGCCAGGACACGTACTACAGCTGGCCAAAGAGCTGTCTCATATGCCCTCCCAAACATCTGGAACCAACTAGAAGCCATGCTGAAGCTAACCAGTATTGTATCAATTAACTCC
Source organism: Neoceratodus forsteri (assembly GCA_016271365.2). Classification (NCBI taxonomy): domain Eukaryota; kingdom Metazoa; phylum Chordata; order Ceratodontiformes; family Ceratodontidae; genus Neoceratodus; species Neoceratodus forsteri. The sequence continues at coordinate 242,066,516 of CM057457.1, forward strand.
TACAAAACACTAGCTATCTCTAAATTAAAGACATATGTAGGTGCTACTAGGCCCCTCAACGCAAGTCAATCTTCCTAGTACCAATCAGGCCCTCTATTTATTAAGCTGAAATGTGTTGCATAACTTAGGGCAAGGTTAAAGCTGGAATGTACTACATATATAGCATAAGGACTTCTACTGTGTATACCTCTTGTATTATATATTTTGTCTTCGTTGTTCTACATTTTATATCTCCTGTCTGTAATTGCGAACTGTATATGTATGTATGTGCCTCAGGACCTCCTTGTGAGTGAGCTTGCTCACAGGAGTCTTTCCTGCAATAAACTTGAACTTGTTGTCTTTTACATTATTATGTACTGGAACTGCTATATAAACACAGGACAATGTTGTAAATAGGGCCTCTGGGTCCTAAGGGTTTCATCCTGTATAAAATACTATTACTACATTCTATCGAGACCTACTGTTACAGTAAGTATGTAACTGTTCTATCTTCTTTGAGGATACCTCTTCCATTAGGCCACACCTTTGGACGAGTCCCAGTCAGTCCCAAAAAGTAGTGGGAGGATGGTAAAGTCTGACATGGACATTCAAGACAGCAGGCCTTGCAGTACTGCAAGCCCAAATCCAACATGCCTCCTAGAGGCTACGTCCAGACTGTAATGCTTAGTGAAGGTGTTGACAGTGCTCCAAGTGTCTGCAGCACAAATGTCAGCAGCAGAAACATTTCTAAAACAAGTCATTGAAGTGGCCATTCCCCTTGTAGAGTGGCCATGAACCACACCAGGAAGTTCATTACCATTACTTCCTATAACAGAAGCAGTAATACAATGTGCCAACCATTTGGGACGGACACTGTTTAGAGACAGGTGTGCCTTCTTTCCCAGGGTCAAACAAAACAAAAGCTGAGAGGACTTTCGGCAGTCCTTGGTGCGATTCACATAATATCTCAGTATTCTACATATATCCAAAGTATGGAGCAGTGCCTCACCCTGACTGGCATGCTCTCCGTAGTAAACAGTAAGGTGGATTGTTTGATTCAGTGCAAATTTAGATATTCCTTTGGTAAAACTTAAGATTTGTATGCAAAGAAACCCTGTCTTTGTGGAAAATCAAAGAAGGAAACTTTGCACATAAGAGTCTCCAACTCTGAAAGCCTTGAGCAAAGTGATTGCAACCAAAATAATGTTTTCCATGATAAGAAATGTTAAGTCACAACTCACGGCCTGCTCAGAAGGAGCCAATGTCAGTTTCTCAAGCACATAATTTAGGTCCCAAGGCAGGACTGGATGGCAGATAGTATGGGACACCTCTAATTGTGCGACTATACGACCATCACTAGGGGTATGGAAAGCTAGCAACCAAATGCACCATAAGTGAGGAATACTTTAGTCCAGAGTCTGATAGTGACAGCAAGTACTCCAGCACAGTATTTATACAACATATAAATGGGTCCAAATTCCTGGAAGTGGCCCTAAATTGAACCACTTCCATTTTAAAATATGTATGTCTGGTGGAAGGCTTTCTAGTCTCAATCAGGGCATCAACAACCTTAGGGGATACTCCATAACGTGCAATGGCTATGTCTTCAGGAGCCATGCATGCAGATGTAGGGACTTCAGGTCCGGATGGACCAGAGTCCCGTTGTCCTGTGACAACAAACCCTGACACAGGGTAGGAATACAGGAGGTTCTACTGCTAGCTATTGCAGCAGCAGAAACCATATCTGGCGAGGCCACAATGGATCAGCAAGGGTGAGGGTGGCACCTTCCAATCTCAGTTTGATTAGTACCTTCTGTATTAGAGGAACTGGGAAATGCATACATGAATTTTGCTTTCCAAGAGATAGACAATGCACCTCACTGAAAAACTCCAGACCCATGAGCGAGCAAGCAGAAATGTAACAGTTTTTACTGTATGGGGATGCAAAGGTCCCAACTATGGATGAGCTCATCTTGCAAAAAGGTTATCTATCATGGAAATCAGCAGTTCACATTTGTGCATCCTGGACTGTAACTTGCTTAGCTTTTCTGTTAAGACATTCTGATGCGGGAGATGCATGGCTGACAGTTCCAGGACATGGGACACAGCCCAGTACCATATCCTCATTGGTTCCCTGCATAAGGAATAGGAATGAGTGCCCTCTTGTTTGTTGATATAATGCATCACACTGGTGTAGTCCATCTGTATTAACCTTGGTTCTCACAAAACTCCTTAAACTCAATAAGGAAAAACTAAAGCTGTACTGTTTGGTTCTAGGCGGCTGGGCCCCTGACAGGAGTCAGCTGCTCAGATCTGCACAAACCAAGGAAAAGAGTCGAGGTCATGGCCAGCTTCAAATACCTTGGGGTCCATCTTGACCAAGAAATGACCTACCCGACCCCTATATCAACTCCATAACCAGGTCCACCGACCAAAAGCTTGGCCTCCTTTACCGCCTGAGAATTCTCATCCTCGGTTGCATGCCCAGGCACTTGCCTGCTGCAATCTCTCCCTCCATCCTATAATGGAGCTCCTCTACTGCAGTTCCTCCTGAGACGGAATTCAATAAACTTTCCGTACTCTATAACCGTGTGGCTCGTTTCACCACTAATCTCCTCTCCTAGGAGGCATCACTGTGAGGCACTTAAGGAACTAAACTGGCCCACACTTGGCACAAACTAGCTTACCCTGTTGCTTGCCTTGCCTTCAAGTTCACTACCTAGGTTCCCCTCCCATCTTAGTGGACTACTCACCCCAAAGAACAAATCCCAACCCTGTGATCATCTGCAAATCATCCCCTCCACATCCCTAGGATACGCTCCAACCAAGGCAACGCTCCTTCAAATTTGCTGCCTCCCATCTACGGAACTCTCTTCCACCTAGCCTGACTGACTCAACCACCCTTAACCAATTCAAGTCTGGACTCAAACTATTTTCTCAATCTCAGTCTCTGTGGCTGTAACCGTTAGCTCCCTAGTCCAGGACTCTCTTCCGCTGCACTGCCTTGAACCTCCCTTCATCCTGGACGTATCTCCAAAACTATGATGTCAATTTTCTGTTGTTGTCTACTTTCCCTACTAATTGCGGATGAAACTCGATGTCATAAGAGCCCGACTCAGAATCCTGATTACCTCCCTGTATACTGTTGCTAATCTACACTTGTGTAACTAATGTAACTACTGTAAATAACGCTTTAGTGTGTATGTGAACCTTACTTTTACCCTGTATACTGTTGCTAATGTCTATTTGTGTAACATATGTAACTATTGTAAAAAACCTGTTTCTAACTGTCTCTTTCTGTAACTAATTCTGGGTGCTCCTGAAAAAGGGACCTCTGGTCTCAGTGGGCTTACCTGGTTACCAAAATCTAAATAAATAAACATAGGATCCAGACTCAAATGCTCCTGAAATGCATCAAGGTTGTACGTGACAGTTCTCATCTCCAGGACCTTTATGTGTAATTTGGCCTCCATCTTGGACCATAACCCTGCATCTGATAATGGCCAAGATGCACACCCCAGCGGAGCCGGAGGCATCCGTGGTGAGGATCTGTACAGGAGCTGGTACAAAGAACAGAACATCCTTCAATAGGTTTTGGTGATCCATCCACCACAACAATGCTCTGTGCAAGAGTCATGATGAGCAAGTCCTGCTCATCTGTCAGCTGATCCCACTGGACTCCTGGCGTTCACTGAGGAATCCTCATATGTAAGCGGGCCAGGGGCACAGTTACAACTGTCGCAGCCATGAGTCCCAGAAGACTTAACATGGTCCTTGTTGGGACATGACTGTTGTATACTAGCTGTGCTTGTGCCATCAAGTGTTTTGATGGCAGGAATGCATACCCTTCTCTGTGTCCAAGACTGCCCCTAGATACTGCTGTCTCTGGACGGAATCATAACAGACTTTGGCTTCACATTCACAGTGACCTATAAGTTGCTGAACAACTGTTGTGTACATGATAGAGTATGTAGCAGAGCCTCTCTGAAGCTGGCATTCGAGACTCAGTCATCCAGATACTTGAAAACGAAGAGGCCTTCCCTGCAAAGGACTGCTGCCACTACTGCCAAGCATTTGGTAAAGACCCGTGGCATAGAAGATAAGCCAAGGACAATACTCTGAACTGGAAATGCTCCCCCTCCTGCATAAGAGCAGGCACTGCCTGAGAGTCCAACAGCTCAGAACATGCCCCCCTTGCAGTTATCTCCAGCATCCATTTGTCTCTTGTAATCTCCTCCCTGATTGAGGTGCAGGAGATTCTGCCAACCAATCCTGGAGGTAACAGTGGAGGTGGGGAATAGTCTACAATGAGTTATGCAGAGCCAGAGGCAGAATCACCAACACCAATTCCTTTGGGTGCTTCTGAATGGGCACCTGGGAGCAGGGGTCCTGACTAGAACCACTGTCTTTACCTCTGCCTTGCTAATGGTAGGGTGACCACCTCTGGAAACAGCTAACAAAAGGCTCCTCTCCCATATCCCCTAGAAGCAGGAATGGGGTAGAGGATTTCACAGACCTTAGAGTCATTTTGGATGTCTGAAGGCCTCTAAGGGCCTCTTACATCATAACCAGAGTTTGGTCCCTCTAAAGGGGCCTTCTAAACTACTTGCCATAAATCATTTGCAAAACCAGCAACCCTTAGCCAAAAATATCATCTCATGCAAATACCAGAGGCAGCTGCCCTGGCAGAGGTATTAGATACTTCATATGCTGAGTGGAGCAACTTTTGCTCAACCTCAAACCCAGAAGTTAGTTTTAATTAACTAATTCTTGGCAGAACCTTCTGGCAAGCTTGGCTATAGCTTTAACAGTTCTCCACAAGATATTCATATATTGAATCACAAGGGCCTGGTTATCTGCAGTTCTAAGGCCTAGTGAGGCAGTGGTACAGGTATGCTTGCCCATCACATCCAGTCTCCTGGATTCTTTGTCAGAGGCAAAGTACTCATGTGTGTAGGTGATCTAGGCCTACATGTGCAGCCATAATGACCACTGAGTAAGTTTCTGACTGATTTGCATAATAAGGCTTAGCAGACAGGGCAGGATACTGCTTATCAGCCTTTCTTGGTACTGCAGGCATGGAGTTAGGTCTGTACCATGCAGCAAAGGGTATCATTATCCAACACAGGATAAATTAGTGGAATTATAATGGAGAGAGTACAAGGAACCTCCAGAAATTCCCTAAGGTTCCTTTTTGTGGAGTATTCCTCCTCCACAGCAAAGCCCATTGCAGTTTGCATCTGCTGCGTCATGGACTGAAATGTAGGATCATCAGGGGTGACCTGGGGTATACACCACTGAGTCTTCACTGCATGAGAAGAGGGTAGAACTGGATCTTGAAACATACTGTTCTCCCTCATAGCCCTCTTCCTCCTGAAAATCCTACTCCATCATGAGATCAGGATGGTATACAACCTTGTTATTGACCTCTCTGTCGGTGACAGAAATTGCTGAACACACTGGCGGCAGCTAAGAAGGTGGGATTTGCTGTGTACTGGATGTCATCATTGACGGAGGGTTTTGAAGCCAGTGAGCCCTGTCAAGCGGGATAACAGACTGCACAGCAAGCCTGGTAGAATACATCTTATCATCTCAGAATGTGATGCCAGCACAGCTTGAGGACTGACTAGGCCCTGGCCAAGGGCTGTGACATTTGTCAATGACAGGCCTTAACCAGTGAAAGATGGTGTTGTACTGTCCATAGTAGGTACAGTAGCACCTAAGCCAAGTCTCAACCTTGGTGTCTCACGGATGGTGGGGTGGGGCGAGGGAGCTGTTGTCACCATCAGAACAGTCTGTGATGCATCAGACTTACCTTTAGGTCTTTACGATGACCGAAATCATGCTGGGGAAGCAGATTTCTCATTATCTCTCTGCTTCTACTTACGGCCCGATGAAAATGAGGGCTGTGATGATAACCTGTCCGTCCGGTCCCAGTCCGGTCCCTGTTCTTTGACTTCATCAGCCTTGACTCTGCCAGCAGGACTAGCGATGCAGACTTCGGCCTTGTTCCTTCACAATGGCTGCTAGGGTTTTAAGGGAAGGAAATTTTACAGTGCTTTCTTGTGGTGTCACCTGTAGCTTGGTTACAGCTCTGGCAGATCTCACAGGTCCTTATGTTGTGAGATAGGCCCAGTCAGCACTTACAGACTTCATGTGTGTCTTCTTTACAAATTTTAACTCCACACTTACAGTACCAAAATAAAACATTTTTGGATTTCAACTGCATGCAGATGATGAAAATACTTACTTTACAAAATAAAGAATAAATGGCAATGGCTAGTTGATAGCGTTTCTGGCAGCAGGTCTGATGAGGATAACAGACAGTGGGAAAAGAAATGAGGAGTGATGGGGCTGCCTACGTTTATACAGATGCTGATGCATGGTGTCTCATGGGCAACCCCGCTAGCAATAGCTTCTAAAGCGGTCCTAGAGCTGATGTGGGTATATTTCAAACGTGGTGGTCTAATGGAGTGATATCACAGAAACATAGAAAAAAAAATGGCAGAAGGAGACCAAGGGTCCATCTAGTCTGCCCAAGTGTTCCTTGGACCTTGAAGAAGATTAGAGAAATGAAGGACCCACTCCTGATTTTTTTTTTAATAATAGTCTATCTGAGATATTTTATTGATCCACCCCAATTTTTATGACTGGCGTTTGTGGCTCCCCATTTCGTCAGGATGCAATGGTATGTATTTCTTTTTACCAAAGTGTTCTTTTTTGTTTGGGGAACCTGCCTCAAATATATACCTTTGAAATACGCTCTAGGCCATTTCTCTGCATGTAGAATACTTTTGACTGTCAGTTGTGCTCTATCTTCTGTGTTAGATATGCAGGGAAAGCAACTACAAGCCACCAGGGCTAGATTTTATTTTTTTTTTATTCGTAGTTTTTACTCCGTGCATTGGGACTCAGCCTCCCATTATAGGCCGCACCCCGGCCTACCCCAACCACCCCAAGACCCCCTCCATGGCTTGCCCCATGGAGGCCAGAAAAAGGAGCTCTCCCCCCAGAGCACAATCCAAATCTGGGGAGGCGGAAGAGCAGCAGGACAGGGAAGGGCTTCATGAAGCCCTGCCCGCCATTTTCCTTTTTTCTGGACCTCCTCCTCGGCGCACAGCCGCATGCATGTGGGGGCACGGGCACGCTTGTGGTCACTGGCTGCTGTGCCCTCCTTACCTGCACTACCCCAGCTCCCACCAGAGGACAGCAAGCAGGCGGGATGACAATCCCTCCCTCCCGAAGAAACACAGAAACATAGAATTTGGCGGCAGATAAGGACCGCTTGGGCCCACCTAGGCTGCCCATTTCCCTACCCAATGGATAAGCTGCAGATCCTAGTTAACCGACAGTCTACTTCCTCCTACCCCCACTAGAATTGCCTTATGTCTGTCCCACGCGTTCTTGAATTCCCCACTGTTTTTGACTCCACTATCTCCTCAGGAAGGCTGTTCCATGTATCCACAACCCTCTCTGTGAAAATAACTTCCTCACATTGCCTCTGAGTTGTCCCCTCTATCTTCAAATTGTGCCCCTTGTTCTTGTACATCTCTTTTCGAAAGATGCTACCCTCTTGGACTTTGCAGATTCCTTGAGGTACCTGAAAATTTCTATCATGTCCCCCTCTCTCTCTCTCCTCTCCTCGAAGGTATACGTGTTAAGCTCTTTAATCTCTCTTCATATGTCTTCTGGTGCAGACCCTGCCCATTTTGTTGCCCTCCTCTGGACAGCCTCCATTCTATCTATGTCCTTGTGGAGATGGGGTCTCCAGAACTGCACGCAGTACCCAGATGGGGTCTCACCAACTGTCTGTACAGAGGATAACAACTTCCTGTTTTCTACTGGTGATGCCTCTCCTATGCATCCCAGTATCCTGCCAACCCTCCTCACTGCCTTCTCACATTGTTTGCCCACTCTAAGGTCATCTGATATGACTACCCCAGGTCCCTTTCCATTTTTGTTGTTAGTATCTCACCCCATCATGCATTTCCTTCCCTGGGTGTTTGTTTCCCAGGTGCATTACTTTTGCACTTCCTTGCACTGAATCTAAGCTGCCATACATTTGACCATTCCTTCAACCTTGCCAAGTCACTCTGCATCCTTTCCACCCCACCTAATGCATCGACCCTGTTGCAGATCTTTGTGTCGTCTGCAAGAGACATACTTTCCTTCCAGTCCCTCTGCAATGTCCTTATAGGAACATTAAGAGGACAGGTCTGATACTGAGAACCCTCTTGGTGCCCGCAGTAACCCTCCTTTCTTCAGAGTGAACTCCGTTTACTATTACCCTCTGTGTCCAGTTGTCCAGCCCATTTTACCCAGGCTCCCACTTTGGAACTCACTCCAACGCTAGCTAACTTGTATATTAGTCTTTTGTGTGGGACTGTGTCAAATGCCTTGCTAAAGTGTAGGTAGGCCACGTCACAGCCCCTCTCTGGTCTACTACTTTCATCACCCAGTCAAAGAAATCTATTAGAGTCGTCTGACATGACCTTCTTGCTGTGAATCCATGCTGCTTTGGGTCCTGTGCCCCACTGACCTCTAGGAATTCAACAATTCTTTCTTTCAGAAGTGATTCCATCATTTTCCCTACCATTGAGGTCAAACTAACAGGTCTCTAGTTTCCTGCCTCTGTCTTGCTCCCACTTTTGTGAAGGGAATCACATCCCCTCCTCCAGTCCTCAGTTACCACCATTCTCTCATGATTTGTTAAAAGGGTAGTCAGTGGTGTCACTAGTTCTACCCTTAGTTCTTTTAGCATTCTTGGGTGAATCCGTCAGGCCCCATTGCTTTGTCCACCTTCACTTTTAAGAGTTCTTTCAAAACCCTTTCTTCTGTGAATGGACTAGTATCGACCTCCTATGCAGAGTGCTTCTATTCTTTGATTTGGTACCTCCCCTCCTCTTCTTTAGTAAATACTGAGCAGAAGTATTTCTCAGTATCCCTGCCTTTCACTGTTCCCTCTGCCCACCCTCCCTTCCCTTTATTAAGCCTCACTATCCCTCCTTGGTCTTTCTTCGCTCCCTAATGTACCCATAAAAGGTTTTATCCCCTTCTTAACTGAGTTGGCCATCTTTTCCTCAGTTTGGGCCTTTGCTATTCTGACTGCCTTCCCGCTTCCTTCTGCTTTAACTGGTACAGTTCTTCTGTGTTCCTTATACTTCCTGAATGCTACCTTTTCTCCTTAACCTTCCCGCCACCTCTTTTGAGAACCATAGTTGTCTTTTCCTTTGTTTTGCTTTGTTGATTTGCTTCACACAAAGGCTTGTTGCCTCTGTGATGGCTGTTCTGATTTTTCCCCATTGTTCCTCCACCCTCCTTCTTGCCCGTTTGTTTGTGCTTTTCTGAGGCACTCTCATTTTCCCAAAGTCAGCCCTCCTAAAATCCAATACTCTTGCTTTTGTGGCATGACTCAATAGCCGTGTTTATTGTAGAACCACACTGTTTGGTGGTCACTTGTTCCCAGATAGCTACCCACTTCTAAATCCGAGATCCTTTCTCCATCCCCATTTGACAGTACCAGGTCTAAGACTGCTCCCTCCCAGGTGGGTTCCACCACTGGCTGTCTGAAGCTTATGCCTTGTGGGAGCATCAAGAATAACCCGCTCTTGGATGTGGCTGCAGCAAAGGTGCTAAAGTTAAAATCTGCCATATTCAGGTCCCCATCAACAATATCTCCTCTTTTCTCTGCCATTCTAAGGATGTCTTCTATCCTTTCCTTGTCCATTGCCTCCCCAAGATGGGCTTTGTATACAACCCCCATGCGGTTGTGTGTGCCATATCTTGTCTCGGGTGACCCACAGTGCCTCCTCTTCTCCTGTGTATCCTTTAGTTCCATTGCTTTGATCCCTTCCCCTACATAGACAGCTACTCTTCCTCCTCCTCCTCTTTTACCCTCCCTGTCCCTCCTGTAGCTTGTGTACTCTGGTATGTTGACATCCCATTAAGTAGTTCTCGGTGTACCATGTTTCTGTGACTCCACAGAAATCAGGTGTCCTTCTTCCATCAAGGCCACTAGTTCAGGAGCTTGTTACACAGACTACGGGCATTGGTACTCATCACCCTCCATTTTTAAGGCCTTACCCCTTTTAGCCCCATCCCTCTCCTTACTACCTTTTCTTCATTTACCCCATCCTGCTCCCTTTGACTTCTCTACCTTGGTGTTTACCTCTCTAACTACTGTGTTTTGTGGAGGGAGGCTGGGTTTTCTCTGCTCCTTTTCAGTGCCTCCCACCTTGGCTAGTTTAAATGCTTGCCAATGAAGCATTTAAACCTATCACCTAGGATCCTGGTTCCCGTCCTGGAGAGATAGTAAGTAACTGTTTATTTCTTTAAGCGCCCTTCCAGAGCTCAGGCGCCTTTACAATATCACTCATACAAATTAAAACCACAACTATAAACAGCATCAAATTCAAAATACAATTCAATATTTAAATCACTAAAAAAGCTTGGTTAAAAGGAAGGTCTTTAAAGCTTTTTAAAGCTCTCCACAGTCAGGCAATTGTGTATCTGGCAAGGTAGAGAATTCCACAGGGTAGGGGCCATAAAGGCAAATGTTCTTCCACTAGATGTTTTAAAGGTTACCCTGGGAATCTCCAGCAATCCTCACCAGAGGATCGGAGGAGGCGGAGGGACAGCAAGAAGTCAGGAGTTCTTTCAGGTAGCGAGGTCCCAAACCGTGTGGGCTTTATAGGTCATCAGCATGACCTTGAAAGTGATCCATACTGTACAGGCAGCCAGTGCAATTCGCGAAGCCCAGGTGTTATATGGTTGGACCTGAGGCTTTCCAATCAACAATGGCACGCATTTTGCACCAGCTGTAGCGGGATATCCACTCCCGGCAGCCCTAGATAAAGGCGTTGCAATAATCAAGACAATTGGACACAAAGGCGTGGACCAGGGTAGGAAGATCCTCTGATGGAATCAAGTGTTTCACCCGTGCCATGTTCCTTAGATGAAAAGGATGATTTGACTACGGCTGACACCTGTGCCCTCAGGGTCAAGCCCTCGTCAAATATAACACCAGAGTTACGTGACCTGACCAGATGCCATGAGCGGGGTTCCTCCCAGAAATAAACCTGAGAGTTTTCCTGCCCATGGACTTGATATCCTTCCCCGGTTCCACCACCAATACCTCTGTTTTCCCTGGGTTCAACCTCAGCCAATTGGTACTCATCCAGTTCTGTATCTCCTGGAGGCAGTTGTTAAACAATGTACTTGACTCAGACTCCTGCTCAGGCACAAAAGACATATAGAGTTGAGAATCATCGGCATAGCAATGGAAACTCAAACCAAAATGTCTTCTAATGTCCCCTAATGGAAGCATATACACTGCAAATAACATGGGATAATACTGAACCCTGTGGCACTCCAGCAGTAGATAGAGGTCGAGGAATAATCCCGACACTACCTCCTGAGTCCCACCCTGCAGAAAAGATTAGATTAAAAGAGATGCAGACCATCACGCCAGTATAGGCCTGCATCCCTCCAGGTGGACCCCAGTCCCCAATGAAGCCAAAACCCTGAGCTCTGCACCAGTTTTTCAATCATTCATTGAATCCCATGATGCAAAGTACCCTAGCATCACACTTCCCATAGACAGACAGCACCTCCAAGAAGGTTACTATCACATACTACTTGTCTAAGACCCCCCAACTCTTCAAACTCCTCTTGCACTGCTTTGACCCCATTCCCAGCCAGATTGTTTGTCCCTAGGTGGTTAATGACATCAACTCCTCCCTCGTGCAGCTGCTCCGCGATCCCCTGAAGATTAGCTCCTGTTCCTCAAGCCGTGGCACCTGGTGGCACCTTACCTCCCTCTCTCTTCCTCCCCAGTTCTATCCCCTAATGACTGAGTCCCCACCAGGAGTTGTTTCCTTCCCTGTGGGGTCCCATGCCACCCTCCTATGGGTCTCCTTTGTGGAGGTTCCCAGCATCCTCTTTGGTCTCTACTGCAGGTGCCTCAATAGAGGAACCACTCTCCGCTAGAACCGCGTATGAACTGTGAGAGGGTACAACTGGAGGAATGCGCCTCCTGTTCCACCACCTCTCCTCCCTGAGCCCACCTTGGTCCAACTGCTCCTCTTTCTTGGCAACCTCTGAGGTAGTGGTGGCGGTCCTGGTGGTCTCTGGGTGGGAGGAGTTTCCGCAATCTAGCCAAGTCAGCCTGTGAAGACAACCTCCTCCCTCAGACCACAGAGGTGTCTACCAATCTGGCAGCATCGCAGCCTCAGAATATCTCCTGGAGACTGCCGCCCCACAGCCATTGCAGTGCACTACTCCCATCATGTCTTCTTTGTGGTCCCTCTCCTGTTGCTTTTACGCTACTCTCTCCCCCATTTTTTTTTTCCTCCTACTGCCTACATGCCCTTACAGCTCTTGCCCTTCCTGTTCTGGGACAGGAACTTCCTGTATTCTTCTGTAGTCTCCTTCTTCCTTGCTCAGAGTCAGACGTCCAGCAGCTAGGGGAGAGGGGACAGCTACTCTTTTTCTTCAAGGATGATGAAACCTATGTGTCTTGGTGATCCTTCCTTCCTACTGCCAAACAGGAAGTTCCTCTTGTTAGTCAAATCCAGCGCCTATAAAGTAGAACTGGCTAAGGGTGGGAGGGTGGAGGGAGGAAAGGAGGACAATTAGTAAAAGTTCTAGTTTTGTAGTCAGCTGCTCCTTCCTCTAAAAGCAAGATTTCTGTCTGCCAAAGCTGGCACTAGGAAACTGTAACTGGAGACACCTTTTTTTTTTTTACTCCTAAGCCACACCCCAATTAACTTCTCCTCCTGACTTAACAATTTCCCTTTCCTAACACAGAAAAACACACTGACTTTTTTTACCCTAAATGAGACCCCACTTCTAATAAAGTATCTATTTTCTTAATTCCAACAGGCACCGACTCCTGCTGAGACAGAAGTGTTCTATTAGTAAAATAAGTTCTAGTTTTGTAGTCAGCTGCTCCTTGCTCTAAAAATAAAGATTTCTGTCTGCAAAGCTAGCACTAGGCGAAAGCAGTCCTCCAGATGCTTGATCTTCTCTCACCCTTACTGACTAGCGCCCAGGTTTGTCCCTGAACACAGGTCACCAGTGGCACAAGATGTGGCATCCAGCGCCTCAACCTCCAGCATCACCGAGCCGGCCCTAGGGCTAGATTTTTAAATGACAGGAATTGCCAAAAGCCCCAGGTGCATCAAAAAGGTGCACCAGGACTGTGTCAATCTAGTGGATTTTCAATCCCTTGCATCAAATCAACGCTCGCTACATCAACTTTCTTTGGTCTAGCTTGCATCATTCCGGTGTACCCTAACATGCAGCTTGTGGACAAACTTTGCTGCAAGCTGCCATTAAGTGACTGACTGCTGCAACTGCACTAGAGTTTATAAGGCAAGGTTTGAAACAAGCCCTCGCAACCCTTTGAAAATCCAGCCCAGGAGTCACTACTGCTTATCTGACACAGAAAAAGTAATATCGTTGGATGAAAGGGGCAGGCGCTAGTTTCATGTATTATAGCGTGACATAAGCACTATAATTAGGGTTGAGCAAGCATTTCTAAGTTATACCCCAAACTTGGCCCCTTGAATAGCTTCCGCAAATCACCAATGAATTACCACAACATTTTGCATAAAGCGGTCTCAGGGACAAGATCTCTTGATGTGCCAAATTTTGTTCTGGTTGGATGTGGGGATTCTGAGATCTGGATAGTGAAAAACAGTGTTTTTAACTGGTATTTTCTTTGTCATCACTTAGCACCCAGACCGTTTGAAATTTTGCTCTGAAACTTTCAGGGTAGAAAGGGCTTGGACCACAGTGGTGCCTTTAGCTGGTTTGGTGAAAAAATATTAATCGTTCAAAGTTATAAGAATACGGTTCTGAGCATGTGCAGTATATTTTTGGATAGCTGCTCGGAACAATAAAATAATTTGGTCCATATGAAAAATATCCTTTTTGTATGGAGGTAATCTTTTTAGTGAGAACAAATTATTTTTCAGTATAGTTGTCATCTTGTTTCTGATTTTTTCAAAACAAGTTTTTGAAAACCCATAAAAATCACATCCTGCAGAGAAACCAATACATGTATCTTGCTAACTGAGACCCGTTAGGTAGAAATTCTGCAGTTACTTTTTGGAAAATGACCCAGAAATGTGTTTTTATACATTTTTTTGTATTATCTGTTTCATGTCCCCGTGTCTTGATTGGCCTCTCCTTCAGGCCACTGCCAAGATGCTCCCCAGGACCCGTTGCCAACCCCTGGCCTCATACCGCAGCAAGCCCATGGTAACCCGACATATCCCTTCACTGGGCGGGTTCTCTCCTTCCAGGAGAAGTGCCTTCTGACCATACTTCTTGGCCTTGGGTGCTGCTGAGGTTGAGTCCGGCATGTTGGGGCTCTGTGGGCAGGCTCGGGTGGCCGTCATCTGGTCAATGAGGTGCCATTTAGGGTTTCCTCCAAGCTTCCTTGTTGCGCCGCATCTGTAGTGCTCCTGGTCTCTACCAGAGGCCGCTACAGAGTGAGACATCTCCCCAACCTACCTCAGGGGAAGTGAGCAGTCCTCCGGATGCTCACTCCTCTCCTCCCCTGCCAACCCCTGGTGCCCGAGTCCGTTTCTCGAACTCGGGTCACCGCATGGTTCGAGGTGTAAGGTGCCAGTGCCTCAACCCTCTGTGCCACGGGCGATTTTATACATTTTACATCTTTTCGTGATTTCGATTTTTCTTTTTTCTGTGATGGCTACACGAAAACTTGAATGGCCAATATGAAAAAAGAATTTGACTTATTTTGTTTCAGATTCTTTTGTCATATGAAGGCATCCTTTTGTATGAATGAAACAACCTCATGAAAAAGAATCGGAAAAATCCTCCAAAATCCTTTTTGTATGAGGGCATGCTTTTTCATATGAATGACAACCTCATGAAAAGGATCCTTCAGGATCTATTCATACGAAAAAATTATTTTGACTTAGGTTTTTGGGATTCTTTTTCATATAAAGGGATCCTTTTCATGAGGTTGTTTCATTCTTACAAAAGGATGCCTCTATATGAAGAAAGATTTTGGACCGTTTTCCCCACACATTTTCAACTTCAACAAGCCACAACTCTCTCAATATTTGCACATAGGGGCAATCTATATATCATAACAAAGGTCTTAATGAGTACTACAAGAATAACACATACTAGTCTCAAACAATTTAGGAGTCATATAAAAAGCATAACAATTAAAAATATAAATTCACATTGGATAACACTGGATGTTTCACAAGCTATTCAACCAACCAAATAAATTGTTTTTGGGAAAATGGAAGTTTGGGGGACTTCTACAGCAGCATTTATTTATTGAAGAGTTTCACCAGGAAAGACTTACTGAGCAGACTATCTTGTTTTCAGGTGCATCGGGGTGGAGGAGGAACAACAAAATACAAAAGTGCACAGTGTTTATAAAAGCATTAAACACACAGTACAGAATGAGATACACATGAATACATAGCACATAATTAAAGTGCTAAATGCTGTCTTGCAGAAATCACACAGAGTAGATTACAGACTGGAAAATAGTCTATTTACAAATGATACTCTGATTAGGGTTGAGAGGAGGAGGAGGGGTCGTGTAGGAGGAATCAGAACAACAGCAGGCGGCCGTGAATTTGGAAGGAATCAGAAACAACCACAGCTTGAGGAGAAGTAATCTGTATGTATGAGAAGATGACACAGGGGAAGTGGCATGCCAGATTGTATGGGGAAGAGTGTTCCATAGTTTAGGGAAACAGTGGGAAAAGGCGGTCTGACCAGTGGAGATGGACATGGTGAGGACTGCCAGGGTGTGGGAACTGAGGTTTCTAAAGGAGAGGATGAGGGAGGAGGGAGAAAATAGGAGAATTAAGGGGGTGGAGAGAGCTGAACCAGGATTTAGCCAGGAAACTGGCAAAGTGGGCACTGCACCTGTCCTCCAGAGGGAGAGAGAGGATTGATAGAGGACACAGTGGTGGGTGAGAGGAAGGCAGTCCAGGGCAAAGTGACAAAAGAAGTGCAAGGTGTGTCCAGTTTAGCTAGGGAAGTTTTGGGAGCGATACTGTAGACTACAGTACATCACTGTAGTCAAAGACAGGGAGCACAATGTTCTGGACAAGTGTGTGGTAGGCTGGCAATGGATGCAACCATGGTTCCTATAGAGCACCAAGTTTTGGGTGCAGTTTTTTTGTGGATGGCATCTATGTGTCCAGAAAAGTCAAGGTGTTGGTAGAGCCAAGCCCCGAGATACCTAGAGGAGATGGCATCCTCAAGCAGGGTCCCAACAAGGGTGTGGAAGGAAGGATGGGATGGGATGGGAGCCAAGAGAGTCTCTGTCTTGTGCCAAAGGTCATGGAGAAAGTGCTCTTGGTGTTCAGGACCAACTGATTTGTGCATAGCCATAGCTGAACCTCAAAGTCATGCTGAAGTCTGGACGCTTCACATCAGCAAAGGAGGACCAGAGGTATACGGTACAGTGTCATCTACACACATATGAACAGAGATGGAGGGGCAGACAGCAGGAAAGTCAGTTAGGAAGATGGAGAATAATATCAGTCCAAGTACAGACCCCTGTGGTAATCCTGTGCTGAAGGGAGGGGTAGCTACTAAGTCACCAATCCAGGCGGATTGCATTCTGCCCTCAAGATACGCCCAGAACCAGTTTGTGGCAGCAACTGAGAGCCCAGCGGCAGAGAGTTTGGCAAGAAGGAGGGGTGGAAGACAGTGTCAAATGCCTTAGCTAGGTCAACAAAATGGCAGAGGTAATGAGGCTCTGGTCCATGCCTGTGTGAATGGCACCAGTGCGCCTATGGAGGGAGGAGGTAGGGAGTGACACTTTCAATGCCAGACTGGAAATGAGTGAAGGAGGAGTCAAGGTAGGAGGAGAGTTGGTAAAGGATTGTGTGTTCTCAAGCTTGGCAAGGATAGCGAGAAGAGAGATAGGAAGGTAGTTTTCTGGTTGGAAGAGTCACCACCTTTGGGAGGGATGACGATGGTGTTTCCAGTCAGCTGGAACAGTTGCAATGGAGAAGGACAGATTTAGGAACAAGACTAGGGGTAGGAGATAGCGGAGGCGGACAGCTAGAGAAGCTTTGAGTCTAGGTCATTTGGGTACTTGCTCTTGGAGGGGTTTAGGGCAAGAAGGATGCTGAGGATATCTGAGGAGGATACCAGGCAGGAGGGTGGGGATGGAGGGGAGTCAGACTGGAAGACTTACAGGGGAAGGGAGGGGTGGTGGGATGACAGTAGGGAGAGGCGCAGGAGGTGAAGAAGGAATTAAACTCTGAGGCCACAGAGAGGGGTTCGACAGGCAGGCTTCACCTGCTTGGAGGACTGGGACAGGGGTTTGGTTTGAGGAGAAAAGGGCATGAATCACCTTCAAAAATTTGGATGGATGATTTATGTTTGCATGGAAGGTGTTACTGAAATATTCTTGCCTTAGCAAATCTAGACTCTCTAGTACAGGCATTTAGAAGGAATGGTATTTTGAAGGTCAGCATGGGAACAGATGGTTTCATGCCTTCCAAGCCTGATCTCGGGCATGTAGGCAAACCAGAAGTTCAGCGGTGATGCAGGGTAGAGGGCTCCACATACCCTAGTCTATTTGAGTGGGGCATAATAATTCTAGATACTAAGGAATTTAAATGTGAAATAATCCAAGGCTTGGTCACTAGAGGTGGTAGAGGGAACGGACACCAATCGGTGTTAGACAGGTCCTCTAGTAAGGGGTCAAGGTCTAAGGATTTGTAAGAGCAGACAAGTAATAGCTGAGGTGGGCTTGGGATGGTGGATCTTGTGCACAATATATATCACGTGGTGGTCGCTTAGGGCATCTGGTCAATGCCAGATGTTACAATACGTGTGGGTAGGCGGTAAGTGCCCAGTCTATAAGGGAATGTTTGTGAGTTTTGGTGTTCAGTTGAGTGAGCTCCTTATTAGATGGGGTTAGGTTAAGGGAAGCTATGTCACTGCAAAGTTTTGGAGTTGGAGGAGAACCAATTTAGTTAATATTGCCCAGAATGTGCAGTTCTCCCGAGGAGGCACATGACTGGAGAGTGGTCAGAAGATCAGAGACAGTTAAATGGGAAAGGCAAGGACAACAGTATATGACAGCAATAAAGACAGGAAGAGAGCAGGGGAGGAAGAGCTTCACCATGAGTAGCTCATAAGAACACGGTAGCAAGTATAGGATGAACTGAATTGAGGAGGAGATGTACATGGCCAAACCACTCACCTGCTGGGCCGATCCTGGCAAATAAGGAAGTAACCAGGAATGGAGACGCCCATCGGGATATTAGAATTAAGTCATTACTCGGTTATGATTAGGATATCAGGGGTGAGGGTTAAGGTGAGAGGCTGGAGCAGGGTAATTTGGGGAGGAGGATCCCAATATAAGTGTACAGTCTTTAAATCTCATGGGAATTGGGGGTTGAAAAGGGCAGGACCAGGGTTGGGTTTATGTCCATGCTGCCAGTAGCAACAGAATGAAGAGGAGCCAGGGGACTGTAAAATGATTCAGAGGCTATGAAGGTGGCGGCAAGGGAGGAAGGAGAGCTTTGGAGCAAGTAGGTTGGCTTGAATCCTAGTGGCAGGAAGGATAGATGCACCAGGGTAATGATGAAGGGCAGGGATAGCCAGGGAGAGGTAGGGGAAGACAGGACATAGAATAGGGGCTGGAGGAGGAGGGGTGGAGAGTATGGGATAGCAGGAAAAGACAAGGGGAGGGAAGCAAAAGCAAAGAGTAGGGGAGGGAGACAGAGGGTACACAGGACCATGGAGAAGGAGGAAGGGTGGATGAGGGAGAAAGAGATGACAAGGTGGAGGGAGGGGCTAGGGGTGGTAGCTAGGATACCTAACTGACCTGGACTTCAGGTCTAACAAACTGAGCACATCCTTAGTGGTAGGACTGCAAATAAGATTACCAAGAAGTGGTGAAAGGAAGACTGTTTGCAGGGACTAAAGGGCAGTCTATGTAGTGAGACACCACCCACAGTGAAGCTTTGAGTATCGGTGGTCACACTGTGAAAGATGAGGATGCCAGGAATGTACCAACAGGGGAACATTTATTGGGTACAATCAGGTCGAGACAAAGTATTGGGAGAGGGGGCAAAGTGAGCTAACTGGTTCACACCATGTATAAAAGTCAACCAACTTGAGGGTGGGTGGGAAGCACCGCGCTGACACCAAGACTCGTGCACCTGGGCGAGTTGAAATACCTGGGGCTGCGGTCTGCTCTGTGGCTGGGGAGGCTGCAATAGTTCCTGCCCTCACACCCTGAATCCTGATCTTGGACTGTGGACTGTGGAGTGTGGAATGGGACAGCTGGGTGCATGGACATATGTATGTATGGAGGGATGGACCCTGGGCTTCCACAGGCAAATGGATATGTTCGCATAGGCCCCGAAGGATTTATGCGTGAATGAGGATACACTTCTACTATCTCCAAAATAAGAAATTCTTTGCAAAAAAGTTTGTTAAAGAGCTAATGTATAACGTAAAACTAATATTAGTTTTAAAAGCAGTCAACCATTAGCTTTTATATCTGAGGTACTTTTATTCCATTTTGGTTAATTAGAAGATTGTTTACCTGATGTTAGTAGGGGTGATATATGGAACAGCACCCTGCCTGGTAGCTGATGTATCTAGCTCTTTACTCCCATTACTTCATCAGCATTGTGACCTCATTGACTGTGATATCACTGCTGCTTAGGAACAGCCATTCAGTAGCTGCCAGGTCTGTCACCTGTGATGTCACTGTCAGTGAGATCACAATGCTGATGATGTAGTGGGGGACGGATAGATATGTCAGCTGCCAGGCTGAGAGTTATTCCACACAACCAGCACAATATTATTATGCAGAAAACTTTCTAATGAGCAAAAGGAAAATATTTCAGAAATAGAAAGTTATACTGACTACTTCTTAAAATTTCTATAATTTTCCTGTCTGCCAGTCTCAGTTCCACTAGCACTTTAATGCAACAGTTAGGTTTCAGATTAAACTGACAAAAGCAGGGAAATGTGATGCTAGGGTTATCAACCCTAACACTCACCCCACCCTGCAGGCAGCAAAACAAAACCATTAGGGTTTCACCTCTCCTGAGTCTTCGCAAATCAGGCCTGGGGTGTTCCTTGGGTTGCCAACCCTAACGCCATCCCATTCTTATACAGTCTGCACATCTCAGTTTCCTTACTGATGGAATGGGGTGAGCAAGGATCAAGTGCAGTGTCACAGTTTCCCTGCATGACAAAAGGATTAAAGGAGTTCTACGGCAATGGAGAACCCCGACTGCTGCACAGATCGAGGGGCTTACCGCTCGGTCCCCCTGTAGTCACCATAATAAATCATCGTTTATTTACCTCATCGCTCATAAATTCCTGACTATCCCCCGTGGCCCAACATTTTTAAATATGATGCTAAAGAACCACTGCAATCTCGCTGGAAGTGTTGCGAGATCGTGATGCATCATTACCCCGTCTTAATACAGTTCATTATATGCGGAAGAACTGTGTCTGTATCTTCAAGACCTGCTGCTATTTTCACAGAATGTGACTAAATCCCATGGGTATGGCAGGCATACCTATGGGATTTAGTCACATTCTGTGAAAACAGCACAAGGCATTGAAGATACAGACATGGTTATTTTCCGCACACAGGACTGTATTAAGGCTGAGGTAATGATATGTCATGATCTCGCTGGGGGATAGTCAGGAATTTACGAGTGATGAGGTAAATAAATGGATGATTTATTATGGTGACTGCAGGGGACTGGAGCGGTGAAGCCCCGATCTGTGCAGCAGTCGGGTTTCTCCGCCGTAGTTCTCCTTTAACTCCCACTCAAATTGTATTGAAAGTGCCGCCCATCAGCGCAGCAGTTGATTTCCACCGCGACGCCGGGCGACTCCGGGTTCGGGAACCAGCCCAGGTTGCTGTAGGGCCGGGCGGCGAAGAAGGATGGAGCGCCCCAAGGACAGCTCACCTTTTCCGGAGGAGGGTGAGAGAACACTCCAGTGTCTGCTGGCTCTAGCGGAGGCTGGGAGCATCACAGGACGCAGATCACACATCATCGAGGATGGTGACGCTGGCATCAGCATTACGTCACTCGCCACCGAACAGAAAAGAGGAAAAATGGCTGGGTGCTCGCGGATGGCGGTCTCCAGATCCTCTGCGCTCCGAACCCTCAGGGAGCCGCTTCCCAGGCCTCAGGCATCCCTCGGCCTATAAGGTAGGTGTTAGTGCCCCTCCACTGGTCATTCCCCCACATGCCCGCGAAGGGATACAGTGGGAAGGGCTGCATATGGGGCTTGGGGGGGGCCAGACTCGAGTGAGGCAGTAGGGGAGGTATGGCAGAGAAGGTCATAGGAGTGCCTGAAAGAGAGGGGGGCATCTGAGCAGGAATGAGGGAATAAACACATTACACACAAAAAAAGAAATTGCGTTGAAAGACAAACATGGCTGGGGAGAAAAAGCTAGCTAAAAGAAGCAGAAACTATTACAAAATGCAGTTATGGCACAATTTCCTGGTAATGTAAGTGTTTCCTGGGATTTCAATTAATTCCAGATTTTCTGGCAATTGTGACTTCCAGGACAAAGTGGATTACATGGGTACATGGGCGCCATAGGTGACTACATGATGCCCGTCCTCCATAGTCCGAGATCCCACGTGGTGCATGTGGCTCAAGTGTTAAAGAATGGGAAGAGGCTAAGTGGTTAAAATTCAAAGGTTGGGGTAAACATGGATAAAGCCAGTACAATGCTGTGCAGATGAAGTGAAACCACATTCACAGAAGGGCAGTCTTGCACTGTACAGAGGAACCTGTTCTGCACTTCACAGAGGGGCAGTCCCGTACACAGTGCACAAAAGAAACAGTTCTGTATTGAACAGATGGGATGATCCCACTGCATAGAGGAGGAAGTGCCCCACCACACAAAGGAGGCCGTAGGGCCACAGTGATCAATGGCCATGGTCCCACACTGCACAGGAGACAGTCTCGACTGTACAAAGGAAATGATCTCACAATCATACAGAGTGGATGGTCTCACACTGCACATAGGATGGACCATACAGTGCACAAGGATACAGTCACATACTGTAGACAGGAAATGGCACTGCACTGTTTAGAGAAAGCATTCCACGTTGTGCAGAGGAGACAGTCCCCACTGCATAGAGCAGACAGTGTCATACTGTACAGAGATGATCTGGTAGAGTAAATGGTCTCGCTGTACAGAACAGAAAGTACCACACACCACAGACAGCCTCACACTATACATAGGGGACAGTTCCACACCGAAGAGAGAGAGTCTCCATGTACAGAGTGGAAAGTCCCATACTATGCAGGGGAATGTCCGGCTGTAGAGTGAAGACAGTCTCACAATGTGTAGAGGAGACAGAACTGCACTGCACAAAATAGACAGTACCACACTCCAGAGAGACATTCTCACACTATTCATGAGAGAGTGTTCTGCACTACAGAGGAGACATTCTCACAGTGCACAGAACAGTCTGTCTCTTACTGTTCAGAGGACAATCCCACACTATGCAGAGAGGAATGTCCCACTGTACAGAGGAGACAGTACCACACTGCACAGAGGAAAAGTACTGCACCGCGCAGAAACAGTCTCACACTTTACGGAGAGGGCAGCATGGCACTACACAGAGACAGTCTCACACTTTACAGAGAAGATAGTACCGATTACAGAGAAGAGAGTACTGCACTGTACAAAGACAGTCTCACACTGCACAAAGGAGACAGCCTTACACTATACAGAGAGACAGTCCCACACTGTATAGGAGGGGCAGGGACAGTCTCACACTGCAGTCAGTACCACACTGCACAGAGGATACAGTCTCACACTGCATAGATGAGAGATTCTCATACTGTACAGAGGAGACAGTCTCGCATAGTACATAGAAACACAGAAGTTGATGGCAGATAAGGACCACAAGGCCAATCCAGTCTGCCCATTTTTCTACCTTATGAATGTGCCATAAGCCTGTACTCTGTCAATGGCCTATCTATTCATAATCATCTGTATTGCTCCTTATGCCTATCCCATGCCTGTTTGAAGCCCTGCACTGTATTCATATCCACCACTTTCTGAGGTAGGCGATCATGCATCCACCACCCTTTCTTTGAAAAATAACTTCCACATTACCCTTAATCGCCTCTGTCTAATCTCATGCTGTGTCCTCTTGTCCTGCTTTGAAACATGTTAGACTCTTTCACCTTGTTAATGCCCTTAAGATGTAACATAGAAACATAGAAGTTGACGGCAGATAAGGACAGCAAGGCCCATCCAGTCTGCCCATTTCTTTTCTACCTTATAAATGTGCCTTGCCTTTGCTCTGTCAGTGACCTATCTATTCATAGTCATTTGTATTGCTCCCTTATGCCTATCCCATGCCTGTTTGAAGCCCTGCACTGTATTCATAGCCACCACTTCTTGTGGTAAGCCATTCCATGCATCCACCACCCTTTCTGTGAAAAAGAATTTCCTCATATTCCCCTTAATCGGCCTCCTCTAATCTCATGCTGTGTCCTCTTGTCCTGCTATTTTTCTTATATTTAAACATGTTAGACTCTTTCACCTTGTTTATGCCCTTAAGGTGTTTGAATGCCTCGATCATATCACCTCTTTCCCTCCTTTGCTCAAGGGTATACATATTGAGCTCCATTAATCTGTCCTCATATGTCTTCTGATGCAGTCCCTGCACCATTTTGGTTGCCCTTCTCTGGACTGCCTCAATTTGGTTAATGTCCTTGTGAAGGTGTGGCCTCCAATACTGCCGCAGTACTCCAGATGGAGCCTAACCAGTGTGTCTTGTACAGAGGGATTATTACCTCCTCTTACGACTTGTGATACCCCTACTAATACACCCTAACACCCCCTAGCCTTACCTACTGCTTTAGAGGTCTGCTTGGATGATTTTAGGTCATCAGTGATGATGACCCCAAGTCTCTTTCTTCCTTTGTGACTGCTAGCAACTCCCTCCCAGCCTATAGGTGGCTTCAGGGTTTCTCTTCCCTATGTGCATGATTTTGCACTTCTTTGCATTAAATCCCAGTTGCCACTCTTCTGACCATTCTGCTAGTTTATCCAGATCTCTTCTCATTCTGCCCACCCCATCTGGATCATCTACTCTGTTGCAGATCTTGGTGTCATCTGCAAACAGACAAGCCTTACCCTCTAGTCCATCTGCAAGGTCACTAAAGAAGATGTTGAAGAGACTGGCCCCAGGACTGATCCCTGAGGTACCCCACTTGTGACTTGCATCTCTTCTGATTGTATACCATTTACCACCACTCTCTTTTTCTGCCCGTCAACCAGTTTGCCACCCAGTTGACCAACTTCGACCCACCCCGAGCCTACCCAGCTTATTTATCAATCTTCTATGTGGAACAGTGTCAAAAGCTTTGCTGAAGTCAAGGTAGGCGACATCAACTGCTCCCCTTGGTCCACCACTCTGGTTACCCAGTCAAAGAAATCTATGAGATTAGTTTGACAGGACCTTCCTTTGTAAACCCATGCTGTCTTGGATCCTGTGCCCCTATGGATTCCAGGTGTTGCACTATCCTTTCCTTAAGGAGTGCCTCCATAATCTTGCCCACTACTGAGGTAAGACTGACTGGTCTGTAGTTCCCGCCTCCTCCCTGCTACCACTCTTGTGGAGCGGGATCACATGAGCCCTTCTCCAGTCTTCTGGGACCTCTCCTGTGCTCAGAGACTCACTAAACAATGCTGCTAATGGCTCTGCTAGTTCCTCCTTAGCTCCTTAAGTACTCTGGGATGTATGCCATCAGGTCCCATTGCCTTATCACCCTAGCTTAGCAAGCTCTTGTAGGACCCTTTCTTTTGTGAAGGGAGTAGTGCTCACCTCCCTCCCCTGTGTCCATGATGCTGAGCTGTGGGCCCTGTCCTACCTTCTCTTCAGTAAATACTGAGCAAAAGTATCTATTTAGGATAGATGCCTTTACAGAGGTCCTCCTCCTCACATGCTCCCTTTTCTCCATTAACAGCAATACCCCTCTGGACTTTCTCCTTTCACTAATGTATCTATAGAAAGTCTTGTCACCTTCTTTTACTGTTAGTACTAGTGTTTCCTCAGTTTGGGACTTTGCCTGCCTTACTGCCTTACCTGCTTCCTTAGGGCAGTTTGGTATGCCTCCCTATCTTCATCCGCTGTGTTCCCTTATATTTCCTGAAGGCCAGCCTTTTGGCTCTGACCTTTTCTGCTGTATTTGAGAACCAAAGTGGTTTCCTTCTTCTTTTGCACTTCCTTTTCTGTCTAACACAATGGGATGTTGCTTCAAGTATTGCATCCTAATGCTTGCCCACTTTGCCTGTACCCTCTCACCTGTGTTTCTTTTTTGCCAGGGCTAGCTTAACTCTGTAGGCCATCTTATCAAAGTCAGCTCCTCTGAAGTCCCATATTTTGCCTTGGAATGGGATGATTTAGATGTAGTAGCCAAATTGAACCATACCATGTGATGGTCACTGGCCCCAGGTGACCTTCTACCTGAGATCTGTGATCCCTTCTTTGTTAGTCAGTACTAGATCTAGGATAGCCCTGTCTCTTGTGGGTTGCTGTACCAGTTGTTTGAGGCCCTCCTGCAGGGAATCCACTATGAGTCTAGTTCTGGCAGATGTTCCTGCTGGTATTGACCAATCTGTATCTGGCATGTTGAAGTCTCCCATTATCAGAACCTCCCCTTTAGCTGTCATGTTTGTATATCTTCTAACAGTAATGTATCTATGTCCTCCTCTGGTCTGGGGCCTGTAGACAACCCCAGTTCTTATGGCTGTCCCATTTCCTGTTTCCAGGGTGACCCACAGTTCTTCTGGCTCCTTATGTGTATTCTGTTTGAATGTTTCCATCATATCACCTCTCTCCTCCTTTGCTTTAGGGTATACACATTGAACTCCATTAATCTGTCCTCAAGTTTTTTTCTGATGCAGTCTCTGCATCATTTTGGATGCCCTTCTCTGGACTGCCTCTGTTTTGTTGATGTCCTTGTGCAGGTGTAGCCTCAGTACTGCACGCAGTACTCCAGATGGGGCCTAACCAGTGTCTTATAAAGAGGATTATTACCTCCCTCTTACAACTTCGATACCCCTACTAATACCCCAACATCCCTCTAGCCTTACCTGCTGCTTAGTGGTCTGCTTGGATGATTTCAGGTCATCTATGATGATGATGCCCAAGTCTCTTTCTTCCCTTGTGATTGCAAGCAACTCCGCTCCCAACCTATAGGTAGTTAAGGGTTTCTCTTCCCTATGTGCATGATCTTGCACTTCTTTGCGTTAAACCCTAGTTGCCACTCTTCGATCATTTTGCCAGTTTTTCCAGATCTCGTCTCATTCTGCCCACCTCATCTGGATCATCTGCTCTGTTGTACATCTTGGTGTCATCTGCAAACAGGCAAACTTTACCTCCAGTCCATCTGCAATGTCACTGATGAAGATATTAAAGAGGACTGGCCCCAGGACTGATTCCTGAGGCACGCCACTTGTGACTTGCATCTCTTCTGACTGTATACCGCTATCACCACTCTCTGTTTTCTGCCCGCCAACCAGTTTGCCACCCAGCTGACCAACTTCTGACCCACCCCAGCTTATTAATCAATCTTCTATGTGGAACAACAGAAAGCTTTGCTGAAGTCAAGGCAGGCGACATCAACTGCACCCTTATCACTCTGGTTACCCAGTTAAATAAATCTATGAGATTAGTTTGACAGGACCTTCCGTTGTAAACTCATGCTGTCTTGGATCCTGTGCTCCTATGGATTCCAGGTGTTGCACTATCCTTTCCTTAAGGGTGCCTCCATAATCTTGCCCACTACAGAGGTAAGACTGACTGGTCTGTAGTTCCTTGCCTCCTCCATGCTACCACTCTTGTGGAGCAGGATCACATGAGCCCTTCTCCAGTCTTTTGGGACCTCTCCTGTGCTCAGAGACTCACTAAACAGTTCTGATAATGGCTCTGCTAGTTCCAACCTTAGCACTTTAGTAACCTGGGATGTATGGCTTAGGTCCATTGCCTTGTCCAGCTTGAGCTTAGCAAGCTCTTGTAGGACACTTTCTTTGTGAAGGGACTTGTGCACACCTCCCTCCCCTGTGTCCATGGTGCTGAGCTGTGGGTTTGTCCTACCTTCTCCTCAGTAAATACTGAGCAGAAGTATCTATTTAGGATAGATGCTTTCCCTTGGTCCTCCTCCACACTCTCCCTTATCCCTCTGATCTTAGCAATACCCTCTGGACTTTCTCCTTCACTAATGTCTCTACAGAAAGTCTTGTCCCCTTCTTTACTGTTAGTGCTAGTGTTTCCTCAGTTTGGGCCCCTGCCTGCCTTACTGCTCCCTGCTTCCCTGACGGAAGTTTGGTATGCCTCCTCATCTTCGCACAGCTGCATTCCCTTATATTTCCTGAAGGCCAGCCTGTTGGCTCTGACCTTTTCTGCAACTGTTTTTGAGAACCAAAGTGGTATCCTTCTTCTTTGCTCTTGCTTTTCTCTCTAACACAATGGGATGCTGCTTCAAGTATTGCATCCTTAATGCTTGCCCAGTTTGCCTGTACCACCACCTCACCTATATTTCTTCTTGCCAGGGCTAACTTAACTCTGTTGGCCATCTTATCAAAGTCAGCTCCTCTGAAGTCCCATATTTTTGTCTTGGAATGGCATGATTTAGTTCTAGTGGCCAAACTGAACCATGCCATTTGATGGTCACTGGCCCCCAGGTGACCTTCTACCTGAGATCTGTGATCCTTTCCCGTTATTCAGTGCTAGATCTAGGATAGCCCTGTGTCTTGTAGGTTATTGTACCAGTTGTTTGAGGCCCTCCCTGCAGGGAATCCAGTATGTGTCTAGTTCTGGCGGATGTTCCTGCTGCTACTGACCAATCTGTATCCGCATGTTGAAGTCTCCATTATCAGAACCTCCTTTAGCTGTCGTGGTTTTGTATATCTTCTAACAGTAATATGTCTATGTCCTCCTCCTGGTCTGGAGGCCTGCAGACAACCCCAGTTCATGGGCAGTCCCATTTCCTGTTTCCAGGGTGGCCCACAGTTCTCCTGGCTCCTTATGTGTATTCTGAATTTCTGCAGCTCTGATATTTTCATTGACATAAAGGACACCCCCCTCTGCACCTTGGGCTCTTCTGAAAAGTACATAGCTGGGTACTGAAATCTCCCAAGTGCGGTTACTGGTGAACCATGTCTCGCTAATGGCTACTATGTCCAGTTTTGCCTCTGTTATTATGCCTGCAGGTCTGGGATCTTGTTTCCCAGACTGCGGGCATTGTGAATATAATTTTCCATTGGTCAGATTTCGTGTGTTATTTGTTGGGTGAGGGCGGTGTTTCCCTCGCATCATTAGGTGAGCCAGACATTTTCCTTACCTGGTGATGCAAATGAACTACAAATGTGCTGAACTCCTGTTTGATCAGTAGCTGAGGGAGGGGTGTTCTTCTCGTTCGATGTGTCGCGTGCTGCACCCCTCCCCATTTGCTAGTTTAAATATTCTGCAAAGACGTCAAACTTCTGCCCCAATGCAGCGACTCCTCCTTACCAAGATGCAGTCCATCAATTTAAAGAACTTTCACTCCCAAACTGTTGCCAGTTACCTACAAATGTGTGTCCTTTTCCTGGCACCAGCACTAGGGCCTATGTTTCGCTTCCCCTATCTCCCCTTCTTTGACCTTCCGCCAATCTGCCCCCTCCCAGACCGGCAGAAGATGCCTGACGAAATGGATGACAGTTTGTCTCCCAGCCTGGTCAGGTGTTCCTTGGTCTCCACAACTGACCAGCTGGCAAGATCGTTAGTCCCTATGTGTACTAGGACATTGATGTTTTCTCCTGATTCCTGCATGATTTTAGCAATGCAGTCAGCATCTCTCCATGCTGATGTACCTTGAGACAGCTGACCATTACCCCCAGCTGGAGGTAGGTATCAACCCACAATCATGGAGTCTCCTATGATCAGAGTGTTTTAAATTTCCTTTTGCTTTTTTTGTTTTGGTCCCTGTTTTGGGTGAGTTTTGTTGTGCTAGCTCCTGTGTTGCAGTGTCCTGCTCTGCAATGTCCTCTGCCCCTTTGTTTGATTTTGGAGAGAGGCAGATACCTGTTTGTAGTTTTATATGGTTTGTGGAGGTGATACACTGGAGAGCATTGAGTGATGGGGCACCGATTTGTCCCTCTCCTAACCACCTGCCAACCTCCTGGACCAACTACCCTCTGCTGTTGAGATGCTTCAGTTGGATGTTGGGGAAATGGTGGTGGTTCTTATAATACAGTTCCTCCTGAATATACGATTTGAGGTGCGCAATCTCTGCCCATGCTGCCTGGAGCTGAGCCCTTAGATCTCCAATGGTCTAGCATGTAGGACAGCGCCCCAAATCCTGTATAACTGCCCCTATGAAAGTGTCCCGAGTACCTGCAGTTAATAATGTCCATTCCAGATGAGTTATTGGGTTTATAACCTGGTCCGAGTAATTAGGAGGAAAATTAAAGCAAAGTTTGATTTTTTGTTTTGTTTAACTTGTTATAACAAATTAAATTACTTGTGCCCCTGTAAGTGAGGTCACTGTGTGGATACACCTCTGATCCTCCCTTCCTGTTTTGCTACCGAAATGTCACTACTGTGCTACCCTATAAAGGAGTAGCATGGGGTGGTGGGGATGGGTGGGTGGCGGCCTTCCCCTGCCAAAAGAAGACCCACGGATAAAAGAAACAAGGAGGTAAGAGCAGAAACAATCAACAAAAACAAATGCAGTAGCCCTGAAAGCTTAGTTAATGATAGATAAAACTGTAAACCTATAACGCACCACCTGTAATAACTTCACAGAAGATATACCCTGCAAAAAACACTTTGCTACAGAGAAAAATAAAGCAGTAACAGAAGATATACCTTGCAAAATACAATTGGAATCAGAGAAGATTACAGCAGTAATATGTAAGCACAAAACAGTAACAAACCTGTAGGCACCCTAATAATGCAGCAGAAAGAATACACTGCAATTTGAATCAGAGAACAATAAAATAGTAAAATGTTAGCAAAAAAGACAGTTACAAAGCCTGTGAGTACAAAGAAATAGTAACACACAGTACATCTGCCTAGCCAAAAGAAGCCTCAATCTTTTCCTTGCTCTGATAACGTTCCTTGCTCTGTTCTTACAAGCAAACCTAGAAGAAAATAGCTCTGGTGAAGCTAGGTGCCTTTGCCAGCAAACCTAGTCTTCCACCTCCAAAATACCAACTAACCTGACCTTTTAACTCTTCATTCTGTTGGAAGTTAATAAGAATTTGTCAGCTCCACCTCTGCCAGTTACACACCTAATCCCCTGGAAGAGCTGTGGAGGAAAGCAATTAGCTCCTTCAACGTGAGGAGACTGCAAACACCTTTGAGACCAAACCAAAAACCTTTCAGCAAAAAAATAAAACAAAATAGTAGTAAACAGTAATTGGAATCAAAGAAGATTACAGCAGTAATATATAAGCACAAAACAGTAACAAACCTGTAGGCACACCCTGTAATAATGCAGCAGAAAGCATACCCTGCAACAGCAATTTGAATCAGAGATCAATGAAGCAGTAAAATGTTAGCAAAACAGTAAAACTCTCTCGCACAAATGAAAATAGTAACACACAGTAAATCTGCCTAGCCAAAATAATCCTTAATCTTTTTCCTTGCTCTGATAATGTTCCTTACTCTGTCCTTACTAGTAAACCTAGAAGAAAAGCGTTCAGGTGAAGCTAGGTGCCTTGCCAGCAAACCTAGTCTTCCACCTGTACAGAGGAGACAGGCTCCCATTGCACAGAGAAACAGTCCCACTCTGTACAAAGGAGACAGCCTCACAGTGTACAGAGGAGACAGTGTCACACAGGTCAGGTGAGACAGTCTCACACTGCACAGAAGAGACAGTCCCTCACTATACAATGGAGAAAGTCCCATACTGCACAGAGAGGTCAGTAAGTTTCACACTGTACAGACTGTACCATACTGCACAGAGACAGTCTCACACTGCAAAGAGGATACAGTACTGCACTGCAGAGGAGAGACTACTGTACTGCGCATGAGGCACGGAATTACAACCTACAAAGGAGACAGTCCCACACTGCACAGAGGGTCAGAGAGTCTCACACTTTACAGACAGTACCGCACTGCACAGAGACTTCTCACACTGCACAGAGGATATAGTACCATACTGCACAGAGGGAACAGAACTACACTCTACAGATGAGACAGTCCCACACTGTACAGAGGTGGTGGGCCAGCACTTCAAAGAGGTGACAGGTCTCAAACTGTACAGAGGTGACAGTCACACACTGCACTGAGGAGATGGTCCTGTACTGTACAGATGGGACAGTCTCACGCTTTACAGAGAAGGTGGTCCCACACTACACAGAGGAGTCTGCCACACTGCTCTTATATTCCATGGTTGAGCTGGTATCCTGGTACCCACCCTCATGCAGGGCACTTCATTCTCATTACCATGCTCATCAGCTGCACTTCGCTGGCCCTGTGAACCGGTTGTTTCTCATTACCTTGGTGTAGGAGTATCCGGCCATGTTACTCAGCACAGCATGCTGCTCTGGGTGACTCGTTTGTCTGGCTAGCTCCAAAGCCCGTTTCACGTACCCATAGGCATCGTTATGGCGACCGAGCATGTCTACCACTGTTGCCAGGTCATTCATTAGTACCACCGCCTGCAGGAAACAAATCACAATGTATTGGATAGGTCACTACACGACTGTAAGGGCATCATATAAAGAACTATGCATTTTACAGGAAATTACTTCTATAAGATAGCCCAGCTGAAATGTACAGTAAAATCTCATTAACAGTGGGCCCGTCCTAGTATATGTTTATACGCACTGTTATTGGATCTCTTATGGATGTTGTACGTATCTTGGCTACAAAACACTCCATGATTTATAACTAATTATACAACTAGGAAGACATGAAGCACAGGAGGTCAAACAACTTGCTCAAAGTTACACATAGAGCTGCAGGCTGTGGCAGAATTCAAACATGTGAACTCTTTACTTAGAGTTCTGTGTTTGAAGCACTAGACCCCAGTGCCTGAACAACACCTGAAGGGCTAACCTCTGACATCATCACAGTGTGGGCTAGAGTTCAGAAAGAACAAACAGGGTGCAGGCCCAGTGGGGCAGCGGACACCTGGGAGGCTCAGATTAGCATGTGATCACCTGAATCCCATGCTGAAGCTATTGGGAGTGTTACGAGGCTGATGCACTTAGCTCCAGGAAGGGTGGGAATGTGTGCTCAGCTCCAGGGAAGAGTGGGTGCTTGTTTTCATGGGAGGGTGGGAGTGGCACCCAGCTCCAAGGAAGGGTGGACTGGGTGCTGTGCTCCAGGGAGGGCGGTAATGGGTGTTCCTCATCAGGAGAGGAAGGAGGGAGTGGGTGCTCTTCTCCAGGAAGGGTGGGAGTGGGCCCCAGCTCCAGAAGAGGTTACATTGGTACAAGTTGGCACTGTCTCCAAGGAAGGGTGGGAGTGGCGCTTGTGCTCTAGGGGAGTGTTGGAGTGGATACCTGGCTCCAGGAGGGTGGGAGTTGGTGCTCATCTCCAGAGGAGGGTAGAAGTGGGTAACAGGCGCAGAGTGGAAGATGGCATTTGTCTCCAGGGACTTGGCTCCAGGAGAGATTGGGAATGGGTGCCCAGCTTCAGGGGAGGGTGGGAGGGAGCGTGGACCCTGCCCACTGAATCAGTTAAAGTAGCTATGAATTTATTAATAACACATCTTTGTGTTCTTTAATCCAATTATTACTCTTACCCAGATTGTATAATTTTATACCAATTGTGAATAAAGAAGGTTGGAGATACTCATGAATGTAAATCTTATACTAAAATCACAGTAAGTCAAATAATCCATATATATGGATATATACATACTATTTACACAATAGGAGTGAGCAGATAACCCACTAGATAAAACATGTATTCTCACTACAGTGTGATAACTTCTGATATCACACTGTGGTGACGATATCAAGCAAAAAAAAAAGCACAAAAAAAACACCGTCTTATTGTATAAAAGGAATACAGTGGCTAGATGCATGATACAGAATATATGTGAACACGTGGCAAGTGAGTTCGAGGAACCATCACTTGTGGCTCCGCCACATCCATTCGTGATATTCCCCAGCTCACTTGCCACTCATTCAGATATATTCTGTATCACACACCTAGTCATCGCGATACCCCATAATAGAGTAAGATCCATGATCACAAGTGGCAAAGCCACAAGTTAGTTATAAAGCTCTTACCATTTGTGTAGAAATAAATGTGTTATTCCATTGCAAACCATTATGTATTTGATATATACCACTTTTCGTTTAATACTTTTATTGTGAAATAACGTGTTCTACATGAAATAAAATTTAGTGACGTACCAGTAGATCTTCAATCTCTTCCACAAAGCCACAGCTTTGGAACTGTAAGCTGATGGCATCAGCACCACACAGAAACGTTACCTAGCTGGAGCCACCCATGCTGATGTCCCTGGCACTGCTACATAATGTGGGGCACCATACCTCCTCAGGTTCTCGACAGAGACAAGCATGGAGTTGTACCATACTGACGAGGCAGGACACAGAACCCTGACCAGGCCAACAGGAGAGCAGTGGTTCTGGAAAAAGAAAAAACATTTGAAAAAGGCGCAGAAAGGAGAAAATAAGCATGCAGTAATGGGTACATCTTCCAGCATATGCCACCTGAACTACAGTATGGAGGGTGGGAGGGTAAAGTGGGGCTCTATAGAGGAGAGTCCTCCAAAGATCCACTGTTACTGGTAACTAAAGAATTGTCTTTGAGGACATCTCCCTCTATACAGTCACACCTTTGTAACTATTCCCAAGGAGTACAAAACAGTACAGCAGAAAGAAGGCCGGACAGTAGGGACATAGAAAACTGCTCAGACAGCAGACCTTGGACGGTGAGGCTAAAGCCCTGCTTCTACAAGAAACCAGATCAAGACTGTAGTGTTCAGTGAAAGTATGTACACACCATGTGGCGGCAGAACATATGTCAACAGCTGAGGCTGAGCGAAACAAGCCATATAAGTGTCCATGACATGGATGGCATGCCCAGGGACAGGACTGGGAGCTCCTTACCATTCTTCTGGCAACAAAAGAAATACAGGATGCTATCCATTTGGAATGGCAGGCGCTTAGAGACATTGGCACCCACCATCCTGTGGGTGGGTGAATGAAATAAAAGCTGCAAGGGGCAGAGCCAGCAGCCGAAGAGAACAGGCGCCTCTGAGAGTTCTCCTCCAGCACGGTGACTTCTTTGATCCAAAAGATAACTAAAAGTCACTAAACACTCACCTAATTTGCATCAGCTTGTGCAGTTTTCAAATGGCGCAGCTGTATATAAAATAATCTGCATCGAATATGGTGAACCCGAAGAAAAAAATCCACCAAAGGCAGTGGTAGTGCGAACCTACACATGCCTACTGATCGAACAGCAGCAGGGCTTATAGCCATGAGGTAGGCAGCGTGGAGCCAGCAGATGGAGCACTCTTGCAAGTGATTCAGCTTTGGATAAAAAGGTGGACACCCTAACGGATCGATTGGCCTGATGGACACTAAAATTGCAAAGGCTTCGCAATAGCCGACTGAGTTATGGAGACAGCATATAACACCAGCAACGGTTGTTTCAGGAATATTAACAGAGAACAAGCTTTGGAGGCTTCAAATGGAACAACTAGAGAATGCTGTCCGATCTGCAAATCTCGCATTCTGGGTGTCCCAGAACAACTGGAGAGGCAAGATCTAGTGGGTATGTGGAATCTTTGGTCTCCGAATTGTAGGATACTGAAATCGTTGGGAAATCGTTAAAAATATATCGCATTACCCCAGACATAAATCAGCTTTGGAGGTTGCCTCGTACAATTTTAGTTAATGACTACACCACAGCATATTCGGGACAAAGTATTAGATGCCTAAAAAAGAAAGGTACAGATTTATTAACATCAGGGAAAAGGTGCATTGCTTCCCAGATTTGGCCTACTCCACTAGACAATGCCTAAGGCATTTGATGCGTAAGAGCTGGACTTGAGCATTGGGATTTTCACACATCCTGCAAGTTCAGCCCGTCTCCGTATTCAATACGTGAGCAAAACTTATCTCTACACAGATCCAACCAAAGCAGGAAAACATCTGTCAGCATTTCAAAAGGATTTTGCACAGCAAGATCTGGGAGAAGAAGCAGATGAAAGGGTTTGAACATTTATCCTGACCTTCTAATTTCTTTTTTGACTAGACTAGATCTCAGTGAGTTGATCCCTCATGGCAGCCTTTTATTTCGATGAGTTATAGGCGTGTACCTAATTTAGATTATAGATCTGAAGATTACAGATCTTATACCTTGTTTGTAATTTAAGGCTAACTAAGGAGTTGATGCTGGGGGTTGTTTTTGAGTGATTGTATGTTATATGTTTTACTGACTAAATGGATTGAAGGAGGAGTGGGACAGTGGGAGATCTCTTGATGGTACTGGCTGGATTTGTTGAATAATCATAAAAATATACAGTTTTACATAGACGACAAGCTGCCTAGGCGGCTCTATTAAGTGCTATATGAGCACATGGACATTATTTGAACTTCCTTACATGTCTATGTTCTTGCTGCAAAGGTGATTTAGATTCTCTTTCTTGTTACTATCTACTTTTCAGCCCTCTGATGTTGTAAAGATGGGTGATGAGTTTATTATCCTAGTTAAATGTACTATGCACACAAATTTAATTGTCTCAGATCCAAGGTATGACTTTCTTGTATGTCAATACTATGAAAAGCAATAAAAATAAAGTATAAAAAAAAGCTGCAAGGACTTCCTGCATTCCCTCCTTGCATCCAAGTAGAAGTGTAAAGCCCTATGGACACAGAGAATGTAGAATACCTTCTCAAGCAATCTGAGAAAAGGAAACACACAGGAAGGTAGACAGCCTGGTTTAATGTGAACTCAGAAATAACCTTAGGAAGAAACCTAGAGGAGTATGTAATGAACCCTGAGCCTAGTGAAAAAACAAGGTATGGAGGATACACATGTAAATTCTGCCGCTTGGAAACTCTCGAGCTGAGGTAATTGCCACTAGAAAAAGCATTTTCATGAAAAGAAAAGCATCACAAGTGGCAGCAGGTTCAAAAGAGCATGTGTAACAGACTCCAGAACTAAAGATGGGCAAGCCAAGGCTCTGATTTAAGCACAACCTTTAAAGGCAACTGGGAGCCAAGGTCAAGTTGAGCCAACTACGATCAGTACAAGCATTTTTGTCAGCATGTGCGTGAGTACCATGACAGGAACTTTCAACTTCTTTTGTGACACTCATAAGGGCACTGCCGATCTAATGAGGGCAGCCTGCAGTAGTCATGACTGGGCTTGTGATTTGGCTAGTAAAGGCATGCCAGACCCCTGGCTTAGTTCTTGGCTTAGCTCTAGGTAAAAGCTTCCTGTCTTGCCCACCTCTATCCATAACTGAGTTAGGGTCCCACACCAGAACAGGCCTATGGACCACGACACGCAAATGCAGGAGCTCTTTGAAGAACCTGCTGGAGACTCCAGTTGGGCTGCAGTCTTGCCCCTGAAAGGCTGAAATGGCCAAAGGTGTATATTCACAGAACAGTAGTGGAGACTCGAGTCTGATAGGACAGGAGATAGTCTAAGACATGCAGCACTGGACACGAAAAAGGGTCCAGTGAGCGAAAGGAACTACAAATACTGAAATGGTAGTGGTAGTGGTTCTTCATCGCAGCACCAAAAGAAGGCTGAATTTATAAAAAATAGTACAACCACAACAATAACTGTTATACAAAAGTATACAGACATTACATTATATATAACAAACACACAATGACATGACAAATTCATTACTTCTACTCATATACATCAGATACAGTACATCAGTTTTCATTTCAGGAGGTAGATGGCTTATAAGCCTATAGTAAAACATCCCGAACCACCAGGAAACCCTGAACCAGGGCAGTTCTATGTCCTCTGGAGCCAGGCGTGAAGCTGCAGGGATTGAAGGTCCAGGTGCAATAGACTTTCGTCCTGTGACAGCAGTTTCACTCATAGAGGGAGAGAGACATCAGATTCCACTGCAATCTTTCACAGCAGTGGAAAAGAATAATTACGCAACAACTTACCATAACAGATCTTGAGAATCTCTTTCATCAGGTCACACCCATGGAACTACCTCATGTCAGCGCCAGGATTCACATGAAACTTTTCTGTAGCAGTCTACTAGGGCTGCATTCTGACGCCATCATGCCGACCTCCCTGTATACAAGCATGGGCAGCCTGCTCCTTCTCAGTTCCCTGCCAGAGACCTTACTCACCAAACTTTCCACTGGGAAAACAAGGAGAAAGATGAGGCGCCTAGCTACAGGATAAGCTGGAGCAGCAGGAGAGTCAGTCTGGAGACAGAGAGCAAGTGAAGGAGGGTGGGTGGCATGACCTGATGAGGAGATTCCCTCAAAGATCTACTGTTATGGTTAAGTTCTTACATAACTATTCTATCTTCTTTGACAATATCTGTTTCATCAGGTCACACCTACAGAATAGAGTCCCAAGCAGTTACAGACAATGGGACAGTCTGGGACTGGAAGCCAGCGGTTTAAGAAAAGAAGGTCTT
The DNA here is from genome assembly GCA_016271365.2 of Neoceratodus forsteri. Classification (NCBI taxonomy): domain Eukaryota; kingdom Metazoa; phylum Chordata; order Ceratodontiformes; family Ceratodontidae; genus Neoceratodus; species Neoceratodus forsteri. The sequence goes on from CM057457.1 coordinate 242,104,142, forward strand.
GGAGCATAACAAGGCCAAAGTCAGCCACCTTCTAGAGGCAATATCAGACTGTGATGCTTGGTGAAAGTGTGGACAGTACTTCAGGTAGCAACAGTGCAGATTTCTGCAGCTGACACGTTCCTGAAACAGGCAACAGAAGTGTCCATGCCTCTGGCTGAATAGCCTGAACAACTCCAGGAAGTTCCTTACCATACTTCCTATAACAAAAAGTAATACCGTTGACCAACCATTTGGACAGGTACTATTTAGAAACAATGTCGCCCTCTTTCCAGGGATGAAAGAAACAAAAATTGTGAGGTTTCCTGCAGTCCTTGGTATAGTGTGTATAGTAGCGTAAAATTCTATGCACATTTAAAGTGCAAAACAATACTTCCCTGGTTGCATGCTCTGGGTAATAAACAGGAAGGCAGATGGATTGGTTTAAAGTAAATTCAGACACCACCTTAGGAAGAAATTTAGTATTGGTATCCAAAGAGACCCTGTCTTTATGGAAAATTAAATAAGGCTGAACACACATGAGGCCTGTTGCTCTGAAATCCTTTGAACAGAAGTAATAGCAACTAAAAATAATGCCTTTCACGACAGAAAGCATAGCTTACAAGATGCACGGGCTCAAAAGGAAGTAGTGTCAGCTTTTCTATAACAAAATTTGGATCCACACAGGACTGAATTGTGGATGGGAGGCTTCAAATGAAGAATGCCTCACAAAAAGTACAGACCACATCTAGCTGGGTTATCGTATGGCCATCAATAGGCACATGAAGGGCAGAAACAGCTGACAGATGCACTTAATAGAAGAGTATCACAGTCCTGCATTAGACAAGGACAGGAGATACTCTAGGACTTAGTTCACCGGACAAGTAAAAAGGTCCAGGTGATGCGGCCAGAAGCCAAATAGCTAAGCACTTCCACTTCATCGCATAAGTGACCCTGGTGGAGGCTTTCCTGGCAGCCACCAGGACGTCAGACACTTCTGTGACACCCAAACCAAGCAATGGCTATATCCTCAGGAGCCATGTATGTAGATGGAGGGACTTAAGGTTCAAATGGACCAGGGTTCCCTGAGCCTGAGCTAACAGGTCCCGCCAAAGGCAGGGAGCTGGAGGTTCCACAGCCAACTGTTGCAATGATGGAAACCAAATTTGACAAAGCCAAAATGGCATCACCAGAATATGAGTGGACCCCTCCATTTAGAGATTGTTGAGGAGATGTCTGTATCAGAGGAAGGCATAAAAACCTCCCTTTCAGAAGCGGGGCAGCGTGTCTCACCAGAAAACTCCAGGTCTTGGACCTAATGAGGTAGAAATATGGCAGTCATTCAGGTAGGGAATACATACAGAGTTTCTCATCATAAGGCTGTGGTCATGCAGCTAAGCATAGGTGATGGCCCACAGCTGATGGTACGCCAAAGGGCAAGACATGAAATTGGTGGTGTCGGCACTCCAAAAAGGAAGTACAGGTATTGTCAATGGCTGCATCAAATCTGACATGCAGATATGTGTCCTGCAAGTCCCGGAATGTAAGCCAAAACCCTGCTCGGGAGCAGAGGGTGGAGCAATGGAACAGAGACCATGTGAAGCGTTTTGTAAACAATGTACTCGTTCAGGCCTCTGAGGTCTAAGATGGGGCATAGATCGCCCATAAGCTGATTCCACATGCTCAACTGGTATCAGCGAAGGTAGAAAAATCTCAACTGCATGCTCAGCAGGATATCACCCTCCACCTCCATTCCCCAAAGACCCAATAGTCCACGGGGATGGAGATTGTTGGGGATGGGAGGGAGGGTAGACATAAGGAGGTTGTCAGCCCAATACCTTCCAGATGGTGAATTGTTTCACCCTGAAGGATGTTCTGAGCACCTGACTTCCACCAGGGAGACTCCGGGTCATATAAAGGGAAAGGGTGAGACAACCTGATGGCACCAAAGGGGAGCAAGGCTGCCAGGAAGGTCCTAGTGGTCGGGACTCCATGATTGGGTGGTTGAGAGGAGACAGAGGAGGGGCTGGATGGGAGGGGATGGTCCGATGCCTATCTGGAGCATCAGCCATCCAGGATTTAGACAGAATAGGAAGGATGGTGGAGAGGAAGTGGGGAGCTAGTACACCTGAGTACCAATGATCTGGCAAACCAGTCAATGGAGACATGAGCGAAACTTCTGTAGACTGGGGGACAGACTGGTGGCACACTCAGTCTCCTGGCCTTTTCGAAGTCCTCCCTGTGTAGCACAGGGAAGAGAGGCAGGATAGGATAAAGAGTGCTGAAATAGAGGAGTTTAATAGTTGACCCACAGAGTTGGTGTCGAGACATGGGAATCACTCTGGGGGACTGGGGAACTTATGGGACAGAAGTCTCTTCAAGGCTGATGGTCTTCACCTGACAAGGTGGAGGGGAGCACATTGGGCGGAAGTTTGACGTCTATAGCAGACCTTAAACTGACTGTGGGGGAGTCTGGGTCTAGGGTAACCATGGTGAATGGTGAGCAGAAGGGATCCTAGATAGTACTCCCCACATCCAGGGACTCTAGCAACATAGAAGGTACAAAGATAGCAGTAGTGTTTACAGGACCAAGGGAATGGGCAGTAGTGCGGATAAAACAAGGGCAAAAGCCCCAACATGGGTGGGAGAAACATGGAAAACAGAAGCACAGTAGCAAAGTAAGAGCAGGGGTCAGATGGAAGGGGTGTGCCTTAATGACAGGAGCCTAGATAAACTCAGCGAGTTCCAGGCACTGAGGTTGACCTTGTGATCATCATGGAAATGTGGGCCACAAATAATAATTACTGGAGATGATGGTCCCTGGGTATTCACTGTTCAGGTGGGATACAGGAACTGGTAGAGGTCGAGGAGTTGCCCTTTTTGTCAAAGAAGGCATCAAGGTGGTAGAAGATGGGTGCATTAGGGTAGCAGTGGTGAGGCTGAGTCAGTATGGTACAACTCACAGCAGCCTCAGGCAGGAAAGTACACTTGGGGGTGATATATAGGCCTCCAGGGCAAGGGAGGAGAAAGGGACAGAGAACTCATAGAGGAACTTAAAAGAGAGCAGCCAGCCCAGTGGTGTGGAGGCTGAGGCATCATAGATAGATGAGCGGACAGACAGCTAGATAGAGAGAGAGAGAGAGAGAGAGAGAGAGAGAGAGAGGGAGAGAGAGAGAGATAGATAGATAGAAGAGAGATAGATAGATAGATAGACCACCAGACAGATGCTTTATTTATTGAGCGCCCTTCTCTGGGGATTCAGAGCACTGTACATTTAAAACAAGATACAAAATACCATGCAATACACTAATAAGTTTCAGGTTAGACAAGAATAAAACTACATAAATGCATCTATCAAAATAAATGTTTATAACATCATAAAATAATACATCACATTAATCCGTATAATTCTAAAATGCCTGTTGAAAAAGGAGCATTTCAAGACTGGTTTTAAAGCCTTCTACAGAGGATGCCTCCCGTAAATATCTAGGAAATGAGTTCCATACGGAAGGTCGCGGCCACTGAGAATGCGTAGTCCACAGAATGCTGCAACCTAGCCCTGAGAACTCCCAGGAGCTACCCTCACCAGAAACCGGAGAGCCTGGGTCGGCTGGTGGATAACCAGGAGATCTTTCAGATAGGCTGATCCCGGTTGTGCAGGGCTTTGTAGGTTAGGAGCCCTACCTTGAAGATAATCCTCCATCCAACTGGCAGTCAGTGCAGCTCCGCGAACTGGAGTAATATGGTCAGTTATTCTCGCTCCTGATAATAATCTCGCTGCACGTTCTGCACCAGCTGCAGTCAGTAAAGGTTACCTCCAGACAGTCCCAGGTATAGGGCATTGCAGTAATTCTTGCCTTACCTCCTGCCCCGCTGGTGACCCACGTTCATGGTGTGAGCAGGTTGCGGGGTTTGGCTGGGAAGGAAGAGGACTGAGTGTCCGGGAGGACAGCTCTCCTCTCCTGGGGGGAGATTGGCAGTCCCACGAATGACTGCCCAGGTGGAGCCTGAGGTATAACAGGACAGGGATGCCAAAAGAAGGTGGGTGATGCGGGTCTCTGCAGTGTGTGTATGCCTCCATGTGTCTTGGCTGACATGTGCGCCCAGCAACTGGAAGCAGATGAAATGTGGACCCCCAATGTTGGCAGGATAGATGCCCCCCCATGAGCTCTGCACTGGTGGCGGGCAGCCAGGTCCTGTGGCTAGGACCACAGTGAGGTAAGATCCCGGACAAGCCTGGTGACGTGGCTTGGGGGGGTCGATTAGATGGGGACCACCCAGGAGACAAGGAGGATAAAGTATGGATTAAAAAAAAAAAAAAAAAAGAGGGCAGCAAAGGTGGGGAAGTAGTTGTGGTAGGAGACCTGGACCACCAGACATGATTGGGGGTTCCAGTGGCCAAGTGCACCAGGAGTCAGAGTCAGGCCTTGCTTGATGCCTTCAAGACTGTCTACTGGTGCAGCTAGTTAAGGAAGCCACCAGACAGACTGCAGTCCTTGATGTGCTCACCAACTCAGAGATGGTGGGAGCAGTGAGAGTAGGGAGCTGCTGGGGAACAGCGACTATAACTCTGTTTTGTTTGAATTAGTCCTCTGGGACAGCAAGCCACAGTCGAGAACTGCTGGCTTCGATAGGATGAGGGAAATGGTCAGGAATAAGTTAGTAGAGGTGCAGGACATAGGTGGGGTGGAGGAGAGGGGGTAATTAAAGGGTCATCCTTGAGACATCTAAAGTATGCATAAGAACAGTAACAAAGAAAAACAGGTTTAGGAGACCACTATGGTTCTCAGCAATGGTCAGGATAGCGTAATGGCCAAAAAGCCTTCTATAAATAGAAGGAAAAGCAGGGGAGGTAGAATGGGAGGATTATCTACAGAAAAATAGGGAAGCAAAGAGGACCGTTAGGGAAACCAAAGCAGACACAGAGCTGCATATCGTGGAGGGATCAGGAATGGAGAAAAACAGTTTTTCAAATATATTAGTGAAAAAAGGTGGAGGAATCATAAGGCTAGTTGAGGGGGTAGGGTGATAGAGAAGGATGGGCAAAAACACCGCCATCCTAAATGACTACTTTGCTCAGTTTTCACTAAGGAGGACAACAGGTACATGCCAGAGAGTGGCATCAAAGCGGCCACTAAGGGAACCCCAGAAATGAGTCAGCCAATGTTCACTAGTGAAGGTTGGCTGCCCATAAGATAGATAAGTCTACCGGACCAGATGGGTTGCATCCGAGGATACTCAGGGACTCAGTCCTGGAGCTGGCTGAACCACTGGTATGTCTGTTCAACAGCTCACTGAGGTCTTGGGAAGTTCAAAGGACTGGAAGGTGGCAGACGTTGTACTGCTTCATGGGGGGGGATAAGGAGCAACCAGGGAAGTACAGGCCTGTCAGTCTAACTTTTATGGTAGGGAAGTTGATGGAGTCATTGATCAAACAGGACCTTATAGACTACCTGAGAGCAACAGGCTCCAGGATAGTACACATCATGGCAGGAAGATCCTGTCAGACTAACCTGACAGTTTTCTTTGATTGGGTAATAAAGGAATCAGACAAGGGCATGCTGTGAATCTACTCTACTTTGACTTCAGCAGGCTTTTGACTGGTACCTCACAAACAACCGCTCCAAGAACTTGGGAAGACCGGGTGCAGCTAAACCCATAGTGAACTGGGTGGGTAACCGCCAGAGGGACAGCAGAGGGTGGTGGTCAACAGGGTTTCACCAGAGAGAGAGGGAGGTTAAGAGTGGGGTTCCAAAGGGATAATCATGGTCTTTTCCCTTCAACAAGTTTATTAGCGACACTGAAGAAGGAATCCAGGGCAGGTTGTGTCTCTTCACAGGTTACACAAAACTACTATATGTGGGAGGGTGGATAGTGTTGAGGAATATGGAAATGCAGAGATCTACAAAAGCTAGAGGGTTGGTCAAGTCTGTCAGTTAAAAGTCAATGCTAGAAAGTGCAAGGTAATGCGCCTAAGGAAAAAGTGGTGGCCCACAGTACAGGCGTGTTAGGCCTGGTTCCCTAACCTATACTGGAAACTTACAATACACCCCTGCCAGCATCTACAGTATTATCTAATCATGGCTCCAATATGAGCTACAATCATTACTAAACTATTAGGGCATAGGTACCTACCATACAAGAGTAGGCATCAGGGACAATCTACATGATTATTGTTACGATCTATTGGAAATATTATATATATATATATGTGTGTGTGTGTGTATATATATATATATATATATATATATGTGTGTGTGTGTGTGTGTGTATATATATATATATATATATATATGCAATGCACCAATAATGCATTCTGTACTCTGATTCTAAAGTACAGTTATGTAAAAACTTACCGTAACAGTAGATCTTGAGAGGCACTCTGACAGAAGTAACACCATTAGGACTATACCACCAGGCACTAGGACCCTATGGAAAACTTCTAGCTAGCAGTACAGATGGGGACCGCCCCCTAGCTCAAGCCCTGCCCCAATGTCCCTTATGGTATAAAGGGGCGGTCCTGGCACCACCTCAGTTCTTCCGCTGGAGACCCAGCTGATGTATGGATGGGAACTAGGATTATCTCCCATCCCCAGAGAAATACAGTTACATAACCCGGGGTAGGTGGGCGGGAGAAAACCACCTGCTACAAAGTGCCTCTTGAAAATCTACTGCTACAGTAAGTTCTTATGTAACTGTACTATCTTACTTCGAGGGAGCTCTTGCAGCAGGTAACACCATTAGGACTGAGTCCCAAGCAGTACAAAAAAAGACCACGGTCAGAAGAGTGGAGAACTGTGAAGAAACCCTAGGCACACTCAGGAGCAGTCCTTGGAGAACCGCTAGGCCAAAACCTGCTCTCTTTCTGGAAGCAATGTCTAAACTGTAGTGCCCTAGCAGTCTGGACTGAACTCAAGTAGCAGCTGCTCAGAGATCTGCTGCAGAAGCGTTCCTGAGGAAGCAAAGGGCGTAGCAGCCCCTCTGGTGGAATGACCCTTAATTGGTCCCGGCAAGGTTTGTCATACTTCTGGACAGAAGTATAACAGAAATAATACAGTTGACCAGCCACTTGGCTAACATTTGCTTGTCACAGAGGCCCCAGTAATCTGTGAGCCGAATGAGACAAACAACTGGTATGTTTTTCTAGAGGAACTAGTACAGTCTACATAGTACCAAGAATTCTGGCCCAGATATTCAAACTACGCCCAAAAGTGCGCAACAGCAGGAGCAAGCGCAAGTCCATTGCGCCCATGCACAAAAACACGATATTCAAAAACCATGAGTAAGATCGCCTCACGACGGGCGACTGAATAATCGCACCACCTCATGCATACAGCGCTAGGATGGAAGTTAAAGATATCTGATGCGCCATAGCGCAAGGGATGCTCAGCGGAGCAGTCCAGATGCGCCATAGCGAACCAGGAACGCCCCTGGAGCAGGGCAGCAATGCAACAGCACAACCAGGGATGCAGGGGCCACCACCCATGCCACAGATGGGCAGAGGAGCACACAGCAGAACAGACATCATCTCCCACACCCATGCACTGCACAACCGGGAGAGCTGGAATAACCACCGGCCCATGGATACCAGCAACCAACCCACAGCCGGGCCATGGTGCCCCAGCACACCCCTGGCAAGCTGTGACTGGCGCTGGGAGGGCCGACCACCCGTGCCACACCATCCCACCAATGCAGAGCACACCCTGCCACGATCACCATACACCTTCCCAGGAGTAGCGCCCAACAGTGCAGGACACCCTATGCATGCCACCACTCCCACTGTGACAATGCAACCCTGTACCACAGAGCCATGCAAACAGCCCCACCATGTGCACCCTGCTGTGGGCGGCAGCGACAGCAACAATGCAACAACAGCATACACAGTGCCACCCTGCATGTCCCGCAGAGGTACAGCTGAGAACCCGACCATGCGTCGCCACACAGTACCCATGCGACAGGACATGCCGACCTCACCACCAGCAGTACAGCACCTGCACACCCTCCCAAGGACACATCCCGTCCCAGCACTGGCCACAACAGCCAGCACAGACACGCACAGTGTTGCATGGAAGCATGCACCACACAGGATGCAACACAGTGCATGGACAAACACCCACCCATACCAAGGGCACACCAACACAGGGACACAGTAGCAGGTCAACCAAGCCACTGGCGTGTGGCCCGCAGCTGCGTGTACACATGGCCAGCACCTACACTGCACAAGTGTGCCAGCCACCCTGCGCGAGGCACCATGAAGCTGTATGCCACCAGCATGCTGCGGAGCACAGGTGACAGACACTGGAGCACATACCCTGCAACAGACACAAGCGACAGCATGGAGGAGGACAACAACAGCAAAGGCCACAGTGCCACCAGAGGCAGGCGTGCACCATACTGCTGATGGAGGCAACCTGGCATTGTGCCAGGTACAGTTGTTATCCAGCATGGACAGCCACCACTGACACGCCAGCAGACCCGTGCATATCACAGACATGTAAGGGTGTCAGCTGCACAGGCCATGGATGGTCTGACAGGGTGCCATGCACACAGTGCAGGCACCGTGGACCTACACACAGGCATCCAGTGCACAGAGTACAACACACAAACCACAGACAGTGACTGATCCCCTGCCACACCATGGCGGGTCACCTCTGCACACACACACACACACACACACACACACACACACACCCATGCGTACCACCCCTGGCCATGTACCCACTGCAGCTGAGCACCTGTAGCCCGCTGAAATCAGAGACCACCACAGTTGTCATAACAAAACAAATGTATTGAAAACCGGAAATACAAAACTATATACAATGGGGGAAGGGTCACATACCAGGTGGGGGCGGGTGAGGGGCAGGGTGAACATATGGGAGAGGAAGAAGGGGTGTGAGGGTGGGTCGAGGGGAGGTAATAATAGAGGCATGGAGTGCTCATCGTCTGCCCGGTCCTCCTCACGTGGCGCGATGTCGTCTCCCTCCCTCCTCACCCTGTGGCGGTCCATCCTCTGCAATAGCTCTGGGAGTCGCCCTCGCCACCTGGAGCAGCTCCTGTACCTCACTCCAGCACTTGGAGTCGCCGTCCACCTGGGGCGAGGCAGAAGTCAATAAATGTGATTGTCCAGCCCCTGCAGCCCACCATTGTGCATGGCATACAGCCATGTGCCACGCCCCTGTGATGGTGTCGACCACCCACAGTGAGCCGTGTCCACAAGATCTGCCTACAGGCAGCCACAGCCATGTGGACCACTGCATACACCACGCCCATGTCTGCACAGCACCACCATGGCCGTACAGTGACTTGGCTATGCGGTGTGAAGGCAGTGGCACAGCCATGTGCCAGGTGCACGCATGGACCACCACTGGCCAGCACTCCCAGACATGCAGTGCTGCCACTGAACAGTGCTGACTGTAACAAGTTGCGTGCATGGCAGTGGTGTCAATGGATGGTGCCCATGCCCGCTGCCCACCCAGTTATACAGCATGCAATAGTAATCATGGATGTAAGGCACTCACCATCATCAGGCTGGTCCATGCGCCGCTGCAGACCTTCAGCCCTCCTGTCCTGCTGGTCCGCCAGGTGGCGCCTCCGCTCCCTCACCTGCCTGCGTTCTCCTGGGCCCTAAGTTGCAAACATGGAGAGGAACATCAGTACAATCCGGTAGCAAGTCCCCGCTCCATCATGTGTGCAATCACACAGCCATACCCATCCACCCACACCCGATACCACCACCCGGCCAACACTGGACACCCCCATGTGCAGGACACATGCAACACGTGATACCGTATGGGCGATAACAGTGTATGGATGGGGCACCTACGCACCGCATGGCACGTGCCCTCCTGGCACATGCCCCGAGCAGGCAAGCAGGTCCGGTCCCTGCGCTTGAGGGTCCCGTAGCGGTGGCGGCACTGCTCCGCTGTGCACCCCATACCAGTGGCCTCCTCCAGAGCATCGGCCACCTCCTGCCACACTGCACTCCTGGCCCTGTCAGGGTGCATCCTACTAGAACCCCAGCATGGGCTCTACAGTGCCACCAGGTTGGCAAGCTCCACCTGGCTCCACATCACTGCCTTCTCTGCGCCATCTCAGCATAGTGGTGGAGTCAAAATGGCGCTCGGCAGCCGGGTCCTGCAGTGCAGATGCTGCACGGTACAGCTAGCCATTCCTATCAGCGCTGTCACCGAACAGCGTGATAGTGATGCGCCATGCCTGGCCTTGTAAGCGCCTAGGGAAAAGGTCGAGCATAGGTCAGGGGTCTCTTCTTGCGGACTGGCCACAGTGCGACTGGAACCCCAATGCGTGTGGCGGCATTGGGTGCCTGTGTCACCACCTCCTGTAGGCCTACAGCACTGTTGCCCTGAGTCAGCTCACCGTAGCGCCATATATGTGAACAGCGCAGTAGCGCCACTGGCACAATGGTGACTGTGCCCTGCATTGCCTCCCGCCACAGCCACGTCAGCAGTGCGGCGGGCGCCTGCGTCATCAACCGGACATGTGCAGTTAGGTGTGTACTGTGCATGTCACAGAACTACACCCTTGACTCCAGCCACGTTCAACACAATCGCTAAAGCGCAACAGCGCGAAATTCAACCGGCATATGCAAAATCAGCTAATCAGCCATTCAATCGCATGATCACTACATTGCATCCACTTAAACTACTTCTCGCCTCATTTGCATGCATTGCGCTATACAAATGCGACATTAGGCTGCACTGGCCATAGTCAGTTACTGCAGTCTATTGCGGTGAGTTGCCCTGCTGTTTGGGAATGTGGACTGTGGTGTTTGGGACATGCATGGAATGCACAGTCACAGGTAACACCTGTCATTCTCACAGGAGGAATCATGACCAATCGTGAGGTGGAGGAAGAGGAACAGAGGCGTGGGAGGAAGGAGGCAGAACTTCACCAAGGCAGAAACAGATGCCCTGTTTGAGGCCTATCTTGATCGAGGCGCTGCTCAGCGGGCGCCAGGAGACACCACAGGCCTGTGCTGCATGGGAAGAGGTGATGCGTGCTGTCAACCTGCATGGCAGCCACCAGCACTCCGTGCAGAAGTGCAAAAGAAGATGGGCATGGACAGGCGGAGGATTGAGAGAAGGTGACTGCCATCAGGGCAGCATGGTCTGCGACCGGTGGGGACAGCGAGGTGCAACGCCTGACCCCACAAGAAGGCGGGTTGCTGGCAGCATGCAGCGTTGCGCCATCTAGGGTGTTCAGGTGGTGGATTCCAGGCGGGTGGTAGCCCATCACTGCATGGTAGGTCCTGGTGCTGTCAATGGGGGCGCACAGGGTAGGTCACATACATTAATGCTACAGTTTTTCCTTTACAGCTCCTGAGCATCTACATGGGTCAGCGGTGGTGGGCTTCTCCCACTGAGGCGGTAGCATGGAGATAGAGGAGGGCCGTCCACCTCCACAGGCATACAGGGGTCAGGGTGACAGTGGGCCCGCCTGGGCGTCCGGACTGATGTTGGTGGAGCAGGTGCGGAGGAGGCCCTGTCCATGTCCCAGCGTGCCAGTGTCCATGGATGCCAGCATGCTGAGACTCGGGCTAGTTCAGGATCCGTCACCGATGATGACAGAGCTAACGTCATGGGCAGTGGGGCGTGTGGGCCAGAGGATGGCCACACAGCAGGTGACTTCACGGGCATGGCTGTGGGTGGTGCCACCGTGGAGGCCTGTGTGACATCACAGTCCCAGCCTGTGCCTGTCTGCACCAGTGGGGCAGCACTGGTGTGTGTCAGGACAGTGGGGCTTTTGCGGCCACTGCGGCGACCATTGAGCACTGGAGAAGCGGCAGCCGGAGGGGCAGTATCAGCAGTTGGCCAATGGCCATGGGGTACAGTGTCAGGGCGGCGTCAGTGCCACCTGTGGACATGCCCAGGCCTGGCCCTGGTGTGCAGCGCCCACCCTCAAGGGGTGATGACCATCAGGGCCGCGAACACCATGAGGGACAGCATGCCGATCAGGCATATGACCTCTTAGATGAGCACACCCGCCACAAGCATCAGTCAATCAGCAGATGTGGCTTGTAGCGGTGGATGCACTCAGTGCGGCTCTCGCCAGGCAGAGAAGCAGCGCAGCAGAGACACCGCTCTTCTCTTGGCAGGGATGGACGGTTGCAGGAGGATGTGACTGCGGCCACTGACGAGCAGATGCAGGCAATCACAGCTGTCATGGCCACAATGGGCACACAGTTGTTGCCCATGCGTCGCGAACTTTCCATGATGCAATGTCCACCTCATTCCTGGCATCATCGACACCCTCCTTTTCAACACGGGTTCAGCTGTGGGCATCCAAGCATGCCTGGCACAGGCATGTTCGGTGTGCTGCAGACCCCTGTGTGAAACGCGGTCGCGTTCACGCAGTGGAACCCCTGGTGGACCTTGGTGCCACCCCGAGGCCACTGGTCAGCATGTCACTGCTGGCGGGTCTCGGCAGGGCTGTCCAGCATCCGTGGCGGCCGCGGCACTGTGGCGCGGTGGCCTGTCTCCCAGCACGACTACTGTCTGATGCTGCCTGTGTGCATTGTGTTGTTCAGCGTGCAATGCACAGGTGGAATACCGGCCTGAGCACCACACCGCGTTCCATCTGCACACCTCCCGGCTGCTGTCCGCTGGGCGTGTGCATGATGATGCCTGTGTTGCGCTGTCTGCCACTGTGCAATGGTGCCAGCGTCTGACACACGCTACAATGACAGGCACTGGGGGTGGTCTATGGGCGTGTGTGTAGCTAGGGGTGGCGGTCTGGGTCGGCGTGCCTCCTACCCTTTGTGCATGTCTTGTGAGGGTGTGTGTGTGTGTGTGTGTGTGTATGACGCGTGCCAAGTCAGACCTTGCCCATCCCTGGCAGTGTGTGCGGTTCCATGCTCGGCCACTTCCTTGACAGCATGCACCCCTGGTGTTTGTCCATGTGTGTTTGTGGGTTGTGCCTTTGCCACTGGTGGTTGCACATGGCCCCATGACTTACCTGGGTTGGCTGAAGTGCTCCTCTGTGATGGTGCCGGTGCAGCTGTACCAGCCCGGATAAGTCGGGGGTCCCGTTGCCCAAGGGGGCTGCCCATCAGCATCTTCACCAGCGTACTCATCATCCCCATCGCTGTCCCCCTCTTCAACCTGTCACGGCTATCCCACAGTCGTTGGCCATGTTGTGCAGGATGCAACAGGCAGGAATAGCCACTGAGGCCTTTGAGGGCTGTACTGGGGCACCGCCAGGCGTGTTCAGGCAGCGGAAGCGTGCCTTCAGCATCCCGAACACCACTCGGTGACACTGCAGTGGTGGCATGTGCCTCACTGTAGTGTTGCTGCGATGAGGTCGCGGGCTGCGGTAAGGTGTGAGCAGCCAGGGAAGGGTGGTTATCCACTGTCACCTGTGTGTAGAGGAAGGAGGTTAGTTTGGTGATCAGTGTCGCCCTGCCTTGGGCGTCTAGGCCAATACCCATGTCACCTCTGACAATGCCCTCCAGGCTCTATGTTTTTCCGCATGGTTTGCATACTCACCCACTAAGTGGCCAGTGGGGATGTCCCACTCTCGAATCTGTGGCACAGTGCTCACTGGTGCCAGATGAAGGCATCATGTGCTCCCCAGGTGCGTGGCACAGACATTGATTATCGCCCTGGCATTGCACACCATCTGGCAGTTGATGCTTGCATAGCCTCTTCCGATTGATATATGCGGCCCCTTTGGGGCAGGTGGGTGCAGATGGCCACATGGGTGCAGTCTATTGCCCTAACCGCGCCAGGCATCGTGCTACCCTGTGGAACTCCTGTATGTTTGCTGTATGCTCCGCCAGTGTGCTGGGGAAATGGATGTACTCCGCAGCATGTGGCAACAGTGTGCTGAGGATTGGGTGAGGTGGCATGATCGGCCGACTGGGTTATGCCTGTGGTGTCCCTGTTGGTCTCTGGAAGGTACCCGTTGCGAGCAGGCATATGCAAGCTGTCACTTTGTCTCCACTGACAGAGCATGACTCCGTCGTGTGGGTGCCTCATCACATCACATCACTGCACAGCTCACAGAGCCGCCTCAGAATTGCCCAGTTCAGGCGGTACCGGCCCATGATCTCAGGTATCCGTGTACAGCTCGAAGCTGGTGCGGGCTCGGTACTGCCTGTTGGGGGCATACCGCCGACAGGCCCTTCCACGGCGCGCCCCTACTGTCTGCCTTCTCACCCTCCTCACAACTGCCTCCATCTGGATGGTGGCACTAGCCATGTCCCTGGCTTGTGTCCCCCGCAGCTGTTTCTGTGTTCCCCACTGTCCTGGCTGCTACTTCCCCTACACGGGAAAACCTTCCTCTGGTGGCCTCAGTGCTGTGTGGCACTTCCTCCTTCTGCACTGTGGCACCCCACACCTTCCTGTGCCTGTGGGTTCCAGGTGCCCTTTCTCTGTCCTGCCCTGTGTGTGTGTTGCCTGTGTGGCTGGCTGTGGTTCAGCAACATGTGCCTTCCTGTAGCGTTCTTGCGCCTCTCTTTTGTTCCTTTTATTTTGCCCCTTTTCCGCTATTGCGCAACTTCCGCTTGCTCCTATTGCGCATGGCGCATGTTGTTGAATATCGCTTCGCCATTTATGCATGGTTCCTCCCCCTTCAGATTCGCATGCACTCATTATCATTACGCTCTTGTTGATGTGATTTGAAGTGCATCTGCCTCCGCTGAATATCGCAGAATGGCGCATTTCGGATTTGCGCTGAGCTAACTCTATTGCGCATGGCGCAACCTTTGAATATCTGGCCTCTATGACATCCAGAGTATGTACTGAGGCCTCCCTCTATTGAGTACTCTGGGAAGTCAACTGAGTTTATTTTAATTCAAGACATACAACTACCAGACACTACCTTGGAAGGAACTTAGGGTTAGTATGCAGGGCTACTCTGTCCCTATGAAAAAACAGGTATGGCTCTTTACGTAAGAGCCTGAAGCTCAGAAATCATCCGAGCTGAAGTAATGGCAACTAAAAACAATACTTTCCAATAGAAGCGAAGCTCGCAACTTGTGGCTGGCATGAAGGGAGGCAAAAAAAATTACTCACCTCAGTAATGTTTCTTCTAATGCAGTCTTGTTGTATTCTGACTATTGCAGTTAGGTCCTGCCTTTCAACTGCCCGGAGAACAAAGTTAACTTTCCATGGCCAGCATGGAGCGTTCAGTCTTGACTCGGTTGAAGCACCTGTCTGCTGTTGTTTAAACTCCAACCGTCAGACCTTTATGAGCAATACTCACTAGAAGTTCTGTTGGAAACTGTAAAACTCACACTAGCCAACTGGCAACTAAATCTATTAAAAAGTTTTTTTGGTTTCAAAGCAAAGACTCAAGTCAGGATCCCAAAAACAAAACACAACACACCCAAAATAAAGGAGGGTGAAAAAGGGGCACCTCTAGGGTGCCAACACTGCTCCTGCCCACCCACATCCAAAAACCAGGTTCTGAGAGGAGGGGGGTCAGAATACAGCAAGACTCCATTAGAAGAAACATTACTAAGGTGAGTAATTTTTCTTCAAACAACATGAAGTTTTGCTGTATTCTGACTATTCTAGAATACCAAGCAGTACCTCCATGGAGGAGGACAGAACCTACTTTGGGAATAGGCTCTGAAGTACTGCTGTGCCAAACAGGCATCACTCTAGCCCAGATATCCAGAGAGTAATGCTTGGTGATGTATGGACTGTTTTCCAGGTGGCTACTTGACAAATTTCTAAGATAGGAATATCCCTGGCAGCAGCCAGGAAGCAGCTACCTCTAGTAGAGTGAGCCCTCAGGCCTGAGGGTGGGGTTCTACCCAGTTTTTCATAGCAGAACTGTATACAAGAGACAATCCACCTGGCAATAGATCTTTTAGTGGCAGTTTCCTTACCATATGTTTTCCCTTTCTCCATATGTGAGGAACAACTGGAGGGACTCAAACCTGTGACCCTTGGGGCGCACTATGTGATAGCTGAGGGCCCTTTAACATCCAAGCTGTGCAGCCTCCTCTCTCCAGAGGAGGAATGGTCAGTGAAAAACAGGGACAGACATAGACTGATTAAGGTGGAAATCTGAAACCACCTTAGGCAAAACTTCGTGTTAGTTCTTAGGACCACTTTATCTCTATGGAAAGAGATGAAATCAGGCTTCACTGACAGGGCTTGCAATTCACTGATCGCATGGCAGAGGTAATGGCTACCAAAAACACAGTTTTCCAAGTCAAGTGCTTAATCTCTGCTGAGGACAAAGGCTCAAAGGGTGGTTGCATAAGCTGAGCAATGCAAACATTAAGGTCCCAAGCAGGAGCAGGGTCCTAAAGTGGGGATTGGTGTGCAGCAAACCCTTGAAGAACTTACAAAACACAGGATGGGCTGACAGAGGAGAGGACTTGCCTACTGACAAGAAGGCAGAAACAGCTGCCAGATGCACTTTAAGTGTAGCTGGCCTAAGTCCCAAGCCATTAAGATGAACCATATAGTCCAGGACTGTAGGCAACCCAGCAGATTCTGGAGAAATATGCTTTTAGAGCACCAAATAGTGAACCTTTTCCATTTCGAGTTGTAAGTCTTTCTGGTGGAAGGCTTTAGAAGCCTATAAGGATATCCAGAACCCCTTGAGAGAGGTGTAGATCAGCAACTCTAACTCTTCAAGAGCCATGCCTTGAGATTGAGAGATTTGAGGTTCGGATACCAAATCCTCCCCTGAGAGGATGTCAACAGGTTGTAATTCCTGGGAAGAGACAAGGGAGGTGGACTGCTAAGGACAGCAACAGTGGGTACCAGGGCTGTCTGGCCAAGTCTGGAGCAATCAGAATCACTTTGCATGGTTGAGACCGGATCTTGACTAACTCTTTGAACAGGAGAGGGAAGGGGGAAGCATACAGGAATTTCCCATCCCAATTCAGAATCAGAGCATCCAGGGGACTGGGCCCAAGACTGGGAGTCTGCAACAAAGAGAGGAAGTTGGTGATTGTCTGGGGCTGCAAAAGATCTATCTGTGGAGTGCCCCATCTTGAGAAATCACTTTCAAACTAGGGATCTAGGGTCCATTGTGATGGCCCTGGGATATCCTGCTGAGAGCATCTGCTAGGACATTGTCCTTCTCTGGGAGGTGAACTGCTATCAGAGAGGTTTGCAGGGAATA
This sequence comes from Neoceratodus forsteri, assembly GCA_016271365.2. Taxonomy (NCBI): domain Eukaryota; kingdom Metazoa; phylum Chordata; order Ceratodontiformes; family Ceratodontidae; genus Neoceratodus; species Neoceratodus forsteri. The sequence continues at coordinate 242,121,227 of CM057457.1, forward strand.
GCCTAGAGACCACAACTTCATTGCTTCTGTGCACAAGGCTGTAGACAGAGTGCCTCCTTGCTTGTTGATGTACCACATTGTGGGTGGTATTGTCTGTTTGATCTGGACCACCTTGTTCTGTACAGATTTGGAAAAGGCTTGCAGTGCCAGAAACACTGCTCTGAGTTCCAAGAGATTGATGTGAAGCAGAGATTCTTGAGGTGACCACAGCCCTTGGGTGGTAAGATCCCCAAATGGGCTCCCCAGCCCAGCAGGGAGGCATCTGTGGTGAGTATCACTGAATGAGACTCAGTGACAAAGGAACTCCCTGTCTCAAATTGTCTTGATCCTGCCACCATTGCAAAGCCTGGATCAGGGTTCGAGTCACTGGGACTAGTTTGGTAAGGAATCCTTTCTTTGGGACCAGAAGGCTCTTAAGTGGAACTGAATGTTCCTCATCTGAAATCTTGCCCTCTGGACCACTGCTGTAAAGGCTGCCATGTGGCCCAGGAGCTGCAGGAAATGTCTTGCTGGTCGAGACACCTGAAGGATGAAAGAAGAGGCCAGTTCTACAAGGGTCCTTGCCCTGTCCAGGGAAGGAAGGCTCTTGCTCTTATTGTATCCAGCTCTGCCCCTATAAAGGTGAAGAGCTGTACTGGCTCGAGAACTGACTTTGGAAGGTTGAGGAGGAATCCTAAGGAAGTGAGCACTTGCTGAGTTGTTTGCAGATGTGACTTGACTTGGTCTGGAGACTGACCTACTATGAGACAGTCGTCCAAGTATGGAAAGATGGAGATCTTTTTCTCCTTAGGAAAGCAACCACTACTGCCAGGCACTTTGTGAACACCCTTGGGGCTGATGTTAGGCCAAAGGGCATTGCTCTGAATTGATAGTGGCCTGAGGGCAACTTGAACCTGAGGTACTTTCTGTGGAAGCACCGATGGGAATGTGAAAATAGGCATCTTTGAGGTTAGGAGGCTAGCCAGTCCCCTGGCCTTAGGGCAGAATTATTCCCAGAGTCACCATTTTGAATTTGGTTTTAAAAGGTGCTTGTTCAGATATCTTAGATCCAGGGTGGGCGCCATTCTCCTGTTTTTGGGGGTTAGGAAGTACCTGGAGTACAATCCTTTGCCCCTGTGGGTAGGAACCCTTTCTATGGCTCTGACAGCCAGGAGGGAAGAAACCTCTGCCTCTAGGGCAAGGGTCTCTGATGGATCTGCAGGTGGAAAGGATCTGGTTCTCATCTTGGGAAATGTTTTGAAGCGAGAACCAGTCCCTGGCTTACTACTTCCAGGACCCACTTGTCTGATGTCAGAGACTTCCAGTCCTGGACAAAGTATGCCAGCCTGCCCCTACAGGTATTGGAGAATCGGCCTGGGCAGACCCATCAGGGTGTCTGCTTGGCAGGGCTTTAGGCTGAGGGTGGAAGCAGGCCTGCTCATTCCCCATCTGCCTCTCCTCTGAAGAACCCCCTCTGAGCATCATGAAGAGAGGCCAGATCATGGTAAAAGGCCTGTAAAGGGCCTGCCCTGGAATGCTGTCTCTGAGGAGTGGCTTGCCTTTCTTTGGCCTGAGCACTCCTGTAGGTGGTCCTGTACTCATCCATCTTCTTCATGTAGTTCTCTGTCTGCTCCCCAAACAGAAATTACCAATGACAGGGAAATTTATGGCCTTAGCCTGGGTATCCTGTGATAGGCTAGTACATCTGAGCAAAGCCATCCTCCAAAGGGCCACAGATGTAGCCATGACTCTAGATGGAAATCATTGGACTCCACAGCAGCATGAAACTGCACCTTGGATGCCTCAATCCCATCTGCAGCCACCTGCTCCAGCTCCTTGGCAAGCTGGTTGGGGCCTGTTTAGCCAGAGCCAGCACAGTGTCCCGCCTGGACTTCTGGTATCTAGCTGTGTAGGCCATATAGTTAGCCTGCCTGAGTCCCAAAGATGCTGCCATGTACTGCTTCTTTGCCATGGCATCAATCCTCCTGGAGTCCTTATCTGGGGGTGTGATGCCAAGGGAATATTTGCCTTATTACAGGCAGCAGCCTGCACTCACCCTAACATGGCTGTATTGCTGGGAAAGGAACTCCGTGTCCGAGCCTGAAAGGGTATACCTCTTGTCCATTCATCTGTCCACAGGAGGTATGGAACTAGGAGTCTTTAGAATTTAAAATGTCTGTTTCCCAAAAGATTTATGGAGGAATAGACAATCTCCTGGACTCTGGGATGTCCATCATCTCAACAAAATCAGGCTCCTCCTGATCCTCTATTGTTTCTTCCATTGGAAGCTGGAGGTTTCAGCCACTTTCTTGTAAAACATAAAGTGGGAAGGGACTCAGGAAGCCTAGGAGGAGAAACACCTGAAGGTCTGTCTGGGGAGATGTCGGGTCAATGGGCACATCAGACTTTCCATGATCACCATCATCATCATTATCCTCATACTCTCCCTCCTCCTCCTCCGGTTCATAAAGTCTTCTAAAGTATAATCGGAACCGGGAACCGACCAACTGAGCCCCTGCCAGATGGTACGGTTTGGCTGGAACGAAGTTAGCGATTGAACTATCTTTATCGCTTTGGCTATTTCATCAGCGGTCGGAGAAAGAATCTGTGGATCCGAACGGATGATTTTTCTTCTCTTTCTTTTAACTGGAACAGACTCCTCAGAATCGGCTCTCCTTTTCAAAAGTTTAGCCCTGGTCAGAGGGCACTCCTTCTGGTTCGGTCAGAACCGAACCGGGCTGGCCATCTGGGTCAGCGGACTTCGGCCTCCCTTTCCTCAGTCTACCTACTCTCTTATCCAGGGTAGCTTTGGGAAAACTTTTACAAATTGTCAGTCTGAATCGAGGTGATCAAACCCCAGACAATAAACACAGGTGGTGTGGGGATCAGCCTTAGCAAAGGCTTCCCCCACACACTACATGTTGAAACCCAGTGGGCCGGTTTTTCTTGGGTTTCTCAGACATGGCCAATCCTATCCAAAACTCTACTTTTTTCGGCAGTCCACCAGGCAAGACACCCCTATCGGTTCCTGACCGTGTTACGGGTCTTAGAAAAAACGTAATTAAATCTGTTTTTTAGAACCGATATGGACCGTTACCACACTCTAATAAATTCAAAACTTTTTAAGACCAATCTGATCAGTTCAAACTGAACCAATCCAATATTTACAAGTTCACACAGAAACTAAATGCAGAACCTATCTAGTACTCACAGTACCACAGACAGAGACTTAAACCAACAGGTTCAGTAGCAGAAATTCGGTAGAAACCGGCAAGACACTTTAACCAACTTTTTGAACTGAGCAAAGGAGAAATCTCGGAGCGACTGTTCAGTGGTGAGTAAAGAATCTGACGGTTGGAGTTTAAACAACAGCAGACAGGGGCTTCAACCGAGCTCATGCTGAATGTTCCATGCTGGTCATGGAAAGTTAACTCTTTGTTCTCTGGGGCAGTTGAAAGGCAGGACCTAACTGCAATAGTCAGAATACAGCAAGACTTCATGTTGTTTGACAGTAAGCTTTTCTAAGACAAAAGAAGATCCCAAGGAGGAACAGGGTCCCTCCTAGGGGTCTGATATGCAAGATGCCTCTTAAAAGGTCTTATACAAGTCCAGTTGTGCCCAGAACTTTCCCATCCTGCGGTGCGTGATAAGCTGAAAGTGCACAGAGATGCACCCTAATGGATGAGTAACTGAGACCCATGTCCAACAGGGAAAGAAGGTACTCCAGCACAGATTCCACTGGACAGTGGAAGGATCTAGGGAATGGGGGATGCCTACAATCACAACGCTTCCACTTCATGGCATATGTTGCCCTGGTAGAGTGTTTTCTTGCTGCCACAAGAACTTCTGCCACTCTGGGAGATACTCCAAATCTTTCCCTGACTAAGTCTGCAGGAGCCATGCATGCAGGTGCAGAGATCGAAGATCAGATGTACTAGAGCTCCATGCCCCTGGGAGAGCAAGTGAGTGGACAGGGGTAATGGAACTACTGATTCAAAGCCACCTGTTGCAAGAGCAGGAACCAGATTTGCCGAGGCCAGAAGGACACTACCAAGACCATGTGAGCACCTTCTGTCTACAACTAAGCAATACCCCTGGAGAAGTGGAAAGGGAGGAAAGGCGTATAGATACTTCCGTGTCCAGGAGAGGACAATGCATCACGACAGAAAACACCAGGCCCTGAATCTAGGGAGCAGAAATTGGGCAGTTTGGCATTGAGTGGGGCGCCAAGAGGTCCAGTTCTGGTTATCCCCATCTTCCGAACAGGTCACCTCGACCTCCTGCAGTAGCTCCCATTCGTAACTCTGAGAATGAGAGTGGCTTAGGCTGTCTGTGAGAATGTTGTGAATCTCTGTGTCATGCACTGCTGTGATTTCAGGTTATGATCCACTGTCCAATACCTCTCTGCAAGGGTGTAAGAATGTGCCCCTTGCTTGTTGAGATAGAAGACTACTGAGTGTTGTCCGACTGGACCAGCAGGGGACCAGGCGGTACCTCTGGAAGGCCTCCAAGGCGTTCAGGACATATCTAATCTCCAGGACATTTATATGTAGCGTACGTTCTGCTGAGATAATAATAATAATAATAATAACTTTATTTTAAAGCGCCATTCAAGGTATCAAGGCGCTTTACATGTCAGAATCTACAATATAAAATATCACATAAAAACATATAAATACAATAAATACATAGCAACATCATATATTAAAAACCAACAATAAAATCATCCATACAGTCAAAATTAATATTGAGGACTTCCGGTGCGTCACCACCGGTATGGCTGCTTACTTCTTAGCTCGAGGTGGCAGTGCGACAATCTACTGAAATCCAGTGCCTTCTTAAAACAGAGTGGAGATTTAGTTAATAGCCCGACAAGAAAAATAAGTCAACTGGTGAATCCGAGGGCCAGAAGTGCAAAAAGAACACAGCTAGAGGCAGATCAAGACCGAATGCAGCCCAAGCATTCCCTGATCCAGGGCCTCGGAGTTGGCAACCGCTCCGGTGGGGAAGAAGAGGAAGAGATCACCTCGAGGGAAGCTCTCTGGATGGCCATGATACGGTGCATATATTCAAAATGCTACAAAGGATCGATACGAATGTAAAGGACATTATGCAAGACTTAAAGCATTTGGAGGAGAGCGGAGGATCTTGAATCAGGCCTGGAGGACTCGGGAAGACTCGATCAGACTCACGAGGGCTGTTACCTACTTGGCCAGGAGGAGAGAGAACTTACAGCGACAAGGAGGAGGAATTTAGGGGCGAAGGAAAACAGTTCGCATTTTGGCTTTCCTGAAGAGGCTGAGCAAGATAATCCAATGGAATTTGTCAAGACCTGGCTGAGACATGAACTTGATATCCAGTTCAGACCCTTGGAGCTCGAGAGGGTACACGGGCCTTAGGCCCTAAACCGAAAGGAGATGCCCCAATCCTGGTTAAATTTACTCGCTACCCAGTGAAAGAAATGGTATACTGAAAGGCTTGGAGTAAGAAAGATTTGAACCTAGATGGGAAACGTGTATTTCAAACAACATGAAGTCTTGCTATATTATAGACATTAGCAGTTTGATCCAGCTCTAGAACTGCCCGAGTGAAATGGTTAAGACCATTCCAAAATAGAATTTTAGCACGAGCAGCTCTATCTGTGTCATTTCAAACTTGACCTGTCAGATTCTTTACTCCGCCTCAGTGAACAGTCGCTCCGGAGATTTCTCCTGCTGCTCGGTTCATTTCTCGGTTTTAAAAGTGTTTTCTCGGTTGGATTTAACCGAGAATAGTTTTATTCTAACATAAAACCGTTCGGTTCAAGCTCTATCTGTCAGGCTGCTGCCTGTGATAAAGCTAATATTCCTTGGCTTCACATCCTCCTGACAAGGATTCCAGGAAGATTGATGCCATGGCAAAAACAGTATATGGCAGCCTCTCTGGGACTCAGGCAAGCAAATTATATGGCTTATGTAGCCAGGTATCAGAAATCTAGATGGGATACTGTTATGCAATTGGCCAAAGCAGGCCCATGGCCAGCTGGCTAGTGAACTAGAACAGGTGGCTGCTGATGGCATTGAAGCCTCTAAGGTTCAGTTTCATGCTGCTGTGGATGTTAATGATGTTTCCTCTAGGGTCATGGCCACATCTGTAGCTTTTCATAGGTTGGCCTGGCTCAGGTGTACTAGTTTGTCACAGGATACCCAGACTAAGGCTATGGATTTTCCTGTGGTGGGAAATTCTCTGTTTGGAGAGCAGACAGAGAATTACATGAAAAGATGGATGAATATAGGACTACTTACAAGAGTGCCCAGGCTAGGAGGCGGCAAGCCACTCCTCAAAGGCATGCCCCAGGGGTAGGGGTAGGCCTTTTCACAGGCCTTTCTACCAGACTCAGGCCTCCTCTGCCTATGCTCAGAGGGCTTCTTCAGAGGCAGGGGGCAGGCGAGGGGTGGGCAGACCTGCTCCCACCCCCAGCCTAAAGCTCCTGCAGACAGGCACCCTGATGGGGTGCCCAGGGCATTCTCCTGTACCAGTGGGGGCAGGCTGGCTTACTTCAGTCAGAATTGGCTTCTTTAACCTCAGACAAGTGGGTTCTGGAAGTAGTAAGCCAGGGTCTGGTTCTCAGCTTAAAAAGTTTCCCAAGTTGAGAAGCAGACTTTTCTACCAAGTGCTTCAAAGACCCTGCTCTGGAAACAGAGGTCTCATCCCTGTTAGCTCTCAGAGCAGTAGAAAGGGTTCCTCCCTGCATCAGGGCAGGGTCTGTATTCAGATACTTCCTTACCCCAAAAGACAGGAGAATGGCGGCCCATTTTAGATCTCAGATATCTGAACAAGCATCTTTTGAAACCAAAGTTCAAAATGGTAACTCTGGCAATGATTTTACCTTCCCTAAGGCCAGGGGACTGGCTAGCCTCCCTGGACCTCAAGGATACCTATTTCCATGTCCTAATCAGAAGAGCCCATCGAAAGTACCTCAGATTGAACTGCCCTCAGGTCATTACCAGTTCAGAGCAATGCCCTTGGCCTTACCTCTGCTCCAAGGGTATTCACAAAGTGTCTAGCAGTGGCAGTGGCCCACTTAAGGAGGCAGAGGATTGCTGTTTTCCCTATCTAGATGACTGACTCATTGTAGGCCAGTCCCAGAACAGGTAAAATCTCACCTGCAGGTCACCCGGCAGCTTCTCACCTCCCTGGGTTTTCTGCTAAACCTACCAAAGTCGGTTCTGGAACCAGTCCAGGTACTCACCTTTATAGGGGCAGAATTGGACACAAAGCTAGCCAGAGCTTTTCTTCCCCAGAAAGGGTAAGGAATTTAGTGGCTCTGGCCTCTTCCGTCACTCTGCAGGTCTCTCGACCAGCAAGACACTTTCTGCAGCTCCTGGGGCACATGGCTGCATCCACAGCTGTTGTGCAGGGGCCAGATTTCAGATGAGAGACATTCAGTTTCACTTGAGAACCTTTTGGTCTCAGAGAAGAGACCCCTTTTCCAAGTTGGTCCCAGTGACTCGAACCTTGATCCTAGCTCTCCAGTGGTGGCAGGATCAGAGAACAATTTAGAGCGGGGTCCCCTTCATTTCCCCTTCTCACGACTTGACTCTCACTACAGATGCTTCCCTTCTGGGTTGGGAGCCCACATGGGCGACCTTTCCACTCAGGGAGTTTGGTCTCCCAGGAATCTCTGCTCCACATCAATTTGCTGGAACTCAGAGCTGTCTTTTAGCTCTTCAAGCTTTTTCTGTATCTGTCCACGACAAGGTGATACAAGTCAGAACAGACAACACCACAACAATGTGGTACATCAACAAACAGGGGCACTCGGGTCTTGGCCTTGTGCACTGAGGCAATGAAGTTGTGGTCTCTGGCCTATTCCTGAACACTTCCTCATAGCAGTTCATCTTCCAGGGAAGGACAATGTCCTAGCGGATGCCTCAGCAGGACCAGGGCCATCACGAATGGTCCCTGGATCCTCAAGTGCTGGGGATAGTTTTTCCAGGTGGGGCATCCTCAGATAGATCTTTTGCAGCCCCAGACAATCACAAACTTCCTCTGTTCTGTTGCAGGCCTCCAGTGCTGGGCTCAGTTCCCTGGATGCCCTTCTTCTGGATTGGGAGGAAGTTCCTCTATGCTTCCCCCCTTTCCTCTCTATTCAAAGTACTAGTCAAAATCAGATCTCAGCCTTGCAGGGTGATTCTGATTGCCCGGATTGGGCCAGGCAGCCCTGGTACCCACTCCTTCTGTCTCTGACAGTCCATCTTCCCCTGTGCCTCCCCAGGAATCACAATCTGTTGACTTGTGCCCAGGGAAGGGTTTGGTATCCGGACCTTAAATCCCTCAACCTCAAGGCCTGGCTCTTGAGGAGTTAGAGTTTGCTGATTTACACCTCTCTCAGGGTGTTCTTGAGATCCTAAAGGCTCCAGAAAGCCTTCCACTAGGGCTACTTATAGTTCTAAATGGAAAGGTTTTCCATTTGGTGTGCTGGGAAAATATTTCCCAGAATCTGCTGAATTGCCCATTTGTTAGATTACATGGTACATCTTAATTCCTTGGGTCTCAGACCAGCTACCCTGAGAGTTCATTTGGCAGCTGTGTCTGCTTTTGTGTCAGCAGGAAAGTTATCCCTCTTTCCTCTCATCCTGTGTTTTCCAAGTTTTTAGGGATTACTCCATACTAATCCTCCTTTTGGGAACAGGCCCTGCTTGGGACCTTAATGTTTGTATTGCCCAGTTAATGCAACCCCTTTGAACCTCTGTCTTCTGCAGAGCTTAGTACCTAACTTGGAAAACTGTTTTTCTAGTGGCTATCACTTCTGCCAGACGATAAGTGAATTGCAAGCCTTGTCAGTGGAGACTGACTTTATTTCTTTCCACAGGGATAAGGTAGTCCTTAGGACTAATAGGAAGTTTTTGCCTAAGGTGGTTTCAGATTTCCATCTTAATCAATCTATTCTCCTTCCAGTATTTTTCACTGATCACTCCTCTTCGGGTGAGAGGAGGTTGCACAAGCTGGATGTTAAGAGAGCTCTTAGTTATTATATAGGGCGTACCAAAGGTCACAGGTTCGAATCCTCCAACTTTTCCTTACCTATGGTGAAGTTGGGAAAGGCAAACCTGCCACTAAGAGATCAATAGCCAGGTGGATTGTCTCTTGTATCCAATTTTGTTATCAGAAAGTGGGCAGAGCCCCCGGTTTGAGGGCTCATTCTACCAGGGTACAGCTCGTCTCTAGGCTGCCAGAGACATCCCTTTATTAGAGATTTGCCAGGCTGCTACTTGGAAAGCAGTACACACTTTTACCAAGCATTACTCCCTGGATGCCCAGGCCAGGAGAGATGCTCGCTTTGGCACAGCTGTTCTTCAGAGCCTATTCCTAAGTAGGTTCTGCCCCTCCTCCATGGAGGTACTGCTGTGTATTCTGTTAATGTCTATAATATAGCAAGACTTCATGTTGTTTGAAGAAAAATTACTCACCTTAGTAATGTTGTTTCTTCTAATGGAGTCTTGCATATTGAACCTCCCCAACCTGCCCCTCTCAGAACCTCTACTTGGTGGGTGCGGGCAACTTAGTGTGGGCACTACTTATGTCCTGTTAGCATTTTGTCCCCTTTGGGACTTTGGGGTGTGTATGTGTACGTGCGTGTGTGTGTTTTATTATACTTATGTTCCATTTTCATATTATTAGAATGGTGTTAGTATTTCTGGTCCCCTGACTTGAGTCTTGGGTGTTGGGACCATCAATGGTTGTTATTATTTAGGTAGCCATTTGGCTAGTGTAGGTTACAGCTTCCACACAGACCTTAGTGAGTTTGGCTCGTAAAGATCTGACAGTTCAAGTTTGAAATGACACAGATAGAGCTGCTCTGTCAAAATCCTATTTTGGAATGGTCTTAACCATTTCACTCCGGGCAGTTCTAGAGCTGGATCAAACTGCTAATGTCTATAATATAGCAGACTCCATTAGAAGAAACAACATTACTAAGGTGAGTAATTTTTTCTTCTTGATCATGACTTCCTCCTTCAACTATGATAAAGAGGAAACGGGTCTTAGCAGTCATTAATAAATTAAAGGAACAGCAGATTAAAGCCTTCCTCGGTACCAGCGAAATTACTGGTGCAGTGGCCTCAGGGTAGCAAGCTATATGACTCCCTCCTGCAAGCTAGCAAACCGTTGCAGAAGGCAGGAATCACTCTTCCGGATTTACAATCAGATCTTTCAGAACAAATGCTGCTACAACTGCGGTGGTCTACGGTGAAGAAGGGATCGATGAGAGGTGGATCTGGCAGAGGGTCAAGCCCCGATCAACAGCTGTGTGAGGACTTGGTGTATCTTAATAAAGGACTGTCATTGAACCAACGAAAGGAAGCCTGCATTGAGGGATCTGGCGGCAGGCCTGTACTGATTTTTGCCGTTCCTCCCGGGACACCACTGGGGATAGCTGTTAATAAGGCTGGGGACAGCAACGGCAAGGGTAAATGACACGAAGTCGCAAGGGAAGGAAGACATTGCGGACTTAAGAACAATTCCCGGAACTTAAACTCAGTTGAAGCGACGCCAGACCTCCTGGGGAATAAGTCGCGACTGAAAATCCCTAAAAGTCTTGCATAATGGAATAGCATTTGGGGGCTTATAGGAGAGGGCCTTTGTGTCCCACTCCTCATCCAAAGCTTCCAGAAAAGGCAGATTATTATCACTCACCCTCCTCCTACGGAGTAAATGAAGGGTACTCAAAGGGTTGTGTGGGTAAAACCCTTGGAGTGGGAGGTTAATCGGGGCCACTGGAAGGCTTTTGGAAAGGGCTCTAGTTGAAGGAATTGGATGGAAAAATGTATTTCTCTAAACTCTGCTTCCTTTTCAGAATCTAAATATAACTAGCAATAGCACTGGACTTGGTTATCGAGGAAACTGGGTTGGTGCTTGGCTTTTCCTTCTGAAGCCCGCGCCCACCCAACACGCTAAGACACGCACTGAACCGATGTCCTCACAGGGAAAGGTTGCCATCGGAGGTCACCCAGTCCTTTTGGTTTCGTTTTGGACAGAGTGACCTGGAGGGGTTATTGCCTTCCAGTGATATTCCACCCAGGAGACCACCTTCCCGGTCACTTCGGTTTGGGAGTGCGGGGTGTGGAGCTTAACTGAAGCTCATGCTCCTGGACGGAGGGAGCTTCTCTCCGATTGAGGCCAGTTTGGCCTATGTGTAAATAGTTGGACGAAAGTTTTGTTTGTAGTAGTTAAACAATTGTTGGGTTGTTATAAGGGGTGGTATATAAAAGGGGCAATGGGAAATGGTGGTGATGCTAAAACAGGGGGCAGGAGCAAAAGGGCTGGTATCTGTGCACCATCTTCCAGAGGAAAGAGGTGAGAAAAGGAATACCTGAGGAAATCTTTAAAGAAAGGTCTGCCCTCCCAGAAAAATTCAGCCCTAACTCACTATGGGAACCCTGAAACTAATTTCCTTCAATGTTAAGGTCTAGGATCCCCAGTGAAGCTGCACAACATTCTAAGAGATCTAGCGAGAGTCCAATGTGATATAGATCTTCCTGCAGGAGACACACCTCTCCGCACGGGAACATAAAAAATTACGCCGCCTATGGGTTGAGAGGTATTTGCCTCATCTCACAAGAAAGCGAAGAAGGCAGGGTGGCATTCCTGGTGCGGAGGGGCCTAAGCTTCACCCAGTTGGATTTCCTATCCGATGAAGAGGGTAGAAGGGGATTCTGTCAGGTAAGGTGGGGATAGGGTAATACATATTGTTAATATCTATGTGCTCACCCCAGCTAATCCAGAATTTTTAGACAGGTTTTGGGGTAATTGCTTCCTCCCAGAGGGACAGATTATTATAGGATGGGACTGGAATTGTGTAGAAGATGTAAACAAGGATAGGCCTTCGGAAGTGGGGACGAGATAATGGGAGGGGTCAAGGTCCTCTCGCATCTGTGTGTCGAGGCAGGGTTGGTGGATACATGGAGGGATAGTTATCCGTCCAGTAGGGACTTTACCTTCTACTCAAACTGCAGGGATTCCTATTCCCGATAGACAGGTTCTACACTCAGAAGGGATGGTTAAATTCTATAGTAGATCAGCGGATCTACCCGACATGTTATCAGACCATGCCCAAATCAGTCTTAAGGTGAATTTGGGACCCCAACATAAGCAATCATTCTTGCCTAAACGCGGGGTACTAGGAGATAAAATGTTCATTGCAAGGTGAAAAAGTGATAGAAAACTATATTAAGGAGAACTTAGACTCTGTAACAAAGGTGAAGTTCCTATGGGATGGTTTAAAAGCAGTAGTAAAGGGGAAATAATCTCATATGCAGTTCAACAGAAGAAGGTAAGGCAACAGAAACAGGAGGGTTGGAGCAGAAAGTTAAAGAATTAGAAGATATTCACAAAAACAGGACGAGCTAAGACACTGACTGAGCTGAAACTAGCTAGAGCTCAATTACACCAGCTTTCTCGATAAAGACTGAAAATGCTCTCAGGTTCACAGCCCAAAAGTACTATAGGGAAACAGAGCCGGAAGGTTATTGGCGTTCAGGTTACGAAAGCAGGAGGCAGATAGACACGCTCGAATTGTTGCCCCTGGAGGCTAGGAGCCTGGTCACGAGCTTCGTTCAATAGCCGAATGCTTCCAAAGATTTTATGAGGACTTATATAAACCAAGCCCCACCAACCAAACAGAGATGACTGAGAGATTCTCTCTAAAATAAAACTACCTAGTTTTCGGTGTTCTTCAGAAAGAGCTGGATCGGCCTTTGCCCAGTCAGAACTTGTGAGGTAATTAAAAGCTAAACATAATAAAGCTCCAGGCCCAGATGGATACATTGCCGAATATTACCAAAAATTCAAAGAGGAACTGTCCCCACTACCGCTTCAAGTATGTAATACAGCCCACCTGCCCTCCGAGACCCCAGACACCTGGGCTCAACGCTGATTTGGTAATCCCAAACAAGACAAAGACACCACTCTGTGGGAGTTATCGCCCAATTTCAATGTTAAATGTAGACGCCAAGATCTTGCTAAAATGATAGCCATTAGGCTTCTAAAGGGTGGTAACTCCAGTTGGTCCATCCGACCAAACGGGTTTTATACCAGGAAGACACCTTCACGATAATGTTAGGAGATTACTCACTGTTATGGCCCACTCCGAATGAAAGGGAAGGGAGACCCCTGCTGGTGATCACCCTTGATGCCGAGAAGGTGTTTGATCGCTTTGAGTGGAGGTATCTCGGAGAGGTCCTTCGAAACTGGGATTCGGTCTGAAATTTCAGGCTTGGGTGAATGCTCTATACAAAACCTCACAGCTAGGGTCAAGATAAATGGAGTAATCTCCCAACCATTTCAAATCAGAAGACATACAAGACAAGGTTGCCTCTTCGCCCCAATATTTGCTCCTTAATATGGAACCGCTATTTACGATTACGCCCATAGGGATGTCTCAGATTGAGGTAGGCGGAGGACAACCAGATATTCCTTTATGCCGATGACACCCTGTTATACTTAATGAACCCGCCTCCTGGTTACCAGTGGCCATGAACCTCCTTAGGAATTCGGCCATCTCAGGATTCAGAATCAATTAATCCAAATCCGAAATAATAGCACTGGGAGCAGAAGTTTCAGGACAAGTGAAAACTCTCACAAATTTAAAGTGGTGTATTAGTAGCTTCAGATACCTGGGAATACAAACCTGAGGAATCTGAGCAAGTTACTCCAAATCAACTATATGGCACTCTTAAATAATGTGCAAAGGATCATGACAGATGGGCGGTCTACCTCTCTCAATTACCGGAAGGGTGGAATCAGTTAGAATGAACATTCTCCCGAGGCTGCTCTTCCTATTCGAGGCTCTCCTTCTGACCCCCAAAGGAAATTCTGGCAGGAGTCCCAAAGGTGGTAAGTAGATTTATCTGGGCAGGAGGAAGCCTAGACTTAGTTGGGGCCTCCTGAAGCTACCTAAAGGGCAGGGGGCTAGGGTACCAGATTTTAGTGGTACCACAGAGCAAGCCAATTACAACATTTAGGGGCATATATCTCTCCTGGGGAGATGCAAAGTTGGGTTAAAACGGATGTGCAGTTGTTAAGGCCATTCACTGTCACTTCAATCTTATTTAATAGGATTACCCCTAGGACAATACAGGAATTGAGGAACCCAGGTCTTAAAACCCTGGTGGCTTTATGGGCGCAAACCATAAGGAACCTGAAAATACAGCCGTAAGTATTAAGGCAAGGAAAATTTGGAGAGTGCAGAATTCTGCCTGGAGAGAGAACCCACTCTTCAAACGCTGGCAAGGGTTAGGACTTGAGAGGTTTTCACAGCTTTTTAGGGGGAGACAGTTAAAGTTTTGCTCAATTGCAGCAGGAATTTGGCTGCCTTCCTCCTCAGATTTCTATGGTTATTTGCAGATCAGACATATATTCAGGTTGTAGAGAAAGGCGAGGAGCTGAAGACAACCTGGCCCACTCCACCCCTGAGTTGCTCAGGAACTCTTTAGCTGTCGACCCCCAAATCACTTAATTTCCAAACTATATGCAGCAGGGTAACAATAGCCTGGAACCTAGACTGCGAATACAAGCCCAGTGGCAGAAGGATTTGGGGCTGGAAGAGGAGGTTCTGAAATGGGAGGTGATATGGAGGATGGTGCACAGAACCACAGCCTCACCCTTTTGGAGGGAGTTCAGATGGCAAATGCTGACGAGATTTTTCAGAACACCAGTAGTAGTTAAGCACTTTGTCCAAGCTCTTTCAAATAGGTGCTGGAGGGGCTGTGGGCAAGTGGGCACGCATTTAACACATTTTCTGGAGCTGCCCTAAAGTTAAGAGTTTTGGAGCCAGGTGGCTCGAGTTTGGGGCAAATCTTCCAGATAGATATCCCAGAGCAGGCCTGTATCTCTTACTGGGGAACCTCCTCCCTTCGAAGGGTCCAAAAGCCCAATACTTGTTCCCAATACTCTTGGCAGCAGCCCAAAAGCAATTACGAGGTTATGGCTGAATGAAATCCTCCAAGGAAGAGCAATGGCTGGACAGCTGTAATCAGATTAAGATAATGGAGAGGCCAGTGCCAACCTAAACCTAAGGCTTGAACAATTTAAGTCTCACTGGTTTCCTTTTTGAATTCTGGGGAGTAGAGAGGGGATTGACACTATAGAAGTCTTGGCCAGAGAAGCTCTGGATTGAGAGCAGGGGATTTAGGTAGCTGCCTCATTGCCAGGGAGGCTATGGAATGGGATAGAGGGGCAAGGATATGGCTTCTGAAGATCAGCATGCTCACCACCTAAGGACGGGGAGGGGTAGAATATGAGTAGGTTTTATCACTGGGTGACAGGGTTTTTTTTTTCTCCTCCTATTCTCCTCCTTTGTTTCATTTCTTCTCTGGGTCCACATATTAAGGATCAAAGGATTAATGGTGGAGGTGTTATGTTACAATACAGACAGAACGGTAAATCTGGTGGAAAACCAGCTTAGACTCCTTTATTAGTTGTATGGAGCAGTAGGATGATATTCAAGGTTAATGTCACAAATGAGTTTAAGACTCCTATGTGGTAAATGAAGTTTGTGAAGGAGTGATCTATGTCTGAATGAATGTACTGCTCTTCTTTTCTTTTGTCAATCTGTTCTTTTATTCTATAATTTGTTTTTTATTGAAAAATGGAATAACAATAAAAATTGCAATTAAAAAAAAAAATTAATATTGATACTCAAATATCAGTTAATCATCCAAGAAGGCCATATGCCACAGGTAGGTTTTCAAATTTTCTTAAATACCTCCACGGAGGTGCACTCCTTAACTGGCGGGTAGAGAATTCCAAAGAGGGAGCAGCATAGGAGAAAGCTCTGCTACCAGAAGATTTTAAAATCACTCTTGGAATCTCTAACAACCCATCGTCAGCCGAGTGAGCAATCGGCTGGGGCAGTAAGGCACCAGAAGTTCTTTCAGATAGGTCGGACCCTGATCGTGAAGGGCTTTAAAAGTCAATAAAATGACTTTAAGGTGATCCGCCACCGTATGGGAAGCCAGTGCAGTTCGCAGAGTACCGGGTAATATGACTGGATCTCCTGTCCAAGTCAGCACCCTGGCTGCAACGTTCTGCACCAGCTGAAGACGACAGATTTCAACCCCAGAAAGCCCAAGTAAAGGCGTGCAGTAGTCCAGCCGGGAGGACACAAAAGCGTGGACCAACTTTGGCAAAGAGTCAGACGGAACAAGGTGACGCACCTGGCAATATTCCTAAGATGGTAAAGGAAGTCCTCACAACGGCCGACACTTGAGATTGAAGGGTCAGCCTGTCGCCTAGGACAATCCCCAGGTTGCGCACCGCCCAGAGGTCGGAAGTGACACGCTGGCAAGAAAAATTCCAGAGAAGTGCCATCATTCGACCTCACTATCTGACCACCCGGTCCACCACCAATACCTCTGTCTTCTCTGAGTTCAACTTCAACCAACTAGAATCCATCCACCTCGGATTTCTTCCAGACAGTTATTAAACACCGAGAGAGCTCCATCCTGGTCAGGCGCGAAAGACAGGTATAGCTGGGTATCATCTGCATAGCAGTGAAACCTCAGCCCATACCATCTTATAATGTCTCTGAGGGCAGCATATACACTGCGAATAACATGGGTGACAGCACTGAACCCTGAAGCACCCCACACAACAAAGAAGTTGGGCCGGAGGAATGTACCCCACACAACTCTTTGTGATCTCCCAGTAAGGAATGAAATGAACCATTTTAAAACAGTTCCGACATTCCACATATTTGCCTCAGCGTGCTAACAACACCAGGTGATCCACAGTGTCAAAGGCTGATGAGAGATCAAGAAGAACTAGAATAGAACGTCTCTTCTGATCCCTCGCCTCAGAAGATCATTAAGCACCGAACCAGCGCAGTCTTGGTGCTGTGTCTTTACGAAAACCAGACAGGAAGGATTCGTAGACATTACGGATGGTTAAATGGTCTTCCAATTGAGCCGCCACTCCTTCTTCAATAACCTTCCCAAAAGGAAGGTTAGAGATAGGTCTGTAGTTTGAGAAACAGTCTGGGTCCAAAGTAGCTTTCTTCAGTAGAGGTGTAACCACTGCTTCTTTCAGGGAGTTAGGAACTCACCTGACTCTAAGGAACACCAGACTATTTGCACCATAACTGGACCAATGATCTCAAGACAACCCAAAATTAGGAGTTGGTCTAGGGTCTAAACTACAGCTCGTAGGCCACACACTATGGATGATCCTCATAATACCCACGACCTCCGTTGGCAAAAGGAACCCAAGAGAAACTAGGCATTGTGAACTCGCACATTGTTCCACAACATCACCCTTAGAGATTGCTGGACGAAGCCCGCCTCTGATGTCGGGCCACCTTATTTGCAAAGAACCGAGCGAGCTCCTCACATTCCAATTAAGAAAGCTTTTCAGACTTGTAGACAGGCTGGGTTGCACAGTCTGTCCACAGTCCGAAACAGCTGGGCTGGTCGATTTGTGCAACTGCAATCTCCCTGACAGGAATTCTGCCTTCTTATGGGTGATTGCAGATTGATAGATAGAACAGTGTTCCATCAATCTAAGGTGGTCGGCATCAAGGGCGGACTTGTGCCAGCAACTATTAACCTTCTCGCCCCTGTCTCCGAACTCCCTCAGTGTCCCATCAAACCAAGGGGACCTGGGGTGAAGGGATAAGGGCATTCATGAACAGGAGCAATAAAATCCAGGGCCACCGTAACGCCGGTTTATGCCGACACCAGTTCCCTGGATTACTGCTAGCCAACACGGGGATGAGATCAATGACTGCAGCAAGGCCCTGAGAAGTGATATTTCGTAATGGGCGGTACCTAACTATCTCCACAGGGGAAGGCCTTCTCAGGGGTGCAAAATTGAACCTCACGGTGTGGTGGTCAGACCAAGCGACTGGTTCCACCCCACGCCGGATGAATCAATCCCTAAGAGGAAGACTAAATCCAGAGAGTGCCCAGATCTATGTGTAGCAGTGAAACTACCTGTGTGAGGCCCAATGAAGACATAAGTTGGAGGAAGTAATAGAAAAAGAATTTGACGGCAGATAAGGACCACTTGGCCCACCCAGTCTGCCCATTTCCTTACTCTAGTGGATAAGCTGCAGATCCTAGTTAACCAGCAGCCTACTTCTTCCTACCCCACCCCTAGAATTGCCTTATGACTGTCCCATGCATGCTTGAATTCCACCACTGTTTTGACTCCACACCTCCTCCGGTTACCAAATTGTGAGAGTTCAACATCGATCCAGGTGTTAAAGTCACCCAGAACCATCAATCTGGAAGACTCAAACGACATATCACGAGGAAGTCTGCTACTTCCTGTAAGAAACGCTTCCCATCTCAGGTGGACGGTAGATGAGGAATGATTTGAACGCCTACACCTGCTACAACTGTGCACTCAAAAGATTCCGCCTCACTACTACCACACTCGTGAGGCCCAATTTAGTCTTAAAACAGACTGCAACCCCCTCCCTGCGGTCCAATCTTGGGCAGTGTATCACCGAATACCCGCCAGAACCATGGATCAATATGGAGCCAGAATTTCAGCCAGCCAAGTCTCGTGATGCAAGCCAGGTCAGCTGAGCTAATAAGATCAGCAAAAATAGCTGTCTTATTCTAACAGACCTGGCATTGCATAACACCGCCCGAGTTGGACAAACCTCGGAGGTTGTCCGACCTATCTGCCCACCAGATTTGGCAGTGCTGGGTATGGGCACCATCAGGGAAACCCCTGTCTGATTCCATTTCGTCCCAGGGTGCCTTCTGGACTTAATAACCTCGATACGGTGGCCACGCTCATTCATCCTCACCTGTTTGCCCACCCCGCCCTCCTCCTCCTCGAGCAATCCCCAGGCGCTGTACAGCACTGGTAGGTCTCAAATTGCAAGGGAAGGGTATAAAAGGCGGGGCGCAAGAGAGGAGGATGAATAGCGCACCCCCATGGAACCTGCAGGCCAACACATACTACTGCTAAAACTAAAACAAAATATGTCAAATATAAACAAAAACTAATCTAATCTCAAAACCCATACAAAAAACACATAAAATAAAAATAAAAATAGTAAACAAAACAAACAAAAATAAAAATACATAACTATGAAATAAATATAAAGGGACTCGCTACCCTACACAACCCCTGCCCTGTAGCTCTTCTCACAGCAAAGTGAGGGGAAAAAGAAAATCTTAGCACTCTCACTGCAAGATAAAATAAAATCACATAAAACAAATAAAACAAACAGCATGGGTCTGAAGCTGTCGACTTTTATAAGCCCCCACTAAAAAGTCATTAAACTTAATAAAGCTAATCATAAGCCCCACATAACAAAAGTCCATAAAATCTCAGAGTCAGTGCACTTTCTTCATACTCCTGGCATTCAACTATTCATGATATTCCACCAGGAGGAAACACTCTTAACAATGAACCCCAGGAGGGAGTGCGGTTATGGCCAAGTCCACCTACTTGGAATGCCAGACACAGCCCGGCGGCCTCTGCCAGGCTATTCCGGCACCACCCAGAGGCCCCAAGAACACCAACCCACCGCAGGTACTCCCGACCCTCCCAGGTACAGACAGCAGTACCCTCGCACCCACCTCTGGAACAGCTGGGCTAATTACTCATATCTTTCTTCTTCCTTCCCAACACGATTCCACAGCCAGAAATTGACTTTAAATCCTGGTCCACTAAGTCCAAACAGGGAGCAGGAAGAATAGACAAAGAACCACTCCACTCCTTACCAGTCCCTAGCGCCACAGTTCATATACATCAGTCAAAAATAATCAAAACCCGAAAAGGTTCACTCCGTGGATCCGCCTCAGAGTCCAACAGTTAAAGTTCCAAGTCTAACAAACCTCCTTCAGTCTTTCTCATCTCCAAATGATGAGATGCGCCACCAGCCCATCCCTGATGTGTCTGTTGTCAGGATTTGCTGAGGACTTGGATATTGAAAGGAATCCCGTGTCTAATCGAGGCAGGGGTGACCCACCACTCAGGGACCGAGGACAGCACTGGAGATTCTGACTGGATAATTGAGGTCGTCTCGTGTCTGTTCCCATTGCACCCTTGAGGTTCCACCGCAAGACCCTCATATGCAGAAGAGCAAGGGGGAACTGTTGTGATGGCTGCGCCATGTGGCCCAAGAGTTGAAGCACCAACCTGGCTGGGACTGGATTAGAGGTCATTATTCTTCAAGCGACCTCCGTCAGTTTGTCTGCCCGGTCATCGGAAGGAAAGCTTTTCCTGCATGGTATCCAGGACTACTCCAATGTACTACAGTCTCTGAGTAGGCCAGGGCATGACTTGGGAAGATTCAGAGTTATTCTCAAGATCAGAAAAAGGCTGAAAGTTTCCTTTAGTGACTGACACAGGTGGACCTCTGATGACGCTGTGAGTAGCCGATCGTCCAGGTAAGGGTAAAATTAAAGGCCCCTTCTCCTAAGGGGTTACTGCCACCACAGCAAGGCACTTGGTAAAGACTCTCAGTGCTGATGAGAGGCCAAAGAGCAGTGCCCTGAACTGGTAGTGCTCTCCTTGGAAGGTGAAGGAGTTACTTACTGTGGGACAGCATGATTTTTATATGAATATAAGCATCCTGCATGTCCAGGGAGCAGAGCTAGTTTCCTTGGTGAATCATGGGCAACAGGTCAGGCAGAGTCACCATCCTGAACCTTTTGTACTCAATGTATGTATTCCAATGGCTCCAGATCCAGGGCCAGACGAAGATCCCCGGTCTTCGCGAGGCGTGGGGAAGCGGGGCAACTCGCATGGTGGTTTTGGGCCTTCGGTGCCATTCGCAGCACTGAGAGCACTGTTGGAGCAGTCGCCGTGCTGTTCCCCGCCTCGCACCATTCGCTGGTGCCGTGGCAGGACGGTGCCATGTCGGCTTCTCTGGTTCGGAGACTGCTGCCCTGATTGGAGTCGTGTCTCTTCTGCCACCGTCATGGGTGCTGTGGAGGACACTGTACCGACTCGGCACGCGTCTCTGTTTCTGGTGCCCTATTTGGTCGAGATGGCATCAGGTGCCTGCCAACCTGTTTGGCACAGGGCCTCAATCTCCACTTCTTGGAGGAGGAGTCAGACTCTGAGTCAGACGGCAGTCTGGCTCCTTGGAGTTAACTGCTGGCGTGGCACCCTTGCTAGCCCTCGACAGGCCAGAGTCAGCCCCTCTGAGGAGTAGGCAGAGACTGCCGGGCTGGGGTCAGGGTTCTGACCAGCAGGCAACGCAGGGCACCACTGCACTGCAGCCTGGCCTCAGAGGGTTCTCTGATCCCTCAGTGGTGGTACCCCTCAAGTGGTGTGCCTAGATCACCCGACTTTGGGGCCGATCAGAATACCCACGGGAGGGAGGGTGCTGCACCCTGGATAGCTCCTCCGGGGCTGACCAGGGCTGTCAGTTGCCTAGGATGACTCTCTCAAGGAGGAGGGCCCTTGATTCCTTGGGGTCGAGGGGCATGGGCTCTGTGTGGCGGCCTTTTCTGGAGTCCACCTGGGTTCTGGGAGAAGCCGTGGCGCAGATCTCCGCTCTTCCCCTTTGGTTTTCTTTGAGAGGGCCCGTTCTTTGGAGGTAGAGGACCGTCCTTCTGGACCTACATGGCCCGATCACCCTCACAGGGGGATTCTTCCGGTGCAGCCAAGGCAGTTCTGAAATGGTTGTTCAGCTGTAGGCTGGGGTCTTCCGAGCACCTCTTCTGCTGGTGCCCTGGTGCGCCTCCTTAGTCCAGGCGGAGGCCAGACGATCTCTCTCTTCCCCACTTGCCCTCATTCCTCTGCCGCATTCTCCGCACTCCCAGGCATCCTTGGTCCTAGTGGGCCTCTTCAAGGAGCAGTTCAGGCGTCGGCTGTCGATTCCCTGCTTATGTCAGGGCAATGGACAGTCAGGTTTTTCAACCTCCCCGAGCAGCCACCCTCTGAACAGTTGCAGTCCTCTAAATCCTTATCCCCTCTTCTGGGGAGAGGAGCCTTCTGTCCACATCTCCCCAGCTGCTGATCTCATGGAGTATTAGCGATTCCTCGTGAGGATGTTGGAGGACCTGCACATCACCCTCCCACTCAAAGCAATCCGAACACTCGTGCACGCCATTTTAGGCGACTTCAGTGAGGACACCCTTTGTGGTGCTCCAGCCTGCTCCCTTTGGGAAGCGCTCATTGTGTTCCTTGCAGAGACCCTCTCGAGTTCCTGCCCTGTGGATCTTCTGTCAGAGGTATTCCCCCCCAGAGTCTCCAGGTTCCATGCCTCATCCTCAGTCAGGATTGATGCAGCTGGACACTCCTGATGGGCTTCGCCTCCACCGTGACCGCCCCAGATCAAGACTCTTGAATTCTGACTTGGGGAGGAGGACATTCTACCAGCACAGTTGTTGCTCTCCATCGCAGCACATCAGACCCATTATGCATCCTATGACAGGTTCTTGTGGTCCAGGCTGGGTCAGCTCCTAGCTTCTTTGCCTGACATGGAGCAAACCAGACAAGCCATCGCACTCTCTGCTGCGTGTGGCCTGGAGCTAGCAAGGCACCAGCGGGGGCATCGTGCAGTGCCAGCGAGGTAGCTACCAGGGTCGTAGGGACAGCGATCTGCACTAGGCGGGCGGCATGGCTACGCTCTTTCCTGGTTGTCACCCTTGGCCTGGCATAGGGTGATGTCCCTCACCAGAGAACCTACCTCTTCTCCCATAGAGCGACGGCGCTTGTCGGGCAACTTCCTTCCCACTCCGGGGTCCCAGTCTCACTCCTCCCACACTTGGGCATCTCCCAGGCCCTGAAGGTTCTCCTCTTAGTGTGTCACCCACTGAGAGCTAAGGACTCTATCCTTTAGGGTTTAACCTTCTTCGGGGGCTCAGCACTCACCCAAATGTGATGAATGGTGAAGATTGACACAGATAAGATATGAAAATTATGTACCTACCGTAATTATGATCTTTCAGTGTATCTTCACCATTCATCATAATCCCGCCCGCCATCCCCTGGGGGCCTCAGTCTCTGGGTCCCTCATTCTCTGTGCTCCTTCCCTCCCTCCTTTGGTAAGGAGGATAACCGGGCACATAGGGGGATGATATTCAAGGGAGAGTGGTTAGCGGGGGCACTTCTTCCAGTGCTTGGCTCCATCCCTGTGGGGTGGGAGTTGGCAGTTGCCCTTCATCCTCTGCTCTTCCCTTGTTCCCATCAATCCTTAATGTCTTTGTCCGCTGGACATATCCTCCTAAAAAAAAACTAATTTTTCTTACACCAAACATCCTTTCCCTGAGGTGCAGAATCCTGTGTCCTGTCTTTCTTCCAGAATAACCGCTTCTACTGTTTGGAGTATTGCCAGTAATTCTGTGCCTTGACTTCTGTCATTAAGCCTTGGCTACTTCTGGCAGTTCCTTTACAATCTGAGACAGGTCAAGGTCCAGGGTATGGTTGCTACCTTCCCGCCACCTACGCTTACCCTCAAATTCCTCCACTTTTCTATTCCTGTTTCCAGAGATTGGGGCCCCTACCCAATCCCCTTAGTTTTTCCTTCTTCTTCTGTCCTCTTAATCATTTATTTCTCCTTTTGTTTATATGTCTTTCCTTTGTCTGTCCTTGGACTGCCTTGTCCCACCCTCCCATCCCTTTCCTCACCTCTCCGCGACTCATAACTGGTGGAGGGCGGAGTCGATAGCACATATGGCCAACCCACGTAGTGCCACGCAGTGCCAGCCTCGAGGTGAAGCGCCGATGCTGTCAACTCCACCCATCCCCCCAAAAGAAGCTCCTGTGGTTATGACCTCCGGCCAGTAACTCAATTGTGATGAATGGTGAAGATACACAGAAAGATCATAATTGCGGTAGGTACATAATTTTCATTTCTATACCGTGGTCACACTGCGGCGAGGTCACTCTTCGTGTAACACATATGCTGCCTTCCCTTCCCCAACCTGCAACGAAAGTGGTTGCAAACAACCCTCTTCAGTCGACTCCACTCTGTTCAGCAAATTGCTGACAGCATAGCCACACAGGCCCTAGTGACAACCTCAGCTATCATTTGGAGAAGGTCCATTTCAAGTGCAAAATACTTAGTCTCCCTGCAGACTACCAAGTACAGATTCTCTGACAAACTGTCGATGACCCAGGCCTCTGGGGAAAACTCTCAGACAGCCAGGGACTCAAGAATGCAACTTCGATGACATCGCGAGAAACTTATTTCCGCTCACCCTTAGGCACGGAAGGCGCCATGCTGCCCTCACCCTATCAAGCAGTACACCAAGGAAAGTTCGCAGCATACCACCAGCGGTTATGGTTGGCTTACTGCACCGCAAAATTCTCTCACAGGAAGGAGACGACAGGAACCAAATTGAGTATAAATTCTTGCTCATCTGGAACAAGATTCCGGCAGTCTGTGACAAGGTCTAACCTGCGGTGATTCCCCAGAACCGACAATTTACGTGAACATCGATCTAGGAGCAAACGAGTTTACCAGCTTTCCTTGTGGAATCTCAGTTCTGGATCAAAATCCAAGGTAGCCATGGTACAATACACCAGCGAGCCCACAACCCACTACACCATGAAAGGCAAGGCCCAGGATGGCAAGGCCGCAGCCTCCGATGACAAACAACACTATCGGGGTGGCAACGAACAGAAACAGACAAAAGAACTACAACAATCCCAAACAAACAACTCAACAGGGCAATCTGAATGACAGATTCCTACTTGGTAGTGGAGGAAAACAGAAGCCTCCGTAAGATTCTTCAAAGTCCAATTAGTGACAAGAGTCCATCCCAAAACAGGCCATAGTGGTACTGACACCCGTGGGCCCTGCTTCCACTAGGCCAAGAGACACCGGAGCCTCCTCTGACCAGGCCGCATCAGGCCCAGACCTAAACCCACTGTCAGTGGCGACTGCTGTCACACAGGAACACCTGCACCCCATCCAGGACCTAAAAGAGGCCCAGTGGGACCCCGCAGGCCTACGGTTTCAGCAACCTACAGATGACGAATTGGCAATGATAGTTCAGATTGACTATTACAGACCCTGGTCCGCATTGTCAATAACATCACCAGTGATACTAATGGACAGCCTTGCACAGAGGCCATGGTCGGGGTCACCAACTCATTGTACTTTTAGATACAGGCGAGCCATGTCTGTATTACATGATGAGGACCCCTTCCTTTCATCATGGTCCACCGGACGGAGGACCAATGCCCAAGGCGTGATGTCACTACACTGCTTACCTACCGCTCTGTTGAACTTCATGGTATTGGGGACCCTTACCACAAATGTTACGCTTGACCTCATGGTATTACATCATCACCCCAGCATTCTAGGACTTGACTTCCTAGCCTTATACGGTTGTGTAATTGACCTAGCCAATAGGCTTCTGATCCAGATCAAGGGACAATACCAAGCAGTCATGATTCCAGAGTCAGATGTTGTGGCTGCCATATTCAGGTTATGACTGGCAGAACCATGAGACTACCTGAGCACCAGATGTTTGGACCTGAACACACCCACTGCAGACAGAGTGTCCTTAGACACCTATGTTACTAAACTTAGGCAAGACATTATTGAGACCCACCTGTATGCAGTGGTGTGTTCAGGTCAATCAACAGGTACTCAGGTAGTCTCATGGTTTTGCCAGTCATAACCTTGAATGGGGTACACTGGGTAGTAGCTGCAGGAGTACCCTAATTGCCATAAGGAGAAGGGCAAAAGGAATCCCAAACCATGGAAATGTCCTCAATGAATTTGGATAATATGAGTCATCAGTCCATTGGCCTCTCTACCTGGCCTGAAGATTGAGGTGTAGGAATGTGGAACTTGTGTACACCGAGAAGTTCAAGTGTTTCTTCATCAATGTACCTGTAAAGCTGGTTCCTGGTCGGAGTCTACCTTAAGGGATAGGCTCCCACCTGAAGAACAATTGTTCTATCAGGATTTTTATGGTTGTCTTTGATGTGCAACTCGCGGGTGGAAAGGCCTCAACCCATTTTGAAAACAATCGGTCACTACAAGCAAATTTTGTTCTTCCTGTATGTGATGGTCAAAGGTTCAATGAAGTCAGTTTAGACTGCATGCCACGGGCCCGATTGTCTCTGGGAAGTAATTTAGCTTTTTTTTGGTTGGGATTGATTGTTTTGTGCACAGATCAGACTGTTGTTAATGTAATGTTGACATCTGTGGTCGCATTCAGGCCACCAACCCACAGTTTTCATTCTTCTGATTGTGTTATCCACCCCTGGTGTCCCATCAGTTGGGGTGTCATGTACCTTATGGAAAATTCAGATTGCAGTGATGTAGGAACTAGCCACAATCTGCAGTTTAGCTTCTCAGACTGGTACCATACCAGTTTGTTATTTCATGACAGATGCAGTTTTCTGCATGCCTCTTGTAGGTTGTTGGTCGGTAAATCCTGCTCAGTCTCTTTGTCCAGGAAACGGAACACTTCCTTTATCAATGGATCAGTTTACTGTGTGCGGATAGGTCCAATGGGACAAATGTCTCATTGTGTTTTTAGTGGCTGCAATGTGTATTGCTGCTAGGACAACTGGGCGAAGTCATTCTCCCACTGTCCCTCCTTTGATCGGTAATTACGATTGCCTTATTGGTTGTTTTGGTTGGGATTGTTTCAGTTCTTTTGTCTGCTTCTGTTCTGTTGCCCCTCCCCAGATAGGGTTGTTTGTCATCAGAGGCTGCGGCCTTGCCATCCTGGGCCTTGCCTTCCAGGCATGCGGTGTAGTGGGCTCGCTGGAGTGTTGCACCGTGGCCACCTTGGGTTTTAAGCTGGAACTGAGATCCCGGTAGAGCTGTTACCCGCTCCGTTTCTCGCAAGGATGCAGCGCAATTTGCGTTCTGGGTAATACCGCAGGTTTGACCTTGTCAAGACTGCCGGAATCATGTTCCAGATGAACAAGGATTTATACTCAATTTGGTCCCTATCGGCAGCACGCCACATGGGTAAAGCCCAACAACACTTCAAGGTTCATTTTGACAAACAGGCAAAGAAGTGGGCTGGCAAGTTGAAGACCAGGTAATGGTTCTCAAATCTGCACACCCTACACACCTTTGCCAGCAAGGGAAGGACCCTACCCCATCATAAACAAACTCAGCCCCGCAGTCTATCAAGTCCGAGCCACTCGTCAGAAGAGAATCATTGATAAATGGCTACATGCTAATCATCTCAAACTGTATAAAGGAGACTGATTACTTTTCCTAACACCATTGGGTGGAATAGTACCTACTGACCTTTTTCTTTCTTCTTTACATGTATACCTGCAGGATGGCTATCTTGCTTCTGTTCCTCATTACAGGAATACTCCCCATTATCCATTCCAAGGATATAAACCAGATTTCATTGCCACCACACATCTAAGATGGTTCATTCCACTTTTCCAACCAGCAGATGAACGCTACCTACTCCCACGCAATAAACCCACCACCATCACTGGAGGAGTCAGCAAAGATATTTCCAGCAAATTAATTACTGTTCAGGAGGGCACAGACACATCTACCTGAATGCCATGGCTGTGGCATCTGACAAATCATCACTCTAAATTGAATAGCAAACTGATAGCAATGGACAACTAATCCCAGTTGCCCACCTCTCCAAATGCACTTTCCAAGGCTGGCCCAACACCAGAATTGCATCTAATGGTACCCTGTCTATATGTCAGGCTAATTATAAACATACAGGTTTATATAACCTCACTGCTCTGATTAACCCAACCTTTGTGATAATTTTCCAGAAGACTCTGCAAGAGACTTTTGCAATACGATATTACATTGTTACAGCTGCCATGTTTTTATCAGTAGTTCCCCCCTGCCGAAGCAGAACTCACAGAGTGCCCTGCTCAGGAGCCAGGACCAGCTAGTGGCCTGGCTGCTACTTCACTTCCTGGTACACTTGTAAACAATGTGCAGTACATGCACATCCCTGTGATTTTTAACCTTTCCCATTAGAACACGGCCGAATTTGGCATGTGCCCAGAACCAACACATCTAAGTTTCATAGTACCATGTTACTAGACATTCTTGCAGCATACCAGACACATACTCAAAATCCAGTAGCAGGGCCACATACTACTGAACACTTTGGTGTATTTTAGCAAGAAAACCTCAACACTAAGAAGCGCAGCAGGCATGACACTGCTGACTGCACTGGTGCCACTGGCCCTGTTTCCTGTCTATTAGGAACCAGCATGTTCATCTGAACTGGGCAGATATCGCTGCCATCTAAAGCCAAATAGTTAAAATCCAATCTGGCATGAAAACGTATTTCTACCCCATTATTGCATGGTGTAGATGGGCTTAGAAGAGAGATTTGCTATGTACAATATGCACCATATAGCTAAAAGCTTTAATGACTAAAAACAAAATCAATGAACTTGTGTTGTAGAATAACAAGGAGTCAGACAAGCAATATATTGCCAGGTAACTTTATGTTCTGCCTATGGTTTTACATAATTGCAACCATGAACAATCTCTTCCAGGATTTGGAATCAGGTTGCATCCCAGACATTATCCTTCACAGGTGACTGGCCAAATAGCACTGCCCACATTGCAGATCTGTTTCATGTATCACTCTGTGCATGTCTAGGTTTGTTTCCATACCCTTATCAACTGCTAGAAATCTAGTCTCTGTTACATGCCACTCCAACCACGGCCCTTGTTACACAGCTCATCAATGCAGTATTCATGAAACCATATTTGCTACCTTCACTGTCTCACTTCCAAGCTTTGATCCACAAACAGCCATCTTTCAAAAGCTGGCTACCATCCAATCCATAGGACACCTTGAGGACTACATCTTCAGGGAGAGAACTGACCTCCCACCTCTACTAGTTTTCCATGCCACCCTGGATGCTTGGGTTGCTCCTCATACTGACTGTTGCTCCAAAAGGGTTATTACTATCGATGCAGATGTGACGATATGATGTCATCAAGCCTGTCTGTGGGTACTCAACAGACAGCATTGATTGGTCCTTTACTTTGGACTCTGAACTTTCTTCAAATGGAACTCAACCCTAGTGCAAACCAACTCTTCTTCATCGCCTTCATTATCAGTTAGCAAGACTGGGCATCTCTACCAGGACTACAAGGAAGATGTTCAACGTTTCACCACCAGGATGATGAATCAATCTTCACCTGTCCTAGCTGAACATATAAATGGAGGATCCCACAACTAAGAGTGTCATACAACTCTGACTGCCAATACTGCGCCATCACTAATCATAAATCTTTTTCCTATGATAATAAACAGTGCAATATACTAGAAACTATATTTTGCTTCATTCCTTATCAAACAACTGTTATTGGTCATACTGTTCACCCTGTTCCCATCCCGGAATCAGATATCATTAACCCAGACCCGAATATTTGCTTCTCTCTCAGTATTTACCCATTTTCAATGTTCACATTGACCCTCTTAACCTGGCACTCAAGACATTTTTAGATAGAAAGGCTATCCATCTCATCTACATCAGCAATAACATTATCCATGATGGTGATCTAAGCACCACCTTCCAATGCCTGGTTAGAATTAACTTTCAAAGGTTTTGTGATTATAGAAGTCTCTTTGATATTTTTCATGTTACTAACCTTCTGCCGTCTCAGGCATACTCTGAAAAACACTGTGAACAACTACAGTTCCTTTACAAGGCTCGTGTAGCTGGTCTGTAACACTGCTACAGTTATACAGCCCGTGGTTTTAATGGTCAGTCGGTTTTTATGGGCAAATTACAATTACCACTTTCCCATTCCATAGGGTATAATGTAAAAATCACTGCTTATAGCTATCTATGCCCGCCTTCTATGTGGGCAGATTAGCCAGAATTGCAATTAGATTAGCTTCTAGTTAACACCATTCAGCAGGTCCCAGTCAGCCACGGAGCAACTGCTCAGGTGTTAACATGTGTTAATAGTGCAAGTTCACACTTAGGTACTCGGCCGTAGATTACAAATCTGGCACCTAGCAGGCTCGTGTTTCTAGTGGCTGCAGTGTTGTAAGGGTCACTTCCTTGGTCCTTCAGTCCTGTCAGCGCTTCAATAAGGAAGAGGTGTCCCACCAGTAGGCAGCAGTTTTAAGCCACAGTACAATTTCAGGCGCCTGGTCTTCGCGTATAGTACAGCACAGATGCTGAATCGCAGCTTGCATTGTAAGCTGTAGTTCTGTACGCATCTTATTTGGGACTTAGTAATCAGTGACTCTGACATATATAATAGTTCAGTTTCAATAATCAGACTCTTCTTTATATCCTATAGCACTGTGGTCTAACATAGAAATGGTTACAGTGCCCACCCCATATAACGGGCAGAATGTGCTTGCACAGATGCACCCGTATAAGCGGGGGACTGTATCACCCACAACCTACCCATTAGTTGGATGCTTTTTCAGTAAGGCAATGGGGGGATTGTTAGGCCTGGTCTCCTAACCTATACTGCAAACCTACAGTACACCCCTGACAGCATCTACAGTATTATCTAATCATGGCTCCAATAAGAGCTACAATCATTACTAACCTATTAGAGCACAGGTACCTACCATACAAGAGTAAGATATCAGGAACAATCTACATGATTATTGTTGTTATCTATTGAAATATATATATGCAATGCACCAATAATGCATTCTGTACTCTGATTCTAACACACGTCCTGATCTTCTGAGGAGTCTAAAATGTACGGGGTCTACACTGCCACCATGTATTTATGTAACACCCAAGACTTGTTTTCTATGATTTGTGAGAACTCTTGTATTCACACTTTTAGCTTACTTACCAAAACTGTATATCAGAGATAATGAGAAGCCACCTAATTTTTAACCAATAGGCTTGTTTTGTATAGCAGATGTCGTAATAATTTTAGGTTACCACAGTAATTATCTACAGTATAAGTACTGCTGTAAGACATTTCTTCCTTGAGTCCATCTTAAAATCCCGGGATAGGGAATACTCCGAATCCCAGTGTCTACCTAGGTAAGGCTCTGCATAGGGCATTTGTCTGATTTTATGTAATAAACTAGTTTATTACTTACTGATGCCATTTGTCTATAGTCTCTTCTGCTAGCCTCTGACCAACAAAAATCTGAGAGGTAATGCACCTCGACGATTACACCAAAATCCCAAAACCTGAAAAAGACCATTACAGAGAAAGTCACTGTAATGGTTTGCAATTCCGGCTTCTCCTGGTGTTGTGACCCTCTCTAAAACAACTCTGAACTGGAGCTAATTATATTTAAATGCAGGGGTTGCAGGGGACAGAGCCCCCTACGTGGGAGGGTGCAAAGGGCTAACATTGGTTACTGATGGCACAATACTGGAGTGCTGGCATTGTGCCATCACTGTCAGTGGATGTCGGCCAGATTTACTGTCGATGAAACATGGTGCTTTGGGGGAAAAGAGCCTCAAGATAGAGTACTGGATGGGAGGAGAAAGACTTAGCACTACAGATGAGGAATGGGATCTGGGAATTATCATTAGCAAATCATTTCAGAAATCACACCAGTGCAACAAGGCCTCATAGCAAGGCTAACAGGGTGCTGGGATGTATCAGGAGGGTACTGATAGCAAAAGAAAAGAGGTAAGACTTCTTCAAATCCTGGTGAGGCTCACCTAGAGTACTGTGCCCAGTTCTGGAGTCCTTACCTCAGAAAGGATAAGGATAGACTGGAGACAGTGCAGAACACAGTAACAAAAATGATTCAGGGCCAGCAGGGCAGATCTTATGAGGAGCCTCAAGGCATTAAATATGTACTCACTGGAGACCAGAAAGGAAAGGGAGAGATATGATAAAGACCTTCAAGTTCCTTAAAGGAATTAACAAAGTGAACTCGGGAAAGTACAGTTATGTAAGAACTTACAGTAACAGTAGATCTTTGAGAGGAACTCTTACAGCAGGCAACACCATTAGGACTGAAGTCGGCAGGTGCCAGGACCTCATGGAAAACTTCTAGCTAACAGTATACAATGGGGACCGCCCTTAATGTCACCCGCCCTGGCGTCCGCCTATGGTATTAAAGGGCAGTCCCCAGCCAAACTCAGTTCTCCGCCAGAGACCCAGGCAAAGACAGAAACTGGAGAACTGAGGTGGTTCCTCTATAATGAGGAAAGAGAGGTAACAGCTGACGGAGAATTAGTCACCAGGGGGAAGGAGGGAGGGAAAGCAGGGTATGAGCAAGAGCTCCTCTTGAAGATCTACCGTTATGGTAAGTTCTACGTAACTGTACTAACTCACTTCAAGAGGGCTCTGCAGCAGGCATCCCCATTAGGACTGAGTCCCAAGCAGTGTAAGGACTGACCCCGTCCACTGGGGACGGCAGAAGTCAGTGTAAGGCTTTCAAGAGAGCAGGCACTGCAGAACTACAAGTCCAAAGCCTGCCCTACACCTAGATGCAACGTCCAAACTGTAATGGCAAATAAAAATTGTGGACAGAAAGTACAGTTACGTGAAGAAAGGAAAATTACTGCACCTACCGTAATTTTTGATCTTCTGGACGAGTCTCCACCACTCATTCACACTAGTGGGATTAGGGCCGGAGGCACTAGGACCCATCGGGAGCAAACTTTTTGCTGGAGGGTCGGCGCGAGAGATGGCGCCTGAGACACGGCGCATGCGAAGCTGCGGCTCGAGCTGCACCCTCTCGCGCCGACCCTCCAACCGCCCAGTACCTTTTTTACCAAGGAGGTGCAGCGCAACTAACGTAAAGAGTAACTGTAATATTAAAACACGGACATAAGATAGTCCGCACGACCCGTGTAAGAAGGGTCAGTAAAGAAGTCCTCACAGCCTAAAGATTTGAGGAGTGAAGACCAACACAGCGGTGAGCTCGGGGATGGAGGGTGGGCGTGAATGAGTGGTGGAGACTCGTCCAAGAAGATCAATGAATTACGGTAGTGCGTGAATTTTCCTATCTTCCTGGACCTAAGTCTCCACCACTCATTCACACTAGTGGGAGAGTACCAGCTGATAATCCCCCAAAGGGGCTGGCAGGAGAGCCAGAGCTCACATGTTCATGTAGAAGCCTATTAAGGATGGTTCTGCCGATGCGAATGTCGCCTGGCATGAACATCCAGTGCATAGTGCTTAACGAAGGTATGCACTGAGCTCCAGGTGGTGGCGTTGCAGATATCTGCAATTGGAACATTACACTTCCTCCAGGGATGCCGACACTGCCCTAGTAGAGTGAGCTGCACACTCTACCTTCTAATTTAACCTGAGCCATGGAGTAGCAATGTCGAAGGCATGCTACTAACCATGAGGAGATGCATCTGATAGCGACAGGTTGACCCAGCCGGGTGTCGCTGAAAGAAACAAAGAGTTGTTGAGTCTTGCGAACATCCTGGGTTCTGTCCAAATAGAACCGCAAGGCTCTCTAACATCCAAGGAATGAAGAGCTCGTTCCCTTCATTTTGGAAATTAGCTAAGTAGGAAGTACCAGAGGTTGGTTTAGATGGAATTCTGACACAACCTTGGGAAGAAATTTTGGATGAGTACGGAGAACTACTTTGTCTTTATGGAAGACAGTATACGGAGGGTCTGTAACCAGGGCATGTATCTCAGAGACTCTATGGGCTGAGGTAATGGCCCCAGGAAGGCAGTCTTCCAGGTAAGAAATTTTAGCTCACAGGTAGCTAGGGGTTCGAAAGGCTCGAGTGAGCATGTCCAGCACCAGGTTAATGTCCCAGGCTGCAACTGGACGCTAACAGGGTCTGGTATGAAGAATCCCTTAAGAAATCTCTTCACCATAGGTAACTGAGCCAGAGTCAGGGATGAAACCAGCTCATGGAACGCTGAGATGGCACTAAGGTGAACTTTAACTGTGGGAGTACTGAAGACCTGAGTTAGATAGGTCCAAAAGATACTCCAGAACCTTGTCAGGAGGACAGGAAAGGGGTTCCAAGAGGACTTTGCACACCTAGAGAGAAAACGCTCCATTTGGATGCGTATGTTTTCCGTGGTGGCTGGCCCGAGCGGCCAGAAGGATGCTTGAGACTCACGGGAGACGTTGAACCATCTACTCTATCTCTTCAGGAGCCAAGCATGAAGGTGAAGTGATTTCAGGTTGGGATGGACCAACGAACCCTGGGTCAAGAGATTGACTTGCAAGAGAAGTGGACTTGTGCTCCAAGCACCACTCCCATACCCCTCATTGCTTCCCTGCAAAGGGATAAGAGTGAGCACCGCCTGCTTGTTGATGTAATACATCACAGCTTTGCTGTCCGCTTGAAGGAGAATGTTCTTGTGACAAAGGACATCCTTCAGAGCTTGGATCGATATAGAGGACCGCCTCACCTCCAAGACATTTATGTGGAGATGAGATTCGAACGGAGTCCATACACCTTGAGTGTGGAGGAGAGACAGTGAGCTCCCATCCCATTAGCGATGCGCGGTGGTGATGGAGATCTGATGGTCTCGAAGAGCAAAGGGGAACCCTTTGAGGAGATTGCTTCTTGAGACCACCAGGTGAGAGACCTTCAAGGGGTTAGCCACCTTGATGGGATAAGACTGGGGTGAGGTCGGAGACCACTGAGTGGAGAGCATCCATTGGGTGGTTCTCATGTGCAACCGGCTAGGGGTACAGTGAACACCGAGGACGCCATAAGACCCAACAGGCGCTGATCGAGAGATGTAACCGATTGGTTCTCCCCGATGTAACGGGCCATCCGACGATGTCGAGTCTTCTGTCCTCTGGAAGGAAAGCTCATGAAGAGGTGACTAGAAGCGCCCCTAAGAAAAGGAGCCTCTGGGAGGGCTGCAGTTGGGATTTTTTCAGATTCAGCAGAGCTCCCATGGACGTGAGAAGAGGAAGTCGCTTGCACGCTTCCAAGTCCCTTGGCTGGACGGGCTTGCTAGAAGCCAATCGTCCAGGTAGGAAAGACTCGAGTCCGCTTTCTTGAGATGCGCCATGAGAACTGCACAACACTTTGTAAAAATCACGCGCCGAGGATAGCCCAAAAGGCAGGACTCTGAACTGATAATGCTGACCCAAAGCTACAAACCTGAGGAACTTATGTGGGTCAGGTGGACGGGATATGCTTGTACGCATCCTGCATATCCAGAGAGGCCAGCCAGTCGTCCTGATGCAGCAAGGGTAACAGGGTACGAGGGAAATCATTTTGAATTTCTCCTGGGAGGAATTTGTTCAGCTTTCTGAGGTCTAGAATGGGAGCATCCCCAGTTTTCTTTGGAACCAGAAAGAAATGGGAGTAGAACCTTGTGTTCCGCAAATGCGGGGCACCAGTTCTATTGCCCTGTTGTTCAGAAGGCCCTCGATCTCGGGCGGTGAGGAGGTTCGATTGAGAAGTCCGACAACCGTTGTCGCCTGGGAGGACAATTTGGGGGAAATTGAGAGAGTAACCTCACGACTATCCGGAGGACCATTTGTTCGAAGTTATGGGACTTCACCGTTGTAGAAGTACATCAGATGACCTCCCAGCGGAGGAGAAAGTTCCATCTCGGGAGTGTGGATGGAACTTGGGCCAACAACTCATAAGGTGGCGCTGGGGGCTTTAGGCCCCCGCGCTTCTGCTGCGCTCTCTGAGGTTGGGCAGGTTGGCTTTTGTGGAAGCTTCCCTGCTTCTGCCCTCGAAAGGACTGACGACTAAGAAACTGACGCCTGTTCGCATGCCCGCCGAGGGGCAGGCGGAGGTTCTGGCCAATTTAATGGCCGATCTAGTCTTTGGGAGGCTTCTAGGCTTGCTCCACCTGAGGGGTCGAAAGATAGGTGCCATCAAAAGGCAGCCATTACCTGTTGCTGAGCATCCTTCGTGAAGCCCAAGAACGCAGCCAGAAATGGCGTCAGTACAAATCCTGCAGCAGCTGAGCGAGAAGCAGTGTCGAAAAGCGCCCATGGCTGCTTTGACTTGTTGGTTATTGGATTCAATACCTCTAGTAACGGTCAATAGAAGCTCTGACTTGGAGTCCGAATCTGGAAGAGCTTCAACCATTCTTTTCATAGAGTGCCACAGGATATACTCATACTGAGAAAAATAGCCTTGATAACTGGCAATACGCATACTTAGAGTGGAGGCAGCAAAGACTCTCTTACCTAATGTATCAATCTTCACAGACTCTTTGTTAATAGGTCGAGCTGAAGTAGTTTGAGGAAGAACGACCTTGTTTCGTCTCTGCCAGGACTACAATAGGATCCGCAAATGCTTGGGATGCCAAAATAGGACGATCCTTGGGAGCTGAATACTTTATCAATGGATTTAGCCACTGAAGGATTAAGAGCAGGATTATTCCATACCATTTGAGACAGCTGCCTCGAAGGAAGGCTGGATCGGAGGAGTCAAACCGTAGGGATCTCCAGGCATGAAGGTACTGGAGTCTTAATATCTTCCCAGGATCGATGTCTGTAGTCTGGAGAGAAAGAGTGATCTCAGGTTCTTCAACAGAGACTTAAAGAACAGGTCCTCACCACAGGCTCTGTAGCAAAGAAAGATCCTGTTTCCTCCACTTCATCACCCAACACAAGGTCTGGATCAGGCTCAACATCATCTCCTGATGGTCCAGAAAGGACTGTTTGACAGAAAGGAATGAAAATTAGAGAGGAGGAAATATCAGAAAACAAGGAGAGTCCCCGAGACCCCCGCACCGAGATGGCAAACGGGTCAAGACGGCACCAAGGAGGCACACGGCGCCAAGAGGCTCGCTGCTCAGGCAAGCGCCAAATCTCAGGCGGCGCCGCAAATGGCGCCGCCTAGCCGACGGCGCCACACACGGCGCCGCTGAAAGCCGACGGCGCCGCTAAGCCAACGGCGCCGCACACGGCACCGCTTCGACTTAGCGGCGCCGACGCGCCGCCAGATCCAACGGCGCCGCTGGACGGCCCGCAAGACCCACCGCACCAAAACGCGCCGACAAGCCAACAGACCCCGCAGAAGGCGCCGGAAAAGCCCCAGGAACCTGGAAAGCAAGAGGAGGAAACAAAATCAGGAGATAAGGGCATCGGTGTGGCCTCGCGCCGCAGCCATGTGAGGGGGGAACACCTAAGCACGGAGTCGCAGGTACCAAGAAGGCGCCGCCGATCAGGAAGGTCCAACCGCCTACCTGATCGCCGAGGGGCCCGAGGGCCCGAGGCAACCGAGCCAGGCAGAAGAACCAACCTCCGAGCCCATCGCCCATAAGAGCGCCCACTGATGAAACTGCTCATCTGGAGCCCTACCTATAGGCGGGAGGGGCTCCGGTGTCGAGGACGACGATTACCAGAAGTTGGCGACTCCGAAGAAGGAGACCGGCAACTAGCAATGATAACCGACCGATCGCCAGGCAGACATACCAGAGTGCGACCTCGAGAGATGCCTTCTCTTTTTGACCTGTGGGCGCAAGAAGAGCTCGAGGTCGAACGGTGCCGTGAAAGCGACCGCTTATTTTATGCCTGACGGGGACCGCCATCCCCCGGCATCGGACTGACCGCTGTCGGAACCCCCGCTGAGTTTCTTGAGAAGGAGGTTGACCGGACCCAGCCCGCTGACTGAACAGCGTTTCATACGAAGTCTCCCTACCGCCACCTGACCTGCTCATGGTTGACTCCGCCACAGTAGGCCGGTGAGACTTCTTCAAGTAAGTTAAATTTAAGATATTAGAAAAATTTTGAAATAGAATAAAATTAAGCGATACTACTATCGTGATAATGTTACAAAAACAAACTGAAAACAAGCGCTAGTTTGAAGTTTGACTCGACAGACGAGCTGACGTCGTATACTGAAGCGCACTCGACGGGCGGGAAAAAAGGAACTGAGGCGGTTGGAGGGTCGGCGCCGAAGGTCGTTACACTGCGAGCCGAGTCACGGGCGCCAGGTCTCAAGGCGCCATCTCAGCGGCACCTCCAGCAAAAAGTTTGTCTCGATGGGTCCTAGTGCCTCCGGCCCTAATCCCACTAGTGTGAATGAGTGGTGGAGACTTAGGTCCAGGAAGATCTTACCGTAACAGCAGTTCTTGAGAGAGACTCTTGCAGTAGGTAATTACATATTGGATTGAAGCCAGCAGGCGTCAGGACCCCACGGAAAATTTCTAGCTAACGGTCTCTGGTGGGGGCCCCCATGTCAGGTGACCCGGCACCAGGTGGCGGTGTATAAGGGGCAGTCTCCCACACCCGCCTTCCAGTTCTTTCCCGCCAAAGGCCAAAAGGCAATACGAGAGAGAAGCGGATACTTCCTTCCTGGAAAAGGAGCTGAACAAGCTTTAGGGGGAAGGAGGGCGAAGGCATATTTTCTGCAAGAGCCTCTCAAGATCTACTGTTACAGTAAGTTCTTACGTAACTGTACTATCTTACTTCAAGAGGGCTCTTGCGTAGGCAATTATATAAGACTGAGTCCCAAGCAGTCTGGAACAAGGAGAAGCACTCAGGAGGAGGAAAACTCCAACAAATAAACTTCAGGCTGTGAGGTCTTAAGAAAGAAGACCTTGCAAAACAGCCAACCTGAAGCCTGCTCTGCTTACAGTAGTAGTTTCGTAAAGGTATGGACCTAAGTCCAAGTTGCGGCTGCGCAGATGTCTGCCGCTGACACATTCTTGAAACAAGCAGCAGAGGCAGCTACACCTCTGGTGGAGTGATCTCTGACTTGACCCAGCAGGGTCTTGTGGTACTTGTCATAACAGAAAGTGATACAGTGAGCCAACCACTCCCGATAGGCATTGCTTAGAAACTGCATTGCCCTCTCTTTTGTGGGCAAAAGAGACAAAGAGCTGATCCGACTTCCTGAGATCCTTAGTGCTAGTGGTATAGTATCTCAGGATCCTGTGAACATCCAGAGTACGCAAGAGGAATTTCCTTGATTGGAGTTGTCGTAAAGAAAGCAGGCAGCTCAATGGATTTTTTCAGTGTAGATTCCGCTATCACCTTAGGGAGAAACTTAGGGTTGGTGCACAGAGCACACACGCCCTTGTGGAAAATCAACAAGGTATTTTGCACATCAAGGCTTGCCAGTGCCAGTGCCAGTGAGAATCCTCCTCGGAGTCCAAAACAAAACCCTCATTGTTACCACCATCTACATCCCTCCCAAAGAACAGGAACTGGTCTAACAGCTGTTCTTGACTTTGTAAAGTCACTCCCACGGACACCGAATCCATCCTCCTAGGTGACTTCAACAACAACTGGCCTGCAGCCGATGCTGATGCACACAGGGATACCATTGCTGCGGCGAACCTCACACAAATGGTTGACTCACCAACCAGGAAAAATTACAGAACCAGCACCAGCACACTCTTGGACTGGATCCTTACCAGTCACCCATCGGATATCTAACACTAATGTCCTCCTGACTCTCTCAGCAACCACTCCGCTAGCTGCACCTGGTCAAATAAATTCATCAAACAACCACCAAAAACTATCACCAGCAGGGTTCTACCCAGTGGTCACCGTCCTTGACTCAAATCCCACCTCCTCCATCAAGACTGGTCCTCTATCTTCAATGCAACCAACGTAACACTGCCCTTGACCACTTCATAAACATCTTCACTGTGGCCTGTGACACGATGCTCCTATTAAGAAACGCAAAGTCAAATCACCCAGTAACCCTTGGCTCACAGGTGACCTCCTCAGGATGCTAAAACAAGACACCACCTATGGGAGCTGGCCAGAAACTCTGAAGGCAAAACGACATCCAAAACTACAAACATGCCCGCAATGACTGCATCAAAACCATCTGGCAAATGAAGTCCGCCTACTATAAGCATGCCCTCACAAACTCCTGGGGCAATGGTCGGGAATTCCGGAAGAACATAAAGGAACTCACCGGAATCCACCACCCCAATCAATACCCAACATCAACGGAACCACAACCTCAACCCAAAAACCATTGTGGATACCTTTAACAAAGCCTTTACCTACCTCAGGATCAGGACTACTTCAAAGATGGTGAAGCCCTGTGTCCGCAATGAACACTACTCACACCAACTCCCCGCTCTACTTCAAAGCAGTCAAGGCTCACCAAGTACGCAAATATGTAACCAAAG
Organism: Neoceratodus forsteri; assembly: GCA_016271365.2. Lineage (NCBI taxonomy): Eukaryota > Metazoa > Chordata > Ceratodontiformes > Ceratodontidae > Neoceratodus > Neoceratodus forsteri. Next base: position 242,161,101 of record CM057457.1, read on the forward strand.
CCCTTGGTAAATCAAGATTCAGCAATGACTCCCTCGACTCAAAATCCTGTCTCTCACACTTGATGAAGTGCTTAGTCCTCTGACCAGAATTTTCAACCTCTCCCTCAGCCTTAGCCAGTTCCCGACAGATGGAATTCTGCCGCTGTCACCACAATCCATAAAAGTGGTGACAAAACTGCCCACATAACTACAGACCTATCTCCTACTACCCCACTCTCCAAGGCACTAGAACGATCGTCTCGGACAAGCTCACAGAATACCTGGATACGCATAACATCCTGTGCAAGCAACAATACGAGTTCCGTAAAGGTCACAGCACCTCCACAGCCCTACTTGAATTCACTGGCTAATCCACAATGCACTTGACTCCGGTGAACTACTAGGCTCAATCTACATTGACTTAACTAAAGCCTTCAACACCGTCAATCATCGCCTCCTGCCTGTCCAGCTTCAGAACACTGGGCTGTCAACAGACTCCACTGGCTGGCTTAAGAGCTACCTTGAAGAACGGTCCCAAACAGTAAGAATCGCTGATACACTCTCAGACCCTAGACCGTCCGCTCGAGTCCCCCAGGGCTCCATTCTGGGACCCCTCCTCTTCAGCCTATTCTTAAACTCACTACCGGACAGCTGCCCAGAACAAATAATTTTCTACGCCGATGATGCTGTGATCCTCACCTCGGACCCTGATCCAATCCAATTACAAAATAAACTTCAGCAGGCTCCTCCTCCATCGAATCCTGGTTTCTAAATCATAAACTGCTTCTCAATCAGAAAACCAAGTCTATGGTCTTCTGCAGCCCCCATAACAAAACAAACGACTCCACCTCTCCATTGCAACCAAACAAGGAGCCATCCTAGAGCAAACACAATCGTTCAAGTACCTGCATCACCCTTGATCCCCACCTCTCATATGCTGGCCATATCAGCAATGTTACAAAGTCTGCCAATGCGAGGTTAGGCATATTATTCCGGCACAGGAAACACCTAACCCCAGAAGCACTGGCAGTGGCCATCCAAAGCTCCATCGTCAACATCATAGACTATGGTCTTATCATATATGGGTCTGCAGCTACCTCTGCTCTCAAACGTATCGCAACCTCCCTGAATAAGGTCTGTCGCCTCATCACTGGCTCACATCGCTGTACCCACACTGTAACCTTTATTCCCAATCTGGATGGCTTCAACTGGACAAACACATAAAATACCAAACCTGCATCACGGCCAAGAAAATTATAATGGGGCTTGCCCACTTGGTGTCTGTGCCCTCCTGATCCTAGACATAGGAACGTCACTACAAGGAGATCCAATTCCATCTACTACATATCCCACGATGTCGCACTCACCCAAGGACAAAGATCATTCGCCTATCAGGCATCCAACTGGCTCAACTCTCTGGCAGCGACATAGCGACCGCCCAACACCGGCCTCTTCAAGTCCAAGCTGCGCCCACTGCTTGTATCCTCATGACTGCCCATCTTAACATTTCCACCGCTCCAGCTGCAAATGCCCCAGCACTTACAATCAGTCTTTGCACCCCTAACACCTTACCTGTCATATTCCTTCGACAAGGCCCCTGGCTGCACGCCTCCACCCTTGCCCACCTCCCCCATCTCCACTCCTGCCCCCACCCCAACCACCTCCTGTACTCTCCCTTACCCCTGCACCTCCTTCCCCTTGATCTCCTACCTCACTTCCCCACCACCCACCCCCTTCCCTTGTCTTGCTCATAGCTCATGTCTTTGTACTGGTTATTACATGTCTGTAAGTCAATGACTATATGTTTGTAACTAAAATGATGACTGTTGCACACACTGACGTGGAACCTTTGTAAAAGAGCCTCGGCTCAAAAGTATTGTAATCCTAGATTGAAATAAATAAAATAAAAAGGCTTGGAGCTTGGAAATTCGTGGAGCTGAAGTAACGGCCACTAAGAAGAGAGTCTTCCAAGAGAGGAACTTTAAGTCTGCTGAAGCTACCGTTCAAAGGAGGCAGAGTAAGCTTCTAGGACAAAGTTCAAATCCCAAGGAGGCGAGAAATACGGATCGGGGTCTCAAATGAAGAGCCCCTCTGAGGAAAGTCTTGGAGACTTCCAACTGCATGAAAGTCCTGTCACCAAAAGGGACATGGTAGGCCAAAATGGCTGACATATGGACCTTCAAAGAGGAATGACTGAGAGCCAGGTCAAAGAGGTGACACATGTAGTCTAGGACCTCTCAACCGGGCAAGAGAAGGGTTCCAGATCCTTCCAGTGCCCCATATCGAGAAATGCTTCCACTTCATAGCATAGGTGGCTTGGGTAGAAGGCTTCTGGCCTCCAACAAAATATTCATGGTGAGGGAAGAAACCCGAAACGGGCGGGCTTGGACTACGCCTGCAGGAGCCATGCATGCAACTGAAGGATCTGAGACCTGGATGGACCAGGGTCCCCTGATCCTGGGTCAGCAAGTGCTGTGACAGAGGAAGAGGAAGTGGAGGTTCCTCCGAAAACTGCTGCAGAAGAGAGAACCAAACTTGCCTGGACCAGAATGGAGCGATGAGTATCATTTGAGCTCCTTCTGACTGGAGTTTGTGTAAGACCTCAAGATTAAGGGAATCAGAGGAGGCATAGATGAATCAGTGCTTCAATCGAGAGACAGTGTCTCCATGCAAATGCCTCGCCCTGTAGCAAGCGAGCAGAAAAGGGTTCCCCAACACAGGAAAACTTTGCCTAGTACCTTCTGATCTAGTTCCCATTCATGGGCATCAGTGGACGACTGACTGAGGTAGTCCGCCAGCGTACTGTCTACTCCTGGAATGTGCACTGGCCAGGTGAAGATTATGCTGAGCCGCCCAACCCCAAACTCTCATTGCTTCCTTGCATAGAGGGTAGGGACAAGTTCCTCCTGCTTGTTGATGTACCAGATGACACACATGTTGTCCGTTTGGATTGCTAGATGACCGGAAGAATACAAGAGTACAGAACTTGAAGAGCATACAGCACGGCTCTCAGCGCGAGCAGATTAATGTGTAGAGGCGCCGAGACTGGACCAAGAGCCTTGAGTCCTGAGAGGTCCCAGGTGGGCTCCCCAGCCATCTCCTGAGGCATCTGTCATCAACGTTTGGGAGGGAGGTTCTAGACAGAACACAATTCTCTGGCAAAGGTTCTCGTGCACCATCCACCAATGCAAGTCCCGGATCATGGGGTTGGAGACCAGTACCTCCTGGTCCAGGTCATCCAAAGTCTGGTCCCATTGAGACCGGTGCCCATTTAGAGATTCTCATATGGAGCCGAGCACGAGGGACTGTCAGGATTGCAGCCACCATGAGCCCGAGGAGGCGAAGGACTGACCAGGCGCCAACCCTTCTGCGGCTGGACAACAGACTTGCTTGCGCCTGAAGGGTATCTACCCTGTCTAGCGGCAGAAAGGTTTTGCCGATGGTCATGTCCGGATCGCCCCAATGAACTGAAGTCTTTGAAAGGACCAGATGAGACTTGGCCTGGTTGATGGTGATACCCAGGCTGGTGAAAATCTGCGGGTAAGGGAAAGGAGTGTTGAGTTCCTCCTGGACGAGGCCGCCAGGAGCCAATCGTCCAGGTACGGAAAACCAGTACCCCTGGATATCGCAGGTGGGCCGCTACCACTGAAAGGCATTTGGTGAACACTCAGGGGCGAGGAAAGACCAAATGGGAGGGCCTTGAATTGGTAGTGGCCCCCCTGAAAAGAAAACGGAGGAACTTGCGGTGGAAGGGCGGATGGGGATGTGCAGGTAGGCATCCTGCATATCCAATGCACGTAGCCACAGTCCCGGCCAAGGGAGCTGGCAGAAGGCTCTGCAGGAGAGCATTCTGAAGCGCTTGTACTCACTTAACATGTTCAGGAGCTGACGTCTAGAATAGGTCTCACGCCTTCCGCTTTTCTTTGGAACAAGGAAGAAATGGGAATAGTACCCGGTCCCCCAAAGGTGAGTGGGGACTGTTTCTATTGCCTTCAAGAGAAGGGAGGATATTTCTTCCTAACCAGAGGAAGATGCTCCGGGAGTAAGATGACTTGGGGCGGGGGTCTTCTTGGTGGTTTCTGAAGAAACTCGATTGAGTGTCCTTTTGCTATCAGCTGGAGCACCCAAGCATCTGAGTAATCCTCTCCCAGCCCAGCAGATGGAAGGAGAACCATCCTCCTACCGTGTCTCTGGAATGTCCAGAGGCTGTGGGAGAGGAAAGGAGTCAGGAGGTGTGAGGCAGCTGGTGCGAGGCTCCTTCTGCTTTTTGGGTGGCAGAGTCTTTGCTGCATAGGGGCCCGACGCTTGTTGGCCCGCTGTCCTGAGGTTTCGCTGGCCAAGAACGCCTGTGAAAGGGGTGATGCTGTACCTGAGGGGACTGTACAAGAGTCAACAGACTTAAGTGCAGTGCCTTCTTCTTCAGGTTGGTGATGATGTCTTTGACATCTCCACCGAACAGCACCGAACCCCTGAAGGGTGCATCCTGAATAGTGGATTGCACTTCAGGGACCAATCCTGACACCCAGAGCCAGGCATGATGCTGAAGGCCCAAGGCAAAGCCGAACTCCTACCAGCAGTGTCCACTGCATCGTATGTGGCATAGCATGTGCCATTGGCCGAACGAGCAGATCGGACTAGATCAGTCACTTCCTGCTTGGTTTGGAGATTGAGGAAGGAGTCCAATTTTCCACTGGACAGCCTTCTGGTAATCCCCCATATGAGCAGACATAGTTCAGGGCCTGATTCCCAGTGTGGAAGAAGCATACACCTTCTTCCCGCACTGGTCCAGAAACATAGACATAGATGATGGATTCCTTGTCCGTGGAGACGAGCTAAGGTGCTTTGGGTTAGCCAACCGCCATCAGCAGCACTAATCACAACAGAATCAGCTTTCGGGTGTGTATTCAACGAATCCACACTCGAGCCTGGTATAGCCTCATCCGCCTCCTCAGAAGGGGCTACACAGACAGTTGTTTCCAAATAGTGGAAACAAGGTCTGCATGAGGCTTGATCCAGGGTGAAATCAATGTTGAGCTGTTTCGGGCAGATCCAAATGGGCAGCGAGTTTCTTCCGCTGTGGATCTGGCTCCAGAGAGTGGCACTGGTGGACCTCCTGGATCTTTCTCAGCAGCTCCAGAAAAGAAGGATCTTCTGGAGGAGACTTCAGAGGAGTCCTTGGCCTGGGACAGTGTGGGAGGCGAGGCTTGTCGTCAGGATCAGAGCACCCCTGGATCTGAGTCAGAGGTCTCAAGTGTAAAATATGACTCCACCCTGCATGGGGAGGAACGGACCCCTTGGGCAGCCCTTGGGAAGCATGTCCTCCTCAGCCCTGGCACCTGAAGGTTCACCTCTGGTGTCGGGCGGGGAGAGGAAGTCTCATCTCCATCGAAGGATCTGGTACCAGAACCACCAATGGTAGACGGCTCTCCACCTCCTGGTGAGTTGAGGCTTGGCCTCAGCCCACCAGGCAGCCAGTCTCCTTCAAATTCAGCAGCGGCTGAGGGGTGGTGTAGGAGGAGGGGATATGAATACTGGGGGTATCTGTAAGGTGAATATCCGTGAGCCCGGACGGTGGGAAACCCGACGCCGGGTACTGAGGCATCGGATAGGGCCGCGCTGGGTACTGTGGCGTGATACAGTGGTCCTGGGTAGGACAGCATCAGATAGGACGGGGTCGGATACCCGGGAACCAGGGCTCTGATGGAGCAGAAGGCCCTGGGAGAGGACCGCAGGCGGGCCAGATACAGGTGGTCTGGCGGGCGTCGGGTCCGCACTGGGACGGCGTCCGGCAGAGGAATGTCGCCCGGCGTCAGATAGGCCGGGCCGAGCTGGCGCCTGGGCTTACGCCCAGCGGCAGGGGAGACCTGATGGGAGTGTGCCGGCCCACTGTGTCGCCTGGGAAGGAGGACTGAAATCCCCGGGTCCAACAGGGAGACGTAGAAGCCTCGGTCATCAGCGGCGCGCTGCGGCGAGCCAGGGATAGCAGGCTGGTCATTGGTCCGCCGGAGGAGCCGACATCCACTTTACCGGGCGGGATCCGGCAGGTGTCAGGAGGAGCCAGCATCCGACTTATCGGATCCGACGCCTGACGTAATGCCACGATGGAGGAGCGGTCTTAGCAGGCATTTTGAGGTCGGCGGGCTGCCCTGAGGGCCGGGCGTCTTTAGCAGTCTTGTCCGGTAGACGCCGGTAGCACCGTATCCGTCACTCTATTGGACCTGGCTGACCCGGAAGGCCACATGGTGGCGGCCTTCCCGGAGCAGTCGCCTCCTTGTCCCGGGAGGCTCTTGATGGGCCCAAGCACGAGCCTGATGGGAGGGGCCGCCACCTTGAAGCCCAAGATGGCCGCCGAGGAGCAGTCCCTGGGGATGTTACCTTAAGCACGGCAACTCTGACCGAGTCACGGTGGCTGTGGAAGTGGAGCCCGGTTCCTGTGCTTCTCCCTCTTCTTGGTGTCCCTTGGGGGAAGTTGAGGCCTGCCAAGCTTCTTCAGCTCCTTCTCCATGGATGACATCTTTTCTTTAAGATATGGGCCTCCAAGAACTGCTGCCTTCGCTTTGAGGGTGGTGGCGTTGAATTGTTGGCAGTGCTGGCACTTCTCCACGGGGTGTTCGTGCCTAGACAGAAGAGGCACAGGGAGTGACCCGTCCTTATGCGGGAGCTGCCGCACAAGTCGCACTTGTTTTTATGCGAATCGGATGGAGTAGGGACTACATACATGGCAGATATTGAATTATTTTTTGAGAAAAACAAGAAAAAGGCAGCAATAGAAACATAGAATTTGACAGCAGATAAGGACCGCTTGGCCCAGCCAGTCTGCCCATTTCCTTCTTAATGGATAAGCTGCAGATCCTAGTTAACCAGCAGCCTACTTTTTCTACCCCACCCCTAGAATTGCTCTTATGACTGTCAAATGCATGCTTGAATTCAACCACTGTTTTGACTCCACAATCTCCTCCGGAAGGCTGTTCCATGCATCCACAACCCTCTCTGTGAAAAAATACTTCCTTACATTACCTCTGAGCCACCCCATCTTCAAATTGTGCCCCTTGTTCTTGCACACCTCTTTTTTGAAAGATGCTACCCTCTTGGACTTTGCTGATTCCTTTGAGGTACTTGAAAGTTTCTATCATGTCCCCTCTCCCTCCTTTCCTCGAGGCTATACATATTAAGCTCCATTAGTCTCTCTTATGTCTTCCAGTGCAGACCCTGCATCATTTTAGAAGCCCTCCTATGGACAGCTTCCATCCTGTCGATGTCCTTGCAGAGACTGGGTCTCCAGAACTGCACACAGTACTCCAGATGGGGTCTTACCAGATGTCTGTACAGAGGGATAACAACTTGTTTTCTACTGGTGATGCCTCTCCATATGCATCCCAGTATCCCCCAGCCCTCCTTACTGTCCTCTCACATTGCTTGCTCACCTTTAAGTCATCTGCTATGACTACCCCCAGGTCCCTTTCCATTTTTGTTGTTGTTAGTATCTCACCCCCATTGTGTACTCTTCCCTGGTTTTGTTTCCTAGGTGCATTACCTTGCACCTCTTAGTACTGAATCTAAGCTGCCATACATTTGACCATTCCTCTAACCTTGCCAAGTCCCTTCTCATCCTTTCCACCCCACCTTGTGCATCAACTCTGTTGCAGATCTTGTGTCATCTGCAGAGAGACATACTTTTCCTTCCAGTTCCTCTGCAATGTTGCTTATAAAGACACTGAAGAGGACCGTCCTAATACTGAACCCCACAGTACTCCACTAGTAACCTCCTTTCTTCAGAAGCGGACTCCATTTACTATTACCCTCTGTATCCTATTCTCCAGCCAATTCTTTACCTACGCTATCATCTTGGGACCCTCCCAGGCTGGCTAACTTATATTTATCTTTTGTGGGACTGTGTCAAATGCCTTGCTAAAGTCTAGGTAGGCCATGTCCACAGCCCTCCTGATCTACTGCTTTGGTCACCCAGTCAAAGAAATCTATTAGATTTGTCTGGCATGACCTTCCGCTGTGAATCCATGCTGCCTTGGGTCCTGTTCCTCTCCCTCTAGGTACTCAACAATTCTTTCCTTGAGAAGTGATTCCATCATTTTCCCTATCACTGAGGTTAAACTAACAGGTCTGTAGTTTCCTGCTTCTGCCCTGCTCCCACGTTTGTGAAGGGGAATCACATCTGCCCTCCACCAGTCCTCAGGTACCACCCCATCCTTCCATGATTTGTTAAAGAGGGTAGTCAGTGGTGTCACTAGTTCTACCCTTAGTTCTTTTAGAATTCTGGGATGAATCCCATCAGGCCCCATTGCTTCAGTTTTAAGAGTTCTTTCAGAACCCTTTCTTCTGTAAATGGGCTGGTATCAACTTCTGTATCCAGAGTGTTTCTATTGTTTGTTTTAGGTACCTCCCCTCTTCATTTGTAAATACTGAGCAAAAATATTTGTTTAGTATCTCTGCCTTTTCACCGTCACCCTCTGCCCACCCTCCCTTTATTAAGCCTCACTATCCCTCCCTTGGTCTTCCTTTTCTCCCTGATGTACCTAAAAAGGTTTTATCCCCTTCTTAACTGAGTTGGCTATCTTTTCCTCAGTTCGGCATTTGCTGTTCTGACTGCCTTCCCAGCTTCCTTTTGCTTTAACTGATACAATTCTCTGTCCTGCTCCTTCTGTGATTCCTTGTACTTACTGAATGCTTTCTTTTCTCTTGAACCTTCACTGCCACCTCCTTTGAGAACCATACTGGTTTCTTACTGACGACAGACTGATGAAGTAGAGAACTTAGCTGAAGGTGCTTTCACAAGTTAATGGTGGGAAAGAACTGGGAAGGCGTGAGGACTGCCCCTTTATACCGGCGTGCGCCTGGCGGGTCACCTGACATGGGGGTCCCTCACAGAGACTGCCAGCTAGAAATTTTTTTCGTGGTCCTGACGCCCGCCGCTTCAGTCCAATATGTAATTACCTACTGCAAAAGCCTCTCAAAGTAAGATCTCCAAGTGGGCGCTGCACAAATGTCAACAATGGACACATTCTGTAAGGAGGCAAAGGAGCAGCCATGCCCTGGTAGAATGGCCTTTTGACGCCCCGTAACTGCTTGTCGACTTACGGTAACAATAAACAATGCAATTAACTAACCATTTGTACAAACATTATTTAGAAACAGGAGCCCCTTCTTCTTAGCGGCAATGAACCAAACAACTGATCGGATTTTCTAATGGCACTAGTGTGGTCCAAATAATAGTTAAGCACCTAGTGGACGTACACAGTATGCAGTAAGGCCTCCCTCGATTCAAATACTCTGGGTAATACACAGGCAGGTGGATGTCTCAATTCAGTGTAAACTCTGACACTACCTTAGGCAGAAACTTAGATTAGTCCACAAGGACACCCTGTCCTTGTGGAAAACCAAATAAGGCTCTTTACATATCAGAGCCTGAAGCCTGTAATCCTTCGAGCAGAAGTACTAACAACTATAAACAACACTTTCCACAACAGAGAGCATAGTTCACAGCTTACGGCAGGCTCAAAAGAAGGCAAAGTAAGCTTTCTAAAACAAAAAAAGGTCCCAAGGAGGGACAGGGTCCCAAATGGGAGGCTTCAGATGCAATATGCCCCATAAGAAAGTGCAGGAAAGATCTAGCTGGGCTAGAGTCTTGCCTTCAATAGGTGCATGGTTACTGCAGAGATTATGGATAAGTGCACCTTAAGCAAGAGTAGCTCAGACCGAGTCCGATAGGTAAAGGAGGTACTCTAGAACTAGATTCACGGACAGGTGAAGGGATCAGGTGATGAGCGGTGGCCCATATACAGAACTGCTTCCACCACATAGCATAAATGGCTCTAGAGGAAGGCTTCCTGGTTGCCACTAGGACATCTGCTACCCGGGAAGAAACCTCAAATCGGCTACTTTAAGTCTGCAGGAGCCATGCATGAAGATGCAGAGACTCGAGGTCCGGTGGACCAGACTGCCCTGCTCCTGGGAGAGCAAAACAGAGCACAGAGAGGGGATCGGAAGTTCCACTGCTAGTTGCTGGTAGAGTGGAAACCCATATCTGGCACAGCCAGTAAGGAGCTATCAGGATCATCTCCGCCCTTCCGACTGCAGCTTGAGAAGAACTCTTTGCAGTAAAGGAAAAGTAGGGAAGGTGTATAGAAACCTCTCTGTTCAAGAGAGGACAACAGCGACCCACCAGAAAACACCAGGCCCTGGATCTAGTGAGCAGAAACTGGGCAGTTTTGCATTGTATGGGGACTCGAAGAGGTCCAGCTTGGGGCAGCCCCATATCCTCGACCACTGAGGGAAGAAGTTTCCATTTGTATGCCTTGGACCGAGACCACCTTAAGCTGTCAACCAAGGTGTTCTGAATGCCTAGAACATGCACAGCGGTCAGGTCCAGGTGATGCTCTATGGCCCAATACCAAACTCTCATGGCCTCCCTGCAGAGGGGTAAGAATGCACTCCCACTTGCTTGTTTATGTAGAAGACCACGGACATATTGTCCGTCTCAGATCACAAGAAAGCCCGGAGCAGGTTCATCTAAAAGACCTGCAGAGCATAAGGATCTCCTGCATCTCCAAAACATTGATGTGGAGATGCTGCTAGAGTGGGATCAGGTCCCCCGAGTCTGACGGTCTGCCAGATGAGCACCTCAGCCCTAGCTGATGCGTCCATGGTCAGGATCTGTCGAGGCAACTCTGTCTGGGGCGAACTCCCCTGGAGATGCTGGAGGGTTAACCAACATGTCAAAATCTGCCACACCGGTTGGAGATCAACACTGGTTGTTCCAGATTGTCCGATGCGGTGATCCATTGGACCCAAAGGTTTCACTGGGGCACCCTCATGTGCATGCGATCCAGGAGAACTGCTGCAATGGCGATGCCATGTGGCTGAGCAGCCTTAGAAATAATCTGTCGGGACCTGGCGAGATGATACCAGTGCAGCCTGTGCTGCCTGAAGTGTTCTGCCCTGTCGTGGGGCAGAAGGCTTTGCCTTGGGCAGTGTCCAGACAGCGCCGATGTATTGGAGCCTCTGATTTGGCCAAGGGGAAGATTTGGGGAGACTGAGGTGATCCCCAGATCCTGAAAGAGAAGAGAAAGAAAGTGGCCTCTATGGTTCTGAGTAACTGTCCCTTGGCAGAAGGTGTCAGAAACCATTTCGTCCAAGTAGGGGTAGAGAAAATTACCATCCCTTCTTAAGGCTGCAGCCACTACTGTGAGGCACTTTGTCAAGGCTCGGGGCAGAAGACAGGCTGAACAGCAGCCCAAGAATGGTAATGGTTTCTTTGGAAGCAGAAGTGAAGGAACCTTCTGTAGGTGGGAAGACCAAGATGTGAAGATGGCGTCCTGCATATCCAGAGAACAACCAATCCCCTGATGAAGCAGGGAGAAGGCTGGATAGTGTGACCATCCTGCATCTCTTGTATTCTACGTACTGGTTCAGGTGGCTGAAGTCTAGGATGGGGCAGATCTCCAGTTCTCTTGGGAACCAGGAAAATGAGAATAGAAGCCCTTCCTTCTGCTGGCGGGAGGGGTTCTATGGCTCATTTTCTCAGGAGCGCCTGGATCTCCTCTTGGATAAGGGCAATATGGACCTGAGGGTAGTGGGAAGGCAGTGGAGATTGTCCGAGGGCAACTCAAGAACTCTTGAGTGTGCCCCTTTCCACTAACTGAAGAACCCAAAGATCTGAGGTTATTCTGTGCCATCCTCAATATAAAGAGAGAAACAACCCCAATGCCTCCTCCAGGGCTGTGGCTGGGGAAGGGGGTTGGGTAAGGAGTCAGGTTGAGGCACCGGGACAGGCAAAGTGGCCTGGGAGGTTCTGGGAGCTCTGGGGCTGAACCTCCTGTGGCTTGGGAAGTGATTTTTCTCTTAAAGGCACTTCTAGGTTGTTGGCCCCTGGATTGCTGCTTGGAGGGCGATGAAAGCACTGTCTCTGGGAAGATTTAGGTTGAGACTGGTGCAAGGTTTGTACTGAATGCAAAGCCTTGCCAGACTCCTGTAGGCAAGTGATTATGTTTTGAGTATCCTAGCTAAACAGGACAGGACCCTGAAGGCATCTAGAATGTTGGACTGTACATCTGGAGCAAAACTGGACACTCTGAGCCAAGCGTATAGATGAAGACAAACTCCTGTAGCTGCAGCTCTGGAGTCTGTCTGAGTCGTGGGAAGCTCGGAAACGTGAGTCCCAACACTGCAGTCTGATTTTAGGAGGTGCAGCAGCTCAGTCTTGCCAGGAGCATCAGGTTGGGCCTATGCCACCTCCAAAGCCTTTTCCCACAGGGCTTTCTGATATCTGAGCATGTGGGTCAGAAAGTTCAGGGAACTAATATTACATGTGGCAGAGGCATATATCTTCTTGCCAAACTGGTCTATCTATCTGAAGTCTCTATCAGGAGGCTGAGTACTGAGGTGCCTGGGCTGCTTAGAGTGGTCATGAGGCACGCTGATAACTACTGAATCAGCCTTTGGTGTTCCCATAAAAGGGCTCATCCCTTGGGGAAATACACAGGTGATCTGCCTTTTAAGTTGCTGGAGTAGAAGATGGGTGCTTCCAAGCAGCCCTCACTGACGCATGGAGTCAATAAGGGGTGGAACTAATAGGTAATGGACACCTGTTTGGCGAGGAAGATGGTTAACCGATGTCGCTCTGGGTCCACGCCCTCAGTGTCCCAGCCCATGAGGGAATAGATGTGCCTCATCACCTCCATGAAAGTAGGGTCATCTGAGGAGATAGAGGGTGTCCTTGGTTCCTCTGGTTCGGACGACAAGTCAGAGCCCTCAGATTCATCTGAAGAAAAGGAGGAAGTGTATCCTCCGATTTGCCAGAGTCCAGGGATGGAGAGGGTGATCAACAATGTCTTCATCAGCGAGTCCTCAGGTAACTGGTGCCAGCTCCATCAAGCCGAGGGTAGGCTCTTTAGAGGTGTGCGGAGTCTTCTAGAAGGGACCAGATCCTTTGCTGGATTTGGAGGAGGATCCTTAAAAGTCGGAGTAGGAGGTTGCCTGGGACTACTTGTCCTTGGAAGAACACCCACCAGGACGCAAAAGGGCATTAAAGTCTGTGGGTGGATTCTGAGGCATGACTGGGGAAGCCGGAGTCTATGAGGTAGGCTTAGGGATCCCGCGTCCAGTTCCTTGGGCTCAGGCAACCAGGCATCGGTCCTACTGGCGTTGGTTCCTGTGGCATAGAGCCATCTGGCGTCAGTCCCTGTGGCCTAGAGTCATCCAGCGTCAGTCTAACCGGAGAGACCGGGCGTCAGGCCTCGGCATTGACTTAGTGATGGTAGGGTTGGCGGCGACAGTGCAGGTTTGGGGGCGACAGTTAAGGCATCGCTGGGTGGATGTCAGAGTGGCCGGCGTTGACCAGACAGGCGTAGGACGCCGGTCTGGGGATGCTGCCGGCAATGGCTGTGAAGGAAAGGCCTGTCCTGGGGAGCTAGCTCCCAAGCGGGCAAAGGCGCTACTTTTGCAGAGGAGGTGAGTGCATGCCTCTGGCGCAGCTTGGAGGCGCCGGTCCCTGGAGTCAGGGCCGACTTAGCTGACGCCTGGACCGGGAGGGCGACAGGCAAAGACCTGCCGCCCAAGGAGGACCCGGTCAAGCCACTCTGGCTGAGAACCCAGCCGATTCAAAAGCCTGAGTGTCTGGGGCTGAGAGGCTGGGGACGAAGTCTCGAGCCCTGAAGCACCACCACCCAAGATGGTGATAAGAGTGGGTGGTTTGGCCACTGGGAGCCTAGAAGGAGTGAGGGGCTGCCAGAGTGGAGGGCCGATCTCCCGCAGGATCAGTCCCTGATTTGGCAGGGACCTGAGCTGGGAAGCTGACTGGGGTTTGTCCCTATGCTTCTCCTGGCATCTGTGCTTTCCACTGGATTTCTTCTCCTTGTGAGATGAAGAAGTAGTCGAAGCCCCAGAGGCTGGAGAAGAAGAGGTGCTTTATGGAGCTCCTTCTCCATCGCTGAAAGTCTCTGCTGCAGCAGAAAGGCTTTCAGGGTTTTCTGGCAGCATAGCCTGTTGCAGTGGTTAAAATCCTGGTAGTGCTGGCAGGCTTCAGTGTCGTGGTTTGGGCCTTGGCACAGCACACAAGAAGCGTGGTCATCCTTGTGAGGAAGCTGCTTGCCACACATGCACTTAGTCCACTCAAGAGTAGGATGGAGAAGAATGGTGGGAAAAGAACTAGAGTTGGGCTGGGGACTGCCCTTTTATACCATAGGCAGATGTTGGGGCGGCCGACATCAGAGGGCAGTCTCCTGTTGTATATTGCTAGCTAGAAGTTTTCTGTTGGGTCCTGGCACCTGCTGGCTTCAGTCCTAATGGTGTTGCCTGCTGCAAGAGCCCCTAAGTGAGATCTATTTAGCCTGAATACCAATTCGTGGTCAAGTGGACAGGAATAGAAATTAACAGGAGGTAGGTTCAGGAGGGATGTAAGGAAGTACTACTTACTGAAAGGGTGGTGGAACCTTGGAACAGTCCGCTGGCTGAAGTGGTGGTTGCAAAAACAGGGATTCATGCAGGGCTGGGACATAATGAAGGAATAGTGGTCACCGGAGGCGACAAGACCAGGGAGGAGAACAGAGAGATGACAGGGAGGTGTAGCCTGGAGGAACAGTAGGTTCCAGGGATTATAGGGAACTTGGGCAGACTGGATGGACCTCTGATCTTTTCTGACATCACTGTCTATGTTTCTAGGTTTCTTTGTGAATAGAAAATATCTTGAATGGAAACCTCAGTTCACTGGAGCCTGGGGCACAGGATTGAATAGTTCTTTTGTCTAAGAGAACATGGTTTTCAGTCAACATGGCTGATAAGTGCTCTGAAGGGTAGTGACAAGGGCTGAGAGTGAGAGGATGCCCCAGAGATGGTGCTATTAGATCTTCCAGGAATCAGTCTTCACCACTGATTCCCAATAATGGGTCTAAGCCAGAGGTGTTAGGAATCAATGAGAGCCGAACTTTTCATAGGCAAGCAGCACCACGCACACACAGTGTTGTGAGGACATGTGGCTGCTCTGCTTATGTCAGCACCAGCCCCAACCACCTCAGTTCCTTTTTCCCCTGCCACTGAGTGCTCAGCAGAGTTTTGTCGCTTGTCTGCTGAGAGTCAGAACTTTACATCTATATGATAGCAGCATTCAGTTCTCAGTTTTAGTATTTAAAGCTAGAGTTTATTATTATTATGTCAGTTGTGTATTTTAACAAAAGTATATTTGTCAGTTTCTCGCAGCCCCACCGGCATCAATAGTTGAAGGTGATGGAGGACAGTAGGTGCCTGAGGAGGCAGGTTGCTCCAGCAGTAGGGCAATGTCCGATCCACTTTTCCCTTTGGGGAAGTGTTCCGACTACAAGCGATCCTGTGCTGGGGTGGGGTAGGGAAGGACAGTCCTCCCATAAGCACAAACGAGCAGCTCCGATCACATTCTGCTTCAGGGTCATAACACTGCTCAGCCTCGACTTCTTCTTCCTGCCAGAAAAGGATGAAGCAGCACCAGTTGCGGTCACCCTTGCAAGGTCTGTAGTGAGATCTCCGGTCTCCAGGAGGCAGGGACCCTCATCGTCACCTTCGTGTCATTGAGGGCCTCTAGTCTTAGAAGGTTGGAGTCTTGGGCCTGGAGCACCCTCTATCTGTAAGTGGTACTCCAGTGGACAGTTCCACCTTTGGGCAGCAATTATGGAGCAGTGGGTTCAGTGTCGGGCCCGCATGCCTCAGCCAGTGGAATCAGTCCCGGGCCTTCAGGACTGGTAGAACTGGAGCCGGTCAAGGCCAGTGGCAAGGTAGAGCTTGGCTCCAGCAACAGCCATATGGTTCTTGCCAGTGACTGTGACACCGACTTCCCTGTCCCACTGGCCGCACCCCAATACCTCCATCTAGTGTCATAGTGGTGGGATCAGCGGGTGCCATTGCCGGTCACTTGTTGCTGGCTGGGTCAATACTGGTTCTGGTGCCGCGTGGGCTTATGTGCACTGGGGCCTCCTGGTGCCATATCTGGTGCTGGTTCTGGCTCCATCTCTGGCACTGATCCTTCCCCTTCGAGGCCAGAGCCACTGCCACTGGTGCTGCACAGCCGCATGCTGGGTTGTTGGGCCTCGACCAATCCCCTCTTCTACCCTCCTCCCAAGGGGTGTGGGGGAGGGAGGATGAGTGCACATCGACCTCATTTTCTGGAGGTGGTGATAATGTCTCTACCTACAGCCTAGAGACTTCAGACCCAGTTTCAGTGCTCATGCCTCAGGAAGATCTCTCTTTCCAGGCTCTGTTCAGAAATGCACTCGGCATCGAACTTTGAGCCAGCAGCCACTGACCAGGTTAGGCACCTCTAACTGGAGTTTCTGATGTGCCTAGTATGCCTGTCAGTTTGGTTCCTCCAATTCCAATGCACAGAGACCTTTCTGCTACCTCCTAGTAACAGATGTTCCAAAGCAGGCAGGCAGAAACACACTGCTCCCCATATACAAGTCAATGTATGTCACTCAGCCCACAGCTGATGCAATTGTTTTGCTTGTGAGAATGACAAGCATTGTCTCCAGAAGGTACCGCGCACTCTCATTAATAGGGAGTTGCACAAGTTTGACGCTATGGGCAATCGAACTCTACGCCCAGCACCTTGGGCATAGAATAGTAACCAAGAAGGCATTGTTCTTGTATATGTTCTTGCAGCAAGCCGCAGTCTCTGCCAAATTCAAGGCTAGCCAGATGTTCTCTGACTGGCAAGCAAGTTACTGAGCCCTACAGTCACCAGCTTAAATCCTCTTGGATGCCTTGACGTTCCACCTCGCTCCACACTACTGGCATTTTCATCAGGCGGCATTCCTGGCTGCCAGACTGCTAGCTTTTCCCACGACGTCCAGCAGCAGGTGATATATGTTCCTTGGTTATAACTCCTGTTTGGGCAGCAGGTGGAGCAGTCTCTTAAGGCATCGGAAGGATCTAGAATGACCCTCAAGACTTCCAAACCAGGTGCCAAGGGTCTTATATAGTGCTTGTAAAGATCGCTGTGCAACTGAGGAAGTTAGGACTCCCAAGTCTTTCCATTCTTGGACACTGGTTAACTTCAAGCCTGTCCAGACAAGAGACAGAACAGACAGTAGCCACCGCTTCTCAGTTCCTGTCTGCAATGGTGGTCTTGCTGAACTTCAGTTTCAGCTACTACCCTCCCAGCAACTGCTGTTCTTAGGAGCTCTTCTGGATCAACCTGAGCTCTGGCTTTCTTCCACAGAGCAAGCTACAAGCAATTCTGCAGATGGCATGCCATATCACGACGCAAAAAACTGTGCAAGCCCACTCCATACAATGCATGTTAGGCCTTTTAGCCTCGCTCAATGTTCACAATGACCACAGCATGTCTGCACATGAGGATGGTTCAGTGGATGTTTGGTGCACAATAGTAACAAGCATCACACCCTCAGATTTACCCCATTCAGGTGGCCAAGCACCTGGTTTGATCTCTCCATGGTGATCCATGGAGGACAACCTCTGCCAAGGCTCACCTTCTCTCACCTGGAGCCTCAGGTGACTTCATCATGGATGTGTTCCTGTTGGGTGGTAGACCCATTGCCAGAGGCCTCCAAACACAAGATGTCTGGGACCCATAAGAGGCTTATCTACATAGTGTGTGGAGATACAAGCTGTTCTTGTATGGTCTGAAAGCCCTAATGGGCCTAATCAAACACAAAATAGCCCTCCCTGGACAGACAAGTCTGTCATGTTCTACATCAACAAGCAAGGAGAAGCACACTTTTACCCTCTCTGCAGGGAGTGCTGCTCAAGCACAGCTGCCAGGAGTTCAGAGCACTCTGGCAGACCAGCTTATTCACTGAGTGAGGTGCTCCAGATGTGGACCTTTGCATCCCCACTCAAAGCCAATTACCTCAATCCTGATTCGATTCTGCTCCACAAATCCAGGCCACAGCGTTTTCTATCAGGATGCATTCAGGCTGCTATGGCAACTCCATTCTGTATGCATTCCTCCAATCTCTCTCCTCAGAGAACAGGTACACGGTATCTCAGAGGGTCTCTAAAATACTTCTGGCTGCTCGCATAAGCCTTCCCTAGGAAGACAAACACAGCCGAATGGAAAGATTTTTCAATCTGGTGCTCCAAAATCAGCTCTGCCCTTTTTAGTGCCACCTGACAGTGCTCTGGAGTACCTACTGTACCCTTTCACAGCTAGTCTACATTATTCCACAGAAAAGTCCATCTATGTGCTATTTAATTGATCTATACCCTCTATATGGCACAACTGTCACGAGGTTCCTCAAGGGATTTTTCCATACAAGCCCTCCAGCAGGATGCCAGTGGCTGCCCGGTTATCTGCCTTGTACCAATATAATCACTTGCAAGCTCTTGAGCCTTGTGACATGTGACTTGATGTTTTTAACTTGGGAAGCATTTGGGTGGCCATCACCTCTGCTCTTTGGGAATGTTAAGTCCATGCTTGGTCACAGATCCTCCATCTCTGTTTTCCATTAAATAAGGCAGTTCTTTGTACACATTCCAAGTTCTTCCAAAGTGGTGTCAGGGTTCCATAATAAACAGGCTTAGTCCTGCCTTCCTACAATGTCAGCATCCAGAATGAGGGAGGTCTCTCCACTATCTGCATTCTTTTTCTCTGTAAGTAGTTAGTACATTTTCAGCTTTTGTTCCCAAACCCCATGCATCCCAGAGTCGTGCATGTATGTGGAAGCACTCATGCCATGCACTGGAACCCCACCCTACCTGTGTGCGCCATTACCATCTCGCCTGTCACTGGACCTCCATCCGGTGACATCGGACCTCTGGGCGGGTTACTCCCTCTCCCGGAGAGGAGAGCTAGTGCTCAATCCTGCTCCCACCTCCCCTCCAGTGCCGGCAGCCCGATGACCCAAAGTCATTCCTGAACCCGGTTGCTGGCGTAGCACGGTAAGGCATCCAGCCTCAGTCCTCATCGCCAACAGGTCAGCTACACTATCTGGATTCTTAGGTTTCCTGGATGGAACTAAGGACTTGACTTACGCTTTTGCCTCCATTGATCCTAATTGGGCAGGGCAGCCCATTACAATCATGTGTATTCTACCTGGATTGTGAACTGCCTTGCCACTGCTCCATGGCTCAGGTTAAATTGGAGGGCAATCTTCATGCCCTCTCCACCAGAATAGCTGCCATATCCCTGGCTGTCCTATGCTTTGTTCCTTTGGAAAACTGCAGAGTTGCAACTTGTAGAACAGTGCACATTTTTACTAGTACTATGCCCTGGATGTCCATGCCAGGCAACATGATATCTTGGCAAGACAATCTGGGATTAAATATTATCCTGAGTGAGTCCTCAGCGCCAGTCCTCCTAGTCCAGGAGACTTTTCTCAGCCTGGTACTCTGAACCACTAGTGGGAATCAATGCTGAAGACTGAAAGATATGAAAATTACTTTCTTACCATAATTTCTTATCTTTTTAGGAATATTTTCACCATTGATTCGCATGCCTGTCCACCATCCCCGGACTCACCACAGTATGGTTGTGTTGGTCTTCACTACTTTATGTTTGGGCTAGGAAGACACTGTGTTGTTGGAATGGTGGCCCTTTTCTTCAGGCCTCCAGGGCTATCTTATGCCCTTAATTAAGGGCATATGTGTATTAGCTTATGCTCCATCTTCTTGGTAAAAGTTACTGAAGTGGTTGGGGGCTAGCATCAATGTGACATGCGTCACATGGCCACTCATGGCGCTGTGCATGCATGCTGCTTGCCTCAATGCCAGTCCTCTGAAAAGTTCTAGCTCCTGCTGGGTCCAAGCACCTCTGACTTAGACCCACTAGTGTAAATCAATGCTGAAGATATTCCTAGAAGGTCAAAACTTCATTTCTAATGCATGATCCATCGAGGACCCACCCATCTGACAGGATCTCCTGCCACTGTGCAGACACAAGAGATCTTGCCCCCACCTGAGTCCCCGGGAGGTGTGGAGAGCGGCGAAGGGAGTCTTAAGGTGGCAGGGGCTATGGGGCACTGCCAGCAACTGGATCTTTAAGGGTTTTAAATGGGCACCCGAGGCTTGTAGGCAGAGGCCCCAGTGGCAGATCGACGCTGTACAAGGGAGGAACGGGAACTTTTGCAAAAAGAACCACCACTATGTCAAGGTGAGGGCTGTGGAGTAAAGCACTTCAAGGAGCAAAAGTCATTTTGAAGACTGCAACTCTTTCATCATGAGCTCTACATTATGGCCAAATAATTTTTATCCATCAAAGGGCAAGTTAAGTACTGGCTGTTGAACATGAGTAGCAAAACCAGCAACACACAGCCATGAATATCAGTAAGGCAGATGACAGAAGTGAAGCTGCACAAGCAGAAGTATCAGCGATGCGGCATGTGGAATGCAGTAAATCTGTACACAACACACTCCTTGACTTCGGTCTTAGCAGCATCTTCGAGTAATTTATCCACCAAAGTAGATAAAGACTTCAACAAATTATTCTGATATTTAATCATACAAGCATGGTAATGGGCAATATGGAGAAACAGTGAGGCATAGGTGTAAGTCTATTCTTTTCTGGAGTTAAACAGCTCATATGATGGGGAGCCGGGGTCCTATCATGAGCACTTATAATGACCGAGTCAAGCGCTTTCCTCAGTTGATCGGTACCAGCAATAGAAAAGTAATAGTGTGCTGCATAAGACTAACATTTACTGTGTGCTTACAGGCATAGGCGATGTCCCATGGGTTAGCCTATCATATGCATCATCGGCGGGTGACAGGTCAAATCAACACATACAACTAAGCACGGTCATTACAGCACTGTCAAAATCACATAATGAAACAAAGCATAATGAAAGAAACAGCTTGTTCCTTAAACCACATAACAGACTGAACAGCCATTAGGGTGCAGCTATGACTCACGGGCTCATTTTGAAAATCGGAGGTCACTAAGGTCCAACTGCTCCTGTTCATATATTGTGCTCATTGACTAATGTAAATCATATCTTTACACTGGTTGAGCCCTAGTAACCTCAGCTGTAGATATCTAGCATTAGGGAAACATATGTATAATCTTACGGTTCCATGTCTGGTTTCAGAGTAATGCCTGCAGATTTATTTGTCCTTTATACTACCGTCGATGGATATCTGCAGCTGAGGTCACTAGGGGTTACCAGTGTACAGATATGATCATGGAAAAGGATATGGTGCATAATACAACAAGGAACCATGGGGGTGGGATGGACACTGGATATTAATAAAGGAATGCGAAAGTACAGTTACGTAGAACTTACTGCAGCAGTAGATCTTGAGAGGGCTCTTGCAGTAGGTAATTACATATAGGACTGGCATGCTGCGGCGCAGGACCCGGAAAAATTTCTAGCTAGCAGGTCCTGGCGAGGACCACCCCCGTCAGGTGACGGCGTTCACGACGTCAGTATAAAAGGCGGTTCACGGACACCCGCCTTCCAGTTCTTTCCCGCCACAGGCCCGGACGAGAGAGAAGCAGATGTTTCCATTCCTGGAAAAAGAGCTAAAAAGCCTAGGGGATGGAGGGCGGAAGGTAACCTACTGCAAGAGCCTCTCTCAAGATCTACTGTTACGTAAGTTCTTATGTAACTGTACTATCTTACTTTGAGAGGGCTCTTGCAGGTAATTACATACAGGACTGAATCTCAAGCAGTGTGGAACAAATAAAAGGCACCGGGAGGAGGAAGTACTCCAGAAAGTAGCAGTAGCCTTGCAAGCCTCACAGAGAGGAGGCCTTGCAAAACAGCTAACTCCGGCCTGCCTCTACGGAGTGTAATGTCCAAACTGTAGTGTTTCTCAGAAGGTATGGACGGAAGTCCAGGTAGTGGCGCACAGATGTCTGCCGCAGACACATTCTGAAACAAGCCGCAGAGGCCGCTACTCCATGAAAGTGGAGTGACCTCTGACTTGACCCGAAGGGTCTTGTTGTACTTGTCATAACAAAAAGTGATGCAATGAGTCAACCACTCGACAGGCATTGCTTGGAAACAGCATTGCCTTCCCTTTGTGAGCAAAAGAGACAAACAACCGATCAGTCTTTCTGAGATCCTTTGTCCTGTTGGTGTAGTATCTCAGAATCGGTGAACATCCATGATATGGAGTAAATATTCCCTTGGTTGGAGTACTGTGTGAAAAAGGCGGTAACTCTATGGACTGATTTAAGGTAGACTCTGCTACCACTTTAGGTAGAAACTTAGGGTTCATGCGAAGAGCCACTGTTCTTTGTGAAAAAATCAAATAGGGATTTTACACATAGGGCCTGGAGCTCAGAGAAATTCTTGGCGGAAAGTAATGGCCACCAAGAAGAGCCGCCTTCCACTAAAGAAACTTCAGATCTGCGTTGCCGTGAGGTTCAAGGAGGAAGGGTAAGTTTCTCGAGAACAAAGTTCAAATCCCAAGGGGAGTAGGAGTTTGGATGGGGGCCTCAGATGAAGGACCCTCTAAGAAAGGTCTTAGAGACCTCTAATTGGCAACAGCTTTATCTGCGAAAGGAACATGGTAGGCTGAAATAGCAGCCATGTGCACTTTCAAGGAGGAATGACTGAGACCCAGGTTGAAGAGATGACGTAAATATTCTAGTAGAATGGCCACTGAACAGGAGAAAGGCTCCACGCTCCTAGAGGCGGCCCAAATAGAAAATCTCTTCCATTTCATGGCATAAGTGGACCTAGTGGAGGGTTTTCTAGCCTCCATCAGAATCTCAGCCACTTTTGGAGAGACACCAAACGAGATTGAGCTAGGTCTGCAGGAGCCATGCATGAAGTTGCAGGGACTTGAGGCCCGGATGGACCAGGGTCCCCTGATCCTGGGTCAGCAAACCTCGAGATAAAGGAAGAGGAAGAGGAGCAACCTCTGAGTATTGCTGTGAAGAGAGAACCAGATTTGCCTGGGCCAGAAAGGAGCGATCAGAATCATTCCGCGCCTTCTGTGGTTAGTTTCTGCAATATCTGAGGGACCAGAGGAATTGGGGAAAAGCATGAGGCGAATCTGCCCTTCCAGTCTAGAGACAGGCGTCGCTCAGAAGCGCCTCGCTCTGGAGCGAGGCGAGCAAGGTGGGAAGTTTTGCGTTTTGGGAAGAGGCGAACAGGTCTACCTCTGCAGTCCCCAAAGCTGAAAGATATCAGCTCTAGCATCTTTTGGTCCAATTCCCACTCATGTGGCAGGGCAGAGGAGCGGCTTAGCTTGTCTGCCAGGGTATTGTTGACTCCTGGAACATGAATCGCAGTGAGGTGAAGGTTGTGTTGAGTTGCCCAGTCCCAAACCCTCATTGCTTCCCTGCATAGAGGGTAGGATCGAGAATCCCTCCTGCTTGTTGATGTACCACACCATACACATGTTGTCCATCTGGACGGCTAGGTGACCGGAAGAATGTATTGGTGAAGGGCTTGGAGAGCATATAGTACTGCTCAAGCTTGAGCACATTGATGTGGAGAGCTAGTTCCAATCTGGACCATAAGCCCTGGGTTCGGTGAGGACCCAGATGGGCTCCCCAACATTAGCCTGATCGTCTGTGGTCAGAGTCTGGGAGGGGAGGATGACAGAGGGACCACGAAACAGGTTCTCTCGAACCATCCACCATTGCAAGTCTCGTGCCATCGGCGAGGAGATCAGAACTAGATGATCTAGGTCGCTACAAGTTGATCCCACTGGGAGCGAAGAGTCCAGTGAGAGATCCTCATGTGGAGTCGAGCTCGGGGACCGCCGAATAGTGGTCGCCATGAGCCCCAGGAGAGGAGAACCGACTCACGGAACCCTCCTGTGTTCTGATAGCAAGGATATCTGGAACTGAAGAGAGCCGCCCTGTCCTGAGGCAGGAAGGCCTTGCTCACTCATCGTGTCGAGGATAGCCCGATGAACTGTAGTCTCTGGGAGGGATCCAGATGAGACTTGGAATAGTTGATGGTAATACCCAGGCAAGTAAAAACCTGCTGGGTGAGGGAGAAAATGCAGGAGCTCCTCCCTGGACGAGGCCGCCAGGAGCCAGTCGTCCAGGTAAGGGAACACCTGTACTCCATCAGACGCAGGGTGGGCTGCTACCACAGCCAGGCATTTGGTAAACACTGGGTGCCAAGGAAAGACCAAACGGGAGCGCCTGAATTGGTAATGGTCCCCTGAAATGCAAACCAAGATACTTGGTGAGAAGGGCGAATTAGATGTGCAGATATGCATCCTGCATATCCAGCGCACAAAGCCATTGACCCGGCCGAAGGAGGGGCAGAAGGGTCTGCAGAGAGAGCATCGTGAACCTTTTGTATTCCACGAAAGGTTCAAGGAGCTGAGAATGAGCCTGAGATCTCCTGTCTTCTTTGGGACCAGGAAGAAATGTGAATAGTAACCCGTCCCTTGAAGATGAAGGGAACGGGTTCTATAGCCCTCTTCATGAGGAGGGCAGAAATTTCTTCCCGGACCAAGGAAGATGATCCTCGTGGGGCGACTTCAGAGGTGGGTGGCGGGTGGTTTCTGTAGAAACTCTATGGAGTGCCCTCCGCTATAAGCTGGAGCACCCAAGAACCCTTGCTATCCTCCCAACCCGGAAGGTGGAGGAGAACCTCCCTCCTACCGTTCCTCCGGTGTCCGGGCGGTGGGAAGGGAGGAAGTCAGGTGGTGTGGGGCAGCGCTGCAGCTGGGGCACCGCTGCTTTTTAGGCGGGGGCCTGGCAGCTGCAGCAGCCCGACGTTTGGTGGCCCGCCTTCCTTGGGGTTTCGCTTGGTTGACTGCGTCTGCGAAAAGGCGCGGCTGGGTGATGGGGACGTACATGGAATCCACGGATTTCAGAGCCGCCCCTATCTCCTGCAAGTCGGTGATGATGTCCTTGGCAGCACCACCGAAAAGCACCGAACCCCTGAAAGGTGCTCTGGATCGCGGATTGCACCTCTGGGACCAAACCTGACACGCTGAGCCAGGCATGCTGCCAGACTCACGGCAAAAGCGGAGCTCCACCGGCAGTGTCCACTGCACTGTATGTCGTCCACAGAATGTGGTGACTGGCCAAACGAGCAGAACGGACTAGATCGGCTAACTCCTGCTTGACTAGAGAGTCAAGTAAGGAGTCAATCTTAGATTCCGCCCGGGTAAGGATGTCCTTCTGGTAATCCCCCATATGGGCGATGTAATTCAGGGCCGAATTCCCAGTGTGGAAGAGGCATAAATCTTTCTTCCATACTGGTCCAGGAGGCGAGATTCCTTATCCGGAGGAGACCAGCTTAGATGTTTGGGTGCGCTGACGGCCGTGAGAGGTGCTAATCACGACCGAATCTGCACGAGGGTGGGAGTCCAGATAGTCTACACCCTCTGGAGCCTGGTATAGCCTGTTAGACTTCCTAGGAAGTGGGGCTAACGCCAACGGTTGTTTTCAAATCGTGGAAACAAGGTGGGCGTAAGGCTCGTTCAGGGTGGCACTAAAGTTGGGGCTGTCAGGGCAGGTCCAGATGTTCGCGAGTTGAGTCGCTGAGGATCTGGTTCCAAGGAGCACCACTGATGAACTTCCTGGATTATTCTGAGCAACTCCGTGAAGGAAGGATCCTCGGAGGAGACTTGGAGGGTCCTCGGCGGGAATTAGATGGAAGTGAGGCATCATCTCTCTCGGAGCATCCTTCAGAAGAGTCCGAGGAATCGAGAGGAAGAAGAATCAGAAGCAGAATAAGACTCCCTAACATGGCTGGGGGCAGGAGCGGGTTCTGGGGGGTACCATGGACGCATGTCCTGCCCTCGGGATCAGAGGGAAGGGCCCTGGAGTCTGAGGCGGTGAGGAGTGTGCCGCTTGACGTGACGGGAGCCGGGGCGGCACCGTCAAGGTGGCTCTCTACCTCCTTGGTGAGCTAAGCCTGGCCTCAGCCCACCAGGAAGCCAGAGTCTCCTGCAGATCCACCGGCAGCCGTGGGGCAGTGGAGGAGGAGGAGGGAAAGGCATACGGTTGTACCCATAAAGGCGGTATCAAACCCGGTTGTGGGAAAACCGGCGCAGTAATGTGCGCGTCGGAGGAACCAGCATTGGGTACTGCGGCGCTGGATACTGCGGTCCTGGGTACGACAGCGGATAAGACGGGCGGTACCGGGGCGCGGAGGAGCTGCCGGAGCAGACAGCCCGGATGGTGGCCCCACGGAGGATCAACATTGAGAGGCCGGAGGAGCAGGGCCCGATGGAAGGGAATATCCCATGACGGTGTCGGGCGGGCCTGCATCAGGGCCAGCGTCCAGGGGCCAGCATCAAATCTGGTTCCTTTGGAGGAGGGTCTGATGGAGGTGAAGATCCCCTGCATCGCCCGGGATGGGGAAAATCCCGGGTCAGGCTGGGGTGACTCGGACTCCTGGGCGGCAGCGAAGGCTGCGGGGAACCAAATACGGCCAGGCGTGGGAGGTCCGTCGTGAGTTCCGTCGCCAGGCGCCGTCAGGGCGGCGTGCAGCAGGGGCTAGTTACGGCGGGCGCCGGGAGCGCGTCCGTCTTATGGGGTCCCTCATTGGAGGGGCCGAGGTGGAGGCGGCCTGGTCCGAAGGGGCGTGGTCGTCGCCGCCCGAAGGGTCGGGCGTCTTCTCGACCCTCTCGGCGGACATTGGAGGGCGACGTCCGACTTATGGAGTCGCCAGCGCCAGTAGGCCGCAAGCCTGCGGCTGAACCGAGGCGAGCCTCCTTTGCCGGGCGCCCGCAAGGAGCCCGCTGAGCCAGGCAGGGTGGGCTGGCGCCTCCTCCAAACCCTTGGAGGCTGCCGTCGGATGGTCCCCGGAGGGATGTTACCTGGGCTGCGACTCCGGCGGAGTCGCGGAAGAAGGCCTTCTCCCGGTGCTTCACCTTGTCCCGCTTTTGCGATGTCCTTCTGGAGAAGGCGCCTGCCTCAGCTTCTTCAACTCTTTCTCCATCGAATACATCTTTTTCTTGAGAAGATGGGCTTCCAGGGACTGTGGCGTTGTTTGGGTAGCAGCGTTGAAGTTGAAACAATGCTGGCACTTGTCGACCGGGTGGTCGGGGCCTGAGCAGAAAAGGCAGAGGAATGGCCGTCCTTGTGTAGCAGTTAGGCGCTGCACAGTCGCACTTGTTTTTTGTGCTCGGAGGGTGTGGGGGCGACATACACGGACGATGACCTGGCGAAGAAAAAAAATAAATTTAATTTCGGTAAAACCGACGAAGAGTTAGGGCTGAAAACACGAACTTTCCATAAGGCCTACTGCGAGCTAACAGTGGGAAAGAACTGGAAAGGCGGCGTCGGGACCGCCTTTATACCGGCGTCATATGGCGGCCGTCACCTGACGTGAGGCGGTCCCTCGCCAGGAACTGCTAGCTAGAAATTTTTCAGGGGTCCTGCCCGCCGGCGCCAGTCCTATATGTAATTACTCACTGCAAGAGCCTCTAAGTAAGATCTCCAGTTCTTTCAGAGCCACGGCTCATGCCTCTCAACCTCCAAACCAACCAGTGTGCAACAAGTGGCCAAAATTTGGGAGATTCTGAATGTGCAGTACTCACTCTAGGTTTTATTATTCTCCCTTCCAGTCTCTGAATCGTTTCCAGGCTTTCCAGGCAAAACATCAAGCACTGTGATGCAACAGACTGATTTTTATAGCTGAAATGTTAAATGTTCCATGCAGCGTATAACCCGGAGAGATGTGCTGCAGGTGTCAAATGTACTAACTTTGGTTTATTTTCCATTCTGGAGTGTAGCTAATTTTGCTTATGACATTTTGCTAGGTGGAGTTGACTTCTGTTTAGGTCAGATCTAATTGGGTCCCTAGTATGAAACATTAGTGTGGTAACCCTGAATACTTTTTCACTACTATGTAAATAGTGTAATTTATTTTAAGTTTATTTATTTTATTATAGATGTGGAGCACTCCTGACCAATTGAGCGCTCCTTTCCCTGCGTGTGAGGCACTCTTATTCTGTGAAGAGCGTCTCATGCGGAGATGCCCTGAAACGGACACATTCTGGGAACATTTTTTTTTGTAATGTGTTACTGATCGCGTTCGATCAATAATATATTATACGTCCTCTGTTGCCACTTGTTGCTGAAAATGAGTAGTTTCATACATAGATACATAGACAGTGTCGGCAGATAAGGACCTATGGCCCACCCAGTCTGCCCATTTAAGTTTGTAAGTTCAGTTTATGTTTTCCAGGAAGTCTGCCCCTTACCCTGACCTCCAGAATTCCTTTATGTCTATCCCATGCATTCTTAAATCCGTGATTGTTTCAGCCCCACCACTTCCTCTGGCAGGGTGTTCCACTTGTCCACCACCCGTTCTGTGAAGAAATTCTTCCTCACGTTTCCTCTGAATCGTCCTCCCTCCAACTTCATCCCATGCCCTCTAGTCCTGGAACATCTTTTCGCTAAAAATAGTGCATTCCTGCACCCTGTTCCTCCCTGTAAGATACTTATGTCTCTATCATATCCCTCTCCCTCCTCTCCTCCAGGGAGTACATGTTCAGTACCTTCAACCTGTCCTCATAGGACTTGTGATGCAATCCATGCACCATCTGTTCTCGCTCAGCTGAAGGGCGTGAAACCACTCATTTTCAGCAACAAGTGGCTCCGGGGATGTATTAACACATATATTTATTTTAAGAATAACAGTGATCACACACATGGATTATATGCCAGAGTTCTGCATGAACTTAGTCAATGCGCTGCTTTGACAGTGAAACTGTACGTGAGACGCTGCTTTCACAATGCGCAGTTTATCTATGCGGAAAATAGACTACATTGTTGTTGACCGAGATGTTTTCTTCCGCGGAGTTGACATGGAACCTCGTCAGAGGGCTGGCCGCAGGGGACACTGGGAGCAGTTGCCAGTAATGATCAGCATGGGGTCGTGGGTTCAACCAGATATATCAAAGTATTTCATTCAAGTAAGCTGCTAAAAAATCTATTGCTACTGCGATTTTGTTATCGGTTTTCTCCTGGGGAGCTGAGAGTTCCCTTTAAAACTACCTTTCTTTCCATTGTAAACTCTGCATCTGGCCCATTGTTCTCTGTGTTCTAGCTCCTTCCAGATTTTGAGGGAAATAACATGTTCTAAGTGGAAACAAATATGTAATACCTGGGTTTCTGGGTTTTTTTCCATACAAATTCAGCTGCTGTTCAAGAACATACTACCATCGATCAGATGTCAGGAAGGTATAATACCATGATCTGACATCAGATCGCTAGTAATATAGTCACGACTTAAAATATTTGAAATTGTGCTTGTGTACCTGTCAAACACCGCCTGTTGGATTCATGCCAAAAATTGTGCTGTCTCCAGTCATGGCCAGTATGCTGTAAGACACTGACAATGAGTAATTAATTCAAACTACTGTGTTTAAAAAAAATGTCCACAGTGCCAGCTTCCTAATAATCCTTTAGAGTTTGGGATGTTTAGAGGGCCCATTTATTTGCCCAACTTAGCTTTGTTTCAAACTGATGTGTCGGAAGATATTTTTTAAAAACTTTAAGCAAAAAAGATCAGTCTTTCGGTGAGGTCTGCTTTCAGTAAGCAAGTAATTCAATCTGGACAGTGAGTAATTAACTTGAAACAAGTGACCCTGTTAAAAAATATATAAACTGTCCCAGTGTTTTGAGCATCCATTTATTTGCCAATTTATTTGAAAACTGATGCTTCTTGAGGGGGCACTGTGAAGCCTGAGAAAGACGGATGCCTAAGACTGCAGCTCTATCTGTTACACACATACCTCTCAACCTCCTGCCCTCATAAATTAGGGACAAGGCTTAAAAAATCAGGGACAAAGGACCAAAATCAGGGACACATCTTCAAAATTGGTGATATACACTCAAGAAACTAGTAGAATAAGGGACTTAGTGTAAAATACATTTTCTAAGGAAGAACAAGTCTGTAACTTTAATGTTTGACATTATTTTGTGATTACAGTCCCCACTGTTTGGTCACAGAAACACAATTTTAGGAGGGACAGAGTAAAACTTTGAGTCAAAATCAGGGATGTCCCTGAAAATCGGGACAGTTGAGAGGTATGGTTACACAATTTGGAAAGAATTTTACTGCACAGATCTATACCTATAAATTACAAAGATTGGTGGTGGATGCCTTCTAGAGGAAAATGGGCAAAAAGAACAAGTACCAAAGGCACAAAACCAAAATCGCAAGTGGAGTCCCAGCCACGAGGCCAGCATGGGGAAACCGCCAGATTTAATGTCAGAAGCCAGAGGAAACTTTACAGTCTCCAGGAGTAAAGATCAATCATCTCATACAGATAGTGTCAGGACTAGAGGACAAATCTGACTCTCTTACCAACAAGGTGGTGCGTACTTGAAATCACGATGGACACCTTACAATCTTCTATGGTGGATGCAGAAAAGCTAGCTGATTCTGTTCTGGGAACAACGGTCACATTAACTAAAGAAACGTACATCTCAGAGCACGCTTGGAAGCTCTTGAAAATTAAGTGAGATCAGCGAATATCCTGGCTGATTGGATTGCTGGAAGCAGGCGAGGAGGCCATCTTATACTGTTTTGCTGGACTGGCTCAATTACCACTTGGGAGAGGCAATTGCCAGTCACCGATACACATTCAGAAGGCATATCAGGTGACCAGACAATCAGGAGGCTCCATGAGCCATTGTGATGGTGACAGGCGGCATGGGCAGTAGGGACTTCCTTTGGCCTTGGCCTGTCAGAAGGGCCCTTAATTACATGTAGGACAAACTGAGAGAATGTACCCGATTTGAGTTATGCCACAAGACAGTAAAAGAAAGCGTTTCAACGAGTACGAACCATGCTCAGAGAGACTAAGATCTTCCACGGAATCATTTTCCAGCCAGATTACGGACTGTTCACTCTGGGAAGGTATTTATTTCCACCGACCCTACTGATGCGTTGAAATGGGCCCAGAAAAGCACAGTTCGACGCACCTGCAGAACACCAAGAATCCCCATCAGATGACGAACCTACTTGAAAGTGGACTATGGAGCTTTAAACCCACTTATGGGCTGCTATGGTGGGTAAGTGGCTTGTCCCGGGTAAGGCTTTTTGCAGCAGTGTTGTATGTTAAATTGTTAATCACTTGCCGTTGCCTGGGGTGGCCTTCCGCCATGCTCTACACGACATCTACTGTCCTCGTTGAAAATGTTAAATGTTAGCTAATGGTAATAGGTTGTTTTTCTTCCTATTTCGAGCTTCAGAATAGAGCTCTCTTTATGGCTCAGGTTGTTTCTCTTTACTCTGGTTGAGTATGCTAGGTAGTACTTACCAACTATGAAAGAGCATGGTATAAGTCTACTTCCCTCCCCATGTGGAGTAGGAGAACACTAAGAATTATATCTCTGATACTGGACTTTGAATATACATCCAAGCAACTCATGGGCCCTTTAACACAGCAATTGATATGCCTTTGTTTTTAAAAGAGTTTTGTATCACCTAGCTCCCCCCACCAAAGCTGTATCTATATTGCACATACGACAACAAACTGCATGTATTAAGAGGTGGCGTCCTCAATGTTTACTCGTAACATGAATGTGCAGTGTTTGATGCATTACTTGTGTATGCATTTAATGTAAAACAATAAACATAAATTAAAAAAAGAAAACTGATGCTTCTTTTTTTTTTTTTCTTTCTTTATCCCTCCTACTTTCTGCCACTGATCACTCTGTCTCGGAGCTCCTCGTAGGTCCCAATCTGCAGCTCCCGAGTGGTTGCCCCTAGAGTACTAACACTGCCTACATACCTGTAGAGCCTCGGATTACCCTCTGGGCAGGCGGGAGATCCCCATATCTCCTCCTGAACAAAGACTGGGGCGCGTACCCGAGTCTGCTCTCTTGGGTGCTGCCTTGGGACCCGATGCTAAGGCTCGTTGCCTAGACCAGGGCAGGATTTTCCTGATGTTCTGGTGCATCCCCTAATGTCGACGTGCAATGGGGACAAGGCTGCCGACACGCATGGAGGCTGCGTCGAAGCCAGTCCCCTACCAGCGTCTACCTGTCGTGGAACATCTCCCCTTCTGCACCGACCGCCTGAGGTTCCCCAATAGGTGGCGGTAATGCAGCGGAGAAGTCACGGTACCCCTCCCAGAGAAGGAGAGCTGCCATTGGGCACTCAATCCTTCTCCCTCCCCACCGACCCCGTTGACCCGAGTCCGCTCCCAAACCCGGTCGCCGTGTGGTGCGTAGGTGTGGCGCCCAGCGCCTCAACCCTCAGTGCCACTGGGCCGCAAACTGATGCTCTTAAAAGAAACTGTAGGCATCAGGTCAGCATGCAAGTAGCATTACATCAAACCTGTCAGTGTGGTTGTGTTTGTGTTGGCAGTTTTGCAGTCTGGGATTTTGTTTGGGGGTGTGTGTGATCTGGACCACATGTGCCTGTGTAGTACAACAAAACAACAGATGGGTCTCTGTTATTGGACTGTAACTCCATCTTGGGATTCTAGTGCAGGCTTTCTCAACCTGGGCTATGTGGCTCGGGGGTCCACGAGTTTCACCAAGGAGTCCTCACCAAGTAAGGTACAAAAGAGTAAACACAGCAGTCCTCATAAATAACATTTTAGTATGCAAAATACTGTCCATTACATTCTTATTACGTTCTTCATACTGAATAAAGTGAAAACTGCTAACAATTATAGGGATCTTTGGAATGTCTGGTAATGGTCAGGGGTCCTGTGTCAGAAAGCTGAGAGCCCCTGTTCTACTAACACTATTAACCTCTGGAGCTATTGTCTTGAGGTTAACGATGCCGATAGAAAACCTTGCTGGAGTTACAGCCCATAGGAGATAGTGACCAGTCTGTTACTCTATTGTATCCCCTCAAAAATAAAATGACCATAGTAATATTGTTTCTTCCAAGGATCTCCTGGTAGGATTAGACATATGCAGTCAGCTCAGAATCTCTGACTGCCCAGAGCTCTGATGGGATGTGGAATGTATGCAAATCATGGAACTTAGAATGATGCATTCAAACTGCTGCCTCTAGGTAGACTATGTTCCATCTAACTGGCAGATTCAATTTTTGCAGATGAAAAACTCTAGACTATCCAAATTAAATAATTGTAAGTTAATGACCTTAATAACAATATCCTCCCCTTGGTAAAGAGGACAAGTTCCAAACAGGAAAAGAAGAACACTAAAAGGAGGCTAGGTACCCTAGTCATACTTGTGTGCATCAAAATATATAAAGTTAAGTCAGTGATTAATGGTAACATTAAGAACCCCCATAAAAGTATTGCTGAACCTATTCAGGTTATGTAGGGAGGTAGGCATGGGAGGTCTAACCTTATTAGTAGATCCCTTGGAAGAAACAATACTACTATGGTAAATATTTTTCCTTCAAACCCCAGGAATCTCCTAGTAGTATTAGATATATGCAAACTACCAAGCAGTGCCTTGGGAGGTGGGTACAGAATCTATTTAGGGAAAAGGTTATGCAATACTGCAATGCCAAACCTAGCTTCACTCCTGGACTGGGCTTTGTAAAGGTGTGAACTGTACTCCAGGTAGCTGTTTTACAGATTTGCAACAAGGGATGTCCCTGCAGCTGCCACAGAGGCTGCAGTTCCACAAGTGGAATGTGCCCTGAGGCCCTGTTGTAGCTGTTTCTTAGCCTTACTGTAGCAAAATGGATGCAGGATACTATCCAATGCTGTGACCCCTTTCCACTTCACCATAGATAATGAACAGTTGTGAGTGGGAATCCCTGAGTCTTTGTATGAGTGATGTAATAGCTGAGAGACCTTTTACATCCAAGCTATGAAGTTTCAATTCCCTGAACTGGACTTGGCTGTAAAAATACAGGAAGGGTGATGGACTAGTTCAAGTGAAACTCAGATACCACCTTTGGAAGGAATTTTCTGTTGGTCCTAAGGCCTACCTTGTCCTTGTGGAAAATAATGTAATTAGGGTCAGTGCAAAGAGCTTGGAGCTCGCACACTCTTCTTGCTGAAGTGACTGCCACCAGGAAAACAGTTTTCCATGTGACATATTTCAGGTCTGCCATAGCGACTGGCTCAAGGGAGGTTAGATGAGTTTGGCTATGCACAAATTCAGATCCCAAGGAGGGACTGGTTCCCTAATGGAGGGAAGATATGTGTCATTCCTTTGAAAAATGCCTAAAAATATGCTGGCTATTGTTCTCCGAGCACCTGCAGACAGATAAGCAGATACTGCTGCTAAGTGAACCCTAAGGGTTGCAGGTCTGAGGCCTAGAGCCTGCAGCCTGCAAGTGCACCAGATAATCAAGCAATGTAGATAAGCTTGTCTTAAAAGGATTGATTTGCTTAGGCATGTACCACATGGAAAATCTTTTCCATTTTGAAGCACAAGTCTTTCTTGTGGAAGTTTTCTTAGAAACTTTCAGTACTTTAAGCACCTCTTCTGACAAATTAAATTCAGAAAATTCTAGCCTCAAGAACCAAGCCTTCAGGTGAAGGCTCTCAAGGTTCGGAAAAACTATCTGACCCTGAACAGCTGTTGGGAGACTGTGTCTCTGGTGCAGATGAATTGGTTGCTTAGTGGCCAGGGTTAGCAACAGAGGTACCATGGCTGCCTGGCCCAGTCATGACAACCAGTATCATGGTTGCAGACTGACTCCTTAGCTTGATAAGGACTCTCGACACCAGTGGAAATGGAGAAAGCATAAAGAAATGTTCCTGTCAATCCAGTGCTAATGCCTCCATGGGCACTGTGCCCAAGGAGGGAGCCTGCAGCAATAAAAAGGAAGCTGGTGGTTTTCTGTTGAGGCAAACAGATCTATTTCTGGCAAGCCCCAATGTCTGAAAACTGTGTCCAACACTTGCCTGTTCAAAGCCCATCTGTGATGATCCTGCCTGTTTCTGCTGAGTGTCCTTCCCTGGAAGATGAATGGCAGACAGATGCATCTCCAGGGAATGAGCTAGAGACCAAATTTTCATGGCCTCTATGCAAAACCTTGAGGATCTTGTACCCCTTGCTTGCTGATGTACCACATAGTGGTTGTGTTGCCTGTCCTGACCTGGATCAACTGACCCCTCAATTGAGTAGCAAAGGCCTTGAGGGCAAGGAGGACTGCTCTCCACTCTAAAGGTTGATATGCAGCTTGGACTCCTTAGGTGACCAAATTCCATGGACTGTGAGGTCGCCTATGTGTGTCCCCCACCCTAGGGAGGAATCTGTTGTTAGAACCACAGTGTGGTACTGTTGCTGAAAAGGGATACCCTGCCTGAGGTTGTCCCTCTCTTTTCACCGCTGCAGAGCCAGTAATAGAGTTTTGTTACGGTACTAGCTTTGAAATGGGGTCCCTTCTTTGGGACAACAAGATCTGAGGAAATATTGCATATCCCTCATCTGAAACCTGGAGCCAGACACTACTGCAGCAGTTGAGGTCATGTGTCCTAGTAATGCTAGGAACTGTCTTGCAGTTCTGGGCTGACCCAAGGCAAAAGAATTTGCTAGGGTCAGTAGATTTGTCACTCTCCACTGTGGGAGAAAAACTTTTCCTGAATGGTATTCAGTTCTGCTCCAATGAATTCCAGTAACTGAACTGGTTCCATCTGAGATTTCTGAAGATTAATAAAGAAACCCAGGGACTCCAGGGTACTTTGAATCACCCTGATGTAATATTTTACCTGCTGATATGAGCCCTCTGCAACTAGCCGTCATCCAGATAAGGGAATACAATGATTTCCTGCCTTCTGAGGTAAGCTGCCACCACTGACAGGCACTTTGTGAATACCCATGGGGCAGAAGTGAGCCGAAGGGGAGTGCTGAGAACAGGTAATCACCTGAGGGTAGAGTGCTGAGAACTGGTAATGACCTGAGGGTAGAGAACCGTAGGTATTTTCTGTGACAAGGCCTGATTGGAATGTGAAAGTAAGCATCTTTCAGATCCAGAGATGCCTGCCAGTTTCCTTTCCTTAGTGAAGGAATAACTATGGCCAGTGTTACCATTTTGAACTGGGGCTTTGTCAAGTGTTTGTTTAGATATCTGAGATCCAGTACTGGCGCCAATCTCCATTTTCTTTTTGGTCAAGAAGTATCGGTACATGTCCGTTCCCCTTTGGGTAAGAGAGACTGGCTCTATTGCTCTGGCTTGCAGGAGCTTTTACTTCTAACTCTGGCAGAATAGTCTTTGCAGGGGTTGAAGGCGGGAAACTGCTGTGGCCCTGGAGTTTTGGAAACTGTCTGAACTGTAGACAGAAACCCTGACTCACTACCTCCAGGACCCAACTGTGTGGTAATATTTTCTCAGTATTTGAAGTAGTGAGCCAGCCTGCCCTCTACCGAAGGAGGGGTGGCAGCCTGTTTTGTGCAGTCAGTTACACCTCCTCGTGGGCATGAGAACCCCTTTCTGTCAAGACTGGGGTCTAGAAGCTGGACTGGCTCACCTGGAAGACTTCCTGGTCCTGTAGTACCCTCTGACCTGTGTATACTCTACAGGCATAAAGTATGGGGCATATGACCTGGGGTAGTACTCCACACCCTATCTCCCCTTCCTGTGGTCTAAAAAGTGGAGCTCTCTCTCTAGTAGAGTTACTCCTGTAGGAGGTTTTGTACTCTTCCATCTTTTCATGTATGCCTAGTTTTGTCACCAAAAGGAATTGTTTTGCAAAGGAAATCCATAGCCTTTAACTAAGTGTCTGGTGTAAGATTGGTTGATCTCAGCCAGAGCGAACCTGCTGACACTGACAGGGCCAACATTCTGGATGCAGAATCATTTGCATCCACAGCCATGTAAAACTGGTACTCGTGGCATCCAAAGCCATCCTGGCAATATCTGCCATGTCGTAGTGCCACATCACTGGAATTCTGTCGGTTAAAGCTAGCACAAATTCCACAGGGCTTTCTGGTATTGTGCAACATATGCCATGTAAGCTGCCTGTCGGAGAAGGGAAGGAGGAGCCTAACAAACCCTTCTTCCCCATAGTGTCAATTTTCTGGGATCTTTATCTGGATGATGAGATGCCAGAGTGCCTAGCCGTATCACAGGCAGCAGCCTGTATCACACTCTCATGATCTGGATGGGTATACAAATAATCAGCAGAAGCCCAATCCAGTTGATACTTTCTTTTCCATCTTCTTGTCCACTCCGAACAGAGGAAGGTGTCTGTAGGATTTTAAAAGTGGCCTTTTAAGGGAATTATGATTAGGAAGGGTCACCCTTTAGTAGGAACCAACCCCATCATATCCAGAAACAATGCCTCCTCTTCATCATCCATAGATTCCTGTGAGGGAGGCCCAAGGTGTCAGCCATTTGCCTGACAAATTAAAAATGGGATAAAAAATCCTAGTGTCCACGAGGAGAGGTATAAACTCATAATCTGGGGATACCTCAGGCTCAATGGGTTCCCTTAGATCCAGATACTCCTCTTCCTCCTCAGTGTACACTTCCTGGCCCTGGTCCATGGGAACTGGTGGTGGGATTTGAACTGGTGAACCCAATATGGAACCTGCAGTCTGTAAAGCCTAAATGACTTGCTGTGTTTTCTAATTTCCTCCACAGAGGGTATTTTATCTTTGTTTGCTGGAAGCTCCTTTGCTTTTTCAACAGTAGGCACAGCAACATGTTTTCTTCATGTTTCTTTTTGGTAGGCACAGACTCAGGAGCCTGCTCAGTAGTTCTTTTGTGTTTAGTATGTTCAGACCCCTTTTCAGAAATGTTGGGGTCTGAAGAGTCTTTAGAGGGTCTCTCCTTTGCTTTGGTGTGAAGCGAGCGACCCTCTTCAGTTTGCTTTAGTGATGCTGAGGTGGGAACAGAAACCATTCCCTCTAGTCTTTTGGCTCTGTTCTTAATAGTTTTAGAACAAAAGTACTGCACACTTCACAGTTAGAGAAAATATGACTGGGTCTCAAAACTCTAAACACAAATCGTGGCCATCAGCCTTAGCAAATATTTGGAGCACTTAATACAATTTTTAAAACCTGTGGGTCCAGTCTTCTTTTAGGTCTCTATCGACATGCCAAAATGTCAGCAGACCAAACAAAACTTCCCAGAATTGGTTGAAACACAAATTGCAGGACTTCTGGTAGCGTCACCAGCGATATGACCGCCTAGCTCTGAGGCTCTCCTTATCTTCTAGCAAAGATTCGACTTCACACAACCTTAAGATAAAAAATTTAAGAGAAATGTATAAATCGCACAGTGGAGGCAAGCCTGAGAAGAGATCTCAAACAAAAGTGCGAAATTACAACTCAATCCACTCAGATTGAGCCCAGCAAGTTCAACTGTCAGTGGGAAGATTCCCCTGCAAGTATGGCGGAGCGGACACAGAAACAGTATTGGAATCCCTTTCCTGAACAAGATTTGAAACTCTTCTGGCAGAAATAAAACAATCAAGGTCAGACACAAAGCGTGGGTTTGAATAACTACATAATGATATTATTAAACTAGAAACCGAATTACCACAATGGAGGAGAGAATTTCAACCACGAGGGACGACCTGATACACCTCTCTCAGGTGGTTGAACTCATCGCCCAACAACAAGATTGTTTACATGCTAAATGTCTAGATCTTGAAGCCAGATCCCGTCGAGACAATCTGCAAATTCACGTTTCGGAGGCAACTGAAACTGGCGACATGAGTGACTTCTTGGGAAACCTGCTGTGGCATGTACTTGATCTTCCACAGGCCTTCAATTTTAAAACTGAAAGGGTGCACGGGCCCTAGTACCCAAACCCATCTCAGCGACTGCAAGGCCCAACTCTATCGTGGCGAAGTTTTCCAGCTACAGTGATAAAGAAAAATCCTGAAGACAGCATGGAAACAACAAACAGTAGAATACAATGGAGTAAGATTGTTCTTTGATCAAGATTACCCACCTATCATACAACAACAACGGCTATCACGCCCTGTCCTGCACAAGCTGAAAGCAATAGGAGTCAGATTTCAGACACCTATCCCTCTCGTCTCCGGGTATACTGGGAATCGGGCACGAGATTTACCAAACATCAGAAGAAGCGTATCAAGTTCTGAAGAATAAAGGCCACGACATCCTGCCTGCAGCAAGACAAGTGAACCGACCCCTCGCACCCAAGCACAGTGGCAACCAGCATCAAGAAAGAAAACAAGAAAGCCGGAGAAACAGCGGCACGCACACCCTGCAAAACATAAAGCTAATGCTGCACAAACTCACCCACCATAGAGCAGTGAAGAGCAGGCAAGGAGAAAGCGGATGCCCTTGAGCGTAGAGACACTGCAGTGAGTCTGAGCGGCTTTTCACAACCCCTTCCTTACCACGATTCCCTGAGCTGAGTCGCACGCTGTTGCAGATCGAGGCTCTAAGTAGAGCCTATAAGCTTATCTTTTAGACCTCACGGTCGTCTGCGAAGAAGCACTACCTGTGGGCTCTACAGGGGAGGAATGATCGGGAAGATCTAGGTCTCCCAAGGAGTTTTGACATTCTACCTTCTCTCCGATCGTCAACAATAACGTTAGCATTGACATTAACATTGACATCTGAATCCTCATGTACTGAACAGCTAAGAAGGACTGCAAAGTAACATAGAATAAGGGGAGATGCATATTCTTCTTAACACTGTTATTACTTAGACCTCTAAAGTCACAGAGGTAATTCAGATTCCAAATTTTGCCTCTCCTTCTTTAATATTTAACTGCTCAGAGCTGTAAGGCTGGGAAATAGAGGATTTTGTTCTGAGATTACTTAAGCATGTATGAGATTGCTGGGGAGAGTCAGAGAGCCATTACCTATGTGTACATAGTAGATGATTCATCTGCCTTTTCTGATGCTCTTCTTCTGAGCATAACAGGGGTTACTGAGTTACCTGCTACCTTGATGGGTGGAAGTAATCTTAGGCACAACCCATATAGAGGGTATGACTGGTGATGACAGGCCAATACATCAGGCCAGGACCTGCTAGAATTAGAGTCCAAGAGGAGCGAGTCAGAGTACTGATCTCCTTTCCTCCAACATCAGGATATCTGTAACTTTCGAGCTTACAGGAACATGAGATTTTGTTCCTTTACCTTGGGGTCAATACATATATATATATATATATATATAGTTTACAACCTCAAGGTAAATTTACCAGTTAGTTTCATCTTGGGGGCTTTTAAAGTTACAGTCTCAAATTGAAGACTATATGTTTGTTGTTGTTTGTCTGTTGATCTTAAAACTTAAGGACATATACATAATATACCATTTTAGTGGAATACACAGATTGTGGCAAAAGAACTGGACTGCACAGAGGAGAACAAGGGCATGGGAAGGCAGCTTAAAATATTGAGACCTGGAAATGAAGTCTTAACACAAGCTAATCTATATAAACACCTAAATGGCAGATAAAACTACCATAAAAATCATTTCACATAATGTTAATGGATTGAATAATCCAATTAAAAGGTATAAGATCTTGACAGATATAAAAGCGACAAAAACCTTCATTTGTATTATTACAAAACTCATTTAAATAGGAGAACACCTAAAGCTGCATAAACTAGGATTTAGCCAAATAGCTGCAGCTTCATACAGGCAAAAAAGAGGCAGGGGCACTTGTATCCCGAGGCACTCAATTTCAAACAACTTCCACCTATTTGGACCCAGAGGGCCGTCTGGCGGTTCTCACTGAAAACTTGGAAGGATCACCTATCACCCTGGCCTCGAGCTACCTTCCACCAGGGGCCACGAAAGAAGTCACTCGACTTTTAACACAAAAATCGTGGAGCTCCAAGAGGAGGCTGATTGTGGGAGGGACCTCAATCAAATCTGGGAACAGGTGGACACATCTAGAATGTCAGTTTTAGGCAAAATCCAACCAGCAAAATGATCAGAGAACACTTGAGAACGCCTTCTGGGTGGATGCCTGGGCGTGAGAATCCGGGGAACAGAGAGTACACATTTTTCTCACCCTCATGGTTCGTACACCTGAATAGATTATTTATTAATATCAGGGAACACCAAAACCTGGTGATGGAATGCCACCACATCCCACCTACTCTCTCTGACCACTCTAAACTTCTGATGCAGATGGAGTGGAGCACTAAAAAGGCATACCCTGTGGAAATTTAATAATTATATGCTGAACCTGAAAGAGTTCACAGATATGGCTAAAACCCGACTCGAACAAATAATTCAGGAAAATAAAACTTCTGAAATACCACAAGTCACCCTCTGGGACACTATAAAAACTGTGTTCAGAGGAGATTGTATTAAATATGCAGCATATTTTAAAAGACAGCAAAATCAGCAGTTGGAAAATCTCAAGCCCAATTGCTTGATTTACAGAAACAACATGCAGCTGGAGATGTTCCATCTCCACAAACATACAAGAGGTTAAACAAAAGATCCAGAAACTGATTGATATTAAAACAGAGCATGCATTACAGCGCATCGTCAAGCGCTATTATGAAACTGGCCCATGGGCCACTCGCCTTTGGCTCACAGATGAGGCAACAAACCTCACAATCTACCATCACCCAGATTAGGGATCCTATCAGGCGATAGTACGAACACTGGAGGAATTATTGTCAAGCTTTAGAGCATTTTATCAGATCTTATAAACCCTGAAAAAGCCTCAAGTGACCACAGATTCAAAAGTACCTAGAGAAGCTTAGATTGCCAAGGTTATTGCAAGAATCCAGGGACTCTTTAGAGACACCTATACGATGATAGAACTAGAAACTGCTATTAAAAACTTAAACCAAAAAAATCCCTAGCCCAGACGGTACACCTCAGAATTTTTCAAGTTTTTAAAACAGAACTTAACTCCCATCTGCTGGAGACATGCAGAACAGCGCAATCAGGGAAGCCTTTCCAGACACCTGGAATTTCTTGAGTTATTTCCAGCATCCCAAAACCAGACAGAAACATTACACAATGCAAATTGTTCCGCCCTATTTCTGTCCTCAATATTGATTTATAAAATATATACATCTATCTTAGCAAGATGCCTGGAAAATGTATTACCCAAAACAGTTGCATTAGATCAGACTGGGTTCATCTCGGGAAGGCAGACATAGGACAATATTAAAGAACCCTGCACATATTATACCATGCTGCCCGGTCGAAGTCCTCTTTTGCTGATGAGCTTAGATGCGAGAAGGCCTTCCACCGGTAGCATGGAAGTTCCTGAACTGACCCTGAGCAAGTTTGGCTTCTCAGACTCTATCATTAAAGCAATAAATAGTATATACATAAATCCAAGGCTTACATAAAACTTAATGGATGTGTGTCTACCCGATATCTTTATATAGAAGGTACCAGGCAAGGTTGCCCCTCTCTCTCCCCTCCTCTCTGCCCTATACCTGGAACCGCTAGCCCAGAGGATACGTCAGGAGGAGGTGAGAGGCTGAAGCTCGGAGGAGAGACACATAAATTAGCATTATATCGGATGACCTGCTCATTTATCTTAAAGATCTGGAACATTCCCTAGAACCACTGTGGAACTGTTTAACAGAATTTAGTGAATTATCAGGATATAAAATAAACACTACTAAAACTGAGGTGCTACAACATCAATACACACCCTCAGAGGATACATAGGTCTTTTCCCTTTAAATGGAATCTTACTCATGTTAAATATCTGGGGTACACGCTAGTTTTGTGCAGACCAGCTTTTACATTCAACTTTATGCCAACCCTAGAAAAACTTAAAAAGACCTAGAGAATGGCCACCAACCCCTATCCCTGGTGCAAAGAATAGAGGCAATCAGGATGGTGCTACTTCCTAGGCTCTTGTACTTAAGCCAGACTATACCCCTGCTCATCCGGATTCATATTTTATGGCACTACACAGAAGAATCTCTCGCTTCCTGTGGGGCCCTGGGAGGCCGAGAATACGGTTCTCCGCTCTTCAGATCCCAAAGAAGGAAGGAGGTCTATCATTACCTAACCTGAAAACATACCATCAAGAAGCCCAATTAAGAACAATCATGTACTGGCTGGAGCACACTTATACAGCCAAGTGGAAAACTTTGGAACTGTGTGAAGGGGGCATAACAAACCTAAATTGTACCCTACTCACATAAAGAGGAGTACATACGTGAGAGGAAATGAATCCAGTATCACGGAGGCCACTCTAAACACTTGGCATAAAATCTTATTGGATAAGACCAAAGGATGGCGATATCTGCTGATGTCAGTACCTTATCTGGCAACATTTACTCCTGCCAGATGGGATAAAGGGTTTAAGAAATGGGAAGAGAAAAGCTGCATTTAATTTGGCATTTCCTGGAGGGAGGAGATCCAGGCTTTTCAAACCCTAGTTGCCAGATACAGGATTCCCTGGCAGGATAGATACTTCCAGATCAGAGCCTATATTAGATCTATTCAGACACAGCTACCACCTGGGAGAACACCACCTCCCCAGATTGCAGACATTTTCAAAACAGCAATAGAGGGAACCCCTAGAGACCATATAATCTCCATTCTATAAAATGCCCTGCTTACTTGGAGGAGACTCTACCAAGCTATAAAGAAAACATGGAGGAGGACTTGGGACTCCAAATACAGGATAAACAATGGAAATGGCAGCGCAGAGAATACACTGAGATTTCAGCCATAAGTTGGAAGGAGTTTGCATAGAAGGTATTTAGTAGATTTCTTAGGACACCAACAATTCAGGGAAATATCAGGGAGGGAGCCTTTGCTTGCTGGAGGAAATGTGGCTATTCTCCAGCAACAATGGGACATATCTTTTGGAGCTGTCCAAAGATTCAACAGTTTTATGTGGAGCTGCAGCAGACCCTACAATCCATAGTAGATCCAGAATTACGAATAACCCCATCATTATATTTTTTATGGAATACCCAAGAGGTTGCAGGGATCCCAATACAAGCAAATTCTTTAAAATTGCATGCTTAGCACAAAAACAATAACAAAAATTGGTTATCGCAAAGAGATGTTACTTTACAGATGTGCACGAAATCATGATCAATATATATAGGATGGAAGCTCTGACAGCAACCCTTAACAAAAACTCACCCAATTTGAAATAATATGGAGGAGATGGGTACTCTATATGGCAAATGAGTCTCTGGACTTCATCCCCTAATATATCCTAAACTAAAACTAAATACTGACCTCCCAGATCTTATTTTTCTATGGAACATATCAAAATCTGAATTTAACTAAAGTTGAAGTGAGCTGTGTATGGTAGGATCTGCTGCAAATCCTCCTCAGAGAAATGACAAACTGTAAACTTGAAGTTTCAAATAAGTAATAGATGAGTTCAAATTTAAATCTAACAAGAGCAATTTGATCAAAGGTGCTAAATGGAATATGAATTACGGGTTGAAAATCTGTCTACTCATTTTCAAATGTTATTTAACTGTAAACTAAATGTCCTTGGTTGTTTGTATATAGTCCATGTATGTTATCATAAGTTATGTAGATGTATGTATGTTTGTTATAAAAAATTTTTAAATAAAGTTAAAAAAACCACAAATTGCAGTTGTCAGTTCCTTGAAGAGAAAGGAACCGTAATTAAACAAAGATTTATTTTACTTAAATACAAAACACGATCGGTTCCTTGCTAGAAATGGGAACCACCTACAAATAACCACAAAATACTTTATAATATGCTAAACTCAAACTTTAAACTGAAAAGCTAGTGGTAAGACCTGCAAAAAAGAAAAAAAAAAGTTTAAAACTGAAAAACGAGTAAAATGCAGAGAACAAAATAGTGTAAAATACCACTTTTGAATGAAATAAACAGTCTTGCAGCAAAGTTGCTGTAAGCAGCTCTGAGGGCATCTAGCTGTCTGAGACGGAAGAATTGAATCTGGCAGTTAGATGGAACATTTGAATGTATCATTCTAAGTTCCAAGATTTACATACATTTCATGTTACATAAGAGCTCGGGGACAGTCGAAATTCTGAGCTGGCTGCATATGTCTAATACTACTGGGAGATTCCTGGGGTTTGCATAACATATTTCACCCAATGTATATATCTATGCATCCAAATGACTATGGTGAGTCCCTGAAGCAATAATACAGACTGACTGAGATGAAGCCTCCAGTGTGGTACTTGAGCTCACCACTTTCTGACCTTAAGGTGAGAGTGTTACCA
Organism: Neoceratodus forsteri; assembly: GCA_016271365.2. NCBI lineage: Eukaryota > Metazoa > Chordata > Ceratodontiformes > Ceratodontidae > Neoceratodus > Neoceratodus forsteri. Next base: position 242,205,961 of record CM057457.1, read on the forward strand.
CTAAGCCCCACTGACACTGCAGGCTGGGGACGTACATGCAGTCTAGAGGTGTGGGTTGCCTTTTGAGTATCATAATGTCTTGGCAGACTCTCGTGCAGTTAACAAGAGTTCCCTAGTACTGGGCGGGCTGTCTTGATGAAAGGTTACAGAACAGAAGCCTTACCTGAGGGTGGCTTTCCCCTGCACTTCCTGTGAGATCTGCAGTGACTTCCTATACATGCTCTCTGCCGCTTCAAGCTGCTGATTGGCTAAAAGATAGCGGGCATAGGAATCAAGGCACATCCCTAGTAACAGCCGAGTGTTTGCTTTCTCCTCCGCTATAAAGAGAAAGTGAGAGGGGAGGGAGGAGAAAGAGAAATTACAATCATTTATTTATTTCAAACATTTTACCATATAAAACATACTGACCTGATAACAGTTATGCAAATATACACAAGCAATACAGTACATCAAAATGAGCATAATCTTAAACAGTGTAGGGCAAAGAAGTACTGCAAGTGCATGTGATAGATTAAGAAGCTGAGCTTAGATAGGCAAAAAGAAATTAACCCTACCAAGCATAACATTTGTTGGAGGATAGCCAGGAGGTGGGGTCATGAACAGTTACAAGTGGGAGTAGAAAAGTCACAAAGGAGAGACATATGGGAGAAGGAGAAGAGACAGAGTGGATGGATGGGGAAGAGAGAATCAAAAAGCGATATGTGAAGGCTGCTTGATCAGCAGTAGGTTTCCTGGGTGGAATAGCAGGGGAATGGGAAACACTGCTGCGGAGAGTAGGAGGTATGTAGGGAGAGGATAGGAAGGAGGTAAGTTAGAAGGAACCAAGCCAGAATTTAGATATTAAGGAGGCATACTGGGAAAGGTGCCTGACATCAAGAGAGGGAGGGAGAGGGCAGAATAAAGTGAGATGTGTGGGCAACAAGGGGGACAGTCCAAAGAAAAATTATAAAAGGAGTGAAAGAGGGGTCCAGTCTGGCAAGTGAGGATTTGGAAGCTACACTTTCGTAGTCAAAGACAGGGTGTATCATCTTCAATACAGTCTCACAGCGGGCAGCAAGCGGAATACTTGCTTTGTTCCTCTGAGGTGCACCAAGCTTGGGGTAGCGCTAAGGTGGATAGCATCATGTGCAGAGAAATCAAGATGACAGTCCAGCCAGACCCAGATGTACTTAAAGGAGGTGACATCCTCAACTGCAATCAGTAATAAGTACTAAGTCCCACTACGTTGTGTGTTAGCCTCTCGGAAGAAGCTAGCACAGGGGCAGGGAACTAGCGGACAGATCAGGAGGACCTGCAAGAAGGGTAATGTGATCATGGAGGACTTCAACATGCTAGGAGTAGATTGGAGTACCCCAACAACCAGGAATAGAAGGAAGCAGGTACTGCTGGATGCCTTCCAGGACAGCTTCCTGATGCAAATAGTCAGTGAATCAATCGGGTTAGGGAATACCCTTGATCTTGTGCTGGCAAATGGGGAGTGAGGAACTGAGGGTGGAAGAACTGCTGGCGGGAGTGATCACCACTCAGCATGGTTCACACTGGATATGGGTAAGGAAGGAGTAGAATCTGGCACAAGGGTGCTGGACTTCAGGATGGCTGACTTCGGGAGGATGGAGGAAGTGATAAAAGGGTACCTGGTCAGAATTCAACCTAGTATGGGCACTAACCAGGGTGGGAGCTCATAAAGTTGGGGATAGTGGAGGCAACAGAACCTGCAGCAAGGCCCAGAGCAAGAAGACTAGGGCATAGAAACCTAGCTGGGTAAGCAAGGAGGTCAAGAAAAGGTAAGGAGGAAAACAGCTGCCTTTAGGAGGTACAAAATAAAACAGGGAGGGAGGACAGGGAGGAGCACCTGAAGGGATCAAAGGAGGTGACAAGGGCAGCCAAGGCATCTAAGGAGCTCAGGCTGGCACTGGGCATTAAGGAGGAGAAGGGTTTCTTCAGGTACATCAGGGACAAAAGCTGTGAGGATCATATAGTAAGGATTAGGAAGGGGGTGGAAGGGGTGATAAGGCAGAAGCTGCTAAACAATTACTTCTGCTCGGTATTTACTAAGAAGAAGAGGGGTGATACCAAGGGGGTGGGAAGGCATGAATGGAGGGGAGGGATGACAGGCAGGAAGTCATGAAGGACAGGGTTCTGGAGGTTTGAGGGCACTGAGGGTGGACAATGCACCAGGCTCAGATGGCATCCACCCGGGGTACTGAAGGAGCTGACAGAGGTCCTGGAGGGACCTTTGGCAGACCTATTCAATGCCTCACTAAACTCAGGTGTGTACCTCAGGATTGGAGGATGGCTAATGTGGTGCCCCTCCACAAGAGCGGCCCAAGGATGAACTGGGGAGCTACAGACTGGTGAGCCTCTCATCCATCGTGGGTAAGCTGATCGAGACTATCCTGAAGGAGAGGCTGGTGTCCCTCCTGGAGGTCAAGGGCTACAGGACAGCAGCAGCAGCAGCTTCATCAGTGGCAGATCCTGCCAAACCAACCTGGTGGAGTTCAATGACTGGGTAACCAGGCAACTGGATGTCCTGTACTGGGACTTCAGTAAGGCATTCGACTCGGTGCTGCATGGGAGGCCGAGAAGTAAGTTAGAAGGCATGGGGCAGGTGCAAAGCTGGTGAGATGGGTAGGAATTGGCTTCAGGGAAGGCAACAGAGGCGGGAGCTCTCACCCCAAGGGCAGTGACGGGGTGTTCTGGATGGCTCAGTGTTGGGACCAGTGTTGTTTGGGAGATTCATTGCAGACATATCATTGGGCATCAAGAGCAAGATCAGTCTGTTTGCTGACGACACCAAGATGGGAGCAGTGGTGGATGACCTAGGGGATGGCAGGGGTTGCAGGATGATCTGGCAAAGCTGGAAACCTGGTCGGACACCTGGCAACTGGGGCTCAATGCCAAAAGTGCAAGGTACTGCATTTTGGGGCAAAAACCAAGGAGGAGTTACCAGCTGGGGGTGCAGCTAGCTGAGACAGAGAAGGAGAAGGATCTGGGGGTGCTCATTACGGGGTCAATGAACAACTCCGGCATAATGTGGGAAGGCAGCTGCAAGGGCAGCAAAATGCAGGTTGCACTGCAAGGGTATATCCTCAGTGGGGGAGGTGATTCTGCCACTGTAGAGATCATTAGTTAGATTGCACCTGGAGTACTGCGTGCAGTACTGCGCCCATATCTGAAGAGGGACATTAGTTACTGGAGGGGTGTTGTGCAGGATGACAAAGATGATCCAGGGGCGGGGGACTTACCATATGAAAGGAGGCTGAGGGAGTTGAACATGTACTCGCTGAAGAAGAGGAGGGACGGGGATATGATTGAAACCTTCAAATACATGAAAGGAATAAACAAGACAGGTATGGAGGGCTGTTCAAAGTAAGGAGGGGAGGGACACCCAGGGCCATGGTATGAGAATGGAGGCAGGAAGGTTCAAGAGGAGATGAGGAGACACTTTCTTATGGAGAGGTGGTAGCTGGGTGGAATCGTTACTGGCAGAAGTGGTATCCAGTAGAACAATGGGCTGCTTCAGAGGGGCTAGGACAGGACAAAGGGAGGGTCAAGGAAGGGCAGCTGCAGAGATAAGAGGGACTAGCTTCACATTCATGCAGACTTGATAGACTACTCGCGTTATTCTACTGGCAAATTTCATATGTTGTAAGTTGCTGTCGGGGGAACCATCCCACTGGTGGAAATAATCTGCACCACCCACCAGTGGGAAGTGTTACACTCCAGTCGGTGGGTAATAAATCATGCAACCTCTGTTGGGTTACCACCTGCCCATGGGAAATAAACCACGCTACTAGGGCCACAAAGACGTGAGGACCAATAACTCAATCAAAGACATTCCCACTGGACTTCCAGTGACGTAGGCACCGCATATGGCCGCTTGAATCTAGAGCTCTGCTCGACCAGCGAGATCTAACACCATCCTGGCATCCAGAAGAAAACAGAGAGCTAAAAACCGCGCAAGGCAGACTGCATATGGCTACGCGACAAAAGCTAAGAGAATTTGAAGCACCAAGCTCTTCTAGAGACACCTTGCAACGGACTCTTAACTGGCAATCATCGGCAACCCAGCGCGCCACCAAAGCACAATGGCGATATGGAGCAATCCGGATGTGGGGAAAGCCCAAATTCACAATCACCTCAAAACAACTTTGTACACAGTTAAATAAAATTGGAGACACATTGCAGCGCATTGAGACAGCAGTGGCAGATACCAGGCGTGATCTCCTTATAGTTGAAAAACGGTGGGAGCGGTGGAGGCCTGTCTTGCGAGTATCGCAAAGAAACAGACTTGCATAACACTGCACTCCTAGATCTACATTACAGAGAAGTACAACTTAGTAGACAACTGGAGGAATTAGAAAACCGCCATCGGTAAATAACATAAGAATTCAAGGGCTCCCTGAAAAGCGGAATCAGGCGAAATGGTGTCATTTATGGAGAGCCTGTTGCAGGAGCTTCTGGGCTGGCCTAAGAGGAGCTGCTTGGTATTGTCGGGCTCACCGAGCACTGGCCCCCCAATAAACTCGGAAGTGCTAGGCCAAGGTCAATAATCCTTGCATTTCTGGACTTCGGGTAAAGGAACAAATTCTGAAAACAGCTTGGAGCCGTAAGGAGGTTATTTCAGGGACCAACGCCTGTACTTTGACCACGATTTTGCCCATCGACAACATTACAAAGACGCCTGATCCTGGCAGCAATGAAGACCCTGAAACAGAAAGGGCTTAAAGCACACCTGGAATATCCAGCTAAGCTCCGAGTGAAGACGGAAGAAGGGACAACTAGAAGATTTACGGACATCTTAGAGGCGAGAGAGTTCCTAGCAAACCATGGGATCAAAGTGGAAGAGTTGCAGGCACGTTTTCCAAGACAGGAGCTGGAGCTTCTAACATGGCAGTCGACTTCGGGAAAGGTTGGAGCTTCATAATACAAGTATTTGGCGAGGAGTACAAGATGCAGTTAGGCCTCGTCGGCTTTCACCGAGAAGGAGATATCGATGACAGAGTCTAGCAGGCAAGATTGGTCTAACAATGGAACAGGCTGATGACTGAATATACAAGACTGGCTCATATCTAAAGTTTATTGGTTTGTTGGTAAAAGTGATCCCGAAAAGCTCTTATTACTTAAAATACAGGAGGGATCTTAAATAAGTCAGAGATAATGTTGGAATTCTGGGGGCACCAGTTGGACACCACTAAATAGTTATGGCTGTTTATTCAATTGAATAAGCAAAGGCTCATTATTGGAAAGTGGTCAGTTTTTCCATTTAAGGCCAAAGTTTGATGCTACCCATAACAAACGGTATTCTATAATACACAGACGGGGTCACGCTGTGGCATAATAAAATAAAATAGGGGCATTGTGAATTGAGTTAGACAGTGAATGTTACACTTCCAGAATAAATCAAGGCAGAGAGACAGACGAGCTGTCTAGTGAAAGTAGTATGAATATGCCCAACCGAGCCACTGGTGTCTATTTTCCCTCCCCCACACCGAGGAGAATTGTATTCCGCTCCCTTTCTTTTCCTCCTTTTGTTTTAGTGGATGGGGTGGGGAGCAAGGGAGGAAAAAATACTGATTTTGCTGGGCAGAGTAGGCAGAAGATCAAGGTCCAGACACCTCACGAGTTGGGCCCTCGAGAGAGGTGACAGCTGAAACCTCAAGTCAAGCGGTTAAGCCTATTACCCTACTGACCACCGAGGAGTGGTCAGCTGGGAAGCACCCAGAGTAGTCTCCCCAGGGCCTCCCGCTATACCATTCATTACGGTGAGACCCAATTAGGGTTCCAAATCCCATGTTATTCCATCTAAAGAACCACCTTGAAGCACATAGCAGATTACAATATAAAATTGCACAACAGAACAGAATGATATCTGCTAATTTGTACATAGTTGAAATAATGGTTAAGAAGTTTGATATTTTTTATTGATTTTGAAAAGATGGAGTGTCGTCAAATAAATCTATAGTGAGGAAAGCACTCTGGGGTCAGACCAAACCTATTCACAGTCAAAAGAGTATGGCTGAAATCCAGAGAGTAACTTACAATGTAAAGGGATTGGGAAGCCCAATTAAAAGATCCAGGGTACTGAAAAGAATTGAGAGACCTGAGGACGGATATTGCCCTGCTTCAGGAGACCCACCTTACGCAGTTGGAGCATTCCAAGTTAAAAGATCCTGGGTAGGGCAAGTGTTTCCTCCTCTTATCAACCAACCACATAAAGGGGAGTAGCAATACTCATTAAACAGAATCTCCCTTTCAAGGAGATAGAGGTGAGGTCTGATCCCGAGGGCAGATACATATATGTGGAGGCAGATCTGGGGCTCATAGGTGTAGTATTCTGAACATATATGCCCCTAATGAGGAAAACCCCAGATCAACGTTCCTCACAAAAATGCTGTCAGATTTCCCAAGTTTGGATTCCGGTCTGAGGATAGTGGGAGGAGACTTAATACAATTCTCTGCCCTCGAACAGACAAGTCTGGGACACAGCTGGGTAGGCACCAAAGCTTCACCACTTTAAATAGACTCATGTACGAGCACGCATGACAGATGCCTGGAGATTTTTACATCCTACTGTGAGAGACTACTCTATATTCACCCAGGCACTCCAGCTATAGTAGGATTGATCTTTGTTGGTTCCCTACAAACTGGGCTTGGGCATTGAATTCAGCTAGGATAGGTAGTTTTACTCTGTCTGACCATGCCCCAGTTCTGCTGAAATTGTTATTGGAACACCAAACCGCTCTCTGCTTGGAAATTAAACCAAGCTTAATTAACAAAGAAGAATTTAAATCCATGGTCAGAGCAGAGATCAAACAATTCCAAGTATTAAACAAGCAGTAGGGAGACCCCACGAATATACTGGGATATGTTAAAAGCCTACCTTAGAGGTAAATTATTTCATATGCATCTATGGTTACAAGGACAGAAAAGAAGCTCAGAGGAAGCTAGAAAAATAATTTTTGAACTAGAAGCACAGCACAAACAACACAATCAAGAGGGAATAAAGAAAGAGTTGGATGCAGCCAGGAAAAGCTGTCCCAGCTGATAAACCAGCGAATAGAAGCTAACTGCCGATTTGCCAGGCAGCTTTACTATGAGAAAGGTAATAGGGCAGGGAAACTGCTAGCGCCCAGCTACGGAAAGAGGCAGCTTCTAGGCAGTGTTAAGACTTAGAAGGGCAACAGACGGCCACTTAGTGACGCCTCAATGGATATAACGAAGTGCTTCCTTGACTATTATCAAAACCATATACTATGGAACGAACTCAGATCATGAGACCAAAATTGCCCAATATTTGGGATCGACCTTCCAGCCCTGGACCTGGTTGGTAGTGAGAGGCTGGGAGTCACCATTACAATGCAAGAACTAAGAAATCAGATCTTGGCACTTAAGTAACACAAGGCTCCAGGATTGGATGGATACCCCACTGAATTCTATAAGACATTTTGGGGGATATCCTTCCTCCTTTGCTGGAAGCGTTTAATGCAATCCTGTGGGGATCTCTTCCGATCCCTCCGTTGTGGAATTATGCCAGGATATCAGTGTTGCTAAAATCTGGCAAGGCAACGAAGGAATGCGGATCGCATAGACCTATTTCTCTATTAAATACAGATTTAAAATATTTACTGGTATACTAGCCCAGAGATTACAATTAGTTATTAATGATCTGGTACATCCTGACCAAACAGGATTTATTTCTGGTAGATTTTACAGGATAATGTAGGACGCTTAAAACATAATCTCTGCCCAAAGAACAGCCCCCACACTTAAATTGGCGGTGAGTGTTGATGCTGAAAAGGCTTTTGACAGGGTGGATTAGGTTTTCCTCCAAGCAGTCCTTAAAAATTTAATTTAGGGATAACTTTATTAAGACAGTCTCAGCTCTTTATTCCCATCCGAAGCGGTGGTAAATGTAAATAGCTGTGCTTCTGCTAGGTTTCTCTGTCTCGGGAAACATCAGGGTGCCCACTTTCCCCATTACTATTTGCCCTTTCCCTAGAACCCTTAGCCGAACAAATTAGACAACACCCCAGGTGGTGGGAATTAAGTGGGATCCCAAACCCATAAACTCTCACTATATGCGGATGACGCACTAATTTACTTGGGTGCCGGTGAGCTCCCTCCCCACCTTATGGAAATCCTGAACCATTTTAGCATAATAGCGGGATATAAAGTTAACCCTCGAAATCTGAGATGATACGGTTGGTGGGCGTCTCACACCTGAGCTACAATCACACTTCCAGTTCACATGGGCCCCAAATAACACTATAAGATATTTAGGAATAAGAGTTTCAGCAGATATTTCTCAACTCTTCCCGCTAATTACCATAGACTTGAGATTCCATCAGGCAGGACTTAGGTAGATGGAGACTACTTCCATTAACCCTTCTTGGAAGGGCACACTTATCAAAATGAACGTGTTACCACGCCTGCTTTTCTTGTTTCAGACCTTACTGATCACCCCCAAGCAGTTTTCAAAGAAATTGACCTCCTCATAACAAGTTTTATATGGGACGAGCAAAAGGCCCTGGTTAAGAAGGACACTTCTACGCATTAGGCAGGAGCAGGGAGGGTTAGGTTTGCCAGATATTAAAAATTACTACTTATCAGCACAGGCCCCTGGCTCTTGCCTGGGCGAAGCAGAGGGTGGATAATAGATAGTATACTATGGAATTAGAACAAGCACAGGGGACAGCGCTTTGGACTCTCCCATGGCCTCTGTCTCTCGGGATGTGATGAACAGAGTGAAGAACCCTTGGACTAAGCATACCCTACAGGTGTTACATGTACTACATGGCGGCTGAGAGTCCCTGGAGGGTTGGGTCTGCTGTCTCTTATTCGCCATCATGAGACGCTTGGTCTCCCGGCCTGGATGCGGGATATGGGTTTTGGGCGCCAGGGCCTTCACAAGGTTTACTCACTTCCTGGAAGGAGGTATGTACCACATTCCAGCATTTGAGGTTAAAATATGGACTTAGGAAAGAAGACCACTTTCGTTTTTTGCAAGTAAGACACTTTATTCAGCAGTCCTCCCATGTACAACAGCTGTTAAGACCTCTGACAGATTTAGAGCAGCTTATTTATAGCTGGATTACATTAAAAGCTAAAATGAAGCCCATTTCCCAAATCTACAGGTTGCTGACAGATCAACATCTGGAATTAGTTGAGGGGCTAAAACTAAATGGGAAAAGGAAGCAAACCTACACATAGAAAGTTCAGAGTGGCTGAAAGCTCTCACTCAAGGCTGGCGTATTACAGCCTCACCTGCATGGGGTGAGTTCCACTGGAATTTCCTGATGCACTTTTTAGGACTCCCATAAATACTCAACATTTTAACCCAGATTACACAAATAAATGTTGGAGAGGATGCGAGGAGGCAGGTTCCCATTATCATATATTTTGGGGATGTCCAGTGCTGGGCAACTTTTGGAGGCAGGTACACACACAGATCCAAGGAATTCTGGGGTCTCCCTACTGGGAACTTTGAAGCCTTATTTCTAGGACTTCAAAACAAGGAACAGTTTAAACTTTCTAGGCCACAGAGGAAATTATACCACTCCTTTAGATTAGCTGCTTTAAAAGCATCACAATTCGCTAGGTGCTCTATGGACCCGCCTGTCCTACAGACCTGAGGGATAAGGTTAACGAGATCGAACGGATGGAAAAATTACAGCAGATCTGAGATTTAAAGTGGAAAGTTTTAGGAGGGTATGGAGGGACTGGCATGAGAAAGGTTCTGCATCTCGGACCTGAACCGTGAGGGAAAGGTAGAGAGGGCAAGAGTGAAGGGGCAGACAGAAATAGAGGGAATGTAACGCTAACATAAAATGGATGGTTTTGGCGCACACACCATCAATTAGTTAGCCAGCTAGTTATTTAGTTAATTAATTAGTTATAATATTTAATTTCCATGTTCTTAAATAGTGTTGGTCATTCACATGGCCCTTGGCCATGATACATTAAATGTAATTCCAGTCTGGTACTCTGAAAAGTATAATGATTCAGGCTGGGGAATTAGGGTAATGGTTGGAGTTAAATAAGCAACAACGAAGATAATTTAAAATATATAAGAATAAAAGAAGATGGACTGTAAAAGTTATTGGACTACTCTAACATGGACATTTACATGAAGACCATTAATATGATTTGTATTCTTCGTTGTACATGGTAACAGATCAATTGTTATGTCAAGCTGATGTAATTTCTGTGCATTAATAAAAATTAAGTAGCAAAAAGGTATTCCCACTGTGCTACCAGGGTCACTTGTGTAGTGGCCACGCCGCTCTGAAGCTGTACAGCATGTGTGCCGCTGACTCCAACTTATGTTACCAGCTACAGCTCAATGTGAAAATGTTGCACCTGAATCTTTTATTCCATTTTGGAGGGAGGGTCTTTAAAATAATAAATGGCGAGCATCATTAAATATAGCTGCCATAAGGTTTTCACCAATATTCTCAGCTGTATTTGAACCCCTATCACATCACTTTTCTGACTACGTAAGAACTAGCAGGCAACAGGCTCTGCTCCCAGAGCGACTGAACCAAGACATTTAGTTTACTACAACATATTCACTTTACATCACCCAACTCTATTTAGATTTACTTTTTTTTTTTTTAACACTGTGCCACCATGGATCACCACATCAGTGAAATTTGAGTGTTAAGTAAAAAAAAAAAAATTGAGATTCAAACACAGTTCTCCTGGTTCTCAGTCCTGTAACTTACCATTAGAGTTCTGAGTTTCTGGGTTCTGTTGGTTAGTTTGACACAGAAGCACTGCCCCAGGGCAGTAGCTGGGGAACAATCTGTCATAATCATGGTGACATCAGGGCTAACTGCAGGCCACAAAACATAAACTCTGAGTTGGTGAACACAGAATAAGAAGAAACGTGGCCCCATATAAACAGATATGTAAACAGAAATGAACAGCTCAAAGCAACATCAGGGTTGCACTGGAGCACATGATGAAGTATATAAAAACATTAAAACACGAACTGCTGATTTAAATGGGACAGGACCGATAGCTTAGCAGTTAAAACACTTGCCTTCTGCACTGGGAACCATGAGTTCATGTCCTCGACCTAAAATTCCAACTGGCTGTGGCAGAAACAAGAGAGACTTGCCTGCCACACTGAGGACTGAGGATTAGTGTTTTGACCTGCGATCCCATCTGGAGAAAAAAAGAGTGGTTGCTTTCCATACATGGGACCATGTATTGCATCCCCAACCCATGATCCCAGCCGGCCATGGCAGAAGGAAGAGAGGCGCATGCCTTCTATAAGGGGCCGTGGGTTTATGTACCCAACCTGTGTGATCCTTAATGGCTGTGACAAGAGAAGAGAGATACAAGTCTTCTACACTGGGGACCGGTGGCAGGAAGGAGAGAGTGGCACTTGCCTTCAACACAGGGGACCGTGGGTTAGTGTCCTAAACTTGCAATCCCAGCTGGTTGTGGCAGTAACAAGAGAGAGGCACATACCTTCTCCATGGTAGAACATGGGTTCATGTCCTCCACCAGTGATCCCAACTGGCTGTGGCAGGTGGATGACAGGAAGAAGGTGCTTGCCTTCTGCATTCGGACCACGGGTTTGTGACTTCAGCCTGAGATCCCAGCTGGCTGTGGCAGAAGCAAGACAGGCACTTGCCTTCCACACTGGGAACTGTGGCGTTGTGTCTTCGATCTACAGTTGCAGCTGGCTGTGCAGGAGAAAGACAAGCACTTGCCATTTCCACAGGAGAATGTGGGTTCATGTAATTGACCTGTGATCCCAACCGGCTGTACGAGGAAGAGAAGCCCTTGCCTTCTGCATTGGGACAGTGCGTTTGTGACCTCGACCTGTGATCCAAACTGGCTGTGGGAGGAGGAAGAGAGAGGCTACACGGGGACAGTGAGTTTGTGTTCTGGACCTGCAATACCAACTGGCTGTGCAGAGGAGGAAGAGAGGCAGTCCCAGGGACATGTTTTCTCCTCAGAGTCCTTCACCCCTGCAATATGCCTGCCCTTGTAGGTCCAGAGGAGGTGAGTCATTCCACAAGAAACCCCTAAGATTCACTGGCATCTTCCAGCGATGGCAAGTATAAAGGCTCAGTGGTGGAAAAGTGAGGTAGCACCAACACCAGACCCAAGCTCCCAGGTCACCTGGAATAAGGGCCGAGCGGTTGTTTTTTATTCATTTTATACTTGTAGGCATAATGAGCATGTCTGCCCGTTTTCATATCGACAAAGTAAGCACTAAGACATGACAGGGTTTGCATGGAACATATTTTCCGCATGGCCAGAGGCGTAATAAGGCACGAGGCCTTGGACAAGTGCCTTTAGCCTGGCATGCAATAAAATATGTTCCATGCACACACCTGGAGTGTCTTATTGCACTTATAAAATGGGCTACTTTATTTAAAATCTTTTGTATGTTAAAAGACACTTAGATATGAATACACTGAAATAACAGTGTATTTATAGTAAAATAGTCCTTCTGCCTTTGTGTTCAGTAATTACTTTAGGACATTTGTCCTCCATTGGGATCCATAGCTGTAGTAAGATAAGTTCAGCAGCCCACCCTGTCCATGTGGACATAGTGGAGCAACTGATATGGTGCCAATACCACTCCTCTGCTTAGTAAATTAATGGAGTCACTCCCCACCCCACCCCCAATGGTGGCTTTACATGAGTGCACATTTATTAATACTTTACAGTGCGGGCTGCCAGCTAACAGTAGTATGTCAGACAGCAGGAGCAGACAGGATGGGCACTGAAAAGAGGCACATACAAGCAGGACATAAAGCAGAATGTAATTTAGAAGATGGGGATATTGTAATATTCGTAATGGTTACTGTACTTTATTTTATTTCACTGACTTTCAGCAGTTTCTGCGTACAAGCGTGAATAAGCGATCAAGTTGTAGGCAGCGGAGATGGAAGAAATGATAGCTCACAGAATGAAGGAAAACATACTAGATACACATAAAGTTCCGCGCTGTTCACCGGTACCGAGCAGCAGCGAGACACAAAGAGAGCAATATTTTTGGTCAATTTCACGGGGCTGTGGAAATATACATAGCGGTAGTGATTCTCCAGCTCGCAGCCTGGATGAAATTTCTATTGCAATCTCTCGGCTCTGAAAGTGATGTTAGCGAGGAAATAACAATGGCAGCATTTTAAATGCCAATGTTCTACGCCTCATGATTTTAGCCTGTTTACTGCCATCCTTTTTAACCATGCATGGAACAGAATTCATGCATGGTGAACCAATCTCTCATTGGCTGGTTTAGCCTACCCATTTTAAAAGTGTACATATACACATAAAATACATATTAAAACAGAGTATACATACAGACAGATTACATACAAAGTATTCACACAATCAAATGAGTCATAAAAACATCAACAATAAACATCATAAATTCACACAAACAGTAACAGTCATCATTATCAAAAAACATATCCACAAAAATGTTTTGAAAGAGAGTAGTAAAGCAATTGGTAATGGGGGCAGGAGTTAAAATGATGGGGAGCAGTAAATAAAAATGACCTCTAGGCCAATCGCTTTCCTATATAGAGGTATTGAAAAGGTTATGCCTGATTTGGCTGTGGTGAGATCCCTCAGGGGTGGCGGTGTGGGGCTGCAGGAAGCAGTTGAGATCAGAGAAAAATCAGATATATCAACAAATAATAAAACAAGGGAGGCAGGAAATTTGTGGAATTAGCAGTTGCTTCTAATTTTACTATTTTAAGAAATTATATTCCTACACCCCAATGATCCTTATAAAATGGTGTCCTCTGAATCCCACACGGAAATGGGGTTTACATGCTCAGAATCTGCAGCATGGGACCAAGATATCATGTGCCCCTTGAATCCCACCTGGGGACTGGGGTTTGTGTGCCTACAATATCACACTTGAGGGGCCAGCATTTAAATGAACACCCTTGAATCCCACAAGTGGGGATTCAGGATTTGTATGCACACCCTAGAATCCCACAGTTGAGGGATTGGGGTTTGCATAATACATTCTTGAATCCTACAACTGAGGGACTAGAGTTTGCATGCACACCCTTGAATACCACAACTGTGGGACTGGGCCTGCCTGTGCACCCTTGACTCTACAACTGTGGGACTGGGGTTTACGAGTACATTTGAATTCCACAACTGGGAGACAGGGATGAATCCACACCTAGAGGGAATCAGGGTTTGCATGTACACCTTTGAATTCCACACCTGGGGACCGGGTTTTGTGTGTGCCTCTTAACCACACACACCCTGGAGACCAGGGCTTGCGATCGCACCCATGAATCCCACACCGGGGACTGGGGCTTGCATGCGCACCCATGAATCCCACACCTGGGGACCAGAGTTTGTATACACCAATGAATCCACACCTGGGGACCAGGGTTTACATGTGCACCCGAGGTCCCTTGTTGCGACTGGACAGAGGCCAAGTATGTTGTGGAGGTGAGGCACTCAGGCCAACTTCCAGGAAAGATGGCCCGAGCAGGATGGCCAGCATTCTTGTAATCCCTTCCAGCCAACCAGGGCAGGATTTGTGTCTGTTGTGAAGGAAGCAGCTTGCCTAAGGAAAGTGTGGCATCACAGTGGACCTGGAGGATGGGAAGAAAAACTAAATAAGGAAAAGGAGACTTTGGTTTAAAAAACAAGCAAAAAAAAAAAAAACAGTATACAGGTAGTGACAACATGACAAAGTGATCTACCTGACAAGACTTCATCATCAATTGCCTTTTGCTTCTCAACCTTACTCTCCAGCGACTCAATGCAAAACTGGAAACCATGGATCGCCAGCTGGTGCCTGGAAGGCAGATCAGATGAGACATAGTTCACGTCTTAATTTGCTGTTTTGTGTGTGTCAGAATCTTGTCAAACTAAAAAGTCTAGCGTGCATGGAGGACCAGGGGACAGACAGAGTGAGGACCTCTATTAAGGATTCAGCATGGCATGAATGGATACTCCCAACATTTGGGACAATGTTCTTCCTCAGGATGTTAGTAGCACCTCTGATCAATCAAACATTCGAACATTGGGGTACAGTAATTTTTCAGTTTCCTGCAAAAAAATTACAGTTGGCATCATCTCTCAAATCCTAACATTCTCAAAAAATCAGAATTCTGGGACATTTACATTCTTTGTTACGAAGACATCTGCATGAAACCAACCTGTTTGCCCCTTACACTTTCATCTGCTGCTACTCCTGCCCTGAAGTCATAATCCTCAGTTTATGACATCAGAATAATTTCAGTGTATCAAAGTTGCAAGTGGGAGTACCGTCTGCACCTGGGATTGTGCTATGCCATGGTCCAAAGATCCCTGATACAACAAAGGCAAACCAACGACTCTAAGGAATTGGTACCATCTAAGGCTTGTGAAGCGTAGCACTACTACTGCCAACAAGTCCCTCATACACAGTAAAACTGGTAATAATGAGTGAAATAACATACCAAAGGGCTGAAGAGCGTGCAAGTCTCTCTTATTTTGTGCAAACAAGAAGCAGAAAAGATAAAATCCACAAACAAGGCACAAATGCAGTCCAAACAGCTTCACTTCCTACTTGGACCCTGCCCCTCGTGACGTGACAAGTAGGGAGTGAAGCTGTTTGACTGCATTCTTGTTTGCACAAAATAAAAGAGACTGCATGTTCTTCAGCCCTTTGGTGAGTTATTTCACCATTACTGCCAGTTTTACTGTGTGTGTGAAGACTTATTGGGCAGTAGAAACCACACAAGCCTCGCTTGGTGCAGCTTTGAGCCGCTGGTTCGCTTCTAATCCTTGCAATGTAACAGGCTGTGATGTCATAAGCAGAGAATTATGACTTACTGGCAGGTCTATGCAACATAAATGGATGAACTCTGGGGAAAAATATCCGTTATAATTCAAATGTCTTCAGTTATAACAAATGGAAGGCTGACTTTCGGTGATGCACCTAAGCTGAGAAAAAGCACAAGTAAGAGTTCTGGCTAAAGGTACTGTTTACTTTTTAGTTTTCTTTTATTACATCTGGCCACTGTATTACAATCAGAAACAATTTACCTCGCATGTCCTCCTGCCACCACAGTACATACATACTTATTTTCCAGGTGCTCTGATATCGATAAGGAAACAAATAAAAGGGCCATGCTACTAGAAAAATGGAGTGAAAGCCACACAGGAGTTGGCAGCTCCAACACTGGGACACAGCAAGAAGAATCGAGCACTCCAATGGTACTGAATGAAATGAATAGGGACTTTAGGTTACTACAGTATACAGGTAAAAAGAAATCTGATACAGGCCTGAAGAAACCACATTCAGACACCTTCACTCCTAGATTTGCACCTCCCTGCCTTCAGTTGGACCCCACTGAAGACGGGCAGTCTGTGACTGCCTTGTGTAGGTGGTATCTGCTTATCATTTCCCACCAAAAGTAACTTGTTTTTTTCTGGAATTAAAGCAGCAGTGCAACAAAAAACGTTATTCCAAAAGCTAATTTTCTGCTATGGTTATGAATAATATTGGCAAAACTGCTGATTTGGGTTTTCTGCATGCTTCCTCTGCTGCGTACTATACATGTCCATTTTATCTGGATTCTTACCTCCTTGGACCCTCAATATTATTTCTGTGCAAAACCAGGTGGCCATCTTTTTTCTTGAGAAATAATTGTTTTAGAACTTTCATAAAATTCTTAAATTATAATGAAAACTGAAAATTTTACCACCAAAATAAAGTGGAAGACATTGGTATCGATTAGGAAGAAAAATGGTGTGGTCAAAATTTAGACCATTTCGTTGCACTGCTGCTTTAAGAGGTAACCAATTTGAAGCCCAAACCCTGATTTCCTCCGATCACTGTTCCAACTTCAGTACTGGTGACACCCTGTCAGCGGAAAGGGCACATACAGTTAGGTGTCATCTGCACAGCACTGAAAATCCATGTTATGGCATTTTATAAGATCTTACCCATTAGAAACACGTACACAGTGAACAACATGGGCAACAGGACAGAACCCTGGGGACTCAGAAGTCAAGGTCACTGGCAGTGAGTGTCAAGAACAAAGTATCACTAACTGCTCACACTGAGGAAGGACGGAATCATTGTAAAACAGTCCCAGTAGATCCCTTAGCCTCTCAAGTCTGCCCAGTAAGCCAGCATTGTCTCGTTTTCAAAACAGATTAAAGATCAAGGAGGATCATGACTGAGAGTACACCTCGATCCCTTACTAGGAAAAGATCACTCACAGACCGATTAGGCCATTTCAGTACTTTAGTCCGAAACCACACTGAAATGGCACAAAGAGGTAATTTTTCTAGATGCTCTGCTAGCTGGAATGCAGTCACTTTCTCAACAACCTTCACCAAGCAAAGGAGGTTGAAGACTATATGATAATTGGCAAGACGGGCAGGATCTAGTGGCACCTTCTTAAGCAGGGGTTTCACTACTACCTCTTAAAAGATGATGGAAGAATACCTTCCAACAAAGAGGTACTGACAATACCCAACAACACAGTACCCAGTGCCACCAACCCCACGTTAAGCAGCTGGCAGGGGACAAGGTCCACAATACACGTGCTACTACATAGGCCAGTAGCCACCTTAAGGCCCTTTTCTTCATCAAACTGTGTAAACTCTTCCTCCTGATTACCAGGCCATATAGCTCCTCTTCTCTATCCCTGTCACAGCCTCTTGACACAAAAGCTAACTGGTATTGGTCACTCCCTCACGGCACTACCAGGTTCACTAACTACCTAACAGACAGGCAGCAATTTTGTTAAATTTGGAGATGCCTCCTCAAACCTCTTGGCAGTCACTGGCGCGTCCCCCAGGGTTCCATACTAGGACCACTCCTCTTCTCTATCTATATGAACAACCTCCACATTGTCTCTTCCAAATGCTCCATCGTCATGTATGTCAATGATATTGTTCTCTGCTTCAGTGCCCAATACCTCCTGCAAATTAATGACCAGGTTAACACTCACTTCTCCCTCATACAACACTGGCTTGAGAGTGGCCCGTGGAGCTGAGTGTTGAGGTGCTGGACGCCACACCTCATGCCATGCCGGTGACCTGGGTTCGGAATGGACATAGGCCGGCAGGGGTCGGCAGGGGAGGAAAGAGATTGACAGTCCAGAGGATTGCTCTTCCTTCCCAGGGAGGGATCCGGAGTTAGCGCTGCTCCTGGTGGTAGCTGGGGGCATCACCAGGAACAGGCGGTGCTGACAGATGTGGGTAGGCGGCGGCAGACATTGGCATGTCAGTGCCATGGATGTCATTTCACGTCCGTGCTCCAAGGGAGCAACCATCAAGGCAAAATCCCTGGTGGACCAGGGAGGTGCGAGGCTCCATGGACCAACCCACATCCCCAGCACGGACCATCTTCTCGGCCCCCGGTGCCAACCAGGACTGATCCTCTAATTACAGAAAGAGGCTGCCAGGTAGGTGGGTAGGCCCTCCACCATGGGGGGGTCCAGGGGATTGAAGGTCTTTGGTAGAGGATGCCCAGGAGAAGAGAGGTCTCAGGCAGGTAGTAGAGGCTAGGTTGAGCGAGCACCTCTGAGAGATGCCCTGGTTAACGGAGCAGTACAAATAGTTAAAAAAAAAAACTGTCTTGAGGCCAAGCACTTAATTCTTAATGGTACCAAAACCCAAGTGATGTTATCTGGATCTAAAGTCATAGAGCAGCCCTTCCTAGTCAACTGGCCATCTGCTACTCTGACAGCACCCTCTCTTCACTGTCAGTGAATTTAAATACCTTAGCATCACCTTGGACACTGCCTTGGAGTTCTCCCATATCTTTACCACTGCCAAGGTCACAAACTCCAAATTAGGCACAGCCTATCGCCTTAGCCACTTCCTAACTCCTGATGCGTGCAGGACCATATCCCAGGTATACTCTTCCCTCCCTCCAATACAGTTTACTCATCCTACGAATGCCCCAAAAATTGTATTACATAAATGAGATGTTACCTACAATAACATCTCTTGTTTTGCCCACGCCTCTCTCCCCGCCATCTGACACGCCACTGCTCACTGTACTTTACTCTGTGCTGGCTCTCCCTCTGCCATAGGATGCTTTACATTCAGACTTTATATTCAGACCTTTCAGGTCCACCTCCCCAGCCTCCCCATTTCTCTAATACACAGAGCGCTAGCTCCACCTATTCACTCGATTGACAGATACCACCTCTCTGGCTTTTCCAAAATGAGTGATGAAAATGGCCACCAGAACTTCTCCTCATCTGCTCCTAAGCTGTGAACTCCCTCACTTGTAACTCCCCAACCCTATCTGCCTTCAAAGCAGCC
The DNA here is from genome assembly GCA_016271365.2 of Neoceratodus forsteri. NCBI lineage: Eukaryota > Metazoa > Chordata > Ceratodontiformes > Ceratodontidae > Neoceratodus > Neoceratodus forsteri. The sequence continues at coordinate 242,225,239 of CM057457.1, forward strand.
CTGAATGCCCATCCACTCATAGAAACTACCTGTACCTACACTTAGCAGCTTCCTCCACCAATGGCCACATAATCGCTCTTCTGCACTGTGCAGTCAATCTGCCCAGTTAATTTTTAAAGTCCTTGCTCATAGGAAATTGAGTACTCTATGGTTACCTCCATATGGCTGAATTAATGTACTGTTTGACACTTGGTGTCACAAGAATTTTACAAAATGTCTTATTTGATGCCTCAATGTAACATATGTTTGTTATATGCCGTTGATGTTTCCTGTAACTGCTATATCTTGTACTGCCTATTTGTCTGTTGTTTTACCTGCCCTGTACTCTCAGAAGTCGTACCTGAAACTAGGCATTCAGTTGTTTAGCGTGCTTACCCAGTTACCAAAACCAAATTAATAAAATAAATATATCCGTCTTGGGTAATAGAAAACCCACCCTGGATGCCAACAAACTTGCCTTTAAGGAACTCGTTGAGCCAGTCGCACCTTTCAACAGAGACAGACTCCTGCACCACAGACACTATAGCTGTAATAAATTGTCCACTAAACAAAAAGCGAGTCTGAATGGTTCCTCTCGGACAAAATCAGGGTGGCAAACAACTTTTTCTTTGCCCCTCCCGTAGAGCTGCATGTGCTCCTTAGCTACTCTGAAAACTGGGAACATTGTCTTAGAAAATCCATGGTCTGTCCAAATGCTGTCAGTTTGGTATGAGCACTCTGACCAAAGCAAGGCAGAGATGAAACTGAGTGCTATCACTTCTATTATTTATAATCTAGTCATTCCTCTAGGACTACTTGACCTTAGATTTATCGATAGGCTAGAACAGGCTTGTATAGACATGGACAATGCACTTAATGGGAATTATTCTCCTTTATACATCTGAAACTGTCTTATGAGCAAAAAAAAATCAGGATTGGTGGGAGGTGGAATGAGAATGTTTGGAGACTCAAACTCAGGTGAGCCGTCCAAAACTAGATCCCAGACCTCGGCCCAGCAGCAGTTGTCCGTCAACTGCTAGGGTGACGTGAGCCAAGCCATCAAAGGCATCTATGTTACAGATAATACAAACACTGGATAAAAAGTTGAATGATGTAAGGCCAGTGTGATGGGGTGGAATAAGGCCTTGCCCCATTTGTTATGCAGAAAGAGTTTAAAGCAAGGTCTGTTCTATCCTCTCTTTTCTGTATCTTCTCTGTCTGGTTCTAACAACATTTTCTCATGAGACCTAGGACTTGATCACCCCGACGGTCTTGCAATCTCTCTGCCTCCTGCTATCTCTCTACCCTCACTTGCTGTTTTGTCTTTTCTTCCCCTTGCACATCTGCTGGTATAAAAATATATGTGAATCATTTTGTGGAAATGTCACTAATAATGAGATCCCTTTGTTTAAAACTGTATATAGTTATACTGTTGACATGATTACAAAAACTGGAATTCAAGGGGTTAACCTGAAATGCAGTTTTAAGCCTTTGCAGAGATATAAACAAGCGGTCAGTTCTGGGTCACAATGTTCCTTTTCCTGCTGCTAAACTGACAAGAACACTCTGTGGAAGCAGAATGTTCTCTTAATGAGCTCCTGCAAGACTTGTTATAAAAAGAGCTGCAGTGGTTTGTGAGAGCGAGAAGACAGTAATAGACTGAGATCTGAAATTGAGAAGAAAAAGGATTCTGTTTTCTGTGTTTGTACTGCCATTGTAAACAGTTATTCTGAAAAATTTTATTTTTATTTTACTGTTATTAATAATAAAACACTTGTTGCAAATTTACAACTGCTCCTGGTTTCTTATGCTTCCTGACCTCTGCCTCGACGACAGCCAGAACACACTGTTGGAAGTCAAACCAATCCACACAGGTAGGCATCAAAGCTGCAAGAAACAGCATTGAAAGCCCTGATCATAATTTCTGTCCTGGTAATACAGAATAGCCTGTTGCAATCCTGGCTACAACAGTTGCAGAATGCCACTCAACCAACCCATGTATGGGTAATGGGACTATGGAAGAACACTAAAGGCGACAACCTGGCTGGGTTTTAAGATGATGGGTGTCAGAGGTGATTGCCCTGGATCAGCAGCTCACTACATGCCGGGCCTATTGGATTTTTATTTATTTATTTATTTATTGAGAATCTCAGATTACAACCTTTGAGTCAGTGACTCATTTCCAAAGGCTCCACGTCAAGGTACAACACATAACAAAAAGCAGTAATTCTACAATATTACAGTGAGATAACTACAGTGTACATAACCTACAGGAGAGACAGGCAGGGGAGAAGAGGAGGAGGAGGAGGAGTAGCTCTCTATGTAAAGGAAGGGATAAAAGCAACTGAACAAAAGAGTAAACAGGAGGAGAGGAGGCACAGTGGGTCATCTTGGAGACTGGAAAGGCACCACAATCCGCACAGGGGTTGTGTACAGAGTCCCATGTCAGGGGAGGAAATGGACAAGGATATGATAGAAGGCATTCTTAGGATGGCAGAGAAAGGGAGATACTGTTGATGGGAGAACTGAATATGCCAGATGTTAACTGGAGACATTTGCTGCAGCCACATCCAAGAGCAGTACCTTTCGATGCCCTATAGGTGGCAGGCCTCAGACAGCTAGTTTGGAACCCACTCATGAGGGAGCAATCTTAGACCTCGTGCTCTCACATGGGGCAGTGAGAGGATCTCAGATCTAGAAGTGGGTTGCCATCTGGGAACAAGTGACCATCAAACAGTGTGGTTCACGTAAACTCAGCTACAGGGTCAAGCCACACAAAAGTGAGGGTACTGGACTTCAGGAGGGCTGACTTTGGCAAGATGGGAGAGTGCTCAGAAAAGCACTAGCAAACAGGCTAGAAGGGAGGTGGAGCATCAATGGGGAATCATCAAAACTGCCATCACAGAGGCAACAAGCCTTTGTGTGAAGCAAATAAACAAATCAAAATGAAAGAAAAGCCACTATGGTTCTCAAAAGAGGTGGCTAGGAAAGTCGTGGAGAAAAAGATAGCATTCAGAAAGTATAAGGAAACACAGGAGGAGCAGGACAGAGAGAGCTGTACCAGTTACAGCAAAAGGAAGCAGGGAGGGAAGTCAGAATAGCAAAGGCCCAAACTGAGGAAAAGATAGCCAACTCGGTTAAGAAGGGGATAAAACCTTTATAGGTACATCAGAAGCGTAGAAAGACAAAGGAGGGATAGTGAGGCTGAATAGAATGAACGGTGGGTGGGCAGAGGGGACAGTGAAAAGCAGGATACTGAACAAATATTTCTGCTCAGTATTCACAAAAGAGGAGGGGACGGCCTAATCCAATTAACAGAAGCACTCTTGATAGGGGTCGATCCCAGTCCTTTCACAGAAGAAAGAGGTCCTGCAAGAACTCCTAAAACTGAAGGTGAACAAAGCAATGGGGCCTGATGGAATTCACTCCAGAATTCTAAAAAGAATTAAGGGGAAGTAGTGAAACCACTGACTACTCTTTTAACAAATCATGGAGGATGGTGTCATACCTGAGGACTGGAGGAAGGCAGATGTGATTCCCCTTCACAAAAGTGGGAGCAAGACAGAGGCAGGAAACTACAGACCTCTCAGTTTGACCTCTGTGGTAGGGAAAGTGATGGAGTCTTCTGAAGGAAAGATTGTTGAGTACCTTGAGGCCAGTGGGGCACAGGACCCAAGGCAGGATGGGTTCACAGTGGGAAGGTCATGTCAGACAAATCTAACAGATTTCTTTGACTGGGTGACCAAAGTAGTAGACCAGGAGGGATGTGGACATGGCCTTCCTAGACTTTACAAGGCATTTGACACAGTCCCACACAAAAGATTAACAGTCAAATTAACCAGCCTGGGAGTGGTCCCAGGGTGGTAGCCTGGGCAAAACACTGGCTGACAAGAGGACACAGAAAGTAATGTAAATGGAGTCCATTCTGAAGAAAGAGGGTTACTAGTGGGTACTGCAGGGTTCAGTACTGGGTCCAGTCCTTTTAATGTCTTTATAAAGTGACATTGCAGAGGGACTGAAGGAAAAGATCCCTTGCAGATGACACAAAGATCTGCAATAGGGTTGATACACAAGGAGGCGTGGAAAGGATGAGAAGGACTTGGCAAGGTTGGAGGAGTGGTCAGAAGTATGGCAGCTAGGATTCAATGCAAAGAAGTGCAAATAATGCACCTGGGAAACAAGAACCCAGGGAAGATTACACAATGGGGGAGGAAGGTAGTAATAACAACAACAGAAAAGGAAAGGGACCTGGGGGTAATCATATCAGATGACCTTAAGGTTAGCAAGCAATGTGAGAAGGCAGTAGGGAGGGCTGGGGGTATACTGGGATGCATAGGGAGAGGCATCACCAGCAGAAAACAGGAAGTTGTTATCCCTCTGTACAGCCAGTTGGTGAGACCTCTATCTGGAGTACTGCGTCCAGTTCTGAGACCCCATCTCTGCAAGGACATAGACAGGATAGAGGCAGTCCAGAGGAGGCAACCAAAATGGTGCAGGGTCTGCAAGAGAAGCCGTACGAGGAGAGACTAAAGGAGCTTAATATGTATACCCTTAGAGGAAAGAAGGAGGGGGGGACATGATAGAAACTTTAAGTACCTCAGCGGAATCAACAAAGTCCAATAGGGTAGCATCTTTCAGAAAAAGAGACGGCAATAACAAGGGACCCAATTTAAAGGTAGAGGGTCAGTTCAGAGGCAATGTGAGGAAGTATTTTTCACAGAGAGGGTAGTGGATGCATGGAATAGCCTTCCTGAGGAGGTTGTAGGGGTCTAAAACTGTGGGAGAATTCAAGAATGCATGGGACAGACATAAGGGCAATTCTTGTGGGGGTAGGAAGAAATAGGCTGTTGATTAACGCTAGGATCTGCGGCCTATCACTGTAGGCAGGGAAATGGGCAAGACTAGACAGGCCAAGCGGTCCTTATCTGCCGTCAAAGTATATGTTTCTATGTTACAGTGTATGAGCAATATATGTCAAATAGTAGGCAATATACAATATTACAGTGGAAGAAGGAGACAATATAACAGGGTATGAACAGTGCAGTTAGTCCTATACAGTAGGGTAGCTATACAAGCCCTGAGGGAGCTTGTGAACGTCAACAAACAGTACAATCAATATTATGGTATGGCCTATATGCTAGCAGGTGGTGCAGTCGACCGGTTGCCAACATTGTCATTACCACATAGTAGCAACAGTGGGATAAGTATTTTTTAACACAGAATCTCACCGTCCCCGCAGGCAGATTCCAGTACATTTTAGAACAACGGCAGGACCGGTGGAGATTATGTGGTTTTTAAGGGCTGTTTAAAGGAGCCTAGTCTGGGTATAGTGGTGATGGCCCGGGAGATCATTGTACCAGGATGGTGCTCTGTAGAGGAAAGACCACAGTAAGGGTGGTTGTGGACCCTGGGAACAGCCCACATTAATTTATCTGCCGCACGGGTGTTTGCTGAGGTATGTACAGCACGGAGGTTGGCTGAGACACCAGTGGAGTAAGGCCTAGCTGTATTTTCTTAGTAAGGAGGCTGTTTGATAACGCACTCTTCGCCTAGGGTGAAGATTTTTGTTAGTGCATACAGGATACAGCAATGGTGCTTTTATCCGCCTTAGTAAGGAGCCTACAGACTTTATTAATGGCTAGGTGGATTTTATTTAGTGCAATTTGGTCAGCGGCTGAGTAGATGGCTAGCCCATAGTCTACAAGGGAGGAGACAGGAGGTAATGGCAATGTGTAGGGCCTCTGGAGGTAGGCAGGCTTTGTGCGGTACAGTAGTCCTGTGCATATATTTATGGCGGAGGAGAGATTACTAATATATTGGTGGAATGATAGATTAAGATGCCTAGATATTTATAGGTGTGGACCGTGCAAGTGGGAGGACGGTTTTGGAGAAGATTGCTAGCTGGGTATTGTAGTCCTTACTCTAGCAATGGGAAAAGAGCATTGATTTAGTCTTTTCTATATTGACCACGAGTCTGTGGTCAGTGAACCAGTTTTCAACGTGGTTGAAGGCAAGTTGTAGGAGGATTGAAGGATTGTGGGATCCGAGTGGGAGGCATACATTACCTTGTCATCTGCGTGAGAGCAGAAGGTTATATGGCCAGGACTTACACCTCTATGAGCCACTTCAGAAAGGAAGACCTGCTAAGTGTTCTTGCTGGTTACTAGGAGTGTCAAGGAGAAGGACGGAGATTTGCTTATGGCCAAGCAGACTGGCGGAGTGCAGTGTGCAGATACAACAGTGCATTTGTTTTCCTGACCTTGGTTATAGTACCTGGCAGTGCAAAAGGAGCTATAATGGCATCTGGACTTTGCTAAGGGTACTGGGGTGAATCACTACCTCCTCCTTCCTGTCTGCTAGAAGGTGCAATATGGTGATAACGGTTTCTTGTTCTCAAATCCCATAGACACGAGGAGAAGTTAGCAGGCCAGATTCAGAAGAAATGCCCGTTAGGGTGGCAGACACTGACACGCTTATAAATAACTCAGGGTACAAAAAATGTTATGCTGCTTTGCTAACTTGGTAACTTTAACATAGTCTGAGCCTTGTTCAGTCATACGCTTACAATATGGTTTATGGGGCTGGATGCTTTCCGTGTATTAGACGGAAGGGTGGATTACAGAAGTAAGATATTTTCCTTCAGAAAGGCATGCAAAAATAGCATCTGATGCCCCCAATCTTCTTATAATCCAAGAGTTACGGATATATTTTCTCTGCGAGAGCCTGATGGAGAATCATTAAATTTATTATAGTATGGATGTCTGTTTTTCACAAAGTTGTCAGTAACTCATTATTAGTACCAAGTCATCTCCTGTAATGGTTGTAATCCCCTTCTTAACCAGCCTGCATCCTCCAATCAATCAATCAATCTTTATTTTAAGAGGTGAAACACCATTGAGTCCACTGGTGTAGCCAGAAATTTCCATTTGTACACACAATCTCCAACAGTTACACTCTCCCATTAAAAATGTACACATCCTCCAAATGGTACCCCTTCCAAACAAGTCAGACTGTTGTCAGATGATTCCTCTAATCTCTAAAGAGGTTATACATGTATCTGTCTCCTGAACAACAGAAGTTTAAACAGAGACACTCTTCAATGGCCTACATTAACCCAAATACTACAGATTAGAATGAAAATGTTAACAGAAAGGCATATGGTTTGTGACAGGCACTCAACGAAACTGTACTCAAATGTGTACAGTGAGTATGCTTGCCACACCCTTGAAAACTCATTTACAAGATGGACCTGGTAAGTTCACAATGATTAACAAGAAAAAAAAACAAGGAATGCATAAAGTAGTACAAAGATATGCTAAAAGTTACATAAAAATTTAGCAAGGTATAACATAAAATATGCAGCACACAAATACAATGTACAATATTCAAAATATATACTTAACATATACACAATGGTACAGGATAACTTAACGACAAGAGCAGAGATGAGGCAGAAAGTACAGTTATGTAAGAATCCTACCGTAACAGTAGATCTTCTAGAACAGTTCTTGCAGCAGGTTACACCATTAGGACTGAAGCCAGCAGGCACCAGGACCCCACGGAAATTTTCTAGCTAGCAGTATCCAGCTGGACTGCTCTCGATGTCGGGCCCGCCTCGATGTCAGGCATCATATAAAAGGGGCGGTCCCCAGAATCCCCAGTTCTCCGCTGGAGACTCCCGCCATTAGATGAGATCAGAAGTGAGACTCAGGATCCGCCATCAAATGGATTCAGAACGGTGTTAGAAACACCTAATCCTAGAAAAAGAGATATCGGAACAACCCTACCTCCAGAGGGGATGGTGGGAGGGAACTACCTGCTGCAAGAGCTGTTCTCAAGATCTACTGTTACGGTAAGTTCTGCGTAACTGTACTATCACTTCAAGGAACAGCTCTTGCAACAGATTACACCATTAGGACTGATTCCCAAGCCAGTACTGGAAACTCTCAGGTGGAAGGAGGCTAGGTAGAGATCATGAGTTGGACTGAAGCCCAGGGATAGGAGTCCCTGAAGGACTGGTAGACCAAAACCAGCTCTTCGCCGTGATGCAACATCCAGGCTATAATGCCTGATAAAGGTGTGCACGGTGCTCCAACTAGCTGCTGCACAGATGGCTGCGGGACACGCTCTTCATGGCCATGGAGGTAGCCACCCCTTGGGGAATGACCCTTTACCGTGCTCAGTAAAGGTTTGTTACGCTTCTGGTAAAAGTTTAGAAACTGAGCTCCCATCATCCTATGGGTGAAGGAGATGAAAAGCTGATCAGATTTACGGTGGTGCCTGGTTCCGTCAGGTAGTATCTTAGACACCTATGCATATCTAGAGGTGCAACAGGGCTCTCCTCTATTAGAGTATTTAGGAAAATACACTGGTAAGTCGATGTCCTGACTGAGGGTGAGAGCTGAGACCACCTTAGGTAGAAACTTTGGATTTGTTCTTAGGGACACCCTGTCCTGGTGAAAACCAAATAAATTTCTTTGCACATCAGTGCGTGAAGTTCAGAAATCCTTCTGGTCAAGTAATGGCAACTAAAAATAACGCCTTCATGTTAGGAGACGTAGTCACAATCCGCTGCTGGTTCAAAAGGCGGCAGTGTGAGCTGCTCCAGGACAAAGGGTAAATCCCATGGAGGAATAGGATCCTTACTGGAGGCCTAAGGTGGAGAACACTCTCAGGAAGGATCGTGCTGTGTCCAACTGAGTTATGGGATGTCGGACTATAGGTGTATGATAGGCTGAGATGGCACAAAGGTGTACTTTAATAGAGGAGTAGGCCAAGCCTGCCTGGGAGAGAGACAGGAGGTAGTCCAGGACCGATCTTTCCAGACAATCCATCGGGAAAGTCCTCGTGCTTGAGCCCAGAGGCAAAATCTGCACCATTTCATGGCGTATGTGGCATGAGTGGTCGGTTTTCAGCAGCCGCTAGAACATCTGCTACCTCTTGTGAGACCCCTGCATCGCATGATAGCTATGTCTCTAGGAGCCAGGCATGCAAGTTCAGAGAGCGAAGGTCCGATGGACCAAAGAACCTGCCTCCTGGGACAATACATGAGAGCTGATTGGCAGAGGCACCGGAGGTTCCTGGGACAGCTGGTGTAGCAGAGGGAACCAAATCTGTCTGGGCCAAAAAGGCGCAATAGATATCAGCGCCACCTGCTCTCTGCGGAGTTTCAAAAGGACCCTCTGGATCAAGGGGAAGGGAGGAAACGCCAGAGGAATCTGCTCGTCCAGGAGAGGGACAACGATCTCGCCAGAAAACACCAGGCCCTGGATCTAGCGAGCAGAAATTGGGCAGTTTGGCATTGGATGGGGACACGAAAAGGTCTAACTCTGGTGTACCCCATCTGTAAAACAGATCCTCTACAATCTCCTGGAGTAGTTCCCACTCGTGACTCTGGCCTGAGAGCGGCTCAGGCTGTCTCATGGCGACGCCTGTCCACTCCTGGGACATGAACAGCAATGAGGTTTGCGCCGGTTGTAGGACCCAATCCTACACCCTCATGGCCTCCTGCAAAGCGGTAGGAATGGGTGCCTCCTTGTTTGTTGAGGCAATACATCACCGCGGTATTGTCTGTTTGTAACAGGAGAGTACCCGTGGGATCTCCGACTGGAAGAGCCTGCAGGGCATAAAGAACTGCTCATTTCCAAGATATTTATGTGGAGATGAACTTCCTGGGTGTCCACGAGCCCTGAGACCTGACCTCGCCGAGGTGTGCTCCCAACCAACCCTGAGGTGTCCGTGGAGAGCGCCAATCGGAGACAGCACAATGAAGGGGACCCCGCCAATAGGTTCTTTGAATCTAGCACCTTTGCCAATCCCTGGATTACGCATTCGTGATCCGAATTGGAAGCTGCAAATGGTATTATCTGGATCCCACTGAACCCATAACATCCACTGGGTCACCCGCATGTGGAGATGGGGCTAGTGGGACTGTTGCAATGGCCGCAGCCATGTGTCCGAGCAGGCAAAGGACTAGTCTGACTGGGACAGTCTTCTTGCCAAGATGTCCCTGATGAGGGATCTGATGTGTTCCGCCGGTCCTGGGGCAGAAAAGCTCTTCCTGGACAGTGTCCAGAACTGCTCTATGAACTGTAGATTCTGTGACGGAACCATGTGTGACTTCTCCTGATAGATAACGATGCCCAACGTCCCAACATCCTGAACAGGGACTGAGTACAGTGAATTGCGGACATCGGAGCCTCCCGAGAGGGTGCCATGAGGAGCCAGTTGTCCAGGTAGGGGAAACACATAGTGGCCTTGTCTCCTTAGAGCAGCCGCTACGACTGTCATGCACTTCAGAACACCCGAGGTGCCGAAGGACAGTCCGAAAGAGAGGGCCTGGAACTGATAATGGCGACCTAGAAATTGCCAGCAAGAACATCCTGTGCACTCGAGCAATGGGTATGTGCAGGTAGGCATCCTGCATGTCCAAGGACGCTTAGGAAGGAGCCTGCTTGAGCATGGGTATTAAACCGGAAGGGTCACCATGCGGAAGTGTTTGCAGAGGACCAAAGCCTTGAGATCGCTGAGATCCAGTATTGGACGGAGGTCCCCTGTCTTTTGGGAACCAGAAAGAAGTGGGAATAGTAACCTGCACCTCTCTGATTCCTCGAACGTGTCTATAGCTTCCTTTCCAAGCGTGAGCACCTCCTGCTGTATGAGCAGTGTGTGCGACCCATAACAGGAAAGCAGGGGATGTCTTGACGGTGGTGGTCGAGGAATTCTATAAAGTGACCTCTCTGACCACTTGAAGGACCCACCGTTGGCGTAATCGACTGCCACCCTGAAAAGTGGTGAGCGATGCGACCCCTGACCTCTTCTGCTCGTTGATCCAGAGGAGGGCAGGGCCGGAAGGAGTTATGCTGTGGCGCATTGCCCCTGCAGGCTGGGCCAGTTTGCATACTGCTGACCTTGGCCTGGGGAAGACTTAGGTTGGGCCTCACGGTGGAAGGTGCCCTTTGCTGCTGGCTGGAACGTGGCTGCTGTCATTGTTGCCAGTCATGAAACAGTTCTGGTTCCTATGAAAGGAACCAGATTTGGGTTTGTACATGGCCTGTACAGCCCTTACTGCCTTCCGGCATCCTGAAGTTTGGTGATGACCTTTCAGAGGGTTCACCAAATGACCTCTCCGTTATAAGGGACATCCAAGATACTTCTGTATGTACGGGTAAACCGAGACACGGAGTCAGGAGGACTCTGGAGACAGATGCCTGAAGTTGCCCTGGCGGACAAGTCCGAGAATCATATGCGGCTCTTAACACTTGGGTCCCCATGCCTGACCCTATGCGGAGGAGGTTCAAGAGCTCCACCTTCTGCTCGCCATCCAGTAGTTTGTCAACCAGGTCCTGACCCTGTTCCCACAGGGCATTCTGAAACTGAACCATATGAGACAGATAGTTCAGGGACCTGATGGAGCATGTAACAGCCGCATACATGCGCCTCCCCAGGGCATCCAACTGCTTGGATTCCTGGTCCGTGGCTGTGTACTCAGATGCTGTGGTCGTTGAGACCTATCATGGGAGGCCGAATGACCAGAGAATCAGCCAGGGGTTGTTGCGCAAGTACTGGTCCTCTGTCGGGCCTTGTACAGGCGATCAGCTTTCTTCAGCACCACAGGGGTGGAATGCGACGCCTCCACGCAGCCTTGGTGATGTCCGCAAGGTGTCCACCAAGGGTGGCACCACCACAGGCTTAGGGTCCTTCTGCCGAAGGTAACGAGCTAGGCACTATCTCTCGGGGTCGAGACCTTCCAATCCCATCCCATGTTCTCCTGGATGTGCCTCATGATTTTGGAAAAGGAGGGATCTTCCGGAGGTGACCTGGGCAGGTCCTGTGGGTCAGGTGATGGGATGCTGATTGGAGAAGGAGACCTGAGGTATTTGAGGTGTCAGGTATAGAATCATCCCCCTGCAGAGTGGACCGTCGATGTCTGGGTTGCTTAGGACTGGGAGACACTGAGGGAGATCTTGAAGGGGGCTTCTCCGTTCTTTGGAGCTTCCCTAGGAGGTGGTATGTGCTCCTTGGGGGTCGGTGGTCTTCCTGCTGGCCCCTGCGGTGGAGAAGGGGAGTAGGAGGTGAAGGAGAAGGAGGTGGCTTGACTGGGATCACATCCTTCTTTATTGTGTCCCACCAAAAGGTAAAGAGATCTTTGACCTCTTGAATATTTATACTGGATGACGGACCTGGTGCCGGTGGTCTGTCGCCGTATCGGGCGCTAGTCCGAGGGCATCTCCGGTTTGGCGAAGGCTCCTGTGGAAGCCCGACGCCTCATTATCGCTTGCCTGGTCATCAGGCAACGCCAGGTCCTCCTCTGCACAGTCCCGCAGCCGTGTCCACCGTGACAGGGAGGCAATCTTCGCTCCAGCTAACGCCCCACTGACATAGGGTGCTTAGCCGATGTCTGGTTCAATAGGCATTTGACCGATGAAGGGTAGGAAGCCCGCTTTGGGTCCATCGTCCGCTTTAGGGATGTCAGGTACTTAGTCTTTCTGAGAGTGGGATCCGGACCCCTAGGAGGCTGGGAGGCCGATCTGGCGCCAGAGTCCCGGTGTCTCTGAGGAAGCTTGTTTTGAAGAGGACTTGGACTGGTGACAGTCTGAAGACTTGAGGAGGCCCGGGAGGGTGTTGAAGAAGCCAAGGCCTGGAAGTCTTGATGGGATGCAGAGAAGCCAAAGTGCTGCCTGAAGACTTGACCTTTACTGGAAGGGGCTGAGAGCGGGCCCTGGAGGAGAGTGGTCTGAGCGCTGTGGAGCCTGAGCTGGTGCGCGAGTCGAGGCTCAGGTTAGGGGATCTGGACCTGGCCTTCTCCGATGCTTGTCCCTGTGCTTATGGGACTTAGAGGTAGACTCACCTCTGAGGCAGGGTCTTGATCCATGCTTTTAACTTTTCTTCCAAGAGGAACCCTGAAGTGCCTTCTGGCGGCAGATCCAGGTGTGACTGTTGAACCCCTGGCAAAAGGAGCAGGCCTTGGTGTCGTGTTCCGGGCCTAAGCGCCAACAGACAGGATGAATGGAGATCCTTGAAAGGGACCTGTTTGCCGTGAGGCACACTTGGAGGGATGTTCTGCTGATGAAGGAGTTGAGATGCTGACATTTAGTAGTAAAACTTGAAAGTTCTAGTCGTCATACGCTAGAGTGGGACCGTGAGGCCGACGCTGGCGAGTCGATGGCGAGAAAAGAACTGGGGATTCTGGGGACCGCCCTTTTATATGATGTCTGACGTCGGGCGGGCCGACATCAGGGCGGTCCTCTGGAAACTGCTAGCTAGAATATTTCCGTGGGGTCCTGGCACCTGCCGACTTCAGTCCTAATGGTGTATGTAACCTGCTGCAAGAGCTGTTTCTCAAGTAAGATGAGACATTTCATTTCATTGTGATTTGAAGGTTAAGTATGCCCTGAGAAGATCCTCCTGTATCTCCCTTTGTTGTACCAAAGTCAAATCGCATTTTGGTAGGTCATCCATAAGCTACGCTACCCCTACTCTGGAACAACTTGCAAAAACCTTGAAATTGGTCTTCTGGATCAATTTCTCAGCATTCAAAACTCTTTATGTACATTCTGTCAAGGAGTCTTGTAGCTGCTTCCCTGATTAGTGCCTTGTCACCAGACAACAGAAACTCACTGTGTCCCCTGGTACCTACTATCTACCATACCCTCTTACTTCCTCCTCCTCTATCTGTACTCAAACGTTAAAGCGTGTTCAGTCTTGGAACCCTGTAATTATTTCCTTTGATTGTTGCCACTTGTCCTTAGCCTGCAGAGGTTCTTCATACTGTGTCCCTTCCTCATCAAACACTTACTCTCGCCTACCCTTTTCTTCTCACTATGAATGCTTCAAGCTTACCCTTCTCAATAACCTTCTCTGTTCTTACTTTTAAGTTCATTTCACTCACAGCTATCAGCAAACTCCAAGTATATTCTGTACATATTGAATTCTAGGTATCTGCCATTTTATTCTATTTGTATATTGTTTATTGTTCTTTGTCATAATCCTAATTGTATCCTGGTTCTTTGCAAACTTTTGTATGTATAACTTACTCTGTGTACTGAACATGTATACTGTGTGTAGAACTTACTCTATGTACTGAATGTGTATATTGTCCAGGTCAGTTCATATTGCTGAAAAAATATTTTGGTGATGTACTCCCCAGCGCACAGAAACGGTGCCGGGAGTTGGGATTTTCTGTTTTATGGGGCTGTGCCTCACATGCCCCGCACCACCCTACTTTAGGATTCTCAACCCAGAAGGCTGGATGTTGGGAGGGGGTGCAAATGTGGAAAAATTAAAATTCAGGACGGGCTAACAAACGCACCTGCGCCTGGACCCGAACTCAGCACCATTCCCACCTCAGCCCTGAACCTCCCACCATGCCATGGAAGCAGCTTGGCAGCTTGCTGTGGCACCACCCCATAAAACCCTCCCACCCCACACTTGGCATGCTCCTCCCCTCCCCCATGCGGCGTAGGCGCTGTGGCGACAGGATATTTGCTATCTTGCGTACCCCATCCGTCACCCACCTTCCCCAGTCGCCTGATGACAGGCGCCTGACTGAGTCGCCACGGTAGGCGCCTCAATCGCAGTCGCCAAAGTCATGGGATACCGACCAGGTCCATCAGACATGGACATCCAGATCTGCCAGAGCTGCAGGGGCTGGTAGCAAGGCAGACATTCTGGAGACCAGGATGCCCTTTGCAGGACAGTTGTGAGCTATGGCAGGCAGGAGAAGAGATCACAAGGCTGCAGAGGAGACTGGATTGGGATGCCCACCAGCCCCCTTACCAACCCACTCCTCCAAAGGCCCATGGGTCTTGGGGATGGAGGATGGTGGAGGTGGCAGGGGCACCTAGAGCTAAGTTTGGGCAATGCCAGCCACACGCTATCCACATGCAGAATCACTTTGCCCCTAGCCAGGGACAGAAACCAGGTGGGGAAGAAGGAAGAATAGAGCAGGACAAACCTGATTCAAGAAAGCAGGAAGGAGGTACAGTACAAGGAAGGAGAAGAAGAATACACAGAGCAACAGGAGGATTCTGGTCATGGAGACTCTGTGTTGCAAGGAGTGGAGACACAGTCCATCAGTGCAAAGGGAGCTGAAACCATGGTGAAATGCATGCCAGGAGCATCTGCAAGGAGAGCTAAGGACAGAGTGGGATGGCTGGTGAGAAGAGATCAGAATTTTATGGGGATCATTGTCCACCTTGGGACAAATGACATAGCAAATAGGACTGTGGAAGAAGCCAAGGCAGACATGAAGACCCTAGGGAGAGCGTAAGGAGCACAGCACATCTGGCCTTCTCGGAGGTGTTGCCAGTTTAGAGGAAGGGCAGAAGTGAGGACAAGATCAGGAACTAAGAGATAAGGAATTCAACTGGTGGCTCCAGGGTTGGTGCTCAGACAACGGATGCACTACACTGGAGACTGGGGACCTTCTGGGACAGGAAGCTCTTCAAGCATGTTGGTCTGCATCTCATCGGAGAAGGAGCAAGAGCGCTAAGGCAGAAGTTGGAGGTCTTCGTGGAGGATTTAAACTGGGAGGTCTCCAGCACAGAGAAGAAGACCTAAATAAGGATGCAGCAGAAAGATACAAGGTAAGGGGATCAGCGAATGGAAGAGAACCCTCAACATCGGACTAAAGGAAACAGGCATGGCCATGAGCAAGGTGTGGCCATAGCTTCACCCCTTGGTGTTGCTGGTCCAGCCCAAAACTGGTTTTCCAACTATCTCACTGGCAGACTACAGCTTGTTAAGTACAACAGAGCTCTATCGGAACCTGTTCCTATCACTATCGGTGTCCCTCAGGGATCTATTCTGGGGCCTATCCTATTTTCTCTTTCATCAATGACTTCACAACGGTCCCAACTCATAGCACTACAACCCTATATGCTGATGACCTGGTCCTCCTAGTTAGCTCAGGTGATGTCCGTGCCATAAATCGCAACCTACAAGCTGACTTCAATAAACTGCAACATTGGCTCTGACAAATAAGCTTGTGCTGAACTGAAAGAAAACTAAACTTGTGCTCTTTGGATCCTCTGCCAAACTAAAAGAGTGTTCTGTCCCACCTAGTGTCGGGTGTCCCAGTTGGCACTACATGCTCCTTTAGATACCTGGGAGTTACTCTTGACCCCAGTTAGACCTGTCTCTACACATTCAAAATGTCTGCAGGGCAACAAATATCAAGCTTGGATTTGCATACCGGGCTCCTGGGTCCCTTGTTGCTGCTGCATGGCTTGCCCTGCTAAAGGTTTATTCATTCCTCTCAACTATGGGCTGACAATCTTTACCCTGCCGAAAAACTAGCCTTGCTGAATGGGATGTGGTCTACAATAATATTTGCCGCTTGCCCTTGCCGCCTCGACTTACCCATCACTGTGATTTATACAATCAACTACACTGGTTGTCCCCAGATAATTATTCCCCAGTTGTGCCTGCAAACAGTCCTCTGGATCAGTGCACCTACCGGTTACCAAAGACATAAATTTGTCTTGGGCTGCTTCCTGAACAAAATCGTCTGCAATGCCACCCAACCTGCCCTGTCCAAACTCCTTTGGCCGGCTCTACCATCATACCGCTAAGGTCAGCTGACTTGCAACGCCTCCTTGTCCCAAAAACTCGTACACTGTCAGGTGATCATGCCTTTGCTGTTTGTGCCCTAGATTCTGAAATACCCTACCTGCAACCATCAGATATACCCCCACCCATCCCATTTTTAGAGCTCCTGTTGGTTGCACCTGAAGTCTGCCTCAGCCTGTAACTGTTCCAAGGCTGCTTGATATCCCCTACCCCTGCTGGGACCCTGTTGTGCACCCTCCACTTCCTTGGTTCCCACTCCCTCTGAGCTCTAGTAAGGGAATTATCTACTCTACATGCCCTTCACCTCAGCACTTACCATCCTCAAAATGGTACAAATTGCACTTGTATTATTTCTACGTAAATTTAACTATTGTTTGCACGCTTCTACCCTTGTTGTATATGCTATCTGTTCATCCTGTACCTGCTTATTTGTATCACCCTGCTCATTGCTTGTATTTCACATTGTTGTAATTCCTTGTACTGTTCTGTAAAACATGCTTTTGTAATCTTCCGGTTGTACCAGAAAATTGGCATTCCTTGTCTCATGTGCTTACCAGTAAACAAAAGCTAATAAATAGGTAAAAAGAATGACCTCCTGTAAAGTACAGGGGGACATACACAGAATAGGGGATGGTACTGGAGTTATGGGGGAAGGCGTGACAGAAAGGTTATAGCGCACTAATGCCCACAGTCTAGGTAACAAAATCCCAGAACTTGTGGCATTAATGGCCTCCGAGACCTGGATATCATGGCAGTCAAAGAGACATGGTGCAATACCAACCATGCCTGGGAGCTAGTCATTCCAGGGTACACGCTGCACAGATGGGACAGGGAAGGAAAGAAGGACGGAGGGGTGGCATTGTACATCAGGGAAGGGATAAAAGCAACAGTCCGACAAGACAAGGAGGAAAGCGGAGGTGCTGTGGGTAACCATGGAGGTGGGGAGGGAACAGTTCTTAGAACGAGAGATATACAGGTCCCCATGGCAGGAGGAGGAGGAGGAGAGACAGAACTGCTGGAGACTATAGAGAACATGGCAACAAAAGACTAATTGCTGCTGATGGTGACTTCAACTTGTCAGATGTGGACTTGAGCATTCTGACGCCAGCCTCAGCCAGAAGTAAGGGATTCCTGCAATCCCTGTAAGGTGCAGGTCTCACACAGCCAGTGAGGGAGCCTACAAGAGAGAATGCAATTCTGGAACACATCCTAAGGAATGGGGACAGGATAAAGGAAGTCACAGTGGGGACAGTCTAGGGACTCAGTGATCATCGAACTGCTGGGTTCACCATATACGTCACAGGAGGCTAGCCACACAAGGACTAGAATCCTGGATTTCAGGAGGACAGACTTTGGTAAGGTGAAGGATGAATTCAGGAAGGCTATGCAGGACACGATGACATAAGGAGTAGTGGAACAGGGATATGATAAGGGAAGCCCTGCACCAGGTAGCAAGCCATTGTGCCAGGCCCTGCAGCAAAAGCAAAAGAAAGAGGAAACCACTATGGTTCTCAAGGGAGTAGTAGAGCTAGTAAGAGGAAAAAGATGGCATTTCTGAAGTACAAGGCAACACAAAGCAAGGAGGACAAGCAAGAATACTTGGAAAACAAAAGGAAGCAAACAAGGCAGCAAGGGCAGCAAAGGCGAAACTGAGGAAAATAGCTAAATCGGTGAAGGAAGGAGGGAAGACATTCTTAGGTATATTAGCAGAGGAGGAAGGCAGGGGAGGGATAGTGAGACTTAGGGAAGAGCGAGGCAGGGTAGTGGAGAAAGATATTGACAAGGCAACTGTCCTCAACAAATACTTCTGCTCTTTATTCACGGAAGAAGACAATGGGGATGGTCCCCAGTAATGGAGAAGGGCAAACAGGGAGAAGGTGGACAGCAGACCTTTTCAGAGGACAGAGTAAAAGAGCACTAGAACAGCTTGGGTGGATAAAGCTAGTGACCGATGGGATACACCCAAGGATCCTAAGGAGCTCCATAAGGAACTGGCTAAACCTCTGGCTAAGCTGTTCAGTGGATCACTGGAAACATTTTGGTGCTGAGGAGGGCACAAGTGGTACCCACAAAAGTGGTAGCAAGGAGGAGGTAAGAACTACCGTCCGTCAGTTTGACCTCGACAGTAGTAAAAATTATGGAAACCAAACTAAGCAAAGGCTGGTGGACTACCTAGAGACAAGGGGCTGTTGGACCCAAGGTAACATGGATTCACAGCAGGGACGCCATGCCAGACCAACTTGATTGATTTTCGAGTGAGTGACAAAGGAAATAGACCAGGGCAGAGCGGTAGATGTGGCCTATCTGGACTTCAGGAAGGCCTTTGACACAGTCCCACACAGGAGACTAATCTACAAGCTGGCAAATCTGGGGTGGAGACAAAGGTGGTCACATGGGTTAGAAACTGATTGAGTAACAGAACACAAAGAGTGGTGGTAAATAGGGTTAGCTCACAGGAGGGATGGGTAACAAGTGGCATACCCCAGGGATCAGTGCTGGGACCAGTGCTCTTCAATGTCTTCATAAGTGATATTGCAGAGGGTCTAGAAGGGAGGTTAGCCTGTTCGTGGATTATGCAAAGCTACAGTATGTAACGGCAGATACACAGGAAGGTATAGAAAAATGAGAAGGGATCTGAAGAGGCTAGAAAACTGGTCCAAGGAATGGCAGTTGGGTTTCAATGCAAAAAGTGCAAGATTATGCACCTAGGGAGAGGGAATCCTAGGGCTGAGTATGAACTAGATGGGTAACACTGAGGCCACTACAGAGGAAAGGGATCTAGGGTAGCCATGGAAGACGCACCCAAAGTGGCAAACAGTGCAACAAAGCAGCCAGAAAGGCTAACAGAATGCTAGGTGCATAGGAGGGGTATAACAAGTAGAAGGAGGGAAGTGGTGGACCACTGTACAACTCCCCAGTAAGGCCTCATCTGGAGTACTGTGTTCAGTCTCTGAGGCCCCATCTTCAAAACGACATACACAGGATGGAGACAGAAGAGGGCGACACAAATGGTGTCGGGATGCAGCATAAGTCACATGAGGAGAGACTCAGAGCTTTCAGTATGTACTCCTGGAGGAAAGGAGAGAGAGGGGACATGATAGAGACCTTCAAATATCTAAAGGATCAACAGGGTACCAGAGGGGAGCATCTTTCACAGGAAGGGAAGAAACAAACAAGGGGCAAGCAGCATGAGACTAAAAGGGGGAAAACTTAGAGGAACTTGAGGAAATTCTACTTCACTGAAAGGGTGATGGAGAGATGGAACAGTCTCCCCAGGAAATGGTGGGGTGGCCCAGTTCAGGTATTAAACAATGCATGGGCTAGCACATGGAAATTATCAAGCTAGGACGAGAGGGGGCTTGTAGCATCTAGGTACCTTAAGCATTAGAAAGAGGGACAGGACAAACTGAGTGGCCACAAGGCCTTATCTGCTGACATCTATGTATCTCAAAGGAGTTTTGCTCAACAGTGTTTCGCCTGGTTAAATAAAAGATTTTGATTGATTGATTAGAAGTGAGAGAGTCAGGAGCCAGTAGGTAGGACTGTAGGTCATCACTGAAAGCAATTGCAAGAAACCATGAAGGAACGAGCCAACAAAGTTTTGAAAGTGGCTAATTTGACAGGAAATGCTATTTTCAGGGTCTTCTGGATGCTGTTCCAGAGAACAGGCAGGGCATGACTTATAGAAGCCTCACCAAGGCGCGCTCTAACTTGGGGACGACTAGGGTGATATAGGAGAGGCTCCTAAGGGGGTAGTTCCTTGCAGTACAGGCAGGCAATCTGAGATATACTGGGGCAACTTGTTGATAACTGCTCGGTATGTCCAGGTGACTGCATTTTTCTGTCGCTCTACGCTATAAGAGATAGCCATCCTCGCTCCAAATATAGGAAGCAGTGATGGGTGAAGTATGGGCATTGGTAATAAATCTAGTGCTCGTGGTAGAGAGGTCAAGTTTAGCTAGGGCAGTACTGGCGCCTTGTCCATAGAGGAAGTCCACATAATCAAGGAGGAACAAAGTAGACTGAACCGTCGAGTTTTTGCTTCTTGGCGTGAGTAAGTGTCTAATGCGAAGAACAGATCAAGCCTTTGCTTTGTTTTTTCATTAGTTCTTCGATATGGTCAACAAAGGACAGCTTATGGTCGATCCAGAGCCTGATATGTAATTTGGCTACAATGGTACATCAGGGAGCGAAGGAAGACCAAGGGAGGGATAGTGAGGCTCAATAAAGGGGAGGAGGGTGGGCAGAGGGAGACTGTGAAAAGGCAGAGATACTAAACAAATATTTTGCTCAGTATTTACAAATGAAGAGGGGAGGTACCTAAAACAAACAGTAGAAACACTCTGGACACAGAAGTTGATACCAGCCCATTTACAGAAGAAAGGGTTATGAAAGAACTTTAAAACTGAAGGTGGACAAAGCAATGGGGCCTGATGGGATTCATCCCAGAATTTAAAGAACTAGGGTAGAACTAGTGACACCACTGACTACCTCTTTAACAAATCATGGAAGGATGGGGTGGTACCTGAGGACTGGAGGAGGGCAGATGTGATTCCCTTCACAAAAGTGGGAGCAAGGCAGAAGCAGGAAACTACAGACCTGTTAGTTTAACCTCAGTGATAGGGAAAATGATGGAATCACTCTGAAGGAAAGAATTGTCGAGTATCTAGAGGCCAGAGGGGCACAGGACCCAAGGCAGCATGGATTCACAGCGGAAGGTCATGCCAGACTAATCTGATAGATTTCTTTGACTGAGTGACCCAAGTAGTAGATCAGGGAGGGGCTGTGGACATGGCCTACCTAGACTTTAGCAAGGCATTTGACACAGTCCCACACAAAAGATTAATATACAAGTTAGCCAGCCTGGGAGGGGTCCCAAGATGACAGCCTGGGTAAAGAATTGGCTGGAGAATAGGACACAGAGAGTAACAGTAAATGGAGTCCACTCTGAAGAAAGGGGGTCAGTGGGCACCACAGGGTTCAGTATTAGACTGGTCCTTCAATGTCTTTATGTTTACATTGCAGAGGGACTGAAGGAAAGTATGTCTCTTTGCAGATGACACAAAGATCTGCAACAGAGTTGATGCACAAGGTGGGGTGGAAAGGATGAGAAAGGACTTGGCAAGGTTAGAGGAATGGTCAAATGTATGGCAGCTTAGATTCAATGCTAAGAAGTGCAAGGTAATGCACCTGGGAAACAAAACCCAGGGGAAGAGTATACATGGGGGGTGAGATACTAACAACAACAAAATGGAAAGGAACCTGGGGTAGTCATATCAGATGATCTAAAGGTGGGCAAGCAATGTGAGAGGGCAGCAAGGAGGGTTGGGGGATACTGGGATGCATAAGGAGAGGCATCACCAGTAGAAAACAGGAAGTTATTATCCTCTGTACAGACAGCTGGTCAGACCCCATCTGGAGTACTGCATGCAGTTCTAGAGACCCAATCTCCGCAGAAATACAGACAGGATGGAAGCTGTCCAGAGGAGGGCAACTAAAATGGTGCAGGGTCCGCACCGGAAGACATATGAAGAGAGACTTAAGGAGCTTAATATGTATAGCCTCGAGGAAAGGAGGGAGAGGGGGGACATGATAGAAACTTCAGGCACCTCAAGGGAATCAACAAAGTCCAAGAGGGTAGCATCTTTCAAAAAAGAGGTGTGCAAGGACAAGGGGCACAATTTGAAGATGGGGAGGTGTCAGAGGTAATTTAAGGAAGTATTTTTCACAGAGAGGGTAGTGGATGCATGGAACGCCTTCGAGGAGGTTGTGGAGTCAAAAACAGTGGTGGAATTCAAGCATGCATGGGACAGTCATAAGGCAATTCTAGGGTGGGGTTAGGAAGAAGTAGGCTGCTGGTTAACTAGGATCTGCAGCTTATCCAGTAGGTAGGGAAATGGGCAGACTGGGTGGCCAAGCGTCCCTATCTGCCGTCAAATTCTATGTTTCTATGTATGTTAAACTCCAGGTTTTCCCCAAGTAAGGTGGTAATCAGAGATGCCGGGCAGCAGCTGGATGTTTTAGTTGAAGGTGAAAGAAGCACTGCCTTAGTTTTTGATGAGTAAGAGTTTTAGATGAAGGAGATTTTGCTGCATTAGGTTAAGGTCCAGTTGCAGTCTTGCAGCAACCCGGGTGGGCCTGTCAATGTAGAGAACCATGTAATCTTCAAAAGGTGGATGTTAGCTGGTTTAATACCAGAATTGATGTTATTAATGTAAATTGCAAATAATGGGCCTAAAATGGACCTCTTGGGGAACACCTCTCATAAGAGGTTTCAGTAGAGAGAGGTCCCCATCTGTTTTAATTTGCTGCTTGACGACCAGTAAAATAACCAGAAAACCAGTTCAGCTCATGGGAGTCCAGGCCAACGCTTGCAGTGAAAGCAGAAGCAGGTCGTGGTCCATGTCTAAGGCCTTTGCTAAGATCTTCACCTCTACCTGGTGTATATTATATTTTATTTTATTTTTTTTTTTTTCTTCACATTCCTCCTGCAACCTTAGATAACCTGCTTTATCTTCCTATAGACACTTCTATGTATGTAAATACCATGTAATCTGTACAATATCTGTATAATTCTAATGCATATATGAACTTCTTTTTCTTCCTCTCTGTAAAGAGTATTATCTGTATTGCATTGTAAATACCTGTGTTGACCTGTATATACAATTGTTCATGCTCCACCCAGGTCCATCTTGCAAATGAGCTTCTGCTCAACGATGAACGCCTGGTTAAATAAAGACTTGACTGATTGATTGATTGATTGAAGAAACAACGCATATAGTTTTTATCATCCAGTGACTTTAACCAGTCATTGAGACCTTAGCAAGGGCGGAAACCATACTATGACATGGCCTGAATCCGGACTGCACTGGGTTCAGAAGGTTAAATGTTTCAAATGCTTTCTAAGTTGGGAATTGACAATTTTTTCAAGTAATTTGATAGGATGGGAAGAAGGGATATGGGTCTGTAGTTGTTTAAATCACTCTGATCACCAGACTTGAAAAGAGGAATAAAGTGGGCAGTTTTCCAAACCGTGTGAGAACACCTGTGTGAGGGACATATTGAATATGTGTGGATGGGGCAGACAAAACATGATAGCCTATTTTTAGATAGTACGGGTCAGTACGGTCAGCACCTGTGCTCTTCCTGCTGTCAAGTCCCAGGAGAAGGTCCTCCACCTGTTTTATTGTGACAGTGCAGAAGGAAAAAGGAGCAGCATGGGAAGAAGAGGCCAGGGTAAAACCCAGACAGGCCCTGGGCAGTGAACTGCGATGTAGGTTGTTAGCAGGGAGGAGTCAAATGCTAACCCAGCAGTGGTAAAATGGTTATTAAGGAGGTCAAAATTAGCTTGTTGGTAGTGAAGGAACCACCAGTGAGATTTTGCAGGAGGAGTTACTGGAAGGTGTCCTCAACATCCTTTAAGGTCCTCCAAATTTAGCTGAGTTCCATTATTGCTGTCTCTGGGGCTTGCCCACTTACCTCCATTTCTACCACTTACCCCATGTTGGGGCTGTCGGGTTCCCAAGATCTCTGGATGTCTTTGATCAGGTAGGAGGCAGGGTGCCCAGTAGGCTATGTGGTGGCTATAAGGGATCACCATCATCCTGCTCTTGTTTGGGCAGGTTTTCCATTATCCTGGTTCCCCTTGATCCCTGATGCCTCATGGACATGGGTGGCAGTGGCACGAACACGCTAACATGCTCACTCCTCCACCAGGAGGCTTCCGCCCGCCCACTGCGGCTCCGGCTTGCACCCCACCCGTGGTCACCCAGGCTGCCGTAGTGCAGTAGAACTCACTACCTTCCCTCCCAGAGGACAGCATCCTCTGGGATGCTCGAGTCCTGTTCCCTCGGCAACTCGGGTTGCTCCTGCTCCAAGGTGACCAGTGTCACGAGTGGTAGCTGTGCCACTGTGCTGAGGGGTCAATTCCCATTGTGTTATTTCTTCAACTTGAGATTTTATTCAAGGTTTTACTACAGAAAGATATGCGGACTGGTGTTAACAAGTTGTAATTTGAATGCGATCCTGTGGTTGGTTTACAAATGTTATAAGTTGCTCTGATTCTTTTCCTTTAATACTGTGTTTACCATGCATATTGTACTTATTCAAATGAGAGTCTCTCCAAAATTAGACACTAAGCCAATGGATCCACAGAGACTGTACTGGGATTCTACAATTTTGTCCTCAGCTGGCAAACCATGGTATCCTGCAGATTAACTATGTATTAGATATTAAACAGTGCACCCAGTGAGGTAACAATTTAAAGGAGTGCAGAATTGATCCCATGGTATAAGTTGATCCTATGTACCTATAATTACTGCTGAGCCTATTTCTAACACCATAATAACCGGGTTCCTTTCTGCAATAACAGTCCAGTTATTATGGTATGGGTGTCAGCCTTTCAACTGAAAGTGAATGCTGCCATTGTCTCGCCATCACAGAAACAAAACACCACAGAAAGGCCAATGGCTTTTTTGTTACCACACAGCACTAAACCATCCAGCAATTATTATAAAATAAAGAATGGGGTGTTACATTTCTTCTTTTTTTTTTTTTTTAAACAAACCCTCGTATAATACCATCACAAATCACTTGTGCTTCACACTCATGGTTTATGTGGTATAACACACCTTGGAATTTTTAAAAGCTCATGATTTACAAACCCCATCCATTATTCTCTATATAATTACCGGTTTCCATTTTTGCCATAGGAAACCGTGGCGAAATATGCTGTAATAAAGGAGTAGCGTTATACGGCAAGCAGGCACACAGTTTCCCACTCTGTGCATGCACCTGCCACAGTGCCTCACTTTCCGACTGCTCACTTGCCTTCTTGTCGAAAGACAACCACCAGTGGAACTTGGCAGTAAGTTATTTCTTTGAAAACGCTGTTTTTTCAGATTTACATGGATTAAAAAGCATTTTAAAACATTTTAAAAGTTGGACATCACACATTAGGGAACCGGTTGAAAACTAAACCAGAGTGCAGCTGCACTGGAACCTCTACTGTTTTATTTAAATGCTGTGGCAAAAAAAAGGAAACCCAGCAATTATATAAAATAAATATGGGTGTTGCAAGCTGAACTGAAAGCCACGCACACCCTTGGGTTACATAAGCCAAACCCCTTGAGCCACTCTCAGGGTTTATGTAGCATCTAACCCTTGTGTGTGTGTAAACTTCTGTTACACACACCACCATAATGTATCCAATATATAATGGTCTCACCTCCTATGGATGCTGCTGTATTGTTGTGTTTTCTGAATGCAAAAAAATAAGTTTTAAAATACAAAGAGACAAGCAGAATTTCTTTAGCTATTTGCAGGTAAGAAGCTACCTGCAGGGTGGCAACCTAATGGCCCAGAAGAGGATACATTGTGCTTCCATGCTGGTGACCCAGGGTTTGAAAGCGAATCCTGGGAGCTGGATCAGAGTGGTCCTGGCCTGGTGGGGTGCTGCCAAGCCAGCCCAGGGAGGGAGGCACCTGGTAATCAATGCTACAGCAGCTCCTTGTGGTGAGCAGGCAAGCTTGCTCTTCTGTGAAGGCTGGCGCATGCTCAATGTGTGTGCTATGGTGCACAAGAGTGGCCAGAGGCATGCCAACACCAGGGGCGTGGGTCCTGGGAAGGGAGGAGTGTAAACAGAAAATACCAGGCACACCAGTGCACCTGTATAATGACTCTAGCACTCTCAGGTTATACTCTAGATGGAGTTCCGCTGCCTGACAGCAGGGGTGGGGGGGTGGCAGCTGGTACTGGGAGGTCCCAGGTGGAAGTCTGAAACAACAGCAAGTGGCAGACCAGACGCTAAATGAAAAAAGCTACCTGCAGAAATAGACATTAGGGCGAAGATAAACAGACGTTGGGTAAAGATAAGGAAGAGAAAAATAAGCCTTAGTAGCCCTGGCTACCAATGAACTGGGGTGGTGGTCAGGAACTCTAAAACAGTGTCAATTTTATATGCCTTTTGGCTAGCTGGGATGCATATTCTTCAACCTCTTCCTCAAAAATCAAGGATAAGGCTAACAAAATTAGCAAAAATGACCAAAATCACACATCTGAAAAAAATATATATATTATTAGCTCAAGAGGCTGTGACAGTATGTCTTAGTGTAAATGGCAGTTTCTTAATGAGAACTAGACTGTAACACCAATGGCTGATAATATTTTATAATTCAAATCCATACTCTTCAGTGACAAAAATGCTTAATTCAAGAGGGACAGAGGACATTCATGAGGTAAAATCAGGGACAGTTGAGAGGTATGGAGGCAGGTAGTGCTAGCAATCTTAAAATAAGTGGCAGTGTTTGGACTGGGAGAAAATTTAGGCAGGTGCACCCAAAACTACCTTTCCATGTTCCTGGTCCTCAGGATGGGCCTATTTGCTCTTGGCAACATCCCTGCCCCATCTGCTGCTACCCCGATATTCTCCGCTGGAAGTCTCTGCAGAGTGGAGCCCAATTGTGTTTGCATCTGTCATTCTAGCAATCTGTAGGTTTTATTCCCATTTTCCCAACCTCCAACCACTTAACTGCATTAACAGCCTAGTGCTGGCCTCGATAACTGCAGTGGTCCCCAGGGAAACAAGCTCCCTGGCCTACTATAGAGGTTGCTGTGGTGCCGAATACATCACCATCCCCTTCCCGGGATGAAAAGTACTGCCATCAGCAGCGCTATTTCTGAGCCTCGTCTGACCACACATCTAGAGTCTGCTGGCACTGCAGTGCATGGACTGACAGATGGCCCGATACTGGAAAGATTCTTTTAGGGTGAAAAGCATTTTTCCTTCTACATATACAGACCTATGTTGTAGGTCTTGTGGTATGAGAGGAGATTAATACCATGTATTTGGGGTTGTAATCTGAAAGGTAAAGAACTTCTGCACAAAAACACTGAGGCAAGTGTTACCCAGAAAGGGCACTGCAATACAGCCAGGTTACAAAGAAATACAATATGAACATACACAATAATGCAAAACACCAAGGGAAGTATATGTAAATCACCATTAACTAATCACCAATGTCAATTCTTTTATGGTGGTTTGAATATACTCCATGCTGCTCTGCATTATTGGGGTATATGTAGTGTATATTTTGGGTTATCCGATTCTGCTCCCCATGGGACTGCAAAAACATCTGTTCTACAAATTTGGGGAAATAATTCCCTGTTTGTTTGAGGTACTCTGTTTGGGCCTACTCCCCAACGATATTAAAAAAGTAAAGAGAATACATATTTGTTTTGATCTTAGCTTTTGGCAGCTCTGAAGACACCGATAAAGGATTGGCGTATGGCCAGCATATTTTAGGTTGCATTTAATGGTTATGTGTCCATAGTCCTTGACCATCGCTCAAACTCCTCTTACTAAAAACACAAAAAGTAAACCCACATGCACAACAAATCCAAAGATTGTACGCTGTCTCCTGCCCTAATATGATGTTTTTCACTGTTTATGAATTGTCTTTCTGTGGAGAATGTACTTTAGTTAATTTGTATAAAATGTAACAAAATCAAGCCTGAAAGAAAACAAACAAACAGGAATGCTGTCTCACTGCATCCCCCAGAAACCAATGAATTGTCATTCTTGGAGCTCCTAAACTAGAAGGAAGAAACTGTGCGGACTCTGGGGAACGATTCACTTGAAACCATCACTACAGATGGAGCAGGAGGGAGCAGTTCAAGGCTTGGGGACTCTAGGTAACAAGGCTGCATTCACCAAGCTATTACAGCACAAGAGTTGAAAATCATGGAGGCCTAGTCACTTATAGTTACTATGGATAATGGCACAACAGGTTTTATTTCCATTTTGCACTGTGAACAAAGAAGAAGCTTGTCATGGGGAAATGAGCCTCCTCTGCAACAGTGGTGAAATGCAAAGCACTGATCCAGATGTTAGAGGTGTGCGTGGGGTGGAAACGTGATGTTTTGATATTTTGCACTTTTCTGTATTAATGTTTAATCAGTTTGTAATTGATGCCACACCACTAGCACATACAGCACTTTATCAGACTCCATAACAGTCCTTAGAGGCCTTTTAACCTCGAGGCATAAACCCTTAATACTACATGTGCATGTCTTTATTTAAATAATTATGACAATGAGTGTGATGTCACATCACAGGGTACAGAGGACGAGTCATTTATCTAAAACCGTGGACCCTGAGGAAGCTCCATTTGAGCAAAGTACCTAAGCATCTGGGGCCCATCCAGTCAGAATTCCAAATTTCGATTACTGGCAGGTAAACTGAACCTTTTTTTAACTGCACAGCATTTGCAATTTAAAATGCTTATGCAGCTACCGAATGGCCAGCTGCCATGCAGACAACCGGATATGGGAGGCGAACTTCCGAGTTGCGTGCCAGGAGACAGGTCAGGCTGAAGTAGCTGCCCAGCCTGTAGTGTGCTACAGCCAGAGAGGGTCCATGGAGCACTGACGCCACAGTGACCCCTGCAGCTGGGTAAGGGAGCCCGCGCCTGCCACAGGAGATGTACTACATGTGTGCAAGGCTACTACGAAGGCTCCACTCACATCGGAGAAGTGGGGGAACCTAGAAAGGAGAAGAAAGAAAACATATCCATCTAAATAAAGGTCTGAGACCCTGGATTCACCTGGGTCCTACTGACTGTCAGCACTGGATCCCAGTCCATGGAGTGCAAAGCTGTAGGGTAACCGCTAGGGTGCCAGGGACTGTGGGAGATCAGAGGATGCAGGCCTGAATAGAGTACATCATCATGTACCAGGTATATCCCTACAGGACAAACAAAGCTGGGAAGAAAAAAACTTTCATGAAAGCCTAGTATTTCTGTTGTCTACTAAATGTGACTTTGAAAAAAAAAAAAAAATTTAAACATTAGATCTCACATGAGGTACTTGCTCACTATTTCCTTTTGAGTGCAAGATTTCATTGGTTGGTCATTAACTGTGACTGAGTTTGCAGCATGGTACAGGACTAGCTACTAGGCACATGGGGCACATGCAAGTTGCCAGCTGGTAGCCAAGGGTGTTCATATTGAAGAAGTCCCCCCCCCAATACCTTTTATGGTACCAATGGGCCAGTGGTTCAATGATTCCAGAGCTCTCGATCAAACTAACTAGCAGACCACTGGACTCCCCACCTGCTCTCAATCCCAAGATAACTTTTTCAAACATCTTTATACTGAGATAATAGGGCCTCAGAGGGTCTCTCCTATGGTATAACGGTTATTGGTATTGGCTCTACGGTATCAGCTACAAGACTCTGAGCGTGAGGCATGGGCAACTGAACCATAAGCAAAATTGAGCAGTTCTGTCTGCTCAAACCTCATGGGAGGAATCTCTTATACCATAACAAAAACCCTCAGATGCCCTAGTACTGAGCACAGTATTCCAGGTGTGGCCTCACCAAGGACCTAAATGGAAGAAATACCTTCTTTTTCTGCTGTCAATACCCCTTCCAATACACCACAGCATCCTACTAGCCTCACTATTGGCCTTGTTACACTGGCTTGACTGTTAAAGGAGTCACAATGATGATCTCAGGTCCCTTTCTGCTGCCGTAGTGTTCAGTTTTACCCTCTCATCCAGTACTCTGTCTTGGAGTTTTTGTTCCCTAAATGCATAACCTTGAACTTTTAGGAACAGAATTTCAACTGCCAAACCTTCTCCCTGTCTTCTGATTTGACCCTGTTTACCACTACCTTGTGCTATCTTTTCTTCAATCATTTTCCTACCCATCTATGTCCCTAGCTGTGTGCAGGTCCTCCAGTTTCTTCAGTAATCTTCTGTGTGGCACCGAGTGAAAGCCTTGCTGAAATCAAAGTACAGTAAAGTCCACAACTTGTCCGTTATCTACGACTTTTGTTACCCACTCAATGAAAACTATTAGGTTGCTCTAACAAGACATCTCTGCCATAAACCCATGATGTTTACTATCCTGTAGACCACTGGTCTTCAGGTAGTCCACAGGGTCCTTTTGACCATTGACTATCTGTTTACCCACAACAGAGGTATGGCTGACAGGTCTGTAATTCCCTGGCTTCTCTTAGTCCCCACTCCTTGTGTAGCGAGACTACATCCACTACCCTCCAGTCTTTCAGAAGTACTCTATCTGAACTGAGCCACTGCATAACTCTACCAGATCAATGAGGTTACAAAGTCACTGGTGGTGCTATGTGGTCTCAGGGACCACTTAGTGCTACTGGCTGTGAATCAGTATGGGGACTATGATGGGGAGAAACTGGACGATACTTACTGGTTCTGCACAGCATAGATACTGGCCAGTTTGACGGACATCTCAATCACTGCATTGTCATCCTATCAGAAACAGAAACAGATCAGCAGGAACAGCAAATCACCAATCCTCTGTTACTGGAGAGTGAGGGGGAACGTTAGACTTTTGCAAAAGGAAATGGCTGGAATATGCTGACAACAGAAAGGCTAGGTAGGAAATATCTAGGCATGTCTTAGTGAGGAGGACGTGGGTTACCTAGTTTGTTAAAAAATATCAGGGCACCCCAATCGCAATGCAACATTCTGCTGTGCAGGCAACCTGAATCGGAGCTAGTTTAGGACACCACACCGGGAGGCAGGCCAGAACACAGCAGCTGCCACTCTACACTACTCTGTAGTCAGGCAGGGATTGCATTAGGCACTGGTGCTGCAGACACCCCACGGAGGGGCAAGGGAGCTGGGTCCTTCTGCAGGATGTCGCTAGTGCATCAGAGGCTATATGATAGGCTATGTCCACGTGTGGGACGAGGGAGGTACCTAGGAGGAAATGGGTGAGAAAAACCATGACCATCTATACAATGACCTGGGTTCCAGGGACTCTCCACGGTTCTAGTACCAGCCGACACTAGATTCTACTCCACACAGTGGACTGCCAAAGGTGTGGGGGGGCGCCTCTGGAGCCTCTGCTACAGAGGGCAAAGCCATGGGGACAATGGGCTGAACATGGACCTAAGGGAGGACATGTACTAACAGGCCTCACCAGGATATATCCATGTGAACAGAGTACATACTGATGAACATGGCCAGGGAGAAAAAACTATATAAAATGATTATCTGCCAGAAACTGCAGGTCATTAGCTCAGTTCTTTACTAGTCTTCTGGTTTTCATCATGACCATCTTAAAACATGTACAACCACTTTAGAATTTCAGGATGCAATTTGGTATGAAGTAATGTACATGTGAACAAGGCAAAACAGAAACAAATATGGAGTAAGTGACACAGTCCCTCCTCTATTATCTAATAAAGGGAAACAGGATTGCTATTCCTTTCTCTGCTGCACAGCTGCCAAACAGGCAAGGTTGTCACAGCATTCTGAATCTGATCAAAACACATTTACAATATGGGATTTTTCATGTCTCTATCATAATTCCCACAACTGTTTTTTATAGGTGGAGATTTTAGTCAAGAGTTATATGATTCCATGTATACAACATCCACTACAAGAAAGGAAACGAACTTAGTAAAATTACTTAAGAGGAAAACTTAGTAACTTAGATTAATGGTAACATGGAGATTTGTCAGTCCGGGAAAAATAATTCATTTTCTATTCACACAGATTTTCTCCCTTTCATAGAAGTTTTTCTGCCCTCCATGGATAGGTAGCTACTCAGCCCTATCCATGCTGTCCTCTCGCCATCCCCATCTTCCCAAGCTTACCTCCCAAGACAGTCCCATGGCTTGCCCCTGTGGCTAGGTGAGCAGGGGAGGTCGCCTCCACCACCATGGAGAAATAATCACATTTCGCAGACACATCAGTGATGGTGCGGTGGAGGTCGAGCAGATAGTGCTTCACAAAGCCTGCCTTACAATGAGTGTTTTGTTCCTGTGTTTTCAGTCCTGCCCACCTTCCCTGATGTCTAGCGCTGTCCCTGTAGGCCACGTTACACTCTGGCTCCTTGCAGTCTTCAAGGCCCACCATTTGAGAGGGGTCACCAGAGCAGCAGCAGAACCTGATGTCAGCCCTCTCTGGGCTGGGATCGTTTCCGAGCAGCAGTGTCTTCCCAACCTTGGGCTGCCAAGCCAGCTTCCTGAGCTCGCTTTCCGAACTCGGGTCACCGGTACAGGAATGTGTAGCGCTATCTGCTGGGCCACTGGGCTGCCCCTATTCACAGAGATTTAAAATGTACTCAAGAATAGACCTATTCATTATGTCTATATATCTCCTCCTGGATCCGAGCGATAAAACACTATCCCATAACTTTACAGACCATGCACCTCTCTAACAGTGGCATCTAGGGGCAAGATCAAAATATTAAAAACTGGAAACTGGACCAATATTACTAAAAATTACAGTTACATGTACCATAACAGTAGATATTTGAGAAGAGCTTTGCAGCTACACCATTAGACTACGCCGCCAGGCACTAGGACCCTACGGAAAACTTTTAGCTAGCAGTATACAGCAGGACTGCCCCTGACGCCAGACTACCTTCAACGCTACAATGGTATAAAAGGGTGGTCCCCAGCCTCACCTCAGTTCTCCAGCAGAGACACGGCTTACAGAAAAATGGAGAATAGAGAAGGTTTGAATATTCCCAAACTTTGGAAAATAAAAGACCAGGGGAAGGAGGGAAGGAAAGCAGCACCTGCTGCAAAGCTCTTCTTAAAGATCTACTGTTACGGTAAGTTTTTACATATCTATACTATCTTACTTCGAGTTGGAGCTCTTGCAGCAGGCTACACCATTAGGACTGAGAATCAAGCAGTTCAGGGAAGATCCAGGTCGAAGGGAGAAAGAAGGAGGAAAGTAAAGTCGGCGAGCATTCAAGAGGATCCCTTGAAGGACGGCTAGGCGAAGCCAGCTCTCCACCAAGAGGCAGCATTCAGGCTGTGTGTGTATGAAAGTATGCACTGAGCTCCAGGAAGCGGTAGTGCAGATGTCAGCTGCAGAGACATTCTGTAGAGATGCGAACAGAGTGGCAACCCCACCCTCCCTAGAATGACCCTTACCTGGGCTCGTAAGGGTTTGTCATATTTGTTGTAACAGAAAGTGATGCAGTTCACTAGCCATTTGGATAGGTCTGCTTTGCCACTGGTGCCATGACTGATTTTGGGGTCAAGGAAACAAACAACTGGTCTGTTTTCCTATTAGACCGTGTGCAATCAACATAATAGCGAAGTACCCTATGAACATCCAGAGTATGTAGAAGGGCCTCTTCCCGATTAAAATACTCTGGATAATACACAGGCAAGTGGATGTCTTGATTGAGGGTAAGCTCGACACCACTTTGGGAAGAAACTTAGGACTGGTTCTCAGAGACACCCTGTCCTTGTGAAAACCAAATAAGGCTCTTACACATCAGAGCCTGAAGCTTGGAAATCCTCCGAGCAGAAGTAACGCAACTATAAATAACATTTTCCATGACAGAAAGCTAGCTTGCAGTCCATGGCTGGTTCAAAGGGAGATGAAGTAAGCTTATCTAACAAAAACAAAAGATCCCATGGGGAATAAGGTCCCTAATGGGAGATTTCAGATGCAACATGCTGCACAGAAGGGTGCGGGGCAGGTCCAACTGGGCAATATACGTGTCCTCCACAGGTGCATGATAGCCTGATACTGCTGAAAGGTGCAACTTGGAAGGAATAGCAAAGTCCTGAATCTGAAAGGGAGAGGAGGTACCCCAGGACAGAGTTCACCAGGCAGGTGAACGGGTCTAGGCCCCAAGCAGAAGCCCAAAGGCAGCAACACTTCCACTTCATGGCATAGGTAGCCCTGGTAAATGACTTTCTAGCCATGACCAGGACCTCGGCTACCCTAGGGGCCACCCCAAAGCAGGCTGTGGCTATGACTGTAGGAGCCAGGCATGCAGATGTAGAGATCTGAGACCTGGATGGACCAGAGGATCCTACTCCTGGGACAGCAAGTGCAAGGTCAGGGGCAGGAGGACTGGAGGTTCCACTGCTAGCTGCTGCAGCAGGGGCAACCAAATCTGTCGTGGCCAGAGAGAGGCAATCAGAATCACATCCACGCCTTCTTCCTGAAGCTTGGCCAAATTGGTTGTTTGGATTCCTTATCTGGGGCTGTGAACTCATGTATTGAGACTGCTTGGTCCTGCCATGGGCTGCCATGAGGACTATGGAATCAGCTTTTGGTTGCTTTCCCAAAAGGGCTAATTTTTAAGAGTTCTATATAGCTATACTTTCCTCGGGAAAGCTGAGGCCGACAAAGGGTGTCTCCAAGTAAGCTTGGTTACATCCTGAAAAGGTGCCACTAATGGTGGCACAACCAGAGGCTTCAGGTCCCTCATACCCAAGAAATTTGCATGCTGCCTTCATTTGGGTCCAAGTCCTCAGTATCCCATTGGTTTAGGAATTGAATATGGCACATAATGTCGATAAAGTGGGGTCATCCGGGAGCGACTCTTATGGACATCAGGCTGAGGAGGAGGAGTAGAAGAATCCCCGAGGACCTAGAAGAGGGAGATGAACTCCTTCTGGATGAACCTGAAGGAGCAGACCTGGTATATGGCGTCAAGGCCGACAACCGCAACAGTCTGTGTCTGGAGGAAGACTGGGATGAAGACCAGTATCTCGCTATGGCGCCTCGGAGACTCTTCATCCTAAAGGTCCGGAGGAGTGACCTTCATAGGAGGAGGCTATGGCTTCCTGGGTGGTGGTGGAGTAGGTTGTCTCTGGGGCCCCTGTGGTATTGGGTGTGGAGTCAGTAATGGGGTCATGCACTCCTTAAGCAGGAGGTCTCCTTTAATGGTGTTCCATCACGAGATGAACAGGGCCCCACGCTCGCGGAGACTAGGGGGCCCATGAGGGTCTGGCGCCAGTGGGGGTACATCAGGTGTACCCAGCATCGGATCTGTCAGCACGGTTGACCCTGTTGCCAGGTCTGGGGACTCCGGTGTGCCTGGTGGCCATCCTACAGGTGGCAGAGTAGGTGACGCACGCTGGGTGGCATCTGGTCGGATGGTGTCTGCTTGTTCTGACAGTAGCTGGTCGGCGCCAGAGGCGGGTGCACCAGTTTGACTTACGGTGGAGTCTCTGACAGCGGCTTTGGAGAAGCCGGTGGAGGAAGAGTTGCCTCTTCGACCTGGAGAAGAGCGACATCAAGGATGTTGGGGTTGGACAACTGGGTTCCATCGTTTTAGGCTTAGGGGGCATACTCCAGACTGAAGATTCTGCTCCTGGCGCCTCTTCCTGTTGTTTGACCTGACAAGCGGCCCGACAAAGAGGATGCCCCAGCCTGGCAGGCGACTCGTCTGTGCCGCCGTCCAGAGGGAGGCCAGCTTAGCCCCCTGGCTTAGGCCCAGAAGGATGCTGGAAAGGCCTAAGACTTGGGGAGGGGAAGACCAAGGCCCTTGGCTCGGACGCACCCTCGGCTGACGCTTGGACCAGGGCAGAGGGCTTCATCAGTGGGGAGCCCAGAGGATGTTACAGCTGCTGGAGGGGCGAGTCTGATCTCCCACAGGAGTGGGGACCCGAGAAGTCGCCTTGTGATGCGGAGATCTGGAGCAGGAGTCTGATCTGGGTCTCTTCTTGTCTTTATGGTGATATTTCCGCTGGTCTTTTTGTCCTTATGGGAAGAATACAAAGACCTTAGGACCGAGGATGAAGAGGAGCTGTGGCTGGAGGGGGTCCTCTGCATGGCGGCAAGCTCTTGCTCCAACAGGTGGCTCTTCAACGCCTTCAGGCAGCGGATGCACATCTGGCAATTGAAGCTGTGGCAATGTCGGCAGGTCTCAAAGTCATGGTTGGGGCCTAAACAAATAAGGCAGGCCGAATGGCTGTCTTTGACCAATATCTGTTTCCTGCAGGCACACTTGATTTCTGACACTCTGAGGTGGAAGATGGTGAAGACATGCAAAAAGTAAAACTCTAAATTGAAGGAAAAAGAAAACGTGACTAATGCAAAATGGCGGTCAGCTGGTAGCAGGAGGCATCCATGGAGCTGATGTGCATGGGTCGATGGCGGGAAAAGAATGGAGGTGGGGCTAGGGACCACCCCTTCATACCACTGTCCAACGCCAGAGGTGGTCCGACGTCGGGGGCGGTCTCCGCTGTACACTGCTAGCTAGAAATTTTCTATGGGGTCCTAGTGCTTGGTGGCATAGTTCTAATGGTGTAGCCTGTTGCAAGAGCTCCAACTTGAAATATATATATACACACACACACACACACACACACACACACATATACATACCGTATATACATATACACAGTCAAAGAAATCATAAAGAAAGAAACAACATTTTTAAGCAAATTTAAACTCTGGGGTTGAATTACATTTATTTTGGGATGCATTCAAAGCATTTATAAGAGACATAACAAACTCTTCCCTAGATACATAAAAGATTTAGAAACGCAAATCAAGGATGCTTAAAAAAAAAAAAAAACACTAAGAGACAGGCTTGTATTTTCACCTAAACAACTAGAAATTCTAACTCAAAATATAAAGAACTGAGGGGTCTGTCCGATAGCTCAGTGGAAGTGCTTCTCACTTCCATGCTGGTGACCTGGGTTCAGAAGTGGACCCAGATCTGCAAGGGTCAGGCAGCCAGGCTGGGGAGTGCTCTAAGGGGAGTGCAAGCCAGCCAGGGAAGGGAGTCAGCCCTGCTGTGGCACAACAGTGGCCCTCACGATGAGTCGGGAAGCTCGCCTTTGTCAGGTGTGGCGACGCCCAGAGGTGCTGCTGCAGTCAAGGCTGACAGAGGCTGTGCCAGCTGTCTGGGGTGGTGGGAGGGACCAAGGAAGAAAAACAGGAGGAAGAAAACAGTGGAGTCTGAGCTGCATGAAACCCTGCTCGCCTCCCACAGGCCTGCACCATCACTCTGGGACACCAGGCCAAGAGTTGGATGTGTGCTTGGGGGCCTCCCTCCACCATGCCAGGAAAGGGGTAGTTCATGGGGACTACGACCATGTAAGTACCAGAGGGAGAAAGGCACCAGTGGCGCGAGGGGTGAAGCAGGGGCAGAAGCAAACGCCCAGGTGTCCCTGAGGAAGATAAACAAATGATGGGGGAAAAGAACTACAACATGAGCAGGTGGAATAGTTGCTTCTTTCTAACCAAACTAATGACTATTTTTATTCTGATAAATCAGGTAAAATGCTACTGATTTAAAACAAAAAAGAAAAAGCTGAGAGGGAAATACAGGCAATAGAGACAGACATGATAGGGGCCAGATCATCATCAACACAAGAAGATATTAATAAGACTTTCTATAAATATAATCAACGTTTATACAATTAGGAATGTACTGAGGAAACATTTTTCAACTGGAAACTATAGAAATCAATGTCTCACTTTCTCAAACACATAAAAAGGATCTAGGCAGCACAATAAAACTAGGGAAAGTTGGCGGCCCGGTGGCACTGAGGGTTGAGGCGCTGGACGCCTCTACTCGTGCTACACCGACCAGGTTCGAGAATGAGCCCGCCGTCGGGGTTGGCAGGGATGGGAGAGGATCGAGCATCCAATGGACAGCTCTTCTCCGGGGAGGCCTTTGCTTACGCGTGCCCTGGCCTCTAGCGGAAGGAGGCACAGCAAGCTTGTAGCTGACTCAAAGGAGTTGGGGAGTGGCGATGCCACTCTCCTCACTACCACTGAAAAACAATGCCCGGTCTCCTAAATGACGAGACCACAGCGGAGACCCTGACTGCTCGTGCCTGCCTGATGTCCAGTGAGTCCGACACTGCAAGATTGTTGGTGCAGCAGCCCCACCTACCGCCTGGGAGGGTACAGCCATGGCTCGATGGGGACTCACCGGGTAGAATCGGGCAGATCGCGATGTGGAGATCGCCGACATATTTCTCAAAACAAGTTGAGACTGGGCACGAAGAGAAGGAGGTATAAATAGTAACTTCAAAAAATTAAAAAAAAAAACTAGGGAAAGTTTATCAGGCAATTATGCAGCTAAAGGGTGGTAAGGACCCTGGTTTAGATGGCATGCCAATAGATTTGTACAAAAAATCATAACGTACTTTGGCAGTTTTGCATCTCTATTCAACTCATTTCCAGTGTTCCAGGACCCTCCCTTCCTTTGATGACGTACTTATACTGGTAATACACGAAAAGAAAGCCAGCTGCTAAATGTTCATTATGCAGACTGATATCCTTATTAAACTCTGATAATAAGATCTTTTCAAAAATCTTAGCCAAAAGAATAGAGATTTGTTTACTACAAATAACTGATCAGAACCAGGTGGGCTTCATCAAGGGAAGGAGGGGCCAGAACAACATTAGAAATCTGTTGAAATGCAAATAAGTAGAGGAATACTTGGTGGTGTCCCTAGATACTGAAAAAGTCTTGATAAGCTGAAGTGGCCTTATTTACTTTAAGTTATAAAGTTATAGAAAAAGCTGGATGTGGTGGTATTTTTAGAAGCTGGATAAAATAGTTTTATGCAAAACCATAGCACGTATTATTATTATTGATAACATCCTTACATCAGCTTTTTCAACTCAGCAAAAGGACTAGGCAGGGACGCCCTATATCTCCACTGTTGTTTGCGCTATCATTAGAACCTTTAGCCAACAAAATTCAACATCGGAGTTAATAAAGGGTTACTCAACAGGGTCATAAAATAAAAAATATCGTTATATACGGACAACATAATATGTTACACAGCCAGTGTTGGAAATTCCATATTTATTGGATATAATTATGCAAATCTTAAACTACACGGAACAGTCAGTACTAAATACAAAATGGGTCCAAAATGGAAGTACTGGCTATATACTCCACAGAGATAAATATAGCAGAAAACGTTCCTTTATAATCTCAGTGGGAAAAGAAAATATTTGAGAGTCCACCTTACAAATGACTGAAACAAATTCATAGAATTTAATTTAGACCCATTAATAGAGGATATAAAATCAGATCTACTTACATTTTATTTCGGTTTATTTAAACATTTGGTAACGGAAACACACACTGAGCCAAGGTTCGTTTCCAGGTGCAACCCAGAGAGAGGAGTAATGTGAGGTTAATATACAGGGCCATATGAGGCCATTACAGTTTGGCAAGAACATGCAATGCATCAATGCAGAAACATTTACAATCGGATAAATACAGATGACAACATATATACAAGGTGCTACAGAACAATTAGTAACATATAATACATTGGTAGGAAATACAGTATGTGGAGAAACAGAGATTTACTTTCCAGGAGGAATAGCTTATGTCCTCATTGAATTTTTGACTGGGTGACTAGGGAGGTGGATCAGGGAGGGCAGTGGACATGGCCTATCTGGACTTCAGCAAGGCCTTTGACACTGTGCCACATAGAAGACTATTACACAAACTGGGGAATATGGGTGTGGGCAGGACAGTAGTGTGGTGGGTGAGGTAACTGGCTGGGTGGCAGGACACAGAGGGTGGTGGTAAATGGCTGTCACTCCACAGAGGAAGAGTGACCAGTGGGGTACCACAGGGATCAGTGCTGGGACGGTCCTATTCAACATCTTCATCAGTGACATTGCACAGGATCTAGAAGGCAGAATTTCACTGTTCAGTGATGACACAAAGCTCTGTAACAGAGTAGACACACCAGAGGGTGTAGACAGAATGAGAAGGGACCTGCAGAAACTTGAAGAATGGTCAAGGGTTTGGCAGTTGAAATTCAATGCAAAGAAGTGCAAGATAATGCATATGGGGCACAAAAACCCTGGCACAATATATCAGTTGGGGGTGAGGATATACATGCACCAAGCAGGAAAGGGATCTTGGGGTTGTCATCTCAGATGACCTCAAGGTAGGAAACAGTGTGACAAGGCATCAGGTAAAGCAAATAGGATGCTGGGATGTATAGGCAGGGGCATCACCAGCAGGAAAAGGGAGGTCATAATTCCGCTATACAGGACACTAGTGAGGCCCCACCTGGAGTACAGTGTACAGTTCTGGAGACCATACCTACATAAGGACATAGACAGGGTAGAGAAGGTTCAGAGGAGGGCAACAAAGATTGTGCATGGGTTGCATCACAAGTCCCTATGAAGACAGGTTGAAGGAACTGAACATGTACCCTGGAGGAGAGGAGGAGAGAGGGATATGATAGAGACATACAAGTATCTTACAGGGAGGAACAGGGTGCAGGAAAACACTATTTTTAAGCGAAAAGATGTTTCAGGACTAGAGGCATGGGATGAAGTTGGAGGGAGGACGATTCAAGAGGAAACATGAGAAAGAATTTCTTCACAGAGCGGGTGGTGGACAAGTGGAACACCCTACCAGAGGAAGTGGTGGAGCTGAAACAATCACGGATTTAAGAATGCATGGGATAGACATAAAGGAATTCTAGAGGTCAGGGGTAAGGGAATAGACTTCTAGGAAAACAAACTGAACTTACAAGCTCAAATGGGCAGACTAGGTGGGCCATAGGCCCTTATCTGCCGACACTGACCTATGTATCTATGTCTTAGTTATTTATTGAGAGAAATCGGAATTACAAACTTTGAGACATAGATTCCTTTGCAAAGGCTCCACGTCAGAACATAATTTGACATTACACATCAACAGATAATGGGGAAGCCGCCGGTGGCACTGAAGGTTGAGGTGCTAGGCGCCACACCTTGCCTTCTTGTGGCACAAAGTTTGAGGCGCTGACTCGGCGCCAGGGTGGCCCAGGATAGGCGAGGATCAAGTGCCTGGTGGCTGCTCTCTCCCGAGGGGAGGGCTGGAGCTTGTCTGGTGCATCAGCAGCTCCTGGTGGAGATCGGCAGAGCTGCAGTGCATCGGCTGCACATCTACGTGGCTGATGCAGG
Organism: Neoceratodus forsteri; assembly: GCA_016271365.2. Lineage (NCBI taxonomy): Eukaryota > Metazoa > Chordata > Ceratodontiformes > Ceratodontidae > Neoceratodus > Neoceratodus forsteri. The sequence goes on from CM057457.1 coordinate 242,266,489, forward strand.
CAGGGGTGCCGTGCGCCTTGTGTCAAAGTGCACCATGCAGGGAGAGGAGAGGGGAAAATGGCACCAGAACATGGGAAAATCCCGTCTGGCTGGTGAAGCATGGCACCTGACCCCCATGCCCACCACCAGATCCACCTCACCTGGCCTTCCAGTTCCTCCACCCGGGCCCTCACCTACAGCCAGAGTCTAATCATTAAGAGCATCCAAAGAGGAGGGGTGGCCCCACCTCGGAGGGGTTAAGCTGGGGGTACTGGCTGTGAGGAAGGGGGGAGAGGAGGCTCATGATCACAGGATCGAGGGACCTCAGGCGGGCAGGAACAGGCAGGATGCCTGAGAGAGCACTCGGGCGTGACCAGAGTGAAGAGAGTTGGGAAAAACAAACAAACAAACAAAAACAGATAATAGGGCAGTAGTGCAAGGGTAAATAAAGGCAGGTAGAAGTCAACGTGCAAAAGAACAAATGGGCAGACATTTGACAGCAACAGGCAAATAAATGTACAAGTTACTTATATACACTCATGTTGTGCAGGATAAAGTAGAAGGTGCTGGTAGCTAAGCAGGAATTTATACTAATACAAATGGGCAAAATGGATAGTAATAGGCAAATATTATGTACAAGTTACATATGTACACTCATGTCATGCAAGACACAATTAGTAGGTGGTGGTAGCTAAGCAGGAATGCATATCAGGTCATTACAGGCCCGGTAAAGCAGGAGTTGATAACAGGTCATAGAAGGTGCAAGGACAGATTTAGTAGGTCTTAACCTTACGGTGTTAGGACTGGGTAGGCGGGATGTGATTCTCGGTTGGTTAGAAGCAGGAGCAGGAGGGTGGAAGTAGACATAGTTGATTTCTGACAGAGTTGTGTGATAGCAGGTTTCTTAAGAGGTGGTAGTTGGTTCCACTGTAAAGGAGCCTGTAAGTAAAAGTGGATTCTTGAGTGGACAAGGATGGTTTGGAGGTGTGAAGGAATAGGAGTCCCTTGAGCGTGTATGTAACGTGACATGCTTGCTGGTGACAGCCTCTGACAGATAAGGAGGGAGCAGGTTAAACCAAAATTTGATATTAGGGAGAGGGAGGGACGAAATGATGATGGGACAGAGGTGATATTCCAAGGGTGAAGAGGAGAAAGCAATGGTGGGTTCTGGGGGTTGTGGCAAACGGGCAGAAGGCATGGTCTAAATTGTCTGATCTTCCACTTTCTTTAAGAGGCACAGTGCAGGTAGTCAAAGGAATATTCTACCAAGATTGCTATACATTTTCAAGCAACTCCAGTTGAAAATAACTTACTATTCTTCCTTAAGCAAGACAAAAGTATATAGTTAGAGAATATAACTACAGATAAAGGCCACGTGGCCCACCCAGTCTGCCCCATATGATCTTTTTTTTTTTATATGCATCATGTATGGATCATAATCTATATCCACATTTTTATGGAGAAACAAAAGTCCAAGGTTAAATATGAAGACACTAAATGTGTGGCATATAAAGGCTGGGTTATAAATGCCACACCTGCAATTTTATTTCTTTTCAACCACTGTTGAGCAGTTGTACAAATGGATCTTCATATCGAGGATATCCCTCTACTGGGTCACACCTTTGGAACTGTAAGCCACTGGTATCAGGACCACTGGAAACTTTGCTAGCTGGGGCCACCCACAATGATGTACGCTGGTGCCTATACAATGTGGGCAGCCCTTTCGCTCCTATGTTCTTTCTTTCATCACTGACCACTCACTGGACCTGCAGAGAAAGAATGGCATCATTTGTCACTGTATGATGCCATCAAAAGAACCTTTATTTAGGTTTTGTACCGGAGGTTAGAAGATCTACAAGGACAATGTGCACAGTGTGTGTGAGTGTGCACGCTTTGGGCCTGTCCCACAGTGCTAGGGCCTGTAAGATCTGCCAAGGCCACAACAGATGCCGAAGAAAGCTCTAGAAACTTTCATTGCCATCAAGGCCATGGAAGCACAAGCATAGGCAGCAGGCTGCAAGCCAGCTTCTCCCTCTTGACTGCCTGCCCTGGGTAGGGAACACCCCAGCAGTAGACACCAATATGTCGACACCCAGGTCAGCGAGGACAATGGAGAAATCCCAAGACAAGGAAAAATAGTTGTCGAATCCCACCTCCTTTTCCACCCACCATAAGCATATAGACAAATGTGGTTCATCGGTGAGATCCCCACTGAAGGAGGGTAAGTCTTCAGTGTCGTCCAGTCTAGCAGTGTCGACTACAGCCCCCAACCATCATTGAGACACCACAGCCATAGCTAGCTCTGGCACTGCAGTACCTACTATGGATGGTTACCTGCTCCATCATCAGGTTCTGTCCCAGTGATGACGGCAGTCACAAACCCACAAATGAGCATCATCGACTCTCAGGCTATGCTAGCATCATTTTCAGAAATGTTAACATGCCTGTTTCCATCACTTACAGCGTTGGTGCTGGTTCATTGACATTATCGTGCTGGGACCTAAAAGTATGCCTGTGGCACTGCTGGTACACCTCACTGGCTCCGGCCGCTTACTCCCCCGTAGTCATTCAGGATGATGAGGTGGAATATAATCCTGACCTCCTGAAAATGGAGGAGGATTTAGAGAATGAAGGTGGAGAAGAAGACCCTATGAAGGAGGTTTTCCTTCCAGCTCAACCCGGTCATCTTGCAGTGAGTACTCTTATTCCCTTATTCCAGGCCTAATTAAAGCAAACCCAGGATGTGATGGGATTTGAGGGTGAAAAAGGAGACTTGAATAAGAAAAATTTAATGGAGTTCTTGAAAATAACAGCAGCACCCACTGCTGTGCCTCCCGCTCCCCTGCCATAGAGGATGCTACATTTGGTGCTAAAGGAGCCCAAAACAGTTTGGCAGACAGGCTAAGTTGGTCCCAGTCTTGGGTGCACTAATGGTAATTGCTGACCTCAGTGGTAAAATGACCTCGTCAGCAGATGGAGTCATTCAGAGTTGGACCTTTTGCATCCCCACGCAACACAAAATGCCACTTTTCTGCTTGCCTGCTCCAGGGCGTGGAGCTTTTTGGCAAGATGCATTGCCCTCTCCTGGAGGGGGCTTCTTTATGCATTCTCCCCACCCCTCTCATTAAGATGGGTTCTACTCATGGTGCAGGCAGAATGGGTCACTTTGATACTGACCCCCCCTGGCCTGGCCAGAATGGTTTCCACTCTGGCAGTGGAGCCTCCAGTTCGGTTGCCCTGTGTTGAGGGTCTTCAGGGGGTCCTTGGTCCAACCAGACCTGCAGTCCCACCACTGACATGCTTGGCTCATGAAGATATAACCAATGCATGTTTTCTCCCACACAGCTGTCTCAGTGATAGCTAGGAAGCCTTCCACTAGACACACATATATGCTTTGAAATGGCAGCATTTTTCCACCTGATGTGCTTCCTGCTCTTTGAACTCTTTACATGTCCCATTAATAAAGTACTAGCCTACCTCCTGTTTTTATCAAACTCTGGTCTGTAGTAGTCCACCATTAAGGTGCACTTGGCTGAGGGTGTGGAACCTAGCAGCCCAGCAGGCAAGACGCTTTTAGTGGTGCTCCTAGACTTAGACTGTTTTAATATAATTTCAGTGTTTAAACTGCAAATTTTGGTAAATTTCGACAGAGCAAGTATGTGACGTAGACAGCCAGTTCTGAGTGCTGTATCAATTTTTTTATTGCATATAAAATATGTAATGGGAAGGTCAGTTTGAGGAAACTACAGTCTTGCTGAACTGACACATCAAAACCCCCAGGGATAAGTTCAAAGGACAGGAGGTATTTTAAACTACAGAGATCTGAGGTTCAATTAGCATGTTAAATTTGCTTTGATCCCAGGAAAAGAAATTAGTCATTCATGGCATCCCAGGAAATCCTTTCATTTTGCTCTAGGTGTCAAATGGAAAGAGCATGCATGTATTTTAGGTATCAGCCAGGAAACTAGCTTATTTCATCAAAGAGGTTGATGTCTGGGCCAAGCAGGACCCAGGCGAAGTTGGAAGGTCCAATATCCATTCCCGGAAACCCTTGAATTACATCAGAGAGACCTTTGATGTGTAGATACCAAGGCCCAGACGGGATTAAAGAGTCAAATACACTTTTGCTTTGAATACAGTGACTTATATCAAATAAACTTTTGATAAGTATGTGTAGCAGAGGAACCGGTTTTGTCTGGTTAACCTGAGGAGAGGAAAGTCAGTGAGGTCACCGATTATGTTTTTTAAATAATTTATTTAGACATCCTGTGTTATAATAAATATAAATTTTGTTACACCAAGGTGGAGTTTGGTGACCTCAGAGAAGGCCGGCTCAGAACTGTGTTTAATCGCTGAGAGAACCTTGACAGACACTCTTTATATTATCTGACTGAGGAAGAAACATCACAGCACTGAAAGAAAGTAAGCATATATTAGATTAGATTGTCTGAATGTATGTATTATAGAAACTTGCACTTTAAACCTGTTTGTTTTAAGGCTATATGTGTTGGGATATTTTGTTCTGTAATATTTTGTTTTCCTATTTTAAAGTAAAGATATATATTTTAAAATGGAAACTGCCTGGAGTGCCTTGACATTTCTTTTTATTTAAGTGAAGCTTTTAAAGGTTACAGTTAACACTGTGTATGGGCTTACTGATATGCCAAACTGGGAAGCGGATAGAGTTCTCTGAGGGTCTTGCATAGAGTTCTAAGAGTTCATTTTGTAGACCTGGTTAGTGCCCGTAAGCAAAATATCTGGCCCCGAAGACAGAATTATTTGAGCCTGATAATTGGGTATGCTAACAAGAGGTTATCAGTTTGAATCCCTCCACAACTTGAGACAAAGGTGACTCAAACCCACAAAACAGACAAGAGGGTTACCTTGTTCTGTTCACTGTCCACAAATCATATGCTCAGAGGTTGGCACTTTGGGAGTAGAGGACTGACCGGAGGCGAATTTGTGACAAGGTATACCAAAGTATATCATGCAAAGAACCAGTTAAAAGATGGGAGGCAAAGGGAGGATAAAATCAGATCCGTGGGACCAGGGCCCTCAATCATGGAAATCCCAGATGCCACAGCTCCCCACCGATGGTGAAATGCCAACCACTCTTGACAGTTTGCACCATATGCAACCGTAATGCAGTCAAACCAGAGGTCTGAAAACAAACTAGATCCACATGCTTAAATTCTGGTAGTTGTTGAGAATAAAATAAATGGTTTATGCAAGCTCGGCAGTGGATTCTGCATCAGTAGCAGGTTCAGCATTGGATGCAGTGGTGACATCTGTAAAAACAGCACAGACTTTTATGCAAGAGGCTGGAACAATTAGTGAACACTGTCAGACCCCAATGTTAGATTTAAGTCCCAGAGGGTATGATAGATTAAAGAGCTAGTGTACTGCCTAAAACTAATATTCGTTTTTAAAGCAGCCAACCATTACCTTTTATATCTGAGGTCCTTTTCCTTGTGGTTTATTAGAAGATTGTTTACCTGATGTTAGTAAGTGTGATGTGTGGGGCAGTGCTCTGCCTGGCAGCTGACATACCTATCTCTATTCCCCCACTACGTAATCAGCATTGTGACCTCACTGACTGTGACCTCACTGTTGCTTAGAACAGTCACTCAGTAGCTGCCAGGTCGGCCACCTGTGATGTTACAGTCAGTGAGCTCACAATGCTGACGATGCAGTGGGGGACTGGGAGATAGACATGTCAGCTGCCAGGCTGAGAATGAGTCCGCCTATCTAATGCAACATTATCACATAAAAACTTTCAAACGAGTAAAAGAAAAATACTTCAGGAATAAAGTTACAACCGACTACTTCTTAAAATTTGCATCATTTTCCTGTCTGTCTGTTTTGGTTCCACTAGCTCTTTAACATATTGTGACCTTCTGAGAGAGATGGCTTCTGGAGGCGCTTGGACTAAGGCACCTCACATAGTAAATGCCTACAAAATCAACCTTATGAGAGTTTGTGGGCAATTCAATTGTCCAGAACAATTTTGATGGCTCTGAGTTCCGTGGGGAACAAGCTCTTATACTACAGGCTGCCCAGGAACAAGCATCCACCATCAACAATTCCAACATTTACTATTCTCCAACTGCACAAATGCCAGCTCACCTTGATTGGGAAGGCCTTGAACAAGTTACAGCCAAAACTAAGGGAGGCAGGAATCCAATATAGACTTAGCTTCCTGTCTACACTGCAATTTTTGGCAGAAGAGAAACTGTACAGTTTTACAGAACCCAAGGCCGTGTGGACTTTTTGCAGAGCAAGCCAAACTCATAACCTGCAGAAGAGTCAGAAGAACATAGCAATCCAAGATTTCTCCACCCGCACTGAACTTCTCCCAATTCCCTCTGGACTGCGAATATGATTGCTATTCATTTACTACTTGTGTAATGCTATAAGAGTATGCTCAATTTTTTTGTTTAAATGCTGCGCTGCCACGGGCTTCATGGCCGTGTCGGAAGAGGTATATTTCTAGAGTGCCCTTCTGCTTGGTGGAAGGGAGCTGAAGTGGGCGGCAAGGTATGCTCCCAGGCACAGAAGTAATTTGACCACTCTGAAATTAATACAGGTATGTTCAATACATATGATCTGTTTGAAAGCAGGGTTTTATATGTTTGCTAAACGTACAGAGTTAAATGAGTTCTGTTTCTTGGGCTGACATACTAAGTATAGAGTATACTGTAATACTTGCATGTTGGTTACTGTTTCAAGTTGTTAATTTCTAAGGAACTTTACTGAAAGCCCATTTCAGAGGAGACTTTGTGACTACCTTTCAAGTGCATTATAGGCAGATTTCACTTTTAATGTGTTTGCTTTTACTATGATCAATATAATTGTCACCCTAGAATCGGCTGCACCATGACTCCATGAGATTTCAAACTTGTATATCAACTTTTGTAGTAGCCTCACTTTGAGGTCACAAGTAGGAGAGGTAGCACTCATCTTGTATTAATTCAGTGTGGTAATAATAGCATTGTCTCCAAATCACTGATGTATGCCATTCCCTTATTACACTTTGTTGTATGCTTTTTATTAAATGCTATAAAAATAAAGTGTAAAAAAGAAAAGGTGCATTTGTCTGCCATTTTGGCATTCCAGCCTTTTACTGAAAGACACATGGTGGAACAAATAGAAGTGTCTTGTACCTTTCTTAAGGGTATTTTGCATGAGTCCCGATTCATAAACCGGTTCTGCCCTGGGACCATCATTTTTTCTTGAGAAATTGACTGTGGTTCCGAGCGTAAGTAAATTTTGAACTATGCTTTTTATGGAAAGCTCTTTTTTTGGTTGATATTACCTCTGCCTGAAAAATTTCTGAACTTCAAACACTCCCACATAACTCCCATTACCTGATCTTTCACAAGGATAGGGTAGCCTTGCATTCTAATCTTAGTTTTTACCAAGGTGGTTTCTGATTTCATGCTGAATCAGACCTACAAGTGTATTATCCTGAGCATGCTAACAAGGGTGAGGCCTTGTTGTACACAACACACTGCATTTCTATCTGGATCGCACAAAGTACTGCAGAAAGTCCTCTCAACTTTTGTCTCATTTGCCCCTGGAAAGAGAGGCATACCAGTGACTAAGCAGTGCCTGTCAAGTGGCTGGCCAACCATATTATGTTTTGTTATAGTAAGTATGGTAGGATTCTTGGTGCTGTCGTGGCACTCTACATGCAGTATGGCCACCTCCGTTGCCTGTTTCCAGAATGTGTCTGCTGCTGACTTGTGCTGCTGCCACATGGAGCACTGTATTTACCTTTAGGAAGTACTACGGTCTGGACTTCGTCTCACGCAGAAATGCTGGCTTTGGTCCTGCTATCCTGCAGGGCCTTCTGTCCTGATGTCATATCGAACTTTGCATCCTCCCTGGGTCTTTTGTACTGCTTGAAATCATTCCAATAGTGTCACCCAATGGTGGAGCTATCCTCGATGAAGACAGACCAGTTACTGACCATAACAGCAGATCTTTGAGAAAATCTCTCCACTGGGCCACAGCACACCCACCCTCCTTGCCCCTGTATGAGGTACTGTTTAAGCTGGCAGGATGTTCCACTGCCTTTGTGAAAGGTGTCCATGATCATTTTCTATGCCTTCTGTTTCCAGTCCCATGCCTCTCCTTGGCGATGGTACTGGTGCGATCTCCTGGTTCCTCATGGTAAGTGGCCCTCCAAGATTATCTCAGGCAGGGAACTAAGGAGCAAAGGAGTTCACCACGTTTATAGGTGTCAACATGCTATGTCATTGTGGGCAGCCCAGCTATAAAGTTTCTGAGTGGTCGTGGCGTCAATGGCATACAGTTCTAAAGATGTGGCCTAATGGAGAAGATTCTCTCAAGAACTACTGTAACAGTGAGCAACTTCTTTCTCTGATCAACCTCCATTTGGGCTCATGGTGAATTATTAATCAAACACTTATACAGAAATCAACTACTCTGGTTAACAATAAGGAAGGAAAGGATATATGTAAGAGTAATACATTAACATTCAGTATTTGCATGACTGGCAGGGAGGGGTTTCACAAGCATCCACTGGGCCGCTTCCCTCCCGAGGGTGGCACAAGCCTAGGCTCCTGTAGGTGGACTGAGGAACAAGCTTGGAAAGCATATGAAGGCCTCGACATGCTCTCCTGCCGTCACCACCTCAGGATGCCGTCCTTGTGGCTGAGTGCGTGGGGAGGCGGGCACAGAAAAGTGGGCTCCCCTGCCGACCAAGGACGAGCACCTGGCCTGCACCACCCGAGCCCAGACAGCCCAAACCAATCCCGGGGCAACCTCCTAGAATATGTAGATTGCCACACGGCACTTCCCCTGAGGAGGGGACCCTCCAACACAGGAAAGGTCGGGTTACCAAGGTAAGAAGGCTGAAAAGACAGGGTTGGGAGATGGTGTGCGGGGCCGAGGTGGGGTGTGGTGGGAGATGATGCTCAGGGAGTGGCGCAGTGATGCCACAGGGAGGAGCATATATAATAACACAAAAACATTTAGTATTTGGACAAAGTTAAATAAGATTATAAACTACAGAGCAATGTAACAGCCCATACTCCTCTACTTAAACAAGCATTTGTCAATGCAAACCGTTAATTGCACTTATCTGCAGTAGTGTTTGGCATTATACAGCCCCCACAATTGCATCCATGTCCCTTCAGCACCCATGTCCCAACAGAGTACCTCTCTGCAACTCCTCTTGCATCCAATTTACATTTCAGCCTCATACTTCTTAACCGTCTATCTTAGGAACCCTAATGCCGGGTCATTCTCAACTGTTACAAGCCTGTGTGGAAACTTCAGCAGCATATGTCGAACAATGTCATTTTGTGGAATTTTCTCACAAAATTTTCAATATAATGGATTTTGGGACCTCCGTCATGAACCGTGTCACTGTGATTTTCTTAATCTGTCCCAAATGTTGATTTCCCAGCGACTCGTGCATTGCTGCTACGGATGTGCGAAAACAGATTTTGGCCAGTGTGTGAAAAATGACAGCTGTACTGTTCATAAGGAGTGTGACAAAATGTCAATGTCGAAAATCTGGAGTGAAAATATTACAAATTCCTCCAGATTCACAGTGTGCATGGAAACTCACGCAGCATGCGCTCGTAACACTGTCATATTTTGGAATTTTCTCACCAAATTTCAACATAAGCATTTGTGACCTCTGCTCATGAACAGTGTCACTGTGGTTTCATACTCTGTCCCATACACTGATTTCCCACATCGACCGCGCCATTTATATACATGCTGAACCACATTTTGGCCAGGATGTGGAAAATGACAGCTGCACTGTTCATAAGGAGGTGTGGAAAAATGCTAATGCTGAAAATCTGGAGTGAAAATATTACAAATTCGAAGTTCGCAGTATGCATAAACTAGCTGCGCAATGCTGCAGCTCATAACACAACAATTTTGGAATTCTTTCACCAAATTTGCAACACAGATTTTGGGACCCCACCTCATGAACAGTGACACTGTCGTTTGAGTAATCAGTCCCAAAAGATGATTCCACGCAGTGACCGCGAAATCACCTTTTGGGACCAAATAATAACATGACAGTGATTGAATTCATGAGGTGGGGTCTAAACCATGAAAATTTGGTGTCAACATTGTAAAAATGGTCGAGGCATTTCTTCAGTTCGGTCGGCTTTGAAGAGTGCAGAGGTGTTCCCAGTCCACGAAGACAGTCGGCGCCGGGCTCCAGAGGTAAGTGGGGTGAGGGGATATGTGGGAGGTAAGCGCAGAGGGTAGGTGTGCGGTTGGGGAAGGGGGCACAAGGGACCGCTTTTCTGTTTTCACATGTTAAAAAAAGAAACAGCAACGTAGGATGCTTTGGGTATGCTGGGTGGGCTCCCAGCATGCCGGCACACCTGAGTGTTTCTTTAAGCGGGGTCTGGAGCCAATGGAATTGGACACCCGGTCGGCCATACAGTAAGCTGGGAGGGGCATGAGAACTCTGGGGTGGGCTCCCAGTGTGCCACCTGGGTGTTTGTTGGGGGTGCTGGAGCCGACAGGGTTGGGCACCCCGCTGGCCAAACAGTCTGCTTGGGAGGGCGCATGAGCCAAGGGGACTGGGCACCCCTTGGCACACAACATTGGGAGGGCAGTAATGAGGGAGCGGGAAGGACTGCAGCAGAGGGAGGAAGCAGAGGATTTTGAGCAGAGGAAGGGTGACATAAATATGCTAAATACATACACGTTACTACCGCTGATTGCAGCCGGCGTTTTCTTAGAACTGAAGACCAGGGCAGCCAGACTGCTGTCGCAGACAGCTCGGCGCATCCGATGGCGTGATGCGGTCAGCGCCTACTATACAGAGCATTGGATTGCACAGGAGAGTCACACACTCAAAAGTCATTCTGTAATAAAACATTTGTTATGAATGTCCGCAAGCGAATGTAAAAGGATATCGTAACATATTCCAAGAAAAGTTTCTTAAAATACAGTATAGTAAAGGAATCAGGAATATAGGTCAATTACTCAAAAACTCATATGTAATGCCTTTTACGGAACTCCAAAATAATTTTGGCCTAGATAAAACACAGCTCTTTCAATATTTCTGAATCAGATCAGAATTAAATGAGTTATTGGGTAACACACTAAAACTTGATAATCACCGTAATGTACAAAATTTTGGGTAATGTCACCACTAGAACTAAGTTAAATTAATCTCAAAGATTTATCAAATATTAGTAGATAATCTCAAAACTGACTTGCGTAAACTGAAGCAGGGGAAGGGATAAAGAGCTTAATATTAATAAGCCCAAAGACAAATGGTCTGAAATAAATGCCTCCTGGAAAATAATGAAAAATAATAGAATGGCTCAAATTCAGTACTAAACAATGCACAGGATATGGCACTCTCCTTATTTACTTAGCAAACTCAACCCTTCATTATTCACTTTCTGTAACAGATGCTTAGAGGAAATAGGAAATATAGCACGTTATGGTAAACTGCACAGACGTAATTTTGGCAACAACTTTTCCACACGATTAATTTATTGTTGGACACAAATCTAAAAATAGAACCAGGATTATATCTGGGTAAATCTTCTACTCAATTATTACTTATTGGCCCTAGGAAAATGACTTGATATTGTATTTTTTAAGATGCACTACCAGAGCTTGGAAGAGTCCAGTACTCCAAATTTCATGTTACAGAATAACCTTACTGCTAGATACTATGTTACTTGAAAACATTTTATAAGCTGAATAAGTATAATAAATTGAATGAGCTAAAATGGTAACCACTCATAAATATGATCTTTCTTGCAACCAATAAAGAAAAGCCAATACTAAAATTATGTTACAAATGTTATTAATTTTTGTATTGGGTAACACTTTGATGTCCTCATTGAAAAAAAAAAAGTAACCCAAAACCATTCACAATGTGCAACACAACCAAGTTAGAAAAATATCATCCATACAAAAACATAGGGATCAATACTCAGTTGCAAGTTTATGGCGTAAAATGGGACACAAAGATGTAGGGACCAATGCTCATTCACAAGTTTGTGGAGCCTCAAAATGGGGCACAAAGATGTAGAGACAGTACTCAGTACAAGTTTGTGGGCACATAAAATGAGGCACAAAAGATGTAGGGACCAATACACAGTCACAAGTTTGTGGGGCGAAAATGAGGCACAAAGATGTAGGGACCAATACTCAGTCAGAAGTTTATGGGTCGAAAATGGGCACAAAGACGTACAGACCAATAGTCAGTCACAAGTTTATGAGTTGCAAAATGGGGCATAAAGACGTAGGGACCAATACTCAGTTGCAGTTTTATGAGCCACAAGATGCGGCACAAAGATATATTGACCAAAACTCGATCCCAATTTTATTGGCCGCAGAATGGAGTACAAAGATGTAGGGACCCATACTCAGTCACAAGTTTATGGGCCACAAAATGGGGCACAAAGATGTAGGAACCAATACTCAGTCACAAGTTTGTGGGCGCAAAATGAGGCACAAAGATGTAGGGACCAATACTCAGTCACAAGTTTATGGTCGCAAACGGCGCAAAGACGTATGGACCAATAGTCAGTCACAAGTTTATGGGTTGCAAAATGGGGCATAAAGACGTAGGGACCAATACTCAGTTGCAGTTTTACAAGCCCAAGATGCGACACAAAGATATAGTGACCAAACTCGATCCCAATTTTATTGTGCAGAATGGGATACAAAGTAGGGACCAATATTCAGTCATGATTTTATGGGCTGCAAAATGTGGTGCAAAAAGCACCTCATTGCATCAACCCATAAAACTGCTATGTGGAGAACACTAGATTTCTGTAGGCAGCGAGACCTCCTGGCGCAAATCTTTAAATGCAAATGACCTTGTCCAGACATTACTGTGTGCACAGTAACATGTACAAGACTGCCACATGCATACATGCATATGCCGCAATGCCATAAGCATACATGCATATACCGTGAGAGTCAGTATACATCCCCAACCTGTACCTAAGGGCTGCTTGTGGCCGGATAAAAGCAAGTCTTGGGAGGGAATGCTGTGGAGCCGGAGCTTAATGGCAGCCTGACTACTCAGCTCCAGCTCAGAGACACAATAAAACCCTTATAGCTATCCCAGTCTTGAACCAGCAATGTATTTTGTATAGACCACGCTGCCTAGCAGACTATTCCACAAGTCCACTGTCAGCTAAGTCAAAAAATTACCTTTATATCCTTTCTGAACTTCCCATCAGCTTAAACTTTTGTGCCATCGTGGCTGCACTTGTGCTTAACTTGAACAGCTCTGCACAGTTCACCCTGCCACACCCTGAATGTATTTGAATGTCTCTATCACGTCACCCCTTTCCCTTCTGACCTTATGAGAATACATATTGAGGCTTTTCAATCTTTTTTCACAGATATTCCCATGTTGACCCTCTATTGGTTTTGTCACCCTCCTCTGGTTTTGCTAAGTGTTCCTGTATTTAGCTACAAGTAACATTGTTTGAGTAGCCAAAGGGCTACCACAGTTCTACAGGCTGCAGATCAATGTTCCATGATGTATTTTTTCTCATGTAGATTTGTATCTCCTCTGCAGTTCTGTGGGCTGCAGAACAACATCCCATGATGTATTTTTCGCTTATGAAAGTTTTTATCCCCACTCTGCATTTCCGCTGGATGGAGATCTACATTCAATGATTTTGTTTCCCCACGTAAATTCCCCTATGGCTGTCACTGTCCTTGGGTGCACCAGCAACTTTCCAGCTCCCACCACAGCCACGTGGAACTGTTTATACTGCAGACTGGGGGCTCGAGAGTACAGCTGGCCATCATTCAAATGGGCCCCTGGGTTGAGGTTTTCTCCCTGTCCCTCCACAGCCAACTGGCAGTGCACACAGCAGGGACGAGTGTTCCTGTGGAGAAGGCACACTACTGGCACAACACATGGGTTGCAGAGACGAGGGCATGGCACCACACCTCCTTGCAGAGTGCTGCTGCCAGCAATATTCTCAACCATGGCTGCCCAGTCCTGGCAGACCCATACTCAATTTCAAACCCGGTTCGCTGCAAGGCAGCCAAAAGTCACTGCACAGTGCTTCCATTATGTTTTTGTAAAGGTGTGGCTAAGAGATTTCTCATTTGACTAAAAAGTTCATGTGACAATTGAGCAAAGACCTCACTCAAAATGGGCAGTGTGGTAGAATGCTGGAGGAAGGCAATGGTGGTCCCAATTTGTAAGAAAGGGAATAGAAGTCAGGTGAATAATTATCATCCGATCAGCCTAACATCAGTTATCGGCAAAGTTCTTAAAGGTCTAATAAAAGAAAAAATAGAAACACATATAAGGGACTCAAACAGGATTGACCACACGCAACATGGTTTTGTCAAGGGAAGATTGTGTCTGACTAATCGATTAGAGTTTTACGACAAGGTTAGCAAGGCACTGGACAGGGGCAGTCGGTTGATGTTATTTATTTGAACTATAGCAAGGTATCTGATAATGTGCCACATTATAAGCTAGTGGAGGCACTGGCAAGAGCAGCCATCAAAGATAATATTGTGGCATGGATCAATCATGGCTATTTGACAAGGTACACGAGAAGACATCTTTCTGTACAGGAGAGGTACAAAACAAGAGGGCATGATAAGGGGTAATGTGAGGAAGTTCTTTTCACAGAAAGGATGACAGATACATGGAATAGCCTGCCCCAGGAGGTGGCAGAAGTAAGCACAGTGGCGGGATTCAAACATGCATGAAAAAGGCATAAGGGAACCCTAGAGGTGGGAAGGAGAAACTAAAGCCAATGACTAGAAGGGTCAGCAGCAGCTGACATAGGTAGGTTATACAGACAGACTGGATGGCTTCAGCGGTCCTTATCTGACGCCAACTTCTATGTTTCTATAGAAAGCAACAAGTGGTGATCCGTGGAGTTGCCTCTAACTGGGCAAATGTTACAAGAGGGATTCCACAGGGTTCAGCCCTGGGACCAACCTGGTTTAATTTTTCATTGCCTCAATGAACCGCGAGGATGCATGCCTGGTATCTAAGTTTGTCGATGATGCTAAATTGGTTATGTGGTTAATACACCACAGGAGGCTGTCAAATTGCAGGATAACTTGCTCAAATTAGAGAAATGGGCTAATAAGCACAAATTAAGTTTTAATTTAGATAAATGTGCAGTGATGCACTTTCATGGTCCAACTTAATAGCAACATATGCACTAAGCAAGCAATAATACCCTCCAGGGTGGGCGGTACTGGGCAATACCAGACTGCACAGGGACATTATGAAGCCCGATGCTGCAGGCAGAGGGGCCTCAGCTCCTGGAAGGTCCAGTATTCCTCATATCACCCACCCTGGAGGGTATTATTGTGCTTCAAAATTAGCTGGGGGCAGAGCTAGCAGCCCAGCCAGAAGCAGCTACTTTTGAGCTCTGCGTAAAGCCTAATTATTTTGGTGAAAACTGCCTATTCCAGCACCTGAATTGCTCAAAATACAGCTTATCATCTCTGACATAGAATTCTGCATCTCTAGATATAGAATATATGCCACTATGGGAAAAACAAAGCCAGCAAAACAGGACTTCTTTCAGCCACATGCTCCTAAAGCTAAACAACCAGACCATGCGGATGATTCATCTGCCTTCACTAGCACAGAATAAACCATCTGCTTCTAGAACCTCTACAAATAGCAGTAAACACACTTACCAAACTGTGCAAGGGATTGACCAGAAACTATATTCTTTCTCTCAACAACTTCAGGCTGTGGAATCGCAACTGCATTCCATGGGGAGTCAACCAAGTCATCGAGGCAACAGCGGGAAAGGCCCCATGGAAACTGCCACCTCCATTAAAGAGCAAGCAGCCCTAAAGAGACACGTGGAGCAGCTTGAAAATAAGTTCGAGCTGCAAATATCCGAATCTTGGGCCTTCCTGAAGGTACTGAGGGAGAATCTCTCACCATATCTAGGTTCATGGCTTACTGAAATAACAGGACTGTGAATTTCAACTTCAGCGAGCATATAGGATTACCCTCCATGAGCCTAATACTAACTTTGAAAACCCACACACTATCCTGCTTACTCTACCTCAGCGGCAGAATGGGATTTATTCCAGGAACCATCAGAAACAAAAGCCCCATCTACCATGATGAAAGCCGAGTTCTTTTCTTTCCGATTCTTGCATATGCCACCAGAATGCTAATGTAAGACTTTTGATGAGGTAAAATATAAACTGAGAGATTTAGGCATCCTTTATTCAATGGCCTTTCCAACCTGGCTTTGCTTCACTGATGGTCGGAAACAGTGTATTTACCGATCCGAAGGAGGCTGGGGTCTGCGTTGAGATGATCGCAACACGGAGAGTCCACAAAGAACAGCTTTTGGAGGAAGAGTCACATGAAGACTGAATTTAAGAGCTGCAGTGGACACTAATTTTATGTCTGCCAAACTGGTTTGTCTAATTCTTTAGTACCCCTCCCCGAGTTACTAAACTGTGGTACTTTTCTTATTTAGTTCGGTGGAAGGGAAATTCGCTTGTTATAATGATGATTTATTTGTAGGCATACTATTTAAACAGTGGGGCGATCTCACAACTGGACACGATTCTATATAAGACTCTGCTGGACTCTGAATAGTACACAGTCTATCACACAGTACACTTTTTGTTGGCATGCCTTGAGTCTTGACAGTCTCTTTAGAGCTTTATAATCTAAAAGATCTAAATCCAGAGACAGTTAAAGTTATTGTTCAAACAGTGCATTGTTCTGTACACAGTTTATAACAGCTGGTCTTTAACAGTTGTTCTGTTTTAACAGGTACTTCTTAGTTTAAAAGTTTAGAGGTCCAGAGAGACTGACTCAGGCCTTCACATTTCAGTGAGGTGGCCTGGAGCTGGTCTCTAGCTCACAATAGTTCCTTTATTTTCTCTAGTGGGAGAGAGGTGCTGATAAGAAACTTATATAGTTATATTGAATATATCTCTTGGGGCCTAGTTACTGAGGTTCGTGCCCAAAATCCCCAGCAAAGTGATCCAGATGAGGAACTATTCAAAATTTATACTAAATGACTATCTTGTGGACCTATGACCACGCTGACTGGTCAGGGTCACTACCACCAACGACCTGTAGCAGCCCTTGACCATTTCCTGCACGTTTGTCCCTTGCAAAAACAAGCATGCCCCCTCACAATAAGGAGGGTGAGAGCACATCACAAAGTGGCTCCATGGAGGCCTAGTCTCCCTCATGAAGCGGAGGGACAAATGCTGGGAGAAACACAAGATCTCCTAACAACAACGACCTCCTTGAATATCGGCAGCTCAGAAACTCATGTAAAAGAGCCATCCGCACCGCCAAGAGCAGTACTGCCAATCTGCCCTGTTAGCCTCAGCCAGAAATCCACGGAGTTTCTGGCAAAACATAAAAAATCTGGTCGGTGGGTCTGCTAGGGAACAGGTCGCCAACATACATATTGGTGGGGTCAACTGCAATAACCCCTAACTATTGCCAATGCATTTAACTCTATGTTCTCTGACCTGCCTGCTCCTTTTTCCCAGCCCCTGCCCATAAGCCTCTGAGTGGGCACCCCCCGACTGCTCTTCTACCTAAAACGGGTCTCTGTTATGGAGACCCAGAAACTCCTTACTGGTCTCTCCCCCACACCGGGTGGGACATGACAGCCTCGAACCAAAACTGCTCAACCTGGGGCTCCCCAACTAGCCTGGCCTGTCACCGCGATCTTTAACACTTCTCTTATCTCGGGATCATCCCTGACCTATGGAAAGTGGCCAAGGTTGTCCCTGTCTTCAAACAACGACCCTAAAGATATCAAGAATTACCACCCCATTGCCATACTCTCTGCAATCTGTAAGCTTCTTGAAAAGGTAGTTGCCTCACAGCTCTCCCACTACCTTCAGAGTTATGCACTTCTCTCTACTCAACATGGCTTCAGAAAGGGCACAGTACATCTATAAGCTTGCCAAATGGGTACCTCCGAGAGATTAGGACCCATGGCTGATCAAGGCAAACTGACTGGAGCCATCTTCGTGGATCTCCAAGGCCTTCGACCGGGTTGACCACTCCCTCCTCTGCTCCACTCTTCAATCTCTTGGATTCTCCCCTGCCCTTGCCTGGTTCTCCAACTACCTTGGCAGGCAGGCAATACCACCAACTCCAAGCATGCCTCTCCCGGCCCTCCTCCAGCTGACTGCGGGGTCCCCAGAGATCCGTCCTTGGACCCATTCTGTTCTCCCTATTCATTAATGAACTGCCCTCCGTCCACAACCCATGGGCACTCCACCCTCTACGCTGGATGATCTTGTCGTCCTGACCAGCTCCCAGGATATCACTGTCATCAACTCCAGGCTAAACTCCAACTTTGAGCATATCTAAAACTGGCTAGAAGGCTATAAGCTGACCATCAACCTGAAAAGACCAGGCCATGCTCTTTGGCTCTGTGGCCAAAACTAATTCCTGTCCTGCTCCCAAACATCTATGGAACTAATGGCACCTTCCTGCAGGCCGTGGATTCAGTCCAGTATCTGGGAGTAACCCTTGACCAGCAACTGGACCTCACCCTGCATCTTAGTAACATATGTAGGCAACAAATGGTAAGTTCGGACTTGCCTATAGAGTAAAAAGTTGCCTCACCCCAGCTGCATGGCTCGCCTAGCCAGGGGATCCTCCTACCACGCCTGTTATGGGCTCATATCCTTTGCCCCGTCCCGAAATCCAGTCTCACAAAATGGGACACTGCATATAACAATATATGCTGCTTTGCACTCTCTGCTCTCGCTTTACGATCACTGTCAGACTTATACTGTGGGTTGGAGTGGCTCCGAAAAGCACCGCCCTTTGTCCTCGGCACTTTATTGAAAACAGTCAGAATGGCCACCCCTTCCGTATTTGCCCTTCCTCTCAAACATGGAACCCCAGCTACCACTTAAGTTCCAGTGCAGCACAGGACCGCCTTGGTTCCAAAACCCGCATCCTTACGGGGATCGGTCCTTCTCCGTCCACGCCGCCTAGGTTGTGGAACTTCTTCCTGCATCAATTTGCTCCTCTCCTCCCATCCCTGCTTCAAAGCATCCCTCTGGAGCTTCCTAAAATTGGCCTCTGTCTGTCTATGTGCCATACAGGCCCCAGCTGAGACACTCTCTCTCTGTTCAACTGACTGGGTGACGCCCTGATGCTGATGCTACAGTTTGCTATTTAATTTTGCTGTTAATTTGTACTA
This sequence comes from Neoceratodus forsteri, assembly GCA_016271365.2. NCBI lineage: Eukaryota > Metazoa > Chordata > Ceratodontiformes > Ceratodontidae > Neoceratodus > Neoceratodus forsteri. The sequence continues at coordinate 242,285,664 of CM057457.1, forward strand.
AGCACTTTTTCTGCCCTCCTGTTTTGAGGGGGACCCTGTCATACCTGTGCCTATTTCCCCAGGACTCTCCTCTCTCGTGCTATTCTTCACTCCTCCTGTTTCCATCGACCCCACGCCCCCACCACCACCACCACCAGGGGATGCCCCCACCCTATCGTCAGCTGGTTGATATTGTCTGTATTTGACATTTTGATGTTATTCTACACATTAATTTCTGTTATGAATCTTGTTTCTTTCTTCCTATTTATCTGTTTATGCCTGATGTCTCATATGCTGTACCACCTACTTGTTTATGCGGGATGCTCCTGTATGTTACCATGACTTTGTCTGATGCATTGTATGTACCCTGTAATCCTCCCGGGTCGCACCTGAAAATAGGCACTTGGCTGTCTAGTGTGTCAGCGTGGCTCAGTTGGTAGCACATCCGCCTCTGGACCAGAAGGTGGTGGGTTCTCGCCCCACACCAGGATTGGACTTGCACCTAAAAATCACTGGCATCCAAGTGCAGTATTGGGGGCTGTACTGCTGGGGTGTGCCCCCTGGATGAGACGTTAAACCGAGGTCCCTTCTGCTCATCCTGGTGTTGTCCTGGTGATTGTCCAGGTGGAAGTAAAGAACCCAGGGCACTCTTCGCAAAGAGCAGGGAACATTCCCGTGTCCTGGCCAACATTCCTTCCCATAAAATAGGTTCATGCAATTATCCAGGCTGTGTGTGGGTGATGTTAGCGATATGGCCGCTACCACACATTCAGTCACTTCACTACCAGTCTAGCATTGCTTGTAAAGTGCTTTGGGATACTGTGTATGAAAATCTCAATATAAATGCTGATTATTATTATTATTCTACCTGGTAAACAAAAGCAAATAAATAAATAAATCAGGGCTTTATGGGAGCTCTGGAATTGGGAAAATTGACCTTTAGTGCGTTTATGATTTGAGCTAAAGGACCTCAATGTCGATTTAAATATGTCAACATTTAATAGTGAGACATGATATAGCTGGGCATTAGCTGCACATATAGCTCATAGATGTTGTTTCATCTGTTTTATTATATCAATCTGTCTATTGCCCTCGAATGCTGTACCACTTGTAGTGTGTAATCACAAGCCTAAGTAATGTACAATGTTAACTTCTGGTGATTATACATGCTCTGGAAATATGTGTTTTATGCATATGTATAAAGTACTAAATAAACAATCCCAAAAAAAAAGAAGAAAATGAGCTATAGGTGAAATGTTTGAAAACAAGTATGACAATAAATATATATATATAAAATATAAATAAAAATCAATTGAAATGAAGTTGGTAAAATAGTCCCTGCATTAAAACAATTGCCACAGGAGGGCACTGCTGTTTGTTTTTTCCTTTGCTATCAGCATTTCCCTGTTTGCTGTTTTGTCCCCCTTCCCCAAACACTGAGGCAACATAGTGCTCTTTTATTTTCTATTATGAAGGCTAAGCTGGAGCAGCAAAAGCAGTGGGGTGAGTTGTATTTTAACAGAGGTAACCTTCCTTTTTAAATTGGTTTTGCAACGTGGCGCAAGTTTCAAATTGCCAAGTCCATCGAGTATCAGCACACTAGTCTGCAGCAAAGGGAACTTGTATGGTTTGAAAAGAAAAAATTAAGAAACCGACAAGATATGACTATACAGCACTCGGGAGGGATAGGACACAGACAGTTTGTATTCGGAAAGGATGGTCAAGCTTTCTTCATTGCAGTGTCTGTTGCGCGCGGTGGAATGTTCACTTGGTTGCCGATGGACTGCTGACTGATACAAGAAAAAGATAATGTGATCAGATCTTCTCCTGCATTTTCATGTCTGTGTGTTTTGGGTAAAGTAGTGAGGTGAGCTGTATTTTAAGAGGTAACCTTCATTTTTTTTAATTGGCTTTGCAACGTGGTGTGAGTTTTGATTCAAGTCCATTGCATTAGACGCTAGTCTGCAGAAAAGGGAAACTATATTGTTTAAAAAGAGGAAAGAAAGAAAAGGGCAAGATATGAATGTACAGCACTCAGGAGGGATGGCAGAGATACAGTTTGGGTTCGGAAGGATGGTCAAACTTTCCGGTATGGCTTCTGTTGTGGCGATGAACTGTTCATCTGGTTGCCAACAGACTGCTGACTGACACAAAATAAAAAGACAACACGATCAGCACTTTCTCTGCGTTTCATGTGTGTGTGTGTTTTGGTAATTATTATGTGGAACTTCTGTGTAGAGGTGGTAGCGTGTTAACTGGAGTGGTAGTAAGTCTTTTTCTGATCTGAGAGGTACCATGGCCGGACGAGCAGGAAGCTGCTTTGGCCATAGTGTAGTATATTACTGCTGCTTCAGTCTTCTGTGCCAATATTAATCAATCTGAAAATGTTTTATTTGTAAATATAGAGACTGGGAGAACAGGAAAAGGTGGCAAGCCTCTCAGCGATTGTCCCCCAAAAGGCCAGTTGTGCTGGATGCAGGGAGGCTGATGTATCTCGCTAAGCGAGAAAATGGCAGGTGATTGCCAAATTGTATGGGGTGCTTTGGCCAAGCAGGGTGGGCACAGGAATACTTCAGTGGGTGAAGGGCATTTGGGCTGGCACTTTTATTTCCTGGGCATCTAGTGAAAGTTAATGTACCCCTTGGCAAAGGTAACAGCCAATGAGAAGCCAGGAAATAAAAGCCCATTTTCTAAATGGTAACATTCTTCAGGATACCATGAAGAAAATGGACCTAGTGTTACAATTACCAGCGACTTACAATTCAATTACGATCTGGAGTTATGCAGGTAGGAAGTGGGCAGACTAGGTGGGCCAAGCAGTCCTTATCTGCCATCAAATTCTATGTTTCTATGTTTTCAAGAGCCAATGCCGCTCTGCTACAACTGCATCCAAAATTTTGAATAGCATATAAGGCATATTACTTCCAGTGATAGAAGTGCGATGATACTGCTTTATTCATCTCTGGTGAGTCCACACTTAGAATACTGATTCAACTCTGGTCATCAAGGACCAAGACAGAGATCAATATTCTAGAAAGGGTTCAGAGAAATGCAGCTAGAATGGTTGTTGGACTAAAGGGGCTGAGCTACGAGGACAGAGAGGGACCTCTGCTTGCTCTTTGGCCCATTTACCAACAATGATCTTTGGGGCTGTTTAGACCTTGAACTGAAGGGAAAAAATTACAATACAAGAGCACACAGCTTACAGTTAAAAGAGAAATATGCAACACCATGCGCATAGCTACTTGGTTTAATCAGAGGGTGACTGTAATTTAGAACAGTTTACTGCATGAAGTGGAGGTAGTAAGACATCAATGAGTTAGACAAAATACTTTGCAAGGGATACTACAAGTTTCCTCCTTGTGTAAAGGAGCGGGCATCATATAGGTCATAAGGCCTTCTTTGCTTGTTCAGTTCCATGAGATCTATGAAAATGCCATAGGGTTTTAGATTGCCAGCTTAAATAGTGGAGATAGTAAGCTGTACTTGGTGCAGGGGCCACAGAGACAGGAAGCTGAATTTGGAACAGTGGCATGAGAGAAGAGGTCAAAAAACACACAAGAGGTGCACTACTGGAAGCGGGGAGGGGTGCTGCTGAAATAAATGGGGTAGGTGCTAAAGAAGCAGCACAAAAATCAGTGCACACTGGTCAGTCAACGAACTGCTGAAGGGTAAATTTACTATAGACCAATACTGAACTGCAAGTTCCCCGATGCCTCGTGGTGCACTGCCACATCCTCAGGGGTTAAGCTGCAGTGCACCATAAAATACCAAGGTGCTCGTGCAGAAGTTTGTCTTTTTCCTTTCCATTACAATTTACATGCCCCCCTCCAAACACCAGATCTACCACATACCAGAAGCAACCTCTCTCGGCCTCATTCCATGGCCATCTCCAGCACTTAGCCAGATTCCCATGGCTTATCCCTGTGGTGGGAAAAGAGGGACAGGAAGCAGCATTAGTAGGGCAGCCATAGCGGATCAAGAGTACTGTTCATCATCCCATGCACTCTGGGAGCTTTTCTTGTGATCCATTTCTCCCTTTCCCATTAGAGGCCAGCATGAGGCAGAAAGGCACACATTACATGCTGCATCAGCCCCACTGGCATCTCCTGCTGCCTGAACAGACCTCACAGTACCGCCACCTGTGGCCACCCACGTGATGGTAGAGTAGCAGGCCAAGTCACTCATCTTCCCAGAGGAGGAGGAAAGCGCTAATGCGACCACAGGCAGACCTCCGATGCTTCGAGTTCAGGTCGTGAACCCAGTTTGTCAGCACAGTGAGTGGCAGCACTGTCACTGCGCAAGCAGCCTGGCCTCAGTTTTGGTCTTTCGTGAAACTGCACTGAGCCGCTCATCATCTCTCCAGTGTGGAGTGGGTAGCCAGTGCTGCTCTAGCATCAGAGACAGAAACTGCATTGTGGATGTTTAGATACAGGATTGAGTAGACAGCAGCAAAATAAGTAAATAAAATCCTCAAAAATAAAAGTTCCTAGAGGAGAAAAGCCCAACGCTACAGCTTTTCAGCTAGCACTCCTCCTTTCCATGCTTAGTTACCAGTGGCAAAAAGATAAAAAGGCCGGTCTCTAAAATAGTTGCCAGCAGCTGACCCTACAGACTGTGAAGGCAAATGCTGACCTGTTCCTGCCGCTGCCCAGGAGGAAGCTCATGGCAGCTTTGAACAGCTTCTCAGCCTGCAAGACAAGAACAGAGGGTGAGGAGACAGAAATGCTTTCACTGGATGGGGCCTCTTGAGTGTCTTCCAACAATTCTGCAGGAGATTTAACATCCTCTTGAACACAGACTACTATTGTAGTTGATCTGCAACATAAATAAGATTTCCTAAAAAAGAAAAATACCTGGTCTACCAGCTTTCTGTTCGCACAAGTGTAGCAACAAAACAAATGAATCCTTTATGTATGTATGTATGCATGCATGTATGTCTTCTTTTATTGTAAGTTGTCTGTTTTAACCAGGATCCTTAAGCCTTCTCTTTTTGGGGAGCATTTCTAACTAACCAAATGGTTTGATGAATTATCAGTGAATTACCTGGCCATTCGCCTCTAGCTCAATGATCTGAACTGCACTCGGTCAATAGCTGCGTAGAAGCCATTATCTGCTGACTGTTTGGTGGCCTATATGAAATGAGTTGTGCTTCTGAGTCCTATTCCGTGGACAGTGTCATATAAGAGACCACAGATTAAATGAGCATGACATTGGATTGGAGCAAACAACTTAGTGGGTGGGGAGATCACTCCTACTGCCACACTGCCAACCTCCCTCCCCCAAACACCAGGCTGGTTCAAAAGGTTCTGCATTATAGCAGTAGTAGGGGACTTTATTGCAACACCAAACAAGGGCTCCATTTATACAAGTGGTATACAGCAGAGCAATATTTATACATACAAATATCCAAACACCAAAGTACATACATGAAAAAGACAAAGAAAGCTCAGGTGGCTTGCTCCACTTTTTCAGTCATAGAAACAGAAATAGGGATATCTGATGGGTGGCTATCAGATTTAGTTTTCATCTTCATGAGTAGTCAGTCAATTCCAAGGTCTGGCTCCTGCTTAGTCAGTCATGGTACCTCCCCAATCCTAAACTCAGTTCATGGGTTCCTCTTAGGTGCATGATTTTGCACTTTTGGCACTGAACTCCGTCATTTTCTTAACCACTCTGAGCTTTCCAAGATCCCTACACATTATTTCCACCTGTACTGATTGTCTGCCCTGTTACAGATTTTGGTATCATCTACAAAAGGCATTCTTTCCTTCCAGTTCATCCGTAGTGTCACGAAGACACTGAAGCGGACCGATCACAATACTTGAGCCCTGTGGTACCCCACTGGTCATTCTTCCATCATTAGAGTGAGTGCCATTAACCACCACCTTTTGTCATATGTCCGTTAACCAGTTTCTAACCCAATTCACCACTTTGGATCCCACCCTAGGCTGCTCAATTTCTTAAGTCTCCTGTGTAGCAAACTGTCAAGGCCTTCTAAAGTCCAGAGAGGCCACATCCACTGCCTTCCCCAATCTATTTCTCTGGTCACCCAGTCAAAGAAATCAATCATGTTTGTCTGGTGTGACTTCCTCGTGAATCAATGCTGCCTTTCATCTTGTAGCCCATTGGACTGAAGATACTGTACCAACCTTCCTTTATCAGTGTTTCCATTAATCTGCCCACCACGGAGGTGAGGCACACCAGCCTGTAGTTGTTAGCATTTTCTCTGATGCCACTCTTATGTAGAGGGACCACATCTGCTCTCCTCCAGTCCTCTGGAACCATGTCCAATTCAGTGAGATGTTGAATAAGGCCATCAGTGTGGCAGCCAGCACTTCCTAGGTTCTTTTTTTCTCATGAATGCTTTTATTAAATCTTTATCAATTAAATAACACATGACAACAACAACAAACATACAAAATCAAAAAGTAACTCATCAAAACTATGTACACAAGGGCCCCATTCATTCCAATATATATATATATAAATGAAAGCTCTTTAAATAAAAGTCAGAAGTGTTCTGTGAAACCAAAATACTGCACAGTGAACCACTGATCTATCCTTGGTCCCTAATATATAAGACACAGTGTTTGAGTTAGTTAGAACAGGCAGTTTCTCTGATGGGGAAATGCACGAATCACCCTAATATCCCAAGGCTGCACATGCCATCAGGCTGAGTACCCTTAGCTTAAATCATCCTATCTTGCAAAATCTAGGCCTCTACCGGTTCAAAGAAGATATAAAGGGATCCCATGTATTAAAAAATTGCTCCCCTTACTAATCATATAAGAAAGCCTCTCTAAAGCTAGGGTCTAAATGGCTAAGTTTACGCCACTGTTGAACTGTAGGTTCAACCGAGACCCAGGTGTTTACAATGCAATGTCTCGCCAGCACCAGCAGGACATGGACTCATCGCAGCAAAAAGGTCCCAGCCTTCCGCATCAATGTCCTCCATACCAAAAAGCAAGAGGAGAAGTGTTACTGGGAACGAATGCCCCACCAGAGTTGAGAGCTTCCACGCAATTTCTGACCAGATTACCTGTAAAACAGGGCCTTCCCAAAAATAATGAAAGTAGAACCCAACATACAGGTTACTCACCTGTAACAGGAGTTCTAGGAATGGTATATGTTGTTCATCCACACTTTCTGGCAGGTATCCTTGCCGCTTTAAGTCTTGCCGGAAGGTCTTCAAGCTGGCTCCCTCCCACCCAGCCGGGTAGTAAAACTCTCTGCTCCGCCCCATGACGCCAGACCTGGCCTGCTGGAAGCTCAGGTAGTGCGTCAAGCCAGGAGGTTTGTAGTGAGTCGTAGGAACAACATATACCATTCCTAGAACTCCTGTTACAGGTGAGTAACCTGTATTTCTAGGGACATGGATATGTTGTTCATCCACACTTTCTGGCAGACTCCTAGCAGTTCTCCGGGAGAAGGGAGGCAAGGCGCATACCCCTACTTAGGGAACTGAGACTGGAGAACCGAGGCCCAAAACCAGCATCCCGGCGTGACTCAAGGTCAATGTGGTAGTGGGTGATGAAGGTGTGTGCTGACTTCAGGTAGCAGCCCTGCAGATTTCCTGGATAGGGACGTCCCTGAAGCAGCCACCGATGCAGCGGTATGGCGGTGGAGTGAGCTCTTATCCTCTGGGAGGCTCCATGCCCGACACCTATAGCAGAGATCTATGCAGGAGGTGACCCACCTGCTTATCGTCCATTGGCTGCAGGTCTGCCAGGTGCGGCTTCAGCGTAGGTGACAAACAGCTGGCTAACCTCTCCCCAAATTTCAGTTGTCATGCCTTATAATAAGTTGTGCTACTCTTCTAGGGTCCAAAGTATGGAGCCTATTCAGCCTCCGAGGTGTGATTGCGGTGAACACCGCAGAGTCAACACCTGGTTAAGGTGAAACTCCGACACCACCTTGGAAGGAATTTCGGGTGGGGCGCAGGACAACTAATCCCTGTGGAAGACCAGGTAAGGAGACTAGATGGAAAGCGCCTGAGCTCTCCCATCCTTCTGGCTGACATAATAGCCACCAAGAAAACGGTCTTCCACTGACAGGTGAGAGAGATCACACCTGTGCATTGGTTCGGCTTGCCCATGAGCTTTGCCAGTACCAGCAGTAGATCCCACGGAGGTGGAGGTTCTCGCACTCGAGGGGAAATGTGATCAAGGCCTTTGAAAAAGCGCCAGACCACTCTTCCCCTGAGTGCCACCGACTGCCCCTGCCCACGCCTGGCAGAGATGGCTGCCAGGTGCACCTTTAGGGTCGCCGATTGAAGCCTCTTGCTGAGAAAGGGACCATAGATAGTCCAAGATGCTTGCCAAGGAACAGGAGGAAGGGTCCAGGCCTTGCTCTGACACCAAATGGAAAAATCTCTTCCATTTGAAGGCATAGCATTTCCTGGTCGACTTCTTTACGGGACGCCTCAACCACACTGAGGACTCCGGCCGAAAGACCAAGGCCTGAACTCTAGCCACTCAGGAACCAGGCCGTCAGGGTGCAGAGACTGAAGGTCCGGATGGAACACCTTCCCTGATTGACTGAAAGTAGGTCCGGGCGAGCTGGAAGCTGCCTCGGAGCCTGGAGCTGAGGCTGAGGAGATCTGGATACCAGCATTGGCGGGCCAGTCTGGGGCTACCAGAATCACCTGCGCCTTGTCCCTCCTCGCCTTGAGAAGCACGTTGTGGATCAAGGGAAATGGGGAAAGCGAGAAGAGGCCCGGGTCCACGGCCTGAGAAGGCATCCCTGCAGCGAGCCCTGCTGAGGGGCGGGCATGGAACAGCTCAGCCTTCGCTCTCCTGAGGCAAACAGGTCCACCTGAGGTGTGCCCCAATGGGAGAACAGATCTTGTACTACCTCCGCAGGAGAGACCACTCGTGAGACACAGCCCCTATCCGCTTAGGGCATCGGCCAGGGTGTTGGAGGCTCCTGCCATGAATGGCTAGGAGATCCACCTCCAGGCTGCGACGAGTGACTAAATGCGGAGAGCTTCCTTGCACAGAAGCATGGAGCGTGTCCCGCCCCTGGCGGTTTAGGTAGCACGAATGTGGTATTGTCCGTCTGGGACCTGGAACCACTTGACCTCGTAGGAAACGGAGCAAAGGTGGTGAGAGCTGATGGACCACCAAGCTCCAGCAGGTTGATATGGCATTGGGACTCCCGAGGGGACCAGAGGCCGTGGCTCTGTGCTCCTCCAGATGGGCACCCCAACCCATCAGAGAGGCGCAGTCGAAGAGAGACCGTCGGCTCGGGCGGACGAACGGATGCCCTCCTGCAGATGAGCTGGAACGAGCCACCACTGGAGAGCGCCCACATCCTCTGGTCACCGCCACTAGCTGGTCCAATGGATCGCAGCATTGAGACCACTGGCTGGCCAATCCCTCATTGAAGGGGACGATGTTCCAGTGGGCCCAACGGACCACGCTGGTGCAGGCCGCCATGAGACCCAGGAGGCGCAGGAAGTCCCGGTAGGGCGATTGCCCAACCAGAAATGATTGGGCAAAGGAGGAGAACCTCAGCCCTGTCCACCGGGAGCCGTGCTTTGGCTCAAGAGAGTTGAGCTCTGCCCCGATGAAAAGAATCACCTGCTTCAGTTCGAGTTCGACTTGGCCTCGCTTGATGAGGAGGCTGATCTGAGAGCAAACCTGGAGGGCCAGATTCTGGACCACTCCACCTCCTGTCTGGAGGGGCTGCTATCAGCCAATCGTCCAAGTAAGGGTACACCCTGACCCTCGAGCGCCAAGAGGAATGCTGTCACCACTGCCATGCATTTGGTGAAGACCCTGGGAGCAAGAGAAAGGCTCGAAGGGCATGGCTCGAACTTGTAAGGGATCCTTCCGCCTCGAAGCGAAGGAATCTCTGGTGAGACAGGACGGATAGGGACGTGAAAAACGCTGGCCCTGTAGGTCCAGAGAGCAGAAACACAAGCTGCTAGGAACTTGTTTAGGTCATGCAGGTCGAGAATGGGGCGCTAGCCCCCTGTCCGCTTTTGGGACCAGGAAGTACCTGGACACAAACCCTGGTCTGAGGGAGGGTCCGCCACCTCTGATCACCTCCTTCTCAAGGAGCAGAGTGATGTCGGCTCGGCAAGCTGCCAGCGAGGCTGCGGACCTTTGAGTTCCCCGGGGGCGACGGCTCGAAGGGCGGGGCCTGCCGAACTCCAGAGGCAGGCTTTCCCACCACTTCCAACACACACTGGTCTGTGGTGATAGCGGACCAGGCAGAAAGGAAGTGGTGAAGCCGACTCTCACGGGGAACCTGGGTGGGGTGACGAGGTTGGGGCGGCACCTCAACCTGTCACTGAGCAGGCCTGGAGGAGGGACCGCCGAGGGACCACCTGGGCCTTACCTCCCTGCTTCCTGGAGGAGGAAGCCGCAGGCTTCGGTTTGGGATGCCAAGCACGAGCCTGCTGGCCCTGATGCTGCTGGGCCAGACGTAGCCGCGAGCGCAGATGGACGAAGGGCTTGGGTTGCGGTCTGCGGCCCTTGTCCCTCTGGGCGGATGAGACCAAGTCCAGAGTGGCATTGGACTTTGATCCTCTGAGGTGACCTTCCACCCAGAGCCAAAGAGGTCGGTCCCCAGGAAGGGACATCCGCCAACTTGTGCTGGGTATCCGCTGGAAGGTGGATATCCTCAGCCATGCCCGACGGCGCGATAGCCACTGCGGCCGTGACTGACCTGGTACATGAGTCACCGATGTCCAAAGCAGTCTGAAGTTGCTGCTTGGCCACTGCCCTGCCCTGGTCCCACACCTGCTTAACCGTGGTCTGCAGGTCAGCCGAGATGAGGACTACCTGTCAGGAGCCCAACAGGGCGTGAGAGAAGTGTGCCATCAGCACGCCGAGCTGGCCTGATGAAGGCCAAGGGAGGACGCAGCGAGACTTTGTGCCCGGCGAGTCCAACTTCTTGACCTTTGTCGGAGGCTTGTCCACGCCCTGGCGCGCTTCCGCACGCCGGAAGACGCTGTCAGTAACCAACCCTCGGCCGAGGGGTGTTCCGAAAACGGACAAGGAACCGGTAGGGACGGCTACTTTTCGGCCATCCTGGCCGAGGCGCAGGACAGGAAGCAGGCGCCAGAGCTCCAAGGCTGGGCCGACAATGGCCTCGGCCACCGGAAAGGCCTCCGTGGGAGAATCCGGTCCAATATCTCCGTGAGGGGGATACTTGGCCCGCTTGGATACGGAGCTCGAGCTGCATCCCGTGGACTCGAGATGAGTCTAAGCAAACCCATGAAGGACGATGGCTATCGCCCAGCGACTGACCTCCGGAGGACTCCAAGTCACCCCGCCTGGAGAACAGGGAGGAATCGTCGCTGACTTGGAAGAGTCCGCAAGAGCTGCCTTGGCCTGAGCCACCTCCACCTGCCGAGGGCGATCGGGAGTGAGGGTGACAGACAGCCTATGGGCAGACCCTGGGCCGACCGGAATTCTTGGTCGGGGCCCCAAACAACGTCTGGAGGCAGAGGTTCCACCAGAATCAGTGGGGCAGCCGGTTTTGGTCGAGCAACAGGCCTGGGAGCAGGCGCCTCAGCTAGAGCGAGGGTTGCTTCAGCCGCTCGGTGACAGCCACTTTATAGCTGGGGAAGGCGATGACGTTGGCTTGTTCCTGGACAGAAGGAGCTGTTGCCACATGAGGTCCTCGTAGCGCCGACGCAACTTGCGCTGCTTCCCCCCTTCGAGGAGGAAGATGAGGACGAAGCGCGCACGCCATTTGCCACGGGTACTCTAGACCGCCTATGACGGGCGGGATCGGGCTGGACCGGAAGAAGTCCGAGACCGCGAACCTCGGCTTTTCCGAGGAGGGTCTGGGGCAGGCGGGAAACCCACTCCCCTCGGCTCCGAGGGTTCAACCATGGACTCGGAACCGGAGGCATGGGCAAGTCCACGGAAACCTCAATCTCCGCCTGGGGAACCGGGAGTGAGGGGTTTTCGGCTTCACCGCTCGACAGCCCATCCAACGGTCGAGAAAATCTTGACTGCGCGACGGGAGTCTCGGTCAACTGACCTGACGGGACACCGTGAGGCCAGTGGCAAGCCAGAGGATCGACCAAAGTCGATGGTCGACTACTGGGACAGGGACCTCTCCGCTCCCAAGAGCGCCGACAGAGGGACTTACCTTTGTGGTCCTTCTTGACCGAGAGGAAGGCCCTGAGGATGTTGGTCCCTCTCCTTAGTGGAAAGGGACAGACAGAGCTCCTTAAAAGAACCTGAATAGGAGGATCCCAGGAGAGCGGGATAAAGGCCGCGCCGAGGAAGACTGAAGATGCGGCCTGCGCCGCCTCCCTCGAGGGCGATCATCTGGCGCAAGCTGTTCCACTGAGCCCGCCCCGTGGAAACGCTAAGCGGGCCTCCTTCGACTTTACCGGAGGATAACGTTTCTCGGGTGCCCTAAGTTGTAAGCAGTGTAGCGGTCTTTCCAGGGCGGGACGAAAAGGAAGAGCACAGGTCACAAGCCTGTGGGTCGTGCTCAGGGCCCAAGCAGTAGATGCACGTGGAGTGCGGATCCGGTCCGGAGACATCTTCGCCCGCATGGGTACCGCTAAAACTGAGTCGATTTGTTCATCGTAGCCATTTAGGAAATAAATGACCAAAGTCTTGAAAACTCTTAAAAGTAAATTTCGTAAACTTGAAGAAATAGGAACCAGTCTTATACGCAGAGCATTAAGGAGGGAACCTGAGCTAGCGGTAAGGAAGATCTATGCCATGGGACGGAGCCGAGTTTTACCACCGGGTGGGTGGGAGAAGCCAGCTTGAAGACCTTCCGCAAGACTTAAAGCGCAAGGATACCTGCCAGAAAGTGTGGATGAACAACATATCCATGTCCCTAGAATCCCTATTACACCTCCTACACATTGGGGATACTGCAGGGTTAAATTTATGAACTACCAAAGGTGGGCAATACAGCCTATGGATAAATTTATAAAAAGACTCTTTGTAATTATTACAAATTAAATACCTCATGCAGTTTCAAAATCATTTGCCAATTTTCATCTTGTATTGATATTCCCAAGTCCCTCTCCCATAGGGCCTTAGTTTTGCATGTCGAGTCTGGGAAATATTGTCTCCCCTACAAGCAGCTTTTTGAATAAGGCCTATAGTATCTCTTCTAGCAGAATATATCAGTTGCTCGACCAAGGGCGAGTGGAGAATCAACCACCTAGTCCCGCCCAGCCCCTGCTGTACTCTAAGTTGCAGACAGGGAAAAAATGTACTCGAAGCCCCATAGACTCCTGTAGCTCTTCAATGACTGAATTCAGTCTTTAACATAGGTATCACCCACATGCCTTACCCTTTCTCTTCCCACTCCCTGAATCCAGTATCCAACAACCCTGTTAGGAAGAAAGGATTCCCAGACACTGGGACCAGCAACGCTCCTCATCCATTACACCTATAAGACGCCTTTATTTGTTCCCACCTTCCAGAACTGAGATCACCATAGGGTTGGTTTGTTCAGTGCTGAGATATGCCCAGCGGCCCTGCTTCATCAGATAGGATGATAAGCGCACAGGCAATCACATTCTTCCAGATCAACCATACTGCGCCCACTAGTCCATTCAGCCAGTCTTGGAATACAGCGATACTGAATGGCTGGAAAATAATTTCTCATGTCTGGGAAGTTCAGACCACCCCAGTCTTCTACTTTTTTATTTATTTATTTTTATTAGTTTGCATAATAAGCACAGTACATCATTATAGATGTCTCATCCTGGAAACAGAGAGTAATGAATATCTCTAAGTTAGTACATACATTGGTAATAATAAACAGGATACTGGTATCTCCAGGAACAATACTGAATAGGAAGGCTATACTAAACATCTCATTTATATCTCTATCATCCAACCAACTGTGGAACTTAGCCCATGAGTATGCAGTAAATACGTCAAAGAAAGATATCCTGTAAGTGTCTAAAAAACATAAAGCCAAGTCCTGAATTTGGGCATTAAGGTACCACATTCATATCTAAAGAATTTCTGTGAGGATCAACCTCAACAACTTTAATTTGAACACAGAAAAATTCAGTCACATCATCATCTGTCAGAAATACCTTTAGTGTGTGCAGAGACCAGTTATTCCTCTAGTATATTTTCACTTAACTTGTAATACAGCTAGTAAAAAAAAAAACTGAAATACAGTCAAGAGAAAGATAGGCTCATTAAATTCCTAAATAAAGAAAACTCAACCTCTTCCTCTCTATCTTTACTAACTCTTTATAGAAACCAGCATTTCAAACCAGTCAGCACAAGGCCTGCAGATAGCAAGGTGTCCTTACAGGCGTCAAGTCCTGAGCACTGTTCAAGTGTCCAAGTCCGGATCTTCTGGTGCGGTTTTATCCCTCTTAGTGGAAGCTTCCAGTTTTGCAGCCCATTTGCCTGCATCCACTGGGTCAGTGAAAATAAAGACCTTGTCCTTATGAATCAGGTGTAGCTTGGCGGGAATAAGATTGCATACAGGATATTCAGCTCCCTGAGCTTCAGTCTCACTCTATCAAATTTGTTACGCCTTTGGTGAGTAGCAAATGACACAACAGGGAAAACGTAAGTTGCATGACTTGCAGCCATGAGCGGGCCATTTCGCTTGGCCCAGTTTATGATGTAGTCCCTGGAACCTATACTGTCTGTGACCACCATCAGCACTCATGGGACCACCTCGGTTCTTGGCCCACGCGATCGGATTCTGTAGGTCTTCACCACCCGCCATTCCGTGGCCAGACCCTGCCCTCCAGTTGCTCTTGGAGCCAATCCTGTATATATATATATATATATTTATATATATATATGCACGGGTTGTCCCCTTCCATACCTTCAAGCAGCCCCATAATCCTTAATTTCACACTTGATTTGATTTTGAGCTGTTCCAGCTGCGAGTTGGTATGCTGCTTCTCCTTGACTCTGCCATTTGTCTGCTCTCTTTTCAGATCCTCTACCTCTCCCCAAGACAATCGACTGCTGTTTCAGTTGTGGTCAGTCGTCCAGAAAGGCCATCCAGCTTGTTGTTTATGCTGGACACTGACAATAGGAGCGCTGCATTTTCCTGTCGCAGGATTGCAAGTCTTCTTGGCGCTGCCTCCGCCAGTTGCCATCGATTGAGAGGATCTGGTGGCAGGCCCCGCTGTCACAGCCTTTCCAGGGTCTCTTCATCCATCTCCCACCTGATATCCCTTTTTGGATTACCCATCGAGTTGCACCACACTTTAGCCACCGATCTATGCTGTTTTTAATACAAGTTATTACTTTAAACTTTGTAAAGAGCAAGTTTATTTATCATTGATGCGGCTGTATGATTCTATGTTCGCGTTGCTTGGGCTCCACAGCACACCCCCACCATGTCTACTTCTGCTTGAGCCTCTGGAAGCAGGTGTGTGAGCGCCACTCCTGCCAAATGAAAGCCAAAAAGCCTTCTCCAGCCTCTGTATATCCGCCCTAGTGAGGCCCACCTGGAGCATCTGCATGGGATGCAAGATTCGAGGCAGAATATTCATCTTTGTAAGGTTAATTCTCCCCAGCCATGAGATGGGAAGGCCCTCCATCTCTGCATCCTCTCCTCCACAGTTTTAACAAGAGGAGAATAGTTGTTAATACAGTGTCCCCAGAGTCCCGGAGTTATTTTAGTACCCTTGGATGTATCCCAACTGGTCCCATAGCCTTGTTCACTTTCAGAGCTGCAAGTCCCTTCAGGACTCTTTTCTTCTGAAAATGAATTTGAGTCCACCTCCCCCACCTCATTGTTCCTGCTTCTCCCTTATGATACGTCCCACTCTCTCCACGGAAAAGACTGAGCAAAAGTATCTGTTCAGGATGTCTGCTTTTCTTGGTCCCTTTGCACAGTCTCCTCTGCCACCCTCCTTATCCTTATTATCCCTTCCCTTGCTTTCCTCTTCACACTTATGTACCTGAAGGAAAATGTAAAAACAAAAACAAGGCGCCAGTCAGCATGTGGTCTAAAAGCAAAACAAAATGGTTATATTAAATGCACACTGAAAATAGAGTTAAAAATCTACGTTTTGACCTTAGGTCTTCTTCAGGAAATATCTAAAAGAAAACAAAAAAAACAAGTTAGTGTAGAGGAGAGGTAAAATGAGAGAGATATATATGTGGAGAAAGAAGAAAGGGGAGGCCTAGGAGAAGAAGTGATAAATGGTAAGATTAAGAGAGAATCTGTGAAACAAAAAGGTAATGATGGGAAAGATAAAGCATAATGGGAGTGAAAGAGCTGGGAAGTTCCCAGGTGGGGACTAATTAACAGGGCCTAGTAAGCAGGCTGAAAGGTGACAAATGTGTGGAAGGAGACAGAAATGGAGACTTATGGTGAAAACGAAAAATAAATTAAATGAGTACAAAAACAAATAGACTTTAGGGAGAAAAAAGGATGGCTGAAAGATGTTAGTGGAAAATAAGTCTATCATTTAAACCAGAAGGCTGCTGGGAGCCAAGGCGGATGACTTGGCTTCCATGTTTTTCTATGGTTAGGATCCCAGAAGCCCTGCTGAAGGACACAAACAGAAAGGTCATTGACATTGTGGTCCCTGGAGATAAAGTGGATACAATGGTTTAGCAGTTTCACCATTCCTGACTGCTCTGTAATGTTCCCTGAAACGGTCAGCAAGACGCCTACCAGTTTCTCCGGTGTAAATAGCTGTACACTTCCTGCAAAGAATATAATACACCACATTTGTGGAGGTGCATGAGAACTCCTTGGTGATGTGAAAAACACCTGTAGGCCCCCTAATCTCAGTCACACTGGAAATAAATTTGCAGGTGTAGCAGCGAGTCCTGTTGCAAGGTTTGGTACCTGGAGGAGGAACTGTTAGGAGTAGGTAGGCTGCTTTTAACCAGGAGATTCCGCAGGTTAGGTGCACGTGGTAGGAGGCAATAGGGTGGTTCTGTAAAGGAAGCACCAATGTTAGGGTCAGTTGCAAAATGGGAAAGTTACTAGTGATGATCCTGTGAAGAGAAGGTGTGCTCTGATGGAAAGGAAGAACTAGTGGAATTCGCCAGCTGTTCTTGTGTGACAGTATCCCTCCCATGGGGTCAAGGTTACGGGGCATGTTACTGACCCAGGAGAGTGCTCTGTCCACTGTGCTTTAGGGTATCCCTGTTGATAAAAAACTATGCATTAGTTTGGTCTGCTCAGCAAAATCATCCTCTTCACTGCATAACTCGTAAGTCTAAGAAACTGTGAATAAGGCAGGCCATTCTTGACATGTTTAGGTGGAAGGAGCTGTGGAGGAGGAAACTGTGAGAGTCAGTGGGTTTGTAATAGACTGATGTCTTCAGACCAGTGTTCAGGACTGACAGCTGGATATCCAGAAAAGGCAGTGTAGAGGAGGATACTTCAACAGTGTATTGAAGGGAAGGATGGGCGTGGTAAACTTGTCAAGGAAGACTTGGAGGGTCTCCCTGGAGCAGGAGGTGGCCCCACACAGTCATCAATGTAGGCTTAGAGTTCAGGCACAGTCCCTGTGAATGAGAGAAAAACGCTCCTTCACCCAACCCACAAACAGATTAGCTGGCTGGGACCCATCCTGGTACCCATGGCAACTCCACTGAACTGCTAAAAAAACTGTTATTAGAAGAAAAAGCATTGAGTGTAAGAACCAGTTCTGCCAGACGAGTTAGTGTGTGTGTGGGTGGCTGCTGGACTTCCGCTTATTCAAGAAATGCTGCAAAGCTGTTAGACCATCATCATGGGGATCACTGTGTAAAGGGATTTGATGTCCATAGTGAAGATGAGCTGATGAGAGTCACTGAATCTGAACCTGTCAAATAACTGGAGAGCATGGTTAGTGTCTTTAACATAGGAGGGCAGGGACTCAACAAGGGGTCTCATGAGGCCGCCCAAAATGCGGAGTTGTGGGATGTGGGGCAGGAGCAAGCAGACACTATGGGACGGCCTGGGTTACCTGTTTTGTGGATTTTGGGAAGGAGATAAAACCTGGATGTCTGGGGATGCTGAACTATGAGTCTCTTAGCAGAAGCAAGGAGCTCTTTGTTTTCAATAGCAGAGGTGATGGTGGGGTGACCTCAGTCTGATAGTCAGCAGTGGGGTCCTGTGGAAGAGAAGAATAAAACCTGGTGTCAGAGAGTTGCTGTGTGGTTCAGTGATGTATAGCTCCTTTGCCAGACCACAACAGCACCTCCTTATCTGCTGGTTTAATAACAATGTCATTCCTACATTGCAGAGATCTGAGGGCTGCAAGCTCACCAGGTGTCAGGTTGGAATGGTTGTGCCTGCAATGAAGATTAAAGTTAGTGGTGTTTTCCATGCATTGGTTAACAAAATAATCAACAGTAGCAAAACGTCCTGGAGGGGGTGTCCATGAACTCGCTGGGGATTGATATCATTGATTGTTCTGGTGATACTGTTATCATCTGTGGGAAGAGGAGTCATATTAGAAAAATGAGCTGCAAGGCGTCATTTCACGATAGAAGCACTGCAGATCAACTTGAACCTGGGGTGCATCAAGATATCTGGGTGTGGGCACAAAGAGAGACCTTTGCTAAGGAGTGATTGCTCATCTTGTGTCAGGGAAGGTCTGGAGGAATACAAAACACCAAATTGTTAGGTTGTGTCTGACTCGAGGGCTCGTGTTGGTTGTTGATCTGCTGGGTGAGAGACTGGGTTTGCAGATTTGGTGTCCTTGAGAAACTGAAGAGAGTGGAGTTAAGGTTTTGGATGCAGTGCTTAATAAAGGAAGGTTATGTGGAGCCGTTAAGCTGCAGGAAATCCTTTTAACGTTTGAATGGTTTTCCACAGAGATCAGCTGTGTTTTGATGGAGAGAATGGTGTCGTGATAAGTTTCCTAGAGAAAGTTTTCAAAAGTTTTTAGTAGAGGAAACATGTTCTCAGATCCAAATGAACAAGGATGAAATTTCAAACAGAAACCTTTAGGAATAATACCCAGGTGGCAGCATTTAGAAAGAAACTGTAAGTGACTGCAGAGTTTAGTCTTGAGCAAATGGCAGAAAATAATTCAAGAGAAGGCTTAGAAATATGAGAAGGAATGCAGACATAGATGAAATGAAGGAGCATCGTAGAGAATTCAGAAGAAATTTTAGATCAGGCATAGTGGGTGCAGCAAATGTAGCATACAAATTGTAAAAAACAAAACAAGGCACTAGCAGCATGTGGTCTAAAAGCAAAACAAAATGGTTATATTAAATGCACGCTGAAAACAGAGTTAAAATCTACGTTTCGACCTTAGGTCTTCTTCAGGAAATATCTAAAAGAAAAAAAACAAGTTAGTGTAGAGGAGAGGTAAAATGAGAGATATATATGTGGAGAAAGAAGAAAGGGGGGCTCAGGAGAAGAAGTGATAAATGGTAAGATTAAGAGAGAATCTGTGAAACAAAAGGTGATGATGGGAAAGATAAAGCATAATGGGAGTGAAAAGAGCTGGGAAGTTCCCAGGTGGGGACTAATTAACAGGGCCTAGTAAGCAGGCTGAAAGGTGACAAATGTGTGGGAAGGAGACAGAAATGGAGACTTATGGTGAAAACGAAAAATAAATTAAATGAGTACAAAAACAAATAGACTTTAGGGAGAAAAAGGGATGGCTGAAAGATGTTAGTGGAAAATAAGTCTATCATTTAAACCAGAAGGCTGCTGGGAGCCAAGGCGGATGATCAGCTTGGCTTCCATGTTTTTCTATGGTCAGGATCCCAGAAGCCCTGCTGAAGGACACAAACAGAAAGGTCATTGACATTGTGGTCCCTGGAGATAAAGTGGGATACAATGGGTTTAGTAGTTTCACCATTCCTGACTGCTCTGTAATGTTCCCTGAAACGGTCAGCAAGAGCATACCAGTTTCTCCGATGAAGAAAATGTACCCCTTTTGCCCTCTGGTTATCCTTTCTTCTTTCTGCCCCCAACTGCCTTACCTGCTTCCCTCTGCTTTATCTCATACACCTTCCCATCTTCCTCCCTCTGCGATTCGATATACCTCCTGAATGCAACCCTTTTTCCCTTCACCACCATGGTCACTTCCCTAGACTATCATAATGGTCTCGCTTTCCTTCTTTTACTCACTTTCTTCATGTAGAGGCTGACTGCCTCAATTATATCGCCTTTATTTTCTGCCACTGTTCCTCTATCCTCCTGGTGATCCCCCTTACTAGGAAGTTTCTGAGGCAGTCTACCATTTCTTTAAAATCTGCCCTCCTAAAGTCCAGGACCCTCGTCCTCGGTGGTTTGCCTCTGCTCCCCATCTTAATGTTAGACCACACTGAACTGTGATGACTGGTACCCAGGGAGGCTGCCCACTGTCTGCAATGTTGCCCTGTTTGTAGGCACCATGTCCAGCACTGCCCCATCTCTTGTGGGTTCACCGACTAGCTGTCTGAGAAAACCCCTTGTAAGGAGTTAGATGGCCCTGCTCCTTGTCGAAGCTGCTGCTGGAAGTTCCAATCACATCTAGCAGGCGAAAGCACCCAACTAGCAGTGCCTTCCCTTATTTGCCATCCTGATGCTGTCTTTCCACAAGTGCTTTATCCAACTACTCTCCCTGTGTTTAGAGGTCTGCATACCACCCAGTATGGCTAGCAGCCCCAATTCCTGTCTCCTGGCTGGCCAAGAGCACCTCCAGTCCTTCCTTTTCCTTTGGGTGCCCTGCACCTGGTAGCCTGATCCCCCACACTAACACAACCCCATTTCCCTTCCCCATCTCTCCTGAATACAGTAAAACAGCTAGGAAAGGGGCGCTCAGAGATAATGTGGTACAGTAGGAAAACGATACGGTAAACACCAGGAGACCTCGCGACCACACACCCCAAAATATAGCTGAATTCCACAGAAAGAACAGTTACTTACTTGTGTATCAGTAGACCCTCGAGAGAATCTCTTCACTTAGTCCACATCTCTGCAACTATACCTATGTCAGGGCTAGGACCACACAGAAATTTCTGCTAGTTGGGGGCTGCCCATGACAATGTCACGCGTCAGCGTCTACATAAATGTGAAGCCCCAATCAGTTCCCTGCCAAAGAATGCGCTTGGAGGACTCTCTTCTTGGGAACCAGTAAATTATACCAGCACCTTCAATATTAGGCAGATGCAGGTGCTGGAGAGAGCAGTCATGGAAATTCCCAATTCAGAACTGGATGCCATATTATCCGACAGCTGATAAAAGGGAAGGAGGGAGGACGGCATGGCCTGAGGAAGAGATTCTCTTGAAGATCTACCGTTATGGTAAGTAACTGTTCTATCTTCTTCAAGGATATTTCTTCCTTAGGCAACACCTTTGGAATGAGTCCCACAGTCCCAAAAACTAAACAGTAGGGTGGTGCAGTCTGTTCATGACAGTAGGCCCAGAGAACAGCAAGGCCAAAGCCTGCATGTCTCAGAAACAATACCCAGACTACAATTTTTCCTAAAGATGTGGACAGTACTCCAGGTGGCTGCAGCACAGATGTCAGACAGACATATATTTCTGAACCAAGCAACAGATGTGACCATATCCCTTGTGGAATGACCACAAACTCCACCACTAAATTCTACCATACTTCCTATAAGAGAGTAACACAATATGCTATCCATTTGGACAAGCACTGTTTGAAACAGGTATGCCTCTTTCCTAGTGCCGAACAAAACAAAAAGCTGAGAGGACTTTCTGCAGTCCTTGGTAAGAGCAAGATAATATCTCAGGATGCTGTGTACATCCAAAGTGCAGAGCAATGCTTCACCTTGATTGGCATGCTCAGGATAATAAACAGGAAGGTGGATGGTTTGATTTAGTGAACTCAGACACACGCTGGCAAAAACTCAGGATGAGTACATAAAGATACCCTGTCTTTATATGAACTCAAATAAGGAGGCTCATATTAGACCCTGTGGCTCTGAAATCCTTCAAGCTGAAGTGATTGCAACTAAAATAAAATTTCCCATGAAAGGAAGCATACACTGCAACTTCATAGCTGGAGCCAGCGTTAATTTCTCAAGCACATAATTTGAAGTCCAGGAGACTGGACTACAGATGAGAGGTTTCATATGCAGAATACCTCTCAAAAGGTACAGGAGACCTTTAACTGAGCTACTGTATGCCCATCAAAAGGTGCATGGGAAGCAGATATAGTTGTCAGATGCACCTTTAGTAAGAAATACTGTAGATCACAGTCTGACAGTGATAGAAGTATTCCAACACCGCATTTAGCAATCAGGTGAATGGGTCCATGTTTCTATAAGTGGTGCACAAAGAATGCTTCCACTTCAAAGGTATGTTATGTCTGGTGGAAGGCTTTCTGGCCACAACCAGGACATCAGCCACTTTGGTGAAACCCCAATCGTGCTGTTAGCTGCGTTTTTCAAGAAGCCATGCATGCAGATGCAAGGGACTTCAGGTTCCTGATAGACCAGGCCCCTTGTCCTGTGACAACAGACCTCGCACAGAAGCAAGGGTACTGGAGGCTCCACTGCTGTCTGCTGCAGCAGCAGATATCATATTTGTTGAAGCCACAGAGCAGCAATGAGGATGAGGTTGCACCCTCCATCTGTAGTTCAGTAATACTCTCTGTGTTAGTGGAATGGGAGGAAATACGTGCAGAAACCTCCCTCTCCAAAGAGGTATAACACATCTCACCAAAAACTCCAGGCCCTGGGCGAGTGAACAGAAACACAGCAGTTTTGCTTGTGTGGAGAATGCAAAAGGTCCAACTCTGGATGACCTCACCTTGCGCGCGCTCATCTACCATGGAGGTCAGCAGTTCCCTTTTGTGCATCTTGGACTGTGACCTGCTTTGCTTGAAGGCTAAGCAGCAGTAGCGAAAATCTTATTTTATATAGGAATAAGATTGTACAGTCACATCATTAGGACCAAGGCCTTATTTTCAAGGTGGTCTGTTAGCAACTTACATAGGTTCAAAATTTATAAAAGGACAAGTTATACATAGGACACTTAATTAGTAAGTACACGTAACAAATAATACATATTTGAAGACATCACTAAGCCTGTCTTAGTGCCATCTGACAGTCTAAACCGGACTGTCTTGCTCTGGTTGTCCTTACTGTCTTGCACTCTCTAAGAACTAATATAAAAGACAATTTACATAGGACACATATCTTATGAATAGACATAATGCATAATACTTAAAATTCAGAATCACTGCAAGGCCTGTATATTAAAGACCGTCATCCACTACATATGCAACGAGTAGCCAGTTCTTGTTTCATTGCTGTCACAAACAATTCTGAAGTTTTGGCAGAGATTCTCATTTGTTCACTTACATTATTCCATAAGGTTATAGCTACGTATGGAAAGGTCGTTATACCAAATTTATTCTTTAGTCTCGGCAGTTTGTAATCCCTAAGGCTACTTTTCCTCAAGCAATATTTATGTTCAGTTTTCTCTAATTTTTGAAAAGATACAGTGGTTTAAGTCCATTTATTATTTTAAAAATATGGCTGGTCCAAATTAAATTCCTTTTATTTTCAAGTGATAACCATCCAAGATCTTCATGCAACTTGCAATGGTGTGTCCTATGATCACAGCGAACAATGAATCTAGCCAGTCAATTAAATGAAGTTTTAACCCTTTTTAATCATGATTTGATTGCAAAACTATGCGGCGTGGCTACCATAGTCCAAAATCGGGACCAACAGTTGGTTTCGATAGTTGTTCTCATTTGTTTGTTTATACAATGTCCTGTGTGTCTGAAAGCCAATTCTGCTATTTATTCTTTTAGTCATTTCCGTAGTATAATAATCAAAGTTTAGATTTTGGTCTATCAAACTCCGAGATACTTGTACTCAGTTACCTGAGCGAGAGCCTCACTGTTTGTTTTGATTTTAGTCTTGAAGCTCTGTAATTCTTTTTAGATAAACAATGTTTTAGTCTTTGACTTTTATTGTTTAGAACTAATTTAGATTCAGCGAACCACGTGCACAGTATTGCAAAAGTCCATTTGTAAATTTTTCATCATTTGTTCATTATTTATGCCAGATGCTATAAGAACAGTATTGTCGGTGTATAGGCTATTTTTTAATTTTCAATTACATATGTTAATTGGTTTATGTGAATTAAAATAATGTTGGACCAAATATAGATCCCTGAAGAACTCCTCTTAAGACTGTGGCTTTGGATGAAAATTCACATCAGACTATGACCTGTTGTGCTCTACTAGTCAAACAGGACCTAAACCATTTGCTAGCTTCCATAAGAGACCCATGTCCAGTAATCGACCCATTAAAATACAGTGGTCTACAGTATCAAAGGCATTGGACAAATCCACGAAAACCACACCACTGCCTGCCCCTTCTAAAGATGTTGCTATTATATTGATAAGGTTGGTGAGTGCAGTGTCAATGGAGTGCCCTTTTCTAAAACCAGACTGGTACTTGGATGACAACAAACCCTTTTCTAAACAGTCATAAAGCTGCCCTGCACCAGCCTTTCAAAATATTCGAGACCACTGATAAAATTGCTGTAGGGCAAAATTGGATGGATCCATAGGCAATCCTCCTTCATGTATAGGGACAACTGTTGCTTCTTTCCGAATACTAGTAGTGGGACATTTTCCTTCCGTTAAACTCCAATGAAATAGTTTTGTCAAAATTGGTGAAAAGCCATTGCACACGTTAACTTTACTAACATTAACGAATAGTATACTCACCTCCTTAAATGGAAAGATACACAGGGCTGTATTCACAGACCTCACTAAAGCCTTTGACACTGTAGATCACCCCATTCACCAAGGCAATCTCAGAACCCTGAGGATTTCAGAAAGTACCCTACCCTGGTTCTCAAGCTACTTATCCCTCAGATAACAACGAGTTTGGTTTGGTGCAGCTTTCTCAAGTACCTCCCTTCCCTCACAGGCATCCCCAAGAATCCATACTGGGTCCGCTGCTATTCTTGCTACATATCAATTCTGTACAACACTGCTTTAAACAAGCACCCCTCTCCTACATCCGGATGATCTGGTGTTCTGTAATAGTGCTGTTAAAGTGCAAGATGTTAAAGCCCTAACCATGACCTGACAGCCATCCAACCTTGGCAAAAGTAAATAAATCATGCTAAAACACAGGCAATGCTCTCTGGAACCCCCATCCGACTCAAAGACAGCTGCCCCCTTTAATATTTAGTATGATGACAGTTCCCCATTGGAAACTGTCACCGCCTTCAAATATCTCGAGTCACTCTCAACCCTCCTTGGACTTTTCTTGCATCTTACATCATCCGTAAGGCAGTAAATTCCAGCCAGGAATCGTCTACCATTCCAGCTCCAATCTCTCCTTGTCGGCATATAAGACAACTGCCTGTAGCAGACTCCTCCCCAAACTAACTTACAGTCTGCCAGTCTTCTTTGTGCCCCCACTACCCTCCTGCAAAGTGGGAGATGGGAATACAATATCTGTCGTTTAGCACTTGTGTGTAATCATCTTACCCACCACTCATACTCTACAATAAGCTGGGATGGCTCTTCCCCTCAGGTTTGACTGACCATTCCTTAGCGAAAATCATCCACAGAACCAAATGCCTCATTCCCTAGTTTCCCTCCTTGACACAACAACAAACATTACTCTCTAAGATCCTCTGACTGTGATCTGCTGTCCATTCTGAGTCTAGATCTAAATATGGTACCATGGCCTTTGCAAGTGCAGCCCTAAATTGTGGAATACCATTCCCTATCGTGTAATGGCGCCAGTCATCCAATCTCCTTCAGACAACTTTGCACCCTATTGACCAGGCGTTCACAATGCACTTGCTCAGCATCATGCATCCCAGCCCTAACTCCTCTCTATCTAGTTTTGTCTTGCACACCACCTTCTTCTATTCCACCTTTAGCACCTTTCTCTGACCATATTTTATAATTCACCACCCCATATTCCATCTTCTCTCTCATGTCAGACTAAACTTATACTCATGTCCCTATCTAGAACTGTCTCAGGTATACGATGTGTAAATATGTAGTATGAAATTGTCACTATAAATGACCCAGTGGCTTCATGAGGTTGAGGACTGGGCCGCCACACCTCGCCACGCCAGCAACCCGGGTTTGGAGACAGGCTCGGGCTGCCGGGCGTAAGCAGAGGAGGAAGATATGGAGCATCAGAGACTGTTCTCCCTTTCTTGGGGAGGGATCCAGGTCTTGCACTGCTCCTTAGCAGCCCCTGATGGAGATCAGAGGCTGGGCAAAGGAACATGCAGCCAGCGTAACAAAAAGGAGAGGAGTGGTGGGACATCAACATATAGGTGCCATGATGTCACTGCATGTTTAGCTCCTGTGGGGAAACTAACGAAACTCCCGGAGGACCAGGGAGGTGGCGGGGCACCAGGCAGCTGGTCCACATCCCCACTGCCAGACCACCCTCCAGCGGTCCCGAACCACCCACACTGGACAGACCCTCTAATTTCAGAAAGACACGCTAAGGTAGGTGAGGCAGGCCCTCCTGAAGTGATCTGAGGGCTGGGAAGTCCTGGTGGGAGGGACCAAAGGAGGAGGGTCTTGGCGGAGCAGAGGTCCAGCTCGAGGGCACCTCTGAGAGATGCCCTGGCTGAAGTAGCAAAAATAGAATGTACAAAATAAAATAAAAAAAAAAAAAAGAATTGTCACTGTCCATAAAACCAAGATTGTCTGTAACTAGTACTAATGGCCCCCTATGGGCATACGTTATATTATTGACATTTTTTCTTTTCACTATATGTACTTCTATATCCTTGTCACTCAAATGTTCTGCCAATCCTGTACAGATTTTCTGTTGAATCACCATGATTATGTGCTGTGTCAAATTATTCTCTGTCTGTAACCTCCTGGGGTCATGCCTGAAAATAGGCAACTATCTGCCTTGTGCACCCTACCGGTAAACAAAAACTAAATAAATTAAATTTATGCCTAGATTTAGGAATGTTACAATGTCCTGCTTCTTTGTCCTTAACCACATTCCAATGTTCTGTTTGCTTAATATTTTGAGGAATCTTTATGTCAATCAGGTTTACAAAGCGTTATTTTAAAATATTTCCTGATGTTTTGCAGTTTTGTAGCAATCCATTTTCTCTATTTGTATCGGAGGACTGCTATTTACTGGCTTCTCAAAAGATTTCATTAAGGATCAGTACTGTCTTGTATCAGTAGTTTCTGTTGATTTTTATTATAATATTCTTTTTGTTTTTCACTTTAATGTTTTAGCAAATTTCTTGCATCCTTACATTTCCCAATCATTTGAATTTAGTGTTTTACTGTCTATTTTCTATAACCTGTTTTTTATTTTACCTCTTTAATTTTCACTAATCCAAGAACAAGGCTTTTCCTGTGAATTATTTTAATAAATGGGGCTGATTCATTATAGGTTATTGTAAACAAACTTGTAAATTCCTGTATTGCTAAGTCCAGAGATGGGGTAGAAAAGTCTATCCCATTTCCGTTCAATAGTTGGATTGAAATACCTCCTTGTTACTGAGCTATGTAATGGGCGTAACGAGCAGTTAGCCGAATAGGCGTGCCTTCACGCTCTGCACCAACAGGTGAAATAAAGTTAAAATACTGCTGAAAAAGTCAATCCCATTTAAGCAAACGTCACGAGGATCTCAAGGAGAAAGTACTATGGAGGAGTATCTGGTGCCCAGTGCGGAAAAAGTCAACGCTAGCCGCAAATCAGGAAAGAAAGCAATGACTTCTGTGGCTTCTACAATGTGGGGAAAAGCTTAACCATTATATCGCCATCACAGCCAAGATCGGGGCCTGAGGCCGAGAAGTAACCGCCAAGTAATTGCGGCGCTAGAACCTAGGTTGGTGAAACTGGAGGCAGAATTGATCACAAGCTGCAAGAAATTTTAGAGCAGCAGATGGCACACTCCAATAGAATAGCTGAGGCCGAGGAGCATCTCACGCCTGGAGGATGATACAGCAAACATGCCAGGCCAAGTCACGAGACTACAAAAGAACTGGAGGAATTAAAGATGCTATGGACTATCAGGAGAATTATTACAGGCGTCTCAATTTGCAACTAGAGGTCTGCCAGAAGGAGGCGGAGAAAGGAACATCCTCGGGTTCTGTGGTAGGAACCTGCCAGAGTTATTGGGATTACAGTGAAGAATGGGAAATATAAATTGGAGAGCTCACCGAGCTGTGATGCCTAGGCTCCCAGGAGATCAACCTCCACGACAGATGATCATTCGGTTTAGCTCATATTAAGACTGAGAGGCGATTCTGCATGCTTACAGGGAGAAAGGTGGGCTTAATTTTGAAGAGGCACATTTATTTATCTTCGAAGATTACTCCTTGAGACTTTTGCAAAAAGAAAAGTGTTCAACACACTGATGTCCCAACTGAGAAATTTAAAGATTGAAAATGTTATATATACCCTGCCATACTGAAGATACGACATGAGGTGGTGACATATTCCTTCTGGGAGTTGGGTAAAGTAGAACAATTTGTGGCTGAGCAGCAAAGAAGGTGCAGAAGTGAAAAGATGGTCTGGAGCGCCGACTTACTGATCGAAATGCTGTTTACTGTTTGGAAAACTAAGTTCTTCTTGTTTTTATTTACTCCTTTGCTGGTTGGAATGAACTGCTGCGAGGAGGACTGTGGCGGAGTGATGGTGTAAGGGACTTAAAGAGGGACTGGAATGTGCCCAATGATAGATAATTGAAGGGGCTGTCAGAAGGATGCGACTAATGGAGGCAGACATATTTTCAAGACCGTAGCGGGTGGTGACCATAGATTGTGAGCCTGCCTGGAAGAAGAAATGGTAACAGTTCGCTGTGACTGGGTGATCAGAAGTCCTATGGACAGTCGAGGGAGGTGGGGGGTCTGTATAGCCTGTCATGGGGGAGGCTTGGCGGCGTGCGTTAATGGCATGGCCTGCTCCTCCTTGGTGCCTCTCAGCTAACTAAACATTGTGTAAAGGAGCAGGCTGAGGTGCAGTAGACAAGTGACTCCAATATACACTGGGAGTTGTTGTTTTCAGAGGTTGGGATACAGCTATGCAAGGGGGTTCAGAGTTATGGCTGAGATTGGGGATTATTACTTAATATAAGATTATTTTTGGTGGTAACACTAAGGAGCTGTTGA
The DNA here is from genome assembly GCA_016271365.2 of Neoceratodus forsteri. Taxonomy (NCBI): domain Eukaryota; kingdom Metazoa; phylum Chordata; order Ceratodontiformes; family Ceratodontidae; genus Neoceratodus; species Neoceratodus forsteri. Next base: position 242,314,642 of record CM057457.1, read on the forward strand.
CCGTGGTCGGGCGGCGGGGCATGCATATCATTAGGGATTTTAGACACTCATGCTTAAATTGCAGCTAGTGTCAGTAAGGGGAGGGGAAGGATCTGGGTTAACTAACAGTCAAATGGACAACGAATACACTGAGGATAAGCTACAAGAGAAGGAGAAGCGGGGAGGAACAGTGTGGATCTGGGGATGATTTAGGATATGGTAAAGTTATAAAGGGGGTATATGGTTCCTGTTATAATGTTGTTTCAATGTTTTTCTATCATATGTCTTGTTATGCACGTCATGTTAATCGAAGATATTGAGGAGACAGGAAAGCGGCAATCAAAATGGTACAATCTGTGGCATGGAGGGACCTTGTGGCAAGTTCATATGTCCAGGGATGAAATAATTTCAAATGGCGATTAAACAAAACTGATGCTGATTTCTTGGAATGTGAAGGGGTTACAAATCGATTAAGCGCACTATGCTCTTACGCATAAAAAGCGAAAAGCACAAGAGGCATTATACAAGAGACCCACCTTTCGGATATAGAGCATACCAAATTAGCACGTGGGTGGGTGGGTAAGTGCTTGTGGCCTCCTACTCTGCACATAAACATGGAGTGGCTATTCTCCTGAATAGGAACTTGCCATTTGAGGTTACCAGAATTGTAAAGGATCATAGGAAAGGAGATACATTTTTTGGTGAGGCAGCTTTATGGTGAGACAGATTCGTTTGGAAATGTGTATGCCCGACCACGTATGAGCCACAGTTTTCCGGAACTTTTGGATTTATTAACTAGAGAACAGTTTCCAGGCCTAATTATAGGAGGATTTGAATAGTACATTGGACCGGTTCTGGACCACTCAGAAAGTAAAGGGCGAATGGCAGAAGCAGTGAAACAGTGGAGGGCAGGGATGGCAGAGATAGATCTGATAGATAGCTGGAGGATGGTGAATCCAGGGCAAGGGTTTATCGTTTTTCAAATCCCATGGGACATGGGCGAGAATAGATTATATTCTGGTTCCAAGAGAATGGCATGATAGGGTAGTAGATGTGTCCCATGGCCCCATACGTTCGGATCATGCTATGGTGATAGGTAGGATTAGGATGCATATGGAAAGAGACACGCCACTGCAGTGAAATTCCCTCATATATGCTTCCCAACAAGGAGTTTAGGGAGTACCTCACCAGTAAGTGGCAGCTTTATAAAGAAACTAACATAGGATGGGAGTATCTACAGCAACATACTGGGATGCAGGAAAGCCTTCTTGAGGCGCTATAATAGCGTATATGGCCAAGGTTAAGAAAGAGAAACCAGAAGAGGCAGAGGCTAGAAAACAACTTAAATAATTGGAGCGGCGGCTCAGGGAGAAAGGGAGCAGTGGACCGACTGCTTTTGGTTACAAGGAGGCCCTGAATTGTTTGAGTGCGAGAGGAAGCTAGAGCGTCATGGTTCTACTGCAAGTGCCAGATGTTGAATGGTTCAATAAACCAGGCCCGCTTTTGGTTAGACTGATGAAGGGGGTAAATGTCCCACTAGGATAGCGGTATTAAAGATGGGAGGGCAGAGTGCATAGGGAGGCAGGAAAACTACGGGTTTGTTCCAAAATTTTACACTCGCCTGTACAAAGCAGAGTGTAAAGGGGGCAGGGGTTAATAATAATAATAATGATTTTATTTGTATAGCACCTTTCAGTATATCAAGGTGCTGAACAGTTTTAAAAACAAGTTCAAAACTCTAAATAAAAGTCATAAAAACATCCATAAAAGATCAACATATCATCATAATAACAAATTTATAATAAAATCCAAACATAATCAAATAACTTAATTATCTGAGAAGGCCATATTCCATAAATACGTTTTCAAATCTTTCTTGAATAACTCCAGGAGGTGCACTGCCGTAACCGGCATGGTGAAATTCAAAGTGGGTGCAGCATGCGGCAACTCTGCTGCCAGGAGTTTTAGCCTCACTCTTGGAATCTCTAACAACCCATCGGCCGGTGATGTCGGTCAGGGCAGTAAGGAACCAGGAGGTCTTTCAGACAGGCTGGACCCTGATCGTGAAGGGCTTTGAAAGTCAATAAAATGACTTTAAAGGTGATCCGCAACCGTATAGGAAGCCAGTGCAGTTCGGCGCGCACGGGAGTGATATGACAGGACCTACTTGTCCCAGTCAACACCCAGGCTGCAGCGTTCTGCACCAACTGTGCGATGGTTTCAACCCAGAAAGCCCAAAGTAAGGCGTTGCAGTAGTCAGGCAGAAGATACAAAGCGTGGACCAATGTTGGCAAAGGAGTCAGGCCGGAACAAGGTGCCTAACCCTGGCAATGTTCCTAAGATGATAAAGGAAGTCTTGACAGCGGCTGACACCTGGGATTTAAGGGTCAGCCTGTGGTCAGAATAAACAAGGTTACGCACCCGTTCTGAGGATGGGAGGACACACCACCAAGGAAAATTCAGATGGTGCGCCAGTACACGGCCCCTAATCCACCATCTGGGTCCACTACCAGAACCTCTGTTTCTCCGAGTTCAACTTTAGCAACTAGAATCCATCAGTCTTGGATCTCCCCAGACAGTTGTTAAACACAGAGAGCTCCATCCTGGTCGGTGCAAGGGACAGATATAGCTGGTATCATCTGCATAGCAGTGAAACCTCAGCCCATATCATCTAATCATACTTCGAGGGCAGCATATACACTGCAAACAACATGGGTGACAGCACAGATCCCTGAGGCACTCCACACAACAAAGAAGTGGGTCAGAGGAAAAAAATCCTGACACAACTCTTTGTAGTTCAGGACTTTCTTGCTAAGATAGACCTGCTCAGTCTTCGAGGCACCAGAGGAACTATTTAAGTGTAAGCCTATAATAAAAGAAGAAAATATTAAAGGCCATAAGGAAATTGCAACAAGGCAAAGTGAGTGGTCGGATGGATTCCTATAGAATTTTATAAGGCCTTGGCAGGTCAGATGGCCGATCGTTAAGCGAGGTGTTTCAGATAGAGGAGGGGAAGAAAATCCAAAACTACCCGGTACCTGCTATGGCCATGATCGTCTGGTTCCCAAGCGGGCAAGGATTTGTTAGATTGTGCCTCGTATAGGCCAATCTCCTTGCTGAGTGTGATCTTAAGATCCTTGCTAAGGTTTTGACTATAAGGCTGGAGGATTATCTACCTGTGTTGGTTCGCCCAGACCAGACGGATTTATAAAAGGAGGCTATCCTATCATAATATCGCAGACTACTTAATGTGATGCAGGGAGCAGGGCAAGAAACAGAGAAATGTATGTTATTTCAATGGATGGGAAAAGCATTTGATAGGGTAGAATCGGAGTACCTCTTTGCGGTGCTGACCCAGTTTGGTCAGGGTGACCTATCGTTCGGTGGATTAGAGCATTGTATCAGGCACCCAGAGCTTGGGTTTTGGTCAATGGGATACCTACTGAGCCTTTTGATTTGGAAAGGGGACTAGACAGGGCTCCCGCTATCTCGCTGCTATTTGCCTTGGCGCTGGAACCTCTAGCGGTGGCAATATGGCAATGGCGAGGATCTGGGGTGATTAGGGAGAGGGAAATAGTGAGCTTAAGATCACTTTATATGTGGATGATATGTTATTATTTATTAAGAACCCTCAGAGGTCTATGCCACTACTTTTGGAACTGATAGGGAGTTTGCTTTATTCTCTGGATACAAAATAAACCTAAATAAATCTGAAATGTTATGTTTTCCCAGTTTAGAGGAAGAAGATGCGCAATGGGAATACAGTGCAGATTGTCAAGCATAACATACTTAGGTATCAAAGTAGGTAGGACAATTGGGTCACTATATGGATTGAACTATATGGCACTTATAAAAATAATAGAGGCGGATCTAAGGAGGTGGATGCAACTGCCAATATCCTGGCTGGGGCATATTAACATACTGAAAATGAATATTCTGCCTCGGATTTTGTATCCCATGCAGATGATCCCTATGCATGTGGTAAGGAAGGATATCAACAGATTAGAGAAACTTTTGCCCAATTTATATGGAAGGGCAAAGGTCGAGAGTCCGCCTCCAGAGACTTAAGGCTGAGATGACTAAAGGAGGTCTTAATTTCCCAGACCTTACAAATTATTATTTGTCTATCCAACAACGACATGTAGTAGACTGGGTATTCCCAGAAGTGGCAAGTTGGGTTGCGCTGGAACAGAAAGATTGTAAGGGAAGACTGTTGGCTTATCTACATAGCAGGGGTTGGCAGGCCTATACTGCTCAGGAGGTGGAACCCTTTAGTCAAATCAGTGTTGGAAGCCTGGGGGCTACTTAAGAAAGCTAAGGGGATTACTAAGGGAAACACTGTTATTGCCAGTAGTGGGAACCCCTTTTTCTTACCAGGGTTAGAGGACAGGGGTTTAGGGAATGGGAGAGAGGAGGAGTGAGATGTGTGGGTAATCTGATTCACAAGGGTACATTGAGTACATTAGAAGATATTACACAGGGATTAGGTCTGCAGGGGCACCAGCTGTTCAGATACCTACAACTCTGGGTATTTCTACTGAAAATGGAAAGGGAGGACGGATATGCATGGATGGGACCCAATAGAGACATTGATACTGAGGCGCAGAGAGATTCCAAGGGATTCATTGGGAAGGCTGCAAGATAGGGAAACAAGGCATGCAGGACTACACTCAGAGGTGGAAACAACTATGGGGAAGGATTTGGGAAAGGATGTCTCCGAGGCTAACTGGCAACAGGTGCTGGTGGGACATAGGGGTCTGTTAATATGTAATATGTTTAAGGAGGCTTACTATAAATGTCTGCACAGGCTATATTCACTTGGGAGCTTAAGCAACAGGTTGGTAGAAAAGAGGTCAGGAGTTATATTTTGTTTTAACTGAAATATTTGAATAGTTTGTAAGTGAAATTAGTTCTATGTGTTAAAAATTATTACCTTGAATTTGAACTGTTACTTGGGTTGTGATATTGTAGGTTTGGGGATAGTTGTTTGGCAGGGAAAATTAGAAGGACATTTAAATGTGTTGTTTGCCTGGTGTTTGGGGAAGGGACATTAGCTGCAATTAACTTGTCTTTAAACAGGAATTACCTTGGCTTCATTGTTCACTTGGGAGCTTAAGCAACAGGTTGGTAGAAAAGAGGTCAGGAGTTATATTTTGTTTTAAATGAAATATTTGAATAGTTTGTAAGTGAAATTAGTTCTATGTGTTAAAATTATTACCTTGAATTTGAACTGTTACTTGGGCTGTGATATTGTAGGTTTGGGGATAGTTGTTTGGCAGGGAAAATTAGAAGGACATTTAAATGTGTTGTTTGCCTGAAAAGCCACTGGGGTTGGGATTGAAGGGCTGAGTATTTCTGTTTGGGACTGAAATTTGAAGCAACAGGAGTTAGTGGGCCTGTGACATCATCACGGTACCTGGTGTCTGCACACACACTGTTAGTGGGACCAAACACATACTGGACTGTATGTGTTTGTGAGACTTGGGAACTTTGTTGGTGGGGTTGAAATTGGGTTTGTAAATAACTACAGTCAGTAAGAGAGAAACTGTACTCCAGGGAAAGGGACTGAGAAAGGGTGTGCTATTATAAACAGAGGAGGATAATCAGGGTGGCCATATTCCACCATGGCAGGCATCTTTGGAAGGGTTGTAGGCTGCACAGGCTGTGGGATGGCAATAATTCTAAATTGGGCCTAGAGAGGGAGGCTGCCCACTCTGTAGACAGCTATCTTGTATCAGGAGTGAGGTATATTGATTAAGGAGTAAGCTGTGGGAGCTGGGGGGTGTCCAAGGATAAGGGGTGTGGATATGGGCAGCAGAAGGGTGGGGCTGAGGGAGGCTGGGGCAACTCTGAAATTACAGGACATTATGCTACAGCAAGAAGGGGGATATTAGGGACAGAGGACCCTTAGATAGGAAGTTGATGCTAAGGGAAAGCGTACAGGGTGAACATTCTAAATTCAAAGAGTGGAGGAAGAGTCAGGAGGGCTGTTGTGCGAAGCCTAAAACAGCAGACTGTAGGAAGGGAGCTCCTAAGGTGAACAGTGCAAGAGAGGTAGAAGAGGTCAGTTTAGAGATGCAGTCAGGGAAACTCGGGTTACTTGATGGAGGCTGACATAGAGTGTCACAATAAATTTGAGATACTAAGCATCCTAGAGGGGAGGAAGGGTTGGTGGAAATGAGGAAACTTATACAGAGGCCGGGAGGGTCAGATACCCATAGGGCATCACAGACCAGCTATGGAAAGGATAGACATAGTCCCAGAGGAGAAGGAAACATATATGTTAAGCAAATGGGAGATGCAACATATTCCAGACATGAGGAGGAGAGCACGATTGGAGAAACTGGGAGACAAGGAGGTGGGAGAGGCCCCTTCAGCAGGGAGGTCAGTACCAAGGATGGGGCCCTAGCTAAGGGACCCACAGAGAGCCTCTGGAGACAGGGTACTATTACAAGGGGGGGTGGTAGTGGGGAAGAGGAACCATCAGGGCCAGGCTAAATGGTTCAGATAAGAGAGGTTAAAGGGACACCCTATTCAGAGGGGGTTTGAGTTAAGTGGGCAAAATAGCAAGGGAAGCAGAAGGGAGGGTGACAAGGGGTCTCAAATAAGGCAGGAAGACTCCCATGAAGTGGCGATCATGAATAAAGTGGGAGGGGCGGCTGAGAGGGCATAGTGGAGTAACCATAAGGATGATGGCGGTGTTAAGGTTCTGTTACTGGGAGACTCGATGATTAAGGGTATCCATTGAGAGGGACAGGGGTGGATGCCATAGCCAGGTGAAGGTAGTGAGTACCTCTGGGCTGACAGTGCACAGACAAAGTTCATGGTGTATGAAATGGTTAGGGATTGTGGAGGAAAACCGGATTTCCTGGTGCATTTGGGAACTAATGATCTAGAGGAAATAGCATTTTGGAAATCAAGCAAGGTTCAAGAACTTGCCAGAGTCTGTCGGGATAATGGATGCAACATTTCCTTTTCAGAGATATTGCCAGTACAAAGGCCTCAGTGGAGAAAAAATGAAGCTCACAGAGGTTAATGACTGGCTCAGGAAGTGGGGTGAAGAGAATGGGTTGGGGTGTTAGGGAACTGGAATGGAGTTTGGGAGGATAAGGGACTATATGCCAAGGACAGGTTTTATCTTGCCCCATTAGGGAAGGAAGTCCTTAAACAGGGGATGGCTGACTACATACAAGAAAGGTGGGGTTTAAACTTGTAAGGGGAAGGATAAGGGAGGGCTGACAGAAGCCCTCCCCTCCAGATGAGGGAGTAGCCTTCAAGCCCAAGGGGGGAAACAGACTGGAGGTGGAGGTTTCAGGGGAGGATGGAGTATAAGGAATCTGGGTGGGGTTCGACAAGGAGGATCAGGGATAAGGGTGGGGTTAGTGTTAGTAAATGCCAGGAGCTTGGGAAACAAGTTGCCAGAGTTCCAGGCCATGCTGTCGGGGGTGGATGTGGCGGCAGTCACGGAAATGGGCCAACAAAACCATGACTGGGACCTAAATGCAGAGGTACACTATGCTTAGGAAGGATAGAAAGGAGGGCAGAGGGGTGGAGTGGCTATGTTCATTAGAGATGACATAGAAATTGCTATGGTAGAAGAGGCAGAGGAAACGTGGAGGCCTTATGGGTCACCTTACGATCCACAGCAGGAGATAAGGTCAAGCTGGGAGTAGCATATAGGCCCCGGGATGAGTGATGTTCTAGAGGATGGTTTGCTGGACAACATCATTGCCCAGTGTGGTCCAAAAGGGAAGGAGTGGTGTTGATGGGGGACCTTAATATGCCAGGTACAAACTGGGGAACCATGTCCTCTAAGGTGGCCAAGGAGCAGAGGCTGCTGGATGGCTTCAGGATGTGTTCTTAACACAGCATGTGATGGAGCCCACAGAGGAGGGGCATGTCCTGGATGTGGTTCTGGCAGATGGGGATCTGGTAGGGACATGGTTGTACAGGACCCCTGACTGGGAGTGACCACAATACTGTCTGGTTTCAAATAAGCATTGGGGGAGTGGGGGTGAGATCTAGGACACTGGCAGTGGACTTCAGGGGGCAGACTTTATGGGCATGGGAAATATTCTCAAGGATCACTTGAAGGGATTACCTCAGCGACAAGTGTGGAAAGGAGATGGAGGTCATAAACGAGGACTTCATGAGGCAGTCAGGATCTGCGCTAAGTTGAAACGCAGGGAGCAAGGTCACATAAACCATGCTGGTGGTCCAGTGAGGTCCAGGTAGCAGTCAGAGAAAGAAGGCGGCTTACAAAAAATATAAAACAACAAGAGGGATATGGATAAGGAAATGTACCATTGCATCTAGAAAAGTCACCCATTGGTGAGGGAGCAAAGTCCAGTAAAACAGCAGGCCGGCACAGGGGATACATGGAGGGAAAGGGTTCTTCGGTACATTGGGGAGTGGAGAAAAACTAAGGGCCATCTCAGCAGATTGAGATCAGAAGGAGGGGTGGTGGAAGAGGCGAGGGACCAGGCAGAGGTATTAACCAGTACTTTGCCTCTGTGTTCACTAGGGAGGCGATGGGATATCTACAAAGCAAGGCACAAAGGGATAGAAGCGGCAGGGAGTGGGATCAGGGGAGCAACAGAAATGGGAGCAAAGGGAGGAAAGGTACCCCAGGTGTCACATCTGGATAAGGATAAAAAGACCAGTAAGGTGGAGGGACGGATGATGCCATCCCTCAAAGGTGTGGTTTGCCCTCAAGGCCCTAAGAAAGACAAATCTCTGGGCGGATGGCATTCATCCGAGTACTATGGAATTGGCGGACACTGCTGCACTTCATGGAGCTTTTCAGCAGGTCACTGGAGACAGGGACGCTCTAGGGATTGGCGAGAGGCACATGTGGTACCAATCCATAAAGAGGGTGAGGGAAGTACCAGGTAACTATAGACCCATCAGTTTAACCTCGTGGTGGGAAAATTAATGGAGAGTATACTAAAGGAACGACTGGGGGTTTACTTGGAGGAGGTGGGAGGTCTGGATAGTGGCAGCATGGGTTTGTGCCAGGAAGATCATGTCAAACCAACCTTGTGGAATTCTATGAATGGGTAACATCAGAACTGGACACGGGTAAGCCTGTGGATGTATTCTTGGACTTCAGCAAGGCGTTTGACTCTGTCCCCACAATGGTCTGGTGGAGAAACTGATGGGGTTAGGAGTAGGCCCTTTGATGGTCAGATGGATTGAAAACTGGATAGCTGGACGCACTCAGAGAGTAGTGGTCTGTGGGGGAGCTCTCGAGCGCTACAGAGGTTGGTATGGGGTACCACAGGGCTCGTCCTGGGTCCAATCCTGTTTAATGCATACATATCGGACATCAGGGATGGTATAGGGTGTGAAATGAGTTTCTTCATGGATGACTCCAAGATGGGAGCAGTAGTTGAGGGAGAAGAGGAGGTTGGCCCTGCAAGGACCTGGACACCCTGGAAAGCTGGGCCACACATGGAAATTAAATTTCAATAATCACCAAGTGCAAGGTGTTGCATCTTGGTTGGGAAACCTAAACACAGGTACACCCTGGGAGGGCGCTGGAAGCCTCAACAGGGGAAAAGACCTAGGGGTCATGGTGGATACATGTATGAATAACTCTGAGCAGTGCAGGAGGCAGCTAGCAAGGCAAACAGGATGTTGGGATGCACATGAGGGATCACCTCTAGAGCAAGGAAATGATTCTGCCGCTGTACAATGGACTGGTTAGACCACACCTGAGTACTGTGTACAGTACTGAGACCACACTTGAAGAGGGACATACAGCTCCTGGAGAGGGTACAGAGGAGGGCAACAAAGATGATCACGAGGGCTAGGGTTTGACTTACGAGGACAGACTTGAGGAGCTCTGCCTGTTTTCATTGGAGGAGAGAGAGGCAGGGGGACATGATTGAGGTCTTCAAGTACCTCAAGGGAATAAATAGGGTAAACATGGAGGGATCTTAGACTAAAGCAGGAGGCATCACCAGAGGGCATGGTTTGAAGTTGGAAGGTGGAAGGGTGAGGGGAAAAGAGGAGGAGGTTTTTCACTGAGAGGGTGGTGGACCCTTGGAATGCTCTGCCTGGTGAGCTGGTTCAGAGATCCACAGTGGAGGGCTTTAGAGAGGTGGGACAGACACAGAAAGTGGATGTATCAGATGATGGCCTGTCCGGGGGTGGGGATGGATGATGGGGTTTCTGGAGCACAAGGGATGGGAGGGTCTCGGCACCCAACTAAGGATCTAGGTTCGAGCAGACTCGATAGACCATAAGGCCTAATCTGCTGGCAAATAGTATGTTAGTATATTATCCCCAATCGCAGTGCACAGGGCACATCCGCTGTCTCCCACTGTGTGGGAGATGGAGGAGGAAAAGGGACATATATGCACTGTTTTGGGACTCCAATGTTTTGCAGACTTTTTGGCACAGAGTATTCAAGGAAACAGAACAGATGGCAGGGTCCCCCATCCGGACAGACCCTATAGCAGGGCTATTTGGTATGTGCCTGGATGAAACAGAGGAATGGGAACCATTACCCGAGTGGATTAGGATATTAATGGTAATGGCCAGGCATTGTATTCAAAACACTTGGCTTAATAATGTAGCCCCAACTATACAGCAATGGCGTAATTGGTGATACAGAATCTGGCACTAGAAGCGTTGTCGTTGATGTTCAGGGATGGGGGAGGCTTTTATAGAGAATGGGCATCTTTCTTGACTTCACTTAGCAGGGAGGAAATGAATACTCTGTGTCATGGTCTGATATAAAGGGACTAAGCTGTAGACTGTTGGACTCCTTCATGCCTTACATGCCCTGGCTGTATGTTTATTTACTTAAACCACCTAGTTCTTGGCTTGCTGGCGTCCTTAATTGCTAGTCCTTAATTATTAAGTAATGCCTTAATTAATATCCATTAACTACCTAAGGTTGCAATTTACCTTGCTGTACCCTCATACTTTTAGAAGGAGTGTATAATTTAGCTATGGAGAAAATTACTATACATCTGTAGAAGGATGATTAATTATGAAGTGCATCTGTTTGTTTGTTTGCATTTGTGGCATGTGTTTGTTGCGCATGTTGTTTACAACAAAAATCAATAAAAGATTATACAAAACAAAAAAAAAGCTGTGTAGGGAGGTATAGAAAAATGAGAGAGATCTGAAGAGGCTGGAAAATGGGTCCAAGGAATGGCAGTTGGGTTTCAATGCAAAAAGTGCAGGATCATGTACCTGGGAGAGGAATCCTAGGGTCAAGTATGACCTAGGCAAGGTAACACTGAAGGCCACCACAGAGGAAAGGGATCTAGGGGTAGTCATAGAAGACAAACTCAAAGTGGCTAAACAGTGCAACAAAGCCGTCGGAATGGCTAACAGAATGCAAGGCAAGGCAATTTTATTTCTAAGATGCCTAATCCTGGAGGCTCTGGGCACCGTACACTGTATAGCAAAGTACAGACAAATACATCTTGGAAGCAACAGGAAGTTAAAATCGGCTCTCAATAATTAAAATTGACTATAGTAATCAACTATAGTGTAGACATGGTTGGAAATAAAGTTATTCAGTATATGCCTAGCTGAAGAGGTGGGCCTTAAGCCCCTGCTTAAAAGCACCAATCAAGGTGGCCTCCTGGACTACAGGTGGAAGAGTGTTCCACAGGGACAGCCCAGAGACACTGAAAGCTCGTTCACCAGAAGTCCTGAGCCAAACCCTGGGAACATCCAGGAGGCCCCTTGAGGAGGAGCGGAGGGAGCAGACAGAGGTCTGCGGTGTAAAGAGCTCTGACAGGTAGCAGGACCCAGTCCGTATAGGTCTATAGGTGAGCAAGCCCACCTTGAAAGGACCCTCCACCTGACAGCAGCCAGTGCAGAGCCACGCGGGACCAGAGCACATGACCTAGGTAGGCCTGTCAGTAACCGAGGCCTCCACGTTCTGCACCAGCTGCAGCCTGAGGAGGGTCCTCCACGACCCAGTAAAAGCATCGGCAGTTGAGTCTGGAGGTGACAAAGGCATGTACTAGGGTTGGCAGATCCTGGACGGAACAAAGCACTTGATCCTGGTGATGTTCCGTAAGTGGTAAAAACACTCCTAACAACAGATGACACCTGATCTTCAAAATCAGCCTGCTGTCCAGAATCACACCCAGATTATGCACCGGGAAGCAACCAACAGAGCAGATCCCAGGAAAAGACCTGTGTCTGCCCCAGGCAGCTACCCATCACGCCGTGACCGGCTCAACCACCAGCACCTCTGCCTTATCCGGGTTAAGTCTCAGCCAGCTGGAGGTCATCCAGTCACTGACTTTAGCCAGACAGATATTAAGCACATCAATGACACCGGATGTTCCGGGAGCAAATGACAAATACAGTTGGGTATCATCTGCATAGCAGTGAAACTCCCGCGGTATGCAGTCGATCTCACCAGGGGCAGCATATACACCGCAAACACTATCGGTGACAAGACTGAGTCCTGCAGAACCCCACATGACAGAGAGGTATTGGAGAGGAGGAGAAATTCCCCAGCACTACCCGCTGCACCCTATCCAAGAGACAGGACTCAAACCATCTGATGACAGCACCAGTGAGTCCATAAACCTGCAGAGCCGATCAAGAAGCACAACGTGGTCCTCAGTGTCAAAGGCTGAACAGAGAGATTGAGGAGTACAAGAACTGACCTGTCTCCTCTATCTAGCCCTGAGTAGGTCATTATGCACCCTCATTAGTGCCGTTTCTGTGCTGTGTCTAGCCCGAAACCCGACTGAAATGGCTAATAGATGTCGTAGGACATAAGATGATCAACAAACTGATGTGCCACCAATTTCTAAACAACCTTGCTCAAAATGGCAGGTGGAGATAGGACGATAATTCACCAGGTTGTCTGGGTCGAGAGCGGTTTCTTAAGAAGGGTTTCACCAGTGCCTCTTTCAAGGCCACTGGGAACACCCCCCACCATCGAACACCTGGCAATCCTGGTGAACACCAGGCCAACAGCCTGGCACATCCCATCAAGAAACGCTGGCGGGGCTGGGTCCATTTCACAAAATGTGTGCTTCAGGTCTAAGATCACCCCAATAACTTCTGACACCTTCACTGGCCTAAACTCCTCCCGACAGGCAGAGAGCCTCTGCTCTAGCCAGTCTGGCCACTGCGAGGCATAAGCCCACCTGATGGAATGCCTGACAGGATGGATGACACCCTGTCAGAGAAGAACAGAACAAACTCTTCCACACAAGGTGGATGAAAAGGTCTACTTCAGCTGTAGACAGGCCAGATAAAAGCCTATTCACAATCCAAAAAGCTGGGCAGGTCTGTTCCTCCCTGCTGCAATCTCCCTGGACAGGAACTCTGCCTTCTTACAGGAGGTTGCCTCCTGGTACTCACTGTAGTGGGCACTAGGGTGCATAGGAAGGGATATAACAAGTAGAAGGAGGAAGTGGTGCTATCATTGTACAACTTCCAGTAAGGCCTCATCTGGAGTACTGTGTTTGGTTCTGGAGACCCAGTCTCCAAAAGACATAGACAGGATGGAGACAGTACAGAGGAGATGACAAAAATGGTGTCTCGGGATGCAACATAAGTTGTATGAGGAGACTCAGAGCTCTCAACATGAACTCTCTGGAGGAAAGGAGAGAGAGAAGGGGAATTATAGAGACCTTCAAGTATCTGAAGGGGATCAACAGGGCACAAGAAGGGGGCATCTTTCACGTGAAGAGAAATAACAGAACAAGGGGGCACAACATGAGACTAAAGGGGAAAACTTAGGGGAACTTGAGGAAATTCTACTTCACTGAAAGGGTGGTGAAAAATGGAACAGTCTCCCCAGAAAGTGGTGGAGGCGGCCACGGTTCAGGGATTCAAGAATGCGTGGGATAGGCACATGGGAATTATCAATCTAGGGTGAAAAGGGAAGAACCTGCAGCATCTAGGGTACCTTAAGCATTAGAAAGAGGGATAGAGCAGACTAGATGGGCCACAAGGCCCTTATCTGCTGACAACATCTATGTAGCTATGGATCTTGTTATAACTTTTAAATGAACGCCGCTTTATTTTTACTTCCTTGATTCTGATTCTGTTCTACGGACAACAGTTCCAGTCCACAAATTAGTGAGCAGTGTTCTCCTAGCACAGGCTGATTTACTGAAACATAGTTGACTGCCACCTTTGAAGAAAAAATGGCAAATCAAGAATGTTTCCTGTACTTTTCAATGTACTTTTTCTAGTCAGTGATTAAATAACTTGAGTTGCTTGAGTTGTTTCAAAAAGGTACTGAGGCCAACATTTTTGGCATCAATAAATTCAAATTTGGAGCAACATATCCTCAATCAGCCTCATGCCAAAATCAGATCTAAGCTACTTCATTTAAAAGTTACACGTAACCCTTAATTTACTGCCTCTTCAAAAGCCAGTTTCAGAAAAGAAGCGACTGATGATGTCATAAACTGAACTCACAACCGAGTCCTTCCTGCAAGCTGCCTTACATAACTTATTTCTCTTATAGTTACTTAAAACCTCTTTTTACCATCTGAGGAATATTGCCTGGGTGAAACACTTGGTTCCTTCTGATGATCTTCCCTACGATGGTCACACTCCGTGACCACTCGCCTTGACTTCTGCCGCCCTGTACCTAGGGCTACCGGGGTTGATATCAGTCGCCTGCAGCTGGTGCAGAATGCAGCTGCCAGGCTTTTGACTGAATACGCCTAGGACCAGTCATATAACGCCTGTGCTCCACGGACTGCATTGGCTGCCAGTGCGATGGCATATCACCTTCAAGGTCGGTCTGCTGACCTATAAAGCCGTCACTGACCAGGGAACCCTGTTACCTGCAAGATCTCCTTTCTCCTTACTGCCCTCCCAACTGCTTGATCCACCAGAGGGATTGCTAGAATTCCCAGCGTGCAACTTCCAACATCTGGGGCCCATTTCTTTGCTTTTATGGCCCCGACCTGTGAATTCTCTACCTCACTGGATAAGGGACTGCCTGACCATCCAAAGCTTTAAGAGAGAACTCAAGACATACCTTTTTAGCCAAAGTTTAATACAGTGTCAACAAAATTAATGTTACCAGTGATTGTTTATTGATTACTATTTTAATTTATGGTTTTAATATGTTTTATTGATGGATGATCATTTATGTACAGGCGCCTGATTGTAAGAAAAGCGCCTTTTAAATAAATAAAGATTTTAGATTTAATTTGATTTGATAAAACTGCAGTTGCAGTAAACATCTAAAAAAGGAAAACTGACATGGGAGGAGGATCAGCACATGCACTTCCATAATGTGTAGATGCAAAACACAGTACTTCAGAATGTGACGGGGTTGGAATGCAACAGCAAACATGGCTTTAGAATGACAAAGTTGTGTGCAATTTTTAGAATACTGCAGGTATGAAATTTCGAAATTTCACCAGGCTGCAACTATGGAATGCAGCAATGACACAATCTCAGAAAGTAGCTAGAACACATAATTTCAGAATGTTGCAGTGGCCTTTAACTTGAATGCGGCGGTGAAGCACAATTTCAGAATGCGGTGGTGATGCACAATTTCAGAATATGGTAGTGACACAATTTGAATCGTCAGTGACCACAGTTTCGAATACGGTGGTGATGCACAGTTCAGAATGTAGCGGTGACATAATTTTGGAATGCAGCGGTGATACACAATTTTGGAGATGAGTGTTGACCCACAATTTGAATCACGGTGGTGATGCACAGGTTAATGTGGTGGTGATGCCCAATTTCAGAATGTGGTGGTGTGCGCACAGTTTCAGAATGTGGCAGTAGCATAGTTTCAGAATGTGGCAGTGACGCATAGTTTCAGAATGTAGCAGTGGACGCATAATTTCAGAATGTGTCAGTGACGCAGTTTCAGAATGTAGTTGGTGATGCTCAGTTTCAGAATGTAGTGGTGATGCACAATTTGGGAATGTGGCAGTGATGCTCAATTTGGAGCGTGGTAGTTACCATTTGGAATGTGGCACTGAAACACAACTTGGCGGGATATGCAATTTTGGAATTTGTTAGGTGAGGGCCTTGAGTCATTTCAGAATGTGGCAAGGATGCGCAATTTGAGAATGGGGAAGGGATGTGTAATTTTAGAATGTGGCAGGGATGCATCATTTTAGAATGTGGCTGGGACCCATAATGTTGGAATGTGGTGGGGATCGATACACAATTTTGAAATATGGTGAGTGCGTTACAATTCTGGAATGTCAGGTACAAGCAATTTCAGAATAATATGAGTGTTTCCTGTCACATTTTGACAGCGTGCATCCCACTATATTCGAAATTGCCAATCCCTACCAAATTCCTCGATGAGTGTCCTGCCACATTCGAGACTGACCGTCTCACCACATTTTGAGATGGTACAGTACATCCCTGCCATATTCTGACAGATTGTATGTCCCCCAACATTTTAAAATTGTGTACCACCTTGACATTCTATGCCTTGGTTCAGTGCTGCATTCCAAAACCTCCTCCTGATGTGTTCTAAAGTACAGTGCCATGCATCTGAACATTCTGAAAACACAAGCACTGCAGCCAGCTCTATGTTCATTTTTTTAAAGGATTACTATAGCTACAGTTTCTTAAACTTTGGAGAAGCAGGTCCTATATGGTTACTGGCAGGGAGGACTGGACTGTGAGTTCTGGACATGACATCATCACTGGCGACTCAGTGAAACTGGCTTTTTGGACAGGGAATGAAATCAGGGTTACAAAATAGCTCATAACTTTAAAACAGTAATGCAGAAACCAAATTTTTGGTATGAGTTTATTGGGGTATGCTTATTCTAATTCTGAAATGTAGCACTTTTGACAGGAGTCCCTCTTTAAACTATATTCAAGTGTTTTACCTCTTTGAAACCCCACAAGTCACCAATTATTTCCAATCTGCTGCCTAATGGTATGTCACTGGAGTCTGTGCAAGCTTCTCAAACTCCACAGTTTTGTTTTTGGAGGCACATAAATGACTCAAGGTTAGATTCAAATTCTGAACATTCACCATTAAGCATTCTGTTTTCAATTTGCCTGAGTAGTTTACTCTAGCTGGTTCCACATCCCATTTAGTATATAGGAGTACTCCACTCCCGCTGACCATCCCTGTCCAGTCAGAAGGTATAATAACCATCCATCTCAATTTCACTTTTATTGATTCTTTTGTTTTAGCCATTTTCTGTAAGGCCATCAAATCTGAGGATTCCATGCAACCCATTTCTTTAAAGTACAGTATCAGTTTTGTTTGTTAAGCTTCGTGCATTATCATATATGACTTTTAATTTAAAATGCTCTGTGGGACCTGGGTTCAGCTCAACATCACCAAGGACTAAGGCTATTAACAATAAATACTCCATACTTTGGATTCTATGGATGGAATTAGTTAAATTTAGATGATAACTGAATATTTGCCTACGGACTAATGAGAAAGCGTTCCTCCATGTTGTTATACAATCCAATCAGTCTCCAGCCCAGAAGCTTTTCTCAGCTGAAATGCGAGGAGTTTGCTCGATTCTTCGCAGATAAGGTTGCGGCATCAGATCTGGCATCTGTCCGCCTCTCTCAGGGATTGCAGAGATCGGCAGGAGGTGGCATGCATTCAGTTTGTCTGGTCAGATTTCAGCTGGCCAGAATTCATGGACACTGGGAAGATCATCAAGATACTGCGCCAACCAGTTGTAGTTTGGATTCAGGTCCTACACCCCTTTAGTGGGATGTGTAGATGTTATCTGCCCGATCCTTGCAGAAATTGTCTGGAGTTCCTTGGAGAGGGGTTCCATATCTCCTTAAGGAGGCGGTCATTTGACCACTCCTTAAGAAAGCCTCATGGATCCAGACTGTCTAGCTAACTACCGACCTGTCTCTAACCTGCCGTTTGTCGGTAAGGTTATGGAGAAGGTGGTTGCGCTGCAACTGGATAATCACCTTGCAACTCACAATGTCTATGATACTCTCCAGTCTGGTTTTAGGAAGAGGCATTGCACGAGACTGCACTAGTCCAGTACTGAATGACCTCCTAATGGTGAGAAATCGAAAGGCATGTACCATTCTGGTCCTTCTTGATCTCTCTACAGCAATTGACACTGTACACCATGGTGTGCTGTTGGAGTGCTCAGCGACTTTTTTGTGGGCTGTCTACAGTCTCCAAATGGTTTCACCATTCCTCATGAGCAGGTCTCAAAGTGTTGTCACTGGAATTTATTCCTCTGGCATACACTCCTGCCCTGTGGGGTGCTGCAGGCTCCATTTTGACCCCATGTTGTTTGCAGTGTATATGCTGCCATTGGGAGATATCATCAGGTGATACAGTTTGGGTTTTCACTGCTATGCAGATGATACCCAACTGTATATGTCCTTCTGCCCAGACAGACTGATGTAGTCTCTTTGCTAAATAAAGTACAGTTATGTAAGAACTTACCATAACAGTAGATCTTCAAGAGGCTCTTGCAGTAGGTAATTACATATAGGACTGACATTCGGCAGCAGCAGGACCACGGAAAAATTTCTAGCTAGCAGTCTCTGGCGAGGACTGCCCCACG
Source organism: Neoceratodus forsteri (assembly GCA_016271365.2). Taxonomy (NCBI): domain Eukaryota; kingdom Metazoa; phylum Chordata; order Ceratodontiformes; family Ceratodontidae; genus Neoceratodus; species Neoceratodus forsteri. The sequence goes on from CM057457.1 coordinate 242,333,130, forward strand.
TCAGGTGACCGGCATCAGGAAGCGTCTGCATAAAGGGGTCCCTCACGCCCGCCTTCAGTTCTTTCCGCCACAGGCCAAGAGGCTGGACGAGAGACAAGCGGATATTTCCTCACTGGAAAAGAAGCTGAAAAAGCTTAGGGGATGGAGGGGAGGGAAGGATTCTACTGCAAGAGCCTCTCTCGAAGATCTACTATTACGGTAAGTTCTTATGTAACTGTACCTATCTACTGAGAGGGCTCTTGCAGTAGGTAATTACATATAGGACTGAGTCCCAAGCAGTCTGGAACAAGAAGAAGCACACAGAGGAGGAAATCTACTCAAAGCAGATCCTCTTAGCTGTGAAGGCCTTAAGAAAGGAGGCCTTGCAGAACAGCGAGCCGAAGCCTGTTCTCTGGCGAGAAGCAATATCAAACTGTAATGTTTTGTAAATGTATGGACAGAAGTCCAAGTGGCGGCAACACAGATGTCTACCGCTGACAGTTCTTGAAACATGTCACGATGAGGCAGCGACCCCTCTGGTGAAGTGTCCTCTTACTTGACCGGAAGGGTCTTATTGTATTGTCATAACAGAAGGTGATGCAATGAGCCAACCATTTAGACAGGCATTGCTTAGAAACAGCATTGCCTTCTCTTTTGGGTGCAAAAGAGACAAACAGTTGATCAGTCTTTCTGAGATCCTTTGTTCTGTTAGTGTAGTATCTCAGGATCCAGTGAAGCATCCAGTGTGAAGCAGATACTCCCTTGATTGGAGTACTGCGTAAAAAGCGGGTAACTCTATGGACTGGTTCAATGTAGATTCCGCTACCACCTTGGGGAGAAACTTAGGATTGGTGTGCAGAGCCACACGTTCCTTGTGAAAAATCAAGTATGGGATTTTATACATCAGGGCCTGGGCTCGGAAATCTCTGATCAGAGGTAATGGCCACTAGAAGAGCGTCTTCCATGAAAGGAACTTCATGTCTGCTGAGGCTGCCGGTTCAAAAGGAGGCAAAGTAAGTTTCTCAAGAGCGAAGTTCAAATCCCAGGAGGGGCAGGAACTCGGATAGGAGGTCTCAAGTGAAGAACCCCTCTGAGGAAAGTCTTGGAGACTTCCAGTTGAGTAAGCGTCCTATCTGCAAAGGGAACATGGTAGGCTGAAATGGCCACCATGTGACCTTCAGAGATGAGTGACTAAGACCCAGGTTGAAGAGATGGAGCAAGTACTCCAGCAGTCGCCCAACCGAGCAGTAGCAAAGGCTTGAAGCCTTTTGAAGCAGCCCAAATTGAGAACCGCTTCCACTCTATGGCATAAGTAGACCTAGTGGAGGGTTTCCTAGCTCCACCAACATCTCAGCCAACTGGGAAGAAACCCCAAAGCGGGCTTGAGCTATGTCTGCAGGAGCCACGCATGTAGTTGAAGGCCCTTGAGACCTGGATGGACCAGGGTCCCTGATCCTGAGTCAGTATAAGTGACAGCGGAGGAGGTTCCTCTGAGTATTGCTGCAGAAGACAGAACCAAACTTGCCTGGGCCAGAAAGAAGCGATCAGAATCATTCGTGCTCTTTCTGAGCCGAGTTTCTACAAGACACGCAGAATCAGAGGAATCGGGGCATAGCGAATCTGTCCTTCCAATCTAGAGACACAGGCGTCTCCAGAAAATGCCTCGCTCTTGAGCGAGCAAGCAGAAGTCAGGAAGCTTTGCATTTAGAGGTGGCAGAACAGGTCCACCTCAGGTGTTCCCCAGCGTAGGAAGATATCGTCTAGGACCCCTGATCCAGTTCCCACTCGGGAGCTTGAGCAGGCAAGCGACTTAGTTTGTCTGCTAAGGAGTTCTTAACTCCGGAACACGAATTGCTGTGAGTGAAGGTTGTGTTGTGCTGCCCAATCCCAAACTCTCATCGCCCTGCAAAGAGGGTGGGACAGAGTCCCGCCCTGTCTGTTGATGTACCATACCACAGACATATTGTCCACTGGACTGACTAGGTGGCCTGGAAGAAGATGCAGGTGGAGAGCCTGGACAGCATAAAGCACTGCCTGAAGCTCGAGCACATTGATGTGCAGGGATTATTCAACTGGACAAGAGCCCTGGGTCCAATGTGGACCAAGATGGCTCCCCAACCCGCCCAAGGCATCTGTGGTCAGAGTCTGGGAGGGAGGAGGAAGGGAGAATGGAACTCCCGAAGAGGTTCTCTCAGACCATCCACCACTGCAAGTCTTGAATCATGGGAGAGGAGACTAGGACCAATTGGTCCAAGTCGTCTGCAACTGATCCCATTGAGGTGAGTGTCCACTGAGAACCCTCATGTGGAGCCAAGCGCGAGGGACTGTTGGGATAGCAGCATAATAAGCCCGAGGAGGCGAAGAACAGACCTTGCACTGACCCGCCTTGCCAGACAACAGGCTTACCTGAGTCTGGAGTGTGGCCGCCCTGTCCAGTGGCAGGAAGCACCTGCCTAGGGTCATGTCAGTATCGCCCAATAAACTGGAGCCTCGGGATGGGATCAAGTGAGACTTGGAATGGTTGATGGGAATACCCAGACAGGCAAAGACCTGCTGGGTGAGGGAGAGGCAGTGCAGGAGTTCCTCCCTGGATGAGGCTGCCAGGAGCCAATCGTCCAGGTATGGGAAAACCTGTGGCCCCGATGCACGGGTAGGCTGCCACCACATAAGGCATTTGGTAAATACTTGGGGGCAGGAGACCAAATGGAAGTGCCTTGAACTGAAGTGGTCCCCTGAAAAGCAAAATGGAGATATTTGCGGTGAGGCGGGTGGATAGATATGTGCAGGTAAGTGTCCTGCATATCCAGAGTGCACAGTCACTGGCCGAGTGGAAGAGGGGCAGAAGGCTCTGCAGTGAGAGCATCCTGAACCTTTTGTACTCCACGAAAATGTTCAGGAACCGAAATCTAGAATAGGTCTTACATCTCCTGTCTTCTCGGGACCAGGAAGAAGTGGAATAGTAACCCGTTCCTTGCAAGGGAATGGGGACAGGTTCTTCGCCTCTTTCAGCAAAAGTGCTGAAATTTCTTCCTGGACCAAAAGAAGATGTTCCTGAGAATGCAGACGACCTTGGGGAGGGTGGCGAGGTGGTTTCTGCAGAAACTCTGTTGAGTGTCCTTCTGCGATTAGCTTGAGCACCCATGAATCTGATGTTATCCTCTCCCAGCCCGGAAGGTGGAGGAAAACCTCCTCTACGGTTCCTCCGGAAGCCCGGAGGCTGTGGGAGAGGAAGGAGTCAGGTGGTGTGTGGCAGTGCTGCAACTGAAGCTCCACTGCTTTTTGGGTGGGGGTGCTTGGCAGCTGGGGCCTGACGTTTAGTGGCACTTTCCTGTGGTCTCGCTTTGGGCGATTCAGTCTGCAAAGGGCGGCGCTGCGATTAATGGGGATGGGACATTCAGTCCACAGACTTTAGTGCCGTTCCCTTCTTCTGCAGGTCGGATGATGTCCTTGACATCACCCCGAACAACACTGAACCCCGGAAGCGCTTCCTGGATGGCGGACTGCACTTCGGGACCAACCCTGACGCACGGTGCCAAGTATGACACCGTGAGGCCTATGGCGAAAGCTGAGCTCCTACCAGCAGTGTCCACTGCATCGTGAGTCGCCATGAAGGATGTGCCGACTGGCGAGACGTGCAGAGCTGATAAGGTCAGCCACTTCCTGCTTGACCTGAGAGTCTGGAAGGAATCCAATTCAGATTCCACCTCACTGAGAATCGCCTTCTGGTAATCCCCATGTGGCCGACATAGTTCAGGGCCCCAATACCCAAGTGGAAGAAGCAAAATCTTCTTGCCATACTGGTCCAGAAGACGGGATTCCTTGTCAGGTGGAGACGAGCTAAGGTGTTTGGGTTGAGCTGACCAGCCACGAGCAGCGCTAATCACAACCGAGTCAGCTCGAGGGTGGGAGTCTAAATAGTCAACACCCTCGGAGCCTGGTATAGCCTGTTCGACTTTCTAGGAAGTGGGGCTAAGGCCGACGGGTGTTTCCATATAGTGGTAATAAGGTCGGCATGAGGCTCGATCCAGGATGGCACCAAAGTGGGGCTGTCACAGGCAGATTCAGATGCTCAGCAAGTTTTCTACGCTGGGGTCTGGCTCCAAGGATTGCCACTTATGTACTTCCTGGATCTTTGTAGCAACTCCGTGAAGGAAGGATCCTCTGAGGAGACTTCAGAGGAGATACCTGGTCGGGCTTGACGGAGAGCGTGGCTCATCGCCTTGCTCGAACAACCCTCGGAAGCATCTGAGGTGTCCAAGGAAGAAGAAGATGAGGAAGAGGTAGACTTTCTCTCCCAGCGAGGGAGGAGCGGACCCCTTGGGAAGCCCTCTGAGAGGCGTGTCCTGCCCACTCTGGACCCAGAGGGTTTAGCCCTGGTGTCCGGAGGTGGGGAGGGAGTTTGTCGTCGTGGACGTACGGGAACCGGCACCGGTATTGGAAGATGACTCTCCACCTCTCTGGTGAGCTGAGCCTTGGCCTCAGCCCACCAGGAGGCCAGAGTCTTCTGCAGGTCCACTGATGGCTGGGGGCGGTGGAGGAGGAGGGAGATACAGGTATGGACTATACCCATAAGGCGCGTATCCATAACCCAACGGTGGGAAGCCCGTGTGGGTATTGAGGTGCTGGGTACTGCAGTGTCGAATAGGTCGGGTGCCGGGTACTGAGGCGCCAGATACTGCGTCCCAGGTATGACGGCGTCGGATACAACAGGGTGGGTACCGGACCGGGGGCTGCGGAGCAGGCGGCCTGGGGGCGGAGGGCCCGCTGGGGCGGCATCCGGGAGTGGGATGTCGCCCAGAGTCAGCAACACCGCGCCGGAGCCAGGGGCCGAGGAGCCGGCATCCAGGAGCCGACGTCAGATTGGTCGGACCAGCAGGTGGACGGTCTGACAGAGGTGGAACAGGAACCTCAGCGTCACCCGAGGATGGGGAGAAATCATAGGGATGGGCTGAGGAGACTCAGGGTCCCTGGAGGGCAGCAAAGGCTGCGGGGAGCCAGGCGACTGGCGTGGAGGGTCTGGCATCGACTCATCCGCTGTGCGGGCGTCGGACGAGCACGAGCGTTTGACATGCGGGATCTGGGTGGGCGCCGGAGGTCCGGCGTCCAACTAACGGACCCATCGCCAGAGACAGGCTGCGATGGAGGGGCAGCCTGGTCGAGTGGAATGGGGCCATGCGTCCCAAGGGTAGGGCGATTACCGACCTTTCCTCTGTGCGGGCATCGGAGGAGCCGTCTGGCTTATCGAGCCGCCGCACGGTAGGTCAGGAAACCACGGCTTTACCAGGAGGAAGCCCCAAAAGCCCGGAGGCTCGGCGGCCTGAGCGAGCCAGACGGGAGGCCGACGCCGCCTTAGAAGCCTCTAAGGTGGCTGTCATGAGTGGTTCCCTCAGAGGAGACATTACCTTTAGCACGCGACTCCAGAGGAAGTCGCTGGTGGGAGAGAGAGCCCTTGTCCCAGTGCTTTTCTTTGGCCTTTTTCTTGCGATGGCCTTCAGGGAAGCTGATGCATGGAGCTCATTTTCTTTTTCAAAATATGGGCCTCCAGGACTGCTGCCGCCTTCTCCGGTGGCAGCGTTAAAACTAAGGCAGTGCTGGCACTTCTCTATCGATTTAGTCGGGACCTAGGCAAAAGGCACAGGAATGGCCGTCCTTGTCTGCGGGAGTTAGGCACCGCATAGTCACTCTTGTTTTGTGCTCGGAGGGTGTAGGGACAACATACACCGCACTAATACCTGACAGATGATAGGAAAAAAAAAAATTTGAAAATACTCGGTTAAAATACCGAGAAAGAGCCCGACGAACGGGAACTTTTCCTGAAAGGCTCTGGCATGAGCTAACGGTGGGAAAGAGCTGGAAGGGGTGTGTGAGGGACCGCCCCTTTATACGGCGTCTTCTGGCGCGGTCACCTGACGGTGGTGGTCCTCGCCAGAGACTGCTAGCTAGAAATTTTCCATGGGGTTCTATCGCCTGCCAACATCAGTCCCATATGTAATTACCTACTGCAACAGCCCTCTTGAAGTAAGATCTGCATTACTGAGATCAGAACCTGCACAGTACCAGCTGGCTTACACTGAATCCAGATAAGACTGAAGTGTTGGTAGTGGACCCTGGACATCCGGGTGGGTTTGGGGCTGGACAGGCATCGGGTTTATTGATCAATGGCATTCAGCTCACTATCTCAGACCGAGTCGTAACCTGGGCGTTATTTTTATGATGGTCTGACACTGAAATCTCAGGTGTGGCTGCTGTCAGATCCTTTTTATCATCTGAGGAATATCACCTGGGTGAAACACTTGGTTCCTCAGATGATCTTCCAGCACTGGTCCATGCCTTTGTCACTACCCGCCTTGATTACTGCAATACCCTCTACCTGGGGTTTCATGGGGTTGATATCCGCGCTTGCAGCTGGTGCAGAAGCAGCTCTGCCAGGCTTTTGACTGGGACATCTAGGACCAGTCATATTACGCCTGTGCTGTGCGAGCTGCACTGGCTGCCTGTTCAGTGGCAGATCACCTTTAAGGTTGGCTTACTAACCTTTAAAGCCCTAAATGAACAGGGACCTGGTTACCTGCAAGACCTCCTGGTACCTTACAGCCCCTCCATTCTCTCCAATCCGCTGTGAGGGATTGCTAGAGATTCCCAGGGTTCGATTAAAACATCTGGCGCCCATGCTTTTATTTCTCAGCTCCAACCCACGGAATTCTCTACCTCGTCGGTTAAGAGCATGCCTGACTGTGGATAGGTTTAAAATTGAATTAAACATATTTATTCAACTTAGCTTTCCCAGAGAATGTTTAATTCTGTTATTTATTGTTTTAATCTGATATTTATGTGTGATTTTATGTGCAGTACCTTGGTTCTGAAAGGTGCTATGAAAATAAAGTTGATTGACTGATGTTGTGAGTGTTAATATTTTTTCTCTGCATTTCAAACTCTGTAGCATCCACGTTCCTGAACTGGCACACTTGGGATTTTAGTAGAAACAACCTGAAGCATACAGGTACTAAATGCTGCTATTGTAAGAGAAAATGCTAACAACCAGTTTAGTAACTTCTTTGTGGAGGTACCTGGTACTAGACTATCAAAATTTAACTTATTCCAAAATATTAGTGCACATATACAGTTCCTTAGAAATATCTAAGCTACTTATAAGTAAACTCTTACAGATTTTATTTTCTAGCGTGTTCAAAATATAAATAATGCTTAAATCCTTTACAAACAATTTTAAAAACATAAAATAAAATAAAATGGCCTTCCACAGGTAGACTCACACAGAAACATAGAAAAATGACGGCAGAAGGAGACCCAGAGTCCATCGAGTCTGCCCATACGATGCCAGGACCTAGCAACTCCTCGCCGAACCACGCTCTTGAAAATATCAGCAGCCCTGCCTCTAAAACATCACCTGCCAGTCTCGGAGCTCCCCTTAGCAACACCGAGCACCAGACGGGTGAGCCGCTGTTACTGGCAAATGGGAGCAGGCAAGATAGTCAGGTCACACAGAGCCCCTTTTCAGCAGTTCTGTTTGGGCAGGTCTTTCGCTTGTGCTGTGCTGCAGATGGATTTGCAGGAGACAGTCACCTCGTCACAGATGGGCAAGTGCGGCTTATTCTTTAAACACCCCAGCAGCCTTTCGACATTTGGACACTTGGGAAATGCACAGCTGATAGCTTCAGGCCATGTTCCAGCACTCAGTACCACACTCTCGTTGCTTCCTGACAGGGATAGAAATGGGTTTCCTTGTTTGTTTATGTAATGCATAACACTGACATTGTTCGCCTGTACCAGCAGATGACCCAGAGTCAGATGCTCCTGGAAAGCCTGGAGACTGCTATAGGACAGCTCTCATCCCAGGACATTTATGTGTAATTTGCTACCACCGAGTCCATGAACCATAGGTTTGATAAGGGCCCAGATGTGCTCCCCATCTGGATATTGAAGCATCTGAGGTGAGAATCTCAGCTGGAGCTGGATTAAGAATGGAACACCGCTAAAAAGGTTGCTGCGGTCCATCACGTGTTTTTGCATAAATGGGATGTGATGAGCACCTTTTGGTCCACGTTGTTCGTCAACTGGTCCGCTGCACTCTCAGTGTCCACTGTGGTATCCGCATATGTAAGTGAGCCAGTGGCACAGTCACAGTGCTGCTGCTATGAGTCCCATGAGACACAGGAAAGTTGTGGCTGGGAGGTAATGACTGCTGTACACCTGTTGTGACTGAGCCATGAGACATTCTGCCCTGTATCCAGGACTGTACCTAAATACTGCAGCCTCTGGCGAGGGGTCAATACTGACTTTGTACATTCACTGTAACCCCAGGTCTTTGAACAACTGCCTTGTTTGGGACAGGGTATGTTGAGTTGACTCCTGGACCTAGCCTTCAATAGTCAGTCATCCAGGTATGGAAGACATACAGACCTTCCCTGAAGGAGTGCTTCCACCACTGCAAAGGATCTGGTAAAGACCTGAGGCACAGAAGACAAGCCAAAGGACAGTACTCTGAACTGGAAGTGCTCCCTTCCAGGACAAATCTCAAATACTTTCTGTGATGCTGTCTCATCTTTATATGAAGGTATGCATCCTTCACATCCAGGAGCAAATCCAGTCTCCTGTTTGCAACAAATGAATCAGATTTTGCAGGAGACTGTATGAAACTTCTTGTATTCTATACAGAAGTTTAGGTCTCTCAGGTCTATGATATCCTGTCCATTTGGGGACCAATAAGTATCTGGGATAGAACCCGATGCCTTTCTGGTGTGAAGGCACAGGTTCTATAGCACGTTAGTTAGTAAAGCTTGTACCTTCTCTTTCAGCAGGGACAGATGACCTGGAGGATAAGTTAAAGAGATGGAGGGATGCTCTGGAGGTTTTTAATAACTCCAGAGCATGTCTCTCAGTTATCTCCAGGACCCACTCGTCTGTAGTGCTCTCCTTCCACTGTGTTAAATAAAGGGAGAAGCAACCTCCTACCACCACCTCCTGGGGTAAAATGGTTTAGCCAAAGTCTGACACAAATCATGTTAAGCCGTGGGAGCAGAGCCATCGGCTTTGGAATGGGCTCCTGGGGAGAGAGAGAGTTGGCAAGGCTCCACCACCCTTACCTCAGCCTTGCTGATGCTAGACTTGCGCCCACCTCTGTCAGCAGGCTGGCAAAAGGATTCTTTACCTGACCTCTACCAGGTATGTAGTACAAGGATTTAATTGACCTTAAAGTCACTTTTGAGACTTCAAGGCCTCTTAATGCCTTGGTTCCTGTAAAGGAGCATTTGCAACTGTTTGGTGCACATCTGTTGCAGACTCAGCCATCCTGAGCCAAGAATACCTTCTCATGGAAATACCAGTGGCAGCCAACCTGGCAGATTGGTCGGAGACATCATATGCTGAGCATAGCAGATGTTTACTTACCTCAGCTCCAGCAGATATTTCTGAGCAATTCATTCTAGCAGTGCCCTCTGGGAGTGCCTGAGCTGCAGCTCTAGCAGCCTTCCAGAGGCTATTCCGATACCTGCTCATATGAGACTGACAGTTTTCAAACATACTGTAGGCCTAATAAGGCAGTGGTGTATGTTCACTTGCCCATCACATCAAGTTTCCTTGATTCCTTATCCGTGGCAGTGTACTCATATGCTTTGGTGCCCTGGATCTATCGTGGCAGCCATTATAACTACATAATCTGTTTCGCCTGATTGGCAAGGTCAGCAGCAGGGTCAGGAACTACTTGTCAGCCTTTCTGGTACAGCCTGTATGATATTTGGCCCATACCATGCAGCAAAGGTTACAACCTCAGAGCAGGATAAACTGGAGGAACAATGTTGGATGGCATGCAAGGAACCTCCAGGAAATCCATCAAATTCTTTTCGTGGAATCCTCTACTTCCACAGAACCCACAGCATTTTGCATTTGCTGCATCAATGTTTGAAGGTAGGATCTTCAGAGGAAATCTGGGTGTAGACACCACAGAATCCTCACTACATGAGGACACCATGGAGCATAATGTTCCTCTCCATATCCCTCTTCCTCATAATCCTCCTTCATTATGAGGTCTGGACTGTATTCCTCCTCTTCCTCCTCGACGGTATCCTGTCAATGACAGGAAGGGAAAACCTCGGGCTGGCGACGCTGGGGGCCTCTGCTCAAGAGGTGCTTACTGTGTACTAACTGGAAGTCTATGGGGTCTGCAACTCAGGGACCCCTGTCAACAGCAGTACAGGCTACAGAGGCAAGCCAGAAAGTATGTGCTGTATCATATCTGAAAATGACGCCAGTACTGCCTGCATGTCGATGACATCCTGGCCAGGAACCACAACCGCGGCGCCGATGACAGGCCTGTGCCCGTAAATGACAGTGATGCACTGTCCACAGCAGATATGGTAATGCCTAAGCTAAGCCCTGATCTTGGTGTCTGGTTGATGGTTGGTGTCACTGCGCCAGAGGCGGATGATGATGATGCAGACTGGCTACCTGCAAGCCTCAATGGCGACCCAGATCTCAGCTGGGAAGTAGATCTATCTTTATCCTTATGTTTGTGCTTATGTCCGATGACCACCTCTTTTCACGGTCTTCTGACTTCCACGGCCACAAATCAGTCGATGGGCTGGCCACGGTGCCTTCTGACCCTGACAACAAGGGATTGTTTTGTTTTAGGCACCGACACTGGGGATTGGCATCCCAGTGATGGCTGGATGTTTTGTGGCACCGGGGATGGCACTGTAGTGTCACACAGTGTTGGGTTGGGGGTGGTTTGAGCTGGCACCAGGGACTAGGCATCCCAGTGTCAGGCAGGGAGGAAAAATGAACTGGCACTGGGGTGGGAACCATGGCATCTGAATATACAGGTTACTCACCTGTAACAGGAGTTCTAGGAATGGTATATGTTGTTCATCCACACTTTCTGGCAGGTTCCTTGCCGCTTTAAATCTTGCCGGAAGGTCTTCAAGCTGACTCCTCCCACCCACCGGTGGTAAAACCTCGGCCCGCCCCATGACGCCTAGATTAGCATTCGAAGCCAGGTTGTGCCGAATGGGAGGTCGGGGAGTCGTAGGATGAACAACATATACCATTCCTAGAACTCCTGTTACAGGTGAGTAACCTGTATTTCTAGGGACATGGATATGTTGTTCATCCACACTTCTGGCAGACTCCTAGCAGTTCTCCGGGAGGAGGGAGGCAAAGCGCACACCCCTACTTAGGTATAAAGACTGGAGAACCGAGGCCCCGACCATCATCCCGGCGTGACCCAAGGTCGATGTGGAAGGGGAACCGTATATGCCTGCTTCCAGGTAGGAGCCCCACGGATATCCTGGACAGGGGTATCCTCGAAGCAGCCACTGATGCAGCGGAAGGGCGGGTAAAATGAGCACTTATCCCTCTGGGAGGCTCCATGCCCGCCCACCTATAGCGGAGATCTATGCAGGAGCTGACCCACCCACTTGTCGTCCGCTTGGCTGCAGGTCTGCCAGTGCGGCTTCAGCGTAGATGACAAACAGCTGGCGAACCTCTCCCGAACTTCAGCCCTCGGCTCCCTGGGAAGGCAGCGGTAAATAGGGTCCCAATGGATCCTATATCGCCTCCCAGTGTGAATGGGATGAACCCCGCAGAGATAATACCTGGTTAGGGAAAAACTCCGCCACTGCCTACTGAAGGAACTTGGGTGGGGCGAGGACAACCTTGTCCCTGTGGAAGACCAGATAGGGAGATTCAAAGGAGCGCCTGGAACTCCTCCTCCTTCTGGATGGCATGGTAGCCCCAAGAAGGTGTTCTTCCACAACAGGTGGGAACTCACACCTGTGCAAAGGTTGGAACGGCTTGCCCGTGAGCTAAGCCATACCAGCAGATCCCACAGAAATGGGATATTCTCCCCAGAGGGGAAGTGATCAAGGCCACCAGAGGCATGGACCACCTTTCCTGCGCCATCGACTACCTTCCGCCTGCGCCCGGAAGACAGGAGTGGCTAACAGGAGCACCTTGAGGGTCGCCGACCAAGCCCTTGTTCAAGAAAAGAACGGACCACAGGTAGTCCGGAATGCTCGCCGAGGAACAGGAGAGGGACCAGGCCTATCCTAACACCAAATGCAGAACTCTTCCATTTGAAGGCGAGCATATCTGGTCGACTCCTGGCAGGACGCCTCAAAATGCTGAGGACCTTGCCGGAAGACCCAAGGCCTGGCCACTAGCCACACAGAGACCAGGCCGTCAGGTGCAGGGATTGAAGGTCCGGATGGAGTACCTTCCCCAACAACAGAGATCAGGACCGGCGGGCTGGAAGCCGCCTCGGGAGCCTGAGGCTGAGACTGAGGAGAGCTGGATACCAGAGCTGGCAAAACCAGTATGGGGCTACCAGAATCACCTGCGCCTAGTCCTCTCGCCTTGCCTGTGGGTCAAGGGAAATGGGGAGAAGTAAAAGAGGCCTGGGGTCCACGGCCTCAAGGCATCCACAGCGAACCGTGCTGAGGGGGGCATGAGACAGTCTCGACCTCGAATTCTCCCTGGAGGAAAAACAAAGGTCCACCGAGGTGTGACCTAGAGGGAAAGATCTTGTGCTACCTCGGCAGGAAACCACCGTGAGGCGCAGCCCTTAACCGCTTAGGCATCGGCCAGGGTGATGGAGGCTCCTGCCATTGAAATGGCTAGGAAACCGCCTCCGGCCGCGCTGAAGACCCAATGCGGAGAACCTCCTTACGCAGAGGCAAGGCTCATCCGACCCTGGCGGGATAGGTAGCACATGGTCGTGGTATTGTCCGCCTGGACCTAAACCACTAGAACCCGCACAGGCAGACGGAGCGGTGCAAGCTAAGCGGACCGCCTGGAGCTCCAGCAGGTGGAGAGGACATCGGGACTCCCAGAGGACCAGAGGCGTGCACTCTGTATTCCCTTGATGGGCACCCCACCCATCTGAGATGCATCGGGTCGGAGAAGACCGTCGACTGGGCGACGAACGGGATGTTCTCCTGCAAGTGAGCTGGAACGTCCAAAGGAGGCGTTCCCTAACCCCTGGGCTGTTGTCACGAACTGGTCCAAAGGAACGCAGCGCCAGGACCGCTGGCTGGCCAGCCCCCATTAGGGGACGATGAACCGGCGGATCCAAACAGACCACGCTGGTGCAGGCCGCGCAAGGGCCCAGGAGGTGCAGGAAGTCCCGGCAGGGCGCAATTGCCCAGTCAGACCTGACTAGGTAAGGGAGGAAGAACCTCGGCCCTGTTCACCAGGAGCCGAGCTCGACTCAAGAGTCGAGCCTCGTCCCAAGAAAAGATCACCGCCTAGACACGAAGTTCCAACGTGGCTCCAAAAAAGGAGACCAGTCTGAGAGCAACCCAGAGGGCCAGAACTCTGGACCATCCCCTCCGCCCTAGAGGGTTGCAGTCAGGCCACCATCCGGGTTGGAGTTACGCCCGAACCCCTCAGTGCCGAGAGAATGCTGCTGAGCAGAGACCAAAGGGCCTGGCCTGGAACTCGAAAGAGATCCCCGGCTTAAGAAACGGAGGAGTCTCCCAAGAAAGCGGATGGAGCGAAGTGAAAGCCGTCCTGGAGGTCCAGGAAATAGAGCCACACGCCTTGTTCTGAGGATGGGATATCTGAGACAGAGAGACCATCCGTCTGTGGATCAAGAATGGGGCGCAAGCCCCCGTCCATTAGGGACCAGGAATACCTGGACATGAACCCAAGGTCTGGAGGAGGATCCGCCACCTGCCTGATCACCTCTATCTCGAGGGGCCAGGCAGAATCGCTGGCCAACAACGAGGCTGGCGGATCCCATGGCCCCGAGGGGCAACGGCCTCGAAGGGTGGGACCTGCTCGCAAACCCGAGGCAGGACCTTCCCTAGCACCTCCGACACCCAGAGGTCCGGGAAAGCGACCAGGTGGAGGGGGCGAGGCCTCCCCCATGGGGAACCCAGGTAAGGTTGGACGGGCTGGGGACAGCGCCTCAGCCCGTCACCGAGCAGGCTTGGAGGAGGACTGGCCAAGGGCTCCTGGGCCTTTACCTCCTGTTCCCTTTAGAGGACCGCTGACTTGGGGTCAGGATGCCCAGCGCAAGCCTGCTGGCCCTCATGCTGGAGTTGATGGGCTGGTCGAGCCGCAGGGGCCGAGGGACAAAGGCTTACGCAGGCTGCCGGAGGCCCTTGTCCCTCCGGGCGGGGTGACTGAGTCCGAGAGGCATCGGACTTCTCGGTCCCCTGAAGGTGTCCCTCCACTCCGGGGCGAAGAGGTCAGTCCCCAAGAAGGTGATGTCCGCCAACTTGTGCTGGGTATCCGTGAGAAAGAGGATAACCTCAGACACGCCCTGTGGCGCATGGCCACTGTGGCCGCCACCGACCTGGCACAGGAATCACCTAAGTCCAGAGCAGTCTGAAGCTGCTGCTCGCCACCGCCCTACCTGGTCCGCACCCGCCGGACCGTGGTCCGCAGGTCAGCTGGGAGATAAGGGCACTTCATCCAGGAGTCCAAAAGAGCGTGGGAAAAATGTGCCATCAGTGCGGCCGAGCTGGCCTGTCGGAGGCCTAGGGAGGACGCAGCGTGAAACCTTGCACCCGACATAGTCCATCCTTTTGGACTCTTTGTCGGGGGCCTATCCACATCCAGGCGCTCGCGAGAACACTGGAAGACATTATCGGTAACTAACCCTCAGCAGAGGGGTGCTCCGAGAAACCGGGCAAAGAACCAACAGGAACAGAGTACTTTCTGGCCATCCTGGCCGAGGCGCAGGACAGGAAGTAGGCCGCCAGAGCTCCAAGGCCGGGCCGACAATGGCCTCAGCCACCGGAAGGCCTCAAGGTGAACCCCTCGATCTAGAATCTCCGTCAGGATAAGAGACCTGTTTGGACATGGGTTCAAGCTGCATCCCGTGAACTCGAGATGAGCTGAAGCAGACCCATAAGGACGATGGGCTGTACGTCCATAGAACGTTATGGGGAGAACCGGGTCCTCCCGACTGGGGTACATGGAGGAGTCGACGCCGGACTCTGGAAGGGTCTGCAAGAGCTGCCTCAGGCCTGAGTCATTCTTAGCCCGCTGGGGAGGCGCAGTGAGGAACAGACAACCTGCGGGACAGGTCGTGACCCGACCAAGGTTCCACCAAGGCGGTGTGGCAGCAAGGTTCAGGCGACAACCGGCCCTGAGTGGGCACCTCGACTGCGCGCGGCGTTGTAGCCGGCCGTTTGGGCGGCAGCTGCTTTGCTGGACTGGGAAAAATCGGAGGCGATTGATTCCCGGACAATAACAACTGCTGCCACATGAACTCCTCGTAGCGTCCGCGCCATCTGCATCAAGCCACTCCTCATCGAGGAGGGAGGCGAGGAGGAACAGTAATGCCATAACTTGGTGCCCGACCGAGATCGCGAGAGTCGGCGGGAGGCGGCTTGACCGAGAAGAGGGACCGAGACCGAGACCCAAACTCGGGAAACCGAGGGTGGGCCTGGGAAGGAGGCGGGCGCCCGCTCTTCCTGCTGGACAAAAGACCCGAGGCCTGTCGCCCGAAGGTACAGGCAGAACCTCGCGCCTACACCAGGGAACCGGCGGAGGGCTGACGGCTCCTGCAGTAGACAGCCTGGATGACGGGTCGAGAGACTCGACAGCATCGGCAGGGAGTCATGGCCGGGCTGACCTGACGGGACACCGTGAAGCCAGCGGCCTGAGCTGCACCCTCGATCAAGTCGAAGTCGGCCGGACAGGGAAGGGGAACTCTCCCGCTCCTGCCAGCGCCGACGATGGGACTTAGCCTGTGACTCCTTTGACCTGGGCCAAGAGGCAGGTCCCAAGGTCCCTCTCCTCGAGGAAAGGGCCTGGAGAAGCTCCTTGAACAAAGCTGAATGAGGAGAACTCAAAGAGAGCGGGATAAGCGCCACGACCGAGGAGGAGTGGGGAACAGACTTGGTCGCCGCCTCTCCATGGAGGAAAAGAGATCGAACTGCTCAGCGAGACAGCCAACGCGATAATCACCATGAGTTTCCAAGGATTTTCCGCGGAAAGTTTCAGGTCGCCCAGCTCCAAACAGGCCGCATGATCCTCCAGGGCGCTGGTCGAAGGGGCACAGCAAAATTGCAAACTTGCAGATCATGGTCCAAGTTGAGGCAGTAAACGACAAGGAGTGCGGGTCCTTCCTGGAGGTATTACCGGTGCCTCCGGGAGCCGGAACGACTATCCATCGCAGCAGCGAGGGAAGAAGACCAAGTTTTAGAAAACTTCCAACTAAATTGAGAAACCGAAAAATCAGGAACCAGTCAAAACGCAGAGCGCTTAAGGAGGGAACCTGAGCTTCCATGTAAGGAAGATCTGGCATCATGGGCGGAGCCGAGAGTTTTTACCACCTGGGTGGGTGGAGGAGCCAGCTTGAAGACCTTCGGCAAGATTTAAAGCGGCAAGGAACCTGCCAGAAAGTGTGGATGAACAACATATCCATGTCCCTAGAAATACAATTTAGCTGGCACGGGACTGGGTACCCTGGGGTGCAATTTAAATATAGTTAAACCACTGATGTGGTAATGGGCACTGAAGGGCTAGAAAACACACACAGGTCCATTCAGCGGGCAGGGCTATGCACTGTCCATCACAGCCCTGCCCCTGATTAACACACACTACAGGAAGAGACACGGACACTGTTTGCAGCATCTAGACAGCCATGTCCCCTGGAACATGAATGTATTCTCATAAAATAACCACATTAAGGAATGTGGTCGTAAAAATTCAGTTATCCTTAGAACACTGATTTTTTTAACCACACATGCTCAGAAAGTGATCCATTT
The DNA here is from genome assembly GCA_016271365.2 of Neoceratodus forsteri. Classification (NCBI taxonomy): domain Eukaryota; kingdom Metazoa; phylum Chordata; order Ceratodontiformes; family Ceratodontidae; genus Neoceratodus; species Neoceratodus forsteri. Next base: position 242,349,845 of record CM057457.1, read on the forward strand.
TCTTAAATATTTTAAATACTACTTTAGTTTGGGAGCTAAAAAACACAAAACACACATCTTGGGCCAAACTCTATCAAATCAGCAAGTTTCAAGTTTTAAATCTTCCAACGTTTTTAGTTGTAGGTGAGGGGAAAAAGGTCTCAATTTATATAATTTTAGTGGTTTTTTGCCACTCTGTAACTTCTGAATCGATTGCCACAGAAATTGTCAGGTTCTAGAGATAACTGGTACAATGTCTGTGCCTTCCAAATGTCAAGTAAATCAGCTGAATGGGGTCAAAGTTATTAAAGGGACACTTTCAACCTTTTTGCATCATATTATTTCTACTTAAAACCCACAGTTAATGATTGCATACCTTCTCTAAAATTTATTGATAGATCTGGTTATTTTATCTGACTCTTTGCTTAGTAGAACTGAAATGTATGTTAAGAGCTGCCGACACCTCAAAGAAAACTTTGAAAACGTAATATTTAGGTACAATTTAGCTTGCATTCTATATGTATTTGATAGCTTTCTCCTCCCATTACTCATTACTGAGACATTTGCATGGAAACATGCTCTATGTCCCTTAGAGAGCCGCTGACACTGCAAAGAAAGCTTTCAAAAATTGATAATTAGGTATATTTCAGCTTGCATTCCAAATACATTTTTAGATTTCTCCTCCCCATCTTTTATTACTGAAGAACTTTGCATCCGTGTCAGTGGCTCAGCAGGTAGCATACACGCCTCTGAGGCGGGAGATCAGAAGGCTGTGGGTTCTATCCCCACACCAGGCACTTGGGTTAATATCCCAATACTGACACTGTAGTGCAGCATGAAGGGGTGCTGCACTCCTGAGGTGCTGCCTCTCGGATGAGATGTTAAACCCAGGTCCCATCTGCCTGTTCTGGTGGTAGTTCAGGTGGATGTTAAAGATCCCATGGCACTTCTCGAAAAGAGTAGGGAATTTTCCCAGTACCCTGGTCAAATTTCCCCATTCACTAAAATACCACCGACAGCTTAATCTGGTTCAAGGTCAGTTGACATTCATCTGTATCCCCCTCCCCTGGGTCGTGCCTGAAAATAGGCAGAATCTGCCTAGTACTCTTACCCGTCAACGAAATAAATAAACACATGATATTTATCTGTTAGAGTTCACCTGCCACTATAGCTTACTCCCTACTACAAGTCATAATCCTCTGTTGTGACATCACAATCTGTTGCCATGGAGTAACTGTGATGTCACAAGCATGCGTTATGACCTCAGGTGGGAGAAAGCAACAGGAATGCATGAACTCTTCAGGAGCAGAGATCCTGTTTTCATGCAGTTGGCCTTAGTGTTGAATAATGGGGAGGAGAAATACAGAATTAATGTGAAATATAAACTGAACTTTGTCTAAATATGTTTTGTTTAAGTTATCCTGAAAGGCGTCGGCTGCTCTTTAGAGATCATCTGCCTCTCTAGCTTACTCCCTACTTCATGTCATAGTCCTCTGTTGAGACATCACAATCTGTTGCCATGGGAGTAATTGTGATGTCACAGATACAGCATTATGACCTTAGGTAGGGAGAAAGCAACAGGGATAGATGAACTGTTCAGGAGCAAAGATCCTGTTTTCATGCAAATAGCCTCACAATAAATAATAGGCAGAAGGAGAATAAAGAACTAATGTGAAGTACAAGCTGAACTGTGTCTAAATATTATGTTTTGTTAAAACTGTCCTAATGGTGACTTCGGTTCCGCACCCGATGGTGATGGTAGCTTAAAGTTTCGCTCCTATCCCTTCCTAGATAATCTCCCTCTTACATTCTCAACTTTCAAAAATAATCCGAATACAGCGTGCATAAGAGGAAGAACAATGGACCTACATCTGCAAAGTCGAAGAAAATAGATGATTTCGTGGAAGATGATGCCAGATCGAGTCTGAGGTTTCAATCAGAGTCTGTTCAACCGCAAAACACGCCATCTCCTGCCAAGTCTACTATACCGGACTATATACGCCAAAGAACAGAGCAAAAAAATTTAACTGGACCACGATTTACCATGAATTGTGTGCATTTAGAGCAGACATTAAACAGCTCTACTCCAAAATTAGAGAAATGTGCAGCTCCTGGAACAACGAGCACACGATTCAGAGCACCAAATTATAGCAACAGAGAACCGTGTGGATGAGTTGGAAAAATACAGTGGAACAACTCCAGGAACAACAAGGCCTTTTAGAAGCATGCCAAGAAGATGCTGAGAATAGAGCTTGTCGCAAAAATATTCGCCTTTACTGTATTCCGAGGAAGTGAGGGTTCTAAAATAAAAGAATTTATATCTGACCTACTCGATCAGCTCTCGACCATCCTGAGGATTGCCAGCTCGATCTAGAGACAGTGCATAAGCTCTGGCTCCAAAACCCTCCTCTCGACTGCTGCTCCCAGATCCATGATCGCCGGTTTAATAAAATATGCAGTGAAAGAGCATGTTTTCCGACAGCCTGGCGTAAACAGAAGATCTTTTGGACAAACTAGATTTTACGTGGATCATGACTACACACCCCAGACAATGAAACAACGACGGGCCTACCTCCCACTGCTTTCAACGCTGAAGACCTAGGGCATCAAATTTCAAACTCCATATCTGGCGAAGCTCGTCATCTTCATGCCTGAGGAAAGATGCAGTTCTCCAATGCCGAGTAGGCCCGTGAGCTACTGATGGCAAAGGGTTTGGCATTTCCAGGAGGCCTCAGTCTGGTATGTCCCAACCGGCCACCCGCCATGCTGGCAAACCACACAGCCAAAACCAACACTGCAGGCGACAAGAGAAACCTGACAAACACGCGTGACCCCAAGCAGCGACTGACAAAATTCGTCAGGAGACCACCACTGCTGCTGTTAAAGAAACCTGAAATTTCTTAGTACATTTGGTTGTTCTGCCCGCGATTAGTTGCATGGAGGTTTCTGGGGCTGAGGTGAAATGGAAGCAGTGAGGAGCTGGTTCAGATATGTCTGGACCTGGCCCGGAGCTGCCCTTGACTGTAGCTCATGATGTTTAGCCCTCTAGATCTGGGCGACACTTGGACACTTGTCCGGATCATGCAAGGCCAACCCTCTACAATGCTCTTCCTTGCCTCCCTTCCCAATGGACCTTGGGAGGCAGCATAATTAAGCCCTGAAACAGATACTCTACGCTTCTTGATGTACCCTCTTCAGTACTGAAACCACGAAATTTCGAGGAGAGGTTTAAACTTTTATTGTTGCCTGAAACTGGCCTAATCTCCTTTCTTCTCCTGGGACTGCCTATTGATGAGCTACACTCGTCACAGTACTTGTTCATTGGACTCCTTGACAAACTCTACCGGCAAATGCTTGTTTGAACATAAGCTAGAGTCCTTGAGATGTGAGGTTAGAACATGAAAAGCGGTATACCTCGACTTTCCAGTTAAGATAGCTCATACAGGAGGGGACTGATGTACGATATGAGGACTTTGTGAAACCCATTACAACAACCTAATGGGGCAATCATGAACCTATTTTTTTAATTTTAGGCCTGGTGCTTATTCTGTTTCTGACCTGTTATTTAAGCAGCAAACCACGACAGGGTGTAGGTTATGCTGGGATTACCCACACCTGGTATAGTTTGGTCATGAGGAGCTTGGCCGGTGATCAAATCCACACCAGAAGTGGTAAATCACAGCATAACTTACACCCTGGAGTGGCTTTGTCTCGTATTATTTAATGGGTACTAAGATAAGTTTGAAAAATATTTAATTACATGGTCATATTTATTTTTTAAAAGCTTTTTGTATTTATTTTTGTTGTAATACCCTTCCTCATTATGTCAAATAAGCCCTGTTGCTATGTAGAATATATAATTATGGCTGGAAATTGTACTGGACTAGGAGAGCGTACTGACAGAGATTGTAGTGGCTAGGAGAGGGTACTGTTGGGAAAGTGACAGTCTAAGTGTTGGGGAATAAGCCACAGCAGGGGATGCTATTTTGCAGCTCCATCGTGAGCAGAGTTTTTCTGAGTTTTCTGTTATGTGCTGCGTTTTCATATCAAAGACAGTGGCACAAGCTGTGAGCAGCTGTCAGCATTCAGTGAGCTGCTAGCTATGTTTTGTTCACTGTGAGTGCATGTGAGTTGAGAGAGAGATGAGCAAACCTGTCAGCCAAGTTGCTATGTGTATGTGTGTGTGTGTGTCTGTCTCTCTCTCTCTCTCTCGCTCAGACTATATTCCTTCTTAACACTGTCAGTCCTTTGAAAATAATCAACCATGTCTCTCTCTCTGTGCAAGGTGCCTCCTGCCCCCCTTCATTTGTTCTTAAGGCTGTAGTCCTTAGTAAAATAGGAGAATTGTAGAAAAGGACTGTGTGGCTCTCTTAAAGGAAGGACAGCAGTTCAACAAAGGGAGACACTCACACTGCGTTCTCTATGCGGCTAACAGGATTGATCGGGGATGCTCTGAAACAGTAGATTAAACTGAGGTCCCTCCCGCAGCGACTGCACAGGTGCGAATCTCAGACCGCTACTACTAGCCATATTTAATGGTGGAGTAATTGTTACTGGGGAGGAGTAAAGATTTTAAATAGTGTGTTTAATGTGAGGTGGCTCTAGGACTTGTACAATATCACTTTCTGTTTTTCCTCGGTGATCAGATAATCAAGATGGCAGACAAAAACATTGAGGGTTCTAACACTTCGAGGCTTTCCTTTGTGAGAGTGTTAACTGGCACCTTTTCCCATGGGTTATGCCATGATTTACCACGGTAAAAGATGCCAGTCAGACAATCAGAATACATGACTATTGGACCCCATTGTATAATTTCTACTTTTCTCTTCTTTTTTTTGGGCCTTATCAGCTCAAGGAGGGCCCGAGGCAAAGCAGGCCCCGACCTTAACCTTCCCACTGGGTTTAAGCCTAATTCCATCAAAATACACCCAGTGTTTAGAGAAAATGGGAACGGTTTCCCTACTTGGAAGCTTCCATACTTTTTATTTTCAATCCACCTGAAAGATGTGATGCACTATGGTCAAATGCTTTTGATTTGTGTGTGAATGATGTATTACGAGCTATTATACTAAAATAATTTTTTTAGGGTTAAAGAGTTTTTGATGTTTAACCATGCCCTGTTGGCATACAAGTTATTGTTTAATGTAGAACAGTATGCAACACTGTTTGTTAAGGTGATAGACAAGAGGCCTCTTACTTCTGGTTTGTTTAAAAAGAAATGGCTATGGGCCCTTCGATGTTATAAAACAACAATTTCTTGGAGATTCTGACTTAGGCTCTATACATATCGAAATAGACAAGACAGAAGATTCTTATTAGAAGAAGAAGAAGAATCAGCATTTATATAGCTTTTATACATCCAAAGTGCTTTACAAGCAATACTAGACTGGTAGTGAAGTGACTGAATGTGTGGAGGCGGCCATATCGCACATCATCACCCACACACAGCCTGGATAATTGCATGAACCAGTTTATGGAAGGAATGTTGGCCGGACACGGGAATGTTCCCTGCTCTTCATGAGGAGTGCCCTGGGTTCTTTTACTTCCACCTGGACACCCACCAGGACAACACCAGGATGGGCAGAAGGGACCTTGGTTTTAATGTCTCATTCGAAGGGCCAGCACACCCCAGCAGTACAGCACCCCCAATACTGCACTCGGATGCCAGCGATTTTAGGTGCAAGTCCAATCCGGTGTGGGCGAGAACCCATGACCTTCTGGTCTAGAGAGGATGTGCTACCAACTGAGCCACGCTGACACCGGCCAGGATTGGAGAGAAAAGGTGGGGAGACCCTCTTCAGAGAAAGATTTTTTTTTTTTTTTTAAGTAATTATGGCTAACTCTACTCTTATCATGTCCTTTAATGTAAATGGCATTCATAACCTGGTAAACGCACAAGATTATTATGTTATTTTAAACAAAGCAGGCCAGATGTAATTCTGCTCCAAGAGACTCTCTCATTTGGAACACTCAAAACTGAGGGCATGGGGGTTTGGAGAAGTGGTGACCTCGGCTCATGCTTCTGGACGGAGGCGGGCACTGCGATCCTAATTCCACATGGAGCACAGTTCCAAATGCAGAAACAGATCAAAGACATAGATGGGAACTATGCAATAGTTGTGAGTCAATTATATTCGAGGCAGATTACACTGGCTTCGCTTACCTCCCGGGGAGCAAGGTGGCTGTAGTGCAAAGATTTCTGGATACCTACGCCATACAAGGCATGTGTGTTATTGAGGGGACCTAAATGTTACCCTGAACATTAAGCTGGATTCATCTAACCCTCTAAGCATCGGCTATCAGCTATCCAGAAATACCTAAAACAAACCCTTCCTGCACTAGGGCTCATAGATACCTGGAATCATTTCTTTCCCTCAGTCAGGGCCTTTACACTACTCACCCAAAACTAATACCTCGCACGATTGGATTACTTTTTAACCTCGGTTGAACACCTTGAGTATGTTCGGGATATAATTAGGGTCATCCATCTATCTGATCACACTCCTGTTTTCTAAAGATAGATGTGGAAAGACCTAAAAACAACACTTTGGAGGTTCAATATATTACACCTGCAGGATCCAAAATTTAGTCAAATGGTTCAGTCCCGCATATCGACTATCCAGCCAGATATTGCCTCTGCAGATACCTCAGCTACTATTAACTGGGACACCCTCAAAGCGGTGCTCAGAGGTGATATTATTAAATACTCTTCTTTTAAAAAGATATAGAGAAAATAGGAAAGAGAATTGCAAGAGGCTTTATCGAGGTTACAGGCTAGGTTATGTCAGGGTGATAATTCTGCCAAACCTGAGATATTGATTACAAAGCAAAACTTCAAAAAATAACTGATCAAAAATAGAGCAACAGCTGCTATACTTAAACTTAAATCAGTGGAAGGGGGCCTCGGGAGCCAGGAACTTGGCGAGATGCCTTCGAGGGTCCAGAAGCCAGGCTACAGTTGTCAAACTTGAAATCCACAAACTAACCAGCTCTTGTCCCACCCTCTGCCATCAGACAAGCTATGGCTGATTTTACAAGCTTCTATATAGTGAAGATATTTCTCTGACTCCACAACAACTGGCCGCATATCTCCAGAGCACCAAATTACTATGCCTAAATGTCCATCAAGCTGAGAGCCTGACACGTCCCATTACTGAACAAGAAATTATAGACATCCTTAAATTGGCTAAAACTCAAAAGGCCCCGGGACCGGATGGATACCTAAACGAGTTTCTTAAACACTTTCAGAAACTACTTATACCCATTATGTTGCCGGCCTTCAGGGAAATTCAGGAGGGAGGCTCCTCTTGGCGGTATGCTGAAATTACAGCCATCCCAAAACCTAGAAAAGACCCTTACCCTGGTCGCTTCATATCAACCCATATCTCAGTTAAATTGTGATGATAAAGTTTTTATGTCTATCCTTGCCCATAGACTAGATAGATGTCTACCTCAGCTAATTGACAGAGATCAAGTGGGATTTATCATGAAACGCCAAGCCCATGATGCGGTATGACGGGTTCTATTAATAGTCGATCATGCCACTCAAAGAAAAATTCCCTAATTCTACTCTCGGGCTTGATGCCGAGAAAGCTTCTGATAGGGTGTCATGGCCCTTTTGTGGACCACCCTTAAACAATATGATTTCCCCAAAAGTTCATATCCCAAATTCAAGCTATGTATCATTCTCCAGTGGCATATCTTAAATTGGATGGCTCGATTTCTTCACCATTCACCTTGTTTAGAGGTAAAAGACAAGGATGGCCACTATCACGCTTCTTTTGCACTCTATTTAGAACCCTGGCAGCCAAACAGAGGGAGAACGACAACACTGAGGGGATCCCACTAGAAGGCAGAATATATAACCTCTCTTATTCGCAGCTGATGTCTTACTGACCCTAACTTCCCCAAAGACATCTGTCCCGTGGTTTGGGAACAACTTCAGATTTTGGCAACTTGTCTGGTTATAAAATAAACTGTTCAAAACTGAAGTACTTAATTTTTCTTCTCCCCTCCAGGCGAATGAAATTAGACTTCCCTTCCGCTGGCACAGACTCGAGATGAGGTACCTAGGGATAAAAATCAAAGCCAGGCTGATACACCTGGAAATGGTGAACTTGGAACCAATCACACAGCAAATCACTTCTGATATGTCTAGGTGGACACAACTGCCCTTGGGCTAATCAATCGAGTAGAAGTGATCCAACAAAATGTTTTTCTCGCTATTTTTTTTTATTTTACAAACATTACCAAATGTCCTTCGGACTTCTATTTTTGATCCTGGGATAAACTTATCTCTAGGTTTATTTGGGGAGGAAAGATCCACAGGGTAAAATACACCTTATTATAATTGCCTAGGGCGCGGGAGGGTTAAACCTACCCAACCTGAAAGAACATGCCAGAGCAACTCAAACATGTACAGCCTTCTGCTCTTGAATCCCTCCTGCGGCCCACTGGAAAACAACAGAAATAACTTTAAATGGACTTGAATCTTTACCTGCTTACTTATTGGGAGACCCCTCCTGGTGCTATCCCGTCCCAGTTTATGAAATTCACTGCAGAGTTTTGAAAGAACTGGCTTTATTTAACTCGGTTTAGTTAACCACTCAGGAGAAATACTTTTTAACTGCCTTAGCCTGTAACACAGATCTTTGCTCATCCTCGCTGGAGCTGGCTCTTCAAAAATGGGAACTATACTCCATTAGATATGTGTTCCAACTGGTGGGTCCTTCAGAATTCATTTGTTTCCATACTTACAATCCTTATATGGATTACCTTGGAGTAGCTCCCAACTTATAGGCGCCCATGCTGTTCCTTGAGATGGCTGACTCTAATTAAAATAGCAGTAGCCCCATCCAAAATGGTGACACTAATCATTCAGACTATAAAAGGAGGATCCCAGGAACATATTATCAGTAATATATACCAGGCATTATGCCCAACAAAAGCACCAGATTATGATCAAGTGAGAGTCAGATGGGCTAGGGAACTTAACTTAGAATTAGACCTGGACAGATGGCTGCAATCCACCCTTTGTATTCCAAGAATTCATTAATGTCTTATTGAGGAAATTTGCCTGGAAGACCAGGGTTAGATTCTTTAGAACCCCAGATATTCAAGCAAGGGTGGGGTGCCAGATGGGAGCCTTTGCTGGCAAGGATGTGGTTACTCCCTGCAGGCCAGGAACACATACTTTGGTCTTGTCCACCCTATCCGACTATTGGAGGGATATCCTAATGAAACTTAACAATATATTTAGTGCTCCTGAACTGCTTATCCTAGGGTCTGTCCTGGCGGCGTACGCCTAGAGCATCCAGATTAACTGGTCCCAAAATAAGCTTGTCACACTCCTAATTTTAATAGCTGAAAAAGTTATTACCAGACTATGGCTCACTAAAGTAACTCCGGTTAAAACCTCTTGGAGAAACCTCACCTATGAAGTACATAATTTGGAACGTCTCTCATATAAGATAAACAGTAGGATAAACACTTTCAACACTAGATGGGGACAGTGGGTTGCATATCAGTTAGAGAATTATCCGGACTTTGTCCCATGAAAAGAAAGGATGAATCTTGCACGATTCTGAAGATACTCATGGATGGGAAATTACATTATTTTGGGGTTTCAGATGCTTTATGGAGATGCTCCAGAATGAGGAGGAGGCTGGTCTGGAAAACATGGGGCGGGGAATCTATGGAGCACTATTTATCTAATCCTATAGTTTACTGGACTCTATTGGGGTTTATTTACTATATAGAGATAATAAGTATGCTGCTCTACCTGGGATATGTTAAACAGTCTTGTCTGTATAAATTCATTGATTATTTATGTTGTAATAAGAAATCTCAACAACTAATATGTTGCATAAGTTATGATTATGTATATGATGTTTTATTTCAAAATAAAATAAAAGTTATATTTAGAAAAAAACTGACCTAATGGTGTCAGCTGCTCTAATGAATAGTTACAGCTAATCTTGTTCTGTTTCATATCTTTGATCTACTCTTATTGCATACTTACTGAGCATGAAAAACACCACAAAAGTGCAGTCACTCATGATGCAATAGTCTCCAGTACTCCCACTGCATCATGAGTGGTTAGATTGTGTTGGGGGTGTTAGTAAGTCCAGGAAAGATACAGTGGAAGTTGATCAAGAAATGTGAACAACCATGTTTTTGTGTGGTAACACCAGTATGGTGGGCAGTCTGTTTTTCACTTTTTAAAAGAAAAATAAGAATCAGAATCAAGTAACCAGCTGTATGGGCAGCCTCTACAGAATGTTAACTATTATACAATGGCAAGAAAATTTCCTGGGCTCTGATTGGTCCCTTCTGGGAATGGATCCATGATGTTATCCCAGCATTACATCACGGATCAAGTCCCAGCACAATTATGATCACATAAATGTAAAAAAAAAAACAAAAGAAAAATCCACAGCCGCCGCTGTCATCCTTCAACACTCCTGCAAAGTAGCATTTGCAATGCCCAGCACTGTAACCGAGTACCTCACACATTCCTTCCAAACAATGTTTTGTTTCATAACTAAAAACAAAACAAAAAAGAAATGAGCTGAGTGAAAGCTGTTTTCATGATCAGCTTCACAGCAATCCCCGCCTCCACAGCTCTCCTCCCTGCCTGCCCCAACGCATGCGAGCGTATCTCTTCCAAAGCACATCGTGGACTGCCCACTTACGACACAATGTTTTTATATTCCATTTTCTTTTCTAGTAGCTGAAACAGAGGACAATGTTGCCAGGAGAGCCACCAATTCAACATAATGAGAAGCGGTATGGCGAGTGACCGCCAAACGGCTTCACTTTCCCTAGCACGCCACTCCTCACTGCTCAGGAACACGCTTGTCCCCAATTTAGTGCGCTCTCTTTCCCCGTCCCTATCATCTTACGGTACAAACACATCTAATCTCTACCAGCAGAACTTGAAGCACAGCCTCCCCCTCCCCAAAACAATCTAAAAAGCAGGCAGCAGGGGGAGGTGGAGCAACAGGACTGGCTTCACTGCTGCCTAGCCCTCTCCTCAGCATTCATAATTCAAAATCAAATATCTTCACCTGGCACCAGGAAGGGGTTCAATTAAGCGTATGGAAGGAAACAGGTGTGTGTCTGTGCGTGTGTGATGGTGGGGCCTAATACAGCCCACTTGTCGGGACAAAAACAGCAAAACCATCTACAGGGCAAACAATACAGTCAGCAGGACTATTTTTCCTCCATGTATACCTACTCAGTAAAGAAATGACTCAAAATACTTTTAAACATATTTTAATCCTTTTTTTTTTTTGTATTTTATTGTAGAAAAGCCATTGTATAATAGAATAATGCACTCCATGGTGTGTGTCGTGCTGGGATAGCGTCAATTCTGGAGGCGATTGGTGGCATTGGCCTGCTGGCCTCGTGCCCAATCATCCTAGGCATGACATTATCCCAGCAAGACACACCCCTGTTGTGCATCATTCCTTTATCATAACATGTTTTTAAACTAGGGACACCAAAAAGAGCCAAAGGGCTTGACTGCATCCCTTTAAGGTGTAAAATTGGGTTTAATATTAAAGTGCTGACTCAACCCTGATATAGACTAGGCGTGTGTGTGTGTCTGTCTGTCTGTCCCAAAGTGTTTTTAAGCAATAAGGCATGACCAGGGTTAGATTAACAGTCTGTTAATCACCCCTAGGGTGTAATGTGGCACGAGGTGCAGCAGAGTGCCATATTGCCCTGGGGGTGATTAACTGAAAAGTGTTAAAAGTATTCTTTTTAATGTTTGCCTCATTTAGAGGAAGATTTCTAATAAAATAGTTCTTCCACCAATAGTTAAAGAATGCCGGTTCAAAATCAGAATGCAAATTACAGTCATTCAGCAGTGCTAGAGGACAGAATGCTGAAAGGAAGAATCCATGTGCAATGGTGATCAGGCTGTACATGATAGTATAAAATGGATCAATGTAAGGCTATTGGAATTCTAACAGCCAATCAGATAGCATCATTTCTGAGACCCTTTTTATAATTACAGCTCGGGAGAGGGAGGAGTGGAAAGTGTTGCCACACTTTAGCACACTAAGATTCAAACAGCACAGAATTAGATTACTGGGAGGTGAAGTGCTTGCTCCAGTGTCACACAGTAAGTAAGCAAGTAGAGGTTCAGAGTCGGGTCTCCAGATTCGCAGCACTGAGCTCTAATCAATATTGTGAGCGAAGGATCGTAAATAGAGGAATCTGATTGGTCGAGAGCTCTTTGAAGCCGTGATGATATCAGGCTACATCATCATGGCTTCAAAAGTTCCAGCACCACCAGCCTCCTTGCTCTCTACTGTCTGAGAACTATTTTTCAAAATGTACTCCAACACCACCCAAAACCCATTCATAAAACGTTTTAAAACCTGTTTTATTTTTTTTTTTTATTATAAAACTTCAAACTCTGTTCATAATAGCAATATGTCACTCCAGGGTGTGGTATATCATGGGATATTCGTCACTTCTCAGGTTGATTGGGCCACTCTGCCTCGCGACCTCATGCTCAACCACCCGAGGCATGATGATATCCCACATCCTGTCATGCCTTATTGCTTAATTATACCATGGACATAAAAATGAATACAAAATCCTGTGCTGTGATTGGCTGGCTGCCACCTTTCTACCATGGTAAATCCTAAGATATACCCATGACAAAGGTGCCAGTCAGCCGCATCTCGATTGCCCAGTACCTGAATAGATCTGACCCCCAAGATCAACCATACTGACTCCTGCTAAACTACGATGGCAAAGTGGGAGTTTTAGACAACTGATCGCAGTCACTGAAGTGTGCATGCCACCATGGAAAACCAAAAATCAAACTGCCTCCTAAAACAACTTGTTAAAAAAAATAAATTAATAATACTTAAAGTCATAACGGCTGCTTCTTCCCACCTCTGGCTCCTGTGACACTCGCCTCTCTCTCCAGGCTCCATAGTGGTCACTCCACACTCCAACATCCTGTAACAGTGTCCTGCCATTACTCTCCCAGATGGTCTGCAATTTTTACAATGTAATGCCTGTCACCTACAGAGTAGATTTTTCATCTTTACAGATAGATAAATGGCCCAGTACCCTGTAATTCGTTTTCCGATCTCATGACAAAAGAAAAAAATCCCCCTTCCCAGTCTAGCAAGTAACTTGCACCGGAAGCACAAGCTGGGAGATGGCAGCCCATTAGCACCATATCAGCTACTTGTAACCCGCAAGCCCACAGGCTATCTGTGTAAAAAACTGGTTCTTAAAAATAAAAACATGAAATCACAGCATGTTACTGTGTCATTTCACCCCTCTAAACTCATGTAAGCCATTCACTAATTGCATGGAGATCGCTGAAGGCCAACTGAGCTGTCCATAGCAGACTCTCTGTCCCACGGACTTTGACAGCAACAACTCTGAGCAGACTCACTCTCCCATGGTCATGCTGCTAACTGAAATAAAAATTAAAATAATAATAATAAACGCATCTCAGATTCAGTGCCTGCTGTTGTATTACAGAGTGAGAATGGGAGGACGTGCTGCTCCTGTGGATCTACTATACCTAGCAACAGGGAACTATTTTTCTGGTGCAACAATACATTTAAAAATATATATTTAAAGTGGCAAAAACTGTATTTTTATTATTTTACAAAACAATGAAGGGGACATCATATAATCACAATAAACCACTCCAGGGTGTGGGTTATGCTGGGATTTACCCACAGCTGACCTGGTTTTACCACTTGGCCTGCGGCCCCATGGCTAAACCACGCCAGCCATGGTAAATCCCAGCATAACCCACTCCCTGTCATGGTTTATTGCTAATCTGCCTACCACACTGGCCTGGGAAACAGGGGATCCCAGACTGGAATCCCAGCACAGCCACTTACTGCGTGACCTTGAGCAAGTTATTTGACCTCTCTGCATTCCAGGCCCCTCAAGCAATAAAACTAGACAGAAGCAGGACACCCACAAAAACAAGATGCTGCATCTCCTCTGGGCTATAATAGGAAATGCATTTTCACACACATCTATCAATATGTACGTGTACACTTACACACGGTTTGTGTGTGTACTCACATGCATTTGTGTGTGTACTCAAATGCATGTGTGTATGTGTATTTACAAGTGTGTGCACACTCAGCTACAACTGATCTCCTGTAAAGTCTAGGATGGCTGATGTACAAAAGGTATTGTAAAGGTGCCTACTCACATTGCTCAGCTGTCCTCGCAGGAAGGCTAGGTTGGCCATCTGAAAACATAATTTGTTCAATTCACAACTTGTTTTCTCTGTAATTACATACCAAGTAGTATACACAGTAACACAGTATTCTGGCACTGGTGATGAAAGGAGCTTAGGGTCCATCTTGCCCACCCCTCCTGCCACATGGCAGTGACTATATCGTAGCCTGAGTAATGACACAAATCCAAGTTTAACTGCCAGAAAGTTGGCAAGAGCTACTCATGCTGTGTAACCCTCAATGCTATTTGCCATCAGGAGCCTGTGTAGTTCTGCTGTTGAAAGCGAAACAGTGAAGTCATGTTTCCTAATGCCCCCCACCCCCGTCTGAATACATACCCTCTAGTTATGCTTGTACTCACCAGCCCAGATAGTTGTGTATACTCCTCCCTGTCCATACCCAGTGGCTCAGTTGGTGGCACATCCACCTCTGACCAGAAGGTTGTGGGTTCTAGTCCCACACTGGGATTGGTCTCATACCATAAACACAGGCACTCAAGTGCAGTACTAAGGGATGCTGTACTGTTGGGCTATGCTGTCCTTCAGGATGAGTTTTTTTTTTTTGTGGTTATTGCATTATAAGGCAAATACAATAACATGTAATTCCCAGACATCACATTTGATGTAAGAACCATCCAATGGGACAGAATACCAAAGTCTAGATATACAGAGTTACGGACAGGGGAAAAAGTAATACACATACTCCAACATGCATTTACAAATGGCTGCACCTTACAAGAAAATGGAGGTCAGTCCAAAACATAATAAATCTAGCATGTGTAATGTTCAGCGACCACTGCTAATATGACTCCTTTCCAAACATGTACAAAATACAAAATGCGTAGTGCCCACCAGCTACTGCCTTTGAAACAAGTAAAAAAACTGTAAAATAATATGAAAGCTGATTAAACAGCACAAATATAGACGACTGCACATGAAAGTTGAAAAAGTCCCCATCACAGACGATGTACAGAGGGCTGAACGCCTGAGCTAAACCCACAATTTCAACAGCACCTTCAGTTAAACCTACTCTACAAAGAATAAAATAAAACAAGAAGTGGGTTGCTCCCTCCATTCAGTAACAGTTCTGAATAACAGTCACCAAACAACGAACAGGAACAGCAGTCCAAAAAGAGTTCAAGTACTGTCAACTGTAACAACGCATGAGGTGAACAAACAGTTCCAATCAAGGCAGGCCCTAATACCTTAAGAGTTTAAAGTGGCCAGTTCTTCAGAGCTCTGATGATCCAAAATATTGCCCTGGGTCAGCTCGAATTTTCTGGATCTGCTCCACTCGTTTTCCGCCTTCTACAGGGTCCGTGAACTGAAAAGTGTGCCCGCCATAGTAGATCTGCAAACGGATGGCATCAACAATGCATGGACCACGCCGAGGCTCACACAGCTTGGCCCAAGCTCCATTAAATTTCTTACACCGAGACCTCATAACGTAGGAGAGCTCAGGAAACAGATGTAAGATGTTACCCTGTAGTTCAGCTGGTCAGTGTTACGGGCAGCCTGCAACAGTTGATCCCTCACAGTAGATCCATTGGTGATTAAAAGAACAGTTCAAGGGAGATCACGCCGTCTTCTGCTGCCACGGTGAAATCGGTAAACAGATTATGATGCCTATTTTGTCTCTTGAAACCGGTTGGTGCCCCAAGGTCTCGTAATTTGGGGCCCTCTCAGGCCTCCCTTCCCCTCAGATTGTACCTGATGACTTGGTTTAATTTTTCTTCACTTGTCTTGTACTTTCCTACTTCTACAGAAATAAGTCAGCTACAAGAAGTATGTGCTTAGCTTGAAGAACCAAAATGCAACAGACTCTGACAGTGCTCTGTAAAGGACATTTGTTTATCCTCTTCAGCTCTCTACTGTATATAATTATGACTGGCTATAACAACGCCTGTATTATCTCTGACTCTTGTCTGTAATTATGCCTTTGAAAACTCAATAAAAATCATAAGTACAGGCTGGCCCACCGTGCAGCAGTAGCATTACTGCCATCGTGCACGCAAACCCAAGTTCGGAAGCGGATCTGGGTCAGGAGGGCCAGCTAGTGGGAGGTAGATGAGCGCCCCAGGAGATGCTCCTCTCCTCCAGGAAGGAAGGAGGTCTGACATCCCCGCTCAGTACTGCCACCTGGGTGACCAAGGGCGGAGTGCAGCTGGGGTGTGCTGTGTGTGGGGAGGACACGGCTGAGTTCCAGAGCACCAAGACACTTGACATGCTCGCCTCCTTGGTTCTCACATGCATGCTGGCTCCTCAGGGATGGGAGCAATGTGGAAAAGCCCTGCAGCTGACCCAGTGACGGACCCCGCACCACCGCACACCAGAAACAAATGAAACCAGAGAATCCTGGCCTGACGAAGACAAATGCAGGTAGGGGAGTGGAATGGGAGCCTCTCTCCTTCCCTGCCGGGTGGGTACAGCTTGAGGCAGCATGGAGGACTCGCACCGAGAGGAGCGGGAATAGGCAGAGCCCAGTCTTGGATGCCTTAGGGATCCTGAGAGAATGGTACAGCTGGAGAGAGAAAGGGGGCAAAAGAGTAAATATATATATATATTTAAAACAAAATCTCAAGTACAAAAAAAAAAGGATCTGCATGGAAGTAGGAATTCTTTATAACAGGTCTGGTGGTCATCCACCATATTAGAGCACAATGAAGTGGGGATGGATGAGGTTCATTTGTTCCAGCTCATCCGTCAGCTGATCCCACTGTAACTGAAAAGGCCAATGCAGTATGCGACACGGATATGGGCAAAGGAAACTGTAATGATGGCTGCAGCCATCAGTCCCAGGACACTAACATTGTCCCAGCTGACACGTAATGACTTCTGTGTATCAGCTGGATCGGACAATGAGAACTTAGCCTCCCTCAAGGGAGACCTCTACCTCCCGTGAAAGCATGAGCTTTGTCTTTATGCTTGTGGTGACAGCTATACGAGGAGCATTTATCATTTCTTGTCTTTGTCCTTGGTCCTCAATGACTGCACTGGTGACAGCATTGTTGAATACCAGGGAGTATCCTTCCCAGAGGCAGTAGAGCCAGAGGGAGAAGTTGGCTTGGAGCCTGTGGCCTTGGCTTGAGTTTCCATGGCAATGAAGGTTTCCAGAGCCTTCTTCTGGCATCTCCTTGTGGCCTGGTTGAATCCCTGGCAGATCTTGCGGCCCGACATTGTGGAACAGGCCTAAATAGCAAACACAAACTGTGTGTGTGTTGTCATTGTTGATCTTGTAACTGGGAACAACTGTGACACAAGTGCAACAAATTCATGCAGGAAAATTCAGCTGCAAGACAAAAGATGCACAGAAATTTAGATGCAAGACTAAACTATGGAAAACCTTTAACGTAAGAGGCAAGCTAGCTGTTCTAGTGCAAATAATGTCTGGCTTTTTCTTCAATAAGAAATGCAAAGTGCGCCACAGGAGTGTGAGACGGTCTCCATATGGAATGGTCTATCCTTTCTGCACTAGCAAAGACCAATACTAGTTTTTCAGCTCCCGGTACTCAGCATACTGGTGTCCAGGGAGAAGGTAAATCTGGTGTTTCACTTGGCAGTGGCAGCAAAGAGTTATACCAATCCCTCCTAAACTATTTGTTTTTAAAGAAATGTTCTCTTTGTTTTACAGACTGTAAGTTATACTTGAGATCCCCATGCTTGGTTCCCCCATTCACACTTACTTACCACACCAGTTCCATTCTGTCCATCGTCACTGATCTTCCCATTTGCCCCGTGGTCTTACCCAAAATGACAGGACCTGATAACTGACCCACCAGCTGTCTACCACTGAATAGCAGACCTGGTTGGGAGGTCGAACCGGATGGCAAGCTGGTGGTGTTCGGGGCATTGAGGTGGGCAATGTTGGTCCCTTTATCCTCTTAACCTCCAGGCATTTTTTCACACATTTTCTGGCCCCTCCACCCCACAGCATATAGATAATGGGTGTCCAGAGTGCTAACCTGTAGTCACTAGCACTGCAAGGTCACCATGGCATCAACGCAGCTACAGCCTCCCACATGCAGGTGGCAAACTAAGAATGGGATGAGGTTTCCAAGCAATGCCTTCACACTGCATACCAGACCTCATCAGCCCAGAGTAGAGAGCCAGGCTTGTTTGTCAACACAGGTCTAAGATGCACTTGCTCCCTTTGCAGAATTTATGTTGTTTGATACCAAGTTAGATGAAATACAGAAGCCAAAGGACATAAAGGACAAGAAGGTTTCGTTAGCAGAAACAAAAATCAGCAACCTTCAAACAATTGCTCCATGAACAGGGTTTTGGCCAAACTGTCCTTCCATAGTCATTTTAGTTTCATTCAAGGATGCAGAAATCCACTTAACAGAGGCACCTTGACTGGCTTCAAGTCTCAATAAGGCAGAAGATCCTTCTCTCAAATGGTTTGGAGGTTGAAACCAGAGGCAATTAATCTGCATGAAGGTTTGCAAGTTCATCTTGCCCACAGCTCCTGTGGGAGGGTCATCCTGGAGATTTTACAACAAATAAGCCCAGACCCCGTAACATACCCGGTACTGGAAACCATTTTACAAGTTTATGCAATTATAGTTCTTCATGCTGCCTTCAGGGGCGTATTGTTCACTTGGGAACTTAAGCAGCAGGCTGGTAAGGACAGAGGTCTGGGGTTATATTCTGTTTTAACTGAAATATTTGAATAGTTTTGTAAGTGAAATTAGTTCTATGTGTTAAAAATTATTACCTTGAATTAGAACTGTTACTTGGGCTGTGATATTGTAACTTTGGAGGCTTGGGAGCAGTTGTTTGGCAGGGTTAATTAGAGGAAATTTAAATGTGTTGTTTGCCTGGTGTTTGGTAAGAGCCCTGCCACCCACCCTGTTTTGTAGGCTTTCTTAAATACTGAAAAGCCACTGGGGGTTGGCATTGAAGGGCTGAGTATTTCTGTTTGGGACTGAAATTCAAGCAACAGGAGCTGGTGGGCCTGTGACATCATACGGTACCTGATGTCTGCATACACACTGTTAGTGGGACCGAACACACACTGGACTGTATGTGTTTGTGAGACTTGGGAACTTTATTGGTGGGGTTGAAATTGGGTTTGTAAATAAATACAGTCAGTATAGAGAGAAACTGTATTCCAGGGAAAGGGACTGAGAAAAGGGTGTGCCATTATAAACAGAGGAGGATAAACAGGGTGGCCATATTCCACCATGGCAGGCATCTTCGAAGGGTTGTAGGCTGCACAGGCTGTGGGATGGCAATAATTCTAAATTAGGCCTGGAGAGAGGAGGCTGCCCACTCTGTAGACAGCTATCTTGTATCAGGAGGAGGTATATTGGTTAAGGAGTAAGCTGGGGAGCTATGGGGTGTCCAAGGATAAGGGGTGGATATGGGCAGCAGAAGGGTGGGGCTGAGGGGAGGCTGGGGCAACGCTTGAAATTACAGGACGTTATGTTACAGCAAGCAGGAGAGGATATTAGGGACAGAGGACCCTTAGACAGGAAGTTGATGCTAAGGGGAAAGCGTCTGAGGTGAACATTCTGAATACAAAGAGAGTGGAGGGGAAGAGACAGGAGGGCTGTTGTCTGAGGCTTAAAACAGCAGACTGTGGGAAGGGGCTCTAAGGTGAACAGAGCAAGAGGGAAGAAGAGGGGCAGTTAGAGGTGCAGTCAGGGGAAACTCAGGTTACTTGATGGAGGCTGACACAGAGTGTCACAAAAATGTGAGCTACTAAGCAACCTAGAGGGGAGGAAGGGTTGGTGGAAATGAGGAAACTTATACAGAGGTCGGGAGGGAGTCGGATACCCATAGGGCATCACAGACTGGCTATGGAAAGGATAGAAATAGTCCCAGAGGGAGAAGGAAACATATATGTTAAGCAAATGGGGAGATGCAACATATTCCAGACATGAGGGAGGACAGCATGATTGAGAGAAACTGGGAGACAAGGAGGTGGGAGAGCCCCCCTTCAGCAGGGGGTCAGTACCAAGGATGGGGTCCTAGCTAAAGGGGACCCACAGAGAGCCTCTGGAGGCAGGGGTACTATTACAAGGGGAGGATGGCGGGTGGGGAGAGGGAAACCATCAGGGCCAGGATAAATGGTTGGATAAGAGAGGTTAAAGGGACACCTATTCAGAGGGGTTTGAGTTAAGTGGGCAAAATAGCAAGGGAGGCAGAAAGGGAGGGTGACAAGGGGTCTCTAATAAGGCAGGAAGACTCCCATGGAATTGAGATTATGAATAAAGGGGGAAGGGGGCTGAGAGGGCATAGTGGAGGTAACCATAAGGATGATGGCGGTGTTAAGGTTCTGTTATTGGGAGACTCGATGATTAGGGGTATCCAGTGGGAGGGACGGGGTGGATGCCATAGCCAGGTGAAGGTAGTGAGTATCTCTGGGCTGACAGTGCACAGAGCAAAGTTCATGGTGTGTATGAAATGGTTAGGGATTGTGGAGGAAACCTCTGATTTCTGGGTGCATTTGAGGGAACTAATGATCTAGAGGGAAAATGCGTTTTGGAAATCCAAGCAAGGTTCCAAGAACTTGCCAGAGTCTGTCGGGATAATAGATGCAACATTTCCTTTTCTGAGATATTGCCAGTACCAAAGGCCTCAGTGGAGAAAAATAAGACTACAGAGGTTAATGACTGACTAGAAAGTGGGGTGAAGAGAGGGTTGGGGTGTGTAGGGAACTGGAATGGAGTTTGGGAGGATAAGGGACTATATGCAAGGACAGGCTTCATCTTGCCCCATTAGGGAAGGAAGTCCTTAAACAGGGATGGCTGACTACATTCAAGAAAGGTGGGGTTTAAACTTGTGAGGGGGAAGGGATAGGAGGGCTGACCAGAAGCCTCCTCCAGATGAGAGGGAGTAGCCTTCAAGCCCAAGGGGGAGGGGAAGCAGACTGGGGTGGAGGTTCAGGAGGAGCAGAGGAGGATGGAAGTATAAGGAATCTGGGTGGGGTCTGACAAAGAGGATCAGGATAAGGGGTGGGGTGGGGGTTGGAGTTAGTAAATGCCAGGAGCTTAGGAAACAAGTTGCCAGAGTTCCAGGCCATACTGTTCGGGGGTGGTGGATTGGCAGCGGTCACGGAGACGTGGCAACAAAAACCATGACTGGGACCTAAACGTATCGGGGTACACTATGCTTAGGAAGGATAGAAAGGAGGGCAGAGGGGTGGAGTGGCTATGTTCATTAGAGATGACATTGAAATTGCTAGGGCAGAAGAGGCAGAGGGAAACGGGAGGCCTTATGGGTCACCTTACGATCCCCAGCAGGAGATAAGGTCAAGCTGGGTGTAGTATATAGGCCCCTGGGATGAGTGATGTTCTAGAGGATGGTTTGCTGGACAACATCATTGCCCAGTGTGGACCACAAGGGGAAGGAGTGGTGTTGATGGGGACCTCATTATGCCAGGTACAAACTGGGGAACCATGTCCTCTAAGGTGGCCAAGGAGCAGAGGCTGCTGGATGGCTTCCAGGATGTGTTCTTAACACAGCATGTGATGGAGCCCACAAGGGAGGGCATGTTCTGGATGTGGTTCTGGCAGATGGGGATCTGGTAAGGGACATGGTTGTACAGGACCCCGTGACTGGGAGCGACCACAATACTGTCTGGTTTCAAATAAGCATGGGGGAGGGGGGTGAGATCCAGGACACTGGCAGTGGACTCAGGGGCAGACTTTATGGGCATGGGAAATATTCTCAAGGATCACTTGAAGGGATTACATCAATGACAAGTGTGGAAAGGAGATGGGAGGTCATAAAGGGGACTTCATGAGGCAGTCAGGATCTGCTAAGTTGAAACGTAAGGGAGCAAGGTCACATAAACCATGCTGGTGGTCCAGTGAGGTACAGGTAGCAGTCAGAGAAAAGAAGGCAGCCTACAAAAAATATAAAACGCACAAGAGGGAAAGGGATAAGGAAATGTACCAGCTTGCATCTAGAAAAGTCACCCATATGGTGAGGGGAGCAAAGTCCAGTAAAAGAGCAGCGGGTGGGCACAGGGATACATGGAGGGAAAAAAGGAGTTCTTCCGTACATTGGGGAGCCGGAGAAAAAACTAAGGGCCATCTCCAGCAGATTGGAGATCAGAAGGAGGAGGGGTGTAAGAGGCGAGGGACCAGGCAGAGGTATTTAACGAGTACTTTGCCTCTGTGTTCACTAGGGAGGGGTATGGGATATCTATAAAGCAAGGCAACGAAGGGATAGAAGCGGCAGTAAGTGGGATCAGGGGAGCAACAGAAATGGAGCAAGAGGGAGGGAGAGGCATTCCCCAGGGTGTCACATCTGGGTAAGGATAAAAAGGCCAGTAAGGTGGAGGGACGGATGATGCTATCTCCGCCAAAAGGGTGTGGTTAGCCCTCAAGGCCCTAAAGAAAGACAAATTTCCTGGGCGGATGGCATTCATCCGAGAGTACTATGGGAATTGCGGACATACTGGCTGCACTTCATGGACTCTTCAACAGGTCACTTGAGACAGGGAGGGTACCTAGGGATTGGCAGAGGCACATGTGGCCAATCCATAAAGGGGGTCGAGGAGTACCGGTAACTATAGACCCATCAGTTTGACCTCGGTGGTGGGAAAATTAATGGAGAGTATACTAAAAGAACGATTGGGGTGTACTTGGAGGAGGTGGGAGGTCTGGATAGTCGGCAACATGGGTTTGTGCTTAGGTAGATCATGTCAAACCAACCTTGTGGAGTCTCTATAATAGGTAACATCAGAACTGTACAGGGAAAGCCTGTGGATGTATTATTCTTGGACTTCAGCAAGCTTGACTCTGTCCCCACAATGGTCTGGTGGAGAAACTGATGGGGTTAGGAGTAGGCCCTTTGATGGTCAGATGGATTGAAAACTGGCTAGCTGGATGCACCCAGAGAGTAGTGGTCTGTGGGGAGCTCTAACCCTAGAGAGGTTGGTAGTGGGTACCAAGAGGGTTTCGGTCCTGGGTCCATCTTGTTTAATGCATACATATTGGACATCAGGGAGGTATAAGGTGTGAAATGAGTCTCTTCATGGATGACTCCAAGATGGGAGCAGTAGTTGAGGGAGAAGAGGGAGGTTGGCCCTGCAAGGGACCTGGACACCCTGGAAATCTGGGCTCACACTTGGAAACTAAATTTCAATATCACCAATTGCAAGGTGTTGCATCTTGGTCGGGGAAACCCTCAAACACAGGTACACCCTGGGAGGGAGGCGCTGGAGGCCTCAATAGGGGAAAAGACCTAGGGTCATGGTGGATGCATGTATGAATAACTCTGAGCAGTGCAGGAGAGCGCTAGCAAGGCAAACAGGATGTTGGGATGCATCAGAAGGGGGATCACTTAGGAGCAAGGAAGTGATTCTGCCGCTGTACAATGGACTGGTTAGACCACACCTTGAGTACTGTGTACAGTACTGGAGACCACACTTGAAGAGGGACATACAGCTCCTGGAGAGGTACAGAGGAGGGCAACAAAGATGATACGAGGGCTAGGGGATTTGACGATGAGGACAGACTTGAGGAGCTCTGCCTGTTTTCATTGGAGGAGAGGAGAGACAGGGGGACATGATTGAGGTCTTCAAGTACCTCAAGGGAATAAATAGGGTAAACATGGAGGGATCTTTAGACTAAAGCAGGAGGTATCACCAGAGGGCATGGTTTGAAGTTGGAAGGTGGAAGGGTGAGGGGAAAAGAGGAGGAGGTTTTTCACTGAGAGGGTGGTGGACCCCTGGAATGCACTGCCTGGTGAGCTGGTTCAGAGATCCACAGTGGAGGGCTTCAAGAGAGGGTGGGACAGACACAGAAAGTGGATGTATCAGATGATGGCCTGTCCCAGGGGGTGGGGATGGATGATAGGATTTCTGGAGCACAAGGGATGGGAGGGTCTGGCACCCAACTAAGGATCTAAGGTTCGAGCAGACTCGAAGAGACCGTAAGGCCTAATCTGCTGGCAAATAGTATGTTAGTATGCCTTCAAGGGTGTTTTTCCAGTCTACATTAGTAAAAGAAAACCTAACTGCCAAGCAGCAACTAGACCCTGGTACATCTGCTTAGCATAGAAGCAACAGTGCCAATACCTCCTGAAGAGAAATCCTACTCTATTTAATACAGAGTTCCCTAGAAGTCAGGAGGCTTCTACCCAATTCTAGATCTGAAGAGACTGGATACATTTGTAAAATCAGTCAGATTAAAATGGAATATCTCAGTTCATTAGTCAGAGCAGTTCAGCCAAGAGATGCCCTGGCCTCAATCGACCTATCAAAAGAGCACCTGCATATCCAGGTATGCTGCTACGCTATGCTGCTCTTCAGAGATTTATGAGGTTCATGATTCAGAACCAGCATTTCCAGTACAAGGCTCACCCTTTGGGCTGGCCTCAGCCCCAAGGTTATTTTTATGAAAGTCCTGGTGGTGATAGTGGCCCTCCTTTGTAAGGAGAGTCACCATGTATAACCATATCTGGACAATCTGATCAGAGCATTGTCAAAATTGTTTGCTCATTGATCAGACCAGAGGACACAGTACATTCTGCAGGATCACAGTTCATCAGTGAACAAAGAAAGGAGCTCTCTAAAACCCTCACAGACCCTGGAGCATTTGGGGGCATATTCACGTTCAGGTGATCCTTTTCAGCAGAGAATGGAGAATCTCATACAGAGTTTCTTTAATTCAGAACCAGGAGAATAGCATCAGCCCACAGATGCCTACATAGTATGGGCATGATGACTGCCACCACAGAGATGGTTCTCCAACTACAGATTAGACCCTTACAGTCCATCTCTCTCTCAGTGGTCCCCAATCTCAGAGCAGTACATGGTTTGAGTATGGAAAAGCTGCATAGTAGGAGAAAACACAGAACCTCTGAAGGGCTCATCTCTAGCTCCACCTTTAAAGATGATTCTGACAGCCAATGCCAGTCTGACAGAATGGAGTGCAGTACTAGATTAGATTTTGTTGCAGGAGTTATGGTGCCCGGAGGAACAAAGCCTCAGATAAATGTGCTAGAAATGAGAGCCATTTATCTAGCATTCATTCACTTACATAGAAACAGAATGCTAAAGACAGAAAAATCCCAAGGCCCACCCAGTCTGTCCTGACCCTACCTAATAATATCCAAAACACCCACTGCCTATTATGGACCTGGTTTCCTGAACCACCCAACACCCCTTTGAACCAGTCCTGCCCCACCTTGAACCCTGCCACACTGCCAGCCTTCACCACCTCATGGTGCAAGCAATTCCAGCCCTCAACTACCCTGTCTGTAAAGAAAACACCCTCCTGTCTTTTGAACTGGTCCTCATCTACTTATTGTTGTTCCCCTAGTGACTCTAGCCTTTTTCACTGTAAACAGCTCTGCTGTGTCCTCCTTGCTAACCTACCATAGACACTTGTATCTATCATGTCCCTCTCTCATGGTCTCCAGAGAATTCATAGTCAAGATTTTTAACATTGCCTCATACGCATCATCTTGAATACCACTGATCATCTTTGTCACTCTCCTCTGACTGACTCTAGAGTTCCCTGTCTTTTAAGAAGAGGGACCAGATGAGGATGCAGTACTCCAAGAGCGGTCGTTCTAGTGATCTGTAAAGAGGCAGGATTACTTACCTCCTTCAGCTAGTGATGCCTCTCCCTATTCATCCCAGCATACCACTGGCCCTCCCATATGCTTTACTGCACTGAGCGTTTATTTTAGGCTGTTACTAATAACCCCAAGTCTCTCTCTATGAGCGTGACCTTGCACCTTCTGGCATTTAACTAGAGTTAATCATTAGTGTCCAGTACACTCTCTCCACAAGCTGCTCAAAAAGCCTGCATTTTTTAAAGTTTATACTTTCTTATTCATATCTTGTCACTCCATTATTTTCAAAATGTGATTCTTAGTTTTCAGATACTTGCTGTTATTTGAAATAAGCCCATCCACTGACAGCAAGAAGAATCCCTTGAATGGGAAACTGCTCTAACATTTTAAGTATAACTCCTCATCTGAGCTGCAGTACTCACTGCTTCTTTTACCCTTGCTTACATGTAGAGTTAAGAATCAATTGCAAAGCAATCAGCTGCTTCATAACTAATCCCTAACCATGGGGGCTATGCACGACTGGGCAGAAAGATGCCAGAGGCGCTGCACTTCGCCCATGCAGCTCCACACCCACAAACAGGTGCACACAGGTTAGTATGCACCAACAGCCACCCATGTCTGAGGCTCTGCCCCTGCACAGAACTCAGCAGGGCGGCCGGGGCGGAGTTGCAGACTCCAGGCAGGCATCCAATGGGATGCCTGTCCTGGGTCCCAGAGTGGATTACATGCAGGAAGGTGCCGGTCAGACTGCATGAATAGCTTCCACAGGCACCCAGACCCACACCACCATGCCTCGATGTCCAGTGGACCTCCCTACCCAAAGACCACCCCTGTGGCAGCGCCCATCACACTGCTGACACCTCAAACAGCACCATCGCCCCATGCCCGACTGCAACCCCGCACCTCCACCCCGCTCCTCTTCAGTACAAATCAACCCCCCAACACATGTCGGCCCTGTCTCCTATGTCACATGATGTACCCTAACCCCCTGACACATGTATGGCCGTTCCCAAATGCACAGAACATACCCCCACCACCAACACATCTATGCCCGGTGCAAATTGCTCAGACCACACTCCCACCCCTGACACTTGACAGCCCCATCCCCAGTGTAGATCAAGCAATCCTCCCCACCATCTACACACACAGAGGTTCCCCGGACATTACTACCATGTCCCCCAACCCGTGTATCCGGCCCCAACACTAGTGGCCAGTGGTGGCCCTCACTGTGGCACCAACTCCCCTTCCCCATACCCATCAGTCAGTGCCACAGCTCAGGGCAGCCAATGGCACAGCCCTCCGCACACCACCTCAGCGGCTGGCTATCCAACTGAGGCTGGTTGTATGCATCTATATATGGGACGACGCCCCAGCTTCACTTGGATGTCCAGTGGCCGAGGTGGTGTGCTGGAGGGCTGTGCTGCTGGCCATCCTGAGGTGCGGCATAACTGCTCCCCAGCATTAGCCACCAATGCTGCGCAGGGGTACTGGGTTTGGGTTCGTGGTAGTGATATATGGGGACCCTGTGTGTGTGTGTGGGGGGATTGCTTGTTCTACACTGGGACGGGCTGTCAAGTGTTGGGGTTGGGGTGTGTGATCTGGAGCAATCAGCACTGGGCATACATGTGTCGGGGGCATGTTTCTGTGCATTTGGGAATGGGCATACATGTGTCGGAGGTGGGTGCTTGTACATCACGGGAATGGGAGGATGTGTGCGGGCAGGCTTTACGGGCATGGGGCAGGGTACTATTGTGTGTGGAGGGGGCTGCCATACCGCTGCCGGGTCCGGGCGGGGGTCCTGTGTGTGCACAGTTGGATGTGTACAGCGGTTATGGCAGGGGCCCCCATGGCATAACCAGCACCTCCTATGCCCCCGTGCACAGCACTACACACCTTAGTGAATGGCGCATGGTGCAGGCACATCCCCTGCCCACCCCTGGTGCACTGTTGTCTGCTGTGCTGGGAGATCCAGTGCATTACTGACTTGTGCACTGGTCATGAACGCCGTCGGGGTCCATGGGACTCCGCTGCATGGTGCATTCATGCGATCAATGCCTCTGTGCCCGGTATCCATGTAGGCATTGTGCATAGGGCCCCATGCTTGTAAACAGCTCTACTGACGCTTGGATTGATCATGGACTCGATCCAAGTGCATCAAACAAGTGCACCGATTACCAGTGCATCGTTGTGTCTTGATATGTAGAATGTAGATGGGATCGGAGCTGTAACCGATCTTACGTGCATGCTCAGTTAACATGTAACCTGTTTACATACAGAGTAAAATCACTTACACAGTAATCAGCATAAATCCATTCTCTTACATAGAAACGTAAGAAACATAGAGGCTGTCGGCAGATAAGGACCTCCTGGCCCACCTAGTCTCCTATGTTCCCTACCTATAGTGACACCACAGACCCTAGTCAGATTCCAGGCCTTCCCACACCTCCTTCCTTTAAGATACCCCCTTCTTGGTGCACTGAATGCTGCACTTCATGTAAACATGAACGGAGTAGGTGAATGATTACCAGAAACAAGGTAATCTATCACCAACTCATGTAAACCTAGTACAGTATGTGAGATTCTCTCAAGCTTCCTTCCCCATGTTCACTTCTGTAAAGAGACAGCAGATACCTTGCAGCTTATGGCTAGTGTGTGAGTTTGTTAATAGAAGGGACAAACCTCTCCCAATTAATAATCACATCAGAAACCCACCTGCTCATTCACCAGATTTAACAAGAAAAGTGATTAAATCTGGTGAATGAGCAGGGGTAGAGCTTGCTAGCTTTCTGATGTGATTTGAGTGGAGTTGTCATTTGTCCGAACAACTTTCCAGCTTCTCCACATCCCTGATCATAGCCTTGATTCCACCATACAGCAGTTTGTTGTAATATGCAAACAGACACACCTTACCGCTGACCCCTCCCTATATCTGAGATGTATACATTGAAAAGTGCAGGTCCCAAGACAGAGCTCTGGGATCCTGCTTGACTGCTAAGCATTTGCAGTTTAGGTTCACCCTCTGGGTCCTCCCTCCCTTCCAGTCAGCTCCCTAGCCACCCTGCCAGTTTTTCCCTACCATCTGCATCTACAACATTTAAACCAGCCTCCAATGTGGCACTGAGTCAAAGGCCTTACTGAAGTCCAGATAAAGGACAACCACCACCTGCCCCTTGTCCATTGCCTGTGTCACTTAAAGAAATCTATCAAATTCATTTGACATGATCATCCCCAATGAAACCATGCCGCCTTCTATCTTGCAATCCGTGCAACACTAGGAAATCCACAAACCACTCCTGATTATGGTCTCCAGCAACTTCTCCACTATGAAGACAAGACTTTCAAGACAAGATCAATCAAGGTCAGTAAAAGTTCGATCGGATATTTTGTCGATCGTCACTTACATGAACAAGCAAGGCAGCCAAACAAACCTGGAATCTCTTTCGGCAATTCATCTGAGAAGAGCTGAATTCCAAGACTGGCTCAGCTAATGGTATGTACACTTGTGGGAATGGTCACTGAATCAGCAAGTATTTCAACATCTGTGTCCCTGGTTTGGGACCCAGGACACTGCCTCTTCGCTCCAGGACTATGCTCAGGTCCCAAGGTTTTTAAACCATTACAGCTCCCCAACAGTTGAGGCACATTCTACACAGGGATAGGGATAGGGATGCAAGACCTGTGGGTTCACCCCTCTGGAGCAGACTGAGCTGACAGGCTGAAGATGGCCATCACGCTGGGCGGCCCATCGCTGTGCTCCTGTTAGAACAGCTAATTTTTACACTCTGAAACTCCATTTGACATAATTCTTAAGGAGAATCCTAAACTAGATTATAGTTCCTCCCAGACATTGTAGTCTGTTGAGCGTGGCGTTTGAAATGTTTTTGATTAGTAAGTAAGTAATTTTAGTTTTAGTTAGGGAACATGGTGTAGGCAGTTTTAAATGTTTTTGATTAGCAAGTAAGTAATTTTAGTTTTAGTTAGGGAACACAGTGTAGGCAGAGGAACACAGCAGGTCACATAAGAGCTAGCTTTTTATTTTTTAGGTTAGGAATACTGCTCTGTATTCCAGAGGCTCACTATTTTAAATTTAGTGCTGCTTGCCTCGCCAGTTGAAGGATCCGACTCATGACAAAATCTGAAGAAAAGTGCTGGTATACTCTGGCCGGAACCTGTGGTGAAGGGTCCGTTCTGAGGGAAGGAAAGTCATCTGGAAAACCATGTACAGTGTTGGAGGCGGAGATCGCGGTCGTCTGTGTGCTTGTTGTTACCAACAGGAAGGAGTGAATTACAAAGACTAGGACAGATAGCCTTGCAACATTTCAGTCGGGTGAAAGCTTCAAGATCATGCTGTCGATGGGAGTATGGAGAACGGAGGACTGAGTCCCGGGCGTTTCTATCTCCTTTATGCTCTGCTATCTGGTTTGGCTGGTGGACTGTTATGAAGGATTGGCGTGGTGGGTGAACAATTAGTGAACTGTAGTGGCAGCTTATTGGTTTCTGCTGGCTAATTCCCCCTTCTATCTTGGACTGTTTTTGTTGTGAACACCACAGATATTATTTTACTGAGTGTTGGTGAGAGTAACACTCATTTAATGCCATAGACCTGACTGTTTCAACTAAAGTCACGGTGAGAGCACTGTTCATTTCTGAGTCAGTCCATTTCAAGAGGATAGGTGCTGGTGAGAGGAACATCCATTTAATGCCATAGACTCCACTGATGTTCATTTAAAGTCAGTGGTGAGTGCACTGTCTCATTCCTGGTTTGCATTGCCCTTTAGCAGTAGTGAGAGGACTACTGGACTTGAGCCCTGTGTCTTTTCTGGCTCTGGACTAAGGTATTATTTACTGTTTCCAATAGACTATCTGGAAGCCTCCAGATTCAGAGTAATAAGTTCTACATAGCGTAAAACTGATTTTGCTTTTGTGGGTGGTGTATGGGTTTAGGTAGTGTATGAGTGTGGTATGTTTGTGATTAGGCAAATTGTTCTGTATTTATTGTGTTGCTGTTGAATGTATGCTTAGGTTAGGTTTTTCTAATATTAAGTTTTTTTTTTTTGCTTATATTTTTATCTCCTCCATGACCAACCCCATCCACCAGCCTCATCACCTCAGCATCCACTGGAACTCACATTGTGGCTTTGAGGTGTCATCTGGCCAGGTCGCGGAGCCTGCAGAGGTCTGCTTCATCTCACTGGTCGCGTGATTTTTTGCTTACATTTTCTCCTGCTCCCCAAGTGCAGCCACGACAGCATGCACAACGCCAATGGCCGAGCTGACTTGCTACTGCACGCACATGTCAGCGCCTGCTCCGCCTCCACCCCCTGCATCCATGGAACGGAGTGCCAGCCCCAGCTGCTACTAGGGGCCAGGCATGCACCAATCTCAGGCCCACCCCTTCCCAGGAGAGTAGAGCCATCCTCTGGACACTCAATCCTTTCCCTCCCAGCTGACCCGCTCGCACCACACTAACATGGGTGCCGACGTGGCAGGAGGTAAGGCAGTGATGCCTTAGCCCTCCAAGCCACTGGGCCAGCTATATTAAGCTGTTTTAGTAATAGTTTTAAAACTATATTTTGTTTTTGATCAGGATTAGCAAAATGTGTTTGAGTTCCAGGCCCTTTGTACCATCTACATACCAGCCCTGCTGCGTGACCTCCGTCTCCTTTGTGGATTTCCCCTCCCAGGTGCAGCAGTGAGGACGTTGTTGGGAGGTAGGCATTAGTTGGGGCGGAGAGCTTGTGGCGGAGTGCTGCGTGTATAGCACAGGTGAACAGTATTATGGTGGTTAGGAGCAGGAGGCGCCCTGGGGTTAAATGGAGCCACCAGAAAGGCCCCAGGTGGTTTGTTCCTGTCCCCAGGGCTCCCACCGGACCATGTGGGCAGGTAGCTAAAGGACCGGCAGTCTCCACTAGTCCCCTTTGGCTGTGCTGTGCAATGCCAAGACCACAATTATGCAGACTTGGTTTCCTCAGTCAACCTGGCGCATCACGGAGACCTGGTTAGGGCTGGCTGGCAGGTCCAATTTTGGAGGTGTTGGACCCTGCCGGGCAGGATGTGGCAATCTCTTTTTAGATCCAGCTTGAACTTCTCCGTACCCAGGTGGATTCTACCTCATTGTCTGAATGTCTGGCAATCGTGGGGGTCCAGGTGTGGTCTGCAGGATTCTCCTCATTTATCGTCCTCCAAAACAGGGGAGAATTCCTGCAGGAGGTAGCAGACTTTGTCACCGACAGGGTGTTGGAGTAGCCCAGATGGTTGATTCTGCGGACTTCAATGCCCAGATCGACGACGAATCCTTGCATTTTGGATAGGTCCTCCTCAGGTGACATCTCTGGGCCTGGAACAGTGCAGTTGCCTCTGGACCCATCACCATGGCCACACCTTTTATTCATTTTATTTTATTAAAAGTTTTACCAGAAAGGTACATTGAGCAGAGTACTGCTCGATTCCAGGTCTGCGTCCTGGGGAGGGAGCAGTGGAGAAAACACAGATTGAGATATATATATATATATATATATATATAGAAAAGAGAAGATATATATATATATATATGTATATATATACATATACACACACACAATATATATACACACACACAAATACATACATATATATATATATATATATATATATATATATATATATATTAAGTAGAACCGTCCTGGTGGATGTCAAGATGAACAACTCTGAGACTTGTAGGAGGCAGCAGCCAAGGCCAACAGGATGCTGGGATACATCGCTAGAGTATCACCTCAGAAGGAGGAAGTGATACTCCCTCTGTATACTACTTGGTGAGGCCCACACTCAGTACTGCGTGACAGTTTTGGAGGCCACACTAAAGAGGGACATCAAACTCCTGGAGAGGGTCCAGAGGAGGGCAACCAAAATGATCTGAGGGCTTGGGGACAGGACCTATGGGGAGAGGCTCGAAGAACTAAATATGTACATATTGGAAGAGAGAAGGGACCAGGGGACATGATAGAAGTTCCTCAAGTACATGAAGGGGTAAATAGAGGAGGAGGAGACGTTAGGAGCTCCAAAGGAAGGAGGGGGCAACCAGAGGGCATGGGTGGAAGCTAGAGGGGGAGATTCAGGAGAAAGGGAGGAGGTGCTACTTCACTGAGAGAGTGGTGGAGCCATGGAATGAGCTGCCCAGGGGCTGGTGGAGGCAGAGATGGTGGAGGGGTTCAAGAGGGTGGGACAGGTACAGGGAAGGATTCTGGGCAAGTCCTGGGCAGCGAGAATATCCGGGACTGAGAAGGAGAAACCAGAGAGGCGAGGGGGCAACAAGGTCAGCTCTCCCAGGGTGGGGGCGGACCAAACGAGCAGACACGAAAGACTGTTAGACCTATTCTGCTGGCATTTTAATATATTGCGTATACACACACACACACACACATATATACACAGACAGAGCAAGTATAATATGAACATTCCATGATGTAACTGAGATAGTAGTAATACAAAGAACCAACAGCTAATTCATTACAACACTGTGGTACAGTAGCATAGTAGGACCAAAGTCACAAAAACAACATCAGCTACGTCAGAGAGAAGTGGACTAGGCCCACTAGCATAGGCAGAACCTGAGATACTCGTGATCAGAAACTTGGCATAAGTTTAGACTTGGCCGCAGTCACAGGTGGAGGAGAAATGCGCTTCGATGCGGGAGTTGAGGAGCTGAGTTGAGGTCGCGCTGTGCAGATGTCCACGGGAGGGAGTTCCACAGCTTAGGCATGAGGGTCTGAAAGTTACCTGGCCAACAGAGGAGGTCATTCATGGCACAGCCAGGAGCCAGGTGTCGAAGTTCCTGAGGAGTGCGAGGAGGTGTATGGGCTGTGATGACAGAGGTGAGGTATCGGCGACCAGAACTTGGCCGTGAGTTTCGTGCAGTGGGACTGTCTATGATCCTGGACCGAGGGGAGGTCGAGGAGTTCAGTGAGAGAGCGAGGATGTGTGGAGGCAGGCAATCGAGAGCAAAACGGCAGAAGGAGGGAGAGGGGTCCAGTCTGGCCAGGGTGGACTTCAGGGTGGTGCTGTGAGACAAAAACAGGGAGAATCATTTTCTGCACAAGTGCACGATGGGCTGGCAGCAGGATGCAACCACTACTGCGATATAGAGCACCCAACCTGGGGTGGAGCTTTCTGTGGATGGCATCAACATGCGCAAAAAGTCGAGGGTGCTGGGTCAAGCCAGACCCCGAGGTATCTAAATGAGGTGCAAGCTTCCAGAGTAGCACTGTCCAGGGTGTTGAAGGAGGGTGGAGGGAAGCCGATAATCTCTGCCTCACACCAAAGGTCATTGAGACCATTTTCTTGGCATTAAGAAAAAGCTGATTTGCAAGAAACCAGAGCTGGACATTGCTGAAATCCAGCTGCAGCGGTTGCCACCTCAGTGGTCAAAGGGCCTGATGTATAAGCACCATATCATCCGCATACGTGTGCTGGATGTGTGTGGGCAGGCAGTGGGCAGGCTGTTGAGGAAGATGGAAAATAGGAGTGGTCAGAGGACCGAGCCTTGGGGACTCCAGTAGTGACTGGAAGGGAGGTAGAGGTGAAGCTACCAATTCTAACATATTGGGACCTACCTACCAGGTAGGAGTGCAACCAGCTGGAGGCCATGGTAGAGAGCCCTGCAAGAGTGAGCTTGTCCAGGAGGAGAGTATGGGAGATGGTGTCGAATGCCTTAGCCAGGTCGACAAAAATAGCTGAGGTGATGTGGCCTTTATCCATATCAGCCAGACAGAATGCAATCTGTAAACAAGAAGGGAAGTAGCGATGGAGTGGGACCTCCTGAAACCAGACTGGTAGGGTGAGAAGGAGGAGGAGTTGAGAAATGAAGGAAGCTGAGAGAGGACAAAGGGCTCCTGGAGTTTTGCCAGTATGGGGAGGAGGGAAATGGGCGGTGAGTTGCCGGGGCAAGGTGTTGCCGCCCTTCAGAAGCAGGATAACTTTTGCATGCTTCCATTCTGATGGGGAGAGACGCTAGGGAAAAAGAGAGGTGTGTGAGCTTGGACAGGGGGATAGTGAGCAGTTAGTGAGCAGACGGTAGGAGCATTTTGGAGTCTATGCCGGAGGGGCATTGCCCTTGGATGGATTTAGCCATCAAGGCATTGAAAACTTCCGACTGGGTGACCTGATGGAAGGAGGAGGAGGATTGAGGCTGGGGCCTGAGAAGGTCGGTGAGGGTTTTGCTGGTAAGGAGGAGTGCAGACAAAAGTGAAAAGGTATAATTTGTGAAAAAGCAGTTAAATTTGGAGGCCACTGCAAAAGGATCTGTGAAGGTGCACTAAGTTTAAAACAAGGGTAGGAGGCTGGAGCGGGGGAGAAGAGGATATGCATTCAGAATTTAGCCGAGTGGTTTAAGATTTGAATGGAAGGTAGCTTTGAAGTAGTTTTTACTTTTAGCCTGGTGCAGGCGTTGCGTAGGGAGCTGATATTGGACGTGCTCTGAGGGAGCTGGAGGCTTTGGTGACTTCCATGCCTGGTCTCTGGCTCTGACGTGTGCCAAAATGTCGGCTGTGATCCAAGGCAGGTGGGTGCCCCTCACAAGACTGCTGTAGTGGTGCATAGCGGTCCCAGACTGCAGGAACTTAAGACTTGAAAATACTCCAGTGCAGCGTCAATAGAGGTAGCCAGGGGATAAAAGACTAGTCTGTGCCAGAAAGGTCCCTTAGGAGTCATCGTCATCAGTGACATTGCGAGGACCTAGGAAGGCAGAATTTCACTGTTCGCTGATGACACAAAGTTCTGTAACAGAGTAGACACACCAGAGGGTGTAGACAGAATGAGAAGGGACCTGCAGAAACTTGAAGAATGGTCAGGGGTTTGGCAGTTGAAATTCATTGCAAGGAAGTGCAAGATAATGCATATAGGGCACAAAAACCCTGGCACAATATATCAGTTGGGGGGTGAGGATATAGCATGCACACCAAGCAGAAAGGGATCTTGGGGTTATCATCTCCTGATGACCTCAAGGAGAAACAGTGCGGTGACAAGGCAGCAGGTAAAAGCAAATAGGATGCTTGGGATGTATAGGCAGGGGGCATCACCAGCAGGAAAAGGGAGGTCATAATTCCGCTATACAAGACACTAGTGAGGCCCCACCTGGAGTACAGTGTACAGTTCTGGAGACCATACCTATGTAAGGACATAGATAGGGTGAGAAGGTTCAGAGGAGGGCAACAAAGATGGTGCATGGATTGCATCACAAGTCCTATGAAGACAGGTTGAAGGAACTAAACATGTACTCCCTGGAGAGAGGAGGGAGAGGGATATGATAGAGACATACAAGTATCTTACAGGGAGGAACAGGGTGCAGGAATACACTATTTTTAAGCGAAAAGATGTTCCAGGACTAGAGGGCATGGGATGAAGTTGGAGGAGGACGATTCAGAGGAAACATGAGAAAGAATTTCTTCACAGAACGGGTGGTGGACAAGTGGAACACCCTGCCAGAGAGGAAGTGGTGGGGCTGAAACAATCCGAGGATTTAAGAATGCATGGGATAGACATAATTCTGGAGGTCAGGGGGTAAGGGGCAACAGACTTCTAGGAAAACATAAACTGAACTTACGAGCTCAAATGGGCAGACTGGATGGGCCATAGGCTAACTGCCGACTTACTGTCTATGTATCTATGTATCTATGTAGCTATGTAATATGTATCAAAGAATTATCACGACCTGGTAAGAAATTGTTCTGGGAGGTGGAGCCTTGGACCTGAAAATTTTGGGTCAGGTTAAACAGCAGCAACCTGGTTGGAACTTGGAGGTAGCAGGAAGCCAATTTAAACTGAAGTCTACATGGACATGTACCTCACTCCTTGAGGCACTAGATTTCAAAGTGCCCAGATGGTCAAGGATAGAGGAAGCAGAAGCAGGGGCAGTAGAATGAACCAGCAATGAAAATGGGGATAGAGTGGGGAGGAAGAGCTTGATCAGCAGTCGTCAATGGACTGAGTGGGCAATGGTAGAGTGACAGGGGTAAACTGGAGGTCGAATGAGATATACCTTGCTATGCCACCACCTCTTTTGCTGCCTTGTGATCGTAGCAGATGACTGTGTAACCTGGGATAGCAATTCTGGCATCCTTGATTTGTGCTTTAGCCATGTTTTGAAATAATCAAGATGTCAGGCCTTAGTGATAAGACAGTTGGCTACAGCACATAGCTAGTTAAGGCAGTAGGCTGCAGATACTGAGGGTGTATTAGTTTTAGAGCCCCATGGTGGTGTGTGTGTGTGTGGGGGTGGTTTGGTCCGGGGTTGGAGCATTGGCGTCCATGAGAGGAGTAATAAGCGTTACAAGAGCTTGAGTGCGACGTGGCCACTTAAAGTTGTGGGTAGGGGAAGGTGGCTGAAAAGCCCTCAGTAGGGGGGCTAGAACGGTGGTATTTAGGGCCAGTAGTCCAGCACGAGCTAGGGTGGGGCGGACTGGATGGGCCAGCCTCTACCGCTGAGCAGTTGAGGCAGGGGCAGCCCAATGGAGGAGGAGGGCAATGATAATGGTAGGGCTGACATGGTGCTAAGCAAAGTACATACAGGCTCTTCAGATGCACGTGAAGGGAGGAGTGGCACAGTGGGAGTGAGGAGGGAAGCAGTTAGAGCCAGGCAGAGTGGCAGCATGGGCGGACTGGGTGGGTAATGCGTTGGTGCAGGATTAACTAAATAGCGGCCACTGGTGGGAGATAATATATAAGTTGCAGAGGGAAATCCGGCTGATAGGTTTAAACTGCACATGACCCACACTATAAAGTGAGTGGATCACCAAGGGTGGTGGTGTGGGCGGTGGGTCAATCCTCAGCGCGAAAAAACCTGCGGCTCAGAAGAACCAGCAGCCTGCTTGTGCCTAGGGGTCTCGGGGATTCAGGGAGGGCAGCTCAGAAGCCCTCATGACCTCCAGGGGCTGTGGAGAGAAGAGCAGTAGGTGAGTAGAAGGAGCAGCTTAAAGCAGCAGGTAAAGGGCTGGTCTAACAGGGAGGAACCTTGGACTTGGTATTCTCACTGAGAGCTTGGGGATGTGACCTCAGGACTGATCGAGTCGCTTGGTCCGATCACTGCACAGTGGAGTTCTTGTTCAGGCCCCCATAGTCCCCCTCCCCACTGAGATGGTCAGCTACCACCTTTGAGGACTGTCCTTGAACAGACTGTTGGCATTAGTAGACTTTTCTGGCGTGAGTGCTGCATGTGCAATTGGCACCGGGCAAGGCAGTGGTGGTCTTTAATGGGGCCATTTCCAAGGCACTCTATGGTCCGTATATGATCAGGTCTTCTTGCTTGAGACAGCCATGGTTTGACAGGGCTCTCAAGAGGCGAAGACCAAAGGTGGGATGTTGGAGCATTTTTGGCGGAGGACCCGATCCATGGAGGACAGACTGGCCTTGAGAAATCATTATAATGATTACCAAGGGCAATCAAACCATAAGAAGGCATAGTTCATGTTCAGGGAGAATGCTGCAGGGAGGAACAGACCCGCTCAGCTTTTTCAGACTGTGGACAGACTATTCCATCCAGTCTTACACCGAAAAGGGCATTTTCAATCGCACTGTGTAATGAATTTGCTCTGTTCTTCTCAGACAGGGTGTCCTCTATTCAGGTTGGAATCACCCTAATATGGGCAAGTCTAGTCCTACAGTGGATGGCCTGACTGGAGCAGGGGCACTCTACTGCCTGGGGGGGTTCAGCTGGTAGAGGTGGCTGAGGTCATTGAGGTGATTTGAGCAGCGGCTACACCTTATGAGAACTGGACATGGCCCCAACTCATCTCCTAGTGGGATGTGCTGAGTCATTGGTCCAGTGTTCCCAGGATTGTCCGGTGCACACTCTCAGAGGGCTCTTCCAACGCCTTGAAGGAGGCATTGGTGAGACCTCTTCTGAAGAAAACCGGGAGTGGGTCCCAGGGTGGCAGCCTGGGTAACAAACTGGCTGAACAACAGGACGCACAGGGTAATAGTAAATGGTACATTCTGAAGAAAGGGTGGTTACTAGTGGGGTACTGCAGGGTTCGGTACTGGGACCGGTATTCTTTAATGTCATTATAGGAGACACTCTTGGAGGGGGCTGGAAGGAAAAGTATGCCTCTTTGCAGACGACAAAAGATCTGCAACAGGGTTGATACACAAGGGGTGCAAAGGATGAGAAGGGACTTGAGAAGGTTGGAGGAATGGTCAAAAGTATAGCAGCTTAGATTCAATGCAAAGAGTGCAAGTTAATGCACCTGGGAAACAAAACCAGGAGAAAGAGTAAACAATGGGGGTACTAATAACAACAAAAATGGAAAGGGACCTGGGGTAGTCAAATCAGACAACGTGGTAGGCAAGCAATGTGAGAAGGCAGTAAGGAGGGCAGGGGGATACTGGGATGCATAGGGAGAGCATCACCAGTAGAAAACAGGAACTTGTTACCCCTCTGTACAGACAGTTGGAGAGACCCCATCTGAGTGACTGCATAGCGGTTCCGCAAGAACGTAGACAGGATGGAGACAGTCCAGAGGAGGGCAACTAAAATGGTGCAGGGTCTGCAACAGAAGCCATCTAAGAGAGACTAAAAGAGCTTAATATGTATACCCTTGGGGGGCATGACAAACTTCAAATACCTCAAGAGAATCAACAAAGTCCAAGAGGGGAGCATCTTTCAGAAAAGAGATGTGCAAGAACAAGGGGCACAATTTGAAGATAGAGAGGACAGCTCAGAGGCAATGTGAGAAAGTATTTTT
The DNA here is from genome assembly GCA_016271365.2 of Neoceratodus forsteri. Lineage (NCBI taxonomy): Eukaryota > Metazoa > Chordata > Ceratodontiformes > Ceratodontidae > Neoceratodus > Neoceratodus forsteri. The sequence goes on from CM057457.1 coordinate 242,389,316, forward strand.
CATGGAGAGGGTGGTGAGCATGTGGAACCGCCTTCTAGGGAGATCATGAGGTCCAAAAACAGTGGGGAAATTCAAGAATGCATGGGACAGACATAAGGCAATTATAGTGTGGGGGAGAGTAGGCTGTTGGTTAACAGAATCTGCAGCTTATCCAGTAGGTAGAATAATGGGCAGAAAAGGTGGGCCAAGCGGGTCCTTATCTGCCCGTCAAAGTCTGTGTTCTATATAAACCATCACTTGACCCGGACGTCCTGGTGAATTCTGAGATCTATCTCCAACCTCCATTGTTAGGAAAGTTGTTGAGAAAGTGGTGGCTCAGCAGCTCGGAGGCACACCTCGTGACCTTTGACATCAATGAGTCATTCCAGTCAGATTTGGGCTAGGCATAGCATGGAGACAGCGCTAGTTTGGTTGCAAAATGATCTCTCGGGCGGGGATGAGAGAATGGTCAAAATCAATCTGGGGAGCACAGAGCCAAAAAACTGGAGCAACTGGCGTTCACTTTAGCAACTGTATCATCTCCAGGAGCTGGGCTTCACCAACTGGACTATAAAAAATCAAACTTGGTCAAGATTTAAAACATTTATTAAAATAATAAAATAACAGCAGACATCATCCTATCAGCCTCACCAACATCTCTGCAGTATGTGCTTTTCAAATTGATAATTGCTAAATTGCCAATTTTGGAAAAACGCGATACATGTGAAACATTGGTGAGGGCTGACAGGATGATGACTGCTATTTATTACTTTAATAAATGTTTTAAACCTTTATCCAAGTTTGGATTATTTATTTATTTATTTATTTTATTTAAACAGCAGTTTGAAAACCTTTGAGCCATAGGCTCATTTACAAAAGTACCTTGTCACAGTAAGAAACAAAATACACGATATAACAGTACAACACATAAGTATAACAGTAACTTAAGACATAGATACAAACAAGCTGGTACAGGTAGGATTGATGCAAACAATACAGAGTTATTTTGTCCTTAGCAGCTTAGTAATAAGCTTTGTCATAAGTATTGAGTACGGCTTTGCTAGTGGCAATTACAGCATCGGTGTTAATAAGGTGGTTACGTAATGAGTTTTGAAGCACGATATGGTTGGAGCTTGGGAGATGGAGGGGGCAGTGTGTTGAACCAGGAGGGCCCTAAAGCTGAAGGCTCTTTGGCCGTGAGAGGTCCTAGCTCTAGGGATAACAAGAGAGGTTTTCCCAAGGTCCAGTATGAACTAGTGGGACAGAGCGGTATGGTGGTGGTCAATCCTGGTGGGGATAGCCCAAGGAGGGTCTTTTTGTAAGGGTACAGGTCAGATATTTGAAGCCGTCAAGATCAAGTACCGGGCGCTTTAGCGTGCAGTGAGACAGGTGTGTGTCAGCCTAGGTGCTCAGTAAATAACCTGCAGGCCTTATTTAGAGTAGTGCGAATTTTATGGGTGCGGTCTGATCAGCAGCACCATACACGACAGTCCATAGTCCACTAGGGACAGGATAGAGGAGGTGACTGAGTCCGAAGAGCCTCCTGGGAGGCAGTGTTTATACCGTGTAAGATGCCCAATCAGATATTAGTGGCAGTGGCTAGGCAGCGATGTGTCCATGGAAGGAGAGGGAGGGTCAAAATGGATCCCTAGGTATTTATAAGAGTAAACTTGTTCGAGTGGGAAAGAGGACCCAGAGTGAATGAGGAGTTTGAAGTTGCAGGACTTGTTTTGGGGATGAGTGAAGAACATGGTTTTTGTTTTTAAGATTTATCACCAATCTATGTTCCTTGAACCAGCCCTCGGCTTCAGTGAAGGACTTCTGCAGGAGTCCTGGAGGGCAATAGGGTTACGACTTGAGGGCAAAGATGACTGCATCATCAGCGTACAATAGAATGTCCAGTCTGTGAAGTCCGGCTCCTTAGATGATACAATAGGAGAACAGTCAATTCTCATCCTCCTCGATCTCTCATCAGTGTTTGACACCATGAACCACATCATGCTTTTGGATGCCTACAGTCCACCACTCTTTCAGTGAAGAAGTACCTCTTCACATCCCTCCTAAATTTCTCCTTCCAGCTTCACTGCATGCCCCTTTTACTTGTGCACCTTTTTTTCTGAAAATGCTCCCCACCTGTATTGTATTCACCCTGTGAGTTATTTATAGGTCTCTAACATGTTCCTCGCTTCCCGCCTCTCTTCCAAGGTATACATATTGAGATCCTTCAGTCTCTCTTCATAGGGCTTATGATACAGCATGCACTATTTTACTTGCCCTCCTCTGGACAGTCTCAACTCCTTGTATGTCCTTCCTGAGATGTGGTCTCCAGAACTGGACACAGTAATCCAGGTGGGGTCTCACCAACAATCGATACAGTGGTAACTCCACCCTCTTTCCTTCTATGCATCCTGCTGGCCAGCCTACCACACTGCTGCACTGCCTCGCCACCTTGAGGTCAGCAGAAATGATTACCCCAAAGTCCCTAGTCAACTTGGCAATTCTGGATCAGGGAACCAATTCGACTCACTTACACATAGAACTACATAGATACATAGACAGTGTCGGCAGATAAGGCCTATGGCCCATCCAGTCTGCCCATTTGAGCCTGTAAGTTCAGTTTGTTTTCCTGGAAGTCTGTTGCCCTTACCCTGACCTCTAGAATTCCTTTATGTCTATCCATGCATTCTTAAATCCGTGATTGTTTCAGCCCCCACCACTTCCTCTGGCAGGGTGTTCCACTTGTCCACCACCCGTTCTGTGAAGAAATTCTTTCTCATGTTTCCTCTGAATCGTCCTCCCTCCAACTTCATCCCATGCCCTCTAGTCCTGGAACATCTTTTCGCTTAAAATAGTGTTTTCCTGCACCCTGTTCCTCCCTGTAAGATACTTGTATGTCTCTATCATATCCCTCTCTCCCTCCTCTCCTCCAGGAGTACATGTTCAGTTCCTTCAACCTGTCTTCATAGGACTTGTGATGCAATCCATGCACCATCTTTGTTGCCCTCCTCTGAACCTTCTCTACCCTGTCTATGTCCTTACGTGAATCACGGTCTCCAGAACTGTACACTGTACCCAGGTGGGCCTCACTAGTCTTGTATAGCTGGAATTATGACCTCCTTTCCTGCTGGTGATGCCCCTGCCTATACATCCCAGCATCCTATTTGCTTTACCTGCTGCTTTGTCACACTGTTTCCCTACCTTGAGGTCATCAGAGATGACAACCCAAGATCCTTTTGAATTATCTCCCAAAAAATAGCTGCAGAACCTGTGTGCACTGGACTGACCTAGGAGACCACTGGAAATGTAGAAACTCTGACAACTAAAGCACGACTCTGACACAGTTTCAAAGTGAAAATGAAGGTAAATTTACTAAACTGCTCTGCAACGTACAGAGTTTGTTTTTATGAAAACATTAGCATTCAACACTAAGGAAAAAATTATTTACCACAGTAATCTTGTTTCTTCCAGGGGCTACTCCAATATTCATAACTCTTATGCGGTGTGCCTTTAAGCCAGATCTGCTCAGAGATGGAGCGTTATGCTAATGATGGAATCATTGGCTTGTGCCACTGTTTCAAATGCTGCCACCTATCAACTGCCTACATTCTAACCCTCAGATTTCGTGGATGCCTGATAAGACAGGGCCGAGCAGTTTAACAATTAACTATAATAATAATAATAAACACCCAGAAGAACCTCCAACTGGAGAGAAAAACATTAACAAAACATCCCCTAATGCTAAAATCACTTTAAGAGGAAACACCCTTGAACACAGTTCCAAATATAAAAGCCAGGTGTGGCACACATACCTCTGGTATTACAGCATAGAGTGCAGAGGCCACTGGTTCTAGCAGGAGGCAGGGTGGGAGAGTTGTGAATACTGGGTATCCCTGGAAGAAACAAGATTACTGTGGTATTTTTTCTTATCACCCCAGGAATACTCCAATATTCCTAACTCTTATGCAGATTAAGAAGCAGTACCTTTGGAGGTGGGCACAGAACCTATCCTGAAACAGGCTCTGCAGGACAGCTATGCCAAACCTGGCATCACCCCTATCCTGTGTATCAGGCTATGATGCTTTGTAAAGGTGTGCACTGTTCTCCAGGTAGCTGCTTTACAGATGTCACAAAGGAACATCCTGGCAGCTGCTATAGTAGCAGCTGTACCCTTCATGGAATGACTCTCAGTCCTGCTGGGGCCTCCTTCCCAGCTTTCGAATAGCAAAACTGGATACACTGGACTATCCAGTGAGAAATGGACCTCTTAGATGCTGTATTTACTTTTCCACATCCCCATAGGTCAGGATAGTGGCTCCTATCCTGTCTATGGGCCTTTGTGGCTGTCATGGTAGCTAAGAGCTCTTCAACATCAAGACTGTGCAGTCTGCGCCACCACAGCATGAATGCTCCGTAAAGAAAACAGGTAAGGTGATGAACTGGTTCAAATGAAAGTCTGAGACCACCTTTGGAAGAAATGTTCTGTTGGTTACAGGACCACTTTGTCCCTATGGAAGGAAATGTAGTCCTGTTCAATACAAAGAGCCTGAGTTCACCGATCCTTCTGGCAGAAGTGACTGCCACTAGGAAAACTGTTTTCATGTGACATATTTCAAAGGAGCTGAAGACATGGGCTCAAAAGGGGACCCATGAGTTTGGCAATACAGATATTTAGATCCCAGGCTAGCATTGGTTCCCTGGTGGGGGAGGTGCAGGTGGGCCATACCTTTAAAGAACCTTTTAAAGATATAATTTGATGCCTTAGAGCATTCTTTCCAGCTGAAGTGTAAGCAGACACTGAAGCTAAGTGAACTTTCAAAGTAGTGAGTCGCATGAGCCCAATGAATGCAGATGAGAGGGTAAAAGTTGAATCAACATAATATTCTGTAGTGATCGCATAAACAGCCCATGGTGCTTTACATTATGGGGGTATGTGTGATTTTATATTTCTGAGTAAGGTAGTCCAGCACAGCTGGAATTCCTGCTTGAGTTGGTACTATATTCTTGGTGGAGCACCAGATAGAAAACCTTTTCCATTTAGAGGTGTAGGTTTTCTTGATGGAAGGTTTCCTTTACCCTCTTAAAATATCCAGGACACCTTCAGAGAGATGCAGATTTGCATATTCTAGGTTCTCAAGAGCCATGCTTTGAGTCTGCGTGACTTGAGGTTCGAGTACAGGAGTCTCCCTGAGTGGAGGTTAGCAGGTTGTGCTTCCAGGAAAGTGTATTGGTTCGACCACAGACATGGAGGCAGCAGAAAGTACCATGGCTGTCTGGCCCAGTCTGGGGCCATCAGGATCATTGTAGCTGACTGGGCCCTGAGCTTGAGTAGCACCCTGTACACCAGAGGAATGGGGGAACACATACAGGTACTTCCTGACCAGTCCAGAATCAAGAGCATCCAGGTGTACTGTTCCCATACCTGGGGTCTGCAACAATACTGTGGCAGGTGGTGACTTTCGTGGGATGCAAAGAGATCTATCTCTGGGGTGCCCACCTTCTGAAAATTACTTCCACCAGCCGACTGTTTACGGCCCATTCATGATAGGCCTGGTTGATTCGACTCAGGGCATCTGCTGAAGGTGTTGTCTTTGCCTGGCAGATGAATGACCTGGAAGAGACTCCTAGGAGTAGGCCACAGTCCAAATTGCATGGCATCTGTGCAGAGAGGATTCAACCTTGTTTCTCCTGCTTGCTTATGTAATACATAATGGTGGTATTGTCTGTTCTAACCTGTACCACCTTTCCCTGGACTAGTGGTGTGAAGGCTGCAGTGCCAGGAACACCACCTGAAGCTCAACAGGTTTATGTGCTGGGCGACTCTGCATTGACCAAGTGCCATGAGTAGTGTGATCCCTAGGTGGGCACCCCACACTAGTAGCTATGCATCTGTTGTGAGAATCACTGATGGAGGCTCCTTTTGAAGGAACCCCTTCTCTGAGGTTGGCTTCCTCTTTCCACCACTGAAGGGCCAGGAGAAATGTCTTTGTTACTGGGACCAGCTTTCCAGAGTGTCCCTTTTTGACACCAATGAGCTCTTAGGTAGAACTAGATGTCACTCGACTGAAACCTGGAACCAAGAACTGTGCCAGTGGATGCTGCCATGTTGCCCAGTAAGTGTAGAAACTGTCTTGCAGTTTTTGGTTTGTTCAGGCAGAAAGAGCCTGCCATCTGTAGAATGCTGTTTACCCTGTCCAGAGGCAGGTAAGCCTGCCTTCCTGGGTAGTTAACTCTGCTCCTATGAACTGCAGCACTTGTGCAAGGAGAAGGACTGACTTTTTGAGATTTACTAGGAAACCCAGGGACTGCAAGTAGTCCCTGAGTGAGCTGCAGATGTTCCTCTACCTGTTGTGGTGATTTTCCCACCACCAACCAGTCGTTCAGATAGGGAATGGTAACACCTTGTTTTGCAGGTGTGCCACAAACACTGCCAGGCACTTTGTGAACACTCTTGGAGCTGAAGTGAGACTGAATGGCAGGGATAAAGCAGTTAATGACCTGAAGGAGTCTGAACCTGAGGTACTTTCTGTGAGACTCCCTTATAGGGATGTGGAAATCTAGATTTAGTATGGGGATGTGGAAATAACCATCTTTTAGGTCCAGGGATGCCAGCCAATCTCCTCTTTGGAAGCTGGCAGAATCAGTGACAAAGTTACCATTTTGAACCTGGCTTTGTTAAGTGTCTGTTTAGCACCCTTAGGTCTAGAATAGTCCGCCACCCGCATTTTTCTTTGTTGTGAGGAAGTATCTTGAATAAAATCCCTTTCCTTTTGCTGGGAGAGGCACGGGTTCCACACTGCTTTTGAGAACAACAGGCTTTGAACCTCCTTTTCAGCAGCTTTCTTTCCACATTGGAAGCTGGTTTGAACACTCTGGTTCTTAGGGAGGGAGGATTTGAAACTTAGGGACAATCCTGACTCACTACCTCCAGGACCCACTTGTCTGTGATGATCTGTTTCTAAGCCTGGAAACAGCGAGTCAGTCTATCCCCTACTGGAAGTGGGGAGTGGGCCTTGGAGGACAAGTCAGGGTCCTGTTTTGCCTGGGGCTGAGACTGGGAACCACTTCTGCCCCTGCCTCTGAATACCACTGAGGTGACTGTTGTACTAGTGCACAGCCATGGCCTGACAAAAGGCCTGGAATGGCACTGTCTGCCCCTGCCTCCTCTACCACTGGTCTTGTGGACCGGGAAGCTTTCTCTCTGGCAGAGTTACTCTTCTATAAGTGGCCTTGTACTCGTCCCGTTTCTTCATGTAGGCCTCTGTGTGAGTTCAAAGAGGAGTTACCCTCAACTGGAAATCAGAGTCTTGTTTTGGAGTCTTGTGTAAGGTTTGTGGCTCTTAAACAGGCAAACCTTCTCTGAGCAATTGTATTTGCTATAATAATAATAATAATAAACTTTATTTATCTAGCCTTTCTGAAACCAAGGCGCATTACAATAAATTACAGATAAAAGCGTTCTAAAACTATACAATACTTTATATGACTAAAATTAACAGCGGCAATTAAAATATATCAGCATTAACTGAAAATGCCTGGTTCCACAAAAAGGACTTTAAGCCCTTTTGAAACCCTCCACCGTCATGCATTCTCGAATCAACGTGGTGAGAGAATTCCAGAGGGTAGGTGCATAAACATAAAAGCTTGGGCACCAGATTTTAAACTAACCCTCGGGATCTCTAGTAACCCCTCGTTGCTGGGCCGGAGTGGGCCGTCGATCGATGAGCACCAGGAGCTCTTTCAGGCAGTCAGGGCCCAACCCGTGAAGGGCTTTATAAGTCAGAGACCTACTTTAAGGTGATCCGCCACTGAATCGGCAGCCAGTGCAGGCTCGAACACCGGTGTAATATCGAGGAACAAGAGTCCCCGTTAACAACCGGGCTCCGGAGTTCTGCACTAGCTGGCCGGCAGATATCTACCCAGACAGCCCAAAGTAAAGGGAATTGCAGTAGTCCAGGCGAGAGGTCACAACAAGCGTGGATCAGCGTAGGTAGGTCGCCAGATGGAACAAGGTGCTTGATCCTGGCGATGTTCCAAAGATGGTAGAAGGATGTCTTAACGACTGCTGACACTTGCTGCACGCAGAGTCAGCTGATCGTCAGAATCACCCCAGATCTGCACCCTTTCAGAGGTTGGGAGCTCCACACTTCAAGAATAGACTGGAGGCTAAGCATCCACCCAACCCCTTAATCTGGCGACGGGATCCACAACCAACACCTCAGTCTCCCAGAGTTCAACTTCAGCCAGCTGGACCTCATCCAATCCTGGATCTCCCTGAGACAGCTGTTAAACACTGAGATAGCTCTATTCTGGTCAGGTACAAAAGATAGATAGAGCTGGGTGTCATCGGCATAACAATGAAACTCAGCCCATATCTTCTTACAAAGTCTCCGAGGAAGCATGTACACACAAACAACATGGGAGAAAGCACAGAACCCTGAGGCACCCCACAGGTCAGAGCAGTGGGCTCAGAGGAAAAATCCTGATACCACCCTCTGAGTTCTACCTGTGAGGAAGGAAGTAAACCATCTGAGGACCAAACCCGACAGCCCACAGATGTATCTCAGGCGCTCAAGCAACACCCATGGTCTCGGTGTCAAAAGCTGCTGACAGGTCAAAAGGACCAAAATGGACCGTTTTTCTGGTCTCGCCATCAAGAGATCATTGAGGACCCGAACCAGCGCAGTCTCAGTGCTGTGTCTCTCACAAAAACCTGATTGAAGAGGATCGTAGATATTATGGATGGTAAGATGGTTGTCTAACTGGGCAGCCACCACTTTCTCGATAACCTTCCCAACAAAGGGAGGTTTGAGATGGAATCTATGGTTGCCAGGAGTCGGGGTCCAAAGATGTCTTTTTCAACACTGGTGTCCTACCGCCTCCTTCAGGGAGTGGGGATATTCACCAGTGTCCAGGGAGACTACCGACTATCCTGGTAAGAACCAGGATGACATCCCCAGCCACAATCAGGCCTGTGGGACCTGGGTCTAAACTACAGCTAGTGGTTCGTATACCTAGGACAATCCTCATAATATCCTCGATTTCCGCCTTGAGAAGGAACTCCAGGTGGACAAGGTGCTTGCAACCAGGCTGGACCACGGCAACTCCCATGGAGGAGGCGGGCGCAAATCGCGCCCTGATGTCGCCACCTTATCAGCAAAGAATCGAGCAAGCTCCTCACACTGTAACTGTGAAAAAGCTCAACGGATCTGCAGACAGGCTGGGTTGCACAGCCTGTCCACAGTTCGGAAGAGCTGGGCTGGTCGATTCTGAGCAGCAACAATTTCTCCGGACAGGAACACTACCTTCTTATGAGTAATTGCTGACTGGTAGAGGTTTATAGTGCTCTAGAAGTCTAATATGGTGACATCAGAGCCGGACTTCCTCCAACCTCTCTCCAACCTGCGACCAAATCTCGTAACTCCCTCAGATCCTGATCAAACCATGGAGATCGAGGGCGAAGGGAGAGAGGTTTACAGGTGGGAGCAATTAAATCCAGAGCAGAGGTGACTGCCTTATTATAGGCCTGCACCATTTCTTCCGGATTCATGCTCAACCCAGGAAACTCTGATAGGTCAAGAACCTCAGTTAGACCAATGGGCGTAACATCCCGTAAAGGCGGTACTTGACCATCTCCACTGGAGTAGGTCTCTGAGAGTGCCAAAATTGAATTTCACCGTGTAGTGGTGGGACCAACTGACTGGTTCCACCCCACCTCGGAGGCCTCAACCCCAGCAGGAAGACCAGATCAAATGGTGGCGCCATTTACAGTGGCAGAGGTAACCTGGTAAGAGGCCCAATGAACACATCAATTGGAGAAGTCTGACCAAATGGCGAGGATTCATCATCAGCATAGCCATAGATGTCACTGGCGTCTGCTGCCATCTGGAACTGATATTTGGCAGCTCCCAGCCAAATCTGGCAGTTTCAGTAAGGTCTGCTGAAAGGTTAGAAGGAGTCTTGTGCCATAGCCATGACAGATTACAGAGGATTTTTCTACTGGGCTGCATAGGCCTGGAAATTAACTTGTCTTATGGCCAAAGAAGCTGATAAATAGCCTTTTTGGTCATACTGTCAATATTTCTTGAATCCTTCTCTGGAGGGTGAGAAGCAAGAGAGTACTTTTACCTTGTCACAGGCTGTAGCTTGTACCACCCCAGTGGTCAGGGTGGAAAAATACAGGTTACTCACCTGTAACAGGAGTTCTAGGAATGGTATATGTTGTTCATCCACACTATCTGGCAGGTTCCTTGCCGCTTTAAATCTTGCGGGAAGGTCTTCAGCTAGCTCCTCCCACCACCCGGTGAGTAAACTCAAGCTCCATGGCATGATCTGGCTGGCTGAAGCTCAGGTTGTGCGTCGAGCCGGGAGGTCGAGGAGACTAGGATGAACAATATATACCATTCCTAGAACTCCTGTTACAGGTGAGTAACCTGTATTTCTAGGGACATGGATATGTTGTTCATCCACACTATCTGGCAGACTCCTAGCAGTTCTCCGGGAGGAGGAAGGCAGAGCACACCCCTACATACTTACTTGGGAACAGGGTGGAGAACCGAGGCCCCAAAACCAGCATCCCGACGTGACTCAAGGTCGATGTGGTAATGGGTAATAAAGGTGTGTGCTGACTTCCAGGTAGCAGCCCTGCAGATCTCCTGGATAGGGACATCCCTGGAAGCAGCCACCCGATGCAGCAGTATGGCGGGTAGAATGAGCTCTTATCCCTCTGGGAGCTCCATGCCCGCTAACTCACTTGAGAGATTTATGTGGAGGTGACCCATCTGCCTATCGTCCCACGGCAGCTGCAGGTCTGCCAGGTGCGGCTTCAGCGTAGGTGACAAACAGCTGGCGAACCTCTCCCAATTTCAGCCGTGCGGCTCCTTATATTAGCGGCGCCCTTCTAGAGTCGAGTATGGAGCCTATATTCGAGCCCTCAGAGGTGTGATTGGGGTAGAACACCGGCAGAGTCAACACCTGATTGGGTGAACTCCCGACACCACCTTGAGGAGGAATTTGGGGTGAGGCGTAGGACAACTCTTGTCCCTGTGGAAGACCAGGTGGAGACTCGATGCTAAGCGCCTGGAGTCTCCATCCTTCTGGCTGATGTGATAGCCACCAGAAGGCTGTCTTCACGACAGGTGGGAGACCACACCTGTGCATTGGTTGAGGACTTGCCATAGGCCTTGCCAACAGCAGTAAATCCCACGGAGGTGGGGGTTCCCGCACTGAGGGAATGTGATCAGGCCTTTGAAAAAGCGCCGACCACTTTTTCTCGCCACTGACTGCTGACCAGCCACGCCGGTAAGCAGAAATGGCTGCCAGGTGCACCTTAAGGGTCAAGTCGACCTAAGCCCTTGACTAGATAGGGACCATAGACAGTCCAAAATGCTTGCCACAGGACACGAGAAAGGGTCAACCCCTTTTCAGACACCAAATGGAGAACCTCTTCCATTTGAAGGCATAGCATTTCTGGTCGACTCCTTACGGGACGCCTCAGCGACGTTTGAGGACCTCGTGGGAAAGACCAAGGCCTGGAAATCGGCAGCTCAGGAACCAGGCCGTCAGGTGCAGGGATTGAAGGTCGGATGGAACACCTTCCCCTGATTGACAGAGAGCAGGTCCGGGCGAGCTGAAGCTGCGCTGAGTCCTGGAGCTGAGACTGAGGAGATCTGGGTACCAGAACTGGCGAGGCCAGTCTGGGGCTATCAGAATCACCTGCGCCTTGTCCCTCCTCGCTTTCAGCAGGACCCTGTGAATCAGGGGAACGGGGAAAGGCGTAAAGAGACCCGGGGTCCACGGCCTCGAAGGCATCCCCTTGCAGCGAGCCCTGCTGAGGCGGGCATGAAACAGCCTCAGCAGCGTTCTCCCTGGAGGCAAACAGATCCACCAGAGGTGTGCCCCAGGGAGAACAGGTCTTGTACTATCTCCGGCAGGAGGAGAGACCACTCGTCGCGATGCAGCCCCTATCTGGCTCAGGGCATCGGCCAAGGTATGGAGGCTCCTGCCCATGAATGGCCAGAGATCCGCCTCCAGGCTGCGCACTATAGTGACCAGATGCGGAGAGCTTCCTTGCATAGAGGCAAGGCGCGTCCCGCCCTAGGCGGTTTAGATAGTACATGGTCGTAGTATTGTCCGTCTGGACTGGACCACTTGACCCCGGAGAAAGCGGAGCAAAGGCGGTGAGAGCTAGGCGGACCCTCGGAGCTCCAGCAGGTTGATATAGCCGGGACTCCCGGGGGACCAGAGGCACGTGCACTCAGTGTTCCCCAGATGGGCACCCCAACCCATCAAAAGGCGTAGGTAGGTGAAGAGACCGTCGGCTCAAGAGACAGCAGGTCCCTCCTGCAGATGAGGAAGGCGATCCCCACTGGAGGCACATCTCTGGAGTCGTCCACACACTGGTCAGAGGATGTACTGGCCAGTCCCCACTGGGCGCATGCCGTGATGCCCAGCAGCTGGACAGGCAGCCAGCAGAAAGTCAGGGAAGTCCCGGGCAGGGCGGTGCCCAACCAAATGATTGGGCAAAGGAGGAAGAACCTCGGCCCTGTCCACCGGGAGCCGTGCTCTGGCTCGAAAGAGAGTCGAGCTCTGCCCCGATGAAAGATATCACCTGCTTGACTCAGTTCCGACTTGGCCTCGCTGGACCAGGAGGCCCAGTTGAGAGCAAACCCGGAGGGCCAGATCTCTGGACTGCTCCACCTCCAACCTGGGGGGGCTGCTATCAGCCAATCGCCCAGGTAAGGGTACACCCGACCCCTCGGCGCCGCAGAGGAAGGCTGTCACCGCTGCAATGCATTTGGTGAAGACCCTGGAGCTGAAGAGAGGCCGAAGGGCATGGCCTGGAACTTGAAGAGGGACCCTCCGCTCTGAAGCGGAGGAATCTCTGATGAGATGGACGGATAGGGACGTGAAAGAACACGTCCTGGAAGTCCAGAGAACAGAACCACATGCCGTGTTCCAGAGATGGTATTATCTGAGCCAGAGTGACCATTCTGAAGGTTCGAGACCTTAGGAACTTGTTCAGGTCGTAGATTCGAGGATGGGCGCCAGCCCCGTCGCTTCGGGACCAGGAAGTACCTGGACACGAACCCTGGTTCTGATGGAGGGTACTCTATCTCTATTATCACCCCTTTCTGAAGGAGGAGGGCGACGCCGGCTCGACGAGCCTGTAGAGATTCTGGGACTCCCAAAGTTTCCGGGGTGACGGGCTCCTGAAGCGGAGCCAGCCGACCCGAGAGGCAGGCTCTTCCCACCACTCTAAACCCACCTGTCCGTGGTAACAGCGGACCAGGCGGAAAGGAAGTGTCGGAGCTGCCTCTCATGGGGAACTAGGGATGAGGTGACGGGATGGGGCGACACCCTCTCTCAGCCCGGCTACTTAGCAGGCTTGGAGGAAGGACCGCCTGGGAACCACCAGGGCCTTTTCTCCCTTGCTTCCTGTTTGAGGAAGCTGGTGGCTTGGGCTTGGAATACCAAGGCCTGGCCTGCTAGCCCTGACGCTGTTGTTGGGCGGATGTGCAGCGGGGAGTAGAGGGACGAAAGGACTTAGGCTGGGGCTTACGACCCTTGTCCCTCTGAGCGGACGAGACCGAATCCAAAGTGGCATTGGACTTTGATCCTCTGGAGGTGGCCTTCCACTCCAGGGCCGAGAGGTCTGTTCCCAAGAAGGAACGTCCATGAAGCTTGTGCTGGGTATCCGAGGTAAAGGTGGATATCCTCAGCCATGCCCGCCGACGCATGACCACCGCGGCCGCCACTGACGGGCACAAGAGTCTCCGATATCCAGAGCAGTCTGGAGCTGCTGCTGGCTACCGCCTGCCCTGATCCGCACCTGCTTGACCATAGTCTGCAGGTCGGCGGAAGATGAGGGACAACCTCATCCAGGGAACCCAACAGGGCATGGGAGAAGTGTGCCATGAGGACGGCCGAGCTGGCCTGGCGAAGACCAAGTGAAGAGGCAGCATACACTTTCCGTCCCGCATAGTCCAATTTCTTGACTCTTTGTCGGGCGGTTTGTCCACGCCCTGGCATTGCCGGCTACGCCGGAAAACGCTGTCCGTGACCAACCCCTCAGCCGGAAGGGTGTTCGAAAACCGGACAGAGAGCCTAGGACCGTGATACTTCCTGGCCATCCTGCCGGGCGCAGGACAGGAAGCCGGATGCTGCCATAACTCCAGGGCCGGCCAACGATGGCTTCGCCACCGGAAAGGCCTCCGTGGAGAATCCTCTGTCCAGAATCTCGTGAGGGACATCTGGCCCATTTGGATACGGGTTCAAGCTTCATCCCAGTGGATTCTGAGATGAGCCTAAGAAGTCCAAGAAAGGACGAAGGGCTATCGTCCGCTGACTGCCCCCAGGGACTCCAAGTCCAGCCGCCTGGAGTACAGGGAGGAGTCATCCGACTCCGACGAGTTGTCGAAGAGCTGCCTGGAGCTCAGCACTCTCCACTTGCCGAGGCTTATCGGGCGTGAGTGACCGACAGCCTGCGGGAAGGCCATGGGCCAACCGTGAATCTTTCGATGGTGCCCCAACTGTCGGCTGAGGCGGAGGTGGTTCCACCAAAATTGGTGGGGCAGCTGGAATGGGTCGAACAACTGGCCTGGAAACAGGCTCCTCGACCACCACGAGGGTTGATTCGACTGGTCCGGTGGCAACTATTTAATGGCGGAAGGGCCTGAGCGGCTTACTGTCGGCCAGAAAGAGTTGTTGCCACATGAGGTCCTCATATTTTCAACATAATTTGCGCGAAGCCTCCCTCCTGAGTCAGGAGGAGGAAGATGAGGAAGGCTGACGACGCCGCTTGCCGCTGATGCCGAACCCGTCTTTGTCGGCGGGGCGGCTGGACCGAAGATGTCCGAGACCAAGAATCTTGGCTAGGCCGAGGTCGGCGAGTCGGGAGCGAGGATCGCAATCCCTTCAGTTCGGTCGACAAAACCGACAGCTCCTGGGTCAAGGCACAGATGAGCCGACGGTATCCTCAGTCCTCACCGGGGAACCAGGAGGAGAGATCTCGGCTTCTCTAGCCGACAACCCGTCTAACGGGTCGATAAAAATCGACCACGTCGGCGGGTGTCTCGGTCACCTGGCCTGATGGGGCACCCGTGAAGCCAGTGGCCGAGAAGCGAAATCGACCAGTAGAGCTACCGACAAGGGAGGAGATCTTCCCGCCTCCCAAGAGCGTCGACGATGGGATTCATACTTACTTTCTTCCGACCGATGAAATGGACTCCTGAAGAATAGGACCCTCGCCTTTGGTCGAGAGGGTCAGGCAAAGCCCTTAAAGGAAGCTGAGTATGAGGCCCCAGCCTAAAGAGGAACGAAGTCGAGAAGAGGAAGCCGCGCCTGGGCTGCCTGCTCTTCGAGGGCAACCAACTGTTCCAGTTGTTCCTGGATCCCGCGCTGCAGAAACCGCCAGTCGGGCCTCCTTTGATTTAACCGAGGAAATCTTCTTCGGGACGCCCTAGTTGCAGAGACGGGCAGCGCGTCCTCGAGGACGAGACCGAGAAGGAGGAACACCAGTCGCAAGCCTGCGGGTCGTGCTCCTGGCCAAGCAGTAAGCATGCGTGGAGTGCAGGTCCGTCCGAGACATCTTCTGCCCACAGGGACATCTCCAAAATCCGGAATCGATTTGTCCTCGCAGCCGCCAGGGAAGAAGACCAAGAGGTAAAAGTTATAAAAAATATTTTTTTTTTTTTGAGAGTTTCAAACCGGGATTTTAGCCCAAAGCTTAATCACAGAGCGTTAAGGAGGGAACCTGAGCTTCAAGCGTAAGGAAGATCTGGCATCATGGGCGGAGCCGAGTTTTACCACCCGGTGGGTGGGAGGAGCTAGCTTGAAGACCTTCCGCAAGATTTAAAGCGGCAAGGAACCTGCCAGATAGTGTGGATGAACAACATATCCATGTCCCTAGAAATAAAATTCAGCCCTTTCCTGTCAAGTTGATTCATTTTGTCCAGCCTTTTATCCAAAGGTGGGACAGACCCAGGTGTTTGGTGGAGCTTTATTTTATCCCTTTTAAAAAACGATTTATTGGGAGCAACAACTTTTTGGTGGGTGTTAACCCCATCAGCTCTAGGTACTCTGCCTCCTCCTCCTCATCCTCTATCACCTCAGTGGTAGAGCTATCCAGTGCATCTACCGCTTTTCATGGAATCGGAGAGCTAGCTGGTTCAGCAGACCTTTTGTACCCATATCGGGTAGAAAGTGTGGCTTCTGTGGTTTCACCACAGACATGGAGGTATCGGCTGGTCAGAGCCAGAGGGACCCTTAAGGAAGTAATTTTTTTGCTTCCTTCCAAACTGTTTCATGTGTTTTTCAGGAAAGGCCTTACAGATTTCACAATCTGTCTTCAAATGATCATAACCAAGGCAAACAACACAAGAAGTGTGTTTATCTGCCATGGAAACACTTCTCCACACTCTATGCAGTTTCTGAAACTGGGTTCACTGGTCTTTTCTTAGGTTTTTTCAGCCATTTTGACAAAAGAATCCTCAAAATTTGCAACCACGATGAAATTTAAACTTTTAAAACAAATTTATCAGTTGCGGTCAGTTCAGGAATCGAGAACCGAGAGAAAAGGAACCGGGATTAGCGGTTCAGTAACCGATACTAGCGGTTACAAAAATATATTTGAAACAAATAATTTATCACAAATAAGAGACTTTTAGTGAGAAAAACTCCGCTAAGGCTAAAAAGCCCTGGTCCCCACGGTTACACGAACCAAGAGAAACCAAGAAAATAAGTAATTTAACTAAAATAAAGCTAACAATTTTACTACAAACAAAAGATGAGGGCAGCAAATGAAAATAAAATAATACCTGTATGTATTTTTTAAAGTTTCTAGCGAGATGATGGGAGATGATCTCCAAGTGTCTAGTCTTGACAAGTGGAGGGAGAAATATGAGACTTAGAATGTAGGTAGTTGATAGGTGGCAGCATTTGAAAGAGTGCACGAGCCAATGATTTCATCATTAGCATAACATTCCATCTCTGGGCAGATCTGGCTTAAAGGCATACTGCATAAGAGTTAGGAATATTGAAGTATTCCTGGGTGAGAACCACATAAACTTTTGTAATACCTGGAACTTTGCATAAACTGTTATACATTAACACTTTTTACAGGTCTATATCTCTGCTAACCCTGGAGACTGTAGGTACCACCCACCAGCCTTCCAGTTAACCAAAACAGTACCCAGCACTAGGCCACACCTCGGACCTCAGTCGCTGCATATTCACATTTACTTGGCTTAGGGCACAGTAGCTACTAGGCTATACTCACCTTAGTCAGCCCAGTTGCCTTATTAACCAGATAAGGGGTGCCACAGGGGTCAGTTCTGGGGCCAGTCCTATTCAATAACTCCATAAGTGACATTGCACGAGGGTCTGGAAGGAAGGTATGCCTGTTTGCAGACGATACTACGATCTGCAACAGGGTAGACACTCTGGAAGGGTGGAAAAATGAGGAGGGACCAAGGTAAACTTGAGGAATGCTCGGTCAAGAGTGTGGTAGCTATGATTCAATGCAAAAGACCAAAATCATGCATTTTGGGCACAGAAACCCAGGGATGCTAATATGATTGGGGAGGGGAGATACAGACAGCAACCAAACAGGAGAAGGATCTGGGGCAATCATATCAGATGATCTAAAGGTGACCAGGCATGGTGACAAGGCTATGAGGGAAGCCAAAGGGGTACTGGGGTGCACAGGAGAGTATCACCAGCAGAAGAAAGGAGGTGTAGTCTCTATATAAATTATTAGTGAGACCTCATCTGGAGTATTGTGTCCAGTTCTGAGGCCACATCTACGTAAAGACATAGACAGGGTGGAGGCAGTTCAGAGAGGGGCAACACAAATGGTGCAGGGCCTGCATCAAAAGTCATATGAGGAGAGAGATTGGAGGACCTCAATTTGTACACCCTGGAGGAGAGGAAAGAGGGGGATATGATAGAGACCTTCAAATATCTCAAGGGCATAAATAAGGTACAGGAGGGTAGCATCTGTCTTTCAGAAAAGAGATGTTCTAGAACAAGAGATCATGAAATGAGGCTAGAAGGGGGTAGACTAAGGGTAACGTGCAGAAGTATCTATTCACATAAAGGCTGGTGGATGTATGAAAACAACCTCCCAGTAGAGGTGGTGGGGGAAAATTTGGTAGGGGAATTAAACAATGTGTGGGATTTGCATAGGGTACCCTAGCAATAGGTAGGAGAACAAAGCCAAAGATCAAGTAGGGTCTGTGATTTTTGCAGCAAGTAGGGAAAATGGGCAGACTAGGTATGCCTGGCAGTTCTTACCTGCCGTCAAATTCTTTGTATCTATGTAGATACCCTTCCCTGGTATCCAAGACTGTAACTTTATTGTAAAATACTTAAATACTCTATTCACTTAACACTCTGTGCATTCACATTCACTATTACTTTAAATCACAAAGCATTACACAGTTAACATTCAGAGTACATTTTCCCTCACAGTCTGTAGAAATGACAGTCCTTCAGTAGACAGACAGTAGTCCTTGACGCAAGAAGGATCCCAGATTCAACAAATGCGACGAGTGTCCCTCTTGAATTAATCCAAAGATGACAAATAAAATGTACTGTACCACTTCCTTAATGACTGAAGAAACATGTCCTGGACCCTGTGGAGCCTGCAGTAGATCAGATGATGGTGATCTTCTGAATCAACCTGGATATATAAAGCAGTTGCAATCTTCTTGGCTGAAGCTG
Source organism: Neoceratodus forsteri (assembly GCA_016271365.2). NCBI lineage: Eukaryota > Metazoa > Chordata > Ceratodontiformes > Ceratodontidae > Neoceratodus > Neoceratodus forsteri. The sequence continues at coordinate 242,408,015 of CM057457.1, forward strand.
GAAACACTGTGGAAAAACAGGTACTTGAAGCAGCAGGCTAATCTAGTTTGGCCTGCTCTCACTCACTGTCCTCTATCCCTAGTACTGGGATATAGGTGATCTATATCTGTTAACTTTAACTGAAGGCTAGTCTCCCAGGCACTATCATACTGGTAGGCCTCTGTAGGCTGGACTCCTCTGGTCTGGTCTGGTGCCTTCAGGTTACTCTCCTGCATAAACTCCCAACTGAGTTGTGCAGATCCTTTTATACCAATTGAGCATTCCATTTTACATAGAAACATGGAGTCTGTCAGCAGAAAAGGACCATCGGCCCACCCAGTCTTCCCTAAATTCCTACCTATGGTGCCACTGGACACCCTACCTGGACTGTGGCTTACAACCCCTCTTGCTTCTAGGATTCCCTTGTGTCTATCCCATGCATTCTTAAATCCTGTGACCATTCTAGCCCCACCACTTCCTCTGGGAGGCTGTTCCAAGCATCCACCACTCTTTCCATGAAGAAGTACTTCCTAGCATTTCTTCTGAGCCCCCCAGCTTCATATTGTGACCTCTTGTCCTTGTACATCTTTTCCTTTGAAAATACTTTGTCATCTTTGGATTAATTCAAGAGGGAAACTGCCCACGGGTGTAAACAAGGTACAGGGAGGGGAGATTACCAAAATCCTGGTCTCTGAGGGACAAAACCCTGTTCCAACCTCAGCACCAATCACATTAAATTCCAGCTTGTAATTCTGCAGCAGCATAAGCCACAATGGAATCCTGACTTTGAATTCAACTGCTTTCTCTGAAAATTCACAGGATGCCTTGCCCTGTCAGCCTGGAAAAATGTATTCCATAAATAACTTTTAACACAAATAAGTTGCTATAGCACAATGTCTAAGCTCTTTCACTGTTTTCCCATAAGAAAGTTCACTTTCTTAGACTTCTTCAACATACTTCTCACAGTTATTCTGTTATAGAATCCTAGAATCACAACGGTTTGAAGCTCCACAGACAGACAGCTTGCAGTGGCTTCCCCAGGCGAAAAAGAACCAGATAACAAAATGTGCAATTTCTCCTATAAATGGCTTCCTTGTATGAGTCTAGAACCCATCCTGTTTGAATATTCAATTCTTGTAACAAACCTCCTCCCTGGGGCTATCCTATGGTGTCTGAAACATATCCTGCCCTAAAGCACACACCCCTCATGGCTCCTCCTCCACCCTGCAGCATGGATCCTGATTCCCAATCACGCCACCTTCCCAGGTTAGTGACCCCCTTTTCTGCAGTTTTAACCTCTAGACACTATTTTCTCTGCTGGTATATCCAGAGCTACATTCTTGCCAAGTTTGGTGCAAGATCGATTTAAAATGGCTTGGCAGTGCAGTTTAGAAAACAAAAGTTGCATTTTCTTTGCTGTTTAAAACTGATGATTCATTTCCCACTGCATTAGCTTGATTACAAAAGCTCCTTTTTTAAACGAGGCACCTCTGTGACATAACATATATAGGTGTGTGTCCTTTAGGCTGTTCGCCATTCTGTGTTTTTTTTTTTTTTTATATCTAATTCATCCGTTTTTATATTTATTTCGGTGAATTCCACTTGTATTATTTACTCATTGAGCAACTCTCAGGCCACTCAAAAATGGTGCCTGGCTTGCACTCCATTAGTGCGTGTGTGTGCTCCATTTTGCTACTGTGTGCCCCTTATTTATTTTCATTAAAATTATTGGTAGCCAGTCCCTAAAAATCAATCAATCAATCAAAATCTTTATTTACCCAGAAGCGATCACCATTGAGCAAGCTCATTTACAAGGTGTACCTGCAGTTTGCAAGACGAAGGTACAGAATAGAGTACAAGTAAAATATACATAAAACAGCAGTAGCAAGACGTATACATCAAAATATATACAGTGTAGAAATAAAGGTAAATAATATATACAAAGATGCCTTTATAATCCTATCCATCAATAACATGTTCATAGCCTGTAAAGGAGTCCCTGGGATATGGAAAGTGCATGCGTGGGAGGCAGGGACACTGGCAGAAAGATTCTGGGATCTGAAGCAGGTGGTATCAGAGCATAAGAGTGGGCAATGGGGGTGTGTTGCAGTGAGTCGTAGTACCGGTGGGACTGGAATGCACTAGCCGCCTGCCAATTCAGGGTTTTATTTAACTCTAAAAATTGATTAGCGTTTTGCTCATAAAAGTACTAAAACTTTGTAAAAATGCATAGCTCTTGCCTCCCTGTGTTTAACAAACCAAGCACTTCTAGAAAATCTATATGAATACTTTCTGTAAGTTAGTATCATCCCAAGAAAAAACTGCTAATCAATTATTTAAAAACCTGCAATTGCATTGATTTTCTATGAGGACAAAGTATTTGGCCTCCTGCCAGTGAAGAGCATTCTTACTACGTCTCTCTCTCTCTCTCTCTCTCTCTCTCTATCAACCATCTCTCTCTCTCTCCAAAACATGCTTGGCAAGCCTTAGCCTGCTCCCGCGACCACTGTTGCAGTTCGCTGGCCGCTCCTCAGCTGTTGAGAGGGCTTCCCCTCAAGCGCACTAGCGCTATCTTAGGAGTCGATGATTGGCTTTCTCACTCTGTCTCTTTGCTCTTGGTGCCGTGCAGCTGCCACTCTACACTGAATAACTCCGTAGCAGACTGACAATATATTTAAAATTCAGGCACAAGCTTGCTATTAATTTAAAAGCACATTTTACAGATTTGACCAGGCTGGCCACTCTATACCACTGGACCACCAGGGCTGTTATCCACTAGCCAGGGCAATTGGTTACTAGCCCTTTGGCTACCACGACTGCACCATTTTCATTTGCTGTAAGGTGACAGTCACGTTATCTTAAACAGCAATTTTATGTGTGAACTGTGTGAAAATCTGTAAGAATTTACTCTCTTTCACTATTCCCCACCTTGTCTTGACTTACCCCAAACTGCTCACATAGTTTTCTGATTAATATTGCAGGGTCCACCTTCTCTCGCTTTCTACTGGTGGATCCCAGCCTTGAACCTATTCCCAGGTGACCCTCCTACAAATAAGTTACTCAGTTTAATTTATTCACAGCGGTTGTGGATGTAAATCCATCCCTAGAATATCCTTGTTGGGCTGCAGAAGCTATGACCGTCATTATTTTGTTGTGCTGCACTAGATAAGTAGCTACTGCCTTTAACAACCCGAGCGATCGCGTGCTCTCCTCCACAGAACCAGCGGCTCCATCGCCAACTCTGATACAAACAAAAGAGCATCGGCGACTGAAAGCCACTTTGTTTTTAAATGTTCAATACCGTGACTGCCTAGACTCCTGCTGTTGTGTGTGTGTGTGGGGGGGGACCATACACTGCAAGACAATGTATGGTCACTATGCACAACAAGAATAAGCAGCCATCTCGAGGTTGCCATGGCGACCGAACCTCTTCAACTTTGCTCTCAAAGTTTAAACAGTGACCATGGCAACCTCCTGAATGGCTACACATGCCTGTTGTGTATAGTGGACCATACGTTATCCTCTATGTTATTAATCAAACCCAGCTCTCATTGTCTCTGCTACAGTGCCGTTGTGTTTTCTAGTTGTGCTACTCAGGATCTGTTCCATATTTGCCTTCTGCAGGACATTTTATACTTCCATTTCAGGACCAATCCAACTGAGATTCATATCACCTAGCAAATGATTTTTTTGTTTGTAATTTGAAATAATGAAGCAACAAGGTCCCTAGGCCTAAATTTTAAACTTGGGGGGGTTACATATATCCTACTATCAGTTTTGGTATTACTCAGGACTATCTCAATGAGCAGACCTTCACAACAAGAACATGTCATTAGTCAAGTCTGATTTTGTTACCTTGATTGAATCTGTTACCTAGAAAATCACCCATCCACTTTTACTATTACTTGCCTTTCTAAAAGAGTTGTACCCATCAATCCTAATCAGATTATCAGTTATCCTTGCAGTCATGACGACTCGCTAATAGCTAAAATATCAGGTGCATATATACAGAAACAAGCTTCTAGGGTCCTGTTTTTGGGGTAACAGGCTGCAAGCCTTTATGTGAACTAACTTAAGACCATTCATTCTATGCCAATTTTGAATGTCAAACTGTTCCTCGAATGTATTTTCTTTTGGACCGGGTTCTTTTCAACGTTGTCTGAAAATGATAGTACAAGTTGCTGAGAGGTCAGTGGTGCAGATATAACAACCTAGTCCAACTGCCTCCTTTTTGTAGTACTCTAGCCAGTTTAACCCATTCCTGTTCAGTATAACTTGTGCATCCATTAGAGGATATTCCTTATTTTGATCATGACCCCTCTCTCCATCAGGGAAATGTTTTGTTAAATCTAAACAGACCACAATGCTAATACAAAACAGACCTATACAAATTCCTGTCTTAGCCATTTTAAAGTAATGGACAGTAAAGAAGAAACACAAATCAATTTAAATGAAAGCAACTCAAATTGCATGCCCACAACATTACTTTTTATTTCAGCCTAGTTATTTTGCAGGTGAAAAACAGCTGAGACCCCAACAAAGCTACAAGCGGTGTATTATTGCACAGGTTTAAAGGGGTCTCAGTTATACAACTGCAAACGCTATCTACTATAAAACAAGTGTCCGATTTCTTGACTTCTACTGTTATCTAGTTATTTGTATTTCAGGCGAAAATCAATTAACAAGTAACCTAAGAGTAAAATCTGCAAGCAGCAAAAATGTATAGGAACCACATTAGGTTTCCAATATAAGAATAAGGAGGCGCTAAATGAAGGCACAATCCAAGCCACTATAATTGTTTGCCTACTGTTTTCTCTGATACTGTGCTAGCATTCCCTGCCCCAACCTACCCCCTTCTGACTGTCCTATATCACTCCGCTCGCTCCCTCATACCCTCTATGTCACCTGCTTCCTGACCTCACCCCCCAGCTTCACACTTAGCTCTGCCCTGCCCCCCCCAACACTGTGCTTCCTTTGACTTTTACTTGCTTTACTCGAGTCCCATCCGTATGTATGACAAAGCCACCTAAGGCTGCACCAGTCCTGCTTCATTGACTAGGCTTTTACCAGCACAATTTTTTATAAACTTTTAATATTTTTAACATTAATCTCTATTACTGTATCCTACTGTTTCAATGTTTATTTTTTGATATCTGTATAGCTATCTGTGACTCCTATAAGCTCACACAACTCATTGATGAACCAACACGCCGAACAAGAAAACCCCCATGAATAGCACCCTAATGGATGTCCTTCTTGTAAGTAAACCACATTCTTTTACCACGCTGGAATATTTTCCTCAGATGTTAGTGATCATTGCTTCATTGCTGGTGTAAGAGCAAACCTCAAACCTCCACCTGCATCTAAGTTCTCCACTAAAAGGTCTAGATGGAACTCTGAACCATTTGCATACATCAACGAACTAAAAGCCTCCCTCAGCTGGCAAAGCTTTCACCTGGCTAAATCAGTGAGTATGGCATACAACATTTTCCATGAAATTGTGTCATGTGCCCTAAACAACCATGCTCCCAGGGTAAAGTCCGCATAAAGGCTAGAACATGCCATTGGTTTCTGCTAAACTTAAGGCTGCATTATTAGAAAGAGACAAGCCTGGAAAAAGCAGTAAATCAAAATCAGCTGAAGACTGGTGTCACTTCAGAACAGCTAGGGAACTCCTGCACCAAGCTGGTCAGAGAGGCCAAGGCCAACTTGTACCCGCCACAGCAAGACTCTGCCTCAAAATGCCCTCTACCAAATTCTGGTCCACAATAAAAGAATTGTCTGGCCATACGTCAGGAAATGTGCTTCCCTCAAAATTACCTCTGACAATGTTATTATCAATGATAGAACAGAGATCCTACAAGCCTTCAACAACCACTTTGCCACTGCAGGTTTAGCATTCGACAACTCACCTGCATGCATGCTACACTCCCAGTTTAGTGAACAACTTCCTGAACCTATTACCACTAATGCAGTCTTTTCTTCTTACCTGCCTCCTTGAAAGATGTTGAAGATCTTCTTCTACAAATGGACACTAAGAAAAGTGCTGGTGCTGATTCTCTAACCCCTGTTTCCTAAAGATTGCATACTATGTCCTAACTGTACCAATCACACACCTATTTAATCCTGTCCTTATCACAGAGGACTCTACCTCACCTATGGAAAACTGCCCATGTTATCCCTCTGTTCAAATCAGGGACCCTGTGATCTAAATAATTATAGGCCGATATCTCTCCTCCCCATACTGTCAAAACTCTTGGAAAAAATTATGAATGCTCAGTTGAGAACTTTCTTAGACATCTTGCACCAATTTTATGAAACATTGTGTTTGTGTAATTGAACTACTAGCTATCACGAGTTTCTGAGCCTAGTTACCAATCCAGGAACTAGGAAGAGAGCAGTAGTTCTGTGACCCTTCTGGGAACTACAGCTCATAACTTCAGGAATTATTTGTTGTTAAAGCTCTGGGGTCAATATTTTATTTGTTAAGCCACTGTAGTGCTGATTGTAACAATTTTAAAGCAGTAATTCTGAGCTTTTGCTCACAGAGAGCTCCGTGACCCTGTGACTACTTCTGGGTCATAGACTGGCTTAAAAGCAAGCCCTGCAGCAGCAGGGTGAGCTCTGAGCATGAGTGAGCACGCATTGTGCACAAAGACAAAGCTCTGCTCATGTTTTAGTGAGGTTTGGCAAGTGCAACATCAAGGGTGCTATAATTCTATATTTGTGAGCACTAAAAGGTAAGGCCTTCAGCTTACGAGCACCCACATTAAGGATTAACCACCAAGGGTATTTCAAACACAGCTATATCAGCTGATAAAGTGGCAGTATATATAACAGGGTTATACATCAAATAAAATATGATAGAGAATATGATACCAATCCTAGAAGGACAGCCGGGAGTTAGGTGCATAGTTTGTAACATGTATAATTTTATAAAAGGTAGTACACAGGAACTAAATTATATATGTATTAAATGTACTGAAAACAGAGTGTTAATCACTCTTTTCAATGAAAGACTATCAGAACTTGAGCAAAGTCAAAAGGAAATGGCTGACAGATACAATGTCAGATTAAATACAGCTAAAGAACAAAGTACCACAAGCACTACAGTAAATGACTCAGCACCAAGCATCCCTCCCCACCCCATCAAACATGACCCTAGGTAGTGTGTCACTTTTAACTCCTTCACTCAGCAGTCCCTACATAAGAAAAGATAGGGAGGATGACACCTCAGATAGCCCTGAGGATAGATGGCATCAAGTTCAAAGCTCTAAATCGTCAAAAGAAAAAGGGAAGGAAGGCAGATCAGTTTCACATATCAGTACAGAATAGATTTGACCCATTAGCTAATGAAGAGATACAGATTTCAGGATCTACAGTAGATACAGGAATAGACCATACTGTTGAAAATGGCAATAAAAAAAAATATGGAAAACAACAATTTTAACGGCAAGGTTAAAGAACTTTATGTATTGGGGATTAGATTATCAAAGGACTAGATAGAGTAATTTGTGACCCAGATAAACATAACAGAACCTTGTCATGCTTCAGGGAGCAAAAATAACACACATTACACAAATGGCAAAAGACATACAGTACAAAAGAAATGAGAAAAAGCTGGTAATAGTCCATGCTGGGGCAAATAATATTCTACACCAAAATTTCCAGCAGGTCAAGCAAGAATTTGTTAATCTGACAAATAAAATGATAGACCTGGACTGTGAATTAATTATTTCAGAAATTCTACTATTCCAAGGGCAACATATCAACAGACATGTAAAATAAAATATATAAATAATTGGCTAAGACAATGGTGTACAAAGCAATCTATTGAGTGCATAACTCACTGGAGGAATTCTTTGACAAAGATTTTCTATAGTAGAGATGGCTTCACCTTAGCAGACATGGAAGACAGCTTCTAGGAGAGAGTCTAGAAAATGCATCTCAAGGCATTTAAACTAGACAAGGGGGTCCAAACTTGTTACATCGAAAATATTAAAGCAGCATGATTCCTACAACCAAGTTTTCCCAATATCTAAGGGCATTCAAGCACCTAATAGCAAAACTAACATGAGTACAAACAAAAGATAAATAGACAGGGACAAAACTTAAATGAAATACAAAACAAAATAGAAATAGAAATCTTACTACTAAATGCAGAAGCCTCCGAATAAAATTGATGAATTAAAACATACCCTTATCACTAAAAAATTGATATTTGTGGAATAACGGAAACTTGGTTCACGGATAGACGAACGGAACATTGATATACCAGTTTTCACAACTTTTCAAAAGAATAGGAAGGATAAGAAAGGTGGCGGGTTGCATTATATGTAGTGGATTATCTCAAGGATGTCATTTTTTCCATATCAGTCTAATACAGAAATAATATGGGTAAAAATATCATTAAATAATAATATCACAACAATTGGACTTGCCTATCGCTCCCCAGTCTGGAATCAGCAGAAAATCAACTGTTCCTTGATGAACTAGAGAATATGGGAATTAAAATGATTTTTTCCTGATGAGTGATTTTAATTTCCCATATATAAACTGGGCAAATAATAACACCAAGGGTCAACTTGAAAAAGATTCATGGAAATCACTCTTCACACAATTTAGAACAACTAGTTGATCTCCCAACCAGGAATAATATATTAGATTTGGTTTTAACCAATGCTAAAAATCAATGCTTGACACTACAAATGTTACCCAAATGACAGTCATCACAATATGGTACAGATTAATTTAACAAAACCATTGAAAGAGTTAATGGAATCTCAAAATTTAGAAATTATGTAAAAGCAGACTACGTAATATTAAAACTATCTTCAAAACTGGAATTGGCAAGAGAGTTTAAACAACTGCAGTCTTGAGCAAGCTTGGTAGAACATAAAAAAGAGACTGCTTACTGTATTACAACATGGGTACCACTTAGAACTAAATATAACAATAACAATCTTAGAGTCCCAACATGGTGGAATGGGAAAATTAGGAAATTAATTAATAAAAAGAAAACAGCATACTGCAAATATAAATAAACCAATAAGAATGATGACCTGCAAAATTCAGAGACTTAGCCAAAAAAACTAAAACACATAAGTTTGGCAAAACAAAAGTTGGAATTAAATTTGATAAACAAAACAAAAGATAAAAACATTTTTATAATTATATAGGGTGCTACAAGGAACACAAAATGCTATTAGACCACTTATCTCAAATAATGAACTGCTAGTTAGCTAGACTGATATGGCACAGGAACTCAACGAATATTTTGGTAGTGTACTTAAAGTAGACAGTAGTTTCGACCTATCCACCCTGAATATGACTGGTCCTACAATAATTTTTTCTGAACAACAGGTATCAGATGCTATCGGGCAGTTAAAAATGAATCATCTCCAGGACCAGATAATATAAGTCCATTTTTTCTAAAACAGGTCAGCAAAGAACTACAGGAACCATTAACAGTTTTGTTTAATATTTCCATTACAGAAGATAAAACTCTGGAGTCATGGAGGAAAGCAAATATAACACCAATATTTAAAGGGGCAATAAAGAAATTACAAGTAATTATAGACCTATCAGTCTTATATCCATCATAAGTAAACTCATAGAGCGACTGATACAAAATATAATACTGGTGCATATTCATAATAGTGGCTGTCGACATTTCCCAACATGGATTTACATCCGGCAGGTCATGTCTAACTAACTTGATAAACTTTTTGATCCAGTTAGTGAAACACTGGAACAGGGACTACCGATGGATGTAGTCTTTCTTGACTATACTAAAGCTTTCAATACAGTGTCTCATAGAGTACTAACAGAACAGCTAGTTAGTATAAATCTAGATACTAAAATCATAAAATGGATCAATTCTTGGTTGAGAAATAGACATCAGAGTAGTCATTAGAGGGCATAAATCTGAGTGGACATCAGTTACCAGTGGGGTGCCTCAGGGGCTGTGTTGGGCCCATTATTGTTCAATATACTCATTTCAAGTATGCAGACAAATAGTGGTGTCTGGATTAGCAAATATGCAGATGACTGCAAAATTGGATGCACTGTAAACAATAATGAATCAATTAACAACTTACAAAATACTTTAAATAAATGATGTAACTGGGCAAATCATAACAAATGAGTTTTAATGAACAGAAGTACAAAGTGATGCACATGGGCAACAATAACATTAAAGCACACTACACAATGAATAATATACAATTATCAACAACAACCGAAGAAAAGGATCTAGGTGTCATGATCTCAGATTACCTTATATTTGATACACATAAAGGTAACAATTAAAAATGTTATGTTATCCTTGAGTGTATTCTGAGGCACACAAGAAGCAGATCAGCAGAAGTCTTACTCCCATTATACACCAGTCTCATTCGCCTCATCTGGAGTACTGTGCTCGTTTCTGTACCCCACAACTGTGGGAAATAAAAAACTATATGAGAGGTCCAGAGGAGGGTTACTAAAAAAAATATGCAGTGTGAAAAATAAGGATTATAGTTGTAGATTAAGAACCCTGAATCTGTATTCCCTAGAATACAGATCACTAAGGAGACCTCATATACCTGTTTAAAGCATTTTTAAATACCTCATTGCTTGATACAATTTGTCTTGAAAAACAATTGACTGAAAACAATACTAGGTCCCATAGGCATCAGTTAAAACCACAGTAAGCAAAACCACTAGAAGAAAAAAAAATTTTCATAGAAAGAGCTCCTGCTATATGGAATGTATTACAAAACAAGTGGTTATGAGGTAAACAGTAGATCAGTTTAAAAAAACTTGGACCACTATATGGAAAAACAAAAGTACAACTACATCCACTGATCAGTTTGTGGCGGGTTCGTTATGGGCCTCGGCCTTAGGAACCTGTAAACAACGATGAAACTATGAAACACGAACCTTCTAAACCCTATGCAGTCTGGTTTCAGAGCTAATCATAGTACTATTACGGATCTGGCAAAAGTAACCAATGATTGGCAACTGGCTACGCAAGGACATAGACAGGATGGAAGCAGTCGAGAGGACAACTAAAATGGTGCAGGGTCTACATCAGAAACCATATGAAGAGAGACTGAGAGAGCTTAATATGTATACCCTTGATGAAAGGAGGGACAGGGGGACATGATAGAAACGTTCAAGTACCTCAAGGAATCAACAAAGTCCAGGAGGGTAGCATCTTTCAGAAAAGAGATGTGTAAGAACAAGGGGCACAGTTTAAAGATAGAGGGGGCGGCTCAGGGGTAATGTGAGGAAATTCTTTTCACGGAGAGAGTGGTGGATACATGGAACAGCCTTCCTGAGGAGTCGTTGGGTCTAAAACAGTGGAGGAATTCAAGCATGCTTGGGACAGACACAAAGCAATTATAGTAAGGGGTTGCAGGAAGCAGGCTGTTGGTTAACTAGAATCTGCAGCTTATCCAGTAGGTAGGGAAATGGGCAGACTGGGTGGGCCAAGTGGTCCTTTTCTGCCATCAAAGTCTATGTTTCTATGAGATCTAGAGAACAGAATATTCGTCTGTGCTATGTTCCTGGACTTTAAAAGCCTTCGACACTGTGTCGACCACTAACTGCTCTTTCTGCATTAAAATGATGAGGCCTGGACTTTACCTCCTTGTGCTGGTTTAATGATTACCTCACTGACAGGCAACAGCAGGTCAAGGCAGAAGGGCTTCCCCACTCAAACCCTCTAAAGAGGTGTACCACAGGGATCCATCTTGGGGCCATTACTGTTTGCCATTTATATAAACAGTATAGACGCCGGCATTAAGGAGGCCAACATTCACCTGTCTGCAGATGATATGGTGCTTTACCTAAGCCATCCATCACCAGAGGCTGCCTGTGGAGACTTGCAATCAGACTTCAGTCTGCTACAGAGTCAACTACTTAGCAAAAACTATTACTCAATGCCAAGAAAACAAAAGCAATGCTGTTCTCACCTGCTAATCATAAGGCGACCCTACTATTGTGGTTTCCTACCACATCACCACTTTATTAGGAGAAAGACTGGAATTTGTAATGAAATTCAAGTATTTAGGGTCTGGATGGACCACAGACTCTCCTTTGTGGATCATGTCGAGGATCTACTGAAAAACTGAGGCAGAGGCTTGGTCTCTTCTTTAGGATAAACCACCCCTGACCAAAGATGCCAAGATGCAGCTAGTTCAATCCACGTTCCTCTCCCTAATTGACTATGCTGACTTCATTTATAGTCAGTGCACTGCCTCCTGTCTTGGTAAACTAGATACACTGTATCCCAGAGCTCTGAGATTCATAACTGGCCTTCCTCTCCACTCACCACTGCTCCTTATATGCAGCTGTGGGGTGGACTCTCTTCATCATAGACGGAATAGAAATGCGCTCTCTGGACATTCAGAGCTATTATCAATAAATTTCCCAGTACATCGCTTACTGTCTGCCTCTAAGATTGATAGGCAACTGTGCTTTCGAAGTTCCTCTCTGATCTCACTGGAAGTGCCTAGGGCCAACACATGGTTTGGGAGGCGACCATAGGCTTTGTGCTCCCTTCACTCTGGAACAAATTACAGAAATCAATGAAATTGAGCACCCTGTTAGTCTTGCCATGTTCAAGACCTTGTATGCCAAAACTGTTAAGGAGCTATGCAGCTGTTTCCCTTGCTCCTAGTATGCTTTGTTGCCTACTGCTTACCTGCCCGCTGTATCAGCATATACCCGGCCCCTTCTGTCTTTCTAAAATTCTTCTATCACTCTGCTTGTTTTCCTCACCCTCCTACCCGTCCTCTTCCATATGTGTCCCCAGCCTGTAATCTTAGCACTCTTTGTAGAGAAACTGCCCCGTCCCTCATCCACCCATGTCAGCTTTCAACTTCCACCACCTCCAAGCCCGTTCTCTATGTATGAGGCATGCAAAAATATTCTCTTAATGTGACTGGCTTATTTCGTTGCTCCCATTATTTACTTCCATTTCTCTCCAAATATTGACAACCATTAACTAACCTTATTTACTTTGCACTATATGTACCTTTCCTTATGTATAACTATGCCTACTTATTGCCTGTACATAAATGTATTGTTCTTTGACTTTGTGTGATGCAGGTCCACCTTGTAAATGAGCTTGCTCAATGGTGTTTGCCTGGATAAATAAAGACTTGATTGATTAATTGATTAATAACTGTTTAGCTAGGAACTCTTGTATTGTTACCCAGTGTATGTTTTACCACCCTTTTGACTTGGAACCTTTGTAAATGAGTGGTTTTGGCTCAAAGGTATTGTCTTCCAAGATTTGAAATAAATAAATACAAACAAAACTATAGCTAAATAAACATTTTGAAGGTTTAGCAGTGAGTAAACCCTTTCTGTAAGTGGTTACACAGTTCTTATACAGAGTATGATTTAGTCTGGCAGCATGACCTTCCCAGTCCCTTCTGTCCTGGCTGACTTGGTCCCTGAACTCCAGCTATCCCACTCATGCTGGACTGCGTACACTGACCCACGTTGGGAGGCAGCCCTTTAAAACAGGTCTGGCTTCCTCCGTCACACACAACTGATGCAGAACAATCCACAGGGGAGGCACCCAACTGGAGGGGTTCCAATTCCTGATTGGTGTGACTTAAATCCTCAGTCCTGACTGGCACACTGAGGAGCTGCTGCTGGGCAGTAAGCAAGCGCAGGTTGACAGGCGTTCCAGGTAGGGAAGGTGTCCTTGGCAGCGGCTCTGGTTGATGGGGCTCAGACATGGTTCCAGCTCTGTAAAGGGGTGGGCAGCTTCCATGGTGCAGGTTCTGCAGTGTGGCATGGACACTTTAGGAAGTTACAGGCGGAAAGAGCGAGTCAGGCAGCCCTGCAGGATTTAAAATGTACAGGTTTTAGGACATGTATACACACTGGCTGACAGCAGGGTTAAACTAGGCCCTGTTCCACCTCCATCGCACCCGATTATCACAGAATAGTTTGTCAAGTAAGTACCTGATAGGAAGAGGCTCTCAGTCCTCAACTGGTGCGGCTCGTGAAGTGCTCAAGTATGATTGGCAGACTGAGGAGTCAGTGTTGGGCAGCAAGCAAGCCCAGGTTGGCAGGCGTTCTAGGTAGAAAGATGTCCTGGCGGCAGCAGTGGCTGACATGGCTCAGGTGAAAAACAGCAATCCAGTACCAACATCAGGCAGCCCGAGGTGTCTCAGTTGGTGGATAATCGGAGAGATGGCGGGGTACCTGTTACCCCAACCCAGTAAAAGAAGGACAGGCACTCTCCTCCATGCTGCAACCCAAAATCCTCTGATGAGGACCCCCAGAAGAAGTATGGTGGGACAAAGGCGTGCTGTGTGTGGACAGCATGCCCAGTTAAGGAGGAGATTCAGGCTGGGAAGTTCAGAGTTAGTCCACCTGAGATTCAACCTGCCTGAGTTCAAAGGGAAGAAAGTATAAGACATATCAGGACTTTGGACCCAGGAGAATCCAGGAGGGGCACTGGATAGCCTTAATTAATAAGGAAACCATTCTAAGAAGGTATTAAATTACTGCCTCAGGAAGGAGCAGCCAGTTCCTTTGTCCATAGAGAGTTGAAGATCTTTGAAGATTCCAGCACCAGACAGGTCTGTATATTCTGAAGAAAAGGCTGTTGGTGCTGGTGCTGCCGATGTTTCCGCAATCCAATGTGTTGAAAGACATGTTGCCATAATCCAATGGACCGAAAGACAGCAAACTTTAGCTTGGTTTGTGATTGCTTCCAAAACAGATTTTAAATGATAATGCAGATACCTGGCAGCGATCTTATTTATTTAAATTTATTAGCTTTTGATGACCGGTAAGTGCATTAGGCAATAGACCTTCCTATTTTCAGATCAAGTACAAGAATCCTGTCCAGAAGACTTTCACAGAGAACACATGGTGTAGGTTCTCCAGTGGGAAAACATACAAAATCAACAAAACTAATCTACAGACACAGACATACAGAAAAAATCAAGAAACTGGAAAAAGTAATCACACACATACGCACAGACTGCACACATTTGTACTGTAGTGAATGGATATACGTGCACACACGTACAGTCAAGCAGGACACACACACACACACACAAGCCTGCCAAGATGCAATGCAAATACTGCAAAATTCTGCCCTGTTATTGTAGGAAACAAGGCAGTTTCAATGGCAGTTAATCCCTTTGTCATGCAGGAATCTGTGACACTGCACTTCATCCTGGTAGGCTTCACTGTATTGTACTGTAGTGAATCCACATAAATGCATACACTTGTATTCAGGCATGGGCACACACACTTGTACTGTAGTGAATGCACATTCCCACATACATGTATTCACGCATACCACACACTTGTACTGTAGTGAATACACACACACACACACACACACACACACACACACACACACACGCATTCCACGTATACCACACACTTGTACAGTAGCTGAGCGTGCATACACATGCATTCAAGCCTATCAAACACTTGTACCTGTACTTAATGCACACACATAGACACACTGCGCATTCACACATACTACACACTCAAGGAAATCAGGCAATACACTTGGTACAGTATATGGGCGTGAACCTATACCATTCACACACCTGAGAGCACTAGTGCAGCTGGTTGCCTACCATGTCATAGGTGTAGATGATGGCCTGAGTATTGTGGCTCTGATGTGCCAGTCGAATGGCCTGGTGAAGAAACTGATCCGCATCTTCCAACTCCCCTTCAGTATACTCAGCTGAAAAGGAAAACAGAAACCCTGAATCTTAAAAGAGTATTGTTTATGTTCTCAGCTGTATGACAAAACCAAACAGAAAGAACGTCACATTTTCAAAGCTAGGCTGAACAAATATGTTAGATGAACACCTCAATGAGGCAGTTATGGAGCTGTGAACAGCTGGAAAGGTATGAGCAGTGTTAGATTGATTGAGGGCTCGGTTACATACAATAAATATCATACATATATATAAAGACAAAGAACCTCTATGCGCAAACACTGAGGCAAGGGTTACCCAAAGGGCATTTGGCTGGAAGCCAAGTTTCAAGAAAATACAAAATCACACATGCCCACACAATGCAAAGCATCATGGGCTGCATATGCAAATCACCACAGAATGTTATGCTGGTCCAACTTAAGCAGAACTGTATGGTGCCGAAAGGCCTCTCACACAGTTTGCAAGGGTGCTAACAGATGACATAGACACCGTGTTTCATCCTACCAGGACTCATCAGTATGCCTCGTCTGTTTGACACTCCAGTAGAATGGACCAGCTACCCTAAGACAGTGTGTCTTGGATATGTTCTGGTGAACCCATTAAAATAAAAACTATTTAAAGACTATATATATATATATATATATATATATATGTATTTTTTTTATAAAATGGGTAAGAAAAAGAAATCAATGGCATCAGACAAACACCAACAGGTGAACGTATGTATATCAGAGCGCAACCGCACACCTGCACTTTTACCCACCTCCAAAACAATTTTGCCATTTTATAAGATAGATAATCTACTCTACGGTGTGCTGTCGCGCCTAATATACACACGCTTGGTGGTTGATGCACTCGGCCTGTGACTCATATACAACGACACCAAGGCGCATGATATCAGAGTGCAACCAAGAGACCAAAGAGTGAGTTATCTATTGCATACATATTTTTATTTATTTATTTATTGAGTGTTCGAAAGTACCGTTGAGTCAGAGACTCTTTTCAAAGGTTCCACGTCACAGAAATTACATATATATATATATATATATTTATAAAATGGGTAGGAAATTGTTGTTGTTTTATTGGATGATGAACATCACATGACGCGCGTATATCAGGCGCGACCGCACCTGCACTTTACCCCCCCTCAAAACAATTTTGACATTTTATAAGATAGAATAAACCACTCTGAGGTGTGCTGATGCACTCTGATATCGCACGCCTTGGAGCGGTTGATGCACTTGGCTCGCGCCCCATGCGCGCATAACGCACACCCAAGGCGCGCATGATATCAGAGCGTGACCGCACACCTCAGAGTGGTATATCTATTACATATATATATACAGTATATATATATGTATATATATATAAAGAGAGAGGAGAGAGAGAGATGAATGATGGCAAAGTGTGGTATACACAAGTAATAAGCAATGGCAGAGTGTGCATTATAGGATTTTAATGCCGCCCAGGGATGTAGTAAGGCAAGTGGCTGAAGGCCACGTGCCCTCACGCCTGAAGTGCAATACAATCCTGAAACACACTCCTGAGGGGCTTATTACATCTATAAAATAGCTCTAAGTAGTTTTTTGAGAGGAAATTAGATTCAGCACCTGGCCATTTGTTTATAGAGATTCAATGCACAGTCAGCAGACGCACTCTCAACCAGTGAAATGTCTAGATTTTTTGTTGCCGTTTTATAAAGGAAATACCCTCAAGAGGTCAAATGCCATACAGCCAGGAGCCTGAAGCACAAGTGGTATTTATGAGCTTGTAGCATGTTCAACCGAGATGGCATTATTTCACAAGCATACTGGACTTTGCCATAATGTATTTTATATTATGCATTGGTTTGGTCATTTGTGTCTGTTTGCAGTTTCTTAGTTAGTGGTGCTAGTCGTTTTGCAGTTGGCCTTTAGTGTTCTTCTGTAGTGTATTGTTTTTCTGTAGCGCTTTTGCGTGCATGACAGGATTTTTCTGTAGTCTAGTATGAGTATGCACATTTTACATATGCATGTCCATTCTAGCACTTCCCCTATAAGTGAGGGAGGGATTTTGGCAGGATCTCCTTTCAATGGCGTTTGAGTGGTCAGCTTGGCATGTTTGTGATGTGCAGTCAGGAGGCTGAGGTGAGTACTGGAGTCAAGGGTCATGTTGTGTGGCGAGTGATATGGGAGGGAAGTGGTGGTAGGTTAGAGGCCTCCCCAAACCCCCTCTCCCCAAGTTGTGAGCTGCTATTATGCGGGCTGTTCTTGAAGAGGCTGTGTTGGTATCGTTATCTGGTTTGTTAGAGTTACTAAGCTGCTTGTTACATGTGTTGTGTGGGTGTAATAAAAGTGGTTTTGTATTGTGTTAGAGTATTAATGTGTTATTAAGTATTAATAACACAATTAATAAAAGTAATAACCAACTAGTTTCATACACACAAATTGATTTTGTCACATACACTAACTGGTTACAATATATACAGGGTGATGATGGCATTTTCTGTGAGGACGAGGCGCAAAACATGTAAAGGATGGGAATTTTCCTATACAAAGGCCATTGTTTATTTCCCTGTATACCTGTTACTAAATTATAATTTAAAACAATATACCTACACTAATAAAACAATTAAAAGTGAATACCTACACTAATTAAAACTAAATACCTACACTAATCAAACAATTAAAAGAATATGCCTACTCTAAGAAAGAGTATATACTGTACCTACACTACCTTATGGGACAATACTAATAACAAGATTAACACATCATTAGGAATCCAGTTAACAAGCAGCAAAAGAACCTGGGGAACACACTTAAACAAAACCCTCTCAAACCCAAAATTTCCTCAAACTCCTACCTGCAGCTCTAATGCACATGCCCAGAGTCGCAGCTTCAGTTTCTATACACACAATGAAATGGGTTAGAGCATTATTTTAAAGGGAATATCTTTGCAGAAATCTGTGGCATGAGCAGTAAGAGATACAACCTTTACTAACACATGACCAAAAATAACTAACTTATTCATGAACGAAGTTCACCTGCAGGCTTGGTGCCATTCTAGGTCATGGACATAGCTACAGACATTTTGGTTGGGATGGCCAAAATGTAATTTTCACAGAAATATTAATACATATCTTGCCCTAGTCTGCCAGTCTCTTGCCATCTACATACTTTACATTGCTTAGTGCTTGCTCCAGGCACACTGATGATCTACACTTTAAAAGCGGGCACCAAAGCAGACACTGTTCCTCTAATGGGCCTGTCCACTATCCCACTGAGCTGGAGTAAGTAAGTAAACTTTGTTTGTTGTTGAGTGCCTATACCCTGGGGCTCAGGGTGTGCTACAAAGGCCAGGACAATTTCACGATTAAGATAATTCCAAAATAAAATAAAACTCATAATAAATTTATCTTGGTACTAAAACGTGTTTGAAGTAAAGTAAGTTAAATTAAATAATCTAATAAATAATAATAAAATACAATCTGAAAACAGCCAGTATGTTAGGTGCCTTGACTATATTCCAAAGGACTCCCTAATAAGTGCAGCGTCAGGCCCTTCGAAGGCCTCCAATGAGGGCCCTCCCTCAAGGATCTTGAGGCGAATTCTGAGGGCCAAGCCAGCTACCTCAAATGTCCCATCACCTTACCGTATGGGGGAAAAATGGAACTTCGACCAGGCGCGACACAGAATGTATAACAATTTCTTATTAGCTCCAGCTCTTGTGGGCATTCAAAGGGTCATCCTATGAAAGCTCAGTTTGCTGGTGGGAGACAATGGCATTCATTACAAAATAATTAATTAGCCCCATAGTACTGGATGGGAAAGTCGTTAGCGGGACTCTGGAGAAGAAAACCTGATTCTGACTGGAGAGGAATCTTAAAGCCCTCCTGGGGTGTGCTAGTAATCAGTCCCAGAACAGGGCAAAACTAGTGAAGCATCTGAAGAGAACCTATCAAAAGGCAGTTAAACTGTTGCCTCGGTGACAACCCATCCCCCACCCTGGAACTCTGGAACAGCAGGATCCGTAACTTCTCTGATAACAAAAGGGCACTGCACAGAAAGGAGCAGGAAGAAACACCAGACACCGATGGCTGTTTTGATATAGGCCACAAACCAGTAGCACACCCCTAGAAAATGCAGGAATTTGTAAGAAATGTGACTAGATTTGGTAAATGAGCAGGGGTGGAGCTTGCTAACCCTCTGTTGTGATTACTAATTGGAAGAGTTGTGGCCCTCTCTCTTAGTAAGTAAGTTCCCATACACCAGTGCCCATGAGTTGAAAGGCATCGCTCTCTTTACTGAACTGAATACGGGAAGCTCGAGAGGAGTCTCACATAAACAGAAGCAGTGAGAACTCCAGCACAGATGAGCGAGTTCTATATTTAAAATGTTAGAGTAGTTATCCATCCATGGGTCTCATCTTGCCGATCAGGGTTGGGCTCATTCAGATATCAGTTGGCATCTGAAAACTAAGAAGCCCCTTTTGAAAAGCATGGAGTAACAAGATGTGAGTAAGAAAGTATAAACTTAAAAACACTGCAGTTTCTTTTGAGCAGCTGGGGAGACTGCACTGGAATACTGATGACTGTATTGCTCAACTAAAGCTGTCATTTCAGTTGAGTGATAAGTATCAACTAATTAATTTTTGTTTAATTAATGTTCTGTGTTTCCTGCTCCCAGTCCGGCTTCCATCAATCTTAGCCACCTCCCAGCCCCGGACCCCAGAGAACCCCGCTAACATTTCTTGGAGAGACACTCACATGGCAGCGCCCAGCAGAGGGGCTGGGGGACAGCCAGAACTCTCCTGTCTGCGCACAACCAACCCCAGACAGCAGGGTTTCTTGTACTGGGCGGACAGGTGGTGTGCTGGTCCTGAGAATGCCAGAATCCTCTAGTCATGAGCAGGGAGGATTTTCTCTGTGTTGTCCCTTTCCAAGACACATGGCCGAACGGAAGACAAACACACAGCATGCTCTTCTGGATACATCCAAGTCATGCCACAGCAGCAGGGCGATCTACCACCCACCCAGCGGAGCGCATCCTGGAGACACTCGATCCTCATCCCCTGGCCAACACCAAGAACTCGGCTCATTTCTGAGCCCTGGCTGTGGTGTCACCAGTGGTCACTCTACCGCTATGTCAAAGGTCACCTTCACTGCTAATTCATTATCAGTTATCCTTTCTCATTGGGAATACCTGTGGTGGGAGAGCCTACACCATGTGGTTACTTATGATCTCAACGCTCCCCACACCAGTCACGGGCAGGAAACACTCACAGAGAAGGATGAATATCACTCCCCAAGCATGTTGCCTCTGCTGTGACCAGGGGCTTCCCCCATCCAAGGCATATGAGTCGAGAATGGAACAGAAACCTGGGTCGCCAACAAGGAAGCGTAATGCCCTTCCCATGCAACACTGGACATTTGGGGGAGGGGTGTAGTTTGGAGACAGGCCCCTGAGCTCCTAACACTATTGAAATGTTACACCTGACATGAGGCAAAGTCAAGGTTTACACCAATGCGTTCATGGACATAACGTGACACTCTTTAGACAAACCAGCCTAACTGAAACAAACAATATATAATAATTTCATATCTGCATTTTCCTGATGGCAGCTGTCTATGTGTTCCCACCCCTAAGAACAAATTAACAAGAAAAACACTATTGCCATACTAAAAGAGAGACACCCCCATCAGCAGTAGCACAAGTCATAATGACAGTTGTGCATTTCAGTAAATCACACTCTTGGAGTCTCTGGGCAGTAGATGGATACATGTGCTTAAACAGCTTGTAAATGGGTACAGGGGCCTGCACAGGACAACAATGGGAAAGAAGATGCCATCATTGACTATTTCCCCATTCACGCAGGCCTCGTTCTCTTATCAAACCTCATGACATACTACATCGTAACTCCATTTACCCTCGCCCTCCCCCACCTATCGCTGGATTCACTCCTCGCTACTTAACACTGCCATGCTCCTGCATGATCTCGCAATCCTCTGACTGGTCCCACTTCTACACCACAGATAATGTAACCATGGCGCTCTCCTTTTCTGTCACATATTAAACAACATCTGGAATAATCACGCCCCCTACGCTGCAGGAGACTGAGAAACTTTCACCACTCCTGGATATTTGAGGACCTAACCAAGCTCTGCAACTCCTGCAACCATGCTTGGACTCGCTTTAAAGCCTCACTATCCCCAACGACTCTCCACCTATCGCACTCCTGAGAAACGCTTGCACCAAAGCAATTAGGGCAGCTAAATTAGACTACTTTAAGAACACATTGCAAGAAAATCTTAACTCTCCCCATAAATACTGGCAAACCTTCTCCTTGCTTCTAAAACCCTCACACACCTCCTCCTCCTCCAATTCGATAACAACTTAGTCTTAGACTCTCACACCATTGCCTCTACCTTAAACACCCTTTTCAACGTGTGCCCTTCCCTTTAACCCTGCCCATCACTCCACCCCCAACACACCACACTTACCACTGACTCTATGGCATCCCTCCCACAGCACCGCCACCCTCTCCTGCTCTACACACGCCAACTCTACCCTATCATAGCCCAGGAGGTCCTCAGGGCTATCTAATCCTTTAATCCACACAAATCCAGCCCTGATGGTTTTGATCCACCACACTAAAGATCTCAGCCCCAGCCATTGCCCATCCCTTGTCCCACCTACTCAATTTCTTTTTCTCCTTGGCACAGTATCACAGGCCTGGAAAAGGCTAAAGTGATTCAGCTGCACAATGGCGTGACCACTCCCAACCCGGTAATTACCACCCCATCCCTCTACCTTGTTCTAGCTAAACTACAAGTATCTCTGATCCTCACCAGACTCATCATCTTCCTACCCACCATAAATTTCCTGTCCCTTTATCAGTCGGGCTTCAGAAAACACCCACCCATCTCCTCCTTCTTAGGGTTACCGATGCCAGTCTCACTGGTGTGATCAAGGCCACCCCACCTCAGCCATATTTATAGATCTGGCCAAGCGCTTTCACCCAGTCTCCCATCCCATCCTTCTCACCAAACTCAAACACGCTGCCCCTCCCCCAATCTGGAGATGTACACCACCTCCCTCCCAGTACTGGCTGGAGTACCACAAGGGTCAATCCTCGGCCCCATCCTCTTTTGATATTCCTCAATGACCTCCCTCATATGCTCCTCCTCCTCCTCCCACATACAGCTCTATGCCGATAACATTTATTTATAACTCTGGTCCTCTGCCTCAATGGTGACCTCCCAGCTGCAGACCGATTTCACCCATGTCCTGAACTGGTCAGAGGCAAATCAACTCCAGGTCAACACCACTAAGCGAGTCTCCATGAACTTTGGCTCCACCCAGAAACTAGCCAAACTCCACTCACCCCTCCTTCAAGACCCTCGATGGCAAAATCCTGGACATAGTCCCGTCATACAAATACCCGGAGTCTGGTTGACAGTCGCCTGGATTTCCACTCATGTAAACCATTTCACTACAAGCTCCTCCCTAAACTTGTGGCCTCTATAGAAACAAAGAAAATTACTCACCTTAGTAATGTTGTTTCTTCTAATGGAGTCTTGCTATATTACGACAATTGCAGTATGACCGCGGGTTAGAACTGCTCCGGTGAAATAGTTAACTTCCATGCAAAACATGGAATCTTATTGTGAGCTCGTTAAGAAGCTCTGTCTGCTTACTTTCAAACCAAAACCATCAGATCTTTACGAGCTAAAACTCACTAACGCTTCTGTGTGGAAGCTGTAACCCACACTAGCCAACTGGCTACTACCCTAATAAACATACACGTTGGTCTCAAAAAGACTCAAGTCAAGAGACCCAATAATGAAACAAAACACACTCACCCTAGGGAGGGTGAAACAAACAATAAAGTGGCAAGAAAACAGAGTGCCAACACTGTGATGCCCACCCACAGGCAAAAAACTAGGTTCTGAGAGGGGCAGGCAGGGAGGGAGGTCTTAATATAGCAAGACTCCATTAGAAGAAACAACATTACTAAGGTGAGTAATTTTTCTTCAAACAACATGAAGTCTTGCTATATTATGACATTGCAGACTACACAGCAGTACCCCCATGGAGGAGGGACAGAACCTACTTAGAGAATAGGCTCTGAAGGACAGCTGTGCCAAACCGAGCATCACTCCTAGCTTGAATGTCCAGGGAATAATGCTTGGTAAAAGTGTGAACCGTTTTCCAGGTAGCTGCTTGACATATCTCTAGAATGGGATGTCTCTGGCAGCAGCCAGAGAAGCAGCTGTACCTCTGGTAGAGTGAGCCCTCAGGCCTGAGGGGAATCTTACCCAACTTTTCATAACAGAATTGGATACAAGAGACAATCCACCTGGCAATGGATCTTTCAGTGGCAGATTTCCTTTCCGACCTCACCATAAGTGAGGAACAGTTGGAGGGAGTCAAACCTGTGACCCTTGGTACGCTCTATGTAGTAGCTAAGGGCCCTCTTCACTTCTAGGCTGTGCAGCCTCCTCTCACCAGAGGAAGAATGGTCAGTGAAGTAAACAGGGAGAGAAATAGATTGATTAAGGTGGAACCGAAACCACCTTAGGCAGGAACTTCCTATTAGTCCGAAGGACTACCTTATCTCTGTGAAAGGAGATAAAGTCTGGCTCCACTGACAATGCTTGCAATTCACTTATGTGTCTGGCAGAGGTAATAGCTACCAAAAACACAGTTTTCCAAGTCAGGAACTTAAGCTCAGCTGAAGACAAGGGCTCGAAAGGAGGTTGCATGAGCTGAGCAATGCAAAATTGAGATCCCAGGCAGGGGCAGGGTCCCTGAATGGAGGGTTAGTGTGAAGCAAACCCTTAAAAAACTTGGCAAATACAGGGTGAGATGAAAGAGGAGAGAGTTTACCTGCTGAAAGAAAAGCAGAGACAGCTGCCAAATGCACCTTCAGGGTAGCTGGTCTCAGCCCTAAAGTGTTTAGATGGACCATATAATCTAGAACTGTGGGTAAATCAGCAGTGTCTGG
Organism: Neoceratodus forsteri; assembly: GCA_016271365.2. NCBI lineage: Eukaryota > Metazoa > Chordata > Ceratodontiformes > Ceratodontidae > Neoceratodus > Neoceratodus forsteri. The sequence goes on from CM057457.1 coordinate 242,432,677, forward strand.
GAAATATTCTTTCCCGAGCACCATATGGAAAATCTTTCCATTTGGAGTTATAAGTCGCTCTGGTAGAAGGCTTCCTAGAAGCCTTTGAGTATATCCATTACACCTTGACAGAGGTGTAGGCTAGCAAACTCTAGCTCTTCAAGGACCAGGCCTTGAGATTGAGAGACTTGAGATTCGGTACCAAACCCTTCCCTGGGCACATGTTAACAGATTGTGATTCTTGGGAAGGCACAGGGAGGATGGACTGCTAAGGACAGGAGGAGAGGATACCAGGGTGCCTGGCCCAATCCAGGGCAATCAGAATGACCCTGCAGGATTGGGCTCTGATTTTGACTAGCACTTTGAACAGGAGAGGGAAGGGAGGAAGGCATAGAGAAACTTCCTTCCCAGCTGAGGGCTAAGGCATCCAGAGGGACTGAGCCCAAGACTGGGGGCCTGCAGCAAAAGAGAGGAAGTTGATGATTGTCTGGGGCTGCAAGAGATCTATTTATGGGTGCCCCATTTGGCAAATACCACTCCCAGAACTAGGGATCCAGGGACCATCTGTGATGGCCCTGAGAGATCCTGCTGAGAGCATCTGCCAGGACATTGTCTTTGCCTGGGAGGTGAACTGCCATAAGGGAAGTGTTCAGGGAGTACCAGAGACCACAACTTCATGGCTTTGGTGCACAAGGCCGGACCGAGTGCCCCCTGCTTGTTGATGTACCACATTGTAGTGGTGTTGTCTGTTCTGACCTGCACAGTCTTGTTCTGAACAGATTTTGAGAAAGCTTGAAGTGCTAGAAAACTGCTCTGAGCTCCAACAGGTTGATGTGGAGCAGAGATTCCTGTGGGGACCACAGTCTCGGTAGTGAGGTCGCCCATGTGGGCTCCCCACCCCAAGAGGGATGCATCTGTAGTAAGGATTAATGAGTGAGGCTGAGTGACAAAGGGCACTCCTTGTCTCAGGTTGCTCTGATCCTGCCACCACTGAAGGGCTTGGATCAGGGTCTGAGTTACTGGGATCAGTTTGGTAAGAGGATCCTTCCTTCTGTGACCAAAAGGCCCTCAGATGGAACTGGATGTCCCTCATCTGAAACCTTGCTCCTTGCACTACTGCTGTGGAAGCAGCCATGTGCCCTAGGAGCTGCAGAAAATGCCTTGCTGGTCGGAGAACTGCAGGGTGAATGAAGAGGCCAGGGAGACTAGGGTGTTTGCCCTGTCTAAAGGGAGGAAGGCCCTGGCTTCCTGGGTGTTCAGCTCTGCGCCTATGAAGGTTAGGAGCTGGACAGGCTCCAGTACTGACTGAGAGATTCAGAAGGAAACCTAGTGACGTAAGCAGTTGCTGGGTTATCTGAAGATGTAGGTTGACCTGATCTGGGGATTGTCCTACTATGAGCCAATCGTCCAAATAAGGAAAATGGCAATCTTTTGCCTTCTTAGGCAAGCTACTGCTACTGCCAAGCACTTGGTAAATACCACTGGAGCCGAGGTGAGTCCAAAGGGCATTACTCTGAACTGGTAATGGCCTGAGGGCAGCTCTCGAACCTGAGGTACTTTCGTGGGAGCTTCTGATGAGAATATTGAAATAGGCATCCTTGAGGTCCAGGGATGCTAGCCAGTCCCTGGCCTTAGGGAAGGTAAAATGATTCCCAGAGTTACCATTTTGAACTTTGGTTTTAAAAGGTGCTTGTTTAGGTATCTGAGATCCAGAATGGGCCGCCATTCTCCTGTCTTTTTGGGGTAAGGAAGTACCTGGAGTACAACCCTTGCCCTGGAGTAGGGTGGAACCCTTTCCATGGCTCTGAGAGTGAGGAAGGTGAAGACCTCTGACTCCAAGGTGAGTGCCTCCGATGGAGATGCAGGAGGAAAAGATCTGGTCCTCAGCTTGGAATTTTTGAAGCTGAGGACCAGTCCCTGGCTTACCACTTCCAGGACCCACTTGTCTGATGTGAGAGACTTCCAGTCCTGGACAAAGTAAGCCAGCCTGCCCCCTACCGGTAGAGAAGAAGCGGCCCTGGCTACCCCATCAGGGTGCCTGCTTGGCAGGGGCTTTGGGCTGAGGGGTGGAAGCAGGCCTGCTTGAACCCTCCTGCCCCTTCCTCTAAAGAATCCCTCTGGGAATAGGAGGAAGAAGAGGCTTGAGCCTGATAAAAAGGCCTATGAAAGGCTCTGCCTCTGCCCCTGGGGCTGCTTCTGAGGAGTGGCCTGCCTTTCCTTGGCTTGTGCACTCCGATAGGTGGTCCTGTATTCGTGTCCATTTTCTTCATATAATTCTCTGTTTGCTCCCCAAACAAATAATTGCCAATCACAGGAAAATCAATGGCTTCTGACTGGGTATCCTGTGACAATGTGGTATATCTGAGCCAGGCCATTCTGCGAAGTGCCACAGAAGTAGCCATAACTCTAGAAAACATCATTAGAGTCCACCGCAGCATGAAATTGCATTTTTGATGCCTCGATACCATCTAAGGCCACCTGTTCCAGATCCCTGGCAAGCTTGTCAGGGAGTTGTTTGACTACAGCCAGCACAGTATCCCATCTGGATTTCTGGTATCTGGCAGCATAAGCCATGTAATTTGCTTGTCTGAGCCCCAAGGATGCTGCCATGTACTGTTTCTTTGCCATAGCATCAATCTTCCTGGAGTCCTTTTCAGGAGAATGTGAAGCTAGGGATATTTGCTTTGTCACAGCTGCAGCCTGCACTACACCCACATGGCTGCATTGCTGTGTGAGAAGTTCTATGTCAGAACCTGATAAAGTATATCTCCTGTCCATCCTTTTATCCACAGGAGGTATAGAATGAGGAGTTTTAAAAAATTTTCTGTCTGTTTCCTGAAAGATTTATGAAGGGGAATAGACAGTCTCTTAGATTCTGGAATATCCATCATTTCTACAAAATCAGGCTCTTCCTGATCATCCACAGCTTCCTCAACAGGAAGCTGAAGAGTTCAGCAACCTTCTTGTAAAAGATGAAATGAGCAGGGGACTCAGAAAGCTAGGGGGACCCCAAAGGTCTGTCTGGGGAGGTATCTGGCTCAATAGGAGCGCCCAGATCTTCCAGACCATAATCACTCTCTTCATACTCTCCCCCACGGTTCATAAAATTCTTCAAAATCATAATCCTGAACCGATGGGACCTGGTGAACCGAGAGTCTCCAGATGGAGTCGGTTCAGGAACCGGAAAGAGACTGGACAATTTGGATTGCTTTGGCTATCTCTTCAGCTGTTGGGGAAAGGACTTTTCCACAGCAGCAGACTTCTAGTCCTTTGCAGGAACTGGCTCACAGCCAGCTCTTCGTTGCCAGGAGTCTCGCCCTGGTCAGGGCACTCCCTCCGGTTCGGTTGGCACCGAACTGGGCCGACCATCCGGGTCAGCGGACTTTGGCCTCTCTTTCCTGAGCCTACCAACTCTTTTTTCAACGGTGGTAGCAGGAAATTCTTTGCAAATCTGGCAGTCTGAATCGAGGTGGTCAAACCCCAGGCATAAACACAGGAGGTGTGAGGGTCGGCCTTGGCAAAGGCTTCCCACAGACATCACAGTGCTGAAACCCAGTGGGCCCGGTTTTCTTTTGGGTTTCTCAGACATTATGCCAGCCTAACAAAACTTGACTGTTTATGGTAATCCGTAAGCAAGACTTCCTATCGGTTCCCCAACCTAATACGGGCTGTGGAAAAACGTAATGAAATCCGCTTTTTTAGAACCGATAGGAACCGGGAACCGCACTCTAAAAAGGACTAGCACTGAAAATTGCACCTAATCGGTTCAAACCGAACCGATAAATGTTTTACAAGTGCCACACAGAAATCGGAAGTAAAAACTATATTTTACTTACTTTACCACAGACAGAGCTTGAACCGAACGGTTATGGTTAAAATTAGACGATTTTAAAACTTAAAACTGTTTTAAACGCGAAAATGAACCGAGCAACAGGAGAAATCTCCGGAGCGACTGTTCAGTGAGGCGGAGTAAAGAATCTGACGGTTTCGGTTTGAAAGTAAGCAGACAGAGCTTCTTAACGAGATGCGGCCAAGATTCCATGCTTTGCATGGAAGTTAACTATTTCACCTCCGGCAGTTCTAACCTGCGGTCATACTGCAATTGTCATAATATAGCAAGACTTCATGTTGTTTGAAGATGCCCCTTCCTCCCTGTTCTTCTTTCTTGGCTCCAATATGCATAACTTGCATTTCTTGGAATCGAGCCAAGCTCCCAGATCCTGGACCATCTCCCAGCTCTTCAGATCTTCCTGTAGGTCAAGTATCCCTTTAACTGTGTCCACTCTCCCAGAGCTTGGTGTCATCCACGAATAGGACATTTTGCCTGTAATGCCATCCCCAATGTTACTAATGAAGACATTAAATAACACCGCCCCAGCACTGAGCCCTCGGGACCCCACTGGTTACCTCTCTGGTGCCAGATAACTCTCCCCCACAACCACCCTCTGGGTTCTGTCCCTAGCCAGTTTTCCACCCATCTAGCCATCTTTCCCCAACCCGAGATCCACCAATTTCCTGATCAACCTTTTGTGGGGCACAGAGTAAAAGGCCTTGCTGACATCAAGACAGAGTATGTCTACCACTTGGCCCCTGTCTTCTGTCTTAGTGACACAGTCAAAGAAATCAGTTGATTCATTTGACACAATCCCCCCACACCCCCAATGAACCCAAGCTGCCTTGCATCCTGGAGACCATGTTCCTCTAGATATTCCACCAACCTTTCCTTTAGTATGGTCTCCTTGAACTTGCCCACAATGGAGGTCAGACTGACTGGTCTGTAATTCCTGGGTCATTCTTGGGACTGCTTTTGTGGAGGGTACTACATGTGCTGTTATCCAGTCCTGTGGTACCACGCCTGACTCTAGTGAACTATTAAACAGGTCTGCCAGTGGCCCTGCCAGCTCCTCAGCCAGTTCCTTTAGTACCCTTGGATTGTACTCTCTCTGGGCCTGGTGATTTGTCCACCATCCATTCCAGCAGCTCCTCCTTCTCTATCTTCCTCTAGCACTAGATTTGTGTTCTCCTCCTTGCTCCTCTTTTCCCTCCTGAAGACACTGGTCTGTCCTTCTCCCTGTTGAAGACAGAACAGAATTATTCATTTAGTATTTCTGCTTTTCCCCCTTTATCCTCCACCCACTCCACCCCTTTCTTAAGCCTAACAATACCTTTCTTCTTGTCCCTTTTCTCACTTATATAGCGGAAAAAACCTTCTCCCTTCTTAATTCCTTCAGCTATCTGCAGCTCCTTCTGTGCCTTTTGCTTGACAGATTCCTTACTTGCCTCACTAGTCAACTTTAGGTAATTTGCCCTATCTACCTCTTGCTTGGTCTTCCTGAATTTTCTATAGGCCAACCTCTTCCCTTACTGCCTGGGCAACCAAAGAACTGAACCAGCTAGGCGCTTTGGCCCTTGTGTTCTTCCCCTGAGCCTAAAGCACTCATCTATGGCAACCAGTATTCCTTTCTTAATGACGGACCACCTTTGGTCCACCCTCACCTCTGCTCTGATGCTCCGCCAGATGGCTCCTTAGCACCGCCCATTTTTCTGACGCCCACCCTCCTGAAATCCAAAATTTTGGTCTTAGTTGGGATGCTTTCCTGCCCATATCCAGCTGGAACCCATTGTGCAATGGTCACTTCCACCCAGTGGCTCCTGGACCCTGACCATTATTTCCTGGACATAACATTACATCAAAATTGCATTAAATTGCAATAAGTACAATATTACAGCATAGGTACAGTGGGATTTTACATACAGGCAACAATGAAAACACACAAGTAGTCAGACAATCTAGGGACAATTGATTTAGACTGAAAGGAGCAACCTAGTAAGGGTCGGGACCTGTGGGACTGCAGATGGAGTGAGCAATCGGGTGTCTGCCTTGCCATACTCTGACATGGGGAACCTATGACCTTGAACTCGGGGTTAGAGTGATGTAAAAGTGTAAAAGGGGTATTGCTAGGGAGGAAAGATGGGGGTTTTACAGGAACATGAGGGGGCCATATATTCACGCAATAGGGAGGACAGGGAATTCAGTGAGCTGGCTTTACAGATGGAGTGGCGTAAGCCTGTTCTATAGTTCAGGACAGTGAAAAAGAGAAAGCGGATTGTCCAGCAGAGGTGGAACGGTGGGGACAGCAAATGTTTTTGGTCAGAGCTATGGAGGAGTAAGCATTGGGAGGAGTAACAGATGGAAGATACGAGATAGGAGGGAAGACTGTCCATCCAGAATTTGGACATGAAAGGGCAGTATGGGACAGTTGTCTGGACACCAGGGAAGGGAGGATAGGGCTCTATAGATGTCACAGTGATAGGTGCGAGGGGGGCATGATAGGACAAAGCAACAGAAAAAGTTGAAAAGGGTGTCCAGTCTGGCCAGAGTAGTTTTTGTGTGCACTATAGACTATGTCAGCATTAGTTAGAATTAGAATTATTACAAAACAGTCATTCAAAAACCAAGTTAAAAACAGTCTCCAAGCAAACTTGTCATTAACCGAGTCCAAAACCTATCTCCTGACAAGCTTCCAGGTAACGACAGTTTAAAACCCGCCTCCTGATAAACATGTCAGTAATGGAGTCTAAAACCCACCTCTTTATAAATCTGTCACTGAGAGGGGTCTGAAACCCATCTCCTGATAAACCCACAGTGATGGGAATCTAAAACACATCTCTTTATAAACCTGTCAGTGATGGGAGTCTAAAACCCGCCTTTATAAACCGATCAGTGGTGGGAATCTAAAACCAGTCTCTTGATAAAAACCTGCCAGTGATGGAAGTCTAAAACCTGCCTCTTTATAAATCTGTCAGTGGAGGGGTCTGAAACCCATCTCCTGATAAACTTGTCAGTGATGGAATCTAAAACACATCTCTTTATAAATCTGTCAGTGACGGAGTCTAAAACACATCTCTTATAAATCTGGTTATATTAAATGCATGCTGAAAACAGAAAATAGAGTTAAAAATCTACGTTTCAACCTTAGGTCTTCTTCAGGAAATATCTAAAAGAGAAAAAACAAGTTAGTGCCTTATAAATCTGTCAGTGATGGAGTCTAAAACCCACCACTTTATAAATCTATCAGTGAAGGGGTCTAAACCCATCTCCTGATAAACCTGTCAGTGATGGGAATCTAAAACACATCTCTTTATAAATCTGTCAGTGATGGAAGTCTAAAACACATCTCTTTATAAATCTGTCAGTGATGGGAGTCTAAAACACATCTCTTATAAATCTGTCAGTGATGGGAGTCTAAAACCCACCTCTTTATAAATCTGTCAGTGGAGGAGGTCTGAAACCCATCTCCTGATAAATCTATCAGTGATGGGAATCTAAAACACATCTCTTTATAAATCTGTCAGTGATGGAGTCTAAAATCCATCTCCTGATAAACTTGGCAGTAACGGCATACCCGACATTCATCACGTGATATTTTGCTATGCATACATCTTTTATGGGCATAATGTCGAAAATAAGTAATACTGCCAGTATACTGGTCGCGTCAATTTGTACATACAGTGACCTTATATCAGTGGCATTAAAATGGTGACATTTCGCCCTCCTTCACAGTAAAGCGTAATAATGTTACTTTTGCTGCTTTTTCATCAGTGTTCTTTCATCTGTGTGTTTAGCTGTGTCCTCATGTTGGTGATTACATCTGAGACACTGACAAGGTTTTTTTCTTAAAGGCATCACGTAATGTCAATCAATGTCAATTACTACATGCGCATAAAGTTGTTTCAACTGGTGCATGGTTATACAAAGGTGATTGGCACAGTACTCGCCATTCACGCTTTGTATGCTTTTAGACATGGAGTATGTGCAATCGCAGAAAGGGAAGCAGAAGCTGTGCTTCCAAAATTATCTGTACACTAATGAAAAGGAAGGTACTGTTGGCAAAATTATATGGCACTGTGAGCAACGCACCTGCCGAGCCAGAATGCATACCGTTGGGGTATTAATGCACAGGACCCCACTGACCACAATCATGCACCACAACATGGTCGTGTGGAAGCTATCAAGGCCCGGACTAACATGAGGGGCACAGCGTGTGAGTCTGAGGAATCCACCGAATGTTGTGCATCAGACACTGCAAGATGTGGCCATTAGCCATGCACACTTGCTGCCAACACAAGAAACTCTACGCCGTGGATGTCAGGGGACATAGGCAGCATGGTGGCCCAAGTGACACTGCTATGGAACAATACTGCAGACTGTCAGTAATGAACCATTTCTAAGAGAACACAATGAGGATCTAATCAGTTTTGCAAGTGACACTGACCTACAGGTATTAAGTAAACAGCCACACTGGTTCTAACATACTAACATACTAAAATGCCAGCAGAATAGGCCTAACGGTCTTTCGGTCTGCTCGCTTGGTCAGTCCCCAACTTGGGTGCTGACCTTGCTGTCCCTCGCTTCTCTGGCTTCTCCTTCCAGTTCCGGATATTCTTGCTGCATTGATTTTGCTTCCAGAACCTTCCCTGTACCTGTCCCACCCCCTCTTGAACCCCTCCACTGTCTCTGCCTCCACCAGCCCCTAGGCAGTGCATTCCATGGCTCCACCACCCTCTCAGTGAAGTAGCACCTCCTCCTTTCTCCCCTGAATCATCCCCTCCAGCTTCCAGCCATGCCCTCTAGTGGCCCCTTCCTCCTTCCTTTGAAGCACCCGACTGTTCCTCCCCAATTTACCCTCTTCGTGTACCTAAAGATTTCCTATCATGTCCCCCGGTCCCTTCTCTTCCAATGTGTACATATTTAAGCGCTGGAGCCTCTCCTCATAGGTCCTGTCCCCAAGCCCCAAATCATTTTGGTTGCCCTCCTCTGGACCCCTTCAGGAGGTTAATGTCCCTCTTTAGGTGTGGCCTCCAAAACTGCATGCAGTACTCAAGGTGCGGCCTCACCAAGCAGTTATACAGAGGGAGTATCACTCCCTCCTTCTGGAGGTGATCCCCTAGCGATGCATCCCAGCATCCTGTTGGCCTTGGCTGCTGCCTCCTACAAGTCTCAGAGTTGTTCATCTTGACATCCACCACCACCCCAGGTTCCTCTCAGCCATCGAGACTTGTAGCATTTCCCAGGGTGTACACTTGGCCTGGGTTTCTGGCCCCAGGTGGAGTACCTTGCATTTCCCCTGCATTGAACCCTCAGCTTCCACTTTCTAGACCATCTTTCCAGAGCCTCCAGGTCCCCTGTAGGGCCACCCTCCCCTCCTCCCATCCACCACCGCCCCAGTTTTGAGTCCTCTGCAAAGAGACTCATCTCACTCCTGATTCCTGTCCTTATGACAGATACGTAGGCGTTGAACAGAAGGGGCCCAAGGACTGATCCCTGTAGGACCCCACTAATGACCCTCCTTGGGGATGGAGACTATCCCACCAACTACGACCCTCTGGGTCCGGTCCTGGAGCCAACTGCCTATCCATCTGATCATCTGGTTCCCCACCCCATTTCTCCCAGCTTATCCAACAGGCCCACGTGAGGAACAGAGTCAAATGCCTTGCTGAAGTCTAGAAAGAGGACATCCACTGGTCTACCCAGGTCCAAGGCACTTGTCACCCAGTCATAGAACTCCACCAGGTTTGTCTGACACGATTTCCCGGGATGAATCCATGCTGTCTATCGTCCAGGCACCCTGACTTATCCAGGTCCCCCTAGCCTCTCCTTGACAATGCCCTCCATCACCTTGCCCACCACCGAGGTCAGGCTGACAGGCCTGTAGTTCCTGCCACCTCCCTTGATCCCCTTGTGGATAGGCACTATATGCGCCACCTTCCAGTCTTGGGGCACCCACCCGCCCTCAGAGAGATGGTGAAAAGCTCTGCCAGGGTTTTGCCAGGACATCTGCAAGTTCCTTCAGCACTCTGGGATGTAATTTATCCGGCCCGTGCTTTCTCCGTCTTAGGGAGCTGAGGGCTTCCTCACTCTCTGCTGTGATTTCCACTTCCGGTACCCCTCTCCCTGCTTAGCCCTCCCCCACCTGCCAGTGATGCCTTCCCTCTCCCCAGACCTGCCGACTCAGTAAGGGTCCCCCTCCTCAGTATCTCTGTCTCCTCCCATGTATGATGTCACACCCCATTTTCCTGGTGAAAACTGAGGTGAAGTACTCATTTAGTACCTCAGCCTGCTCCCCGGGTCTTGTGCCCATCTCTCCCTGATTTAATCCTGCTAATCTGCCCCTTCACCCTTCGTTTTTCCCCAATGTATCTAAAGAACCCTTGTTCCTCTCTCTAATTTCCCTGGCCAGGTTCTGCTCCTTCCTTGCCTTAGCCCCTCACCACTCTAAGTGGCCCTTCTAGCCATCAGCTCGTACTCCCCTCGATCCCTTTCACTCCTTGAGCACTTGAATTGCTTATAGGCTGCTTTCTTTCCCGCACCACCTCTTGGACCTCCCTGGTCCACCAACAGGGTTTTGGGCCCCTACCGCATTTCGCCTTACTTTTGCACAGGTGCTGGTAGCATCCTGCACCCCTCCTGATGATTTCCCACCTACTATCAGCCGCCCATGTCTGACCCAATCCCATCCAAATGCTCCTTAAGGATCCTTCCCATTTCCTTAAAATCCGCCCCTGAAGTCGGTTACTTCCATCTTTGTGCAGCCTTCTACCCCTCCTAGGTCCAGGCAGAACCAGACCGTGGCATGGTCACTCCCCGCCAATGGGTCCCTTTACCTCCAGGCCCCAATCTGGTCACTGTCTGCCAGGACCACATCCAGTACCGTGGCTCTCCTGGTCGGTTCCCTCACCAGCTGAGTTAGGAACGCTGCCTTGAAAGACATCCAACAACCTCTGTTCCCCTGGTCACAGAGGATGTCATAGTCTCCCAGTTTGTTCCTGGCATGTTTAAGTCCCCCAACACCACCACCATTCCTCTGCCCAGTCTGCAGTGTCTCCCTAACATCTGCCACCAGACTGTCCTCCAGCTCCTCCGCCAGGGCAGGGGTCTATACACCACTCCTATTTTTACTCTCTTGCCCCCCTTGTTATCAAGGTGACCCAATCGCCTCCACGGTTCCCTCCGCCTCCTCTACTCCCCTATGCCAATGCAGTTTTGACTATCATTGCTACCTCCTCCCTTCCCCTCCCCCTGTCCTTCCTGAACATAGTGTATCCCTCCAGGTTCAGGTCCCAGTCATGTCTTGTAGTGGCCCAAGTCTCAGTGACCGCTGCCACATCCACTGCTCCCTCAGTTAGCATCGCCTGGAGCTCAGGCATTTTATTGCCCAAGCTCCTGGCATTTAGCAGGACCACCTTCCACCCTTTCCTATAGTTCCATTTCCCTGCTCGTGTTCCCATGGGGATTCTGTTTTCCCTGGTCTGCACTTTGCCAGTTGGCCTTTTCCTGCAATCCTCCTGGTCCCCAGGGGTGGAGACAGAGTCCCTCCTTTATCGGCACCCCTTGACAGCCTTTTCTCCCATCCCACCCCCTTCACAAGTTTAAAGCCCACTTTTCACCAATGAACCCTCTATTTTCAACTTAAGAATTCCCTCCTCCAAATTGAGATGTAGTCTATCTCTAGCATACAGCTCCTTATCCTCCCAGGTCTCCCCCAATCTCCCATCAACCCATACCCTCTGGCCTCACACCACCCCTGAGCCACTGGTTAATCTCCCTAATTTTCCTTTTGTGTTCCCCACTAGCCCTTGGCACTGGCAGGATTTCTGAGAAGGAAACTGTGCATCCTATGTCATGACAGACCCTGCAGCTCCTGAATCTTGCCTGTATCTCTAGCTCGCTATTTCCCTCAATGTCATTTGTACCCAGGCGGACCAGTATGTCTGGGGAACCCCACAATCTTTGTCGGCTGATATACCTCGTGCTTAGCCCTGTGCACCGTTAGTCCAGGGAAGCATCTTGTTCTAACTGGCCAGGCTTCTCCCTCCCTATCCCATTTGATACCCTGATCATAGAATCCCTCAGCAGGAGCACTCTGACCACTCCTTCCTCCATTCCCCACTTCCATGTCCTCATCCTTTCTACAGGCCCCTCCACCCAGCTGGCTCTGTGTTCCTCCCCTTCTGGTGCCACATGCCACCCCTCCTTATTTACCATGGCCACCCTCCCTCCAATCCTATGCCTCCTCCTCCTGAGTATCCTTCTGTTCCTTGCTAATTCCCCCCTCACTGCTCGCAACTGGTCCTTCTCCCCATCTGCTAAACTAGCCTGGCTCATCCTCCCTTCCTTCCTGTCTCCATTTAGTTCCTCCTTGCTAGTCGTGCTCCCTGGCCTAAACCCTCAGCTCCCTTACTGAATCCTCCTTGTATTTCTGGTCCTTCTCCTTTACCTTCCTCCCAACTGGTCCTCTGCGCTTTTCCTCCCTCTTCCCCTGCCCCTCCTGCTCTGATTCACTGCTCCCCTATTCTCCTGCATTTCAGGTCCCCCCTGTTCTTCCTGTTATCTGGCCCCTGCCTCCTGCCTCCCACCCACTCCCTTTCCATCTCTAACTACCCTGTCGTGGCTACATCACCCCCCTCATCCTTGAGCAGAAGAAGAGAATTGAAGCGGTTACTGGAGTGTAAGGTCTGATCCACCTCCCGCCTTGCTTCCTTCTGTCCAGCCCTGGCCTTCTGCCTACTTCCCTGAGAATGTTGTCCCTCCGTCCCCTTGTGAGGGCCCCCAGTTACCTGCCTGCTTCCTTGGTAGTGTCCTTGGACCCCTCTGCCAGGTTCCCTATGTGACCCTGAGTATTCTCCTGCACTCCTTTCCCTATGCCCCACCCCAGTGCTTGGTGCAACCCTGTGGGAGATTCCCAGCCCCTTCCCCAACCATACCACCCCCATCCCCAGCTTTCTCCTAATCCCCGCAACCTCCTCCTAAGCTGTGCTAGCTGGTAGCACACTGGGCAACCACCAAACTTCCAAGCCCAGTCCAGTATCATGGCTGCTCCACACCCTGTGCACCCCACCACCCTCCCAAAGATGCCGCCCTAATGATGTGTGGTTCCATCCCTTCCAAATAGGTGGGTGAGCCACCAGGTTCCCCCTAGTCCAAGATACCCCTACTGCCTAATCAGGTCACCCACTAATCTTACAGACAGTCCCACTGTACACCAGTAACCCTGTTACTAGGTGCAGTACAACATTAAACTTATAAGGAAATGAACAACTCCCAAAGCTCCTCTCTCCCAGCCTTTAAATCCTACCCCAGTGGCTAGAACTACATGAGCTGCACCTGCAGCCTTTTCCTCTCAATTGCAGGGCAGGTGTTCCCCTATAAATTCACAGACTTCTGGGGAGGGAGGGGTGGGGGCGGGTATTGGGCAGACACCTGACTCAAGAGAGTGTATCAGCCCTGTGTCTCCCTCCAAACCCAGCAGCCAAAGAACCAGGCCCAAGCAAATCCCACCAAATAGGTTTTAAATCAGAAGAAATAGGCTCTCTACCAGCGCAGCCTGTTACACAGTGAAACATCCACAAAATGAGCCCCACTTACAGCCACCAAATCAGTTTACAAACATCCAGCAGCACCCAAAACAATACCCTGCTAGCCCCTTAGAAGTAAGAAAGAAAAGAACTAACCTACCAAGTAAAATCCACAAGAACCCCAGAAAACAACAGCAGCAGCTACTGTCCTGTAACACAACTGATCCTGTCCCTTCCAGTTCTTTCTGAGAAGACAAAGCAGCTAACACCTCAATCTGATTCAGCTCTGCCTCCAGTCAATTGGCTGAGTGAGACCTGGCCAGACCATTAACACCCCTCCCCACTATGCAGTAACCTTTACAGCTAATGGAGTCAGCACAAGGAATCCAAAATTCAAGTCAAAGCCCCCAAAATATGTTTGCTGCCAAAGGAAACAGGACTCAATTTAATCAGCTTCACTAACAACACATCAAAATAGGCTTGAAATTAACAGATATAGGTCTCCAATTCAAATAACCATCTCCAAGCAAATCCCACCAACTGATCCTGTCCCCTTCCAGTTCTGTGATGGACATTCAGTGTAGCTCCCAGAGAAGATTATCAAATGTACACTGTACACGCCTAGCACAGGGTGTTAACAGACCATGTGTTCATGCACTTTTACCAGGTAGAAGTGAGAACATTTACAAAAGTTATTTTGCCACGTTAAAGAGCTGCTAGGAGGCAAGATGAGTCCAGCCACTGTTATGACTAATTTTGAAACTGCAGCCATAAATGTATTAGCGACAGATGGTACCCACAGCAGAACTGTCAGGATGTAATTTCCATCTTGTACAAGCAATGTGGCGACGTGTGCAACAGGAAGGGCTACAACCACGATATGTTCAGGATGAACAGTTTGCACCAAAGTTCGTTGTCTTCTTGGTTTGGCATTTGTACCAGAAGAAATGGTAGAACATTACTCTGAAATGCTGCAGGACTAATGAAGAGTTTGAAGCTCTTGAATGTTTACTTCGAGGACAATTATATAGGTAGGCTGTCCAGAAACCAAAAAGCAGGAGACAGCCTCGATTTAGTATTCAATTTGGAATCAGCATGCCAGAGTGATGAATAACCTACCAAGAAGCAACAATGCCATTGAGGCATGGCACAGGGCATTTTCAAGAACTGTGTGCATAAGCCATCCAACACGAGCAAAGCTGGCTCTCAAGTTATGCCAAGAGCAGCATGCAGTGACACTGCGGTAGACGCTAGCTGCAGCTGGGGCAACAGCCACCAAGTAAAATAGTAAATACTGTGGAATAAACACGTATATTTAAGGCAATTTGTCAGGACTTTGCAAACAGACAACCAAAACAATATCTGCTTGATACTGCTGCAGTGATAGAAATTAATGTTGCCTAAGGTACAGAGTGTGTACATTTACCGTTTGCCCATTTTTGCACTTTTATGAAGCACGTTAAATAAGCACTTTTATACATATACACAGAGTGTGAACATTTACTGCTTGCCCTTTTATGCACTTTTACTGACTGCACATTATATATGTAGCTTTTAATTATTTATTAAATGAATTTTATGTCTCAACCTGTTTTAAACCAGTTTTCAACCTTCTTATGCAGCACCGTTGTATTTTTATACAATAAATCTGTTTTGCACCTTTAACATACATGTGATATGTCCAACTTGCTTAAGAGGGAGGTTTGGGTCAAATTAGGAGGGAGATTGGCCTGCCACCTTGCTTAAGAGGGAGATTTGGGTCAAATTAGGAGGGAGATTGGCCTGCTAGTAGGGAGATGCCGAATGCTGTGCTTGTCCTTAAATGGTGTCAAAAACATAAGAAAAAGTCATTACAAAAATGTAATGCATTTCATTTTGTCAAGAATAAGCACTAAAAAGAATAAACAACTAGTTATATAAAGTTATCAGATACATTGTGCATCACTGATTTAATTTTTATGTGTCTTTATCTGCCCAAAAAGATGGATATTTTGGATAGAATTTTACTTAAGCAGGAGATTTTGTTTCCCAGGAGGGAGGGTGGAGTTCAGTCAAAAAACCAGGAGTCTCCTGCTTAAAGAGGAGATATCACATGTATGCTTTAACTGTAGTATGCGTGCATCATTACATCGTATTTCTACACGCACGCCTTCACATCGAGTAATGTTACACACGAGCCACCATTTGCCCGGAATTGCTTCTTTTTCTGCTATTTGTCCATCGCCAAAAAATACTAGCAGTGTTTACCAGAATAATATTCTGTCCATCCGACTGACAAACCGCAAAATTTTATCCGCAACCAAATGTCCAGGAACGAATACTCCGTACAGAGTCAGTAACGCTGTCTAAAACCATCTCTTTATAAACTTGTCAGTGAAGGAGTCTAAAACCCATCTCCTGATAAACCTGTCAGTGATGGGAGTCTAAAACCCATCTCTTTATAAACCTGTCAGCGAATGGAGTCCAAAACCAGTCTCTTGGTAAACCTGTCAGTGACTGGAATCTAAAACCCATCTCTTTATAAACCTGTCAGTAATAGGAGCCTAAAACCTGTCTCCTGATAAACCTGTCAGTAATGGAGTCTAAAACCAGTCTCCTGATTAACCTGTCAGTGATGGGAGTCTAAAACCCATCTCTTTACAAACCTGTCAGTGATGAGAGTCTAAAACACATCTCTTTACAAACCTGTCAGTGATGGAAGTCTAAAACGCTTCTTTATAAACCTGTCAGTGATGGGAGATTCAAACCTGTCTCCTGATAAACCAGTCAGTGATGGGAGTCTAAAACTCATCTCTTTATAAACCTGTCAGCGCAGCTACAGGATAGGATAGATAAATTTTTGAATCAATGGATACATTTCATGGGAACACTCTCAGTGGATGAACTTATGATCCTTAACTCAGGATAGGCTAGGAGTTAGGGTGGAAGGAGGCTGAGGAGTGTGAGGGTATGACCTAATGGCTAGGAGGATGTTGGATGGGAGAAATGGATGGAGGGAATATGTTGGATGACCTTGGTAGGTTTGTAAATAGGTTAAATAAAGTATTGAACTGTATGTTTTTATTTTTATTATGGTGATGTTTTTCAGTTTAGAGGCAATTTGTATACTGTGTGGGTATTTGTCTTTTTTCTCTTTGTTCGTCCCTTCTTGGTACAGAGTCCTTTTTTTTTTTTTAAAGAAATGAGCTGGAAATATGAGAGAAATATGGACTTATAAGGATAGATGGAATGTCTGAAAATGTGATCTGTGATGCTCTCTTAAGCTGACTATATGTAGTTTTACTATGTTGGAAAACTCAATAAAAGATTTAAACAACAAAAAAAAAACAGTCAGTGATGGGAGTCTAAAACCTGTCTCCTGATAAACCAGTCAGAGATGGGAGTATAAAACCGTCTCCTGATAAACCAGTCAGTGGTGGAGTCTGAAACCTGTTTCTGATAAACCAGTCAGTGATCACAGATTCACAGAAACTGGATGGCAGGAGGACCACACCAGCCTATCTAGTTGCCCCCTATATCCCCCGATGGAGAGTTATAGGCAGACCAGATGGACCAGCGATGGAGTCTAGAACCCAGGAAATGCCTCACCATAATATCAGTGTACATTCCCCCAAAATCAGGTTGCTGGCTTCAAACTAGCTCTTGACTACCTATCCGAACTCAGCAATAACTCTGAAGTCCTAATGCTAGGGAATTTCAATATAAATTGGTTATCCCAATGCAGCTCCATATATGGATGCCATCGCAGCAATCAATATGGTCCAACTTGTTCAGTCCCTCACCTGGGTAAACTATCGCACAACTACTAGTACTCTTACAGACTGGATACTAACTAACCAGCCGCAAAGAATAACTAGTACCACCGCATGTCGATACTATCAGCGATCATCCGCCTGTTTTATGCACCTGGACAAACAAGACACCCAAAACCCCACCCAGAACTATATCCTTGAGAGTCTACAGAAAAGGGCAACTCTATTCTTCATAACCCACCTCAGCATACAAGATTGGGCCGGGTCTTCACTGCTGCTGATGTGGATACTGCCCTGAGTGTTTTATTAACACCTTTAATAATGCCTGCAACATAGATGCGCCCTTTAAAATGAGGAAAATAGGCCGGCCCGGTGGCGCTGAGGGTTGAGGCACTGGATGCCACAACCGCACCACGCCGTGACCCGGTTCGACGTGCGTGAGCCCAGGCCGCTAGGGGTCGGCGGGGGTAGGATTGAGCGCCCAGAGGATTGCCTCTGATCCCCGGGAGGGATCCAGGGTACCACCACCTGCAGCGGCCCTGGTGATGACCGGGGCACCGCTGAGTCGGCAGTAGTATGGAGGCGGCAGACGGGCACATACGCGCCATGACGCCATTGCACACTCAAGACTCCCAGGACCACCAAAACACAGAAAATGGCAGCAGAGACCGCTGGCAGCTTGATGGCCGCTACTCCATCAGGCCGACGATGCCTGGACAGCGCGTGTTGGTACTGGTTCCTTGCCTGGCGTGGGGCAATAGGGGTGCCCCTCTTGAAGGTATAGCTGCATATGCCAGCTGGGTGTGCAACTTCAGGGTTGGTAGTGAGTCAGAGCGGTGGCTGAGTATGAAGGCAGATCAGTGGCTGCAGGGTGAAAACTGTGATATGATAAAAGAAAATAAAAGGATCCAGCAAAACATGGATCACACCACAGCTCCTTGATCTTATGAGGACTAGGATAATCTATGGCACATAGCCAAGAGCTCAGAGTCTTATACTGACCTTCAAAAGTAAAGGCTGCCCGAATAAGTGCACCTGTACTATCTGCCTGGCTAAGAGATCCCACTTCAAAGGGAATTAAATAACTCCTGGGCGACAGCCGCATGTTCTGGGAGAATATCAAATCCCTAACAGGACGTGCCAGTAAATCCCTCCTATGCTACTCAATATCGATGGAGTAATCACCAAGATCCTAAAATATCGCTGTGATGCCTTCAATAAGGCTTTCACAGACCTCAGTGGAATTCTTCCCAGGACTTTCTTCTACCCCATCCTAGCACCAACCTAAGCAACAAATCTGTCCCATCAGCATGTCCCACACCTCCTTCTACCTGATAATCCTCACAACAGCTGATGCCAAAATTACCTTGGGAAAGTCCCTGAAAACAGATCCAGTGGTGAGTCACTCGCCCTAAAGACCTTAGCTCTCACCCTGGAGGTCCCCCCCTAACCAAGATCCTAAATCTCTCACTAACAGGCAAGTTCCCCACACTGAAAGCTGTGGTGGTCACTCCAATCTTCAAAAGTGGTGACAGAACTAACCTTGACAACTATCGGCCAATCTCAGTCTTCCCCTCTCTTCAAAGCCCTAGAGAGAATAGTATATGACCAGTTAATGGAATACCTAGACAAGTACAGCCTTCAATGCCCGGAGCAACATGGTTTCAGGAGGCTGCCAGTACTTCCACGGCCTTGTTAGAATATACTGGCTATATTAATGAAGCACTTGACTGAGGGTTCTGGTGGAGGCTACGCTCATAGACCTCACCAAACCTTCGACACAGTTAATCATAACTTGCTTCTCAACCAATTGACTAGCATTAGGATATCTTCTGATTCTCCGGCCTGGTTCCGGAGTTAGCTCTCCAACAGAACACCGCAGGTCAAGATCTATGATGTCTTATCTGACCATCGAAACATCACCACAGGAGTACCCAAGGCTCCATATTAGGCCCCTGCTAGTCAGCCTCTTTCTGAATGAGCTACCAAAATTGACAGCACAAGATTCTACTATATGTAGATGATGCTGTGCTTTACACCTGTCACTCAGCACCAGAAGCTCTAGAAAAAGCATGCAAAAGACTTTAGTGCCATGGAAGAATGGTTTCCTTAACTCCAAGCTCTTGCTCAATTACAAAACAACAAAGACTAGGTTGTTCGCCTTTCATCAAAACCGACACAAGTCCTATCTACTCAAAATAACATAATAACAGGCATGAGATACCTGATCTGGTTAATAACTATAAATACCTCAGGTTATCCTTGACTGTTCTTTCATATAGCTTACACACTGATCATGTCGCCAAGGCTGCCAGTGCCAGAATAGGCCAACTTTATTGACATAAACACTGCCTTATGGAGAGTGCCACCAAACTAGCAGTCAGCAGCTCGTTGCTGTCAATCATAGATTATGGCCTGGTAGTCTATGGAGCAGGCACTGTCACTGCCCTAAAGAGAATTAAGACTGCCTTAAACAAAGCATGTAGACTTGTTCTGAGAGAAGACCACCTAACTCACACATGTGAGCTGTACTCAACACTGGTTGACTAAACTTGAGCAACAGGATCCAGTACCAGGTCTGCGTGCTAGCTACAAAAAAAAAAAAAAAAAACACTCTTGGCCTTGCACCTCAGCAATGCAGAAACTACTCAACTATTCCACCAACTCAAGACTAACCAGAGGTTCCAGCAAAACTGTCTTCCATATTCCATTGCGCCATACTCGCAAGGGCAGTGACCTTCAATATAGGGCCCCTTTGGCTAAATTCTTTCAGCACTGAACTGATTATGGAACCAAAACCAGGCTCTTCAAATCCAAACTGCGACGCAGCTGGCAGCTCTCAGTATGTGTGACTGTGACAAATACCTAATGCCACTTTGGCATACGCCTCGGAGCACTTTCCTCTTCCCCCTTCTCCTCTCCTGCCTTCCCCTCTTCATCTTAAACCAGACCCTTTCTAATACACCACTATTCCTTTCGGACCACCCCTAACACCTTATCCAACAAACACCAAGTGTCTCCCACTCCTGCCCAGCCCCTCACAACTCATTTGCCACAACCCCATCTTCACTCCAGTCTTACTAACGAAACCCTATGGGTGGATCACCTTCCTATTTCCTACTCCCAGTCTGTGCTTCCTCCTGTAACTCTGCTCTTTTACTCAGATATACTTCTGTGACCACTTGCCTTACCTTTATAACTGTCTATACCTGTATGATTTGTAAAACTGTTCCTTGTATGAATATTTTGTATTTGACCTGTTTGTAAATATTCCTGTACAATGTCTGATCTCTCAACGTGGAACCTTTGTAAATGAGCTCCATAGCTCAAAATGTATTAATCAGAAATAACAATAAATAAGTAAAAAACGGTCTCCTGATAGATCTGTCAGTGATGGCAGTCTAAAACCGGTCTCTTGATAAACCTGTCAGCAGGGCTCCATAAGGGGAGTACCAACCTGTTTATTTCACCTCATTTTAGGAAATACTCTTTAGAAATGTTTTTAATGAGTACCAATACTCACCCAACATTTGTAAATACTACACACTCCAAAGAACAGTGCTTCAGAACATAACTGGTGATTCAAAAGGAGCATTTTTCCAGATTTACAGCACTAGCATGCATCCTAATTTTGTTTTACTCACTGTATTTTAAAACTGGTGAGTAAATTACTCCAACCTGTCAACATTATCTGGAGCATTGCCTGACAGTGATGGGACTAAAACCTGTCTCCTGATAAACCTGTCAGTGATGGCCCATGGGAGTCTAAAACCTGTCTCCTGATAAACCAGTCAGTGATGGGAGCCTAAAGTCTTAGTGTTTTCTAAGGTTAGATCACTACCATCACTGTAGACCCAGAACACTGACATTTTAATTATATATGCCACGTGATATGACTTTGAGTCAGGGCATGCCAGACCACCAAGATCTTTACGTAGATGTCTATTCCACAAAATTCTTAGTTGTTCATAGTTCCAGAAATAATTTTTCATGAGATTATTAATTTTCTTGAACCTGCATTCAGAACGTCTACAATAGCTTGAAATAAGTATGGACACATATGGGATTGCCAACATCTTTTTTTCCATAATCAGTTTATGCTCTGTGGCCATGGCAGGGCTTGGCTCCCCATCAGCCCTAACCCACTGCCCCTGCTGTCCATCATCTCCTGGGCTTACCTGTTTGTCTGGTACCCCACAGATCTCCCCATGGGAGGGGGTCAGGAGGGAGGGCTATCCCAATGCCTAAATCCAGTGCTGCCGACAGGACTCCCGGTGATGTGGTGACTGAGGTGCAGTGTGTGGATGTCATGTCCGTGCCTTCCATTTTTCTTCTGTTTTCTCCCTCCCTTCCTCAGTCATGGTACACATGGACGGCACATGTGCGTGGAGGCGCTTGTATTCCAGGACTGCGGCTCCCTCCCTACCCCTGACTCATGTTGCTGCACAAGCTCCCATGGGAAACCACCAGATCTTCACCTGGGATAGGAGTGCTGCCAGATGGCCGCTCGATCCTTTCTCAGCCCCAACTGATCCCCAAAACCATGTTCTTTCCTGAACACAGGTCACCTGTGTGGCAGGAAGTAAGGTGCTCAGCACCTCAGCCTCCTAGGCCACTGGGCCAGCCATAATTATTAACATCTTTAAAACTTGAATTCTGTCCCAAAACGAGAGCTGTATTTTCACCAACCCTACAGTCTGGCTTGTAATTTTGCTAGTATGTGTTTACAGTTTAAACTGAACACACTGTCCAAGGAATCTACCAGTCTGACCCCCAAATATTCCATACCCTCTTCTGGAATTTCTGCTTAAAAACTGGAAGAATATAACTGATTTTATTCCTATTTAAGTTAAATAGTAACATTTCCAATTTTGATTCATTAACTTTGTAGCTTGCTACTTTTTCTAATACGCTTTATAGTGATTCTTCAATTACATGCTGAATATCATCTACATGCTTTTGTTCTGACTCTTGGTTAAGTCTAAACCTGTCTTCTGACAAACCAGTCAGTGATGGGAGTCTAAAACCTGTCTCCAGATAAAGCCATCAGCTATGGGAATCTAAACCAGACTTTTGATAAACCTGTCAGTGATGGGAGTCTAAACCCTATCTCCAGATAAAGCTGTCAGTGATGGGAACCTAAACCCATCTCCTGACAAACCTGTCACAGATGGGAGTCTATAACATGTCTCCTGATAAAGCTGTCAGTGATAGGAGTCTAAAACCTGCTTCCTGATAAACCTGTCAATGATGGGAATCTAAACCTGTCTCCAGGTACAGCTGTTAGTGATAGGAGTCTAAAATCTGTCTCCAGATAAACCTGTCAGTGATGGGAGTCTAAAACCTGCCTCCTGATAAAGCTGTCAGCGATGGAATCCAAACCCAGCTTTTGATAAACCTGTCAGTGATGGAGTCTAAACCCTATCTCCAGATATAGCTGTCAGTGATGGGAATTTAAACCCATCTCCTGACAAACCTGTCAGAGATGGGAGTCTATAACCTGTCTCCAGATAAAGCTGTCAGTGATGGAGTCTAAACCTGTCTCCAGATACAGCTGTTAGCGATAGGAGTCTAAAACCTGTCTCCATATGAACCTGTCAGAGATGGGAGTCTAAACCTGTCTCCAGATAAACCTGTCAGAGATGGAAGTCTAAAACCTGCCTCCAGATAAAGCTGTCAGTGATGGGAATCTAAAACCTGTCTCCAGATAAACTTGTTAGTGACAGGAGTCTAAAACCTGTCTCCAGATAAACCTGTCAGAAATGGGAGTCTACAATCAGTCTCCAGATAAAGCTGTCAGAGATGGGACTCTAAAGCAGACTTTTGATAAACCTGTCAGTGATCGGAGTCTAAAACCTGTTTCCACATAAAGCTGTCAGTAATGGGAGTCTAAAACCTGCCTTCTGATAAACTTGTAAATGATGGGAATCTAAAATCGCTTCCTGACAAACCTGTCAGTGATGGGAGTCTAAAACCTGTCTCCAGATAAAGCTGTCTGAGATGGGAGTCTATAACCTGCCTCCTGATAAACCTGCAGTGATGGGAGTCTAAACCTGTCTCCAGATAAAGCTGTTAGTGATAGGAGTCTAAAACCTGCCTCCAGATAAAGCGGTCAGTGATGGAATCTAAAACCTGTCTCCAGATAAACTTGTTAGTGACAGGAGTCTAAAACCTGTCTCCAGTCAGCCCGGTGGCGCTGAGGGTTGAGGCGCTGGACACCACACCTCGCGCCACGCCCGCGACCTGGATACGGCCGTGAGCCTCGGTTGTCGGGGGTCAGCAGGGGAGGAAGAGGATTGCGTCCGAGGATGGCTCTCTCTCCTGGGAGGGAGGGGTCCAGACTCGGTGCTTGCCTGTCTCCTGGCGGAGGCCAGGGGCCCGTAAGCAGCGTGCAGCAGAACATGGGGGACGAGGGTGGTAGCGCCGCAGTGATGCCTGCGTGCATAGCGAAAGACACTCCTTCACAAAGTGGAGGAAAACGCCATGGGTGCCGGGGAGATGGTGCGCCGGAGCGTGCCTCCATATGCCCTTGCCTGCCTGACTACCCCTGATCCGACGAGATTCAGAATTTCAGGGTGATCGTTGCCCCACCTCGGCCTCGCTCGGTGGGATAAGTCACAGCTCCATGGGGACCAAAGGTAAGTATCGGGCAAGGCAAGGGAGGCAGGAGGATGACTTCTAGGCGCCCCGATGGGTCGGCACCCGCAGGACGAGGCTGGATAAATAGTAATTAAAAAAAAAAGTGTCTCCAGATAAACTTGTAAGTGATGGAAATCTAAAATCCATCTCCTGACAAACCTATCAGAAATGGGAGTCTAAAATCAGTCTGCAGATAAAGTTGTCAGAGATGGGAATCTAAACCAGACTTTTTTTTTTATTTCTTTTATTTCAAAATTTTTCCAGAGAGAAAACATTGTAAACATATATCTTTTGCTTACAGATAATTACGTAGGTATAAATACAGCAATAAATTTAAATAAAAATGCTTTTATCACCATTCTTCTTCCTCTTTTAGATGTTTAAAATATTATATAAGCAGAAAGTCCGACACTCACATTCAGCTTCCTCCTCCTCCCCTCCTTTAAAATGGAGTTTATTGATTTTAGTGGGTATAGTCCCATTGTTTTTGTAAGGCATCCTCTATCCAGTATACATTTATTCTTGTTGAAGGATTCAGTTGTAAGGTATATATCCCAATCTTGTCTTATAATCAGATTTCAAGGGCTAAAATCTGGGTCAATTTTAGAATTATAATATACCCATCTTTGCCATTTCTGATTGAGAGAGGAACACCTGCCCCACATTTCAAAGTTAAATCGTTCAGATCTGTAGATCTCACACATGGTTTTCTCCATTCTTGTATCGTCGGTACCAATGGTGACATCCAATGTCGAGTTATTGTCTTTTGGCCACTAAAAGGCAAATAGGTAATATCGCTGTTCTAATGGAGGGGTATGGTCTGGGAATATCCCCAGTAGGAATGGTTCAGCTGTTAGTCTGATGGACTCATTAAACAGATCTGAAAGCTCAATCTGAAGGGAGAGAAATAGGCATGAGGAAAGGGCAGAACCAAAACACATGACCAAGAGTTGCCACCTTATTTCCACAGAGTCTCCAGCAGACCATACTCCTCAGGAGATATTTAAGGAGGACTGCCGGACCTAAAGAACGGAACAGCTTCTCCATGAAAATTCTCTCCAATAGGGAGATAACGAGATCTACATTTCATAAGTGTAGAAGATAGCCACGCTTCCATGGGGATTTCTAGGTTAAGGTCAGCATTCCATGCATTATGATAGAGATCGTGGAGTCCTCCACTTCATTCTTCAGTTCTCTATAAATTAGGCCAATTATATGAGACCGAGATTACCCCTCAGAGAATCCATGAATACTTTTAACAGTTTGGGGATTGGGGAAGGAATGGTAGGCTGGATTATTCTGTTACGCAAAATATGGTTACGGACTTGAAAGTAACTAAATAACTCAGAATTCCTTAGTATGAATTGAGCTTGAAGTTGTTCAAAGGAAAGAATCCCTTGAGGAAAAGAAACTGGAAAACATGAAGAGTCCCTGTTTCCTCCATGTGGCAAAGGCCTGATCCATGAAGTTGGGGACAAATGATTCGTCCTTGAAATCAATTTACAGTATTCATAAATCTTTAATATTGGGTCCTTTTTTCTCATCCGTTTCCAGAGTTTAAATGTGTGGGATGTAATATTTATAAGGTCGGAGGTTTGAACTGATCTTTCATCAGATGAAAACAGTATTCTATTAATATCAAAAGATCGTTAAGGTGAAATTCAATGGATTTCCAAGGGAACTATAAGATTCCGTCACCCATAATATGATGGTTCGTAAAATGCTGCTTGGGCATACAGTTCAAAGTCTAATAGATTAAGGCCCTTTAGCTAAGGGCAACTGCAAAACTGAATGTCCATTCTTGGGCATGTTCTTGCCCCACAAGAAGCCTGAAATCATTTTATCCCACAATTTAAAGTAGAATTTTGAGGGAAAGAACGGGATGGTTTGTAATAAGAAGAGAATACAGGGAAGGATATTTATTCAAACTATCTCGATTTTTGATGGAAGGAAAAAGCCTGTTGCCTATCTTTCTAAATCTGATTGAATCTGTATTGACAGGGGTTCAAAGTTAATTATTTCTAACAGTCCAATGTCTCGGGATATGCAGGCCTAGATATTTTATTTTGGTAGCTAACCATTTAAAAGGGTAATCTTTTTTCAACTGTGGAGATGGAGTATAGTTGAATGTCAGAATTTCAGTTTTGGTTGCATTTAGTTTAAAGCCAGATATATCTTCAAATTAAGACAAAATATTCCATGTTACTGGGATAGATTGGGGAGGAGAAATCAGGGTCAACAGTACATCATCAGCAAACATGCCTATTTTGTATTCCTGCTGGCGATTGGGATCCCCTCAACCTGAGAGATTTTACGGAGGACGGATGCCGGGGTTCCAGAAAAAGGGCAAAAATGTATGGTGACAAGGGCAAACTTGACGCTTCCTCTGCCTCAATAATAGGGGGATGATATTAAACCATTAGTACGAATACATACCCATGGGATTTATATAAATTTGTCAAACTTTCAATAAATGGTGGGGGAACAGAATGCTCTCAATACATCCCAGAGAAAGGGCAATATAACCCGATCGAAAGTTTTCTGCATCTAAACTAATAAAGACTGTAGGGATTTGACTGGTACATACAAATTCTTGTAGGATTAGTGTCCTTGAATATTATCTGTAGTATTTCTGTTTTTGATGAAGCCTGATTGGTCCGGGTGTATAAGCTGGGGAATAATATGTTCTAATCCTGAAGCCAATATGGTCATAAATATTTTGTAGTCTACATTAAGAATAGATATTGGGCGATAGGAACCCGGCTCTGAGAGATCCTTATTTGGTTTGGGTATTGGGGCAAGTGTAGCAAAATCCCAGGATGGGGGCTCTGACCACCCTGGGAGATTTCTTTGAATAAGGAGTGTAGTTTTGGGGTTAGTTCTTTATGGAATTTCTTGTACCACTCCGAGGTATATCCATCTGGCCCTGGGCATCGTCCCTAGTGGAGTTTTTAATTGTGTCTTCTATCTCAAAAGTAGAGATAGGAGAGGACAGTGTTTTAATCTGATGGGGAGACAAAGTAGGAAGGTCTTCTTTTCTAGAAATGTTTAGCTGCAGTTTGGTTATAGGAGGGGTTGGAAAGTATAATTTTGAGTAGAAATCAGAGACAGCATGTTGTATATGGCAAGCGGAATGATAAAGTGTTCCGTGAGGATTTCTAATTTCAAGAATGGTGGAAGAGCGTTTCCTCGCCCTTAATTTACGTGCCATTTCTTAGTGCTCGAGGTCCACTTTCATGGACAGACTGGTGAAGATAATAGAGATTGCTGTATTTTATTGTCTAAAAATGCGTTGTAAGGATGCCTTTGTGTCTCTAATTAATCTCTGATGGTTAGTGTCTCCGTCCTGGTATAACATCTGGTAGTCTAGAAGGAGGTTGTTAGTCTTTGATATTCAGCTTCTCTTTCCTATTCTTCTTAACAGAATAGCCTATAATTTCACCTCGGATGATGGCCTTCATCACATCCCACTGCATTGATTCTGAAACCTCAGGGTCAGCATTTTCTTGAAAAAAAAAAAAAGGATAGTCTGGATGAAATATTTCCTGAAATTCATTATCCCTAAAGTAGAGCATTTAATCTCCAGAGTGAATTCCTCTTCTCTTGACCAAGATCGATTCTTTAAGATTAAGGGTGGTGGTCAGACAGGAGTTTGGAACCAATCGATATCTTGAATCTGTGAGAAGTGCTCACAAGTAGTAATGAAATAGTCTAGTCTGGAATATGTTTTAAATCTGGGGAACAGTAAGTGAATCCCGGGTTGAGGGGAAAATTTTCCACCACAGCTATCAAACCCAGGTGTTCCATGTGTGTTTTTAAATTGTTTGGTTGAGGAGGTATTTCTGTATTTTTGTGGATTTGAACAGTCTAGGAATGGGGATAGTGTTACAGTAGATTTAGGTCACTTCCCATGATCAACTGGCCCTGGAGCATGTCTAAAAGGGTGGATATGAAGTTCTTAAATACGGGAATTTGGTTTGTGGAGGAAAATAAACGCTTGCCAGAGTGACCTGGTTAGCATAAAGCAATCCTCTAATTATTACAAAGTGCCCTGGGCATCTATATGGGATTGCTGTATCTCCAAGGGAGTATTCTGGGAATTAAAATTGCAGCTCCTCTCTTTCTACCTCTGGGTGCATTAAACCACCAATTCTATACCCCCCAACCCAACTTAAGATGCTCATTTTCCTAAAGGTGTGTCTCTTGAAGATAGATAAGGTCAGAGGGTTTTTAGTTAAAAATTGCATTAACCTAGATCTCTTAATCGGATTGTGGAGACCATTAATATTATAGGAAAGAAATTGTACTGGAGTAACTGATGTCATTTTTTAATATTTGTGAGTCTAACATTCTGTCTAACTCTTTCCTTCCTTCCAGGAGAGACTTATGAGGATCCATCCAGACCAGGAACCTCAACACTATTAGACACTTCATTTCAACAGAGATCATCTGCATCACCCAGCATAGCAAGCAATTCAATAAAACAACATTAGTAAATATGTTATCTCTATCTGTGTGAATTATTTCCCCACCTTCCCACCTTATGAATTCACTAACAACTAATAAAAGAACAATTAAACCAATACCTATGAACTCTTTAGTTAAACTTTTAACAAACCAATAAGAACTATGTACAGTGTGACTCACATGTGGGAGGTGCTTGAATATAGCTCCTCCAGAGAATCCTCCCGATATCCCTTGGGATAGGAGAGGATCTGAGAATCCATGGACCAGACAAAGGAACATTATTCCCAGAAGCTGGAGTAAAACCCCAAGGGGAAGGGTTTATACTCATCCTGAGTTGGAACCGCTAAAACCCTAGTGATTATGTGACCTCATAGTTTTGAGGCTATCTGCCTGCAAGTAAAACTTCTGAGCCATCATGCTGTTATTTATGGCATAGGAAAGATTTATTAGTGCAATAATCTAGTACTACAAATTAAGGCTGGAGTCAGGGGCAATAAGCTCCTGTAGAAGGCGTAAGCCAGACTATTAAGGATAATAAAAAATAAATAAATAATTAGGAAACAAATCTTTAGTTCGGCTTTTCTAAGACCCTTTCTCCCCCAGGTATTGGAGTGAGCTCAGTGTGCCCCACATCGTGGACGTGTGTCCATCACCAGAGAGAACACTGAATTTAATTTGGGAGTAGGAAAGAAAGAACTTCCAGGGACCTAACCAGTGTGAAGGCATTAATGTTTATAATTAAACACACATTAGTCTTAGGTTCACTGAAAAGCTTGAAAGACAACGCCTCTGGAACCCATAGAGTGGTGATAAAGTTACCCCATCTCTAATACAGACTCATGACATGCGTCTAGAAGAGAGAGAGAGAGAGAGAGAGACAGATCCCCCGTTATTATTAGCCAAGATAAGTGGGCTGTTGGGTAGGGGTCATACAAGCCCTCTGGTGATGGTAAGTTTATTTGTTGCCCCCCTCCCCATTGTCTCGCCCATGCGTGTCAAACTGTCTTTCCTTTAAAGGACATCTGTTGTTCCTCGGTAGTTTCCATGGAAAATGACAGTCCAGATGATGTGTTGAGCCTGCATGGGTCAAGGATGGAGAGCCCCTAAGGCGCTTCTAAGTTCCAGGAGACCAGGAAAAAGAAAAACCGAAGAGGAACAAAGTTAGTGTTTGTTGGAATCGATCCTTTTTATCCTGGACAGCACGAGGAGCCAGCCCTAAAGAGTGATAGGAGCAGCGGAAGCAACTGAGGAGAAGGGGCAGGAGAAACTCACCCGTAGAGAAAAGAAGGAGATTTGTGTCTTCCAGGCCTAGAGAACCTGCTCAGATAACCCCACCATCTGGGAACTCAGAGTAGTTCAAATGGCAACCCAAGTCCGAATCAGAAAAAAAAAAAGAAATTAAACAAGGAATAATAATTTATTTGAATGCCTGAACTTGCTTAGATCACTCTCCTCCCCAGCTGCCACGGAGTCTCCCGCCATCCCCACTCCCCAACCCAGACCAGAATCCCCATAAAGACTCACCACGATCAAGTTGAACAGAATCTCAGCCTGTCTCACGGAGGTATTGTCAGGGTGCGTATTGTTGTAAAGTGCTTGAGGATCTCAG
Organism: Neoceratodus forsteri; assembly: GCA_016271365.2. Classification (NCBI taxonomy): domain Eukaryota; kingdom Metazoa; phylum Chordata; order Ceratodontiformes; family Ceratodontidae; genus Neoceratodus; species Neoceratodus forsteri. Next base: position 242,462,479 of record CM057457.1, read on the forward strand.
AAATAGGCGATCTGCTGCTTGAGGAGAACTGGTGCGTTCCTGGGTGCTGTACTGCTTCTGATGTTGCCGCACTCCTTCAGCCGCTTTTCTGAGGATTCCCCATGCTGTAGGTTTGATATGGCATCAGGGGCTGATGAATATATTTGCTGGCCTGAAGGTAAAAATACCACCAATTTTGCCGGTAGGGGTTCTTAATCGAATCCATTGTGCTCTAAGGATGGGGAATAAGGGCTGTACTCCCTGCGCATTCTTTGTGCGTAGAAGGGAAGTCATTATCAAGCAAGATTCTTTGTTGTGCCCAAACTATTTTGCCCTTCTTCCAAGCCTTATTTAGCAGGAAGTCCTTCTGCCTGGAAGCTCAAAAACGATCACGAAAGAGAGCGAGGTCTGAATTCAGCATGTGGGCTAGCCCAGGGCTCGATGTACTCATTCAACATCAAGCTGAAACTCCGGGCTAATTCAAGCACCAGGCGAAGGAAATAGTCTGAGAAGGCTCTGGGGTCGTTATCTCCTCTCCCTCCGGAAGACCGAAAATTTGTATATTTTTCCGTCTACCCTGTTCTCAGCATCCTCCTGTCTGATTGCCATTGCTAGTTGTTCTGCAGCCAGGGTACAGACAGACTCCTCGGAGTTTCTGTGCATGATGCATTCAGCGATATTTGAAGGTCCACCTCAGAGGCCCTGCTTTGTAGGTGAGCAATTTAATTTCTGATGTCTCTGAAGATTCTACGACTTCACCGCTGAAGTCCGTGATCGCTTGAAGAATCTGTCAGATGCCAAGTCAGGTTTTTTTTTTTTTATCCTTTGGTCTGCTGGAGGGTGTTCTTTTTCTGAATTTAGGTTGTTTTGGCATGAGACTCCTCCTCATCCGATCCTGGGCCCTCCATCTCTGTGCCTCTGCGATGGGCTGAAATCGGTTTCGTGTGTTGTTTGGACATACTGCTCCGCCTTAGACCGAGCGCTATCCTGTTTGCTATGAAGGATCTTGTTGTCTTAGACTCTTGTATATTTATTTTCTTTTTAACCGACTCTAGGCTGATTTGCACTCTTTTATTATTTAGATTTTGGCAGAAGCCTGCACCACATGTCCTCACCTAGGCATCACCGAACCAGAAGTCCTAAACCAGACGCTTGATAAACCTGTCAGTGATGGAGGCTAAAACCTGTCTTCACATAAAGTTCAGTGATGGGAGGCTAAAACCTGCCTCCTGATAAACTTATAGCGATGGGAATCTAAAATCCATCTCCTGACAAACCTGTCAGTGATGGGAGTCTAAACCGTCTCCAGATAAAGCTGTCACAGTCAGTGATGGAGTCTAAAACCTGCCTCCTGATAAACCTGTCAAAGATGTGAATCTAAACCCGACTTCTGATAAACCTGTCAGTCATGGGTGTCTAAACCTTTCTCCAGATAAACCTGTCAGAGATGGGAGTCTAGAACCTGTCTCCTGATAAACCTGTCAGAGATGGGAGTCTAAAACCTGTCTCCACATAAAGCTGTCAGTGATGGGAGGCTAAAACCTGCCTCCTGACAAACTTGTAAGTGATGGGAATCTAAAATCCATCTCCTGACAAACCTGTCAGTGATGAGAGTCTAAAACCTGTATCCAGATATAGCTGTTGGAGATGGGAGTCTATAACCCGTCTCCAGATAAAGATGTCATAGTCAGTGATGGGAGTCTAAAACCTGCCTCCTGATAAACCTGTCAAAGATGTGAATCTAAACCCGACTTCTGATAAACCTGTCAGTCATGGGAGTCTAAACCTTTCTCTCCAGATAAACCTGTCAAAGATGGGAGTCTAGAACCTGTCTCCTGATAAACCTGTCAGAGATGGGAGTCTAAAACCTGTCTCCGCATAAATCTGTCAGAGATGGAAGCTTAAACCTTCTCTATTAGAGAAAGCTGTCAGTGATGGGAATCTAAATCTGACTTCAAATAAACCTGTCAGACATGGGAGTCTAAAACCTGTCTCCAGATAAAGCAGTCAGAGATGGGAGTCTAAACCCGATTCCTGATAAATCTGCAAGTGATGAAAGTCTAAAACATGTCTCCTGAAACACAGAAACATAGACTTGACGGCAGAAATGGACTGTTTAGGCCATCAGGTCTGCCCAAATGTTTCTACATATTCTGTCTCCACAGACCCTATCTGGTCTCTGTCAACCCTCCCACCTCCCTGCATCCTATCTAATGTACCCCTATGCCAATCCCATGCATGACTGAGACCCCCACTGTTCTAGCCTTCACCACTTGTGCTGGTAATTTATGTCAGACATCCACTACACTTTCAGTGAAGAAGCATTTTCTCATATCACATCACTCTTGAATTTCCACCCCTTTCAGCTTCACTGCATGCCCCTGGTCCTGCTGCTTGTTGTAATCTGAAAAGAGACTCCCCACCTCCCACATGTTCCCTATTCACCGTTTGGAGGTACCTGTAGGTCTCTGTCATATTCCCTCTTTCTCTACTTTCTTCCAGGGTGTACACGTTGAGATTCTGCAATCTCTCTGGGCTTCTCTTGCAAATCATGCACCATTTTAGTTGCCCTCCTCTGGACTGCCTCTGCTCTTGTCTATGTCCTTTATGAAATGTGGTCTACAAACTGAACACAGTAATCTAGGTGTGACCAGACTAGCAAGCAATATAAAGGCAATACCACTCCCTCTTCCTGCTGGAGATCCCTCCCTATGTAACCCAGCATTCCACTAGCCCTACTCACTGTTTTGTCTCACTACCCTGTTGTTATCTTGAGTTAATTAGATGTGATAACCCGGAGGTCCCTTTCCTGCCTAGTGACTGTTAGTACTCCCTCCCTCCTATACTCAGTGCTGGGGTATCTATGTATCGGTGCATTACTTTGTACTTTTGGCATAAACCAAACTGGTCCTTTAAAAGAGACCTACTAACCCTTCTGGCCCAAAATAACCAATGTGACTGCAATTACTAAACACAGGCATCTATCACCACCATGAGTTGTTCCCCATCCCCCCCACTTCTCCTTCTCTCCTGCCCCTTCTGACAAAGCCCCGGACGCCTGTCCCCACTCCTGCTCCACCCTCTTTCTACCTAAGACAAAGCCCCCCAGGCTACTCCCAAGCTACTCTTCACCTAACTTCGGCTTGATTCCTTGACGCCTTTTCTATGCCTTTAACAATATATTGATCCGTATGTCAAAATGCACGCCTTATACCTGCAACAATATAGTCAATGTAATAGTCTATTCACCTGCTTGTACTGCCTGTCAATATTCTGTCTTCCTGCAATGTTCATCAAACTACCTCTGTCATTTTGTCTCTTGTCCTATTGTCATGGAACCTTTGTAATTCTTGTCTGTCGCCTACCTAACATGGAACCTTTGTAAAAGAACCATCCTGGCTCAAAGGTATTCACCTGCAACTTAAATAAATAAAATAAAATAAATAAATAAACAAACCCTCAACTGCCATGTTTTACCATTTCTCAAGATTCCCAAGATCCCTGTGCATTTTTCACTCCTTCTTTAGTGTCCACCCTAATGTAGATTTTGGTAGCATCTGCAAAAGAAAACAATTACTCACCGTAGTGATCTTCTTTCTTCCAGGGTATTCTTCAATTTCATTAACTCTAGCAGTCATCCTCCTGGATTGCACTGCGCGGAGATGAATGGAACTTATGCTAATAGTGGTGCCACCATTCAAACCTGCTGCCCTGTCAACTGTAGCGTTCTAAAATGCTCAGATTTCAGATAAGCCTGTATCTAAGTCCCTTACTATGCTATCCTAACAGTTGACAACAAAATAACAACAATTTGATTAAATCAAACCCACTTTTTGTTCCTTAAGCCAACTGTCCAAAAAGACCAATAAAAATAAAACTGGGCCACCTAGTTTATAAAAGATTTTTGTACCAGTGTAAGGCCAACAAACAATACAATAATATATGCACTCATATACTGATTGGTTCTGGAAGGGGAGGCAGGGTGAACTTAAGTTAATGATATTGAAGAATATCTTGGAAGAAACAAGATTACTAAGGTGAGTATCTTTTCTTCTAACCCCAGGTATTCTTCAATATCATTAACCCTAGCAGACTATAAAACAGTACCTTTGGAGGAGGGCCCAGAACCCTACTTAGGAACAGACTCTGTAGCACTGCTGTGCCAAACCTGGCATCACTCCTGGACTGGATGTCCAGATTGTAGTGCTTTGTAAAAGTATGTACAGATTTCCATGTGGCTGCTTTGCATATTTCAAAAGGGAATATCCTAGCTGCTGCTGCTATAGCAGCTGTACCCCTAGTGAGTATGCTCTCAAGCCTACGGGGGCTCCTTGCCAGCTTTACTGTAGCAGAATTGTATGCATGCCACAATCCAGCATGCAGTTTGTCCTTTTGAAGCTGGCCTACCTATTCCCAAATCACCACAGGTCAGGAATAACTGTTGCTTGTCCTGCCTATGCCCCTTTGTATCCTCGATGTAATAGGTCAAGGCCCTCTTTACTTCAAGACTATGCAATCTACACTCTCCAGAGTTAGAATGCTCTGTGAAAAGACTGGTAGCAGTAATAGATTGATTAAGGTGGAAGTCAGAAACTACTTTAGGAAGGAATTTCCTGTTGGTTCTAGCACCACCTTGTCCCTGTGGAATGAAATGTAATCTTGCTCCAGACACAGGGCTTATAACTCACTTATCCTTCTTGCAGATGTGATAGTTACTAAGAAGATAGTCTTCCAAGTGACAAACTTTAAATAAGCATTGTCCAGTGGCTCAAATGGAGCTCCATGAGATTGGGAATACAAACATTTAGATTCCAGGCGGAGCTGGCTCTGTGTGGGGGATGCAGATGGGCCAGCCCTTTAAAAATTTTCTAAAAATAGGATTAGCTGCTAAGGAAGCTCCTTACCAGCTAATATATATGCAGAAACAGATGCCAGGTGAACCTTGAGTGTAGCCAGGTGAACCTTGAGTGTAGCTGAGTGAAGTCCCAGAGTATGTAGGTGTGTCAGGTACTCCAGCAGGACTGACAACCCTGCCACAGTGGGGACCACCTCTTTTGAAGCACACCAGATGGAACATCTCTTCCATTTGGAAGTATAGGTTTTCCTAGTTGAGGGTTTCCTAGAACTCCTGAGTACCTGTAGGACATCCTCTGAGAGGTATAAGCCAACATATTCTAGGTCTTCAAAGCCATGCCTTGAGTCTGAGAGACCTGAGGTTTGGTACAGAATCCTCCCCAGGGAGGATGTCAGAGATTGTGTCCAGTGAAAGGTGTATTGGTTGGGCCACTGACAGAGAAAGCAGCAGTGAGTACCATGGCTGCCTGGTCCAATCTGGAGCTATCAGAATCATAGTGGCTGACTGAGACCTGAGCTTGATCAGGACCCTGAGCAATAACGGAAGTGGAGGAAATGCATACAGGGTTTTCTGCAAATTCAGCACCACGTCATCCACCAGGACTGACCGCTTGCTGGGGTCTGCAACAAAATGTTGGCAACTGATGATTCTCTTCTGAGGCAGAGATACATCTCTGCAGTGCCCCACCTTCTGAACACTGTCTCCAGCACCTATCTGTTGAGACACGATTCATGGTGGTTCTGACTGATTCTGCTTAAGGCATCTGCCAACGTATTGTCCTTTCCTGGAAAGTGCACTTCCACCAGAGACACCTGCACATGCAAGTTAGTGTACATTGGTAAGACAGTCAGGCCTCTGAAACAGAGGATACAAGGCATGTTTGCTCCATTGTTAATGGCAAACAGGATACTCCTGTTGGGGTACACTTCTCAGTAGTACATGGGTCTAAACCTGATGACCTCAGATTTTGGTGCTTGAACATGTGCCACCTATGAAGAATGGTGGGGACAGACCTAATCTACTTTTACAACGGGAGAGAATGTGGTTATACATCTCATGATATCAAGCCCCAAGGTCTCAATGATAAATGGGACCTAAAGCCTTCTTAAAAAGAAATAATGTATTTTGTCTATGTATTTTATTTCTTCAAATGTATTTGCTGTATTGCTGCTGATTTTTGATATTGTAAATTTAATTTAACATGACTTCTCATTCTCTTTTGTTCTTTCCTCCAGGTCTGTCTCCATTTCATCAGCTGCCCTCCAGCTCCCTGGCCCTTACTACATGGAGGTCCTGTAACTACATTGCCTTGTAGTTACCATACTGTATGTTGCCTTGTATTGCTGAGGTCTGGTCTTTTGTTTTCATTGTTTCTCCATCCACTTGTAGTGATGTTTCTTACCCAGGAATACTCCAATATTCCTAATTCTTCTGCAGTATGCCTTCAAGCAGAAGAGTTATGAATATTGGAGTATCCCTAGAGAGAAACAAGGTTACTATGGCAAGTAACGTTTTCTTCTCACTTAGGAATATACTACATTATTCTAACTCTTCTGCTTAAAGGCATACTGCAGAAGAGTTATGAATATTGGAGTATCCTGGGAGAAACAAGGTTAATATGGTAAGTAACTTTTTCTTCGCTTATACTGTTATTTCTATAAGTTTACTTAAGGTGAATAGCACTTAAATACAGCGGCTCCACCTAGTGTCTAAAGTGGAGAACTACATTTTTGGTTTGAAATGGTTTGAAATGTTTTTATGTTGCTTGTACGCATGTGCAAGAAACACAGTGCCGTCATCCGAGTTTTCAGAGATGTGGCACCGTCTTTCAATGCAGTCAGTGTGTTTGCAGGCGTGGCCCCAGTTCCCCAATCACTGCTGCAGCTGTCTATGACAGCAGTTGAAAATGCAGTGGTTGTACAGTTGAAAGGAGGCTCCACTTCCAGTAAGCAGAGCTCCCCTCCTCCACACACACATCCGCACGCATACCGCGTGCTCATGTGCCTCCGCCTCCCCCATCAGGCGGCCGGGACGGGGTGCCTAACCGGCCCACACCCCCCAGCATCCACGGCACATGAGCCCACCCCAGCGTGGCAAAATATTTTATGGCCGACAGGGTGTCCAATCCCCATCGGCTGCATGCCCCCAGAGCATCCAGGTGCCACGCTGGGAGCCCACCCCAGCGTGGCAAAATGATGTTATGGCCGAGGGTGCCCAATCCCCAATCGGCTCCAGCCCCAAACAGCCTTCCAGCTGCCACGCTGGGGAGCCCACCCCAACATAGCAAACGTTCCTTGTCGTCTTATTAAAAAACCTGCAAATACAAAAACTGTCCCTCGGCGCTTCTCCCTGCCCCCTCCCACAACCCACACCCACCCACTCGCACCCTGCCTCCCCACACCCCCACCCCATACTTGACCTCCAGACTCCGCGCGAAGATCTCGGTGGACTGGGAACACGCCTGCACTCTTTCAAAGCCAACTGAACCAAGAAATGCTGTAAGCTATATAATGGGATAGATAGGGTTTTTTCAACTTTGCTGCATATCTCAGTCATTTTGGAATTTTGGCACCAAAGTTTCAACATGAGGTTTGGGACCCCTCCTCATGAATTCTGTTACTGTCATGGTGCTTAATCGGGCACGGTGATTTTACAGTCACTGTGCAAATTACTCTTCGGACCGATTAACAAACGACAGTGCCAGTGTTCACAAGGTGGGCCTCAAAAGCCTATGTTGCAAATTTGGTGAAAAATTCCTAAAATGACTGTTTTACTTAGGGTGCCATGCAGTTCCTACACACGTCAGAAGTTCACAAATTTTAATATTTGCACTCAGATTTTCAACATTGTCATTTTACCACACCTCCTTATGAGCAGTACAGCTGTCATTTTCACATGGTCACCCAAAATATGTTTCCGCATGTAGCGCACAATGGCGCAGTCAGTGTCTAGCAATCAATGTTTGGGACAGAGTAAGATAATCACAGTGACACTGTTCATGAGCAGAGTGTTAAAATGGCTATGTTAAAATTTGGTGAAAAATGCCCAAAAATGACTGTTTTACTGAGCATTTGTTGCACTGATCCTACGATGCTCTTAAGTTCGCGAATTTTCAATATTTTCACTTCAGAATTTCAACATTGCCATTTTATCACACCTCCTTATAGAGCAGCATAGCTGTCATTTTCCACATCTCTCCCCAAAACATGTTTCCTTATGTAGCATACTAATGGCGCAGTCGTGTGTGAAATCAATGTATGGACACATTAAGAAAATCACAGTGACACTGTTCATGAGCAGAGGTCTTAAATGTTATTTTGAAATTTGGTGAAAAAATTCCAAAAAATGACTGTTTCTACGAGCATCGTTAGCATATTCTCATGGCGCTCGTAACCGCCAAATTTTTAATATTTGCACTCCAGATTTTCAACATTGCCATTTTACCACACCTCCTTATGAGCAGTACAGCTGTCATTTTCACATCACCCAAAATGTGTTTCCGTGCATGTAATGCACAATGGCGATTCGTGTGTGCAATCAATGTTTGGGACAGATTAAGAAAATCACAGTGACACTGTTCATGAGCAGAGATCTTAAAATGGCTATGTTGAAAATTTGGTGAAAAATTCCTTCGGACGTCCTGCAATATTACTATTGAAGACATTGAACAGAACTGGCCCTAGGACCGATCCCCTGCAGCACCCCACTGGTCGCCCCTCTCCTAGACCGTACACAATTTACCACCACTCTCTGCCTCCCGTCTGTTAGCCAGTTTCTAATCCAGTTTACACCCTTTCCCCCATGCCCAGCCTACCCAGCTAGTTTATCAGCCTCCTATATGGGATGGTGTCAAAGGCTTTGCTGAAATCAAGGTAAGCGTTGTCCACTGCCCCATAATTCAATTCCTTTGTCACCCAGTCAAAGAAATCAACCAGATTTATCTGACATGATGTCCCCACTGTGAATCCATGTTGTCTATGGTCCTGGGCTCGACGGCATCTAGATGCCCCACTATCCTTTCTTTAAGCAATGTCTCCATGATCTTCCCCACTACTGAGGTGAGGCTGAACAACCTATTGTTCCTCCTCCTCCCTGCTGCCGGACTTGTGTAGAGGGACCACATGTGCCCTCCTCCAATTCACTCATGTTGAATGACTCAGTGAACATGGCTGCCAGAGTAGTGCTATCTCCCTTCGCAGTTCTCTTAATATCCTTGGGCGTATGCCATCTGGTTCCATCGCTTTGTCCACCTTCAATTTAGTGAGCTCCTGCAGGACTCTTTTTGCCTTTGAATGGACTACTGTCCACCTCTTCACCCCTTGGCAACTGCTGTACTGCTGTGGCCCTTGCCGCTCCCACTCTTCTCTGAATACTGAGCGGAAAGACACAGTGGATGTCTTGGGAGGAAGGCATGGAACTATCACTTCCAAATACCTAAACAGCACATACAAGCAAGCAACATTCGGCATTGACAAATGTTTGTTTATTTAGGGTCATCTATCACCAGTTAATTTTCACCCCTGATGAAGACTCAGTTGAGTCAAAGCACTGGGCAAGTAAGCTCCTTTTCTGTGTGCCTTTTGGTCTGGTGTGCACGGTGCACTGAATACAATTCTTTGTTATTCAACATTTACTTGCCTAGACCTGGATTCTATCCTGCTATAAGGTACTTGAGTGCTGGTGTCTGCTTTGTGACTCTGCAGAGAATATGCCAGGCTCCATATCTTCACTGCTTCTGTGCAGAGCAGGTCGGACCTTGTCCCTCCCTGCTTGCTGATGTAACACATAATGGTGGTATTGTCTGTCCTTACCTGTATCACCTTGCACTCTATCAGGAATGCAAAGACTGAAGTGGTACAAGCACTGCAGTGAGTTTCAATAGATTTATATGTACCAGAGACTCCATGAGGGACCAAGTACCATGCACTGTATGTTCCTCCAGATGTGCCCCCACCCCAGTAGAGAAGCATCTGTTGAGAGTACCATGGTAGGAGACTCCTTCTCGAATGGTATTCCTTCCTCAAATTGCTTTTGTCCTGCCATCATTGTAGAGCCTGTATCAGAGTCTCTGACACTAGCACCAACTTTGAGAGAGGGTCTTTTTCTGGCACCAATGGGCCCTGAGATGAATTTGATGTCTCTCATCTGAAAATGACATCCCTGCACATGTGTCCCATCAACTGCAGGAAATGTTTTGCTGGTCTTGGCCTGTTTAGGACAAAGATCCTGAAACGCTCACTATACTGTCTGCCCTGTGTTGGGAAGGAAGGCCCTAACCCTACAGTGTCCAGTTTTGCTCCTATGATGTGCAGTACCTGAACAGGTTGCAGTGCAGACTTTTGGTTGTTTATGTGGTATCCCAGAGACTCAAGCGTCTCTTGTGTGAGAATAAAAGCATCTTTTACCTGCTGTGGGGTTTCCCACCACTAACCAGTCGTCCAAATAGGGAACACTGATATGCCCTGTCTTCTCAGATGTGTCACTACTGCTGCCAAGCACTTGTGGAACACCTTGGAGCAGAGGTCAGGCCGAAGGCGGAGCTACACTGATAGTGACCTGATGGTAGTCTGAACCTCAAGTACTTTCTCTGAGATTCCCTTATGGGGATGTGGTAGTAGGCATCATTGAGATCCAGTGATGCCAGCCAGTCTCCTCGTTGTAATGTGGGTAAGATCATTGCAGCGTAACCATCCGAACTTTGGCTTTATGAGATGCCTGTTTAGGGATCTCAAATCCAGTATAGGTTACCACTCCCGTTTTTCTATGAGGTTAGGAAGTATCTGGAGTAAAACTTCTTCCCTTTGAGAACAGGAACAGACTCTACTGCCTTTGCTACCAGCAGTGTGAAGTCTCTTTTTCAGTAGTTTCCTTTCTGTTGGATCTGGACACCTGAAAAGTCTTGGTCTCAATCTGGGAAGGTTTGGAAGCTGAAAACTAGTCCTTGAATCACCACTTCCAACACCCACTTGTCTGTGGTGATGGATTTCAGTTTTGGAAGTAGTGGGTCAGTCTGCCCCAACCGGAGGTGGAGGGTGACCCTGACTAACATATCAGGGGTTCTGCTTACTTTGTGTGGCAGGCTGAAGGGACTGTTCTCCTCTTCTGAGCCTCTGCGACCCCTACCCCTATAGTATACCCTCTGTGGGTGACTAGGGCAGCTTGTGCCTGGCAAAGGGTCGTGTATAACCCCTACCTCTACCTCCCTTCCATAGGGGCCTGTATAAAGTGGAGGCCTTGTCCCTGGCAGAGTTACTTTTGTAAGTGGCCTTATATTCATCCACTTTTCTGTACTCCTCTGTTATGCCCAAACAGGGTATTGTTCTCCACAGGGAGTCCATAGCCTTGTTTTGAGTGTCCTGGGTAAGGTTGGTTGCCCTGAGACAGGAAAATCTCTTAAGGGCTATGGACAAAGTCATCCATCTGACTGCATCGTCATTTGCATCAACAGCCATATGAAACTGATATTTTGTGGCTTCCAGGCCACAACTGGTTGTTTCCATAAGGTCAGCTTGCAGGCGTGTTGGTGCCTTGTCAGCAATGGCCATAATTGAATTCCACAAAGTTTTCTGGTATTGAGCTGCATGACTCATGTAATTAGCTTCCTTTATACTCAAGGAGGCCGCAAGGTATCATTTCTTAGCCATCCCATCCAGCTTTCTGGAATCTTTTTCCATTGGATGTAGCCAGTAGTATATTAGCCTTATCACAGGCTACTGTTTGTACCACTCCTTCAGGGTCTAGATGTGACAACAGGAACTCTGCCCCAGTGGATCAAGCTGATATTTTTGTCAGCCTTCTTGTCCACAAGCTGAAAAGAATTTGGAGTCTCAAGAATCCTGACCACTTGTTTTTAAAACACTTGCTAATGGGCAGCAACACCTTTTTGTGGGTGTTAATCCCATCATATCCATGAATTGCACCTCCTCTTCATCCTGTTCAGGTTCAAGGTGTGAGGTCAAGGGCTTCGACCATCTGCCTCACAAAAGTAAAATGTGAGGAAAAGTCTTCAGTCACCTGGGGATTCGAATCCATGTCCCAGGAAAATTTCCACTTCAATCGGTTCATCCTCTTCATACTCCTCCCAAAATCATCCCTGGAGGGATCCATAGCCTCTGCAGAGGATGTACTTATGGATGCAAAGGAACTAACCGGTTGCTGGTTAACTGGTGCCAATCCAGTCTGCAAAGCCTGTAATATTTGGTGGTCCTGTGCAACCTGGTCAGCTGTGGGCATACTGCCTGGAATCACTGGGAGCCCCATTGCTTTTTCAGCTGAGGAACCAGTGTCCTTTTCTTATCCAGTTTCTTTAAAGGAGGTGAATCCTTTACTTGTTCTTTTCAGTCCAGATGTCTCGCCTTTTTCAGAAGCGTTTGAACAGACATCTTTAGACCCAGTTTTTCAACAGTCGGATCCTTCAGATCCAAAATCAAACCTTGGGTTCTTTCCATAAAGCGCTTTTGCATTTTCCACAGTTTTCTCAGGAAAACTTTACATATGCCACACTCATACGAAGTGTTCAACCCAAGACAAAACAAACATAGGCTATGCTTGTCCACTTTAGCAAATATTTCCTGGCATTTAACACAATTTTTAAACCCAGTGGGTCCGGTCTTTTCTTGGTTTATCAGACATTGTTACAGTAGAACAGAAAAACAAAACTTAATTTTTATTAGTTTCTGAACGGGAAGTAACCAGGGATTTACCGCAAACTGAAGCAGTTAGGGTTCGTGGTCAGTTCCTCAACTGAGAAACGAGAAAAACACAGAAAATCCCAAAACAGACCGGACTAAATAATAACAAACATTAATTAAACTAAAGAAATAGCGATTTAATGCTAAAATGAACTAAACTATAACAGTTCCTCACTGGTTACTAGGAACCGACGAGGATATGCAAAACTAAATAAAAACGCTAAACTTAGATTAAAACTAACTAAATCTATAACGGGCAGCAGAAATGAAGTAAGATAAAAATAATACTTACGATTTTTAGTCCAAAATCTAAGTTCTCTCAATGCAGCTGAGGAGTAGTCTCCGAGGCAACCAACTAGGCAGGCTAAGAAAGAAATCTGAGCGTTTTAGAATGCTTTCAGTTGACAGGGCAGCAGGTTTGAATGGTGGCACGAGCCAATCAGTGTTGTACTATTAGCATAAATTCCATTCATCTCCAGGGCAGTGCAATCCAGGAGGTTGACTGCTAGGGTTAATGAAGAATACCTGGGGTTAGAAGCATATCTTCCTTCCAACTCTTCTGCAATCTTCCTATAAAGATATGGAAGAGAGCCAGCCAGTGGCACTGAGGACTGAGGTTCTAGACACCTTACCTCACGCTACACCGGTTACCTGGTTCGGGAACAAGCCAGGGTCATCGGAGAGCTGGCAAGGGGAAGGAGAGAGGGAGCAGAATCGAGCAGCCGTAAAGGTAGCTCTCCTTTCCCAGGAAGGTCTGTCGCCCACCATAGTTCCACTGCCCCCAGATGGAGGTCCGAGGGCAGTGCAGGTGGGCATGTGGCAAGCAGAGGAGGGCATCTTGGTACCATGGCATGTGTGTGCCTTCACATGCATGTGGCAGAGACAGGGGATGGGGAAAAAAAAAAAAAAGCGAGGGACATAGTGGGGGTTTAAAATATAACAGGAAAAAAAAAAAAGATATGGAAGAGGACTGGTCCTAGTACCGAACCCTGTCGTACCCCACCTGTCTTACTCCCTATTAGAATGAGTGCTGTTAGCCACCCTTCTCTGGCACCTTTAACCAGTTACTAACCCAGTTTACCATTATGGATCCTACTCCTAGGTTGGTCAATTTCCTTATCAGCCTTCTATGCGGCACCATGTCAAAGGCCTTGCTCAGATACACCTGTCAGTGATGTCTAAATATGGGATATGACATGGGTGAGTGTGAGATATCAGAACTATCTCCACGAGCTGCCACTGAACTCTTGATATCCCACAAATGGCATATCTAGAGCTCAATGACAGTGAGTGGAGATATTTCGCAATCTCACTCCGCCCATGTCATACTCGATTTATGCAACAAATGTGGGTCTCTCTTTTCACTTTTAAAGTTATTTGCATTTGTTTGTTGCAAAAGTGAAAAAATTGGATTTTGTGCTGTTTTTTGCTAATTATAAAAACTAAAACATATCTGTAAATGAAACACCACTCATTTTGTAGATAATTTTGTGCTGAACAAATTTCATGCCCACAGTATTATGTTATCATTTTTCATTTAAAGTTATTCACATTTGTTTGCTAAAAAGTGAAAACAAAATAAATAAATACATTTCTTCTTCCTCCTCTTTTCCTCACTGACCCCCAGCCCTATCCTTCTGGCCCTCCAGCCCGGACACCCTGGCTTCCACTAGTCACACCTCTCACACTAGCAAGGTGCCAGCTAGCGGGTGTGGGGCCTGCTTTCATCCTGCCGGGCGGGTTTTCAGCCTCAGTTTGGCATCCCCGAGAACGGAGCGGTGGCGTGCAATGACATCAATGGCTGAGCTGTGCATGCTTCTGCATGCAGCATGCCAGGCGCCTGCCCCACTCCGCTCCCTGTGTGGGCGCCTGCGCCAGCCCCTGGCCACCGTTAGGGGTCAGGCAAGCAGCGGAATCCATCCCACCCTCCCGGGAGAGGAGAGCGGTCATCCAGATGCTCAATCCTCTCCTCCCAAGCCGGCCCCAGACGACCTGCTCGCACCATGAACACGGGTCACCGGCGTGGCAGGAGGTAAGGCACAGATGCCTCAGCCCTCCACGCCACTGGGCGGCACAAATAAATAATTTTTCTGCTGTTTTTGTTAATTATAAAAAGTAGCTATAAATGAAACACTACTCATTTTGTAGATCTTTTGTGCTGAACAACTTTCATGCTCACAGTATCATGCTATCATTTTTCATTTTAAATTTATTTGCATTTCAATACGGTTAGTACTGCTACTGAGGCTGAACATTCTAAATGAGTTCCAACCTTTGTGACATATCCAGCTGGCCAAGATATCTATTGTGACATACCCAACTGTGAAGATAAAAGTGATATCTCACACGTGGTCAGTCAGCTATCTCTTTTATCTTCCTGAAAAGAGACACAGTTGTATAAAACCAATTTCCTGACAAACCTGCCTAGGTCGTTATATGAAAGTTTGACCACTCACTGTACCTTTGCCTTTTCAGTAAAAGAACAATCTTGTCTTCAGTAGTCAGTGTCTCCTCCTCCTCCTGCTCTGCTGATTTGAAGATGGAAAAGGCTGAAAAGAAACAGTAAAGCAGCAGTTAACGCTTATAACAGACATCAGCTCTCCCTGTTCATTTAGAGTGGTACTAAATGGAAGCTGGTTAAACAGACATGGTGAGCTACCTTAGGCCTCAAACTGTCCCTGTTTTAAAAAAAAAATTATGATTGGTCACATTTTGTAAAGACGGTGATTAGATTCTGGTTCTTTTTTCTTTTAAAAAGTGAAAACAAAAAGCCCACCATAGTGGTGTTATCACACAGAAACATGTTTGCTTACAGACCTTGATCAACTCCCACTGCATCTTTCCAGGAACTGGGAACACCCCAACACAGAACAGCCACTCAGGGTGCAGCTGGAGAAAAGGAGGCTATTGCATCATAAGTGGCTGCACTGTCGGGGCAGGGGCTTCTAATGTACAAAAGCATGCAAAAATTAGATCAAGGATTTGAAACCAAACAAGGTTGGTTATCATTACATCATCAGCATGCATTGCAGTTCTATTATGTAAGGCAGCAAATAAAACAACATACAGAATCAATGATTTTAGACAAGGTAAGCAATCATAAAATGTGGGGTTTCCGTTACTCATTTTGCTCCCTACTTGAATAACTTCTCTCCTCTCAAGACACCTCCAGCCCCATTACCCAGTGTCTCCCGGACTTACTGTCTCCAGCTTCCCCGTGACAGGGTGGCAGAAATGCAAGCTCAACCCACCAGACAGGACCCGTTTGGGACCACGCCAGGTCTCCATTGTGGGGCCTGTGAGATATCATGTGGGAGAATCACGCTGCCTGTCAGGACATTTTCCCATTTCCTACCTTCCTGTGGTGCGGAGGAGCTGAAGTGCAGTGATGTCAATGGCTGAGCTGCACAATTCAGTAGGCAGCATGGACGCCTGACATGCCTCTGCCCCTGTGGGCAGTCACAGCAATCTGACCCCAGCCACTACCAGGAGCCAGGCTATCACCTGGGACTGTTCCGACCTCACCCTGGAGGATAGCAGTCAATGGGATGCTAAATCATTGTACTGCCAGCCAACCCTACAATGACCCAGGTTCAGGGCTTGAGCATGAAGTCACTGACACTGCAAGCGGTAGTCCTACCACTGTGCCGATGGACCGCCACAAAATGTGGTTTTAAGTAGAAATATTATGATGCAAAAAGGGATGACAGTGCCCTTTAAAACCAACTAAAAAGTCTGGCCTAGTAGCACAGTGGCAGCAGTACTGCTCGCCACGCTGGTGACCTGGGTTTGGATACATCGAGCATCCAGAGACTGCTCTCCTCCCTCAGGGTGAGGGAATGCTGTGTGCCTCTGCTTGACTGCCACTGGGCAGAGAGCAGGTGGCAACACAGCAAGTGCACATACAGGGGAAGGGACTGTTACTGGATGCCATGAATGCATGCAGTCCACTGTCTGCATGCATGCATACATACGTTCAACCACATGCATGCATGCGCGCGCGCTCCTGTGTACACACACATGCACTCTCCTGTATGCGCCATTCCTACTGTCACACATATGCACTCCACTGTACGCACCATGCGTGTGCAATGCATGATACCCATATGCACCACTGCACACACCCATATGCGCTACTGCACGCACCCATGTGCGCCACTGCACGCAACCATGTGCACTATTGCACAGCCACACCCTCAGGAGAAAACGGGAGGAAAATGCCGCCCAGTGGCGCTGATGGTTGAGGCACTGGACACCACACCTCATGTTACGCTGGCGACCGGGTTCAGAAGCGACCTCGAGTCCCGGGTGCTGGCATGGGGAGTGCAGGATCGAGCGTTGGCTCTCTCTCCCAGGCAAGGGGTGGCCGCCCGCCCATAGTCCCGCCATCACTTAATGGAGGTTTGGTGCTGACGAGGCAGTTAACGGGCGCGACTGGAAGGGACGGGCGCTCCGAATGGTGCATGCCCACCGCATCATGTCCGTGGGTGTAAAGGGCCAGGAAAACCCAGAAAACCCAGAAACTGCATATAAACAAAAGAAAATGGGAAGGAAAAGGCCTAGCCCATCCATGGGTCGATCCCAGACCCCAAAGGGCCACCACCACCTTAGTGGTCCTGATAAGTGGTGAATAACCACTAAGTCCATGAGAAGGTTGGTGAGCGGGGCTGGGAGGGAGTCACCACTGGGAGGAGGCCGGACTAGGAACGAGCACAGAAACAAAAGGATGAAAAAATAAAAATCAACTCAAAGACCCCCGTGTGACCCCAGGTCAATATGTAGGCAGCCTGACAAATAACAGAAATGAAAAGAGGAGATGGTCCATCGGCGGAGTGGTGGCGCTACTGCTCACAATGCTGGCAACACACATTTGGGAATGAGCTCAGGTGATCAGGGTCGGCCGTGGGAGGAGGACTGAGCATCCCAGAGGATTCGCGCCTCCATGGGGAGGGTTCCTTCCCCTGCCGCAACACTGCCACCTGGGTGACCATGGGTAGTAGTACAACTGGGAGGTGGGGATGTCGCTGATATCGGCAGGCGGACACACACACACACAGGTATGCTTGGACTCGCATGGACGTCCACATAGGCAACGCTCCCTAGGGAGAGAAAACTATGGAAAAATTACCCCAGCACCTCCATGATTACGGCCCAGGAACTCCTGGGCCTCCATTGCCACACCTGACGAGATGCAGAATGTGGGAACAGAGCCGCCTGACCTCACCTGCGGGCATAGCCAGAGTCCTTGGTGGTGGGTGACTGCAAACGGGTGGCCTTAGGGCTGCCAGCGGGCCTGAGGACCTCAAAGGGACCGGAGAGGAGGCATAAACAGAAATAAGAAAAAGAAAGAAAAGGAGAAAAGAATATATAATTTCTTGTAATTCACATTTTACTGGAATTTTCAGAAAATGTGGATGGGCATCAGTTACAGACTGGTTCGGTCTCTGAAAGGCACACTGAGTGGTCACAGCTAATTTCAGGTACATCCTGAGGGGTTTGGGTTGCATGCACCTGTTTCATCGGCAGGGGAATGCTGTGACATAAAGGCACTTTGTATGTCATTTCTGCATGTATTAAATGGACTATCTGGCAAACAAGATGGTAACAGACTTTGCAGCTGAAAGATATTTCTCTGATGAACTACCTTAAGAACAAGTGACATAAATCTATCAACGTGAATTTACACATTTAGATAGGGCACAGTGTAATGTTTTGTGGAAAGGGGTACATTGGTTGTCCTAAAAAGTTAAATAATAGCAAGGGAGGGGCAAGAGAGCAGGCCTGTGAGAAAACACAGTTTGGAATTTATCTGTTCTTATTTTTGTATCATACTTTATTGTTTTTCTTTTCATTTTAGTGGGTAGGTAGGGGTAGCTTTGTAATACTGTATTTTTGTATATATATTTTATTCAGCTTTGTTGTAAGAATCCAGCTCACACAATCATAGTTACATAGGTGAATCCATACAAATGTCGGGTTCATATATCCTACAGTACAGGATGAAATAAAAGAACGTCCCCATATTCACACTCCACATTGGGGAAGTACAGATCATATGGTGAGGTACCCTAGGACTGGAGGAAGGCGGATGTGATTCCCTTCACAGAAGTGGGACAAAGACAGAGGCAGAAAACTACAGACCTGTCAGTTTGGCCTCTGTGGTAGGGAAAGTGATGGAGTCACTTCTGAGGGAAAGAACTGTTGAGTACCTAGAGGCCAGTGGGGCTGGGACCCAAGGCAGCATGGGTTCACAGTGGGAAGGTCATGTCAGGCAGATCTAATAGACTTCTTTGACTGGGTGACCAAAGTAGTAGACCAGGAGGGGCTGTGGACATGGGTCTACTAGACTTAGCAAGCATTTGACACAGTCCACACAAAGATTAATAGTCAAATTAACCAGCCTGGGAGTGGATCCCAGGTGGTAGCCTGGTAAAACATTGGCTGGACAACAGGACACAGAAGGTAATTGTAAATGTAGTCCCTCTGAAGAAAGAGGGGTTACTAGTGGGTTACGCAGGGATCAGTACTAGGTCCAGTCCTTTTAATGTCTTTATAAGTGACATTGCAGAGGACTGGAAGGAAAAGTATGCCTCTTTGCAGATGACACAACGATCTGCAACAGGGTTGATACACAAAAGGCGTGGAAAGGATGAGAGGGACCTGCAAGGTTGGAGGAATGGCCAGAAGTATGGCAGCTAGGATTCAATGCAGAGAAGTGCAAATAATGCACCTGGGAAACAAGAGCCCAGGGAAGATTACACAATGGGGGAGGTAGTAACAACAAAAAGGAAAGGACCTGGGGATAATCATATCAGATGACCTGAAGGTTAGCAAGCAATGTGAGAAGGCAGTAGGGAGGGCTGGGGTATACTGGGATGTATAGGAGAGGCATCACCAGCAGAAAACAGGAAGTTGTTATCCTCTGTACAGACAGTTGGTGAGACCCCATCTGGAGTACTCGTCCAGTTATGGAGACTCCATCTCCGCAAGGACATAGGATAGAGGCAGTCCAGAGAGGGCAACTAAAATGGTGCATGGTCTGCAAGAGAAGCCGACAAGGAGACACTAAAGGAGCTTAATATGTATACCCTTGAGGAAAGAAGGAGAGGGGGGACATGATAGAAACTTTTCAGTACCTCAGTGAAATCAACAAAGTCCAAGAGGGTAGCATCTTTCAGAAAAAGATGTGCAAGAACAAGGGATACCATTTAAAGATAGATGGGGCGGTTCAGGGCAATGTAGGAAATATTTTTTCGCAGAGAGGGTAGTGGATGCATGG
Organism: Neoceratodus forsteri; assembly: GCA_016271365.2. Lineage (NCBI taxonomy): Eukaryota > Metazoa > Chordata > Ceratodontiformes > Ceratodontidae > Neoceratodus > Neoceratodus forsteri. The sequence continues at coordinate 242,482,283 of CM057457.1, forward strand.
AACAGCCTTCCTGAGGAGGTTATGGGGTCTAAAACTGTGGGAGAATTCAAGAATGCATGAGACAGACATAAGGCAATTCTTGTGGGGTAGGAAGAAATAGGCTGTTGGTTAACTAGGATCTGGCCTATCCTGTAGGTAGGGAAATGGGCAGACTAGGTGGGCCAAGCGGTCCTTATCTGCCGTCAGTCTATGTAATAAGAAAACAAGGATTAATATTATCATAAGCATGCAGCTCAAGGAGTATCACAGAAATTCCTGGCCGACTAGCAATCCAAGCCAGCCGGTGGGCAGGTCAACTGACCCGTATTCCTCTGTAGATACAGTATCCACTCGATTATTTAATAGCCCCAAGTAATAACACTGTTGGCCTTAGAACCTATAAAACAAAAGTTACATTATAATGATTTTCTAGGAACGGCATATAACCCTCAGGCGTGCAAAAGAGAATACACACATAAACAAGTCAGTGTACCATATCCAGCATCCCTTCCTTATAGTCCAGGTAATCTTGAAATAGTTGAAAAGTCACTGGGGTTCATAGGTCCTTAGCATGAGGGACATATTACGCCAAGACTGAGGTACCATCAAACAGGCATTCAGGGAAAACAAATATCCCAACCATTGTTTAACAATAACAGTCCCTCAGCCAGAAATCAAGACTAGGCTACCTAAAAGTTAGTCTCACAACAGACCCCTGCATAGCCCTTAATTCAGGGACCAATTGTGAAAAATATCCCCATGAACGATAATAGAGAATAAGTCCCATTTTAACAGTAACAGTAACTAACTTTAAACAGAGGCTAAATCACAATGTAGAGAAAAACAGGCACAGTACATTACAGTTTTATGGGGCTATAATGTTCAGTCACCATCTTCCTGGCTTTCAGCAACCTCCCTTTCTAGAATTGGCAGAATCTTTTCAGCTTCCTCAGGAGATCCAAACATATACTGTAGACCTTGTCTTGCCATAACAGTCTTGCGAGCAGGCAACACAAGTTGATGGTGCACCTTCATGCTACGAAGACGACTCCTCAACCCATCACATGCCTTACGTCTTTGCCTGGTTCCATAAGATAAATCGGGAATATCGATATTTCGCAGATCTCAGATCTCAAGTGGCGGGTTCTCCAGGCCGCCGTACCAGATCATGATCCCCAATTCGCACAAACCACAACAAAGGGTGCAAAGTGTAATAGGTTCTGTTGCTCCTCTGCTCTGTGAAATTCTGTAGACCTCTCGAGTGCCAGTGGCTGATCCTCCTTGCCAAGCCCCAGTATCCCAGGCAAAAATGCTATAAATCCCAGCAGGTTGTCATCTTCAGCTTCCTCGGCAATCCCAAGATCCGTAGATTTTGTCCATGACCTGATTTTCCACTGTTTCTAAATGGTTACTCAGCCATGTGGTTTCCTTTACCAGCTTGGTAGAGACATCCATTTGTTTAATTAATTTGGTATTCAACTTAGTGATTTTCTGGTACGCAAGGTCCTTCTTAGTCTCTAATACAGCTACCCGAGGTGTGAGAACACCAAATTTCTTGTCCAGCTCTTGAACTGAATGAACAAGTTTCATCAAGGTAGCATTCACAGTGGCTAACGTAATCTCCCCATAGTCCACCAAATCCAAGGCCCCTGCTGTACTGTTTTTGTAGGCCCAACATCCGCTTACTTCTCGGAGTGAAAAAGTCAGCCAAGGCAGGCGATTTCCTTTAATCTTCCCCAAGGATCCTCCTGAAGGTTTGTACAGCCCAATAGTGAGATAAAGACCAGGAAAATAATTAAAATAGGCAACTTTTGAACAAACGGAGTTAGAATTACATGGGAGCTCTTCAGATGTGCTGCCTCCTGTAGAGCTGCTCAGCAGTGCCCCAATACTGTATGTTTTCATTTGGTTGATTTTCTTTTCCTTTGTGTATCTGAACTTTTAATAAAAAAAAAAAAAAAACTACTTTTACAATCAGTGCCGGGATTTCTATCTTTCACCTGGACAGTCACCAGAGATGGGCAGAAGGCCCCTTGATTTAACACCTCATCTGAGGATGGCACCTCAGCACACCTCCCCTCCCCATGCTGCACTGGGTGTCAGTATTGAGAATTAGCCCAAGTTCCTGGTGTGGGACTAGAACCCACGACCTTCCAGGCCCACAGAAGAGTGTGCAAACTACAAAGCCACAGGCATTAGACAAGATAAAATATTGAGACTAGTCGCTTTATCAGAGAATAAATGTTAGAGTAGGGAAAAGGTCCTAAAAAGGCACAAGGAGGTATCAGAAGGAAAAGGATAGAGGTGGGTATGGGACCAGGGCTAGCTCTGCCTCTTGCCAGTATTGCAATTATAATGTAGAGATTGTGGCCCAGATATTCAGACTGCGCCGGGCAGTGGTGCAAGCCTGGGCGCAGCGCAACTAGGGATGCGCCAGAGCCAGGATCAGGTTATATTCAGACGGAGATGCGCCATGGTGCAACACCGCTGAATATAGCCTGAACTGCGCATGCCGCAGTGGCACTGCACCAGCGCAAGCCACAGATAGAAACACGGGATGCACGCGCAAGTGCAGTTGTGCTAGGCGCATCACCCATGATATTCAGTGGGGGCATGCAAATGAGGCCATAATATATGCAAAGGCATATAGAGACCCATTTGCATGTCTTTATATATTTGCATGCCTTACGCAAGGCAGCCGGCAACTTGCGCCTGGCCTGCACAGCATGACGTGTGCACAGTGGGGGACATGGGGCATCCTTCACCCCGTAGCGCAATTGTGGTAAATGTTAAGTAAAACATTTCCTGGTAGTCTAGTGGACCCCTACCGCCCAATTCCCGAGTAATGTATAAAGCAGCAGTCCCTGTTAGTCAAGTGGACCCTCCGCCCAATTTCCCGATCACCTGTATGTTCAAAATGTCATACCTGGTGGTCCTAGTGGACCCAGCGCCCGCCCGATACCCCGATCGCTGGTATATGTGAAACATAAGTCCTGGTGATCAGTGGCACCCCCCACCCTCCTACCCACAAAGGAACTCTTGCCCCCGCTCCCCATCATTGGCGGGCGGCTGCAACCACCCACATACCGCCCAGCCGTCCCCAATGAATGATAGAGTGGGCTTGCAGAGCGTGATGTATTCTAGATCAGTCCCAAATATGTGAATGATTCATTCGCTATTTTGGACTGTCCTGTACAGTATGCTCTGCAAGCCCATACTGTAGAAAAACCACAACAAAACTGCTTCAAGGCTAACAGTGTGTGCTGGATATAAAAATTCAAATGTGGCAACAAATCTCCACACCACACAAGCTTGAAGTACCAACAGCAGCTTTAATGATTAAAAAGCACGCCAAACAGCATCCGCTCACAGACTACCTCTACTGGTTTCACAAGCGTTGCATCAGATTTGCGGAGATTGGTTGCCACACAAGCCCATACTGTACCTGTCATTCGTGGTGGCCAGACGGTATGCAGGTGGGTTGCAGCTACCACAATGACGGGGCGGAGGGCAAGAGGTCCTGTGTGGGTGGGAGGGTGCCACTGGATCACCAGGGACTTCCAGTTTCGCTGATATACCAGTGATCGGGTATCGGGCGGCAGGGAGTCCACTAGACCACCAGGAATGACATTTTGAACACATACCAGCAATTTGGGAATCGGGCGGGAGGGAGGTCCACTAGACTACCAGGGACTAACATGTTATACAGTACTCGGGAATAGAGTTGGGAGGGCCACTAGACTACAAGGGAATGTTTTACTTAACATGTACCGCTATTGCAGCTACAGGCGGGGTGCCACTAGACTACCACGGACTGTATTATCATCATCTACACGACTGGGGTAACGGGAGGGAGGGGTCCCACTAGACTGCCAGGGTTATGTGAGTGCTTCTTGATGGTGTTCTGGGTGGGCACGTGGCCACCAACGGCTGGTAGCTGCTGTGTTGCGCCATGCAATACAGCAGCCCACCTGTGGGTGGCCAAGAGTTCCTCCCACTTTTCACAGGCTCAACTTTGAGCCTCCCATGCAGCACAATGCAGGACTGCGCGAGCAATCGCCCGCACGTCACAGGCTGAATGTCGGGATGTGCCGCATGCATGGGCACGCCCCCTGCATCTGCGCCGCATAGATGCACTGCACCCCCAGCGCATCAGGATTTGCGCTACGCTGGGCAGCTCTTCCAATATCCCGCCAGAGCGCAAGTGCAGGCTGCGCTTAGCATAATCAAGTTGGCCTACGCGCAACCCTTTGAATATCTGGGCCTAAGAATAAATCCTGGACTTCAGGTAACATCATCCTGGACTTCGGTTATCCAGTGATATGGGCGAGCCCAACTGAGCGTCTCAATATGACCGACTCAATTTGACCACCTGTCAGATGAGCTACTGGTACAGGAGAGCGGAGCGTGGTATGAGCTGCAGTGAAAGAGGAAGAATACCAAGTGAGAGTACAGCGACGGTAGAGGAGCTATAGGGCAGAAGAATATGGGAGGTGGTTGGGCAGGCTGTTCCCAGTTGGCCACTTGGTGCTGTGGCTTGAGACACTGCCTGCAGATCATGAGGACCCAGGTTTGGAGCTCAGTAGGTGCATGCATATAATTTTGCAATGTTGTGTGTTCGACTGTTTATTTTTTGGTCTGCCAATCCCGGAACTGCACACTTGAGTAGCCCCATGAGTTGCCTCCCTACCCAAGTGTCAGGTCCCCCTCGGGGTTGATTATTTAAAGTAAGAGGTGCAGCCCTACATAAAATGTTAGACACAGCGATCCTGAGAGTGCTTCCACCACTCGCTGTTGTTGAGTTGCTGTAGTATGTTTTGCATTGTGCACTTGCTGTACTGCTCAGGCGCTGTTGTTTCTTCACTGTTATGACGTGGTACCTTAGACTTCCAATGACATCACAAACCTGATAACAGCTTGAGGGAGAAGCTCCTGATCCTCTGATCTGCAAACCTTTCCCTCAGGTTTAAAATCAAAACATTTTGTCACTCTAATGACAGGAAATCATGAGGGAACTAGAAGTACTAAAGCTCAAGCCAAGGGACAGAAAATGTCACTGCAAGCCACCAAATTTAGCTCCTAGACGATGACCGAGTTGTGAAGCGTAGTCTCCGCCAGATCCAAGGGCCGCAAAGAAGACATGGATCTCAAGTCGAGAAGTTATTCAGGGGTCACTTTGAAATGCTTTTACATGATATGATAGCATCTCGCAAGGAAAACAGGCAAGAATTTTAAAAGCTCAATGAATGCTTGACAGGAGTGGAAAACTGTTTGGATGAGGCAGAGCAGCGAGTTGGTATCACAGAGGATGGTGTCCTCCAACTTGGTGCCACACCGAAGTATTAATCCACCACACAGATGCATTACAAATCAAGTGCACGGATCAGAGGCAAGATCCAGAAAGGACAATTTACATCTCTCAGGGCTTCCTGAGGGAACTGAGACTGGAAATCTTTGTGATTCTATTTCAAACCTGCTATGTGATGTTCTGGCCCTCCTGACCCTGGAAGTTAGGCGGAAAGAGCACCGCAGGGCCATACAACCTAGGCTTACTGATCCCAATGCAAGACCACGCTAAATCATAATGAAATTCGCCAGCTACCAGGTGAAGGAGGAGATGTTATGGCTGGCATGGCAAAAAAGGAATTCAAATGGCACCCAATTGTTCTTAGATCAAGACTATCCCACAGAAATACAGCAGTAACAACTACAATATATGGATTTAATCAAAGCCCTGCAAGCTAAACAAATCAAAGTACAGATGCCCTACCCAGCTAAGTTAAAGATTTTTGGGAGGGCGGCATGCACACTTACCAGTCACCAGAGCTGGCACACCAACCTCTGCAAGACAAGACTATAGCGATCCCTCCGGGGCAAACCACTTCAGCTCCTGTTCCGAAATCAAAGTGCAATGAATGGTCCATGGTTCGTAAGTAACAAAACCGATAGTCGGGATGAACAGCGGCAGCAAAAATGATGTCTGAAATTAAGGCCTTCTTACAAACTCAGACCCTCCAACTGTACCGTTTTGTCGGTACAATACCGCATTTAAGACTGGTACCAGATCCTGCCTGGATCGTCCGTGTACCAATTTGCCACCTCTTTAAAAAAATGTAATTTTCCCCAAAATCTTTACTTTTGCCGTGAGCCGAGGCGGGCATCAACAGCCCCGTGGTAACCAGTGGCAGTGCCTGCCGCGCGACAGTGTGGTGCGGCAGAGGGCTCGACACTTGATGACGCTGTGTGACCCCCCAGAAGTAGCTGAGAGAGTGGCGCTGTGCAGCCTTGCCCTTTCTGCTGACACAGTGAACTTCTTGGCGGGATGTGCCGGACGTAGTGTCAGTCAGGACTCTGATAACTAGTCCCTCTCTCCCCAGTCTTTCAGTCAAAGTCTAGCACCAGAGCCATGCAGTGTGCCACTAGATGGCAGGATGGAGCAAGCGGTGGTGGGACTTGGCCAGGGGACACTACTAGTCAGGAGCTGCCAGTGTTGACTGCCGCCCCCACATCACACAGCAGAGCACAGGGTGACGGGTCACCAGGCCGCATGACTGAGTCACAGAGGCAGAAGGTAAGGTCCGGATGGATGCTTCCCTCCACCCCACCCCCAATGGGTCTTGGTGTAGCTATGGCGGAATATGACTCAAGTAAGTACAGGTCTTGCTTCTCCCTAAAACGTTCTACTGTATTTCGAACACTCTTCTGTACAAAGAGTATTAAGACAATGATTCTGGCAAAACTGCCTGTAAACAACATCACTGCCTGTGTCTGCACCAGTAATCTGCAGTACAGTATTATCTAATCTTTTATGATTTAGTCACAGAACTTCCATTTAAGAATTAAACAATAATAATATAATACCATTGCCAACCTGGGTCGGGCTGTCAGTTACTTAGACAAGGTGTGGAAAGTGTTGGAACACCAATGTGGAGTCAAGAACAAGAGACATGCAGTAACTGTGAGGTGGTGTAAGGTTCTTTGTCGTTTTAGTGGTGGTGGTGCTACCTTGTACTTAAGATATTTGTGTTGCAGCTATTGATTGGAACCACCACTACACAGGCTGTTTATTGTGCCTGACTGGACCTCCCAATTTGTTGTGCCATTCGCCCCATTGGCAAACCCGGGGAGGGCTAGGGATATAGGGACTGAATCATTGACTCCAACCGAGAGAGCACTACAGGCTGTCTACTGTGTGGCCTCTGACCTGCCCCTAACCCGCCTCTTTCCCCACTGCTCACTGCAACGAGAAGTGTATCTATTTTGATCTATGAAATGTTGGAGGGTCTGCAAACCCTCACTGCCCAACAGATTTCTTCAGAAGGCACAAAATTAGCCACCTGAACTGAGCATTCGTCGTACTTTTCACACTTACACTTCCCAAGACTTTTAAGGCATGTTTTAGGGAAGTTTATATTATTCCTTTATGACGGAACACTTGCTCCAGAAAGCGCGTGAATTATCTTACAAAAATGGGATCAATTTTGGTGATATATTTTGAAAAACAAAATTGCTGTCTGCAAAGGACAGAACAGATTCCATCTATATATTTCCAAGAGCACAATCGCTTAGATATTTTGGCTGGATTAATCCAGTTTATTACAGGAAAAATACACCCTGTCATTTATTGATTTAGGCAAAGAACATCTTAACGGAATACCCTCTGATTAAGTGGGTACTAACTTAAAAGAGTGCAACTGATTATATGGGAATGTAAACAGCCCATACATTTAACATAGAAACATAGAAATATAGACTTTGATGGCAGATAAGGACCCGTTTGGCCCACCTAGTCTGCCCATTTCCTATTTATTGATAAACAGCAGATTCCTGTTACCCAACACCCTACTTCCTCCTACCCCTCACTAAGACTGCCTTATGTCTGTCCATGCATTCTTGAATTTCCCCACTGTTTTGACCCCACAACCTCCTCAGGAAGGCGGTTTCATGTGTCCACCACCCTCTGTGAAGCATTCTCACGCTGTCTCTGAACCATCCCTCCATCTTCAAATTGTGTCCCTTGTTCTTGTAACGCCTTTTTCTTAAAGATGTTCCTGCCTTGGACTTTGTTGATTTCCTTGAGGTACTTGAAAGTTTCTATCATGTTCCCCCTTCCCTTTCCTCAAGGGTATACATATTAAGCACTTTTAGTCTCTCTTAGTATGGCTTCTGTTGCAGAGCTAATACATGATTATAAGAACTAACACTATGGCTAATGGCTACTAACTGCAGAACTGATACCATTACGCTGAATTCTGTTTCACAGCTCTGGTTTTATAATTTGTCTGGTTAGATCAAGTTTTCTCAGGAAAAGTCCATGCTGTCATTTGAGTTACTGCACAAAATCCCTCTAAGATGGTGAGGTAAACATGATCAATGACGGACTTCCTTTAGTTGGGGCACTGAATAACTCATGACGCTGGAAATTTATTCTTCTATTATAAGTCATAAAACTGAGCTTATTCTCTTTAAATTCACAGAACTGATCCCATTCGAATAATTCCTTTTTCAGCTCTGGCTCTACAGAATTTGGCAGGAATGGCTCAGCGTTTCTCAGGGAAAGTACACCTTGACATTTAAGTTTGTACAGGAACATTTTGGATAGGGTGCCCCATGACCCGGTAGAGGCTCTGGCTTTACTGTACAGAATACTTGTTACAGAAGGGCGTAACTGACCTATAACTTACGATATGTTACTGTCCACTATCTATAATTCTGTATTGTTATGATTACTGTCTTGTATTCTGTACCACAGCTTTGTAACCTCCCAGGTCGTGTCTGAAAATAGTCACCCCTGTGGCTAGTGCACCGAACCGGTCAACAAAAACAAATAAATATAATTCATTGCTCTTATTTTTTCAAATCTGTTTATTTTCCTTATGCCTGAACTCTCAGGCTACCTCTTCTCGACGCCGCCTACTGCCGACCTGATCCCTGCCTTCTCATAGGGTATGCTGCCTCTCCTCTGTCCTCCGACAAGGAACCCCCAGCTGAGACCCCTGAGACTGGGCAGTCACTCCTTCCGTGCTCTATCTTCAATCTCGTGCGGCGGGGAAGGAGGAGGCGGGCGAAGGCAAGGTTCGATGATGGCGTGTGGCAGTGGCCTGGAGAGGGCCGTCGCTTATCCAGGCGTAAGGTTTTGTCTTGTGTGTGTCCCTGCTGGCATGCAATGGCGCAGCATGCTGACGCCTGTAGATGCCCGCGTGCCTGCTCCAGACTCCTACCCCCGCACTTGTAGTGGCTCCCCGGTCTCTACCGGGGTCTCTACTGTGCCAGAAAGACTCCGGATCCTCCCAGGGAAAGGAGAGCTGTCCTTTGGATGCTCAGTCCAACTCCCTCCTGCCAACCCCCAGCGTCCAGGCTCACTCCCGAACCCGGTTGCTGGCGTGGCGCGAGGAGTGGCATCCAGCGCTCAACCTTCAGCTACTGGGCGCAATTTGCTGTTTTAATAGCACATCTCTGGTTGATGTTTGCTAAGGGCAGAATGGCTATAATTTCATAAATTGTTGCCAAAACCCTGTTACGGGTTTTATCAGGAGATATACTCCCACTCAGTTGTCCCCATCCGCCGGAGTGCATGTCTGTGGAGAAATTTAAGCGTGCCTTAAAACCCATTTGTAGTCATCGGCGTTTGTTGATTGATATTTTAATGATGATGTTTTAATATTTTATGTATTATTTTATGCATTTGTGTTTTATTGTTGTTTTAACAAGTTTATCGTTAATGTGCCTTGGTTTTAGAAAGGCACAATATAACTAAACTATTATTATTATTATTTCAGAACTCAGTATTTTAGACACTGAACACGATCACACACTAGCCCCAGTTACAGAGTAAATTAGAATCTACATATAGAAACGTAGAATTTGACAGCAGATAAGGACCGCCAGGCCCACCCAGTCTGCCCATTTTCCTTACTGGTTTCATATACAGGCAGATCCTAAATGATCTGTAGCTTACTCTCTTTCCTATCACTAGAGTTCTTTTATGTCTGTCCCATGCGTTTTGAATTCCCCCACCGTTTTGCCCTACAACCTGCAGGAAGCTGTTCCATGGATCCACCACCTTTCTGTGAAAAATACTTTCTCATGTTACCCCTAAGTCTACCCTCTCTATCTTCATATCATGGCCCCTTGTTCTTGAACATCTTTTTTTTTTTTTTTAAAGATGATACCCTCTTGTTCCTTATTGACACCCTTGAGGTATCTGAAAGTCTCTATCATATCCCCTCTCTCCTCTAGGGAATACATATTGAGATCCTTCAGTCTCCCTCATATGTCTTTTGGTGTAGCCCCGCACCATTTTGTCACCCTTCTGAAACACTTCCACTCTATGTCCTTCAGAGATGCGGCCTCCAGAACTGGACACAGTAGTCTAGATGAGGTCTCACCAATGTGCTATACGGTGGCATCACCACCTCTCCTAAGCACCCCAGCATTCCACTGGCTCTGCTCACAGCCTTCTCACATTATTTGGTAACCTTGAGATCATCTGCTATAATTACTCCCAGGTCCCTTTCCTGTTTGGTGGCCGTCAGTAATCCCCCTCCCGCATCATGTACTCCTCCTGCAAGGAGCAGAACCTGGCCAGGGAAATTAGGAGAGAGAACAAGAGGTTATTTAGATACACTGGGAAAAATGAAGGGTGAAGGGGCAGATTAGCAGGATTAAAACAGGGAGAGATGGGCACAAGACCGGGCAGGCTGAGGTACTAAATGAGTACTTCATCTCAGTTTTCACCAAGGAAAATGGGGTGCTGCATCATACATGGGAGAGACAGTGATACTGAGGTGGGGGGACCCTTACCCGATCAGCGGGTCTGGGGAGGGAGGCATCACTGGAAGGAGGGGAGGGCTAAGCAGGGAGAAGAGGTAGCGGAAGTGGAAATCACAGCAGAGAGTGAGGAAGCCCTCAGGTCCCTTAAGATGGAGAAAGCACGGGGTCGGATAAATGACATCCCAGAGTGCTGAAGGAACCTGTGGATGTCCTGGCAAACCCCTGGCGGAGCTTTCACCATCTCTCTGAGGACAGGGTGGTGCCCCAGGACTGGAAGGTGGCGCATATAGTGCCTATCCACAAGGGGGATCAAGGGAGGTGGCAGGGAACTACAGGCCTGTCCGCCTGACATCTGTGGTGGGCAAGGTGATGGAGGCATTGTCAAGGAGAGGCTAGGGGGACCTGGAAAATCAGGGTGCCTGGACGATAGACAGCATGGATTCATCCCGGGAAATTGTGTCAGACAAACCTTGTGGAGTTCTATGACTGGGTGACAAGTGCCTTGGACCTGGGTAGACCAGTGGATGTCCTCTTTCTAGACTTCAGCAAGGCATTTGACTCTGTTCCTCACGAGGGCCTTTTGGATAAGCTGGGAGAAATGGGGTGGGGAACCAGATGATCAGATGGATAGGCAACTGGCTCCAGGACCGGATAGTTGGCGGGATGGTCTCAACCCCAAGGAGGGTCATTAGTGGGGTCCCAGGATCAGTCCTTGGGCCCTCCTGTTAAATGCCTACGTCTCTGACATAAGGACAGGTATCAGGAGTGAGATGAGTCTCTTATGGATGACTCAAAACTGGGGGCGGTGGTGGATGGGGAGGAGGGAGGGTGGCCTACAGAGGGACCTGGAGTCTCTGGAAAGATGGTCTAGAAAGTGGAACCTGAGGTTCAATGCAGGAAATGCAAGGTACTGCACCTGGGGCCAGAAACCCGGGCCAAGTGTACACTTTGTGGGGAGAAATACAGGGTCTCGATGGCTGAGAGGGACCTGGGGTGGTGGTGGATGTCAAGATGAACAACTCGGAGACTTGTAGGAGGGCAGCAGCCAACGCCAACAGGATGCTGGGATGCATCGCTAGGGGATCACCTCCAGAAGGAGGGAAGTGATACTCCCTCTGTATAACAGCTTGGTGAGGCGCACCTCGAGTACTGCATTCAGTTTTGGAGGCCACACTTAAAGAGGGACATTAAACTCCTGGAGAGGGTGGGGGCTGACCAAGCGAGCAGTCTGTGAAGAGACCGTTAGGCCTATTCTGCTGGTATTTTAGTATGTTAGTAAGTCTGTACCCCAAATGCATGATCTTGCACTTCTTTCCACTGAATCCTAGCTGCCACACCCTTGACCACTCCTCAAGCTTGTTTAGGTCCTTTCTCATTTCTTTACCCTCCTGGAGTATCAACCCAGATGCAAATCTTCATGTCATCTGCAAGAGACACACCTTCCTTCCAGGCCCTCTGCAATGTAAGCTATGAAGACAATAAAGAGGACTGGTCCAACACTGATCCCTGCTTGACCTAGCTGGTCACCTCCCTCTCTTTGGATTAAACTCCTCCATTCACCCCCGTATCCTATAGCTCAGCCAATTTTTGACCAGGTTTACTACCCTGGGACCCACTCTGACTATTGTCTTGTTTACTAGCCTCCTATGTGGGACGGTGTCAGAAGGCCTTGCTGAAATCCAGGTTGGCCACATCCACCTCCCTGATCCACCTCCTAGTCACCCAGTTAAATCGATCAGATTTGTTTGATAAGATCTTCCCACACTGAATCCATGGCTGCCTCGGATCCAAGATGTATCATAAAACTTTCTTTTAGTAGTGATTCCATTAGTTTCCCCACCACCGAGGTCAGGCTGACTGGCCTGTAATTCCCCGACTTCTCCTCCCTGCTACCACTTTGTGGAAGGGACTACATTCACCCTCCTCCAGTTCTTTAGTACCACACCTGTTACTAGCAAACTATTGAACAGCATTGTCCAATGGTGCTGCCAGCACCTCCCTGAGTTCTCTGGGATATACCCCATCTGGCCCCATTACCTTGTCCACTTTCAGATTAGCAAGTTCATTTAAAGCTCTCTCCTCCTTAAATGGACTAGTGTCCCCTCCCTCCCAGTGGCGCTTCCGTTGCTAACTTTGGTCCTCCACTTCCCCTTCTTCCGTGACTACTGAAGAAAAACACTTGTTCAAGTTTCTGCTTTTCTTGGTCCCCCTCTGCACACTTCCCTCCTTCCTTTTACTCTCACAATCCCACTTTTAGCCTTTTTTCTTTCATATGGGTCCCACTTTAATGCTATTATTGCTATAGGTTGCAAAACAATGTTTTTCCTGCTTTTCCTGTTGATTTTCTATTACTACTTGCAGAACAGACCACATTTACATAATTTTATATTCAGCACTGGCACCATAATGCATCGGGACTATTCCAGTTTTTCAAAAGGAAAACTACATTTTGTTTATGTTTTTGTGAGGACCATTTCTAAAAATTGTGCCTACAGACTCCGTGGAGTACAAATGCATATAATGCAGTTCATATTAAATCTTCTAGTTCAACCTGAATATGGAAGAGGTGAAGTAGTTCAGATTGTATACTGTCAAAGGGCAACCGAGACTGAGCAGCACTCGAATATGGAGCTTAATCTCAGTGCCTCTGTTGTGTGCTACCCTGCAAGGGAAATGGCAGGAAACAGCAGGGCAAGAAGAACACGACAGGATACCAGAAGGGTATCTGTGTCTGATAGTGAGAGGTGCAGAGAGGAGCAGCCCTTGAGCTAGCCTAATGGCACGGTGCATAGGGAGGCTGGCTTGATGAGGAGGTGCTGGGTTTGGGTATCAGCTGCGAGCACAATATTTTACTGCTGTGTCGTGCTTCTTTTTCTTTTCCCCTCTGTGCCTCTGTTCTGCTCCTTTTCTGACATGCACCCCTCCTCCCCTGGAGTTAGTTATTTTAGTTAGTGGGAGTGTGGAAAGCCCCCACATAAAAAAAAACGAAAGTTATTTCTGGCACTGGAATGTACATTCACCGTGAACGGCGATCGCTTCTTCGTGATCGCCGTAATCACATAGAACCAGTTCAGATATATGTACAGGATACCATTGTTAAAGTGGGTCAATGCATCTCCGTTTCTAATTTAGTGGATTCTGACTCCACCCACCTAATAACTGCCACCAACTAAGGGTGAATAAGATGACATTTATTTTTATTTATTGAAATCTTGGATAACACCACTGAGCAGAAGCTCATTAATTGGTTCCACATCAGTTGGATTACACATTTGTACAATATACAAGGACAAAGTACATTTACATGTAGAGTGGGTACACATTACACTCATTATACAAGGGTAAACACTACTAAGGCATTGAACATTGTATGCCTACGTCCTGGAAATACAACAGCACAGGAGTACAGGGAAAGAAGAGAGCGGGGAGGGCTACAGATTGGGTAACATGAAGGGAAGGTGTGGAGTAAGAGGGTGGGGTAGTAGATTGGGGTAAGGTGTGGTAGTGCCATAGAGGAAGGCAGGGAGTGTCGGGGAAGTGCAGAGTCAGTGCTGCTCCAGGGTAACAATAGACAGGGGTGCAATAAGTGCAAGTGCCTTCACTGGTTGTAGCTAAAGTCACTGATGGGAGCTAGTGAGTGCAGGCACAGGTATTCATGGCAAGGTGTTGATGAAGCTTGTGCGTGAAAGCATGTCGTTGTTATATCAGAAATGCCTTGAGGTAGTGCATTTGTCCAGGGTGGGGGTATGAAAGGCGAAGCTCTGTTATGCCAGTGTAGTGCAGCATCTTGGTACATGGAACACTTGAAAGGCAGGACTTCTTCTGTTTTGAGCCACAAGGCACAGACAGTAGGTTCTGTACACCAGGCAGCAGAAGGTTTTTGGCGAGGAGGCAGGTCTGATATCTGATTCTTCCATCAAGCTGCAACCAACCTGCCATGGCACAGAGATCACAGGTCTGTGTTGAGTCTAGCAGCACCTGTGAGGAGACAGCAAGCTTTATTTAGAGCAACATAGATGTGGTGGAGGGCGCATCTGTTGTAGATCCGTGAACCACTAGCCCATAGTCAATCAGAGATACAAAGAGCTATGAATGGCCATGTTCAGGGCTTCATGGTAAAACAGTACCTGTGTCAGTATAAGATCCCAACTCTTGTACTGGCCAATAGCTAACTTGAAGGTGAGCTACCTCCAACACCCTTAGGTTTTATTCCTTATATAAGGACTGGGGTGCAGGAGTATGAATTTCCTTCTCTTTTATGCACATGCTCCATAAGGCGCAATTTTCTTTTTCATGAGCTCATTCCTTTTTCGACTGGCTCAGGTAGTTGTCCCCTGTCCCGGGAAACTCTGCCACTACTGTCACGGTTGTGGGGAAACAGAACAGCCTGGTATCCCCCAGCCAAGAGATGCCAGAACATTCTCCTCCTTTGGAAGTTACAAACACTTATATCAGTTTTGGGCCCCGTTGGCCGCTGTTAGGCTGTTTATATTTGGTATTCTATTTGGAATGTTTTTCTTTTTGTTTTCTTTCCCTTTCCACACTGAAGTACTACAGTATCAGCCAATGAATTCTCTTACTATTGTCTTATTATATAAACCACCATCAGTAATACATCTACTACATTCTTGACCTATGTCAATGGACTCACTTATCCAGTTAAAAGGAGCAAGGGTATGGCATATTTAAGAAATCTACTGCAGACTTCATATTATTGCAGAAACCCACCTATCAGATGTGGAACATCAGAGGTTAGAAGTTTAGGTTTAACCAGATCCACTCCTCCTACTATAAAGCTGGACCGAGGAGAGGTGGCTATTATGTCCCAGAGTCCTTTTCACTGTTAAATCAGTCCACACTGACAAGAAGGGTAGTCATTTTGATAGGACTATACAAAGGCCAACCCCTCACACTGATCTCCACTTATGCTCCTCCTGGAGTCAATTATTTTTTATCGATGACTTCTGTCCCTTGTTCACAAAAAGGGAAGATTTAAGAGCATGTGGTGGGGACCTTAACGTATATTTCACTCCACAGGTGGAAAATACTTCCCAGATACCGAGGAGGAACAGCAGGTTGCCAAAAAGTTAAAGTTTCTTAACTGAGTTGGTATGGTTGATGCCTGGAGACACATCCATGGTTCGACAAAAGGTTACACATTTTATTTGGCAGCCCAAAAGATTTACTCCAGACTTGACCTTTTTAATATACAGGGAGCACTCAGATAAACTTCATACAAGCATAATAGGTCCATTAGAAATTTCAGACCGTGCCTCAGTCTTACTAAAATATCATTTATAGAAACAAAGAAAATCGAACTTCTGGAGACTTAACAGATGTGCTTTCAGGCCCTGATTATAGGTCTCCACTGAGGGGGCCTCAAAGTTCTAGGAAGTGAATTCCATAGACTGGCCCAGCTACCGCAAAGCACAGACACTGGATGTTTTAAGCCAAGCCCAGAACTGCTTGGAGGCCATCCTTGGCAGAGTGGAGGAAGCTGAGAATGGTATGGAGTCAGGAGATCAGTCAGGTAACTTGGGCGCAGCCCGTGAGATATGGTCATATAGGTGAGAAGACCCACCCTGAAGAGATTCTCCACTTCACCGACAGCCAATGCAGATCACACAGCACCAGGGCCACATGACAAGACCTTAGAAGGCCAGTTAGTAACCTGGCTGCTGCATTCTTATTAGCTGCAGGTGACGAGCACTCTACTAACCCGAGATAGAACAGCATTGCAGTAGTCAAGACGTGATGTCACAAATGTATGTACTAGTGAGGGCACGTCGTCCGGCAGGATAGGGTTTAATCCTGGCGATATTCCTCAGGTGATAGAAACCACTCTGGACGACAGATGACACTTGAGCCTCCAATGTAAATCTGTCATCAAAATAACACTCAGGTTTTACCCTTTGGTAGCCGCCAAAGGGTTGAATCCAGCATTGAAGGGACTAACCTCAATGGCCTCACATCACGCCTGTGACCAGGCTCAATCACCAGTGCCTCTGTTTTGTCTAGGTTGAGCCTTAATCAACTGGAAGACATTCAGTCCTGGATCTCGCCATATGCATTAGCGCCACTAGTGTCGGGTGCATAGGACGATTCAGCTGGGTATCATCTGCATAGCAGTGGAAACCCACACCGTAACGTCGAATGATCTCGCCCAAGGGCCGCATGTACACTGCAAACAACATGGGTGAGGATCGGACCCTGGGGGCTCCACATGACAGGGCCTCGGGCGAGACGACCTTTCCAACACAACCCTATGCATCCTGCCAGTAAGAAAGGACTCAAACCAGTCATCTCACAGAGCCCCTAAGGTGACTGAGCAACACACCATGGTCAACAGTGTCAAATGCCAAAGAGAGATCAAGAAAAATGAGAATGGGTTGCTTTCCTCTCTCTTGCTCCGAGGAGGTCATTGTGCACTCCACTAGCTCCGTTTGGTACTGTGCCTTGACCTAAAACCAGACTGAAAGGGCTCAAAAATGTTGAAAGCAGTGAGGTGAACCTCTAGCTGTAGCACCACAATTTTCTCTATGACCTTGCCCAAGAAGAGCTAGTTAGATACAGGTCTATAGTTCGTCAGGATGTCAGGGTCACGAGATGGTTTCTTCAAGAGGGGCCTCACCAACATCTCTTTCAAAGTGCTGGAAAATAACCCTCGAAGTGAACACCAGACAATACAACCAGTCCCACCCATTACCACCTACCTAAAACCAACCCAGCCCTGCACCACCTACATAAAACCAACTCAACTGCACCACCTGCCTAAAACCAACACAGCCCTGCCCTGCACTACCACCAACCCAAAACTGACTCAGCTCTGCACCACTGACCTAAAACCCTCCCAGCCCTGCACCACTGATCTAAAACCTTCCCAGTCCTGTACCACCTACCTAAAACCAATCAGACCCTGCATCACCTATTTATTTATTTAAGAGGTTTACCAGGAAGGGCACACTGAACAATAAGTTGCTCGTCTCACAATGTGTCCTGGGGGAAAATTGGAATAATTACACAATACAGCACATGGTGCAAACAGATTACATTGAAACACATAGTATAGCAATACATCAGTGTAGCAACCAGTCCAACCCAGCACTACCTACAGTATCTAAAACCAACCCTGCTCTAAGCACCTACCAAAATCCAACCCTGCTCTGCACCTACTAAAAACCAACCTGGCCCTGCACCACCTATCTAAAATCAACTCTGCCCAAAACCACCAACAGTACCTAAAACCAACCCAGCCCTGTACCACCAACCTAAACTGACCCAGACCTGGATTCACCTACTTAAGATCGCTTCAGATCTGCATCCACCAACCTAAAACCGACCTGGCCCTGTATCATCTTCCTAAAATTGATCTGGCCCAGTATCACCTACTTAAAAGTGACCCAGCCCTAGGCAGCCCATCGGCACAGCAGTAGCACTACTACTCATAATGCCAGTGACCTGAGTTCAGAAGCAAGCTCTGGGTTGACAGTGGAGGAAATCTAAGCATCCCACAGGATGCTCTTCTCCTCAGGAAGGGTAAGTTGCTATCCCCTATAGTACTGCCACCTTTGTGACCACAGGTGGCAGTGCAGTCAAGGACATCAGGGGAATGCGGAAGGATGTCGGCTGAGTTCTGGGAGCAGCACATCTCTGCATGCACGTGCTCCTTTGAGTTCCCCATTCGTGTCCAACATCCTCAGGGAGAAAATGTGAAATATGGCCCCAAGCGCTCACAGAATGACGGGCACCTGGCACTGCTCAGAGCCTTCTTGCCTGTCCTCTGCTCCAGCCGCATGTAAAATTTCGGGGTCTGTGTCCCCACCTGGGAGAAAGCCACAGCTCAATGTGGGGCTGGGCCTGAGCACTGAGTACAGGTAAGGAGGACAGCAGCAGCTAGGGTGCCTTGACAACTCCTGAAAGAGCGTAAGCACAGGAGGCTAGGGAACAAAAATAGAAATATAACAAAACAAAAGGTGACTTGGCCTAGCACCACAGAAACGCAGAATTTGACAGCAAATAAGGACGCTTGACCCACCTAGTCTGCCCATTTCCTACCTAATGGATAAATCGCAGATCCTAGTTAACCAACAGCCTACTTCCTCCTACCCCTCACTAGAACTGCCTTATGTCTGTCCATGCATTCTTGAATTACCCCACTGTTTTTGATTCCACTACCTCCTCAGGAAGACCGTTCCATGCCATCCACAACCCTCTTCATGAAAAATACTTCCTCCACATTACCTCTGCCGTCCCCTCTATCTTCAAATTGTGCCCCCTTGTTCTTGCACCTCTCTTTTCTGAAAGATGCTGCCCTCTTCGACTTTGTTGATTTCCTTAAGGTACTTGAAAGTTTCTATTATGTCCCCCTCTTCTTCCTTTCCTCGGGGTATACATATTAAGCTTCTTTAGTCTCTCTCGTATGTCTTCTGGTGCAGACCCTGCACCATTTTAGTTGCCCTCCTCTGGACAGCCTCCATCCTATGTCCTTGCAGAGATGGGGTCTCCAGAACTGCGCAGTACTCCAGATGGGGTCTCACCAACTGTCTGTACAGAGGAATAACAACTTCCTGCTTTGTACTGGTGATGCCTCTCTCTATGCATCCCAGTATCTCCCAACCCCTCCTTACTGCCTTCTCACATTGCTTGCCCACTTTTAGGTCGTCTGATATGACTACCCCCAGGTCCCTTTCCATTTCTCTTGTTGTTAGTGTCTCACCCCCATTGTGTACTCTCTCCTGGCTTTTTGTTTCCCAGGTGCATTACTTTGCACTTCATTACATTGAATCAAAGCTGCTATACATTTGACCACTTATCCAACCTTGCCAAGTCCCGTCTCATCCTTTCCACCCCATCTTGTGTATCAACCCTGTTAAGATCTTTGTGTTGTCTGCAAAGAGACATACTTTTCCTTCAGTCCCTCTGCAATGTCACTTATAAAGACATTAAAGGGACTGGTCCCAATACTGAACCCTCGGTACCCCACTAGTAACCCCTTTCTTCAGATTGGACTCTGTTTACTATTACCCTCTAAGCCCTGTTGTCCAGCCAATCTTTTAGCCAGACTACAACCTTGGGACCCACTCCAAGGCTGGCTAACTTGTATATTAATCTTTGTATGGGACTGTATCAAATGCCTTGCTAAAATCTAGGAAGACCATGTCCACAGCCCCTCCCTGGTCTACCACTTTGGTCACCCAGTCAAAGAAATCTATTAGATTCATCTGACATGACCTTCCCACAGTGAATCCATGCTGCCTTGGGTCCTGTGCCACGCTGGCCTCTATGAGCTCAACAGTTCTTTCCTTCAGAAGTGATTCCATCATTTTCCCTACCACTGAGGTCAAACTAACAGATCTGTAGTTTCCTGCCTCTGCCCTGTTCCCACTTATGTGAAGTGGAATCACATCCACCCTCCTCCAGTCCTCAGGTACCACCCCATCCTCCCATGATTTGTTAAAGAGGATAGTCAGTGGTGTCACTAGTTCCACCCTTAATTATTTTAGAATCTGCAGTGAATCCCATCAGGCCCCATTGTTTTGCTGACCTTCAGTTTTAGAGTTCTTTCAGAACCCTTTCTTCAGTGAATGGACTGGTATCGACTCCCTATCCAGAGTGTAACCCTAACCCAGACCTGAAATCACCTACCTAGGATCAACCCAGCCCTACACCACCTTCCTAGAATCAACCTGGCCCTGCACTGCTCATCTAGGATCAGCCCACATACAAAGATGTTCAAATCAAAACTTATTATTTGCCCAGCCATGACTGAGCCAATTTTCACTTGTCCTATTAATTACAAGAAATTACCTCTGTTTTGGTACTTGCACTTCAATGAAATTTACTTGCCCCAGACAGGGGGCAATGGGATTACACACCACTGCCTACGTGCCTAGCAACAGCCTAGCACTGCCCCACCTACCCAGGATCAGCCTAGCCCTGCCCCACCTACCTAGGATCAGCCTAGCCTGCACCACCTACCTAGGATCAGCCTAGCCCTGCATCACCTACCTAGGATCTGCCTGGCCCTGCACCACCAACCCAAGATTGACACAACTCTGTATAACCTACCTAGGATCAGCCTGGCCTTGCATCACTTTATTAGACCCAGCCCAGCTTTGCACTACTTACCTAGCATCAGCCTGGCCCTGCACTACTTGGTATCAAAAATCAGCCAAGCCCTGCACCACTTATTTAGAATCAGCTCACCACTGCACTACCTGCCTAGGATCAGCCTAGTCCTGCACAACCTACCTAGTACAGCCCCAGAGCAAGCCCTACCTTCCTAGAATCAGACCCAGTCTAGCTAGCTCCACCCACCTACCTAGGATTAGCCCTAGTCTATTTTTCCCCACCTACAGTACTTTGCATAAGCCCCAGTCTAGGTAGCACCACCTTCATGGGACCACACCCAGTCTAGCTAGAACCACCTGCCAAGTAGGATCAGCCCAAGTCCAGCACCTCCTACCTAGTGTAACCCCTTGTTTCCAGGGGTTCGGGACTCCCATTAGAATTAGTGGTAGGCAGGAAGGCAGCTAGTGATTTTTCAGTAAATGGATTTCACTCCGTCTCTCCCTCTGTTAGTCTCAGCTGAGAGCTGGAGAGGTGATGTCATTCAGAACTCTCACAGCAGTATAAGCCACTGCCAGCTGTTGTGAGTGGGGAGATAAATTATGTAGTCAGTTGGTGGCGGGTCTGCAGAGTGTAGTTGAAGATCCAGCAGCAGCCCTGATATAGGGCTGCAATTTTTTTTCTTTCTCACCCTAGTGGAGTTCAGCAATCTTCCAGCTTGTGTGAAGTGGTGGAAACTGATTCCAAGGATTTTCTGTGTTTCATCCCAGGAGGGATGGAGCAGGCTGCCAGGATGTTACGGACAATCCCTTGATCCTACCAGGACATTTGGGGAAGCTGCCTTGTGTACATCTTCTGTAGTACTTTTGTTTTGTGTGAAACTGCCCAGTTGGTACCTGCATTTAAGGGTGGATTCTCCGACAAGGGACCCTGTCACCCTTAACAATTTAAAAGTTTGCAGTGCTCTGTGAGTCCATTATGTGACCAACCAAGTGAACATAACTTCTACCTTTGACACCCTGTGGTGTCCTGTGAGGATGTTAAGTGTAAAATACATTTCTAGAGAGCATCTTCAATGTTGGTACTGTGAGGTGTATTTACCAGAGGGATGGCAGAGTATGAACTTGGAAACAAAAGGTGGGAGACCATCCATCTGGAGTAACCAGTTTAGCAGTCCGGGTTCTGAAGGGCACCATTGTTCTTTTCTGTCAGTGCATGTGGCCAATGCCTAAAAGTTCTACCCCAGTGAGTGGGTTTCTCCAGTTCTACCCCAGTGAGTGGGTTTTCTCCAGTTCTACCCCAGTGAGTGGGTTTTCTCCAGTTCTACCCCAGTGGTGGGTTTTCTCAGTTCTACCCCAGTGAGTGGGTTTTCTTCAGTTCTACCCCAGTGAGTGGGTTTTCTCCAGTTCTACCCCAGTGAGTGGGTTTTCTCCAGCTCTACCCCAGTGAGTAGGTTTTCTCCAGTTCTATCCCAGTGAGTGGGTTTTCTCCAGTTCTACCCCAGTGAGTGGGTTTTCTCCAGTTCTATCCCAGTGAGTGGGTTTTCTCAGTTTACCCACATATGTGGGTTCTGCAGTTTGGAGCCTGTAGTGCTCTTCTGTGGTCTGTATTGCTAGCCTTGCTTGTAGAGCAGAAAGCAGCTAACTAAAAGAAGCTACATTTTCTTATTAATTTAAAACTTATATCTCAGCAGGAGTCAGTGTTTTTGAGATTAAGTAGACAGATACTTTATTAGAAGTAGAAGGAGTCTTATTTAGGGTTAAAAAAAGAAAAAGAAAGTCAGTGTGTGTTCTGTGCTGGGAAGGGTTCTGTATCAGTTTACTTGCTAAAGCAGTAGGAGGAAGAAAGCTTAATTGGGGAGTGGCTTAGACACTACAAAAGCAGAAGACTCAAATTACAACTTCCTGTTGCTAGCCTTTTTCTTACTAATTGTCCTCCATCACGCACCCACCCAAAGTCAGTTCTACTTTTATAGCCACTGGATTTGACTGTCAACAGGAACTTCCTTTTGGCAGTAAGAAGGAAAGGATCATAAAGAAACATTGGTTTTGTCAACCCTAAAGGAAAAAAGTAGCTCACTCTCCTCCCCTAGCTGCTGGTGGTCTGACATTGAGCAAGGAAGAAGGAGGCTACTAAAGAAGATAGGAAGTTGCTGTCCCAGAACAGGAAGGGTGAGAGTTGTAAGGAGAGAAGAAAGTAAGAATACAGAGAAACAGTAGAGGGGACACAAAATAAGACATGATAGGAGGGTGCAGTGCAATGGCTGTGGGGCAGCAGTGTTCAGGAGACATTCTGGAGGCTGCGATGCTGCCCTATTTGCAGGCACCTCTCTGGTCTGAGAGGAGGCTGCCCGTCTCCAGGCTGACCTGGCTAGGATTTGTGAAACCTCCTCCCCAGGGACCACCAGGGCCAATGCCACTACCTCAGAGGTTGCCAAGAAAGAGGAGAGGCTGGACCAGGGTGGGCTCAGGGAGGAGAGGTGGTGGAACAGAGTTGCATCCCTCCAGCTGTACCTCTCCAGATTAATTTGCTCTTCTGGTGGATAGTGGTTCCTCTATGGAGGCACCTGCAGTGGAGACCAAGGAGGATGCTGGGAACCTTCACAAAGGAGAACCACAGGAGGGTGGCATGGGACCCCACAGGGAAGGAAACAACTCCTGGTGGGGACTCAATCATTAGGGGATAGAAATGGGGAGGAAGGGAGAGAGGTAAGGTGCCTTCCTGGCTCCACAGCTTGAAGGGACAGGAAGCGAATCCTCAGGATCGTGGGAGGAGCTGCATGAGGAGAGAGCTGGATGTCATTGTCCACCTAGGGACAAATGACCTGGCTAGGAATGGGATCAGAGCAGTGCAAGAGGAGTTTGTAGGGTTGGGAGGGGCCTTAGACAAGAGCGCTACGTGTAACCTTCTCGGAGGTGCTTCCTGTCTATGGCAAGAGTGACGCTAGGGCACCCTCACCAGGGAATTCAATAAGTGGTTAAAAAACTGGTGTGGAGCTCAGGGTTTTGGCTTCATTGGGGACTGGGGAGCCACCTGGAGGGATGCAGACCTATACTGGTGCGATGGTCTGCATCTGTCCAGGGGAACCAGGATCTAGGTGAGAGGTTTAAATGCTTCATTGTAGCGTTTAAACAAGCCAAGGGAGGAACGAAAGGGCAGGAAATCCCAGCCTCCCCACAAAACATAGTAATTAGTGAGGTAAACACCAAGGTAGAGAAGTTATTAGGAGCAGAACAGATGTAAATGTAAAAACGCAAAGGCAGTAAGGACAGGAATGGGGTTAAAGGGTAAGGCTATCAAAAATGGAGGGTGATGAGTACCGATGCCCGTAGTCTGTGTAACAAGCTCCTGAACTAGTGGCCTTGATGGAAGAGGGTTGCCTGGATATTGTGGCAGTCACAGAAACATGGTACACAGAGAACCATGACTGGGATGTCAACATACCAGGATACACAATCTACAAGAGGGACAGGGAGGGTAAAGAGGAGGAGGGTAGCTCTCTATGTAAAGGAAGGATCAAAGCAACAGAACTAAAGTAAACAGGGAGCAGATGAGGCACTCTGGGTCATCCTGGAGACATGAAATGGCACCACAATCTGCATGGGGTTGTATACAGACCCCCATCTCAGAGGAGAATGGACAAGAAAATGATAGAAAGCTGTAGAATGGCAGAAAAAGGAGATATTGTTGATGGGGACCTGAATATGCTAGATGTTAACTGGAGCCTTTGCTGAAGGCACATCCAAGAGCAGGGTCATTCTTGATGCCCTACAAGGGTATGCTTCAGACAGCTAGTATTGGAACCCACTCAGGAGGGAGCAATCTTAGACCTGGTACTCTCAAATGGGGATGGAGAAAGAATCTCAGATTTAGAAGTGGGTAGCCATCTGGGAACAAGCGACTACCAAACAGTGTGGTTCACGATAAACACAGCCATACAATCAAGCCATACAAAACAAGAGTATTGGACTTTAGGAGGGCTGACTTTGGGAAAATGAGAGAGTGCCTCAGAAAAGCACTAGCAAACAGGCAAGAAGGAGGAGTGGAGGAACAATGGGAGTAATCAAAACAGCCATCACAGAGGCAACAAGCCTTTGTGTAAAGCAAATCAATAAAACACAAAGAAGAAAAAACGTTATGGTTCTCAAAAGAGGTGGCAGGGAAGGTTAAGGAGAAAAGGATAGCATTCAGGAAATATAAGGAAACACAGAAGGAGCAGGACAGAGAACTTTATCAGTTAAAGCAGAAAGAGGCTGGGAAGGCAGTCAGAATAGCAAAGGCCCAAACCGAGGAAAGGATAGTCAACTCTGTTAAGAAGGGATAAGACCTTTATAGGTACATTAGGGAGCGAAGAAAGACCAAATAGGGATACTGAGGCTTAATAAAGGGAGGGAATGTGGGTAGAGGGTGACAGTGAAAAGCAGGATACTGAGCGAAATATTTTGCTCAGTATTCACAAAGGAAGAGGAGGGAAGGTACCTAAACCAAACAAGAGAAACACTCTGAAGATGGAGGTCAATACCAGTCCACTTACAGAAGAAAAGGTTCTGAAAGAACTAATAAAATTGAAGGTGGACAAAGCAATGGGGCCTGATGGGATTCACCCAAGAATTCTAAAAGAACTAAGGGTAGAACTAGTGACACACTGACTACTACTTTAACAAATCATGGGAGGATGGGTGGTACCCGAGGACTGGAGGAGGGCAGATGTGATTCCTCTTCACAAAAGTGGGAGCAGGACACAGGCAGGAAACTACAGAACAGTTAGTTTGACCTCAGTGGTAGGGAAAATGATGGAATCACTTCTGAAGGAAAGAATTATTGAGTACCTAGAGTCCAGTGGGGCACAGGACCCAAGGCAGCATGGATTCACGATGGGAAGGTCGTGTCAGACTAATCTAATAGATTTCTTTGATTGGGTGACCAAAGTAGTAGACCAGGGAGGGGCTGTGGACATGGCCTTACCTAGATTTTAGCAAGGCATTTGATACAGTCCTACACAAAAGATTAATACACAAGTTAGCCAGCCTTGAGTGGGTCCCAAGGTGGTAGCCTGGATAAAAACTGTCTAGACAACAGGATGCAAGGGTAGTAGTAAATGGAGTACACAGTGAAGAAAGGAGAGTTACTAGTGGGATACCATGAGGTTCAGTAATGGGACGGTTCTTTTAATGTCTTTATAAGTGACATTGCAGAGGAACTGGAAGGAAAAGTATGTCTCTTTGCAGGCGACACAAAGATCTGCAACAGGATTGATACACAAGATGGAGTGTAAAGATGAGAAGGGATTTGGCAAGGTTGGAGGAATGGTCAAATGTATGGCAGCTCAGATTCAAATGCAAAGAAGTGAAAGGTAATGCACATGGGAAACAAAACCCAGGAGAAGCATACACAATGGGGAGTGAGATACTGACAACAGTAAAATGGAAAGGGACCTGGGGGAAATTATATCAGATGACCTAAAGGTGGGCAAGCAATGTGAGAAGGCAGTAAGGAAGGCTGGGGGATACTGGGATGCATAGGAAGAGGCATCAATAGTAGAAAACAGGAAGTTGTTATCCCTCTGTACAGACAGTTGGTGAGACCCCATCTGGAGTACTGTGTGCAGTTCTGTAGACCCCATCTCCATAAAGACATAGACAGAGTGGAGGCTGTCCAGAGGAGCAACAAAATGGTGCAGGGTCTGCACCAGAAGACATCTGAAGAAAGACTAAAGGAGCTTAATATGTATACTCTTGAGGAAAGAAGGGAGAGAGGGACATGATAGAAACTTTCAAGTACCTCAAGGGAATCAACAAAGTTCAAGAGGGTAGCATCTTTCAGAAAAGAGATGTGCAAGAACAAGGGGCCAATTCGAAGATAGAGGGGATGGCTCAGAGGTAATGTGAAAGTATTTTTCACAGAGAGGGTTGTGGATGCATGGAACAGCCTCCTGAGGAGAGTCGTGGAGTCAAGAACAGTGGAGGAATTCAAGAATGCATGGGACAGACATAAGGCAGTCCTAGTGGGGGTGGGACGAAGTAAGCCGTTGGTTAACTATGATCTGCAGCTTATCTGTTGGTAGGAAAATGGGCAGAATAGGTGGGCCAAGCGGTCCTTCTCTCCCACAAATTCTATGTTTCTATGTTTCTATGTGTGCCACACCTTATCCTATACCATATGGGAAGTGACTAAGTACTGGCTGTGTGTGCCATTCCCAGGAAGAAAGTGTGTGTTCTACAGGTGGCTAGTCCACAAGCTCTACAGTCATCCTATGCAATATAGGGAATTTGGTGTTCTGTACCTCAGATCTCTGCATTTACCATGTGTGTAACCCTTGGGGTTCCATCTTCTCTTTGTGTTGTTCCTACTGTGTTATGGAATAAAGCCACACTTAGAATCCCAACCTGGTTTGGACATTTATGTTACTGCTTCCTGTGCGGAGTTACTTGGGTACCCTGTTCAAGAAGTGCAAACCTAGCATAGCCCTGAGCAAACGTTTTCTCCCCAGGACATGGGTTGTGGCTATGCTATTGGTCCCACCAGATGTGTGCCAGTTAGTAGCTGCACCGGTTTGTGTTGTTTTTATAATGTCTACTCTATCTGGAATATCCCACCTTGTCTAATGGTGGCAAATCAATGTAAACCCACCTCTCTTTCCCTAGACTATGGCAGGTGTGCCTACTGGTTAAATAAGGGGCCAATCGGGGTTACACTAGGATTTGCCTGGCCCAGTCCTATCTAAATAGGATCAGCCCCCTCAGCACTGTCTGGCAAGATTAGCAGCGATAATGTAGATCATGAGTATGCATAGGAAACTTGCCGTAAAGCTTCCTGAATTCAATGCTGTTTTGGTCACGTTCCTTATTTTACTGTTTACGGTTGTCAGTTTGAGTTAAGAAGCTTTGCCCCACACCTCCCTTGGTTGTTTGTTTTTCCTAATGGATGGGGTGATTTGGACAAGTGCTTGTGCCTGCTGTTAATTTTGGTTTTGTCTGATTATTTGAGTTGGGGTTTAGCCCCACACTCCTCCTTTTTTTAAAGGGGTTTGGGGAAACCCCCTAACTCAAATAAACTAATAAAAAGTAAATGAGGGCAACTGGACCAAAATCATAACTTGAGCTCTACACTAATAATGTAGATCCTACTTGACTGGAAACTTGACTCCAAGATGGATTCCAAGATGGCGGTGTGTGAGCTGCCTGAGGCTTGAGCTTGGAAGCTGTGTTTTGTTTGTATTATATTTTCTTTTATTCAGTGTTTTATTTATTATTTTCAAGTTTGTAATTTTAGTTCAGTTAGGGTTGTTTTAGTGAGGTAGTTAGTCTTCTGAGGCGTTTTTCAGGTTTGTAGCTTAGGTTGGCCGTTCTCCTGATATATACGGGAGTTTTAGCCACCGTTGCTTTCTGGCTGTGGTTACAGCCGGAAACCGCATGTATTTTAATTTTTCGTTTAAGTTATTAAGTTGATTTATGCCACGGCTTTTTTAGTAGCCGTGACAGATTTAAATTGGACCCAAATCCTGATTTGAGATTTGTGACCTGTGGAGCCGCTACAGACTTGTGGAGTTGTTGTGCCAGCTACTGCCTGCCTGAATTCAAAAGCCTGGTTTAGAATTGGAACTGCCGCTAATTCGGCGCGACTATTGGTTTAGATGACTATATCTAGGAGGATCACACATATGTGCAAGCAGCTATGTGGTGAGAGCGCTTTCTGTGCATTTTGTAAACTGAATTATTTATGTGCGACTGCTCGGATTGAAGCTTTGAATCCTCTTTGAGCGGCGGTTTAAATAGCGGTGATTCAAGAGTCTGAGGAAAGTACTGATAAGAGATGCTTGTAATGGTTTGAATGATTAAACATCTCTGCAGTGATTCTAGCTGCTGCTTTTTGGAGTTTAGGGGTACTGGGGTCACTGAGTGGTGCTGGGTGGGAACCCTTCCTCCCACATCTTAGGTTGTCTTTTTTCCCATTGTACTGCCTCTGACCGAAAGGAGTTGCCACACTCTGGGGAGTCAGAGGAGGATTTGGGCTCTTCCTTAGCGTTCTGGGGTATACTTTTGTTGTTTACCCTTAGGGCATCTGTAGTTGCGGTCACAGGTGGTAGGGAATCCGAGTAGTTCGGGTGATGTGGAGGGAGGAATGGGATATCCTTTACTTTCTGATGAAGCTTGCACAATCTTGGCCTTTCCAGAGAACCCTTGAAATGGAATTTAAAGGCTGATTAAATCATCGGATTATCTGCTGACTCAATTTTGAGATGTGGAGTTTAATCTTAATAGGAATTGGGACCGTGGACTGTTGAGTCTAAAGAAGAATTAACTATTAAGACATTTTTGAGAGAACATTTCCTGCTGTTTGATTTCTTTTATGTTTTGTTTGAATTATTTTGTTGTGTTTGGGCAGTGAGAGTGCCCAAACTATTATTATTTTCCAGGTAGTGTGAGTGCCTGGGAATTTTATTGTTTTATTTTATTATATGTATTTG
Source organism: Neoceratodus forsteri (assembly GCA_016271365.2). Lineage (NCBI taxonomy): Eukaryota > Metazoa > Chordata > Ceratodontiformes > Ceratodontidae > Neoceratodus > Neoceratodus forsteri. The sequence continues at coordinate 242,511,570 of CM057457.1, forward strand.
ATTCCTAGGGTAGTGAGAGTACCAGGGTTGAAAATTTATTGTATTTATTATTATTTATATATGTTTATTTATTTATTTTTGGGACTTGAACTCTCTTTAAAATGGATTCTTAATGGGGTTTTTTTTTTGTTTTTTTGACTTATAAGATTTATTTTGGATAGTTTTAATCAATTATTTGAAGGAAATAGTTTTAAGCTGCCTATATCTGGGAAATGCTGGACAATTAGGATTTATGTATATATTAATGCCCCATTTTACTTTTATATAAGTGTTTGATTATATATTATTACTAGCATTTGATTTATTGTATATTGTTTTTGTATTATTTATATAATGTGTTGGGAGTAGTGACGGTTGGGCATTATTCCCCACCAGACTCAGGGAACTCGTCCCTTGAATGTCCACCATTACCATCCGACACCTATTTCAGGTGTTGTGTTTTGGGCATATTAAGGAAACATAAAAAGAAGCTGGAGAGTGGAGCCTGGTAGGGGACAGGAAAGGGAGGGCGGATTGGGGTGGTGGGATCCAGGAGCCCTGGGGTGAAATGGGGCCAGGATAGAGGTCATTCTTGTCTTGTCCCCATACCCAAGGGTTCCGATTTTAGTAAGCAGGAGCCGAGGTCTTCCCAGACAGCTCATCCAACCTTGGCAGTGTTATGCAATGCCAGATCTATTAAAAACAAGACAGCTATTATAGGTGATCTTATTGGGTCAACTGATCTGGCTTGCATCACGAGACCTGGCTGGATGAAAATCAGGCCCTGTCTAGCTTGGGCAACACCAGCCAGGTTCTCAGTGATACACCGTCCAAGGTTGGATCGAGGGGCGGGGTGTAGCCATTATGTTTAAGACTGAGCTGGGCCTTGTGGATGTGCCTTTGGAAGTACCAGATCCTTTGAATATATCTTGGGTGAGGGTGTAGGTTGCAGATTCTCCTCATCTACCGGTCCACCAGGAGATGGTGGAGAATTCCTGAGAGATAACGACTTCATCGTTGACCTGAGTATTGCAGTCCCCAGATTGTTAATTCTGGGACTTCAATGCCTGGGTCGACTACTAACCTCATATTTTGATCAAAATCTCCTCCAGTTGATGACCTCACTGGGCCTAACAGAGGTAGTTACCTCCACAACCCATATAAAAGGTCATTCATTGGATCTGATCTTCCTTCTGGATATGGAGATTGCTGACTTGGGGTGGAACCAGTCAGTTGGTCTGACCACCACACCATAAAGTTCAGTTTCAGGGCTCCCCAATAGGTCTGCCCCTACAGAGATGGTTCAGTACTGCCTTTAAGGGCATTAATCCCAGTGACCTGATGGTGGTACTGGATCTATCGAGCTTGTCTGGTGAATGCATGAGTACAGATGATCTCGGATAGCCTATAATAAGGCTGTGGGAGATGCTCTGGACAAGATTGCTCCTATTGTGTTCGCCTCTCATCCTCCGCTCAAGGAGCCCTTGGTTTGATGGCCCTTGAAAGAGTTAAGGAGAGTTACCAGGGTTGGAGAGAGCCTGGTGGAGGTCCGTAATGATGCTGACAGGCTTAGGTTGATGGCACATTATGATGGCTATCAATCAGAAATCACCCGTAAGAAGGCAGAATTCCTGTCCAGGGAGATTTCTGCTGCACAGACCGCTCAGCTTTTTCCGGACTGTTGACAGATTGTGCAATCCAATCTGTCGCAGCCCAGAGAAGCTTTTTCTCAGCTAAGATGCGAGGAGTTCGATTTTTGCAGATAAGGTTGCCAGTATAAGGTCTGGCATCAGTCCGACCTCTCCTTTGAGGGACTGCAGTTGTCAGGAAGTGTTATGCACCGGTCTGTCTGGTCAGATTTTCGCCGCTGGAGCTCACTGACATTGTGAAAATCATCCAAACATTGCAATCAACCAGTTGTAGTTTGATCCGGGTCCTACACCCTCTTAGTAGGATGTGTAGAGGTTATTTGCCCGGTCCTTGCTGACATTGTCTGGAAATCCATGGAGAGGGGGTCTTTCCTGATCCCTTAAGGAGGCGGTAGTTCAACCACCCTTAAAAATCCTCCTTAGATCCAGATTGTCTAGCTAACTACCGGCCTATCTCTAACCTGCCTTTTGTTGGTAAGGTTATTGAAAAGGCGGTTATGCTACAATTGGATGATCATCTTACAACTCACAATGTCTATGATACTCTCCAGTCTGGTTTTAGAAGAAGCATAGCACGGAGACTGCCCTTGTCCAGGTGTTGAATGACCTCCTAATGGCTAGAGATTGAAAGGCATGCACCATTCTGGTTCTTCTCGATCTCTCTGCAGCATTTGACACTGTAGACCATGGTGTGCTGTTGGAGTGCTCATGGACTTATTGTGGGCTGTCTGAACAGTCCTCAAATGGTTTCAGTCTTACCTCACAGACAGGTTTCAGAGGGTTGCCACTGGAATTTATTCCTCTGGCGCTCACTCCCTGCCTTGTGGGTACTGCAGGGTTCCATTTAGCACCCATGTTGTTTGCAGTGTACATGCTGCCATTGGGAGATATCATTAGGCGATACAGTCTGGGTTTTCACTGCTATGCAGATGACACTCAGCTGTATTTGTCCTTTCCGCCTGGGCAAGATGGTGCTCTCTCCGTGATAGACAACTGCCTTGCTGAAATCAGATTATGGATGAGTTCTAGCTGGCTGAGACTGAATCCTGATAAGACTGAGGTGTTGGTAGTGGACCCAGGTCATCCAGTGGTGGGTTTGGGGCTGGCCAACCACCGGGCTTATTGCTCCGTGGTATGTCGCTCACTACCTCTGATCGGGTACGGAACCTGGGCATTATTTTGACGATGGCTTGACCTTAAAATCTCAGGCATCAGCCATAGTCAAATCCTCTTTTTATCATCTGAGGAATATCGCCCAGGTGAAACACCTGATTCCACGGGTGATCTGCCAACACTGGTCCATGCCTTTATCACTACCCGTCTTGATTACTGTAATTCCTCTACCTAGGGCTATCTGGGGTTGATATCTGCTGCCTGCAGCTGGTGCAGAACTGGCGGCAAGGCTTTTGACTGGGATCTCTAGATCCAGCCATATTACGCCTGTGCTCCGCAAACCGCACTGGCTGCCTGTTAGGTGGCGGATCACCTATAAGGTTGGTTTACTAACCTTTAAAGCCCTACATGATCAGGGACCCAGCTACCTGAAAGATCTCTTGGTACCCTATTGCCCCTCTGTCCTCTCCGTCCCGCCAACGAGGGATTGCTGGAGATTCCCAGGTTCGATTAAAAACATCAGGATCCCGTGCCTTTGCTTTTTCAGCACCAAACCTGTGGAATTCTCTACCTTGTTAGTTGAGAGAATGTCCAACCGTCGAGAAATTTAAAATGGAGCTAAAGACGATTTATTCAGTTTAGCATATCATCATCATCATCAAATCTTTATTTATTCAGGCGAACATCATTGAGCAAGGCTCATTTACAAGATGGACCTGATAAGGTCAAGGTTCAACAGTTGATACACAACAGATACATCATACACTTATATAAAACAGTTATACATAGGGGAAAACGTTATAAACACAGTGATGTACAGTAACATTCACATAAACATCGGTTTCATGGAAAGTTAAGCTAATATTTACAGTATATACAGTATATACATATCCCAGTGGAGGGCTATGGCAAACACACAGCATAATGTATACTAGGATGGTGAAGATACTACTGGGTGCCATAAGATGGGGTGTCTGCTGGAAGGATTTATGCCATATATGGTTAATTTTGGGAGGGAGATTGTGAGATGACAAAGATAGCTCTAGCGGTAGCAACTGCATTTCTCTGTGAAGAAGACTGTACAATGCTGTTTAAAGGGTGCAAATGGAATAATATTGGACAGTTTTAGGGATTTTTGTAGGGTGTTCCATGCTATAGCTAGAGAATAGCTGATTGCTGCCTCCCTAGCCTGGTGTTGAATTTGGGCAATTTGAGCAGGATGATGTTGTTGCTTCTTAGGGCATAGGAGCTAGGAATGGTCTGGGTGAAGCAGTCCAGAATATAGTTTGGAAGTTTTTGATAATGCTCTGTAAATCCATAGGGCTGCATTTCTGTTCCTTCTGAGGTGAAGGGAACCCATCCAACTGCAGCATAAAGAGAGCAATGATGGGTATTAGATGGCAGATCTGTAATGAATCTTATTGCTCTATGGTATAAGGTATCCAACTTGTGTAGGTAGGAGATGGGCAGTGACTATAAAGAAGTCTGCATAGTCAACAACTGATAGAAAAATGGCCTGACTAACCTCATCTTTGAATCTCTGTTTAGGAAGGGTTTTAATCTATAGAGAGGCCAAGCCTTTGCAGAAGCTTTTTAGCAGTTCTTCTAAATGATGAGTGAAGTCAGTCTGTTGTCAATCACACACCTAGGTATTTGAAGTTTCTACATATTCCAGATTTTCTCCAAGTATAGTGCATAGCTGGGGAGGATGATTGAAGAGGAGGTGCTGGTGGAGCTTTGATTTGTGAACATCATTGCTTTAGTTTTCTTTGCATTTAACAGAAGCTTTTCTCAAGTAGCTGATATTGTAACAAGGAGAATTCTGTTTGTAGGATTTCTCGAGCAGTGCAAGTGTAAGGGTTGCTGACATACAAAACAGTGTCATCAGCAAAGAGGTGTACAGAGGAATTGGTGAGGGTTGAATCAATATTATTTATATAAATGGCAAAAGGATAGGAACCTAGGATAGAGCCTTGGGAACTCCTCTTAACAGTGGTTTAATGGGGATAGGTCACCTTCAGCTTTTACCTGCTGTGACCTACCGTGAGATAACATCTGAACCATTTAAGGAGGGTGGATCTAGGCTAAGGGAGTGCAGGGATGATAGTAGAAGCTCGTGGTCCACAGTATCGAATGCTTTGCTCAGATCCAGAAATACTGCACAGACATTATTCTTTTATCTAATTCGGTTTGCCAGTCATTTGTGACTTTGGCTAATGCAGTGATAGTGCTATGCTTGGCCCTGAATCCAGACTGAGCTGGATTCAAGAGGTTAGCATTGTCAAGATACCCTTAACTGGTTACTCACTAATTTCTCCAGCATCTTGGATAGCACTGGTAGAATGGAAATGGGCCTGTAATTATTAGTTCCATAGGGTCCCCTGATTTTAGAAGGGGAACCACTTGGGCTGTCTTCCACAGTGTGGAATAGAACCAGAGTTTAAAGATAGGTTAAAGAGATGTGTTGGGGGACTGCAAGTACATGGGACACAATCTTAGAAAGCAGGGTCCAGAAAGTCTGCCCTCGCTTTTGGTATCCAGCTGCCACAACAGGTCCTCTACTTGCTTCAACAGTATAGATTTGAAGCTGAAGGAAGAGTCAGCTCTCTGAACACCAGTGTAATGGGAGCTTAATTGTTCCCTCAGCAGGTTAGCTGGAGAGGTGTCAAAAGCAAGGCCAGCCGTTGTGAAGTGGTTATTGAAGGCCCAGAATTTCCATTTTGCCAGTGATAGGCCATTACTGTTGTGTTATTGAATTGGAAGGGAGGTGCTGAGCGCCCTGCCCCACCATACCCTTGATGGTACCCCAAAACCTAGCAGGATTATGATAGGAGGAGTTGAGCTCGGCCAAGTAGAAGGCAGCCTTTGCATCCCTAACTTTCTTGGTGCATCTATTCCTGGCTTTCCTAAAGATCACCCAGTCATTTGCATTCTTGGTTTTCTTGCCAATTTCAGAGTTTGTCTCTCTCCAGCAGTGCAGCTTTGAGGTCAGCTGAAACCAACAACAGGATTTGTTTTTATTCGATACTAGAGATTGGTGCATGGGTGTTAAGGGCATTTATTATAATGCTATTTAGCACCTGCTGAGCTTTTTCAACAGAATGGGCAAGATTAAACTTGCCAGTGTGGAGAGTGAGCTAGATCATGCAAATATCCTTCAATATTGATGTTTTCTTGGATCTCCTCATGAGGAATTTTGCAGGGGTTGTTGTTTTGCTGGTGGATCTTACCCTGCAATGGGGCAGTGATCACTTATATCGCAGAAAAGCACTCCAGCATGTGTGAATAGATGTGGTTTATTCACTAGCATGATATCAAGTAGTGTGCTGTTATTACTATTCCTTGCATTAAGTCTTGTTGGCTCATTAATTAGTTGTGTGAACCCATAAGTATCACAGAATGATACCAGAGGTGCAGCTGCCTGGGTAAGCCAGTTGAAATTCAGGTCACCTAGAATAATGACTTCTTCAGTGCTGGGCTTGAGCAGATTCCCAGATGGGATAAGAGCTCGTGTTCAGCAGAGGGGGTCTGTAGCATCCAACTAGCTGAAAAGCTGCTGTATTGGGGAGAGAGATTTTAGGGATAGGCATTCAAATTCCTTGGGCATAGAGGTTGCAGCAGTACAGGATACAGGTATACCGGACTTTGCATATATAGCTACTCCACCTCCCTTGTTTGGCAATCTGCTCTGAATAGCTGATAGTTGGGTAGAGTAACATCCCTGTCTGCTGTGGTGGGTTTGAGCCATGTTTCAGATACCACGAGAAAGTCTGGCAAGGTATGGCATATCCTAGTTATGGTTATTAATTTATGACTGTTTTAATTTATATGTATATGTCATCTTTTTGTACAGCTTCTTGTTCTGAACAGCGCTTTATAAATAAAGACGATTTGATTTGATTCTGATTACATACTTGATAACCAACACTATTAACCTCAACTCCCCATTTAGGGACAGCCAAGTCATTCACCAGCCAGGCTCATCTCCCCTAGAATTAGTCATCCCAGACTTGCACCACCTACTTAAGAAAGTTAGGATCAGTCAGTCCTATCAGTCCCTCCCATCAACCAAGCTCCCTCCTCCTGGGAAGCAGTACAGAGCTGTGGTTTATGGCAATGAACTGCAAATCTAAAGACTGAGGTCTGAATCCCACAACTCCACTTGCATAGTGTAAGACCCTGAGTAAGTTCTCGACTTCTTGGCATAACTCTCAACTGTCCCTGATTTTGCCTCAAAATTTTACTCTGTCCCTCTTAAAATTGTGTTTCCATGATCAAACAGTGGGGTTGTTACCAGAACATAATGTCAAACATCAAAGTTAAAGACTTGTTCTTTCTTAGAAAATGTGTTTACACCAAGTCCCTTATTCTGCCAGCTTCCTAAGTGAATACCACCAATTTTGAAGATGTCCTGATTTTATTAAACCTTGTCCCTGAATTATGAGGCAGGAGGTTGAGAGGATGTTCTTTGGCTCCCAGGTCGCTCCAGCTTAGTGTGCCTTTCCTGGCTAAATAATTTCCTTCCCACCATCAGCTCTCCCATCCAATGACACCACCTACCTAGGACCATCCCAGCAGTCCCTGCGGTCCGCCACACCTCCTACTGCTCCCAGCCCCATAGGTCGCTGTTGAGGTCATGTTGCTGGGTCCCGACTGGGACTTGTACTCCTGATTCTGCCGTCCGCTTTCGGGTCCACAGCGGGCGGCTACAAGCTTCGCCTCACTAGACACAACAGGACAGATATCCCTACGGCTCCCTGCCGAATTGCCACAGAAAGAACAGCGCCTAATCCCCCGCCTCAGAAACATATTGCAAGGTACAGCGCTCCGACGTGTTGGAAGACTATGAAGCGAAACCTTGGTCAGCGCGATCCGGTGTTATCTGGTTGTGCCACTAACACGTGACCTAAGTGTCAATCCTGTAGTGTCGGACATAGGTTCTACTACTGTAGCATGGTGTGTGACGATGGTGAAATACTGAAAGCAGTTATCAAAATAGAAGAATGAACATTTTTATTCACGATTCATGTTTATCGGTTAGAGTAATATGATTAACAAATTAATTTTTAAATGAATAAAATTAATTTTATATAATGTTGGTTTCAAGTCTTTGTATAATTTTATTGCCCATGCTATGGATGCTTTAAGGCACGCGCATGCAGCATGAAGTCATTCAAACTAAATGGCAAAACCTGCCGAACTGGTATCGCGCTACTGATCCGTTGATGTGTTTTCTTTTCCCTACCGGTAGAAGTTGCTTGTGGGGATCTCGTGTCGTGCCCCTGAAAGCACCTGTACTAGGGAGCTCATGTGACACATCCGTGAGTGGGCACCTGTGTCACGCTCTAGTAGCGGACTTCCACCCTAGAAGATTATCTTGATGCTGCCTCAGTCACCCCCTGCCTCTTGCAGCTTACCTGTTGCAGCAGCCCCGCCCCCAAAAAGCGACAGAATACACAGAGAAGAAAAAGGAGTTTCACTGTGGACAATCAGAAATACGAGCCAGCGTGTAAGTGACACCCTTTGTGACCTATGGTAATACCACACATGACATCTGAGTCAATAAGAGGCAGTCGCCTCCCCAGAAGCATAGTGCATGATCATCCTCTGCTGTGAGCCTCCAATGTCTGGCACCACTGGGCTAGGGTTACCAGATGCCTCTTTCACGAGGACATGTCCTTTTCTAGCTGCCAGATATTCTTCATACATCTTCTATATCCTGTTGTGTTATTATTTTTGTACTCTCTTCTACCCAAGACCTCCTTGTAAATGAGCTGTGAAGGTGGTGGAGACTTTAAACCTATTTACTTGGGGTCTGCCACAAGGGCTTGTTGGGAGGCACTAAGTGTCCTCTTTTTGGCACCCCAAAAATCTGGTACTCTTACACTGGGCATGGAAAAGGCGAATTCACCTTTCACCAAGCTGTCGGGTTTAATTATCTACTAGTTGCACCCTTCCTTAGGATAGGTGGGCGACCGAGCTGCCATCCCAGCCTGCTCTCAGCCAGCACCGACCCTCTCCCAGGACTTACCAGCCATACTTACCCACACGGAATGTCCCCCCATGTTTGGGCCATTCTTCCATTTCCTGGTGTTTTCATCCAATGCATGGTCATGCCTGGGCGGTGATGCAGGTCTGGAGTGAGCCAGGCATCATCCTGCTGGCTTCTGATTTTCTGCCTCTGTTCTTCTCTCTTGTGGCTGGTAACATTTATTTATTTAAAACTTTCACCAGGAAGGCATACTGAGCAGACTAGCGCCGATTCCAGATGCGCCCTGGGGAGGGGGCATGGAGACGACAACAACAGAATATATTACACAGCAATGGGATGTATAGCACAAATTACATACATGGAATATAGCAGGAAAATTAAATACAACAGCAATATGAAGCTCATCACATTAAATACATGGATACAGCAGGAGTTAATTACAAATCAGCGCAGTACATGCAATTCACTACAATCGCTACACTGTGGTTGAGTTCAGAAAATACAGTCGGGTAGAGGAGCGGCCAGATCTAAAATATTTGGCCACTGCTGCTTAAAGCTTGTGGAGGCAAGCACGTGCCATGTTGACTGCCAGCTACCCTATCTAAATATTGTTAAGCACCCAGTGACAGCTGTCATGAAAAGAAAAAACAAAAGGGAGTGGAGATTACTTTGGCCCCCTCTGCCAACAAAAGTGTGTTTTTGTGGATGGGTGGTAGCTTCTTCCCTCCACTTTTCTGTTTTGTCCTCCTTTTCCCGCCCAGGGTACATCCCTGTTAGTTGTTAAATGTAATATTTTCCGTGAGCATTGTCCAGTCTAACTCCACTCAGCAGATACTCTGTGTGTGTGGGGAGGAGCAGTGCACCTTAACTTGGATTAATACATTGGCTTCCACACAGGTACACCTCTCTGGATGCAGGGGAAGCAGGTCTTGTCTATCATTTCTCAACTGTGCTAGATTTTGGGTTGGTATACCCCTGTTTCTCCCTATGCTTTGGGTCTTGGCCTACTACCACAGGGGATGCCAGAGGAGATTACCTTATCTTAACTCCAAGGACTGCCCAATGCTTCTAACCCTTCTTCTCTCTCCTACTAGGGGAAAAGAGAAAGTGAATTTACTTCAGATTCACTCAGTTCTTACCTTGTAGCATGTAGTTATCCCTGTTTGGGAGTCCCAATGTGATTTTTACGATTTGGCACATTTGTCATCAAAAGGAACAAACACAGATAGGAAACAGAAAGGAAAGAGCGGGAGAAAGAGGGAAGAAAGTGGAGGAAACGAGGAGGGCAAGATGAGGGAGGTGGCAGTACAAAATGGAGAGCCATGTGTGCAAATGCTCGACGTCTGGGCCAAGATGGCACACCTAGAGGCCACTATGGCAGCAGAAGATCTGGCATAGTTGCAATTACAGAAACCTGGTACAGTGAAACCAGGACTGGGATGTAGCCACACCAGGGTATGCCCTATTCAGGAGGGACAGGGAAGGAAGAAAGGAAAGTGGTGTGGCTCTTTACATGAAAGAATATATAAAGGCCTTGGAAATACAGAGGGAACAGGAAGAGGAGAGGCACTGTGGGTCACCCTGGAAACAGGGAAGGGGCGGCTATTCAAATGGATGATCTACAGACCTCCAGCATGGGGATAAGGTTATGACAGAAAAAATCCAGGAGATGGCAAAGAGTGGGAGATATTGCTGGTGGGGACTTCCGTTTACCAGATGTGATTGGAGCATCCCTGCTGCAGCAACAGTTAAACGAGGAAATCCTAGACTCCCTGCAGGGGGCATTCCTCAGGCAACTAGTTAAGGAGCTCACCATGGGGGCAATACTGGACCTGTACAGTCAAACGGGATAGTCTCGCTGACATCACAGTGGAAGTCGCCTGGGGACCAGTGATCATCGCACGGTGTGGTTCAATATAAGGACCAGACTAGAAACAAACCACACTGAAACGAGGGTCCTGAACTTCAGAAGGGCTGATTTCAAGAAAATGGGAGCATGCCCCAAGGAAGCCCTGGCAGGGATAGGGAAATGGATGGGGTAGAGGAAAAATTGGCAAGAATAAGGAAGGCCATTGAGAAGGTAACAAATCTCTGTGTAAGGCAGATTAAAAAAAACAGAGAAGCCGTCCGGTAGCACTGAGGGTTGAGGCGCTGGATGCCACACCCTCACGCCATGCCAACAACCTGGGTCTGGAATGTGCTCTGCATCGGGTTGGCTGCGGAGGGAAAGCGATTGAGCGCCCAATGGACTGCCCCTTTCCTGTAGAGGGTTCGAGTTTCATCGCTTCTGCAGCGGCTCCCGATGGAAATCGGGGCACTGCAGGAGCGTGCAATTTAAGGGGTGAAGACGGGCGGACGCCAGCACTAGCGCGTCTTACCTGATTGCACGTCCGCATTTCAGGGTGTAAACAGAGGAAAAGCATGGCAATCGGCCGAGCAGCTTGATAGCCGTACCTCTCTCTATCCAGGGGGCCTGGTCGGAATTGCACTCTGGTAGTAGTTCGCGCCGGCGGAGGGAATGACCCTTACAAGTACGGCACACATGCCAGCTGGATGTGGAGTGAGCTTCATGGGCTGATTGGAAGAGAGAAAACAGAGACATTTTATGATTCTCCAAGGAAGTAGCAGAGAAAGTAAAGGTGAAGAAGCGAAGCAATCAAAAGGTACAAGTCGACTCAGAAAGAAGAGGATAGGGAGAGTTATCAGGAGAAACAAAGGGAGGCAGGGAAAGCAGTTATGAGAGTGAAGGCACAAACAGAAGAGAACATTGCTAAGTCAGTAAAAGAGGGATAAAACATTCTTTAGGCACATAAACAAAAAGAAGAAAACAAGGCAGTGATAGTAAGACTAAAAGGAGAAGGGAGGGAGTGGAAGAGGACCAGAAAAGCAGATATACTGAACAAGTACTTTCATTCAGTATTCATGAAGGAAGGAGTAGGAGAATGGCTAAAGATAGGTGAAAAGGCATTAAGAGAAGGGAGGTGGACACTGGCCCTTTACAGAGGAGAGAGTCATCAGAAACTAGTGAAACTAAAAGTGGATAAGGCAGTGGCGCTGGACAGGGTTCACCTCAGGATACTGGAGAAACTAAAGGAGGAGCTGACTGCCTCTGACAGCCCTGTTCAATCTCTCTGATATGGGGAAAGTTCTGAGGGACTGGAGGAGGGCAGATGTGGTCCCACTTCACAAAAGTGGAAATCAGGAGGAGGTAGGAAACTACAGACTTGTAAGCCTGACTCTGTGGTGGGCAAAGTTACTGAAACACTTCTAAAAGAAAGTATTGGGGAATACCTTATGGCCAGTGAATTACAGAATCTGAACTGCAGCATAGATTGACAAGGGGACAAACAAACAAACCTGATCAAGTTCTTTGACTGGGTTATCAGAGAGGAGCAGTGATGTGGCATACCTGGATTTCAGTAAGGCTTCGGCGTGGTTCCACACAGAAGACTGGTAAACAAGCTGGCAGCCTGGGAGGTGGGTCCAAAGGTAGTAAAATGGGTATGAAGTTTAGCTACGTAACAGGATTAAGAGGGTGGTGGTAAATGTGGTTCACTCGGAGGAAGGCACGCGGACCAGCGGTGCCACAGGGTCACTGCACTGGGATCGCCCTTCAGTGTTTTATTAGCAACATTGCAAAGGGGCTGAAGGAAAGTATGCCTGTTCGTGGTTGACACGAAAATCTGCAACAGAGTAGTCACACTGGGAAGGGTGGAAAATGAGGGAAGATCTGAAAAGCTGGAAGACTGGTCAAGGGTTTGGCAACTAGGCTTTAACAACAAAAAGTGCAAAATTATGCACATGGGACATAGAAATCCAAGGCAGCATATCACTGGGGGAGGTGGTCACCATAAAACAGGAAAGGGACCTGAAGGTAGTAAAGCAGTGTGATAAGGCAGTGGAAAGGCTAGTAGAATGCCAGGGTGCGTAGGGTATCACCAGATGAAAGAGTGAGGTAGTTATCCCTGTACAAATCGATGGTAAGGCCTCACCTGGAGTACTGTGCCCAGCACTGGAGGCCCTGGCTCCAAAAAACAGAGATCGGGTGGAGGCAGTACAGAGAAGGGTGACCAAAGTGGTGCATGGCCTACACCAGAAGCCCTCATGAGGAAAGACTCAAGGAATTAAATATGTACTCTTAGAGGGAAAGGGAGACATGATATAAACATTGAAGTATCTCAAATGTATTAATAAGGTACAGGAGGGGGCTTTTGCACAGAAAGAAATGCTCAAGGATAAGGGGATATGATATGATTCTGGAAGGGGGGAGACTTAGAGGATATGAAGAAATACTTCTTCACAGAAAGAGTAGTGGCTGTCTGGAACAGCCTTCCAGCAGTGGTGGTGGGTACAGAAATGGTAGCAGGATTCAAATATGCATAGGATAGACACAGGGAGACCTGCTTGGGGGGTAAGGCTGGAGATTGAATAGGGTCTGTGATAGCACAGTAGGGAGGGACTTTAGGGCAGACTAGGTGGGCCAAGAGGTCCTTTCTGCTGACAGCGCCTATGTTTCTATTTGCAAGGAGTCCCAGTTGACTTCCTTTTATGTTGGCTTGCGCTGCACAGCCAACATATTGCATTAGTAGCAGATTTGGAGTAAAGGTCACTGTAGGCTTAATGGTGGTACGCATCAGTAGGTGCGCCCCATTCCCCACACAAGGCAGCTGCAGGCGCGACACCAACAACACGTAAACTGGCCACCAGATCAAAGAAAGGTCCGCTGCAATGAGAGCTGTTTGTCACGCAGTGGCGTGCCTTTCCTGGTAGAACCAGTTTACAAAACATGGCAGCATGCTGCCGTAGAGTGCCCCGACCACTTAATTTGCCGACAGGGGAGTCCACTCCCCATCGCCGTCATAATGCAACCCCTCCCATTTAAAGTGTTGCCGAGGGTGCCCAATCCCTCCTCGCATCATGTCCCCCTTCCCAATTTAATTTGTCGACGGGGGGAGCCCCACTCCCATCGGGCATAATGTCTCCCCATTTATTGTGTGCCGACGGGGTGCCCAATCCTCATCAGCTACAGAACCCTCCAAAAAGCACTCAGGTGGCATGATGGGTGCCCACCCCAGTGTGCCAAATGCCGCAGTAAACAAAAACCGTCCCATGATTTTTAATTTTTTTCAAACCTGCAAAGCAGAAAAGGGTCCTCGTCGACTCCGTGGCCCTGTCCCCAACCCGTCCACCCTCTCTGCGCACCCTGCCTCCCCACACCTTTCTCACCCCATACTTACTCCGAGCACGGGCGCGACGCATTCGGTGGACTGGGGAACACGCCTGCACTTTCAAAGCCGACTGCTGAACTGAAGAAATTTCAGTAAGCTGTATAATGGCATAAATAGGGTTTTTTCGACTTTGTGCATATCTCAGGAATTTTGGGGAATTTTGGCACCAACTTTTCAACATGGGGTTATTGGGACCTCTCCTCTTGAATTCAGTCATTGTCCATGGCGTTATTCAGTCCCCGAAAGGTAATTTCAGTCACTGTGGAATCACCTTCGGGACTGGAATAACAAAACAACAGTGCCACTGTTCATGAGGGGCTCTCAAAGTCTATGTTGTAATTTGGTGTAAACAGTCCAAAATGGCTGTTTTAGGAGCGACGCTTTGCAGTTTCCACACATGCTCGTAACTTCGTGAATTTGTAATATTTTCACTCAAGATTTTCAAAATTGAAACTTTTCCACACCTCCTCATGAACAGTACAGCTGTCATTTTACGTTATCCTGGTTACATAGAAACATAGAATTTGACGGCAGATAAGGACCACTTGGCCCACCTAGTCTGCCCATTTTCCTACCTCAACAGATAAGCTGCAGATCCTAGTTAACCAACAGCTTACTTCCTCTTACCCGCCTCTAGGACTGCCTTATGCCTGTCCCATGCATTCTTGAAGTCCCCACTGTTCTTGACTCCATGACCTCCTCAGGGAGGCTGTTCCATGCATCCACAACCCTCTCAGTGAAAAAATACTTCTCTCACATTACCCCTGAGCTGTCCCCCATCTTCAAATTGTGCCCCTTGTCCTTGCACATCTCTTTTCTGGAAGATGCTACCCTCTTGACTTTGTTAATTCCCTTGAGGTACTTGAAAGTTTATCATGTCCCCTCTCCTTCATTCCTCAAGAGTATACATATTAAGCTGCTTTAGTCTTTCTTTGTATGTCTTCTGGTTCAGACCCTGCACCATTTTGGTTGCCTCCTCTGGACAGCCTCCACTCTGTCTATGTCTTTATGGAGATGGTGTCTCCAGAACTGCACACAGTACTCAGATGGGGTCTCACCAACTGTCTGTACAGAGGGATAACAACTTCCTGTTTTCTACTATTGATGCCTCCTCCTATGTCCCAGTATCCCTCCAGCCTTCCTTACTGCCTTCTCACATTGCTTGCCCACCTTTAGGTCATCTGATATAATTACCCCCAGGTCCTTTCTATTTTTACTGTTGTCAGTATCTCACCCCCCATTGTGTACGCTCCCCTGGGTTTTGTTTCCATGTGCATTATCTTGCATTTCTTTGCATTGAATCTGAGCTGCCACATTTGACCATTCCTCCAACCTTGCCAAGTCCCTTCTCATCCTTTCCACTCCATCTTGTGTATCAACCCTGTTGCAGATCTTTGTGTCATCTGCAAAGAGACATATTTTCCTTCCAGTTCCTCTGCAATGTCACTTATAAAGACATTAAAAAGGACCGGTCCCAGAACTGAACCCCACGGTACCCCACTAGTAACCTTCCTTTCTTCACTGTGTACTCCATTTACTACTACCCTTTGCATCCTGTTGTTAGCCAATTTTTATCCAGGCTACCACCTTGGGACCCATTCCAAGGCTGGCTATCTTGTGTATTAATCTTTTGTGTGGGACTGTATCAAATGCCTTGCTAAAATCTAGGTAGGCCATGTCCACAGCCCCCTCCCTGATCTACTACTTCGTCACCCAGTCAAAGAAATCTATTAGATTCGTCTGACACGACCTTCCCGTCATGAATCCATGCTGCCTTGGGTCCTGTGCCCCACTGGCCTCTAGGTACTCAACAATTCTTTCCTTCAGAAGTGATTCCATCATTTTCCTTACCACTGAGGTCAAACTAACTGGTCTGTAGTTTCTTGCCTCTGTCCTGCTCCCACTTTTGTGAAGAGGAATCACATCTGCCCTCCTCCAGTCCTCGGGTACCACCCCATCCTCCCATGATTTGTTAAAGAGAGTAGTCAACGATGTCACTAGTTCTACCCTTAGTTCTTTTAGAATTCTTGGGTGAATCCCATCAGGCCCCATTGCTTTGTCCACCTTCAATTTTATTAGTTCTTTCAGAACCCTTTCTTCTGTAAATGGACTGGTATCACCCCGTCTTCAGAGTGTTTCTCTTTGTTTGGTTTAGGTAACTCTCCTCTCTTCCTTTGTGAATACTGAGCAGAAATATTCGTTCAGTATCCCTGCTTTTCACTGTCACCCTCTACCCACATTCCTCCCTTTATTAAGCTTCAGTATCTCTCCTTTGGTCTTTCTTCGCTCCCTAATGTACCTATTAAAAGGTCTTATCCCTTCTTAACAGAATTGGCTATCCTTTTTCCGGTTTGGGCCTTTGCTATTCTGACTGCCTTCCAACCTCTTTCTGCTTTAACTGATAAAGTTCTCTGTCCTGCTCCTTCTGTGTTTCCTTATATTTCCTGAATGCTGCCCTTTTCTCCTTAACCTTCCCTGCCACCTCTTTGTGAACCATAGCGTTTTTTCCTTCGTTGTGTTTTATTGATTTTTTACTGCAAAGGCTTGTTGCCTCTGTGATGGCTGTTTTGATCACTCCCCATTGTTCCTCCACCCTTCTTCTTGCCTGTTTGCTAGTGTTTTTCTGAGGCACGCCTCATTTTCCCAAAGTCAGCCCTCCTAAAGTCTAGTACTCTTGCTTTTGTATGGCTTGATTGAATGGCTGTGTTTATCGTGAACCACACTGTTTGGTGGTCACTTGTTCCCAGATGGCTACCCACTTCTAAATCTGAGATTCTTCTCCATCCCCATTTGAAAGTACCAGGTCTAAGATTGCTCCCTCCCGAGTCAGTTCCAATACTAGCTGTCTGAGACATGCCCCTGTAGGGCATCAAGAATTACCCTGCTCTTGGATGTGCCTGCAGCAAAGGTGCTCCAGTTAACATCTGGCATATTCAGGTCCCCATCAACAATATCTCCCTTTTTCTGCCATTCTAAGAAAGCCTTCTATCATTTTCTTGTCCATTCCCTCCCTGAGATGGGGGTCTGTATACAACCCCATGCGGATTGTGGTGCCATTTCCTGTCTCCAGGGTGACCCAAAGTGCCTCATCTGCTCCCTGTTTACTCTTTAGTTCTGTTGCTTTGATCCTTCCTTTACATAGAGAGCTACTCCTCCTCCTTTTACCCTCCCTGTCCCTCCTGTAGATTGTGTATCCTGGTATGTTGACATCCCAGTCATGGTTCTCTGTGTACCATGTTTCTGTGACTGCCACAATATCCAGGCAACCCTCTTCCATCAAGGCCACCTAGCTCAGGGAGCTTGTTACACAGACTACGGGCATTGGTACTCATCACCCTCCACTTTTGATAGCCTTACCCCTTTAGCCCCATTTCTGTCCTTACTGCCTTTACCTTTTTTACATTTAAATCTGTTCTGCTCCCTAATAACTTCTGTACCTTGGTGTTTACCTCATAATCACCATGTTTTTTTGTGGGAGGCTCGGATTTCCGCTCCTTTTCAGTGCCTCCTCCTTGGCTAGTTTAAATGCTTGCCAATGAAGCATTTAAACCTTCACCTAGGATCCTGGTTCCCCTCGACAGATGCAGACCATCGCACCAGTATAGGTCTGCATTCCTCCAGGTGGCTCCCCAGTCCCCAATGAAGCCAAAACCCTGAGCTCCACACCAGTTTTCAACCACTCATTGAATTCCCTGGTGAGAAGTGCCCTAGCATCTCCCTTGCCATAGACAGGCAGCACCTCGAGAAGGTTACCGTTGCGCACTTGTCCAAGGCCCCTTCCCAACTCTACAAACTCCTCTTGCACTGCTCTGATCCCATTCTCAGCCAGGTCATTTGTCCCCAGGTGGACAATGACATCATGCTCCCTCCCTCGTGCAGCTCCTCCCACAATCCTGAGGATTCGCTTCCTGTCCCTCCAAGCCGTGGCGCCAGGAGGCACCTACCTCCTCTCCCCATCCTCCCCCATTTCTGGTTGAAATGTGTTTTTCGCACGTCCGGGCGCAGAGAATAGCCGGGTTGTTGTGCTAAATCAGTTTTCAGGACAGTTTGAGAAAAGGACGGTGACGCTGCTCATGAGCAGAGGTCCTAAAAGTCCTATGTTGAAAATTTGGACAAAAGTCCATGAAATGACTGTGTTACAAGCATGTGTTGCACAGTTTCCACGCACCCTTGTAACTTCACAAATTTGCAATATTTTCATGCCAGATTTTCAACATTGGCATTTTTCACATCTCCTTATCAACAGTACAGCTGTCACTTTTCACATCCTGCCCAAAATGTGTTTTCACACCTGTGGCACACAGTGTGCATGATCGCTGTGGGAAATCAACTTTTGGGACAGATTAACAAAATCACAGTGCCACTCTTCATGAGGGAGGTCCTAAATGCCTATGTTAAAAATGTGGCTAAAAAAATCCCCAAAATAATTGGGTTATGGACGTGTGTCATGCAGTTTCTATGCCTGCTTATGACTTCACCAATTTTTCATATTTTCACTCCAGATTTTCAGCATTGCCATTTTTTACACCTCCTCATGAACAATACAGCTGTCAATTTTCACATCCTGCCCAAAATATGTTTTCATGCCTGTGTTTCAAAATGGCATAGTCACTGTGCAAAACCACCTTCGCTAACAAACTGATTGTGCTTGCCATGAGCTGGGGTCACAAAAAGCCCATGTTGAAAATTTGGAGTGAAAATACCAACAAACGCCTACAGCATTAGGGTTTCCAGCTGTAACATCCCACCCTGTAGAGACTGACAGGCGTCAGGGGTGTTACTTGGGATCACTGGCTGTAATGATCATGCCATTTCACCCCACCCCACCTCCACCTGTGTGCCTTGGAGTGTTTGGCCCTAGAGTTCACCCCATTCTCCTATACTGCACCGCCTCAGTGTATTTTCTTATGGAATGGGGTAAGTATAAGGCCCAAAGACCCTAAAGCACACCACAACACTTGTCAGTGTCTACAGGTAGTGTGAGGTAAAATGGCATGAGCATTATAGCTGATGACCCAAAGGCATGCCCCAATGCTTGTCAGTCTCTTCAGGGTGGGGGCAGGTTAGCGCCATACTTCACTGCCATTCCTATTATGCATCTCTAACTCCTGCACTACCAATGCCAGCAAGACAACATTCGGCATTGACAAATTCTTGTTTGCTTCTGCCAGAGCCATATACTCCGGCTGCTGCTTTGTTTTTTCTTATCACTGTCGACTTCTCCTGTCTGGCTAGTGATATCAGGCTCAGGCCCTCCTAACTCAACTACCATTGTGCCATCTAGCAGGCCCAACACTATGTTGGTAGTAGGGTTTATTTTGTTTATTTCCTTTATCCTTTCCCTGTCTCTTTGGGCTAGAAAGTATCTAATCCCCTTTTATTTTCTCTCCTTTGTTTCTCTCCTGATGAACAGAACTGACATGCGAGAGGGAGCCAGCAATGGTTATTGACTGGTGCCGCGCACCACGTTGGGTTCTCAGATGCCATCAATACCCAATGTAGGCTTCCTCCTGCAAAAACATTTGCTTCTGTGGTGTCCTAGTGCCTCCAGCCCCAGACCCATCAATGGTGACGATATTCTGGAAGATCATCAATTACTGTAAGTATGTAATTTTCATTTGTGTTACTTACCAGTACTAGTAGATCTTCTACAGAAACTTGCTTCGAGCCTCACAGCTGGGCTGTAAGCCATTGGTGTCACCCTTCTCAAAAAAAAAAACTTTTCACAGCTGGGAGTTGGGTCTACCAACATTGTTGTGCAGACAACGTGAAACATTGTACACTGGAGACGCCTATATAACGGGTAGGCCAGCTTAGTTTCTGATGACAGTAGCAATAAAGAATTAATGGATTAATTGTGCTGAGAACTGTAGTGAGTGCCAGTAGGTGGGTCAAAGTTTGAGTAGCTGGCTTCAGTCAGCACAGTTTAAATACAGTAACATGCAGACTTGGTGATTTGTGTGATGGTATTATGCTGAACAATGTGACAGCGTCAGTTTTCTGTGTATTTAGAGGCTATAAATGAAAGTTACGCACTTACTGATTTTCCACAAGCTTTTCATCACTTATAGGTCTGGAGCCAGAGGCATTGGGACTGTCCAGGAGTAAAGCTTTGTCAGGGACTGGCCCCAGCTACTAAGCACAGCGTCTGTGCACTGCCATATGGTGTCGCTGCCAGCCAATACCCATTGCCAGCTCCCTCTGTAACCTCAGTTCTGTTTGCCAGGAGAGAAACAAAGTGGGGAAAGAAGAGAGGGCTAAGAATTTTTCTAGCCCAAAGGGATAGAGAAAGGATATAAGAATGTAAATAAATAAAATAAAATCTTGACTTCCGCCCTTGGTTAGAGAAACAGGGCACAGTAGGTGGCAGGGGTAGCTGGGTATCAAACCAGAGCCTCACACCGCTAACCAGACAGGAGATGGATAGTGACCTTAAAGGTTTTATTTTATTTAGTTTTGTTGACCGGGTAAGTGCACTAGACAAATCCTGCCTATTTTCAGGCACAACCTGGGGAGGGGATACAGATGAATGCCAACTGACCTTGAACCGTATTAAGCTGTTGGTGGTATTTTAAGTGAATGAGGGAAATTTGGCCAGGACACTGGGGAAATTCCCTGCTCTTTCGCTAAGTGCCATGGGATCTTTAACATCCACCTGAACTACCACCAATCCAGGCAGTTGGGACCTCGGTTTAACGTCTCATCCGAAAGACGTCACCTCAGAAGTGCAGCACCCTCTCATGCTGCACTACAGTGTCAGTATTGGGATATTAACCCAAGTGCCAGATGTGGGAACTGAACCCACAGCCCTCTGATCTCCCGGCCTCAGAGGCGGAGTGTGCTACCTACTGAGCCACTGACTACAGTGTCAGTATTGGGATATTAAACCAGTGCCAGATGTGGGAACTGAACCCACAGCCCTCTGATCTCCCGGCCTCAGATGCGAGTGTGCTACCTACTGAGCCACTGACACTGTGGTGATAGCCCTGCAGCACTTGGCTCTGGCAGAAAGGCAATAACGGCATGTCCAGAACTGAGACTCCTTGCAATTGAGATGGCATAATGTGCCAAATAGGAATGGCTAGCACAGACTCCTGGTGAAAAAATAACCTCATGCTACCAGATAGAGGATTGACTGGATAGTAAGTTAAAATATATCCCTCTTTTTCCAATCCAGGAAGAAAAAAAGGGTTCTCGTGCATGTGGGGTTGTAGGACTGAATGGCCCAAAGGAGTCAAGGTATGTATATCTCCTCAGGCACCGTTATGGATAATGATGGGATTACCAAACAAAAATAATCTGACAGAGAATTAAAAACATCAAAGAAATTGCCTGCTTCTCCTGCAGTCACAGGGATGTACCCTGAGTAAGAACTAGTGGACTTTTGATCCAATTCAGTGCAAAGCACCACTCCACAACCAGTGTAACTGATAAGTGAAATTAAATTTGATAGTGCCCAGAGGTATAGATTGCATATAGCAACCAAAAGGGTATACCCCAGAAAGGATATTGCCCTGGGCAGGAGAAGAGGAGGACCAGAAAGAAAAAGGGGCTGGGATTTTCCTTCCTATTTATTAATTGATGTATTTATTTATTTGGTATGTGACCTGAAAAGGACTCACATCCAGTTTTTATTTTTATTTTGGAGAGAGTGAACTCAGCAATGAGTTTCAAACCACCACCACCCCTTTTGTTTTTCTTTACAAGTACTCCCCAGGAGTGCAACTGGGGAGATGCCTAAGTGGTGCCAGCCAGCACTGTCAGAGTGAGCTGTGCAGAGGCCCTGACTCTGCTAGAGCAGGGATTTTGGATGAGTGTCATAATCAATGGAGAAGATATTCTGAAAGATCAACAAATATGGTAAGTACGTAACTTTCATCTCTTCCAAGACTCAGTCTTCATCATTGATTCCCACTTATGGGTTTGAGTAACAAGCTTCCTTTCTTCTGAGGGAGGAGCAGGCTCACCTGAGTATAACAGATACCCTCAGCCCTCTGTGTGGGGAGAATAACTGAGGCAGGGCTCCTTACGGGTGTGGTGAGACCTTAGACTGGTCAGGGTTAGCAGGGCTCCTGTGGTACAGGAGCAGGAGGGTTCCCTGATAGTTCCTGCCTCATCCTCACTACTCTACTGTCTGTCGCTATGGTGATCCTACACACCTCATTCTTTGCTTGCCCTGTTGGCTATTGTATCTAATTCTCAATTGTATCTTGCCCCAGTCTTGTTAACTGTGTATACCTTCCAATCAAATGTAAAACTGTTTTCTCTCCTGCTTTGTTGTATTGATGTACCTGTTATACCCTGTTGTACTCTCCGGGTCGCTCCTGAAAATAGGCATAGAACTTGTCTAGTGTACCTACCCAGTTAACAAAAACTAAATGAATAAATAAATGAAGAAATGAGATTGTGGAAGTGCAAGTTAAGCATCTTACGCTGGGTCAAAGGTGCCAGTCTGAAGAGACAAAGACATGTTGTCTACTTGATGCAGACTGCAGTTCCTGATACCTCATTAGAATCATACGATGCACTTGACTGATGCCGAGCTACCTCAAGGCTCTAAGCAGAAAGAATCAACAGCCTGCCTGACTGACTCACTCTGCGGCAGTGTAGCTAAGAGTTGGCTTAGTTGCAAACACAGGCAACAACTGTAGGTCGTTGTATGAGCCTGGCATAGAGAGATGCAGATGAGGGTGCGTGCCAAGGTAAAAGTTTTGCCAAGGGCATTCATCTGAGCAAAATTTGTATCTGTAGGTTGGTCATGCGTGAAGCACTGAAACCCAGATGGGGTGTGCAGTACTTTAGGCCATGAGGAGAAGTGAAGTTTCTCGCCACGGACCCGTGGGTGTGTGATACAGCATGAGGAGGTCCCTGTGATGGCTAGACTGGAGAAGGGATGCCTCCACACTGTCCTACATCCCTCCTTGAAGGCTGTAGGCCACAGACGAATGACAACTGAGTTGATATTGGGAACTCCAAGGAGTCCCAATGTTAGGGCTGCTGGATCACGGCTTGTAAAGCATGCAAGTCGAATGCCGAGCATCTCAACCAAGATTCTCTGATACAGGGTGTACTAGTGCCAAAGGCAGGTGGATAGAAGACTCATTGTTCCTAGAGGTGGACGTCGATGGTGATGAGGTACCGACCCAGGGACTGTTAGTGCAGGGACAAAGGCCTGAACTGAGCCCCATCAGACTCCCCTATGCCAGACCTCAAAGGCACCAATGAATTCCTGTACTGATCCAATGTTAGTGGCCCCTCAGAGCCTATGAACAAGGGCAGTCTTTCAAGGGAATAGTGATGCCCTGCTGGAGGGGCCGAGAATCCTGGTCTTGAGGGCCTTGACCTTGGCTACAGAACTTCATGAGGCCTCACCTGAGCGGAGGGCCTAGAAGAACCACCAGAAGGGTGTCTTCTCCATATGAGGAGCAACCCAATCTAAGCCCATTGAGGGGGAACCCACAGATGAGAGTGGAGCCATGCAGGTCCCATAGGGTGAATCCAGCCCTCACCAGTGATGGTGTCATCCAGCATCTCTGGAGAAAACTCTGCCTCTGGGACACCATCCAACCCCATGTCAGTGCTGCTTCCAGCACGGGTTCAGAGTTGATGATGCCCTTGGTACCGTGCTCAGTGTCGACTTTCGATGTCCTCCCCAGAGGCATCAGCCACTCCAGTGTCCTGAACAACACCAGAATCCAGGACGACACCAGGGATATCACCAGCATTACTAGCGAAACCATGGATAGTGACAACCTCCGTCTTGGCAACAGCACAGCTAAGAGCCCTATTGCCAGTTACTCTCCTGACACCACAGCGGTGTCAGAAGAGGGACAGACGGTGTCTTCAGTGCCACCCACCAGGTTGTCACTGTGAACGGTGACAATAGCACAGGTGACACTGTAGAATGACACTGAGGTGTCCACTAGTGTAGACCGACAGAGTAGCTGCAGCCTTGCCACTGGGGATGTCTGCTGCTCAGGGCAGGAAAACTATGAAGGGTTCTCAGCTGCCCAGAAGGAGCCAGCTGGCCCACAGACCCAACCAACACAGCCTCCAGCACCTCAGTGTGATGTGGTTGAGACGAAACTCTGTGCTTTGTGGAACCAGTTGTCCCAGGAAGAGACCCAGGAGAAGGGCCTAAAAACCTGGCCTTGGAAGCACACATGCGACACCTGCTTCTGAAGGTGGGGATCAGATAACCCCACCTGAACCTGTACTTCTCTGGGGGCCGATGGTCCATCGAAAGCAGGCATTACATGCATCTGTGTCATGCTCAGGTCTAAAACAGGCTGTGCAGGACTGATGCCAATCAGAACAGCTGTGGGTTCCCACAGGGCAAGTGCATCATTAGCCTGACTTTTTTAACAGTTTTGCCCATTTCTTGTTGGACTTTGGCATTGTGGAAAACCCACAAACAAAAGCAGCACCACCAAAGTTAGAAAAATAGCAGTGATGCAGTAATAAAAGCATCAACAAGTTGAACTGAGGCACTGCTCCCACAGTGTGCACTGAAGAGCAGGAAGAACAGAACTGAGATTAATAAGGTAGCCGGCAGTGGTTACTGGCTGGCAAGTGACTCCATGTTCAGTAGCTGTGGCCAGCCACATGGCAAATGTTTTTCTCCTGTGGGTCTTAGTGTCTCCAGCCCTAGACCCATAAGTGGGAATCAATGGTGAAGATTGATTCTTGGAAGATTGAAATTTACTGAGCAGCCCTTTGGCTAGCTGGGGAAGCCTGTTTAGCCAGTTCCAGAACCGTATCCCACCTGAACTTCTGCTATCTGGCTGTGTTGGCCATATAATTAGCCTGCCTGACTCCCAAGGAGGATGCCAAGTATTGTTTCTGGCCATGGCATCTACCTTCCTGGAGTGTGTGAAGCCAAAGGCATATTTACCCTGTCACAGGCTGCAGCCTGCACTATCCCAACATGGCTGCAGTGACTGGACAAAAGTCCATACCTGAGCCTGACAGCGATACCTTCTGTCCATTCTCGTATCCACAGGAGGTAAAGAATTTGGAGTCTGTAGAATCTTTTGTGTCTGTTTCCCAGGGATTTATGAAAGGAATAGACAACCTCTTGGACTCTGGGTGTCCATCATCTCCACAAAATCAGGCTCTTCTTCCTCCTCAATAGCTTCAACCATAGGGAGCTGGAGGGTTCGCCACCTTTTGTAAAACAAAAGTGAGATGGGGACTCAGAAAGCCTTGAGGGGAGACATTGAGGGCCTGTCTTGGGAAATGTCCGGCTCAATGGGCTCATCCAGACCTCCATAATCATTGTCATCATCATCATCTGGTAATTCTTCATCCCCTCCCACTCCAATTGTAGTAAGCATCCAAATCATAATCCGATGGAGTTTGATCTGACCGAACTGAGCACCTAACCGATGGCACCGGTTTGGACAGAACCGATGAAGCGATTGTACAATACTGATTGTTTTGGCTGTTTCTTCAACGGTTGAGTAAGGGTGCTGGATCCGAACCGGCTGACGTTTCATCTTTTGATGAAACCGACTCCTCAAGGTCGGGTCTCCTTTGCCCGAGGATGTCTTGCCTAGGTCAGTGGGCATCTCCTCAGGAGTTGTCCATCCGGTCAGTGAACTTCGGCCTCCTTTTCTTCAGCCTACCCAATCTTTTTTCCAGGGTGGCCTTAAGAAAATGTTTGCAAATTTGGCAGTCTGTTTTGAGGTGGTCAAACCCCAGACAATAAACACAGATGAGGTGGGGTCAGCCTTAGCAAAGGCCTCCCCACACTCTGTACAGTTTTGAAACCCAGTGGGACTGTTTTTTTCTTGGGTTTCTAGACATGGCCAGGGTAGAAAAATTACCCTTTACAATTTTGTTTTGCCAGGTAATACACCCTTATCGGTTACCAACTGTGTCACGGGTTGCAGAAAGAAACCGAAAAAGTTATTTTTTAAACCAATAGGAACCAGCACACCACTACTATAATCCCAGAAGATAAATAAACATAAAGGGTTGGTTCCAAACCAGACTGACCGCGAAGGAACCAAGGTTTATAATTTACAGAGAAAAACAGAAATTATGGTTCACTACCTATCTACATTACTTACTGTACCGTAGACAGAGTCTCGAAACCGAAAATAAACAAATCGGTTGAAAAAAAGCGATGCATTGAAACTTACGAAGCGAAAGAACGTCCTCGAACCTTCTGATTAAGTGCGGAGTAAAGAATCTGATGGTTCGCTCTGAGGCACCACAGACAGAGGTTTGAAATCCGAGCTCGAGCTCAACATTCTATGCCTTGCATAGAAATTAACTCTTTCCTCTCCAGAGCAGTTCAAGTACTGGGGCTAACTGCATATGTCAGAATACAGCAAGACTTCATGTTGTTTGAAACAAAAACATGCAGACTAACCAACAACAGTAGACTCAAAAGTAAACTGTGCAGTGATTCTGAAAGGAAATCTCAGCATTCCTCCTCCTCACAGGGAATGGAGGGAGGGTGGTATGTGAATCTAGGCAGACTTTCTCAAAGATCTACTGTTTATTCATTTAAAATTGTTATGACCAGGTGGGGCTGGCCACAGCTACTGAGCATGGCACCAGCACACCCTGCGTGTTGTGTGCCAGCATGTAACCATTGCTAGCTCTCTCACTAGCCTCAGCTCTGTCCTTTTCTGCCGTTGAGTGCACACCTTTGGGAATGCAGTGCCTGTGGACAACTTTCTTTCCAGGTGTGCCCTGAGGAACGGAAGTGGGTACAGAACAAATGGCATAAAATGGAGTACAAACAAAATAGTAAATTAACTCCAGTGAATAATGCCCAGTGTTACAGTCATAACTAGCTTACAGCAAAATGTTAATATTACAAGGTACAATATTCAGCATATACCAGGTTCCCAGCAAGATAAGTGTAAAGTCAGTAGCCAAGGAAATAGCGATAGGAGAGCGGGAGTTACCAGGTCAGCGACCAGAGGACAAAGAAGGAGGGGAGCAGGGAGAAGGTTAACAGCAGAAACATACCTGTGTGGGACTGTTCATGAGGGAGAAGGCTCAGAGCAGTTGGGAATGAGTCAAGTAGAGAGGTTGGGAGGCTGGACCAGAGTCTGGGGAACCTGAAAGAGAAGACAGCCTGACCAGCATAGGTCCGACAGCACAGAAGAAAGAAGGAGCAAGAGTCAGAGTTATGTAGAGAGTAGGAGGAGGGAGAGAGGGATATAAAAGTGAGTTAAGGTAGTGGATAATGGAGCCAAGCCACAACTTACAGATGAGGGAGGCCCCTGCCCTCATGGGAGGGAAGGGTGGGAAGAGTAGAGGGAGCAGTGATGAGTTCAGGGAGGGCAGTTAAGGGCAAGCGGTGAGACAGAGCACCAAAGGGGTCAAGTTGGGCCAATGTGCACCTGAGGTTGGCAGATAGACCATATCTCCAAACTCAAATGCTGGAAGCATAATTTTATGAGTCTCCAGTGTGCAGAGATGGGAGATAGTTTGTTTTATTTTATTTGTTACCTAGGTAAGACACTAAACCACAGGTTCATTTTCAAAAAAAAGCAGAGCCAACAACATGCTGTGTTGTAAGTCATTAATTTGTATCTTTATGTAAACTCAATCAGCTCACACGCTTTGATTTTATTTGACTGATTTTATTTTATCTGGTAAGTGCACTGGTCCCATGGGACCCTTTTCAGGCATGATCTGGTGTCAAATGTGTAATACAAGCAAAATACAAAGTACAAAATTCAGTATAGAGTCAAAAATACACAACGACAAATGTAAATAATTATCTTGCACATTTACACACATTTTCGCTTAAGAGAAGCTGTTTTAAAGATTTGGTAAAAGCATCAATGGTTGGGGAATTTTATATGGAAAGTGGGATAAAGTTCCAGGCAATTGCAACCCAAAAGCTGAAAGATGGCTGCCCCATGTTAGTTCGGTTCCACGTCAACACATCGACGACAATGTTGTCAAAACCCCAACATCGACGGAACAGTGCCAACTGTCGGCAGTATTCTCATCAGGAAGAAGTGTTTTTGTGGGGGTTCTGCCCCTTGCACCCCATCTCTAATCAACCAACTCTGAGTTGGAGCTGGTTTGGGGTGGTCTTGAAACACCAGGTATCATGATCGGCATACAGCAGACCACCACAGCGACCTGCCGAGATTTGTCGCTGTGGTGTTCACTGTAAAATTGTCATCATGGTGGTGTGCTACCTGTTAGGTCGCATTAAGGCACAAGTAACAAGTTCATGTTGGTGGTTCGAGAAAAAACCCACTATCAGCAGGTATAAGTAATTTGAGCAACTCCACAAGTTGAATCTTATGGAACAACCTATAAATAAAATTTGGATATAGCTTTCGGTTCTAAGTTCAAGGAGTTACCAATTTAATTTAGTAAAACAACTCTGCCCTCTGCATCCCTTTCCATAGAACCACACAAGGCCTACGGTCCCACTGAATACCGGGCACCACTTTGGCTTAATGCGCTTGACCCAGGCATCACAAAAGAGGACAAAACAGGCCCTTTAAAGATAAACTCCAAGTGGCCTCGCCACAAATAGAAACTGTGACTGTGAGACCCGAACTCCCCACACTCTTACCTCTTTCCTGCTACCCTCATTCTAACCTGCACCCTTGCATTCTCTCTCTTCTTGCTAACTAACACCTCTAGTAGGCTCCAGGTCCCAGCCTCAGCACTTCCCCAAGTGAGTCTAGCCCTCCTTTATAACTACACTCTTTAGCACTTAAGACAAAAGAACTGCTGCCCATCAAGTTCTCACCTCCTATGCTTAGTACTAGTTAATTATTTTACAGACTGTATCATCCTCTGTTCCCTACCTGATTCGCTCTATATCCTGTAGATTCTCAAGTTTTTCACTTAACCTGTCAACCTAGCTTGCTTTAAATTATGTGTCTACATATTTTACTTATGTAATCCCTGTTATTGTAATTATGTAACCTCTGTAACCTGATGTACTCATGTCTTTCTAGGCATGGAACCTCCTTGTTTCTGCTTATGTACTTGTAACCATTGTAAATTATATTATGCCCACGTATTGCCACGATGTGGAACCTCTGTAAAAGAACCTCTGGCTCAAAGGCACTTCCTAGAAACAAATAAATAAAAAGTGAGTACAATGATGAACTAAATTTCCATGAGATGCAGCAGATTTTTCTACCTTGTTATACAAAGGCGTTGTTTTTTTTTTCCCAACAGTTTTGGGGCCAAAATTTGAGTGATCAAAGCGCCATATTTGAGAACAGGTAGCAAGCTGTGCTGAGCCAAGTGCTGCTGGTCCCATTCAACAAACAAATCTTTATTCTGTATAACTGGCCACGTTTCTAATGCATTTGCCTGGTGATATAGTCAGTGTAGTTTGAAAAAGTGAGGCTAGGGTCAATATAGACTCCTAAATTGAAAACATTAACATTTTCAAGTGGTGTCTCACCAAAGGTATTAACCGTAAAGTTGTTTTAGTCTTTCTCAGCCTCGGAGCTGCCCCAGCAACATCGCCTGGATCTCTGTAAATTGAACCAGTTTATTTTGAACAATCTAATGTTGTAACTCACCAAGGTTTTGGGAAAGGGGAGTATTAACTGAATTCAATTCTTTGAGCGAAGTGTACAGAATTGCATCATCTACAGACATTAACGGTGTGTTGCACACACTGGGTACCTTGTTTACAAACAATGAAAATAGTAAGGATCCCAAGATACACCCTTGTGGGCACCACAGGTCAAAACATTGAAGCTAGATGAAACATCGCCTAAAATTGCTTTCTGTCTTTTAAATAATCAGTGAACCACTATATTGCACCTGAACCCAGACCAAAATTGTATAGCCTTTGCAGGAGCAGGACATGGTCCACATGGTCAAAGGCCTTCGTCAGGTCCACAAACATGGCATCAGTAAGTTGTCCTCTCTATGACCCCAAGTGCTGTGCCAGTGAACCTGAACAATGCTGTGTCCATACCATTCCCTTGTGGAAGCATGTTACTCTGGGCACAGGAGCTGATACTGTTAGAAACATAAAATTAGTTGACTTTGAATGAGTCTTTCCTACAGTTTCAGTAAGGCTGAAAGAATGGATATCGACCTATAATTTCCAACATCTATTCTAGAGCCTTTTTTTTATATAGCTCTTGGATCCCTGTCGCCACTTCCTGCCTACTTGGCAATGGGAATACATGGGCCGGAGCTGTTAGTGACTCCACTCCCCCCCTCGGAGGGTTTGGTCTCTGGGCTACTATGTCCCCTGCACCCGACCCTCTGGCAATGCCCCACAGGTTACCCCACTGTGGCAGGGCGGGGTGAAGGCATTGACTCCCAGAGACCAACATCTAGAATCCGAGGGCCAGCACCGGTATGCAGGGCCATCATGGAGCCTACCAGCTCCATTTTTCCTTATTACTCCCCACTACTGGTGGCTCGTGACGCACGTGGATGTACATGCAGCAACCTGCGTGCATCCTCCCTATTCGAGTTGTTCCTGACTGCACTACCTCCAGGCCTCCACCCAGGGGCAGCCTTCCAGCGGGCATTGCTGGGTCCCCACCCAGGAGGAAGAGCTGCCTTACAGCTGCTCTATCCATCTCCTGGTCTCCCCTTGCTGACCTCTGAAGACCTGGGCTTGTTCCTGAACACAGGTCACGGCGTGGCGTGAGGTGTGGCGTCCAGCACCTCAGTGTCACTGGGCGGCCCTCTAGAGTCCTTTTTTTTGGACATTCTATTTGTTCACTTCAGACCCAGGGCATCCTTCCAGAGTGCCCACATAACTCTGCCTTCAGTCTGAAATCCACACATCTATCTCCCTACCGATCCACGGCAGGTCCAGCCCCTGTATCACCCCCCAGGAGGGTCCGCCCCACCCTTGGCAGCCTGTCTGAGTATTAGTGGGCCTACCATGGGATCAGGATGCCCAGCAGAGATCTCAATGTGTTGGGTCTGAAGGGATGTGGGCAGGTTCTGTGCCTCCTTCATCTCCACTGGTTGCTGGAGTTTTTTCTGGAATGGTTGCCCTTGGAGTTCGGACGTGCAATGACACTGGGAGAAATAAGGCTACTATGGTAGGCAACTTTTTCTTCTCACCCCAGGAATACTCCAATATTCCTAACTCTTCTGCAGACTAAAAAGCAGTACCTTAGGAGGCGGGAAGAACCTATTTTGGAAACAGGCTCTGCAGGACAGCTGTACCAATCCCAGTACAGTGAACTATGGAATCCCATCACCGTGGTGGTCTGGTGGACCACCCACCATGTCAGACAATGACCCCCACCCCGATCCCCCCAACCTGCTATCTTGTCCACGACCAGCACAGCCCTCCTCTCACCTCCACGGCTGGCCACTATACATACACTCATTCACAACTCAGTCGGTGACCAGACATCAAGGAGAGGAGGGCTGTGCTGGTTGCAGCTGTGATCCGGGTTGGGGAACAGCAAGGTGAGGGGTCCACTAGACCACCAGGGTGACGGGATTCCGTGAGTTCACGGGATGGGGATCAGAGACAGGGAGAGACCACTAGAGTACCAGGGAACTTTGGGGAAAATATACCAGGAGGACGATTGGGGAGGGAAGGGATCACTGGACTACCAGGCTCATTACATTAGCTTCTCAGTGTACCTCAAATGCATTTATGAAACATGACAAACAGCCCCTATTGAATATCTCTGACATTACTTTGTTGTTGTTTTTTTTGTTTGTTTGTTTTTTCCCTCCTGGCTTTGCTAAACTTCCTAAACTTCTCTGTTAGCCACTTTGAAACAACTATGTAACCTGTTTTTGTTATCTCATGTCACTATGTAATGTGCTGTTTTTTTCCTTTGTATCTTAAGTACCGTCCTCTGTGCAATGTATGTATGTATGATGAGAACCTTTGTAAATGAGTCTATGACTCAAAGGTCTTTTGAATATTCAAATAAATAAAAAACAATGGGATGGTGATTGGAGAATGGGGACCACTAGACTGCCAGGAAATTATTTTCAATAACAGGACGGCGATTGGACATCAAGGGAGGGAAGGACTACTTCACTGCCAGGAAATTAATTTTCAATAACAGAATGGTGATCGGAGAATGGGGAGGGACCACTGGACTGCCAGGGAAATTTAATTTTCAATAATGGGATGGCAAGGACATCGGGGGACCACTAGACTACCAGGGACAATATGTTTATACTACTAGGATGGCGATCAGCAGTGGGGGGACACTGCAGTACCTCTGCCAACCACTAGGGTTATGAGGACTTACTGCCAGGTCTGGCTCGATGGCTTTCTCCTCGCAAGGGACCTTCGCAAACAGCCCTTACATGGAGAAAATGGTTTGTGACTGGGACTGCACGGATATGCAGGTCTTCTCCCCTTCATTTGCACTGTGGCCCCTCAAAACTCTGCCCTGTCACAAACCAGTTTGCATGTGAAAATTGGGCTTTTGTGAATACTACATGGGGCAAAACCCAGTTTGCACAGCGCAAACTGGGTTTGCAATGGGTGAAGTTTTGTGAATCTAGTTTCTAGTGTCTTCCTCCCTAGACTCCAGATTGGAAACTGCAGTCATCTTTATAGATTTGTCTAGAGCATTTGACCTAGTGAACCACTCCCTGCTACTTGAGAAAACAAGAGTACTGAAGATAAACGATGGTCCGTGGGACTGGATCAGGTCTTATTTGACAGACCATTCTAGCGGGTGTCAATCTTCCAGACTCTTTTGACTAAGATGAGTGTAATATGTGGGTGCCTCAAAGGTCCATTTTGGGACTTCTCCTGTTCCTGCTTTTTATTTTCTTTTTGATATGTAGTTTTATGGTATTTTCGTTTTCTCCTGTAACCCAACCCCTACCTCAGATGCACACACGCATGTGGAGGCATGCATATGCCATGTCTTGTGGTACCCACCGCTATGTGTCACCCCTGCCGCCACGCTGACCTTGGGCCTCCACCTGGGCAGGACTATGGAGGGTGGTGCCCCCAGAGGGAGAGCTGCCTTCCAGCAGCTCAGTCCTGCTCCGACCCTCTCCTCGCCTGCGCTGGCTCCCTGATGACCGAGTCCATTCTTGAACCTGGGTCACCAGCGTGGCGAGGTAAGGCATCCAGCGCCTCCCGCCAGGCTCTGTTCTTGCTTTTAATAATGATCTTCCACAAGTAGTACTGCATTCTGTGTTAAGATTATATGCAGATGATACAGCTTTCATCACTATGGGAGATAGCATGCTGGACCTCAGAAATAAACTAGAGGCTGATTTTGACAGAGTGCGGAAGTGGTTCACCAGGTCAAGGCTTAAAATGAACAGAAAAACAAGTTGATCCACTTTGGATCAAAAACAAATCACAATTGCATGTATTTACAGACACAAGTGAACAAATTGAGCAGGTCAATGAATATCGTTACCTGGAAGTAACGTTTGATGCAGATTTAACTTTTACTGAACATATAACGGTTACCTCACTAGTTAGTAAAGTAAATAAAAGATCCGTGCCTTAAGACGCACTAATGCCTTAATAAATCTGCCAGAAGAACAAGAGCTGAACAACTGATCCTGCCCTCCCTTGAATATGGCAATCTGATATATCAAACTGCAAACAAGAGAATGTTGGACAAGTTAGACAAATTATATTAACAAATTAGCGTGGTCTATACTGTGCTGTGATCTTAATACCCATCATTGTGCATTATTATCCAGGTTAGAATGGCAAACACTAGCTGTAGAAGTGCAAAATCCTGGCTGAAACTTCTACATAAGTGTTCAATACACAACCTAAGTCATTATATTACTCATGTAGTATTTTGCAAAGGAAAGCATCAAACACGCAAACTGAATAGAACAGTGCACATAATAAAACAAGCTCCCTATGTGCAAAACAACGTTTGAGGAAAAAAACTTGTAGCGTAGGCTGCACTTTTGTAGAATGACCTTCCTTTTCAGCACGTACTACTACATCTCATAATGCCTTTGCTACTGCATTGGCAAATGTAATTGTTAAATGTGCAGTAGTCTCTTTGTCTCAATGCATTGTATAGCTAGCCTATAGTCAAATGTGATGTTATGTGACATATGTAATATTTGTAATATAATTTTATGTTTTACTGAAACTGAACTACTTACACACAGAACTTTTCTTGTAAACAGGGCATTTTTTCCCTAATGACATGTTTTACTCCTATATAAAATTAAGCTTTTTATCTACCTATTATCTATCTATGAAGTTTCTGAGGCTGCTACTGTAATTTCAAAAATGTTGACAGCAAGCCATCACTTCAGGCTGATTTATTAATTTTGAGTCCAAGCAAATACCTGTAAACTCCGTCTGGGTTACCCTTTTAATATTGAATTTTGGATACAACTGACTAAAGGCAGAAGGTCTGGGCAATAATGACTCTGCATTGTTTTCTGTAAAGGCAATCTTTTCCAGACCCCAGAAGTTGTTATTGAATACATAAGCTATTGCCTTCAGATTAGTATATGACATGTCATTTTTTCCATCTTAGTGATTTGAGTTGTTTTTCTGGGATTGGCCAAATCATTTATACATTTCCAAAAATGTCTTGGGTTGCTTAGCTCACTATACCCAACAGCTCCATTATCAACATAGAAACAACAGAATTTGCCAGCCCAGTGGCACAGAGGGCTGAGGTGCTGCAAGCAAACCAAATTTTATTTTAAAGCCCAATCCCAGAGGCTCTGGGCACCATACAATTAAAACATAACAAACACATTAGTAAATAAACACAGTAAAATACATATAATAAATAAATTCCAGCAGTAATATAAAACAGACCCCCAAATAGGGGCCTGGACTAAAGCAGATACCGGGCATTACCTTTACCTTGTGGCACACCGTGACATGAGTTTGGGAAGGAGCTCACTCAGGTTGTTGGGGATCAGGGGAAGGGCTGAGACAGGATCAAGCAGCTGCCTGGCAGCTCTCCTCTCCCATACTGGAGTGGAGAGCTGTCCTGGCTCTTGGCTGCCTGGTGGTAGCATCAATGCAAGGGAGGCTAACGTAGTTGATTGGATGGAATGGGACTTGTGGTTTCAAAGTCCATGTGTGCTCCATGCGCATGTGCCATCTGAGTTTCCATAGCTCCTGGGAGAAAATGAAGGTGGAAAATTGAGGATCAGGCTTAATGAAGCCCTGCCTGAAGTGTCATGGCCCACTCTGCTGCTCCAGAAGGGGTGGAAGGAATCTGGATGTGAGTCTGTGGAGGCAAGGAAGGATGGCCCTGCCATGGGGAATCTGCAGGGGAATGCCCCCGGAAGCAAAGAAGGCAGCAAGCCAGCTGATGACACCTGAGGATAGGGCTGATCAGCTGCCCAGGTGGATTAAAACTGTGATTAGGGAGTGCTACAGAGCCATCTTTCAGGCCGGCAGCCCCTTGATCAGCTCTTCAACGATCTCTCAACTAAACTGAATTTGAATTTGGATATGTTAAGGTGTGATAACCATACTCTACACAGTATTTGGAGCTGTTTGATACCAGAATTGTGATGGGGCATCCAAAAACACAACCGCCAGAACTGTCTAAACAGCTACCGCATAATCCTTCTAAGGCCATGGATGCAGCGAATCCTTGGAACCAGTAACTCTATCACTCAATTGAGCTGCCATGGCAAACCATGCTGGAATCCATGTGGACTATAGATGCAAAGATAGAGAGAACACTACAAAAACTGGAGTAATCTGATGCAGCTATCTGGCAAGTAACAGGAGCAGTGGCCAAATCATAAAAATGTTTGACGAAAGCACTAACAGCAGTCCTTACTTTAATGAAGGAGAACCCGAATTGAGAGGCAGAATGGAGGCTCTAGAAAACAAAATCAGAGCAGGGAACATCCAACTGGTAGGAGTACCTGAAGGAGCAGAGGGCACTACAGTATTGGAGTTTTTGAAGCAGTGGGTGACACAGACTATAGCAGTCCTGGAGAATTTTGACTGGGAATCGCTTAAGAAAGCCTACAGAGTAAACACGAAATTAGACCTACTTCTTCTGCCCAACCTCAGGCTATCTTACTTAAAACATCAGGGTCTGGGGTATGTGACACGCTAATACAAGTGGCAAGGGTGGCTTATTCCATGAAATTAATGGAGAGATGTTAAATTGCACCCAGACCCTCTTACCTACCCAGGGCTTGTCACAAACAAGACAGCATCTTAGAGCTCTGGGAATCATCCACTCTTTCTGTTGTCAGCTAGGCAGAGGCTCATATATGGAGGCAAATTTAATGATCCAAAAGATGCCAGTCGATGGTTAGAAAAGGCAGAGACTGATTTGGAAAAAAGAATGAAGAGAGGGCAGAATCAACAAATTGAAGCTGAATGACTGTTTGCTGGACTTTTGAGGAACTGCTGTTATATCCCAAAAGCCATACAGAGTCATGATTCCTGTACCTTCCTGCATATGTTAAAAATGTGTATCTATTGTGTTTTGTTTGGAACTTTATTCCAGCCTGGGAGGGATGAAATATGTGGGGGGATAGCTTACTATTTCATTTAACTGTTTGCTGATGACACGAAGCTCTCTAACAGTGGACATGCCAGAGGGTGTAGACAGAATGAGGAGGGACCTGCAGAAACTTGAAGAATGGTCAAATGTTTGGTAGTTGAAATTCAATGCAAGAAGTGCAAGACAGAGCATATGGGGCACAAAACCTGGAACAACTTATCAGTTGGGGAGTGAGGAGGGACCTTGGGGTTATCATCTCTGATGACCCCAAGGTAGGGAAACAGTGCAACAAGGCAGCAGGTAAAGCAAATAGGATGCTGGGATGCATATGCAGGGGCATCACCAGCAGGAAAGGAGGTCATATTTCCACCATACAAGACACTAGTGAGGCCCTACCTGAAGTACAGTGCATAGTTCTGGAGACCTTACCTACGTAAGGACAGGGTAGGGAAGGTCAGAGGAGGGAAACAAAGATGGTACAGGGATTGCATCACAAGTCCTATGAGGACAGGTTGAAAGAAAAAGTTACTTACCATAGTAATCTTATTTCTCCCAGGGATACTCCATTATTCATAACTCTTCTGCAGTATATCTTTAAGATCAGATCTGCCCAGAGTTAGAATGCTATGCTAATGATGGAATCATTGGCATGAGCCACTTTCAAATGCTGCCACCTATCAACTGCCTACATTTGAACCCTCAGATTTCGTGGATGCCTGCAAGACAGCACCCAACATTTAAAAATATATAATATTTTTAACTTCAAAATTCCCCACCCAAACCTCCAACTGGAGGAAATATAAAAACTATCATAAACAACCCCACTAGCTCCTATGTCAGAATCAGCTGAAAAGGAGAAAATGTAAGAACAAGTTGTAATAAAAGTAGAATGTGGCATGCAAACACTAAGGTACAGCATGGAATACAGAGGCCACTGGTTCTAAAACGGGAGGCAGGGTGGGAGAGTTATGAATATTGAGTATCCCTGGGAGAATAAGGTACATGTAAGTAACTGTTTCTTCCTCACCCCAGGAATACTCCAATATTCCTAACTCTTCTGCAGACTAAAAAGCAGTACCTTAGGAGGCGGAAGAACTTATTTTGAAACAGGCTTGCAGGATAGCTGTACCAAACCTGGCATCAGCTCTAGCCTGCATATCCAAGCTGTAATGCTTGACAAATGTGTGTATTGTTCACCAGGTTGCTGCTCTACAGGTATCCACCAAAGATAATCCCTTGCAGCTGCAAATGTTGCAGCTGTTCCCCTGTGGGAGTGGGCTCTGCCCTGCTGGAGCTTCCTCGCCTGCCTTTGAATAGCAAAATTGGATACACTGAACAATCCAATGAGAAATGGACCTTTAGATGTTGGATTACCCTTTCCCACATCCCCATAAGTGAGGAAAATGTGTGTTCTATCCTGCCTATGGGGCTTAGTGACTGTCATGTAGTAGCTCAAAGCTCTTTGACATCCAGGCTATGCAGCCTATGTTCACCAGAAGAAGAGTGGTCCATGAAGAACACTGGCAAAATGATAGATTGGTTCAATGGAAGTCTGAAACCCCTTTGGGAAGGACTTTTCCTACTTGTCTGAAGGACTACCTTATCCCTGTGGAAGGCAATGTAGTCCTTTTCTTTGCATAAAGCCTGGAGCTCACTAATTCTTCTAGCTGACATAATAGCCACTAGGAACACTGTTTTCCATGTGACATACTTCAAAGGTGCTGAAAACATAGGCTCAAAGGGAGGGCCATGAGTTGAGCAATGCAGATGTTAAGGTCCCAAGTTCTCTCACCGTGGATACATATGTGAAAGGCCCTTGAAGAACCATTTAAAATGGGGTTTGATGCTAAAGAAACAGACTTGCCTGCAGAAGCATAGGCCAAGACTGAAGCCAAATGAATCTTTAGTTTAGAAGGCTGCAAGCCTGAGGAATGTAGGAGACCAGGTAGTCCAGTACCCCTGGCACTCCTGCCAGGGTTGGCACTATACTCCTACTACAGCACCAAATAGAAAACTCTTCCACTTTGCAGCATAGGTTTTCTTGGTAGAGGACTTCCTGTATCCTCTTAAAACATCCATAACTTATTCAGAAAGCTGTAAACCAGCATATTCTAGGTCCTCAAGAGCCAAGCTTTGAGCCTGAGTGACCTGAGGTTTGATACAGGAGCCTCCCTGGTTGGAGGTCAGAAGATTGTGCCTCCTGGGAAGGTGTATTGGTTTGTCCACTGACATGGACAGTAACAGGGAGTACCATGGCTGCCAGAATCATTGTTGCTGGCTGAGACCTGAGTTTCAACAGCACCCTGTATACGAGGGGAATGGAGGGAATGCATACAGGAATTTCCCTGACTAATCCAGAATAAAGGCATCCAGAGGAACCATGCCCACTACTGGAGGTCTGCAACAGAACTGAGGTAAGTGATGACTCTGATGAGAGGCAAAGAGATCTATTTCTGGGGTGCATCACCTCCTGAATAAGGTCTGCACCACTTGCCTATTCAGGGACCATTTGTGATGGTCCTGGCTGATTCGACTCAGAGCATCTGCCAGAACATTGTCCTTGCATGGCAGGTGAATGGCCTGAAGTGAGGAGCTCAAAGAGTAAGCTAGGGTCCAAATTCTCATAGGCCCATGCAAAGGAGGCTTGACCTTGTTCCCCTTGCTTGTTTATGTAGTACATGGTGGTAGTGTTTTCTGTTCTGACTTGCACTACCTTTCCTGTATCAGTGGTTTGAAAGCATGCATTGCCAGAAACACTGCCCTGAGCTCTAACAAGTTTATGTGTAAAAGAGTCTCTGCACTGACCAAGTGCCCTGGGTAGTGTGTTCTGCTAGATGAACCCCAGCTCAGGAGGGATGCATCTGTTGTCAGAATCATCAAGGAAGTTCCTTTTGAAAGGGACCCTTTCTCTGAGGTTGGCTTCCTCTTTCCACCACTGAAGAGCTTGGATAAATGCTTTGTTACAGGAATGAGCTTTGACAGGAATCCTTTATTGGCACCAGTGAGCTCTTAAGTGAAACTGGATGTCCCTCATCTGAAACCTGAGCCCAACACTGTGCCTGTTGCAGCTGCCATGTGGCCCAGGAGTTGAAGAAAATGCCTTGCAGGCCTTGGGACATTGAGCCTGAAAGAACCTGCCAACTGCAGGGTGCTTTTACCCTGTCTCTGGGTAGAAAGGCTCTGCCCACTACGGTATTCAGTTCTGCCCCTATAAACTGCAGAATTTGAGAAGAAGAAAAACAGATTTTTCTAGATTTAAGAGGAAACCCAAGGATTGCAGAAGCTGCTGAGTGAGCTGCAGGTGTTCTGTTAACTGTTGTGCTGAATTTGCCACCACTAGCCAGTCATCTAGATAGGGGAACACTCAGACACCTTGTCTGCTTAAGTGAGCCACTACCACAGACAAACACTTTGTGAATACCCTTTATGCTGAAGTGAGACCAAGGGAAGAGCTGAGAACTGATAGTGACCTGATAGGAGTCTGAACCTGAGATACTTTCTGTGAGACTCCCTTATGGAGATGTGGAAATAGGCATCTTTTAGGTCCAATGATGCCAGCCAATCTCCTTCAGAGTGCTGGCAGAATCAGAGACAAAGTTACCATTCTGAACTTTGGTTTGGCTAGGAACCTGTTGAGGACCCTGAGATCCAAGATAGGCTGCAGCTTTCCATTTTTCTTTGGTGTGAGAAAATACCTTGAGTAAAGTCCTTTTCCCTTTGATGCAGAGGCACTGGTTCCACTGCTTTTAGTGAAAGAAGCTGTTTCACCTCTTTCCAGCCTGTTGCTTTCCAGGAGGGAAGTTGGTTTGAAAACTCTGATTTTTGAACGGGAGGACTTAAAACTTAGAGACAGGCCCTGACCCACTATCTCCAGAACTCACTTGTCTGTGGTGATGGTTTTCCAATTCTGAAAAAATGGGTCAGCTTCCCCTACTGGCAAAGGAGAGGCAGCCTGATTGATGAAGTCAGGAGTCCTACTTGAATTGGGGGCTGAGACTGGGCACCATGCCTGGCACCTTTTCTACCCTACCCCTGAAATACCCCTTGCTGCGGGTATTAGGGTGCCTGAAGAATACAATGGCCCAGTAAAAAGGCCTGGAATGAAATTGTTCTGCCCTGCCTCCCCTACTGAAGGGTCTAGAGGAGGTGGAGGGTCTTTCCTTGCAGAATTGCTATGGAAGATGACCTTATACTCATCCACCTTCTTCATGTAGGCCTCTGTATGGCTGCCAAATAGGGAATTGGCCTCCATAGAAAAATCCAGAGTCTTATTCAGGGTATCCTGTGTGAGGTTTTGGCTGTCAACCAAGCAAAC
Source organism: Neoceratodus forsteri (assembly GCA_016271365.2). Lineage (NCBI taxonomy): Eukaryota > Metazoa > Chordata > Ceratodontiformes > Ceratodontidae > Neoceratodus > Neoceratodus forsteri. Next base: position 242,552,249 of record CM057457.1, read on the forward strand.
CTTCTCTGTCGATGATATTTGCCATCCACCTTGCAGCAGTCTCATTACTGTCTGCTGCCATCTGGAACTGGTATTTGGCTGCTTCAGGCCAAACCTAGCTGTTTCAGCTAGATCTGCTGAAAAGAGAAGATGCTTTCTCAGCCACGTCCAGGACAGGCTGCCAGAGAGCCTTCTTGTAGTGGGTTGTATAGGCCTGATAATTAGCTTGCCTAATAGCCAGAGAGGCTGACAGGTAACCTTTCTTGGCCATGCTTTTAATTTTCTGGGAATCCTTCTCTGAGGGTGGGAAGCCAAAGGGACTTTAGCCTAGTCACAGTTGCAACTTGCACCACCTCTTGGTGGTCAGGGTGTGAAAATAAGAATTCAGCCCCTGTTCTGTCAAGCTGATACTTTTTATGCAACCTTTTGTCCAAAGGAGGACAGACCCAGGAGCTTGGAGGAGTTTTAAAATATCTCTTTAAAGAACTTGTTGATGGGGAGTGACAGTTTTTAGTAGGAGTCAGACCCATCATTTCCAGATATTCAGCCTCCTCCTCACAGCTTCAGTGGTAGGGATGTCCAAGACATCAGCAATTTTCCTGATGAAGGAAAAATGAGAAGAATAGTCTCTGTGGTCCTGGGAGGGAGCCAAACTCCTGTTCAGGGAGACCTCAGGCTCTATAGGCTCACCTTCTTCTTCCTCCTCCTCCTCTTCCTCACCACGCTGCACAGGAAAGAGAGGGTGGGTTGGAAGGTGCAGTAGTCTGACTGGAGACTGTGAAACCACAGGCAGCAGACCCTGCAAGGTTTGCATTATTTTTATTGCTTGTGCAATCTCAGAGGCAGAAGGCACAGTGGCAGGCATCACAGAAGTCCCCTTTCCACAGGGGTTCAGTGTGCTTTGTCTTCTTTAGTTTTTTAACTGGAACCAGAGAGCTAGCCGGTTCAGAGGGTCTTTTTACCTGTATCAGAGGTAGAAATAGTAGAAGTTGTGGTGTCACCCACAGACCCTGAGGGTTTCGCTGGTCAGAGCCAGAGGGACCCTTGAATCTCTTATTCAGTCTGTCCAGATGTTTTTCCAATGTTTTATCCGGAAAAGATTTACAAATGACACAATCAGTTTTCAGATGGTCAAAACCCAGGCAGAAAACACAGACAGAGTGCTTATCTGCCTTGGCAAAACCTCACCACACTCAGAACAATTTTAAACCGGGTTCCCGTTCTTTTTAGGTTTTTCTGACATAATGGAAAAACACTATAGGTTTTAAAATTCAAAAACAACAAATTTATCGGTTGCAGTCTGTTCAGGAACCAATCGGAAAACCGAGCAGAATCGGGACTGGTAGGAATAGAACTGATTAGTGTTCAGAACCGAACTTATCGGTTCTAAAAAATAAAGATGTAAACACACAAACTTACAGAAACTATTAAATAAAAGGGAAAACCCCGAAACTAACTAAAAGTACCTTTGGTTCCTCAACGTTATTTCGAACCATTAGAAACTGAGAAAACAATACAAAACGAACTAAATAAACTAAAAGATATTAAAATAACACTGATAAGAGGCAGCAAATGAAAACAAATGGAAAATACTTAGGTATTTGTTAATAATAACGGCTTCATAAACTAGATGATGAAGAGGAAATCTCCAGGCCTGGTCTTGACAGGATGGAAAGAGAAATCTGAGGGTTAGAATGTAGGCAGTTGATAGGTGGCAGCATTTGAAAAGTGGCTCATGCCAGTGATTCCATCATTAGCATGGCATTCTATCTCCGGCAGATCTGACCTTAAGGTATACTGCAGAAGAGTTAGGAATATTAGAGTATTCTTGGGGTGAGAAGAAAACATTACTTACCATAGTAATCTTGTTTATTCTAAAGGAATTGTACTGTATTCTGACAAATGCAGTATGGTCTCACCATAGGACTGCCCTCAAGCCAAAATGGTTAATAGAACCTATGCTAATAGTGGAATGTAAGGCTCAAGCTCGATTTTCAAATCACTGTTCCTGGTTGCACTTCCTGCAACCGTCAGATTCTTACGATGCATGCAGAAGCTAACAAGTTAACTATCCAAACTAAGTTTGCTTACCTCTAAATACCCCTATTAGGGAACAGAAACTCAAACAGGAGGCATCTCTAAGACTCAAGTCAACAGATGCCCAAAAACTAATAGGTACCCACAGGTTTCCAACATCAGTGATACAGAAGTGAGCAGAGCCCTGTAGGTCCTAGCAGGAGGGACGGTGGAGTCAGAATATAGTAAGATTCTCCTTAGAAGAAACAAGATTACGATGGTAAGTAATGTTTTCTTCAAACCCCAGGAAATCTTACTGTATTCTGACAAATGCAGACTACCCAAGCAGTGCCTTTGGAGGTGGACAGAGGACCTATTTAGGAAACATGCACTGCAGAACTGCTGTGCTAAACCTGGCATCACTCCTGGCCTGGGTATCCAGGTAGTAGTGATTGGTAATATGTGAACTGTTTTCCAGGTAGCTGCCTTACAGATTTCCAGAAGAGGAATGTCTCTGGAAGCTGCTATAGATGCAGCAGTCCCTCTAGTAGAATGGGCCCTAAGCCCTTGTGGGGGCTGCTTACCCACTTTGTCATAACAGAATTGGATACATGAGACAATCCATCTCACTATGGAGCTCTTTGTGGCAGGTATACCCTTGCCAACCTCTCCATAGGCCAGAAAGAGCTGGGTTCTATCCCTCTGTGAACTTTCGTGTGCTCTAGGTAGTAACTAATAGCCCTCTTGACATCCAAGCTATGTAGTCAATGCTCATCTGAGGAGGAATGATCAGTAAAAAGACTGGCAGGGTGATGGACTGATTAATGTAAAGCCAGATACCACCTTAGGGAGAAATGTACTATTTGTCTTGAGTGCCACCTTGTCCCTATGGAAGGCCACATAATTGGGCTCCATGGACAAAGCCTGAATCTCACTAATCCTTCTGGCAGAAGTAATGGGCACTAAAAACACAGCCTCAAGTCACATACTTAAGGTCAGCTGATGACATGGGCTCGAAAGGAGGCTGCATAAGCTGTGCTATGCAAATCTTTAAGTCCCACACAGGGTAGGGACTCTATGAGGAGGTGCAAATGCAGTCGCCCTTAAAAATTTTTTCAGAACACTGCATTAGATGCCAAAGAGGATGGCTTACCTGCTGACAGGTAAGCAGGCACTGCAGCCAAATGCACCTTCAAAGTAGAGGTCCTGAGGCCTAGGGAATGAATATGGGTGAGATAGTCAAGAACTACTGATAAGCCAGCCTGGGTATGGTCTAAGTTTTTGTCCCTTGTCCAGAAAGAAAATCTTTTCCACTTAGAAGTATAGATTTTTCTGGTAGCAGGTTTTCTGGATACCCTAAGGACCTCCATTACCCCTTCCGAGAGATTCAAATTTGTACCTCTAGGTCCTCAGGAACCGGGCTGAGGATCGAAGGTTGGGATAGAGGATCTTACCCTGGGAGGAGGTCAGCAAATTGTGCCTCCTGGGTAGGCTGATTGGCTTGGCTACTGATAGGAATAGAACTAGGGAATACCATGGCTATCTGGCCCAATCTGGGCAATGAGGATCATTGTGGCTGGCTGGGACCTGAGCTTGTTCAGGACTCTCAGCAACAATGGGAAGGAGGGAAGGCATACAGGAACTTCCCTGTCCAATCCAGGGTCAATGCATCCAGCGGTACTGTGCCCTTCAGTGGGGTCTGCAGCAGTACAGAGGGAGATGGTAGTTGTCTGGGGAAGCAAAGAGGTCTACCTCTGGAGTGCCCCCCTTCTGAACACCAACTGCAGTATTGCTTAAGGACCATTCATAATGGTTCTGATTTATTCTGCTCAGTGCATCTGCCAGCACATTGTCCTTCCCTGGAAGGTGGATTGCTGACAGCACAATGTTTAGGGAATAGGCCAGGGTCCATATTTTCATAGCTTCTTGTGCACATGTGTGTGGACCTTGTGCCTCCTCTTTGTTGATGTAATACATAGTAGTCATGTTGTGTGTCCTGACCTGGACCATCTTTTCTTGCAGTATGCTGGCAAATGCCTGAAGTGCTAAGAACACTGTCCTGAGCTCCAACAGGTTGATGTGCAGCAACGACTCCTGTTTGAGCTAAGTATCGTGGACAGTATGCTCCCCTAGGTGTGCACTTCACCCTAGTAGGGATGCATCTGTAGTGAGCACCAGAGATGGTTGCTCTTGGAGGAATGAGACCCCTGTCTGAGGTTTTCCAGATCCTGCCACCACTGGAGTACCTGCATGAATGTTTGAATGACTGGGACCAGCTTTGATAACCTGTCTCTTTTATGATGCCAGTAATGCATGAGGTGATATTGAATATCCCTCATCTAAAATCTTGCTGCTGACACTGTGGCAGTTGAGGCTGCCATGTGGCCTAACAACTGGAGAAAGTGCCTGGCCAGCCTGAGGCTGTGAGGCTTGAAGGAGCCTACCAGCTGCCTGAGAGTGTCTGCCCTCAGCTGAGGAAGAAAGGCCCTTCCTCTGACTGAATCCAGTTCTGCTCCTATAAACTCCGGGAGCTATACTGGCTGCAGCACTGACTTCTGCTGGTTTATCAAGAACCCAGGGACTGTAACAGTTCCTGTGTCAAGCCAGAGACTGTCTGAGCTTGCTGATGAGACTGCCCCACTAAGAGCCAGTCTTAAGTATGGAAAACTGCCACTCCTGCCTTCTGAGATGTGCTACAACCACAGCCAAGCATTTTGTGAACACCCTTTGAGCAGAAGTAAGGCGAAAGGCATTGCTCTGAACTGGTAGTGGCCTGATGGAAGTCTGAACCTGAGGAAGTTTCTGTGAGAATGCCTTATTAGGATATGGAAGTAGGCATCTTTAAATCCAGAGATGCCAGCCAGTCTCCTTGCCTTAAGGTTGCAGAATCATTTTAAGGTGACCATTTTAATTTTGATTTGAGTAAATGCCTGTTCAGGTGTCTGAGATCTAATATGGGTCGCCACTCCCTGTTTTCTTGGTTGTAAGGAAGTATTTGAATAAAGGCCCTTTCCTTTCTGTAAGAGAGGAACTGGCTCCATTGTTCCTAGTGAAAGCAGGTTTAACACCTCCTTCCAGTAAGAGTGTCTCTGAGGGGAGGAGGTTGAAAAATCTTGCCCTCAGTCTTGGTCTGAGCCTGAAACTGAGTGCAAGGTCCTGACCCACTCATCTCCAGGACCCACCGATCCATGGTGATGGATTGCCATTCCTGGAAATAGTACGTCAGCTTGCCTCTACTGGACCTGGGAGGTGACCAGAGCAGATCCCTCAGGGTGTCTGCTTATTTTGAGGTGCTGACTGGGTGCCGGGCTAGTCTCGGTTGGTGCCTCTCCTGCCCCTGCCCTGAAGTAGCCCCTCTGCTGCTGATATTGTGGATAGGCTTGAGGCTGGAAGAATGGCCTGAGTCTGCCCCTATGACCCCTGGCATGCTGCTTTTGGGGTAGAAGTCTTATCCTCATCAGCAGCACTTTGGTATGCTGCTTTGTATCTCATCCATCTTCCTCATGTAAGCCTCAATCTGCTGTCCTAACAGAGACAAATGTCACATGGGAAGTCCATGGCTTTGGACTGGGTATCTTTTGTAAGACTGGTAGTCTGTAGCCAGCAAATCTCCGAGAGACACTGAGGAAGCATCTGCCTGGCTGCAGTGTCATTGCTATCCACTGCCATTCTGAATTGGACCTTGTAGGCCTCTACCCTCTCTTGGCAGCTTTCTCAGGTCTGCTGCCACTGGTGCTGGCACAGATTTTGTAATCTCCAGCACAGTGTCCTGGAGTGTCCTTGATACCTGGCAACATAGAAATATGTATGAAGCCTGCCTAATTGCCAGAGGAACCCAGATATTGCTTCTTTGCAAAGAATCCAGATTTCTGGAATCTTTGTCAGGAGGGTGTGATGCTAGGGGAATGCCTGCTTTATCACAGGCTGCTGCCTGTACCACACTCCTCATGGCTAGGTGACCGAACAGGAATTGCCCACCCTTAGCCACCCAATATTTTCTTATCCACCTTTCTAGCAACTGGTGGAACAGAAGTTGGGGTATGCAGGATTTTCATAACCTGCTTCTTCAGGGACTTGTGGATGGGCAGTAAAACCTCTTTAGGAGCCTGAACATCCATCATATCTTTCTATAATCCTGTTCCTCCTCCTCGTCAGTTGATTCCTATGTGGGAGGAACAGGACTGAGCCACCTGTTTCACAAATTTAAAATGAGAGGTAAAGTCCTCAGTTCCCTTGTTAGGGAGTCAGGACGATGAAGATCAGGTGAAATATCCGATCAATGGGTTCACCATAATCCTTGTCCTCATCATCGCCAGCATCATCATCATAATCCTCAAAAAGTGTCCAACCCAGGTTCCAGGGAATCGGAGTGAACTTGAGGGATCCAAACAGGCCGCATCGGTACCTGAACCGGGTTACTGGTTGAAGCAACTGAATTATTCTAATAGCATTTGTTATTTCCTCAGCAGTTGGAACCGGGGTACTCTAGTTGTGGTTCAACCGCTGAATGTTTTTCTTTTCTTTTTCTCTTCCTGCGGCCGAGTTAGCAGCAGGGTCAACAGGTCTCTTTTGGCCGATGAACCATCACCCTTGTCAAAGGGCTGATCCTCCGTTCTTTTTGGCCCGGAATCGGTTTGCCTGCAGCCGGTTCAGCAGCCTTCTCAGACATCTTCTCCTGCAGTCGCTTTAAGTGCTCTCACGTTGACTGAGGGAAGTTTTTACAGATATCGAGTAGTCCTCTTTCAGGTGGTCAAACCTCAAGCAAAACACGCAAACAAGATGAGGATCTGCTTTTGCTAACGGTTCCCACACTCTGTACAATGTTGGAAACCTGTGGGGCCCATTCGCTTCTTAGTCTGTGACACATTGATCGGTTGTAAAAACTGAACTAAACCGAGAATTACCCTAGTAAATTTAAATTATGAAAACTGCCTTACCGGATGGTAAACAGTGAATTTAACTTAAATAAAGACACAGAATAATATTGGTTCCTTCCCGTTGGAAGAACCAAGGAGGAACCAAAAGACTTACCAAAACTACACTAATCTAACTAATTCTACCTATGAACCAAGGACAGTGCTTCAAAATTTGAAATAAAGTAAATGGACTTTAAAATAAACCGAGAAAATAATCTCTTCAGTTAGAGTGAAGGAGAGCTCTCCGGAGACGTCTTACTGAGGCAAACGGAGTAAGGAATCTGACGGTTGCAGGAAGTGCAACAGGGACAGTGATTTGAGAAACCGAGCTTGAGCCCAACATTCCACTATTAGCATAGGTTCTATTAACCATTTCAGCTCCAGGGCAGTTCTATGGTGAGACCATACTGCGTTTGTCAGAATACAGTAAGATTTTCTGGGGTTTGAAGACTTGAATATATACTCCCTGGAGGAGAGGAGGGAGAGAGGGATATGATAGAGACATACAAGTAACTTTCAGAGAGGAACAGGGTGCAGGAATACACTAATTTCCAGTGAAAAAGATGTTCCAGGACTAGAGGGCATGGGATGAAGTTGGAGATAAAGGCGATTCAGAGGAAGCGTGAGGAAGAATTTCTTCGCAGAATGGGAGGTGGACAAGTGGAACACCCCCAGAGGAAGTGATGGGGGCTGAAAATATTGCGGATTTAAGAATGCATGGGCTAGACATAAGGAATTCTGGAGGTCAGGGTGAGGGCAACAGACTTCTAGGAAAACATAAAGTGAACTTACAAGCTCAAATGGGCAGACTGGGTGGGCCATAGGCCCTTATCTGCCAGTAGTGTCTATATATCTAACTGCAATGTGTGTGGACCATGCAGTCACAGTGGTACGACTGTCATTTTGATAGTCGTCCCACCTAGGGTTTGCTGTCTCCGACAGTAATGCCAGATAGAAATAGATACAAATATAAAATCAGGAGGGATTACTAGTTTGCAATCAATAAGTTGCATGAATTATGCATTTATAACTGTTAATTTAGTATAGAGTTCTGTGGAAGGGAGCTTACTAAAAGGTCCTTATTGCATCCAAATTGTTCTCCTTATTTAGATACAAGGTTTAAATAGCAATCCATTGAGATTGTGATGACTGTACCTGTCTACTCTCCTAAGTCAACACCTAGAGCCATTCTAGAGGCTGACAAATTTCTGGTAACAGTATTAGGCGTTACAAGCTTTAGAATATCTCCACATTCCTACTGTAACACAGCACAAGGAGATCAAATATGTTTATCCTCTATTTTTGGGCAGATAATGCTTGTGTATGCATAATCTACATGTCTTTACTGCCTTGTATGAGTGTTTGGCTCTTGATTGCTGTTTCATCAGAAATTAATAAATACAAAGTTTAAAAAAAAACTTGATTAAAAAAAAAATTTGCCAGCAGATATGGACTGCTTCACCCACCTAGTCCACCAATTTTCCCTACCCACAGTATCACTGCAGACCCTACTTGATCTCTGGCTCTTCCCCTCCTTCCTTTCCACTAAAATTCCCTAATACCTGTCCAATGCACTCTTGAACCCCACCACTGTTTTCGCCACCACCACCTCTGCAGGAAGACTGTTCCAGGCATCCACCATTCTTCCTGTGAAGAAATGCTTCTTTGCATCTCTCCTGAACCTACCACTCTCCAGCGTCTTTGCAGGTACCTTTGTTCTTGAGCACCTTTTGTTCTGAAACATACTTCCTCCTGTACTTTTATTTTAGATGTGTTGCCACAATGAAGCTTAGTAACTTGCAGTAATGACATGTCACAAAATTCTGCATGACAAGAGAGCTTAATTGCCATTGACTTAGAATGGCCCCTGTAGTAAATTGCAGTATTCTGTGATATTCTGCAGCATTTCTGTGCTTCATCCTGGCTGGATACATCTGTACTTCAATGAGGTATTTAAAGGTCTCTGTCCTATTCCCTCTCCCTTCTCTCTTCAGGAGTGTACTATTGTAGTCCTTAATTTCTCCTCATAGGGTCTTCAATGCAGACCCTGCACCATTTTAATTGCCTCCCTCAAGACCACATCCACTCTTTCTATGTACTTCCGGAGATGTGGTCTCAAAACTGGACACAGTACTCTAGGTGGATCTTACCAACGATCTATACAAAGGCAACACCACCTCCATCTTTCTGCTAGTAATACCATTCCCTATGAACCCCAATATCCCACAAGCCCTCCCAACTGCTTGTCATACTGCCTGGCCACCTTTAGGTCATCAGATATGATTCCCCAGGTCTCCTTCCTGTTAGGTGGTTTTGCACTCCGCCCCTGGGTTTCTGTGTTCTAAGTGCATGATCTTCCACTTTTTGCATTGAAACCCAGCTGCCATACCCTTGACCACTCTCGAGTTTCCTCAGGTCTCTGCTCACTCTTTCCACACACACACTAGAGTGTCCACCCTATTGCAGATTTTGGTGTCATCCACAAAGAGGAAGACCTTCCTTCCAGCACCTCTGCAATGTCACATATAAAGACATCAAAGTGGACAGGTCTCAGTACTGATCCCTGAGGCACTCTGCTGGTCACCCTTCCTTCCTTGAAGTGAACTCAATTTACCTCACCCTCTGTTGCCTATCCCCAACCAGTTTCTTACCCAGTTTATCCCATTTGGACCCAATCCTAAGCTGCTCAGCTTCCTTACTCTTCTATGTGGAATGGTGTCAGAAGCCTTATTGAAATTTAGGTAGGCCACATCCACCACTTCACCCAGATCTATTTCCTGGTCACCCAGGTCACTGGATAGTGCTCACCTAGTCAAAGAAATCTATCAGATTCGTTTGACATGCCCCCACTCATGAATCCATGTTGCCTTGGCTCTTGTAACCCACTGGATTCAAGATAGTTCACAATCCTTTACTCAGCAGTGATTCCATTAACTTTCCCAACACTGATGTCAGACTGACTTTTGCGAAGTGGGACTATATCTGCCTCTCCAGTCCTCTGTAACCACTCCTGTTTCCAGTGAGCTGTTAAACAGGATGGTCAGGAGGTGCAGCCAGTACCTCCCTGAACTCCCTAAATACCTTTGGATGCACCACATCTGGTCCCATCGCTTTGTTCACTTTCAGATTAGCAAGTCCCTCCAGGCCTGTCTCCTTTGAAAATGGACTAGTGTCCCCTCTTCCTCCCAAACCTCCTGTTACCTTTTGTGGCCCCTCCCTTCTCCATCCTCTGTGAACACTGAACAAAAGTATTCGTTCAGGATATCTGCCTTTTCCTGATCCTCCTCTGCACAGTCCTTCCCTACCCTTCTTAACTTTACAATCCCTCCCTGGTCTTCCTCTTTTCACTTATATACCTAAAAATGTCTTGTCCCTTTTGTTAGGGCTACATGTCAATTCATCCTGGACAATTTGTCATGTGATAATGCACTCTGTCACATTAGCTCCAGCATCAGCCAGGTCCCATGACAATTCGTCCCTGGACAAGTTGCACCCACATAAATAATATAAAATAAACCACAGGTGGGCACAACTCAGCCACCACATGAGACAATGTGCTTGATGGCAGTAGAAGGGAAGTCATACTGTAATTTTATTTGGAGTACAATGGGACATGTAGTGGGGAGCAGATTGTCTGGGGTGAATTGTTGTAAGAACTGATTGATGCTGGAGCTAATGTGACGGAGCACGTTGACGGGACCGAACTGACAGGGATGAATTGATGTATCCTTTTGTTACTGCCTGGGCTATTCTCTCCTCAGTTTGCACCTTCGCGCTCCTTACTGCTTTCCCTGCATTCCTTTGTTTTCCTGATACACTTCCCTATCCTCCTCCCGCTGCATCTTGTTATACCTTCTAAATGCTACCCTTTTAGCCTTTACCTTTTCAGCTACCTCTTTTGAGAACCTTAACAGTCTCTTTTCCTCTTGCTTTTGCTTACTTGCTTGACACAAAAATTTGATGCTTTCACTATGCCCCTTTTAACTTCTCCCACTATTCCTTCACCCCACCCAGGTCATCCCCCATCAGAGTTTTTTTTTTTGTTTGTTTTGTTTTTTAATCTCTTTTTCTGGCTCTGCTGAGCCCCGGAGAACTTTCTTGGCATCCACTCACTCCAGCTCTACCTCCGGCCTGAAACTCACCAGCTTCCTGGCACCAGCCTGGCTATCCCCTCGGCTGTATGCCCTCCTGAGGTGGGGCTGCCCTATCCCAGGCGCTATATCTGGAAATTTGGACCTTGCTGGGCTTGGCCCAGGAGCTGGATGAGTCCGCCAGTGGAGTGTGGCTGTAGGGGTGGTGCTGTCACCTATCTCCGGGAGCAGGGATTTTCTTGGTTACGGTACCCCCCTACACCTCTCCATCCTCCCGGTGGAACTCGGATGTGCAATGGCTCCAGGAATGCCCACCACTATTCTGTATCCTCTAGCGTGCCTCCGGTAGCCAGCGGGGCTGCTGCAGTGTTGGGCATAGCCTGGATCTCCCGAGAGAGGATAGCAGTCCTCAGGATGCTCCATCCTCTCACTCCCCTGCCGACCCCTGGTGACCCAGGCTCGTTCCCAAACCTGATTGCTGTGTGGCACGAGGTATGGTGCCCAGCGCCTCAACCCTCAGTGCCACCGGGCCGGCCTCCCATCAGAGTTTTAAGTATTTGATTTTTGCCTGTTGTTGAAAGCTGTAAATATTGAACTTTAAAGAAAACATTTTTTCTGCTTACAGCCCAAGGAAACTTTTGTGATTGGCTGAAATGTATAATCATAGAATGATGTAATTCATGATGTCACCTAATTACTGCCATTTAAGGGGCTGTCCTAAACCAAACAGGTGCCCACTGACGAAGCCCTTACGTGGTGAAGCACCAAGGCAGGTTGGTGTCACAGACACTGTTCTTTACTTACAAAGGAATTTTAAACCCTTGAATAAATAACACGCTTTGGAGAATTCTAGTGTGGACTTCCTTCATTGGAATTACAGTACATCTTAACTCCTGGCTCTGGAGTGCTGGTACCTCTTCATTTATTGTGTACTTCAATGGTGGCAGCCCTGCACCAGCACCTTGCCTGTGGTCTGTGGAGCACAGCACTTATCCATTGTTTTTGGCACTTGACTTACGCATCAGTGCTGTGACCCTGGCGCCATTTGGTATATCCAAATAGTGAGAGGTGAAGGACCAGGTTTACATTAAGGAACAACAAATCTAGGGACTAAGTGGGGCAGCATTTTAATATTTTCTCACTATAAGGAGAGATGAATTTGGATGAGCATTCAAACTCAGAGAATAACGCACAAGAAAAAATGACTCACCATAGTAATGTTGTTTCTTCTAATGGAGTCTTGCTGTATTCTGACTATATGCAGTTAGCCCCAGCACTTGAACTGCTCCAGAGAGTAAAGGGTTAACTCTATGTAAAGGCATAGAACGTGGAGCTCGAGCTCAGTTTTCAAACCTCTGTCTGTGGTACTCTGAAGTGTAACCATCAGATCTTACAAGCCCTAAACTAACTGACTCAAAGTAACAAATTGTTTCAAAATTTTTGTGCCAAGTGGCAAAAACAGGTTTTAGGGTCAAAGACTCAAGTCAAGAAACCCAAAAGAGCACAACAGGTAGTGATTCACCAAACTGGAAGAAAAAAAACCCAAGAGATGGAAGCTTGTCCAGAGCACCTCTGGGGTGCAGCACTGTGCTTGCCCCACCACATCCCAAAACTATTAGGTTCCAGGAGGAGGGAGGAGGTCAGAATACTTCAAGACTCCATTAGAAGAAACAACATTACTATGGTGAGTAATTTTCTTCTAACAACATGAAGTCTTGCTGTATGCTGACTATATGCAGACTACTAAGCAGTACCCCTTGGAGGAGGGAGTTACAGAACCTACTGTATTTTGGGGAACAGGCTCTGCAGCACAGCTGTAGCTAAACCTAGCATCACTTCGTGACTGAATGTCCAAAGAGTAATGCTTGGTGAAGGTGTGAACAAATTTCCAGGTAGCTGCTTTACATATATCCACTAAAGGTATATCTCTAGCTGCTGCATCAAGCAGCTGTACCTCTGGTAGAATGAGCCCTCAGGCCTGAAGGAGGCTCCTTCCCAAGTTTAGAGTAGCAGAATTGAAGACAAGAAACAATCCGCCTGGCAATAGATCTCTTGGTAGCAGGCTTGCCTTTCCCACCTCACCATAAGTGAGAAACAACTGAGAACAGTCCTTCCTATCGGCCTTAGTATGCTCAATATAGTAACTAAGAGCCCTTTTCACATCCAGACTGTGTAACCTCCTCTCCAGAGGAAGAATGATCAGTGAAAAAGACAGGCAGGGTCATAGATTGGTTCAGATGAAAGTCTGATCCTACCTTGGGAAGGAACTTTCTATTGGTGCGGAGGACCACCTTATCCCTATGAAAGGAAATGAAATCAGGTTCCACTGATAAGGCCTGTAGTTCACTGATCCTCCTGGCAGAGGTAATGGCCACTAGGAATACAGTTTTCCAAGTCAAGTATTTCAGCTCAGCTGAAGATAAAGGTTAAAAGGGGCTGCATAAGCTGTGCAATACAGATGTTCAGATCCCAGGAAGGAGTAGGCTTCGAAAGGGGACTGACATGAACTAAGCCTTTGAAGAATTTCTTGAAAACTGGATAAGTAGCTATGGATGAACCCTTACCAGCCGAAAGAAAGGCAGACAGCTGCCAAATGCACTTTAAGAGTAGTAGGCCAGAGGCCTAAACTGTTAAGATGTACCAAATAGTCCAAAACAGTGGCAATGTCAGACAGCTCTAGCTTAATATGTCTACTGGAACACCAAAACCCAAACCTTTTCCATTTGGAGTTGTAAGTCTTCCTAGTAGTAGGCTTCCTGCTAACTTTTAAAATATTCAGAACTGATTGGGAAAGATGCAAACTTGCATATTCTAGCTCTTCAAGAGCCAGGCTTTGAGCATGAGAGTCTGAAGGTTGGGGTACAGAATCCTCCCTTGAGAGGAGGTGAGAGGATTGTACTGCCTGGGAAGACACAAGGCCAGTGTTACTGACAGTGACAACAGCAGAGGATACCAAGGCTATCTGGCCCAGTCTGGAGCCACCAGAATCACCTTGCAAGGCTGAGACCTGATTTTTTCAGGACCCTGAATATCAGAGGAAAAGGACGAAATGCATACAGAAACCTGCTTGTCCAATTTAGTAGAAGAGCATCCTGGGGAACAGGGCCCAGAAGGGGTGATCTGCAACAATAAAGAGGAAGTTGATGATTGTCCAGGGTTGCAAAGAGATCTATCTCTGGGGTGCCTCATCTCCTGAAATGACTTGAAGAATGACAGGGTTCAGGGTCCATTTGTGATGACCCTGGAAATCCTGCTGAGAGCATCTGCTAGGATGTTGTCCTTCCCTGGGAGATGCACCGCCATCAGAGAAGCCTGAAGGGAGTAAGCTAGAGACCAAATTTTCATGGCTTCTGTGCACAGGGCTGAGGACCAAGTGCCTCCTGCTTATTGATATACCACATGGTTGTGGTATTGTCTGTTCTGATCTGCACCACTTTCCTCGGACAACCATTGAGAATGTCTGGAGAGCCAGGAAGACAGCTGTTAATTTGAGAAGATTTATGTGCAGAAGGGACTCCTGGTGTGACCAAGTTCCTGAGCTGTGAGATGATCTAGGTGGGCCCCTCACCCCAACAGGGAGGCATCTGTGGTGAGAATCACAGAAGGGACCTGACTGATGAAGGGACCCTTGTCGAAGACTGTCTTCTGCCAACCATCACTGAAGGGCCTGGACCAAGGTTTTGAGACTGTAACCAGTTTGGAGAGAGGGTCCTTTTTCTGAGACCAGAAGGATCTGAGATGAAACTGAATATCTCTCATCTGAAACCTTGCTCCTGAACTACTGCTGTGGAAGCTGCCATGTGGCCCAGCAGCTGTAGAAAGTGTCTGGCTGGCTGATACACTAGAGGATGAAAACAGGAAGCCAAAGTGACCGTGACTGAACCCTTGAGAGAGGAAGAAATGCTCTTGCCAGATTGTGTCTATTTCCACCCCTATGAAAGTGAGAAGCTGGGCTGGCTCTAGAACAGACTTGTCTAAATTTAGAATGAAGCCCAATGATTCTAGAAGTCTTTGGGTGACCTCTAAAGCTGACTTGACTTGGTCTGAGGACTGGCCCACTAGAAGCCAATCATCCAGGTATGGGAACAGAAGGATGTCCTGCCTCCTGAGGAATGCCACCACCACTGCAAGGCACTTGGTGAACACCCTGGGGCAGATAAGGGTCAAGGGCATGGCCCTGAATTGGTAATGGCCTGAGGTTAACTCTTAACCTGAGACACTTTCTGTGGGAATGTCTGATAGGTATGTGAAGTAGGCATCCTTGAGATCCAGGGAGGCTAGCCAGTCTCCTGGTCTCAGAGAGGGAAGAATTACTCCCAGAGTCACCATTTTGAACTTTGGTTTTGTCAAATGTTTGTTCAGGTACCTTAAATCCAATATGGGTCGCCACTCCCCTGACTTTTGTGGGTAAGGAAGTATCTTGAATACAGTCCTTTTCCCCTGTGACAAAGAGGCACCTTTTCTACTGCTTGCAGAAGAGAGGAGATTTCGCATCTAAGGCCTTTGTCTCCAAGGGAGAGGGAGGACTGAAAGACTTTGCTTTCTTTCTTGGGAACCTTCTGAAACTGAGAGCAAGTCCCTGGCTCACTACTTCCAGGACCCATTTGTCTGAAGTAATAGACTCCCAGGCCTGGGAGTAGTGAGCCAGCCTGCCCCTACTGGGACTGGGGAGGCAACCCCAACTGGCACCTCAGGGTGTCTGCTTGGCAGGGGCCTTGGACTGAGTAGCTGATGGGGTCCTAGTTACCCCACGCCTACCTCGCCCCCAAAGAACCCCTCTGCTGAAAAGAAGAGGAGGGGGCCTGAGCTTGCTAAAAGGCCTGCCCCTGCCCCTAAACTGCTGCCTCTGAGGAGTGGTCTGCTTTTCTTGGCTGCAGCACTCCTATAGGTGGTCCTGTACTCATCCATCTTCTTCATATAATCCTCTGTTTGGTCCCCAAAGAGAGAATTACCAGTTACAGGAAAATCCATGGCCTTAGCCTGGGTATCTTGTGAGAGGCTGGTAAACCTGCTCAACAAATCTCCTCATGGAGATAGATGTAGCCATGACCCTGGAATGAACATCATTGGAATCAACAGCAGCATGGTATTGCACCTTAGATGCCTCTATACCATTTGCAGCTACCTGCTCCAGCTCCTTGGCTAGTTGGGAGGGCATCCTTAGCCAGTTCCAGAACCGTATTCCACATAGATTTCTGGTACCTGACTGTGTATGCCATGTAATTGGATTGTCTGAGTCCCAAAGAGGATGCCAAGTATTGTTTTTTGCCATGGCATCCACTTTCCTGGAATCCTTATCTGGGGGTGAGATGCCAGGGGAATATTAGCCTTGTCACAGGCTGCAGCTTGTACTACCCTCAACATGGCTGCTATGATTTGAAAGGAATTCCATCCCTGTACCTGACAAAGCATACCTTCTATCCATTCTTTTTCCACAGGAGGAATGGAGTAGAAACTGTAACATTTTTTGTGTCTGCTTCCCAAGGATTTTGTGTAAGGGATGGACACCCTCTTTGACTCTGGGACATCCATCATTTCCAGGTAGTCAGGTTCTTCCTGATCCTGTTCAGCCTCTTCCAAAGGAAGCTAAAGAGTCTCAGCCACTTTCTTGTAAAACAAGAAATGGGAAGGGACTCAGAAAGCCTGGGAGGAGAAGCTTGAGAAGGCCTGTCTAGGGAGATGTCAGGCTCTACTGGCTCATCTAGACCTTCACCTCTTCTTCATACTAGGCCTTCATCTTCTTCATAGTCTTCATCCTCCTCCCAGTCGCCCTGACAGTATGCTTCAGGATCTATATCTGAAGCCAATACTTGACTGATCGACTGAACTGAAACCGTTCGGTCAGAACTGGGCAAAGCGACTGAACTATTGAAATCGCCGCTATATCATCAGTGGTGGGACCATGGGAAGCGGATCCAACCGGCCAATTTCCTCTTCTTTTTGCTCGAACCAATTCCACAGAATTGGCTTTCCGCTTGCCAAAGAGGTATTGCCCAGGTCAGTGGGCACCTCTTCAGGTTCGCCACAACTAAACCAGGCTGGCCTTCCAGGTCAGCGGACTTCTCGGCTCCTCACCCTTAGCCGACTCAAACGCTTATCGAGAGTGGCTTTGGGAAAGTTCTACATATTTGGCAGTCTTCCTTGAGGTGGTCAAACCCCAGACAATATACACAGACGAGGTGAGGGTCGGCCTTAGCAAAGGCCTTTCACTGGTACAGTGCTGAAACCCAGTGGGTCCAGTTTTCTTCTTCGTTTCTCAGACATGCCTTAAACCAGAAAAATCACCTTGCACAGCGTGTTAAGCCAGGTGATTACAAACTCAATGGCTCCAACCGTGTCACGGGTCATTTAAAAATCCTAAAATATTGGATTTTTGGGAACCGATGAGTACCGGAAAAACCACACACACAGTAATAATACTTGATATAAAAGATAAGCTTCGCTATGAACTGGACCGACTGCAAAGAACCGAAATAAAAAATTTCTTAACAAACAACAGAAAAATAACTACTACCTATAGCTGCCACTTACTGTACCAAGACAGAGGTAAGAATACTGAAATGCAGAAAATCACAGTTTGAAAATGACCGATTGAACTAGACCGAATCAAGCACAGGAGGAATCTCTGGAGCGACTTCACAGTAAGGCAGAGTAAAGAATCTGATGGTTACACTTAGAGTACCACAGACAAGGTTTGAAAACCGAGCTCAAGCTCAACATTCTATGCCTTTGCATAGAGTTAACCTTTACTCTCCAGAGCAGTTCAAGTGCTGGGGCTAACTGCATATAGTCAGAATACAGCAAGACTTCATGTTGTTTGAACAGCCCGTATGCCTGTCTGTGATGGACAATATCCTGAAATGGAAAACCTCAGCTAAGCAATGACTTGCAGTCCGTGGAGTGGCCCAGAAGGAGGTGAACTCAAAACTTTATTTAAGACTTTGGAACAACAGCTGTTCTCCGAGATAAACATAACATATAATATCAGCAGTCTAGAGCAGTACCTAGAGAAAAACATCGCCCCTGGGGTCAAGAATTGCAATTTACCATTGGGAGGTTTAGAGGAGTTTGAGCCAAGCTGAATGGGATGAGGCAGCTCAAAATTGTGCCATACATTTGTCAAATTAATCATTAAAATTATTCAATTAAACACCAGAAGTTAATAAAAGAAATAGTGGAAAGCAAGAAAGCCCTGAAAAATTATTAACCCACTCTGAATTTAAAAACTGGACAGTGATTTGCAAGAAAAGCTAAAAACATGAAGAAGATACTATAAAAAGGAAGCAACATAAACTTGAAAGAGATTTGCTGGATTACCAGGACGGCTGTAAATTCAAGTGGTCATGCTTCCAGACAGACAGATCCAACTCCAGAGGTGATCTAGATCAAGAAAAATATTTTTCAAGGAATAGGAAACAGAGTAACAGAAACCAAAAGTCGGACAGTGCATCTAACAAATCAGCTGAGACAGCATCTACATTGAGGGGTCGACATACGATGACCTTCTCCTAAGGAACCAACCAAACACCAATTCACTGTCAATAAATGGAGGAAAAGACGAAAGGGGAAGTTAACATAGAAACATAGAAACATAGAATTTGACGGCAGATAAGGACCGCTTGGCCCACCCAGTCTGCCCATTTTCCTACCTAATAGATAAGCTGCAGATCCTAGTTAACCAACAGCTTACTTCCTCCTACACCCCACTAGGACTGCCTTATGCCTGTCCCATGCATTCTTGAAGTCCCCACTGTTCTTGACTCCACAACCTCCTCAGGGAGGCTGTTCCATGCATCCACAACCCTCTCAGTGAAAAAAATCCTCACATTACCTCTGAGCCGTCCCCTCTATCTTTAAATTGTGCCCCTTGTTCTTGCACATCTCTTTTCTGGAAGATGCTACCCTCTTGGACTTTGTTAATTCCTTGAGGTACTTGAAAGTTTCTATCATGTCCCCTCTCTCCTTCTTTCCTCAAGGGTATACATATTAAGCTCCTTTAGTCTTTCTTCAGATGTCTTCTGGTGCAGAACCTGCACCATTTTGGTTGCCCTCCCTGGACAGCCTCCACTCTGTCTATGTCTTTATGGAGATGGGGTCTCCAGAACTGCACACAGTACTCAGATGGGGTCTCACCAACTGTCTGTACAGAGGGATAACAACTTCCTGTTTTCTACTATTGATGCCTCTTCCTATGCATCCCAGTATCCCCTAGCTTTCCTTACTGCCTTCTCACATTGCTTGCCCACCTTTAGGTCATCTGATATAATTACCCCAGGTCCCTTTCTATTTTACTGTCGTTAGTATCTCACCCCCATTGTGTACGCTTCCCTGGGTTTTTGTTTCCATGTGCATTACCTTGCACTTTTGCATTGAATCTGAGCTGCCATACATTTGACCATTCTTCCAACCTTGCCAAGTCCCTCTCATCCTTTCCACTCCATCTGTGTATCAACCCTGTTGCAGATCTTTGTGTCATCTGCAAAGAGACATACTTTTCCTTCCAGTTCCTCTGCAATGTCACTTATAAAGACATTAAAAGGACCGGTCCCAGTACTGAACCCTACGGTACCCCGCTAGTAACCCTCCTTTCTTCACTGTGTACTCCATTTACTACTACCTTTGCGTCCTGTTGTCTAGCCAATTTTGTATCCAGGCTACCACCTTGGGACCCACTCCAAGGCTGGCTATCTTGTGTATTAATCTTTGTGTGGTAAATGAAACCACAAGGAAACCGTAACCAGGAGTGGTGTACAATTAATTTGACCACACAAACTCACAGAACAGCAAATCAAAGTCCTATTTAATGACATTCAGACCCTGCCAATTCGACATAACAGTAGACTTGAGAGATAGTTTGAAGGATTAATTTAAAGGATTTTTGCAAGAAACTAGCAACAGCCTAGAACTATGGGATATATAGAAGGACAAATAAAGGACCAAGATACAACAAGTGAAGAAGCAACGGGGCCTCACTACTAGATTTTTCCAATATGGACATATACCTAGAGGATATGGGACTTAATGATCCATTGGACTCGCACAGTTTTGCAGTTCTTAATGAACTTTACCATGGTAGTGAAGAGACTGATGAGGATTAAGCCATTGGGAACAGGTATTTAAATGTATGTCTATATGACACAAATAATAAAACTTTAAAGAAATGAGGAAAGGCTTATTTAGACCCAAATCAGAATTGTGTCCCCACCATGTTAAACCAATATAGTAATACATACAAAAACTGCTATGAATGAGGTCAATAAATTGTTTGCAAACAGTGACAATTTCAGTAGAAGTAATAATATATCTAAAATGAGAGACAAGCAATCAGTGGATTAAAAACAACAAAAAACTTGTAATCAAACCAGCAGGTTCATCGTCCAGTTACAAGTTCAGAAGGCTTGTGCCTATTAGAACTTGCCACCTCTGTTACTTAGAGGTGGTACTCATATTTTCTGGAGCCTATGTAAGCATCTAGTTTACTTTTAAAGGTAACGATGTTGTTGCTCTCTACTATTTGTTTAGGTAAGGTATTCCAGATACTCACTATTCTTTGAGAGAACCACTTTCCTGTCCTGACTGTTTTGTTAATCTCTCCTTTTAATTTATAATTATGTGATCTAGTATTTAATTTGGACTTATAGTTAACCAAACCTTTTGTCTCCATAAGTACTTGATTCTTAAATGCTCTGTATACCAGACATAGTTCTCCTTGGTTTTTCTATACTCCATAGACTAGAGGTTCAATTTTTTAATCCTTCCAGGGTAGCTTAGATGCTTCATATATTTGAATTTTTTTGTAGCTTTCCTTAGCACTTTTCAATTAGTTTTTTCTCCCTAATGTTCTGGAGTGCACTAAACAGTGAGCAATACTCCAGATGGGGTCTCACCAAACTGCAGTATAATGGAACAACCACCTCGGGTCTCTACTCTTAATTAATGTTAGTATACATCCGAGGATTTTATTGCATTTTGAATGCTAAACTTATTATGTGTATCAAATGTTAATTTATCTGTTACTAGTACACCTAGGTCTTTCTCGCCTTTTGTTGTTTGAAGATTATATATTGGTATTTTGGATTATTATGGCCAAAGTGCATGACTTTACACTTATTCTCATTGAACATCATCTTATTGTATTTAGCCCAGTCGTTTAGATGATTAATATTCTTTTGAATTCCTTTCCACATTTGGGATCAGTTACTATTGCCCCCATTTTACAGTCGTCGGCATATTTGCTTATCCATGCAGTCCCGTGGGTCTGCATGGATGAAATTAAAATATTAAATAGGGTTGGTCCCAGGACCGATCCCTGAGAGTCACCACTCATCACCAGTCCCCATGCTGACAAATGACTTCTGATAACTAATCTCTATGTTCTCTTATCAAGCCATGAAATTATCCAGTTTATAATGTTAGGGTGGAGTTGAATATTAATCAAATGTTCAATAAGGATTCTGTGTGATACAGAGTCAAAGCTTTGGCGTAGTCTAAAAGAGTACGCCCACTGACAATCTCTCACTGTGGCCAAGGCCACTGCTCGAAAAGTGCAAGAGATTGGTAAGGCAGGATCTACCACTAGAGAAACCATGTTGTGTTATATCTTGCAACCCCTTTGATTTAGGTGAATGGCTATTCTTTTCTGTAGTAATCTTTCTAACAGTTTACCAATAACCGAGGGTAGGCTGATAGGCCTGTAGTTGTTTACCTCTGACTTTTCCATTCTTAAATATTGGGGTGACAATGGCTTCTCTCCATTCTAATATGGTTTTCCCTCTTTAGTGAAGCATTGAACAGTTTTGTGAGAGGACCCTTGAGAGCATCTTTATTTCTTTAATGAATTTAGGTGGTATATCATCTGGTCCTGCAGAGCTATATGAAATCAATAACTCTGGAGACTTCCTTAGTTGTAAACAGGGTGAAATCATCTGTATTGATTATATTAGTAATATCTGTTAGTTCTTTGGGTTTATAAACACTTTGGAAGTAATGATTTAATTATGTAACAATCTCTGCCTCATTGCTCATAAGTACAGATGGAGTTTCCAAGGACCTATTCTTGTTTGTTTTCCCTCATGGGACCAATATAATTAGTGAATTTGAATGAATAGTGAATTTTACAAGAGTAAAGCACTTGAACTACTCTCAGATGCAAGGAACTATGAGAAATTGAGATCTAACCCCTTTCACAGTACAAATTAAACTCATTCCCATATTAGAGAAAGCAAGAGACACCAGAGAAATCACAGAGGATGAATTTGAATTTGAATTTGTATTCTAAATTTCCAATAACACCCGCCTTTTACATCCTCCCAAAAGTCCATAAGAATTTAAATGAACCGCCAGGTAGAACTATTGTATCTGGATTGGCTCATTAACTAATAACCTCTGTACCTACATAGATTTAATTTTGAAACAAAGTGTGTCATGCTTAAAATATCACACCAGAGACACATTCCCAATGCTGGAACAGTTAAAAGACTTTGAAGTCACTGAAAACATGAAATGGCTTGCTACTGATGTAGAATCACTTTATACATCAGTAAGGCACTGTGATGGTTTAGAAGCCTGCAAATATTTCATAGCACAAGACCCACTGATAGAACACATGCCCAATAATCTGCTCCTGGAGAATTTGGAATATATATTGCATCGCAACTATTTTGAGTTTGACTCAGACTTCTACCTTCAGAAATGTGGGACAGTGATGGGGTGGCCATGGCCCTCTCATATGTTAACTTGTTCCTGGATCTGGTGGAAGAGCAGATTATATGTAATACATATTGAAACCCATACCTATCCAGGATCAGAAAATGGGCACAATTTATTGATGATGTGTTGTGTGTGTGTGTGTGTGTGGTCAGGCAGTGATATAGAAACTGATGAATTTGTACAGTGGTTAAATATTAATGATAGAAATCTTCACTTCATATCCAAACGTGACCCTAATGAGATTGAGTTCCTGGATATTCGCTGTGCAGGAAACCAAACAATATGATAACCACAAGTTGCTGTAGAAAACCCACTGCTACAAATAATTTATTATTAGCATCCAGTTCACATCCACATTCTCTTAAAACTCAATACCCTATTCACAGTTCATACACATAAGACAAAATTGTAGTGAGGTAGACATTCATGTGTCAAGCAGAAGAACTAAAGAAACACTTCTTGGACAGGGGGTATGATGATACTCTGCTAGATTAACGTTAAATAAATAATTTTTCTGCTTACAGGGCAAGGAAGCACTAACTGCAATAGCTGGCTAGCTATGAATATAAACATTCTGAGTAACACAAATTCTAACTTACTGTTATTGTTATTGTTTTTACTTTTGCAGAGTTCTGGGTTTGGAGAGCTCGGGATTGCCTGGTACCTACAACTGGAAAGCTGCCTTGCTATGTGGATTAGCCCCTAACGTCACTGTAATGTATTAAAACTGTTAAAATATAGCTAAAATTGAAATGTGAGCTAGACACAAAATTTATTTAGGATTTGACCATCATGTATGTATACTAATAGATGTTTAATAAAAGGCTGCTTTTGTTTAGTTTATTGGTGCTTTAAGAATATGTAGTAGTAATTATTTTTCTCTGTCCCATTAATTACTCTGAATGCCAAAATGAGTTATAAAATATGTATCAAAGTTTTGAATGACTTTATTCAACTGCAGGATCTAAAGCACTGAACTTGTCAATGAAGTTTTCAAAATTATTTTGTATTTACGTATTTGATATTTGCCTCTTATGATTGGCTGAAATGTATGATCATAGTATGATGCAAGTCATGATGTCACCTAATTACTGCTATTTAAGGGCTGTCCTAAACCAAACAGGTGCCATCTGATGAAGCCCTTACATGGCGAAGTGCAGGAGCAAGTTTTGTTGTCACTAACACTGTTCTTTACTTAAAAAGGAAATTTTAAACCCATGAATAAATAACACGCTTTTGGAGAACTCTAGTGTGGACTTCCTTCACTGGAGTTATATCTTAACTCCTGGCTCTGGAGTGCTGGTACCTCTTCGTTTGTTGTGAACTGATAGGTGAAGGCCTGAAAGCTTCTAAGTGTACTATACCCTAGCCCCTACCCAGTCCCTGTGTGGAACCGATATGGTGCCTTTGTGCAGAGCAGACAAAGGGAGACACTGAGACAGAGGATGAGTCAGAGGCTTCTCTGTTGCTTCCTCTATGAAAGACATTTCCTCAGACCAGGAGGACGTCTTCTCAGAGGCATCTGCCACAGGCACAGAGGTGGAAATGGAAAACTTGCTGTAAGGACAAATAATTCCAAATGAATGTAGATCTGAGATCTCTCCTTTTTTCTCATTATGGCCTACTCTTTGGAAGCTACAACCTATAATGTAAAACAAGTTACTCAACTGTAACTGTAGTTTTAAGAGTGGTATAGTATACATCCACACTTCTGGCAGAATTCCTTTCCCTTTAAGAACTGCGGAAGGTCTTCAAGCTGGCTCCTCACCCACCCGGGTGGTATCCTCCTGGCACCACCCGTGATGTCAGATTTTTCCGCTGGAATCAAGACCAGTGTACAACTTGCCAGGGAGGTTGGGTGGGTTGTGTGGATGTACACTATATACACTCCTAGAACTCAGTTACAGGTGATAACTTTTCTAAATGCGATGAATATGGTTTACTTATCCACACTTCTGGCAGACTCTAGCAGTTCTCTGGGAGGAGGGGCAAGTGCACATGCCTTACTTAGGGAACAGAGATTGGGGAACTGAGGCCCCAAAACCAGCATCCCAGTGTGACTCAAGGTCAATGTGGTAATGAGAAATGAATGTGTGTGCTGATTCCAGGTAGCAACCCTGCAGATTTCCTGGACAGGAACTGGAAGCAGCCACCAAGGCAGTGGTATGTCTGGTGGAATGAGCCCTAAGCCTACAGGAAGCTCCTCCCAGTCAACCTATAGCAGAGGTCAATGCTGGAGACTATCCGCTGCCAATCATCTGCTTTGCTGCTGGTCTGCCAGGTGCAGCTTCAGCATGGGTGGCAAACAGCTGGAGAACCTCTCCCGAACTCCAGTCATGTGCTCCTTATAATAGGTAAGCGCTCACCTCAGGTCTAACATGTGGAGCCTGTGCTCAGCCTCTGAGGTTGGATGTGTGAAGAACACTGGGAGATGCATCACCTGGTTAAGGTGAAACTCTGAAACAACTTTCAGGGGAGCTTTGTGTTGTGTTGGGGCAGAGGACAATCTTGCCCTTGTGGAAGACTAAATAAGGAGACTCTACTGACAGCACCTGGAGCTCACTGATCCTTCTATTGGATGTAATAGCCACCAAGAAGGTGGTCTTCCATGACAGGTGGGACATCTCACACCTATGCACTGGTTTAAATAGCTTGCCCTTGAGCACTGCCAGCACCAGCAACAAGTCCCAAAGTGGTGGTGGTTCATGCACCAGAGGGAAATGTGGTCAAAACCTTTGAAGAAACATTCAACTACCTTCTCCTGTGCCACTATTGACATATAAGCCTGTGCCCAGTATGCAGAGATGGCTGCCAGGTGCACCCTGAGGGTCGTCGACTGAGCCTAACTGAGAAAGGGACCTTGGGTAATTGAGGGTGCTAGCCATGGGGCAGGGCAAGGGGTCCAGCTCCTTGCCCTAGCACCAAATGGAAAACCATTTCGACTTTAAGGCACAGCATTTACGAGCTGACTCCTTCCGAGAGACCTTGACTACCTGGAGGACCTCATTGAGAGACCCAAAACCTGGAACTCTAGCCACTCAGGAAGCAGGCTGTCAGTTATAGGTATTGAAGGTCCAGGTGGAGGACCTTCCCTAAGAACATCAGAGCAGGTCTGGCGAAGAGGCAGATGCCACAGAGGCCTGCTGCTGAGGCTGAGGAGATCGGGGTACCACAACTGGTGTCCCAGTCCGGAGCCACCAGGATCATCTGTACCTTGTCCCTCTGAACTTTGAGCAACATTTTGTGGATCAGAGGAGAGGAGGAAGGTATACATGAGGCCCGCCTGAGGTCAGGGCCTCACAATGGCATCCCCAGCAGTGTACCCCAGTGAAGGGGTAGGCACAAAATGACCCTCAGCTTCATGTTCCCCAGGAGGCAAACATACCTCACCTCATCCCTCTGACCACCCCTCACCTTTTCACTTCAAAACCCTCACTCCTTGTGAGGCTAAGCCCACATCCTAAAAACCTTAGGTAAGTCGCATTTACAGTAATGATTCACTGGACCTTAGACTCCTCCACATAACCCTGGATGTAGTCTCACCCTGCTAACCAAGAAACTTAATCTCTCCCTCTGCCATGGTGAATTCCCTCAAAATGGAAAAATGCTGTTATTACACCCATCCATAAAAATAGCGACCACACCTCCTCCAGGAGCTACCCCATCTCCATTCCCCAAAGGCCCTTGAAAAATCATCTCTGATTAACTGACAGACCACCTCACCAAATATGACCTACTCTGTAAGGAACAATACGGATTTTGCAAAGGGCACAGCACCACTACTACCCTGCTGGAGTTCTCCAGTGCTGTCCAGACTGCCTTGGACAGAGGGTGTCTGGTTGACTTGGTCTTTGTGGATTTGTCAAAAGCCTTTGACGGTAAAAGCACTCCTTCTTTTATCTGCTCTCTCCCACACAGGTCTCTCCCAGGACACCACCAAGTGGTTTGCTGACTACCTAGCCGGCAGGTCACAATAAGTTAAAATTAATGACATGCTCTCCTGCCTCCTGGTTAAGTCAGGGTGCCCCAGGGTTCCATCCTGGGCCCCTCCTCTTTAGTCTATTTCTGAACACCCTTCCCAAGGCCTGCTCTGGGCAATTACTCCTATATGCTGACAATGCAGTTCTCTTCTCCAGCCACCCTGATCCTCACTTATTACAACTATCCCTGCAGAGTCCTTCAACGATGCGAATCCTGGTTCACTGACCACCACCTGGTTCTAAACCACAAAAAAAATTCATGATGTTCACTCACAACCAGAGCCGACACAAAGGCTTCCCACTAATTATTCACAACTCCCAACTATTACCCCTTAAGCAAGTCAACAGCTTTGAATATATCAGGGTCACCCTTGACTTGGCACTCAACTTCCATGAGCATATCACTGCCTTCGCTCCGCTGTCAATGTCAGAACTGGTCTGCTCCACCGGCTCAAACATTGTCTCCCCAGAAGCCCTCCAGTCTCATCATCCATCTCTTGTCCCTTATACGATTATTGGATTCTGGTTTATGGGTTGGCGAAAGAAACACAGGTGAGGGGTACAGGCAAAGTGGGCAAGCAGTAAGGATGCAATACTTGAAGCAACATCCAATTGTGTTGAACAGAAAAGGAAGTGCAAAGAAGAGAAACCACTTTGGTTCTCAAATACAGTAGCAGAAGAGGTCAGAGCCAAAGGACGCCTTCAGGAAATATAAGGGAACACAGCGGGATGATGATAAGGAGGCATACCAAACTGCCCTAAGGGAAGCAGGGAAGGCAGCAAGGCAGGCAAAGTCCCAAACTGAGGAAACACTAGCACGAACAGTAAAAGAAGGTGACAAGACTTTCCAAAGATACATTAGTGAAAGGAGAAAGTCCAGAGGGGTATTGCTAAGCTCAAAGGACAAACGGGGCATGTGAGGAGGAGGATCCTATAAAAGCATCTATCCTAAATAGATACTTTTGCTCAGTATTTACTGAAGAGAAGGTAGGGCAGGGCCTATAGCTCAGCACCATGGACACAGGGGAGGGAGGTGAGCACTACTCCCTTCACAAAGAAAGGGTCCTACAACAGCTCGCTAAGCTCAGGGTGGACAAGGCAATGGGACCTGATGGCATACATCCCAGGGTACTAAGGAGCTAAGGTGGAACTAGCAGTGCCATTAGCAGAACTGTTTAGTGAGTCTCTGAGCACAGGAGAGGTCCCAGAAGACTGGAGAAGGGCTCATGTGATCCCGCTCCACAAGAGTGGTAGCAGGAAGGAGGCAGGAACTACAGACCAGTCAGTCTTACCTCAGTAGTGGGCAAGATTATGAGGCACTCCTTAAGGAAAGGATAGTACAACACCTGAATCCATAGGGCACAGGATCCAAGATAGCATGGGTTTACAAAGGAAGGTCCTGTCAAACTAATCTCATAGATTTCTTTGACTGGGTAACAAGAGTGGTGGACCAAGGGGAGCAGTTGATGTCACCTACCTTGACTTCAGAAAGCTTTTGACACTGTTCCACATAGAAGATTGATAAATAAGCTGGGTAGGCTCGGGTGGGTCAGAAGTTGGTCAACTGGGTGAAAAACTGGTTGACAGCAGAAAACAGAGAGTGGTGGTAAATGGTATACAGTCAGAAGAGATGCAAGTCACAAGTGGGGTACCTCAGGGATCAGTCCTGGGGCCAGTCCTCTTCAATATCTTCATTAGTGACATTGCAGATGGACTAGAGGTAAGGCTTGTCTGTTTGCAGATGACACAAGATCTGCAACAGAGTAGATGATCCAGATGGGTGGGCAGAATGAGAAGAGATCTGGATAAACTAGCAAAATTGTCAGAAGAGTGGCAACTGGGATTTAATGCAAAGAAGTGCAAAATCATGCACATAGGGAAGAGAAACCCTGAAGCCACCTATAGGCCAGGAGGAGTTGCTGGCAATCACAAAGGAAGAAAGAGACTTGGGCATCATCATCACCGATGACCTGAAATCATCAAGCAGACCTCTAAAGCAGTAGGTAAGGCTAGGGGATGTTAGGGTGTATTAGTAGGGGTATCACAAGTTGTAAGAGGAGGTAATAATCCCTCTTTACAAGACACTGGTTAGGCCCCATCTGGAGTACTGCGTGCTGTACTGGAGGCCATACCTTCACAAGGACATTAACCAAATTGAGGCAGTCCAGAGGAGGGCAACAAAATGGTGCAGGAACTGCATCAGAAAACATATAAGGACATATTAACTGAGCTCAATATGTATACCCTAGAGCAAAGAGGAGAGAGGTGATATGATGAAACATTCAAACACCTTAAGGGCATTAACAAGGTGAAAGAGTCTAACATGTTTAAATATAGAAAAAGAGCAGGACAAGAGGACACAGCATGAGATTAGGGGAGGCCGATTAAGAGGGAATATGAGGAAAAATTATTTTCACAGAAAGGGTGGTGGATGCATGCAACGCCTACCTCAGGAAGTGGTGGCTATGAACAGTGCAGGGCTTCAAACAGGCATGGGATAGGCATAAGGAGCAATACAGATGAGTATGAATAGATAGGCCACTGACAGAGCAAAGGCTGATGGCACATTTATAAGGTAGAAAAGAAATGGGCAGACTGGATGGGCCTTGCGGTCCTTATCTGCCGTCAACCTCTATGTTTCTATGTTACCTCTGCCTTCCTCAGAATCTGTGTTTCCCTAAACAAAGCCTGTTACCTTGCTACGGCTACTCTGGTTTGACACACACTTGTGCTCTGTACAGTCTCACCAATTGGCTTGACGTTGATGGGAGACTTAGGTACCAGACATGCCTCCTAGCCAAAGATCACCATCAGCCTAACCCCTCCAGTCTCACCAACCTGCTACAACCTGCAACCTCAGTGATACCTACTGAGCTCCACCAAACCCTCTCTCCTGATTCCCGGTGTTGAACTACTCAAGGCCAGAGGCTTTCTGCTATAGAGCTCCCTCTGGATGAATACCCTACCCAGTGCCATCTCCTCTGAATATTTATTTATTTATTTAAATCTCAGATTACAAATACCTTTGAGCTCGAGGCAGCTCATTTACAAAGGTTCCACATCAAAGGAAAGGGTTACAATAAAGCAAGGAGGTACAGACAGCATTCAGGGTTTCAAGACAGCATAGCAAGTCAAATAGTAAATATGTGGGAATAGTGCTACGCACTCAAGGTTATAAGCAAGCATAGTAAGCCATTAGGTACATTTGAAGAAACTTTGCTAGTCAGGGGTGAGAGGAAAGGGAAGAGTAAGGGTGAGGTATGGAGAAGTGCAGAATCCAGACAGAGAAGGAAAATATGGCAGCCAGAGGCCTTGTCATAGAGTGAGAGGAGGGAGGCTAAGGAGGAGAAGAGGTACAGGAGGAAAGGAGGCCAGAGGAAGGATAGCAAGATAAGGGAGAGTGGGGACCAGAGGGCCTGGCAAGTCCAGGAAGAGGAGATCAGTAGATAAGAGCAAGGAGGGGGTGCGGTAAGGAGGAGGTGACAGAGGAGAAAAAGGAAATTGTTCTGTCAAGAGAGGTGAAGAACAGGAAGCCAAGTTAAATAAAATAGGCCACTTTAAAACCACCCTCAGGAACACCTCCATTTCTTGAGCACCTGCGATCGCTACTAGCCCACCCCGGTGCTCCCTCCAACCACGGAATGTACGACTCTCCAGGCTTGCCTCTTTCCCTACTGTCCCCCCCACTCCCTTATGGCATGAACCTGGCCTTTAACCCAAGTCCTTGACTGTTCTTGAGCTACAACAAACAATCTCCAGCCTGCTAACCTTCTGATCATTGCACTCCTACTCTTTTCCTCCCCCAACTTCTGAATACCTGTATTTTACTTACTGCTTGCCAATGTATAGTTCTTGTATATATGTGTAATTACTGTTCCATCACTGCCTCTTAACTGTATCTCTGAACACTATTTTGTACTGTTTGTAATGTGACATGGAGCCTTTGTAAATGAGTCTCTGACTCAAAGGTTTGTAATTCCGATACCTCTAATAAAATAAAAAAATAAAAAAGGTCCACCTGGGAGAGTGCCCCACTGGGAGAACAGGTGATCTACTACCTCCTGGTGAAGGGACTACTTGTGGAATGCCTCACCCACACATAGGCATCCGCCAGCTGGTTGGACATGCCAGCCATATGGATCACCAGAAGGTCAGTATTCAGGCTGTGAACAAGGGTCCAGATACAGAGAACTTCCCAGCACAACAGGAGGAATGCATCTCACCTTGCTTGGTGAGGTAGTACATGGTTGTTGTGTTGTCTATCTGGATCTGGATGACCTGACCCGCAGTGTGGAGCCAAGGCAGTTAATTCAAACACACTGCCCGAAGCTCCAGCAAGTTAATATGACACTGGAACTTCTTGGGGGTCCGTGTCCATGAACTCTGTGGTCCCCAGGTGGTACCCCAACCCAGCAGAGACATCAGTTGTGAGAGTGACCGCTGGCTCCAGGTGGACAAAGAAGACTCCTTCCTAGAGATGGTCTGGAACAGCCAACATGGATGGTGTCCCACATTGGCTGATTCACTGCAACTGGCTGGTTGAGGTGACCATGGCAATGAGACCACTGGCGGGCCAGCCCCACTACAGGGAGCACATTCTCCAGCAGGCCCAACAAAACTTGCTGGTGCAGGTCGCCATGTACCCCAGGAGACCCAGGAAGTCCCGGGCAGGACGCAACTGCTCAACCTGAAATGATCAGGCAAAGGAGGGAAAATCCTCTGCCTTGTCCGCTGACCAGGCTCGGGTTCAGCAAGAGTTGAGCTCTGTCCTGATGAAGTGAATAACCTGTGACAGAAAGAGTTCTGACTTGGCCTTGTTGATGGGGAGGTCGAGGGTCAAGTAAGTCTGGAGTGTCAGGTCCCTGGACCACTTCACTGTTGCTCTGGGGGCCTGCAATCAGGCAGTCATCCAGATATGGGTATACCCAGACCCCTCGGTGCAGCAGGAAGGCTGTCACCACTGCTATTACTTGGTATTACTTGGTATGAAAGAACAGAAGAAGGCCAGAGCCCATCAAGACTGTTCCCCACACTATGTGGGACATTATTTATCTATTATTCCTCAACCAAACATCTAATTTGTTTTAAAGACAGTGACACTAGTTGCCTCTACCAATTCTTGTGGCAAGGTGTTCCATACAATGGATGCTCTTATTGGAAAAAGTTTCCCATTTTGCTGGTTTTATAAGTTTTATTTCAAGCTGTTTATTATGCAGTCTTGGAATATGTCTCCTTGGAGAGTATTAGACCACAGTTTTCCATTAGATCTGGTGAATTTATTAAATTAAAATCCATAAGCATATCACCTCTTAAACTTCTAGTTTGAAGACAGAAGAGACCAGTAGCTTTTAATCTGTTCTGATAATCCAAGTTTGTTAATCTTGGAATCATTCTAGTTACTCTCCTTTGAACCTGTTCAAGAATTGCTGTGTCTTTTTTTGGTTTGGATTCCAGAAAGGGGCCATAGTCTAGATACATTCTAATGTATACCCCATACAATGGAATAAGGCATTGTTCAGTCCGATTAACAAAAGTGCATTTTATTTGCCTCAAAAGTCTGTTGGTCATGCAAGCAGTTCTAACACAGTGATCATTTGATGTAAGTTTATTATTAACATATATCCCTAAATCTTTTCACAATTTGATGACTAAGTGGTAGTCCGTTTATATGATATATCGTTTTGGATTATTTACCAAAATGCACTACTAAACATTTGTCTTGATTAAACTACATATGATTTTCATTTGCCCAAAGTGTTAATTTTCCAAATCCTTATTTAATGCAGAAATATTTTCTTGATTATTAATCTTGCCCCAATTTAGTATTGTCTGCAAATTTAACCATAAAGTTATTTGGCCCTGTTTGTAAATCACTGATAAAGAGGTTAAACAATGTTGGTCCCAAGACCGACCCTAGTACACCATTTGTCACACTACCGAATCAGACAAGATATCATTAATTCTGACTCTCTGAGAACAATTTGTCAACCAGTTTAAAGTCCAGTTGGCAATATCAGGTGACAAACCTAGATTGTGCATTTAGTAATAAGTTTTCATGTGAGACTTTATCAAACTCTACTAAAGTCCAAAGAATTACATCAGTAGGGATGCCCACATCTAGTAGAGTGCTTATATTATTGTAAAAGATATCAGATTGGTGGTGCAGGAATAATTGGGAGTAAACCCATGCTGATTTGAATCATAAATTCCAAATTTTTATAATCTTGATCTATTAGAGACTTCATTACTCGTTCCATTAATTTACCAGCCACTGAGGGCAGGCTAATCGGATGATAATTTTGCCTTTTTAAATCACGGAGTAACTATTGCTGAATGCCAATCATTTGGTACAATGCTTTCTTGTAAGGATTTATTGAAAATAATTGACAAAGGTATAGAAATATTTATAGAGTTTCGATCAGAAACCATGGATGACTACCGTCTGGCCCGGACTAGTATTTTTTTAGTTTTTGATAGCCTGTATAATGTCAATAGGATAGAACCTATGATAATCTATGTGGTGAACTTAAAATGTACTAATAGGTGATTTTGAGAGAAGACAGAACAAAAGTACTTATTAAAGAGATTTGAGGTTTCTATATCAGATAGAGAAGAGCCATTGGTTATAATGGGACCAATGGTCCTTGATACAACCTTTTACTATTTATATAGGAGAAAAGAGATTTGTGACAGTCTTTTGTGTGAGCTAGTTTAAATTCTAGCTTATTTTTGCCAATTTAATAGATTTTTAAGTTTTTCACAGATAGCCTGTATTTATGTAATAGAGTAGTTTTAAATAGAACAGAACTATTCTTAAGTTTCCTAAAAGTTTAATTTTTATTTTAATATGATTTTTAATTGTCTTGTTGAACCAAGGGAATTTTATCTTTATTATTAAATTTCCTCTTAGATGGAATAAAAGTATTTTCCAAATAATGTACAATGTTTTTAAAAAGTCCCAAGCTTGTTGTGTTGTACAATTAAGAAGATTAGATTCCCAGTTTATGTTTTGTAAGTATTCATTTATTTTAGAAAATTTGCGTTGTTATAATATTTTGTATAGTATAACTTCCTTTGTGTAGTTTTAAACTGTTGAATTTAAAAAAAAAAATAGATGAATGATCAATGATCCACGTGGATCCCAAATTTGTAAATTGCTAAATTGTTGCTCTATGTTAGTAAATAATAGATCCAAAATATTAGGACCTCGAGTGGGTTCAGTAACAAGTTGTTGTAATCCAGTACTAACTACCACATCTATTAGTCCTTTCTCGGCATAGGACTATCCTGAGAATGAGTCCAGTTAATATGAGGGAGGTTAAAGTCACCAAATATTACAGTATCTTGAGATTCTGAAAAATGTAATTTCTTTAAACATATCAGTTGTATAATCTGAATTTGCAGATGGAGGTCAATAGATGTTACCAATAGTTATATAGGACTGCTCCTTCAATAAGATTTAACCCATATACTTTCCAAAGGAAAGGAGAACACTTCAAAGAAGGAATATAATTTCGTATGTACATACAAACTCCACCGCCTTGCTTACCTAATCTGTTTTTGTGATATAACTTATAACCTGGAATTTCTCTGGACAAATTAAGGATCGTCCCACAAGTTTCAGTTACTCAACCACACCTATATTTAAGTTTTACATTTGGCTTCAAGTTCTGCTAATTTGAGTTGGTTTAAAGATCTTGTATTCAAAGCTAGGAATTTACATTTAGTTATAATAATATTTTGGTAAGTATTCAGAGACTTGGGAATAGACCCATTCTCTCCCCATTGTTTTAGTTTAAACAATGATTTATGATTTAGTGACACTTTTCCCGTAAGTGTGCTACCCTACGACTGAGATGTAAACCGTCCCAGCAAAACAAGGAAGAATGATCTGAAAATGTTCCCCAGTGGGTAATACAGGGTATATCCTGCTTAAAACACCACTTTCTCAGCCATTCATTTAGGGCTTTGATTTTCTGCGTCATGGTAGAAAGATGTTGCTCTCGGAACAGATAGAATTTCAGATATACATACACAGCATCCCCATCAAGTAATAGGTTACATAACGCCACATAGTCCTATTGTAACTGATTAAATGGGGTGTTGTATATATCATTAATACTGGCATGTATGATAACCAGTGGATTTTCCCCACATTTTATAACATTTTAGGCATCATGGAGGTAATATCAGATACCCTGGCCCAGGAAGCTAGAACAAGTGTGGTTGCTCTTGTCACTATTGCATACCGCCCTGTCAATGTGCTTAATGATTGAATCTCCATGACTAACACTTGTTTTGTGACAGTAGGGTACAAGAATCAGAAACAGGTGATTGTTTAACACACTCTGGAGGCGATTAACTTAATAGGTATTGATTTGGTAGCTTGAGACTTACTAGGACAAGTATTCATGGGCATTAACTCCTGATTGAAAAGTGTTTTAAACCATTATTATCAACAGAGGGTGATACACAGGATAAATCATGTAGTACTTCATTATTTGATACAGTCAAGTTGCTCAAACCTAATACTGAGTTTCAATAGGGGCACTATTGTGTATTTGACCGCCCTCCTTTTTAAGAGACTTTGTGACAATGGTCCAATCATCATTATCATGAGAAGAGGGTGGATAATCTTCCACCTTATAAGAGGGACAGAGGCAACAGGTATACTAGTACTAGTCGTTACAATTGTCTCCTCATCAGGAGGCATAGAAATGCTACCTAAATGTGAAGGAAATTGTTCATTAGAATGAAGTTGTTCATCCATTAGATCAATGTAACTTTCAGTTCCCTAATATCAGTAGAAACTGGTTTAATATTAAGCAGAAATACTATCTCTGCTTCAAGAGTAGTAATCAGATGACAATTAGCACATACATACTCGCTCCCTACTTTCCCTCACTATACATCAAACATTGCATACACTTACCAAGTTCTTTTCCATTATTAAAGGTGTATGTTTACTAAGTAGAGATATGCTAAAATTATCTTATACAAGTTTGTCTAATGCCAGCAGTTTCAAGCGTGCCAGCGGGCCCTTGCAACAGACAGCATAAGCGCAAATGTAGCTTCTTTTAGTAAGCTGCTTTCTGATCTACAAGCAAGGCAAGCAACAGGAAGTTGTAATTTGAGTCACCTGCTTTTATAGTGTCTAAGCTACACCCCAATTAAGCTCTGTCTCCTCCTACTGGTTTAGCAAAGTAAGTTGATACAGTACCCTTCATGGCACAGAACACACTGACTTTCTTTCTTTTCTTTCTTTTTTAACCCTAAATAAGACCCTTCTACTTCAGACACTGACTCCTGCTGAGATGTAAGTGTTAAATTAATAAGAAAATGTAGCTTCTTTTAGTTAGCTGCTTTCTGATCTACCAGCAAGGCAAGCAACAGCTATGCATTTGGTAAAGACTGGGGGCTGAGGAAAGGCTGAATGGCATGGCCTGGAACTTGTAGAGGGTCTCCTCTTGCAGAACTAGAGGAACCGCTGATGGGATGGATGAATGAGGATGTGACAGAGGGCATCCTGGAGGTCAGGGAGAGAACCACATGTCCTGCTCCAGGGACAAGATGATCTGGTTTGTGGGCAGGCTAGCACTTAGACATGGTGGCAGCTGATTAGTACACCTCCTGGGCATAAATTTACATATCACTCGGACTTCAGGATTTGTGTAGGACGAGGGGCCAAAAGTGCTGAAAGGATGTGAAGGGTCCATGGCTGTGGGAAGAGGAAAAAGCAAGCAGCTAAAGCTATAATTTGAAGCAGCAGACAGGCCAAAGGATCAGCGGGCTGGGCCTGAGACCAGAACTAGAGTTCAGGCCCATGGCCGCCAACACCAAAGTGAGGATGTCTGAGCTCGAGAAATCCTTGGTGGGAGTTCCATGACATTAGCAAGAAGAAAAAATTACTCACCATAGTAATGTTGTTTCTTCTAATGGAGTCTTGCTGTATTCTGACTATATGCAGTTAGCCCCAGCACTTGAACTGCTCCAGAGAGTAAGGGTTAACTCTATGCAAAGGCATAGAACATTGAGCTCGAGCTCAGTTTTCAAACCTCTGTTTGTGGTAATCTGAAGTATAACCGTCAGATTCTTACGAGCACTAAACTAACTAACTCAAAGGTAGAAATTGTTTCTAAAATTTTGTACCAAATGGCAAAACAAGGATTTTAGGATCAAAAGACTCAAGTCAAGAACCCCAAAAGAACCCAGCAAGTAGTGAATTACCCAAACACTTAAATAAAAACTAGAAAAAAACCCTAAGAGATGGAGGCATGTCCAGAGCACCTCTGAGGTGCAGCACTGTGCCTGTCCCACCACATCCCAAAACTACTAGGTTCCAGGAGGGAGGGAGGGAGGTCAGAATACAGCAAGACTCTCAAACAACATGAAGTCTTGTTGTATTCTAACTATATGTAGACTACAAGCAGTACCCCTTGGAGGAGGGAGTCACAGAACCTATTTTGGGAACAGGCTGTACAGCACAGCCATGCCAAACCTAGCATCACTTCATGACTGAATGTCCAAAGAGTAATGCTTGGTAAATGTTTGAACAGATTTCCGGTGGCTGCTTTACAGATGTCCACTAAAGGTATATCTCTAGCTACTGCGACCGAAGCAGCTGTACCTCTGGTAGAATGAGCCCCTCAGGCCTGAGGAGATTCTTTCCCAAGCTTTGAATAGATAGCAGAATTGAATACAGGAGACAATCCATCTGGCAATTGTTCTCTTGGTAGCAGGTTTGCCCTTTGCCACTTCTCCATAAGTGAGAAACAACTGAGAACAGTCATTCCTATGGGCCTTAGTATGTTCAATATAGTAACTAAGAGCCTTCTTTACATCAAGGCTGTGCAACCTTCTCTCCCAGAGTAGGAATGGTCAGTGAAAACACAGGCAATGACACAGACTGGTTCAAATGAAAGTCTGACACTACCTTGGGAAGAAACTTTCTATTGGTTGAAGGACCACCTTATCCCTTGAAATGAAATGAAATGACATTAGGTTCCAATGATAAAGCTTGCAATTCACTGATTCTCCTGGCAGAAGTAATGGCTACCAGGACACAGTTTTCCAGGTCAAATATTTCAACTCCCTGAGGATAAGGGCTCAAAGGGGGCTGCATAAGCTGTGCTATTCAGATATTCAGATCCCAAGAAGGGGTGAGGCTCCCTGGAGTGGGGATTAACATGTACTAAACCCTTAAAAATTTCTTAAAAACTGGATGAGAAGCTAGGGAAGATCCCTTACCAGCAGAAAGGAAGGCAGACACCGCTGCCAAGTGTACCTTAGGAGTAGTAGGCCTGGGGCCTAAACTGTTAAGATGCACCAAATAGTCCAAAGCAGTGGCAATATCAGCCAATTCTGGCTTGACATGCTATTAGGAACACCAAAACCCAAATCTCTTCCATTTGGGTTGTAAGTCTTTCTAGTAGCAGGTTTCCTGCTACCCTTAAAATATCCCAAACTGATTGGGTCAGGTGCAAGTTTGCATATTCTAGCTCTTCAAGAGCCAGGCTTTGAGTCTGAGAGTCTGAAGGTTGGGATACAGAATCCTCCACTGGGAGGAAGTGAGGAGATTGTACTGTCTGGGAAGACACCAAGGCATTGTTAATGACAGAGACAACTGCAGAGGATACCAAGGCTGTCTGGCCTAGTCTGGAGCCACCAGATTCACTTTGCAAGGTTGAGACCTGATCTTGATCAGGACCCTGAATATCAGAGAGGAGGAAATGCATACAGAAACCTGTTTGTCAATTCAGTAAAGAGCATCCTGAGAGACAGGACCCAGAAGAGGTGATCTGCAACAGTAAAGAGGAAGTTGATGATTGGCCGGGGCTGCAAAGAGATCTATCTCTGGAGTGCCCCATTTCTTGAAAATGACTTGAAGAACTAGAGGTTCAGGGTCAATTCGTGGTGGCCTTGGGAAATCCTGCTGAGAGCATCTGCTAGGATGTCGTCCTTCCCTGGGAGATGCACAGCCAGCAGGGAAGCCTGAAGAGAATAAGCAGACCATACTTTCATGGCCTCTGTGCACAAGGCCGAGGACTGAATGCCTCCCTGCTTGTTGATGTACCACATGGTTGTGGTATTGTCTGTCCTGATCTGCACCACTTTCCTTGAATAACAGTTGAGAATGTCTGAAGTGCTAGAAAGACAGCTCTCAATTCCAGAAGATTTATGTGTAGAAGGGACTCCTGGTGTGACCAGGTTCCTGAACTGTAAGATGATCCAGGTGATCCCCCAACCTAGTAGGGAGGCATCTGTGGTGAGAATCACAGAAAGAGCCTAACTGATAAATGGGACACCCGTCAAAGATTGTCCTCCTCCAGCCACCATTGGAAGGCCTGGACTAGAGTTTGAGACACTGAAACCAATTTGTAGAGAAGGTCTTTTTCTGAGACCGGTAAGATCTGAGATGAAACTGAATATCTCACATCTGAAACCTTGCTCTCTGGACCACTGCTGTGGATGCTGCCATGTGGCCCAGAAGCTGTATGAAATGTCTGGCTGGACGAGAAACTAAAGGACGAAAAGAGAAGCCAAGATGACCAGTGACTGAACCCTTGAGAGAGGAGAAAGCCCTTGCCTGAATAGTGTCTGTTTCTACCCTTATGAAGGTGAGAAGTTGGGCTGGTTCAAAACAGACTTTCTAGGTTTAGAATGAAGCCCAAGGATTCTAGAAGTCTTTGAGTGACCTCTAAGGCTGACTTGACTTTATATAAGGACTGGCCCACTGAGGCTAATCGTCCAGGTATGGGAACAGAAGGATGCCCTGTCTCTGAGGAATGCCACCACTACTGCAAGACACTTCGTGAACACCTTTGGAGCAGATGATAGGCCGAAAGGCATAGCTCTGAATTGGTAATGGCTTGAGGGCAACTCAACCTGAGGTACTTTCTGTGGGAATGTCTGATAGGTATGTGGAAGTAGGCATCTTTGAGATCCAGAGAAGCTAGCCAGTCTCCTGGTCTCAGAGAGGAAAGAATTACTCCCAGAGTCAGCATTTTGAATTTTGGTTTTGTCAAATGTTTTTCAGGTACCTTAAATCTAAGATGGGTCACTACTCCCTGTCTTTTTGGTAAGGAAGTATCTGGAATACAGTCCTTTTCCCCTGTGACAAGAGGTACCTTCTCTACTGCTTGCAGAAGCAGAGAGGAGACTTCTGCCTCTAAGGCCTTTGTCTCCAAGGAGAGGGAGGACTGAAGGATCTTGCTGTCATTTTTGGGAACCTTTGAAACTGAGAGCAAGTCCCTGGCTCACTACTTCCAGAACCCATTTGTCTGAAGTAATAGACTCCCAGGCCTGGGAGTAGTGAGCCAGCCTGCCCCCTACTGGGACTGGGGAGGCAACTCTGACTGACACCTCAGGGTGTCTGTATGAGGGGAGCTTAGACTGAGTGGATGATGGGGTCCTAGTCAACCTTTGTTTACCTCTTCCCTAAAGAACCCCTCTGCTGGAAAGAAGAGGAGGAGGAGAGGCCTGAGCTTGGTAAAAGGCCTATGAAAAGGCCTGCTCCTGCCCTAAACTGCTGCCTCTGAGGAGTGGTCTGCTTTTCTTTGGTTGCAACACTCCTATAGGTGGTCCTGTATTCATCCATCTTTTCATGTAATTCTCTGTTTGATTCCCAAAGACAGAATTACCAGTTACAGGAAAATCCATGGCCTTAGCCTGGGTATCCTGTGAGAGGTTGATACACTTAAGCCAAGCAAATCTCCTCATGGAGATAGATGTAGCCATGACCCTGGAATGAACATCATTTGAGTCTACAGCAGCGTGGAATTGCATCTTAGATGCCTCAATACTATTTGCAGCCACCTGCTCCAGCTCCTTGGCTAGCAGGGAGGGGCATTCCTAGCCAGTTCCAGAACCATATCCCACATAGATTTCTGGTACCTGGCTGTATATGCCATGTAGTTTGATTGTCTGAGTTCCAAAAGGATGCCAAGTACTGTTTTTGCCATGGCATCCACTTTCCTGGAATCCTTATCTAGGGGTGAGATGTCGGGGAAATTTTGCCTTGTCACTGGCTGTAGCTTGTACTACCCCAACATGGTTGCTGTGATTAGTAAGAATTCCATCCCAGGACCTGACAAAGCATACCTCCTGTCCATTCTTTTTCCAGGAGGAATGGATGTAGGAAACTGTAAAATTTGTTTGTCTGCTTCCCAAGGATTTGTGTAAGGGGATAGACACCCTTTTGACTCTGGGACATCCACCATTTCCAGGTAGTCACGTTTTCCTGATCCTGTTCAGCCTCTTCCAAAGGAAGCTAAAGAGTCTCAGCCACTTTCTTGTAAAACAAGAAATGGGAAGGGACTCAGAGCCTGGGTGGAGAAGCCTGAGAAGGCCTGTCTGGGGAGATGTCAGGCTCTACTGGCTCATCTAGCCTTCACCCTCTTCTCATACTATTCATCCTCCTCCCAATCATTATCATAGTATGCCTCTGGATCTATATCTGAAGCAACTTTTCTCACTGAACCGATCTGC
Source organism: Neoceratodus forsteri (assembly GCA_016271365.2). Classification (NCBI taxonomy): domain Eukaryota; kingdom Metazoa; phylum Chordata; order Ceratodontiformes; family Ceratodontidae; genus Neoceratodus; species Neoceratodus forsteri. The sequence continues at coordinate 242,593,427 of CM057457.1, forward strand.
TCTGAACCGATACCGGTTTGATCGGAACTGGGCAAAGCGATTACACTATGGAAATCGCTTCGGCTATCTCCTCAGTGGTCGGACCATGGGCAGTCGGATCCGAACCGACTGACTTTGTTTTCTCTTAACTGGAACTGATTCTGCAGAATCAGCTCTCCATTGCCAGAGAAGGTATCGTCCAGGTCAGTGGGCACCTCCTCCAGGTTCGGTAGCAACCGAACTGGGCTGGCCATCGGGTCAGCGGACTTCTCGGCCTCCCTCTCCGCAGCCTACTCAAATGTTTTCCAGAGTGGCTTTGGGAAAGTTCTTGCAGATCTGGCAGTCTTCTTTGGTGGTCAAACCCCAGACAACACACACACAGGCAGGGGTCAGCCTTGCTAGGTCTCCTTACACTTACACACAGTGTACAGTGCTGAAACCCAGTGGGCCCGGTTTTCTTTTGGCTCTCAGACATGCCTTAAATATCAAAGTCAACCTATACAGTGGTTAAGCCAGGTGACTACCAACTTATCGGTTCCAACCGTGTCACGGTCAGTTAAAGAAATTCTAAAAATATTGGATTTTTAGGAACTGATAAGCACCGGAAAACCACACACAAATATTTCAATACACAAGTCAAAACAAATTTCAGTTCTGAAGCGGACCGACCGTCAAAGAACCGAAGTTAAAACAATTTCTAACAAAAAACACTAAAATAACCACTACCTACTACTACCACTTACTGGCACCAAGACAGAGTAAGAATACGAATTTACGGTAATGGTTGAAATAACCCGACCGATTAATTTTTACCAAACGAAGTGCAGAGGATCTCGAACAACTTCACAGTTGGGTGGAGTAAGAAATCTGATGGTTACACTTCAGAGTACCACAGACAGAGGCTTAAAAACCGAGCTCGAGCTCAACGTTCTATGCCGTTGCATAGAGTTAACCTTTACTCTCCAGACCAGTTCAAATGGGACTAACTGCATATAGTCAGAATACAGCAAGACTTCATGTTGTTTGAATGCAATCAGACATGCAAGTCGGGTTTACCAATATAATGGCTCAAATCATTCACCTCCAGAGCATGGTAACAGAGCTCTCTGAGGTGTCGGCTCCATACCACCTGCCTAGTGGAATTAGAACAGCGAATCAGTGATCTTGAGGACATGGTTGGCTCTGTCACTAAGGACCACAATCAATTGAAAGTGGTGGTCACGGAGCTACAGGCCATGTAGATGAATAGGAAAATAGATTACGGTGGTCTAATTTGAGACTGGTGGGGTTGCCCGAAGGAGTGGAGGAGAGGGATCCAGCTGTCTGAATCCACAAATGGCTGGTGAAGAACCTAAAACTGGCTCCCGGAGCTGCAGGGTTTGAAGTGGAGAGAGCACACTGAATGGGGCCACTGCCTAAGCCGGGAGAAAACCACACTGCCTCATTAAATATCTTAGATTTACCAACAAGGAGACGGTGCTTAAAGCAGCTAGAACTACAGCTGCAGTGTTGGTGGACAACAAGAGATTCTCAATTTATCAGGACTACAGCCGGTAGCTGCAGCTGAGAAGACAGAAGTTTAATAAGGTAAAGTCAGCGGCACTCCTGGGCTGGCCATTCGCCTTATGTGCCCAATGAAGCTTAGGGTGGAGAGACCTGGTAAGCCCACTAGAATGTTTTCTGACCACCTGGAAGCTGAAAAGATGGCTTGAGAAGGAGATTGCATCGGAGACTGGATCGCTACTTGCTGACAAGCGCCAGATGAGTATTACTGTGCTGCTCTCTCTATTTTTCTATGCTGTTCTGCTGAATAGAGGATTCCAGGGAGACAAAAGGTTAGCTCTGTAAAACTGTGTTTCTCCCCGGTTTGGGCATCCTCTCTCCAAGCTGGGTGGCCTGCATCTCTGGGCAAAGGTGTGATCTACTCCTTTAATTTGTACTTATATTTTATTAATTTCTGTAATACCAGCATTACATTCCATTACCAATAGGTAGTGTGAACTGGCGTGGGATAGTAAGGCACTCAGACAAGATTAGCAGTAACCAAAATGCACATTTATTTTAAGTAGCGGACTTGTGAGCGACAAAACAAGAAATAACAGTTTAAAAAAATCAAGTCCAGAGCTAGAACTCACTAACTCAGGTCAGGGTGTTGTTAGATCCACACCTTCTCCACTCTGCCTAACTTCCTAGGCAGTCACCTTTATAGCATTTTCAAGTCATGTGACACAATGACTCCACCTTTAATATTACCATTTTGACTAAATAAACTAAAAAAGCATTAATCTGTTTTATTCACACAAAATAATGTGTTTAAAGTATATCACATCTTATCGATTGTTTCTAAAGTTATTATAGTCCTTTTATGAAATTTTAATATCCATAGAAGAATTTAGAGGTCCGCCCTCCTATTAGCAGCAAAAGTGAGGAAACTTGGGCGGCGGCTCATGGAAATGCTGCAATGGGAAGGAGGAACCCTCGAAACTACTGAAGCTCTGAATACAAGACCAAAATTATCTTCAAATTAGGAGGGCTCAAAAACCTTGTTCATTTATTTAGATTCCAAGAGTAGAAGGGGTAAGCCAACCTTTCTGAACAGTTTTACACTGTTCATTTTGAGGCAACTCCTATTTTACGATTAAATATTCACTGTGATAGTGCAAGCGTTCGGCGGCAATTAATTACCGTAGCTCACATTACGCACTGACACACAAGAGCTCAGCAACTAACTAATATATAAACAAAAACAATTTCTTTACAGCTCTTAAAAACATTACAAAGGCAAAGACTAGCATCCCATGTCTCCCAGCATTAATGCAGGGTTTGGACAACACAAGCAAGCCCTTTCCGATGGCTGACATTTCAATCAGAAAGCAAACAGTTCCAAACGGACATTTCTTTTAGGAGACTATCAGAGGAAGGTTTTGTTTCTTTACCTCCCCAACTACCGAGTTATTACTAGGAATACCCTGCCAGAAACTAAATTTAAGTAATCCTTTTTGGAGACAACAAGGGTCACAAACCGCTTAAAGAAGATAAAAAAAAAAAAAACTTTTCGCTACTTTTTTTTTTACGATAGTACGAGCATTCAAGCAGTAACCTTTACTGCAGCTCCGCACTATCGCTAAGTCTATGATATCCATTTTGACTGAATTGCAGCATGCTGCGACAAGGTTAATAACAGGGAGGAATGACCCTGAGCGGGGCTTTCATTATTTTAGCAGAAGCAAAATAAAGCCTAAAGGCTAGTCCGTAATATCGTAAATATTTAAACATATGTAGATACATAGTTTTCTAGAAAAAAACGTGAATCCAGCGTCTATAACATCCTTGAGGTAGAATTCACTTAATTTATTTAATAAGGGCTATATTTTGGGAGCACAATGCATACTTAGCCTCGAAGAATCCTTAGAGGGTAACACTAAAGGTATTAAAGCATTTAGTAGGGGTCGAGTGCACAAGGGGAACAAAACAAATGACGAGACTAAAAGGGGTGCAAGATGTTTCACAAAATGGGTGGCCAGCCCAACAAACAAGATTGACACAGACAAGACAAGACAAGAATGGTTTGTACAGTCCAGATTCCTCTAACAAATGATACCTTAAGTGAACATCAGATATCTGAACAAAAAAACAAAGGAGGGGTTCTCTCTATTACATTCCTCCCACCCAAAACCAAACACATCATGTTTGGTTACTAATGAGTGAACAATATACCTGTCATCAGATCTCTTTATTCAAAGAGATGGAGCCATAGCCCACCCTCACCAGGGCTCCACCTCGGGGCCTCTATAAAAAAAATCTATAAGGTACAATTATTGAAGTGAACCTAGTTCATTAGAGTTCATTATCTTTCTTTACCCTGAGGTCTGTTGACAAGTAAAGTATTTCCATGCCATACCTGGATAAGAAATCGGCGTTATTATGAGCGAACCTTTCCTATATTTTATAATGAATCTATAAGGCTGCATTGCAGGTAACCATCGCATTATGCAAGGATTTTGTCCTTCATTACATGAAGCCAACACAAAGGGTTGTGATCTATCCATAGTTCAAACTCTCTACCCCACATATAAAAGCGTAAAGCTTCTATTGACCATTTATGGCTAGACATTTCCTTTTCAATAACAGAATAGTGTTTTCCTTTCATGTAATTTCCGACTTATGAACATTATAGGATGCTCTTTGTCTTGTACCATTTGTGTCAGTACAGCTCCTATACCACTGTTAGAGGCATCTGTTTGCAATATGAATGGGCGAGAAAATCAGGAGAGTGTAAAACAGGTGAGGAGCATATTTTAGCCTTCAGATTACAAAATGCCTCCTCACACTCAGGTGTCCATTTTACTTTGTCTGGTTTGGTTTTTATTAGGTCAGTTAAAGGTCCAGCTACTGTAGAACAGTCAGGTATAAATCTCTATAATACCCGATGAGACCTAGAAATGACCTAACATCTTTCTTGTTATTGAGAGGACTATTGTACAGGCCTCAGCTTTAGTAATTTCCGATTTTATCTTCCCATTACCAATTTGGAACCCTAGGTATTTTGTTTCCTGCATTGCCAAAGAACATTTGGAAGGATTTATTGTTAACCCAGCTTCAGATAGGGCTGATAATATAGCCTTAGGTGCTGTATGTGTCTTCCAATGAGGACTGAATATCACTACATCATCTAGGTAAGCTGCACTATACATTGTATGTGGCTGTAAGATGTTGTCCATCACTCGTTGAAGCGTGGCGGGGGCACCGTGTGAACCGAATGGCATCACTGTAAAATGGTATAGGCGATGGGTGTACTAAATGCGGTTTATCTTTATCTTTCGGATCTAGGATTTGCCAATACCCCTTAGATTAGGTCTAAGGTGCTGATGTACTCGCTGCTCCCAAGCGGTCTATGATGTCATCTATTAGTGGCATTGGGTAACAATCAAATTTAGACACTGCATTTAAGCATCTGAAATCAAGACAAAGTCTGATTCCACCTTCCTTTTTCTACTATAACCATGGGAAACTTCCATTCACTATGGGACTGACTCAGTAATTCCCAACTCATGCATTCTCCTAATCTCTTGTACAACCTCATCCCGTACTTTTTCTGGTATCTTATAAGCTTTCTGTCATATGGGTACAGCTTTGGGAACCATAATATGATGAACAGCACCATTAACCTTTCCCAGTATATACCAGTAAATAAGGTTGGAAAGCTCTAACATAGTTTGCAATGTGGAGATTTGTTCAACTGATAAATGAGTGTTGATTAGTACCTCTGAAAGATTATTAAGTATTTTCTAGCCTTTCATAAGCTACATCTAATTCAGTTCAGAGTTTCTGGAAAATGTAATTACAGGTAGAAGGTGTCCGTTCTACCCATGGTTTCAATAAATTTACATGGTATACCCTATTTTTACTTTTCTTTTCAGGTAATTCAACCGAATAAGTTACTGGGCCCATCGTTTTACTATTTTGTAAGGGCCTTGCCACTTCATGAGTAATTTATTATCAGAGGAGGCAATAAGTAAGACCTTATCACCTGTAGCAAATTTCTTAGATTTACGTTCCTTTATCATAGTACCCTTTCTGTTTTGCTTGCTGTTGTAGATTAGTCTGATGAGCTTTTTACATAAACCATTAACCTTGACGTAATTGTTGCCAATATTCCAAAGGTTCTGACATATTTACCTTTCTTGTCTTCCCATTCTTCCTTTATAATATCTAAAGGACCTATTGGGTTATGCCCATATAATAATTCGAACAGAGAACCCAGTAGAGGCCTGTGGTACTTCCTATAAGCAAACATCAAATAGGGTAAATACATGTCCCATTTATTACCTTCCTCTGATACATACTTTCTAAGCATTTTTTAAGGTTTGATTGAATCGCTCGACTAACCCATCAGTCTGAGGGTGGTAGGGTGTGGAAAATAGCTTCAATACCCAACGTCTGGTATAACCATTGTAATAATTGTGAACAAAATTGGTACCCCTATCAGTCAAAATAGTTTTTGGAATCCCATACGACTGAAAATTGTTACCAACTCTTCTGCTATTCTGGGGCGGTGGCTGTACGAGAGGGGTTGCCTCAGGGTATTTTGTGAGTGTAGTCTACCACCACTAATATGAAGCTGTTCCCTTCATACTTTTAGGCAATGGCCCTATAATATCCATTGCAATCCTTTCAAACATTTTGCTAACTAAAGGCATCAGTATAAAGGGTACCTTATCTTTTGGCCTACTGCTGCTACTTGTTGACACTCAGGGCAGCTCTTACAGTATTCGGCCACCTGCTCATGTATACCAGGCCAATAAAACCTGTACAGTAAATGTTGCAATGTACGATCTTTACCTAGATGGCCTGCCATAGGTATATCATAGGCAATAGACAATAACCTCTTCCGAACTGTATAGGGACCATCAATTGTTCAACCATCTCCTGTATGTGAATTTGTACATACCCTATATAATAAATCATTTTCAATTACATAATAGGGTTGATGAGATTCCATGGGAGTTGTTGGCATTACTGAAAGAAAGGGTCAAAGTAACGTCATTTTTGTGTATTTACAAACTCTTTGCTAGGTAATATACATTTTCCAGTTAATATATCCAGTCCAGTATCTCTTTTAGTCCATAACTGTTTGTCTTTTCTTTTAGTGATTTACTTTTCCTGTCTTTGCCAACAGTCCCAAATACCTCTTCCTCAAAAGGAAATAAGTGTCCCAACTCCTTTTCTTGTTTCTCTTGTGCCGAGTGGTAACTGCTCCAACATTTGTATTTAATAAAGAGTCAAAATATGGATAATCATGCTCAATTATTACTGGGACCAGCAAAGAAGGTACTATGCCTATCTTCATTTTGTGTAATGTCACATTTATTTGTATCTCCATTTCTCTTAATGGGTACCAGTGGATGTCTCCATGTATACATTTGACCCCTGTGGTTGGTTCCCCAGTTCTGGCTTTCCCACCAAAGAAGCATGTACCAGTGTCTGCTTGCTACCAGAATCCACAAGACCAGAGACTACCATTCCTCCGATCTCCACAGTGGTGACATAATGGCCCCAGTTAGCCAGGACTAGATGAATTAACTCTACCTTTTTCCTTGGACAGAATCTAGCAATATGTCCCTTGGCTTTACATTCATGACATATAATATTGTGGCTGAATCCTTTACTTAACTTACTATATTCTTTACCCCAGGAACACCACTAGTTTTGCGTGACTGGTGTAATCGAGGGACCTTATGTCACTACTGGACCTTATTGTAGTTGAAGGGCTTCTAGAGTTCATAAATCTCCTGAGGCGTTGTGGCCTGGCGGTCATATAGTCCTCATAAGCCTTATAGCTGCCTCAGAAGATTCAGGGCGGTGTTCCTTGACCCATAACTGTACATCTTGGGGCAAAACACGAATAAATTGTTCCAAGATGATACTTTCTGTGATTTGAACTACTGTTCTTGTGTTGGGTTGTAACCACTTATGACACAAGTCCTTTAAATGAATGTATAGGTCTTGAGGGGTGTCTGCAGATTGAAATTTATATGCTCTGAAACGTTGTCTATAGGTTTCAGGACTTATATCGTATCTTTTCAAAATGGCTTGCTTAACATAATCGTAATCATTTTACATAAGCAAGGTCCATATGGCTATATGCTAGTTAAGCCTTCCTAGTCAAATAAGGGCCAGCCTGACAACCCACTGATCCCTAGGCCACACAGGCAATGGCCACTCTCTCAAACATTAAAAGATATGCTTCTATATCATCTGAATCAGCCATTTTAACTAGTCTTATATCTTTTTGTCCTACCACAGGTGCTGAAGGTGGTCTTGCTGAGCCCAAAACCTGAATAGCATGTAATGTGTCAGTCCATCTGGCTGCATTCTATGCACAATCTCTCTCTATATATATACGATCCCTCCTTTCTCTTTCCAGCTCTACCTGGCGCAGGCACAGCCATTGGAGCAATTCATGGGGATTCTCTGGAGGGTCTTCCTGCTCAGGTTCAGCAGCTGAGCACCCTTTTCAATGGGTTTCACGTCTTCCATTTCCACACCGTCTCCCTCAGTTGTCACCTTAGCCACCTTCCTTTGTACCACTGGCTCCAGTCCAGGCAATAAAAGGCAATTTTCGGCTTATACGATTGACCTTGTGGCTGGTGTAGTCCGCTCTCCTACCTTGTCTGAATGCATACGAATCGGATCTGGACTCAGATCCACCAATAGGTCACTTCAGAACCCACTATCCCACATCTGACACCAAATGTGAACTGGTGTGAGACAGTAAGGCACTCAGACAAGATTAGCAGTAACCAAAAATGCACATTTATTTTAAGTAGCGGACTTGTGAGCGACAAAACAAGAAATAACAGTTAAAAAAAAAAATCAAGTCCAGAGCTAGAACTCACTAACTCAGGTCAGGGTGTTGTTAGATCCACACCCTTCTCCACTCTGCCTAACTTCCCTAGGCAGTCACCTTTATAGCGTTTTCAAGTCATGTGACACAATGACTCCACCTTTAATATTACCATTTTGACTAAATAAACTAAAGAGCATTAATCTGTTTTATTCACACAAAATAATGTGTTTAAAGTATATCCACATCTTATCGATTGTTTCTAAAGTTATTATAGTCCTTTTATGAAATTTTAATATCCATAGAAGAATTTGAAGGTCCGCCCTCCTATTAGCAACATAAAAGTGAGGAAACTTTGGCCGGCGGCTCATAGGAAATGCTGCAATAGGAGAAGGAGGAGCCCTCAAACTGCAGAGCTCTTAATACAAGACCAAAATTATCTCCAAATTAGGAGGGCTCAAAAACCTTGTTCATTTATTTAGATTCCAAGAGTAGAAGGGTAAGCCAACCTTTCTAACAGTTTTACACTGTTCATTTTGAAACTTCTATTTTCGATTAAATATTCCACTGTGATAGTGTGAGCGTTGAGCGGCAATTATTACGTAGCTACATTCGCACTGACGCATAAGAGCTCAGCAACTAACTTAATATATAAACAAAAACGATTTCTTTACAGCTCTTAAAAACATTACAAGGGCAAAGACTAGCATCCCATGTCTCCAGCATTAATGCAGGGTTTGGACAACACAAGCAAGCCCTTTCCTGATGGCTGACATTTCAATCAGAAAGCAAACAGTTCAGAACGGACATTTCTTTTGGAGACTATCGCAAGGAAGGGGTTTGTTCTTTACCTCCCCAACTACCGGGTTATTACTAGGAATACCCTGCGAGAAAACTAAATTTAAGTAATCCTTTTTGGAGACAACAAGGGTCACAAACCACTTAAAGAAGATAAAATAAAAAAAAAACTTTTCGCTACTTTTTACGATAGTCTTGACATTCGAGCAGTAACCTTTACTGCAGCTCCACACTATCGCTAAGTCTACGATATCCATTTTGACTGAATTGCAGCTTTAGAATGCTGCGACAAGGCTAATAACAGGGAGAACGACCCTGAACGGGCTTTCATTATTTTAGCAGAAGCAAAATAAAGCCTAAGGCTAGTCCGTAATATCGTAAATATTTAAACATATGTAGATACATAGTATTACTGAAACAACGCGTGAATCCAGCGTCTATAACATCCTTGAGGTAGGATTCACTTAATTTATTTAATAAGGGCTATATTTTAGGGAGCACAATGCATACTTAGCCTCGAAGAATCCTTAAGAGAGGTAACACTAAAGGTATTAAAGCATTTAGTAAAGGGTCCGGAGTGTACAAGGGGAACAAAACAAATGACGAGATGAAAAGGGGTGTAAGATGTTTCACAAAATGGGTGGCCAGCCCAACAAACAAGATTGACACAGACAAGACAAGACAAGAACAGTTTGTACAGTCCAGATTCCTCTTACAAATGATACCTTAAGTGAACATCAGATGTCGAACAAAAAACAAAGAAGGGGGGTTCTCTCTATCACAGGTAGGCATTCAGATTTTCAACTAATAAACTACATTTTACAGTAACACCCACCGCTATGCCTCTGAAGAATGTCACCACATGTGGGGGTTAACTAAAAGCATTGTCCAAGTTAGTTCCAAAAGATGAGGCCATGCTAATGCACTTAGTAATGTCCAGATTCTATAATTACATATATTCAAAAGGCATATGTTGCCTTGAGCAGGGATAGTAAAAGGATAATAATTACTGGTGACCATAAATATCAACTGGATTATTGTTATGTTAAAAATGCATATCAACTGGATTTCAGGTTATTATGCTTCAAAGGTAATAATTAAAAATCAGGTTGATATGACATTTCATAAAAACCGCAATCCAGTTGATATGACATTCCCCAAAGAAAAGACTTTAAAACTGTTGTATTCATTTGTTTCACAAAAAGTATTTCAACTGCAGTATTTTCAACTGTTTTATTCATGTACAGTTCAATTTCTTCAAAAATAAAACTGCACTCTAGCTTAAAAATTTATTTTTCTTTCAAGCTGTTAGAAATACAGTCTAAACCTCCACACCAGCAATTATAAAAATAAAGGACAGGTAAGTTTGATATTATGGATTTTTCATGTACCCTCGGTGTGTGATGACAGCATAAACCTCTCGAGCTTCGCTCTTGAGGTTTATTGATCATCACACACCTCAAGTGTGAAACAAATCCATAACACCTTACCTATCCATTATTCTCTATATACAGCCACATCACGCACCCTATCAAAGGGTTAAACATCCCTTCTATAATCAGTAGTACATAAAAGTGCAAAGCATTATTCCCCATACATACCCATGACCAGGTAAAATAAAACACAAAACATTGTAACTTTTTAAATCATGAACACATAGTGCAACCATTTTAGGATAAACCACCTTAATAATAATTGGTACCTGGACAAAGTTCTCCCTCAACCCTTAAGGCATGGTTAACAAGAGAGAGAAAATTGGATGCTAGATCAGCATTTAAGTTATAACTTCCTACTAGTCCATCTCCTTATATTGAATCACCCAACCAAAATATAACAGCATAACATTTTGTAGACTGAGGACATCATAGAAAGGAAGATCTGACCCCAATTACAGTCTAAATCTAAAGTAGCATCACTCTGTCTCCTCTTCCCCACCTTATGTAAACATATAGCAATCACTTAGTTCATGTTGCCTACTCCTCCTCAGATATGGAGCTTTATCTCGAACAACAAACTATCTCTATTTTGTCCAGCAGTTTGGAGGCTTCCACAGGCTCTGAGAATTGATAGGTTTGCCCCATACACACAATCTGTATGCTAGCCAGCATCAGAGCATATGGTGGACCTCCAGGGCCCATAGCCGACCCTAAACGTCGTTAAAACTTTTCTCGCATCCTTGTCACATAACTCAGGTTGGGGAACAAATGAACCCTGTGATCGTTCCAGGATAGAAGGCTTAGGTGTTTGGCTTGTTGTAAGAGCATGTCCCACTCTGCAGTAGTGCAGAACTCCAGACTAAAGGTTCTTGGTAGTGCTGTTTCAGTTGTGGCCTCGTCTGCCACCCGCATGGATTAATCCAGTAGGCCTTGATTACTTCAAAAGGGAACTCTGTTTTTAAAAGTTCTTGCAGCCAAGATTGTATGAAGGTTAGAGGTCATTCTCCCTCTGATTCTTCTGGTAATCCTAGAAGATGGATGTGAGTGGAATGGGCAGCATTCTCCAAGTTCTCCAGCTGCTTTTGGAGTAGGCTGTTCACTTTGGTGATCTGCTACTACCATGAGGGCTTTATCAGCTTTCTGGGTCACTCCTTTAGTGTCCTCAGCCACGATATCCACCTTAGAGTGAAGTTGCTTGAGTTCTGACCCAAATTCTTCTATCTTGCAATCCAGCTCCTGGATCACTCTCAAGCGTTGCATTTGAAGGCTGGGTCCCTCCTGGTCAGATGCCTCGGGTGGGTGTCCTTGCTACCACCTGCTCTGGTTTCCTTCTGCCAGGTTCCCCACAGCAGCCCTTTATTTGTCATCACATCAAGAGCAAGATCAGTCTGTTTGCTGATGATACCAAGGTTGGCGCAGTGGTGGATGACCTAGGGGATGGCAGGGGTTGCAGGACGATCTGGCAAAGCTTGAAACCTGGTCAGACACCTGGCAACTGGGCTTTAATGGCCAAAAAGTGCAAGGTGCTGCATTTGGGATGAAGAACCCAAGGAGGAGTTACCAGCTAGGGGAGGTGTAGCTAGCCCAGACAGAGGAGGAGAAGGATCTGGGTGTGCTATTACAAAGTCAATGAACAACTCAGCACAATGTAGGAAGGCAGCTGCAAAGGCCAACAAAATGCTGGGTTGTATTGCAAGGGTATATCCTCGAGGAGGAGGAGGTGATTCTGCCACTGTATAGGTCATTAGTTAGACCACACCTGAGTACTGCGTGCAGTACTGGCGTCCGTATCTGAAGAGGGACATTAAGTTACTGGAGGGTGCAGCACAGGGCGACAAAGATGATCAAGGGCTGGGGTCTTATCATATGAGAGAGGTTGAAGGAGTTGAACATGTACTCACTGGAGGTGAGGAGAAACAGGGGTGACATGATTGAAACCTTTAAATACATGAAAGGAATAAACAAGATGGGTACAGAGGAGCTGTTCAAAGTAAGGAGGGAGGGCCACCAGGGCCATGATGTGAGACTGGAGCGAGGAAGGTTCAGGAGGAGATGGGGAGACACTTTTTACAGAGAGGGTGGTGGTTGGGTGGAATCGTTACCTGCAGAAGTGATATGCAGTAGAACAGTGGACTGCTTAAATGAAGATGGGACAGGACAAGGGAGGGTTAATGAAGGGGAAGGGTGGAAGGGAGGGAGGCAGCTGCAGGATAAGGGTGCTAGCTGCACATTCGAGCAGACTTGATAGACCTCTAGGCCTTTATCTGCTGGCAAATTTAGGTATGTTAGTATGTTCAGTCCATAGTCATCCAGCCGGGTCACAGCAGAAATCTTTATCTCAATAAGTAGATCAAAGAGAGCTCTCATCCAAGACCTCCCAAGAAAGGATTGTTAGCTTTTTAATTCAATTTTATGTTAAAATAAGCACTTGGACACAGAGCTGTATTAGGAAGCTGCTCCCAGCTCGGCTGCTGGCCATGCCCCAATCAACTCCTTTTATGCCACTGCGTTATCCTCATGGGCGCACATTGTGGCTAAGCCTAGGATGCAGCCAAACTGTTCCTGAGGGCTGCACAGCCTTGTGGTGCCCATTGGCACTGGATCTAATTTTACAATGTGGCGCGGAGGGGGGTCTGGGTTACAACGTCTGGATAACAACTTTGTTGACCCTCTCCCAAGCACTTTTGAGCCTGCTTATCCCACTGTGCCGAGCCAGATTATCAGTGGGCACACATCACGCTATTCAGCCCAACCATACCATGGGGTGCAGGTTTCAATGGACTGAGGATTAAGAGAGATCTAGGGTTGAGCCCATACTGCTATGTACTGGCAGTAGAATGGGACAGGGCTATGTTTCCAACTAGGACCCTCATTATGTGATACTAGAAATACAGCATATGCAATGTTCTAAATGTTTTAAAGTTTTACTAGTTTAAAATTGTACATTCTAATGATCTAGATGAAGTGGACAAGTGGGGAGGTGAAGACAGCATAAGGATGTCAGCTGTTGTAGAGGGATGAAAATTGCAGAGACTGGGGCTACCCAGCCACATACTTGTTTGCCGCTGGCGGATCTGCATGGGGTGGAGGACCCTCTCACCCCAAGGTCGCAGGCACCGCTTATTGCTGCCCAATTGACTCACCCTCACCTCTGACTTTAGGCCCTCCTCTTAAAGATGTAAGCACATCTCTGTTGAAGCTAAGGTGAGGAAACTCCAACTTAGAGGTGTTTTCTTGTTATCCAGATAAGAAGTCTGAGCAAGTATTTGATCAGTCAGTTACAACTATGCCCAATAGAATTCGTGCAGAGTACACCGCCTACACCACCAAGTACCACCATTAGTTTGAAGGGAACATTGGCTGGGTAATTAGTGGCCCAGCCGTGGGGAGGGAGGGTTAGTTGAAGGAGCACAAGCTTAAAAGTTCATTCACTGTTGGGATTGGGAACAGTTGTTCTGTTGTTGGGGGGCCTGGGGAATCAGTTGGGGTTAAAGATTAAAATACATAGCAATCATCACCCACGCTCAGTCGTGGTGACTAACCAGAGGTCTTGTGTTTAATGGCCTGCAAGGGAATATGCGTTTGATAAGGTGACTGGATGCAGCTGGGACAATGGTTAATGCTTCTAATGTAACAACGTGGCGTGTGAAAGGTTTGAAATCAAGGTAAAATGCAAGAGGGTGGGGCTGAAGCATGAAGATCAAAATCCCAGGTGGTGCTGATGCAAGAAACCCACATGTCCCGTGGTGAGGCTTAAAACTGGGGACAGTATTGGGGGAGTTGGATCATGGCATGCTTCTCCACGAAGGCTCAGGGAGTGGCCATATCATTTCCCAGGGGCATGTGAGTTGAGGTATACCAGGAGGTAAGGAATGTGGGAGGTCATTATGTCCTGGCTAACATTACTTTAGATGGGTTGGGCACCCTTTCTGTGGGCTCAGTATACGCCCTGAATGTTGAGGACCCTGGGTTTTTCAAAACTAGCTTTGGATATGGCCACTCTGTTGGGCCTGTGGATTCTGGGAGGGATTATAACTGTGAAAGATGTGATCATGGACAGGTCTAACCTGACAGCAATCCCAGTCTCAAAATGCCAGAGCCCTGGGGATCTGGAGCTCACATACCATCTGGAGGATGTGGGGGCACCAGCACCCCACCAGCAGGGAGTAAAGCTTCTTTTCGCATTCCCACCAATCTTATGCCAGGCTGGACAGACTGCTGGTGACCTCCATGTTGCTACAACAGGCAGGCCCTGAGAGTACTCTCCCATACTTGTATCGGACCATGCATCTCTTGTAACAAACCCACTCAGCAGGTCAGGCCCTCTGCTACCACGGTGCCAACCTCCGAGCACAGTCTTGTGAACAGGAAACAGAAACAGGGTAACCCTCCTATCTGTTTTGTGAGTTTGAATCAACCTTTGGTCTCAAGTCTTGAGGATTCAAACTGTGACCCTCTTGTTAGCATATGCAATGTACAGGCTCAGATAATTCTGTTCTTCGGGGCCAGATATATTTTGCCTATGGGCACCTAACCAGGTGTACAAAATGAACCCCTAAAACTCTATTAAAGACCTCAGAATAAATTCTTACCTTTTCCCAGTTTGGTAAAACCAGTAAGCTTTGTACAGTGTTGGCTTTAACCATATATGCTTCCCTTGTTAAAGAAAGAATTTCAAAGGCACACCAAGTAGTCTCTAAAGTAGAGGTTTACGTCAAAATAGATTAAAAAATTAAAATGTAAATACAGAACCATATATCACAAAACATACAAATCACTTACAAAAACAGGTTTAAAAAGTACAGATTCCTACCACTAATACACTTAGACTTGTCTGTTCTAAGGTATTCTTATCTCACAGTGCTGTAAATGTTTCTTTTTCAGAGTCCAAAACATTTGTGTTTATGGAAAACGGAATACTGTTTAAAACTGGCTTTGCCAACCTCTTTGCATGAGGTCACCTAGCTCCTCCCTGTCAGAATATATATATTTATATATATATATATATATATATATGCAAAACAGGGTGTCTTATCAAAGTATTAAATTTTGTGTCCTAAGCACAACTCATTTTTTCAAATGACTTTCTTTGATCTATGAGCAGTTTCCCTTTCCAGGGCATCAAAGGACTTGTTATGTCTCTCTGCCAGATCTCATGGAGGTGCAACATGCTTTGTATCACCATGTGAATTTTAATTGTGTTTCCTCTGAACGTCATAAATGTTTATGATCTATCTCATCTTAGCAGCTGGCAAGCCACAAATAAGCTAGATAAACAGGAGATGCTTAATTTAGTCTCTTCTAGCCTGTAATTGTCTCTTGGCCTTCCAGGTAACACATTGTAGCTAAAACCTGGGGAGTCATTCCACAGACTGTCAGCATCTCTCATGAGAGACATTCAATAACACATTTTATATTACAAAATCATAGATTAATCAGAACCAGCTGTCCAAGTGTCACAATCCTCCCCACCTAGACTGACTTTGGGGCTCTATCCCCTGCATGGGATGAGCTTCCCAAATCAATTCACTCCTCGTACACAAAAGACGGCCCATCTGAGTTCTGATTTTTGGCTCCAGCCCTATGTAAAATTGTCATATCATACCCTTGCAAAGCAAGACTCCATCTTAGCAATCTACCATTGTCTTTCCACATCTGCATCAGCCATATCAGGGGTTGTGGTCAGTCTGTACCACAAAATGCTGCCCATGCAAGTATGGCTTTAATTTCTTTAGGGCACACACTATGGCAAGACACTCTTTTTCCACAGTGTAGTATGCCTGCTCCCTGGGAAGTAACTTCCTACCAGGTACACTACTGGGTGATCTCTCTTGGCTGGATATCTGACTCAGTACTGCCCCAATACCCACATCTGAGGCATCAGTCTGAACTATAAAGGGTTTGCTATAGTCAGGGTTTGTCAAAACAGGAGCACTGCACAGTGTCTCCTTTAGTTTGAAAAGGCTTCCTCACAGGCTGGGCCCCAGGTAATTTTCTTGGGCATCCTTTTCTTTGTCAGGTCAGATAGGGAGCAGCCAGGGCACTGTAATTGGGTACAAATTTCCTGTAGTACCCTGCTGTCCCTAGAAAACTCCTGACCTGCTTCTGTGTTTCTGGTCTGGGCCATGTCTGGATTGCCTCTATTTTTATGGTTAGGATGGAGCTGACCCGGCCTACCCTATGCCCAAGGTATGCCACTTCTCCCATGGCCACCTGGCACTTTACGGCTTTGACAGTGAGCCTGGCCCTCTGTATCCTGCCCAGCACTTCCCTAAGGTGGGATAGGTGTTCCTCCCAGCTGGCACTAAAGATGGCAGTGTCATCCAGGTACACCACGGCATACTCCTCAGCACCATTTAACACCTGGTTAACTAACCTTTGGAAAGTGGCGGGCGTTCTTCATTCTGAAAGGCATTACTTTGAATTCAGATAAGCCTATCGGAGTGATGAAGGCCGACCTCTACCTAGCTTTGTCCGTCAACTCTACCTGCCAATACCCCTTTGTCAGGTCAGTCATTTGGTATAGGTCGCCTCCCAACTTGTCAAGGAGTTCGTCCGTCCGGGCATCAGGTGGGTGTCTGATTTTGTGACTGCATTCAGTCCATGATAGTCCATACAGAAATGAGTAGAGCCATCTGGCTTGGGCACAAGGACTACGGGTGAGGCCCAGGGCTGAGGGATCTCTGGATTACCCTAAATCCAGCATCTCTTCCACTTCCCTCCTAATGTCCTTTTGGACAGCCTCTGACACCCGATATGCTGTCCACAGTATGTCTGCCTGTGTCCCTGTCTCACATCAGTGCATCACTAAGGGGTTAGTCCAGGCTTGGCACTAAACAATGGGGCAAAGTCTGCAAAACCTCCCTTACTTTCTGGATCTGGTCCGGGGCCAGCTGGGGAGACAGTTTTACTGCTCACAGAGTACTCCCACTTACTTTCTTCCAGCAAGTCCAGGGGGGTCTCTTCATCTGTCCCCCCCAGACTACACACTGCAAACACCATGTCTGCCCTATTTGCATATGGCTTCATCATGTTGACATGGTACATCCTTTCTGTCCATCTTCGGTCAGATAACTCTATAATGTAGTTCACATGATTTACCTTCCTAACCACTTTGTATGGTACTGCCCACTCAGCCTGCAGCTTGTCTTTCCAGACCGGAATAAGGACCATGATTTCCTGACCCACCATGTATGAGCGAGCTCTGGCTCTGTGGTCGTACCACACTTTTGCTTCTGTTGGGCAGCTGCTAGGTTGCTCTGGGCTGTCCCCATAAGCTCTTTCAGCCTTTCCTAAACCTAAGGACATACTCCACTATGGGAGTTCCCTGGGTGGCGTGCTTGCCTCCCAGTCCTCCCAGATCGAGTCTAGGGCCCACGTACCCAGCGTCCATATAAGAGTTCAAAGGGAAAATCCTGTTGACTCTTGGGGCACTTCGTGTATACAAACAACAGGTGTGGAAGGTTTTTCTCCCAGTCCCTCCCATGCTGTTCAGCAACACCCAGAGCATTGACTTTAGGGTACCATTGAATCTTTCCACGAGCCCATTGGCATGGGTGATACAGTGTTGTGCATCTCTGCACCACCCACACTTCTCCCATAAACATTTCATCAGGTCCGACATGAAGGAACCCCTCAATTGGTGATAACCTCCTCGCGGAAACCCAAAATGGGAGAAAATCCCAAGTAAGGCATCTGCCACTTTGTCTGTCCTCAGAGAGGATAGGTCGACTGCCTCTGGGTACCAGGTGACATAATCCACCACAGTCAGGATGAATCTCTTTCCTGAGGAGCTGGGAATATTTAAAGGCCCACAATATCCATTCCACCCTCTGGAATTGCTCCTCCACTATGAGTAAGAGAATCAGGCGGCTTGGGTTTTCTTGACCGCCTTCCTATTTCTTGGCACCGGTGACAAGACCTGCAATACTCCTTCACCTGCTGGGTGAAGTTTGTATCAGAAATTCTGGGCCAACCGCTGCATAGTGCGCGATTCCCAGATGACCAGACAGGAATATTATGGGCAGTCTTGAGCAACTGCCCATGATACCCTGGGAATGACAAGCTGCCTGCCTAGCACCACTCCCTCTGTCTGTACTGCCTGAGTATACATAAGTCCATTTTCCCAATAAACCTTATGTCTGCCGTCACCTCCCTGTCCCTATCAGAGTCTGCCCAAGACCTCAGTTTCTCTAGACTAGGGTCACTTCTCTGAGCAGCTGCAAACTCCTCACACATTTCCAAGGCATGGGACAGGTCCCCTTCAGTCACTAAACTAGGGTCTCTAGCACTAGCATCAGGGCACTCAGGATCACTGTCAGTCCCAACCCTCTGACAATGGGTCACCCTCCCTCTTTGGAGCAACCCTCTGTAGCTGTGTGGTTACTTGCTACTGGGGAAATTTCTACCCCTTTTCATTAGTCTCCCATCTGAGGCACAGGCTGGGGAACCAGCCTCTCAGTGGTTTCCACAGTGGCTTCTGTGGGGTTCTAGGGAACTAAATTTTCCTTGCTGCTTGGCTACGGGTAACTGCACATACCATCCCATTTGAGATTGTTGCCCAGGATCACATCCACTACTAACATTTTGGCTACAGCCACCTGTTGCACAGTTCCCCTGTCTCACCCCAGTCCAGGAGAACACTAGTGAGGGCAATGTTTTCCTCACCAGTAAAATCCTGTACAGTGACTTATTCATTGGGTATAAGCTGACCAGGGTCTACTAGATCCCCTTTACCAAGGTCAAGGATGCCCCTGTGTCCCTTAACCCTTCTGTCTGTACACCATTTACAATGACTGGGTGCATGTGTTCCTCATGTTCACAGGCATGCTTCCAGGGACACACAAACAACCCACTTCTTTCCTAGCACCCTGTTGTGTATTGCTCACCTTTTGGGACACTGTCTGGCAATATTCCCAGTTTCTTTACACAACCAAAATTCATTTCTTCTGTCAGAGAAATCTTTCTCTGAAACCTGGGGCTAACTGATTTCGGTGGAGCAGTGAGGGTTTTAGCTACCTAAAGGTGTACTTTTCCCTTTCTGCACTGCCACACCACCCCATTCACTCTCAGAGCAGGTCTGCTCTTGGCATAGCAGTCCGAGAGTTCAGCAGCCTCTTGACCTGTTTTTGATCTCGGTCCTCTAGCTCAGATTTTTAGCTCTGCTGGGCATGCCAAATAAAACTGTTCTAACAAAATCACATTTTCAATTTATCAACAGAGTTTGCCTCAATTCTTCCACCAATGTTTTAAAACTGATGTTGTTTGGTGGTCAGCTCCTCATAGCTCATATCAGGGCTTCTCCTGAGCTTACGGAATTTAGCTCTGTATGATTCAGCAGTTAATTTAAATTTTCTTAACAGTGCCGCTTTAAGTTTGCTGTAATCATCACTGTCCTCATTGTCCATTTGACCCAATGTATCCCGAGCTTTCCGGTAAGTAGTGGGGATAGCTGGAAGCTCCAGGACTCTCTAGGAATTTTAGCCTGAATACAAACTGTTTCAAAAGAATTAAAAGGCATCCATGTCCTCCACCTCTTTAAATTCTGCTATCAATTTGGAATTCAATTTGTAACCCAGTCCTGCAGTCCCAGTTAAACACCAAGCCACTTATCTGCTCTGGTGCTGGTGGTTGGAGTCGTAGCTTCTCCAGTTCATGTTGCCTCTGGCGCTCATGCTCCTCATGGTCTGCATCTCAGTGTTCTCCTCCTCTTCTCCTCTGCAACTCGCTGGTGCTCACACTCCTCATGGTCTGCCTCCCAGCGTTCTCACTTTGCCTCACGGTCTGCCTCCCGCTGTTCACGGTCTCTCTTCCTCTGGAACTCCAGCTCCATTCTGTGCAACTCTGTTTGCAGCCTGAGTACTTCTGGATCCAGGATATTGGTGACCTTCCCTGCTGCTGTGGCCCTTCACTGACAGTGGCCCTGTTGCCCTCCTCAGCACATCTGGACACTGCACTGGCCACTAGCCCTGCCACATTCAAGGTCTGATCCCTTACAGTCACTGTCTGTGACTCTGTGCTCTGGGTATCTGCTAGCATCAGGGCATCCATGAGGTTCTGTTTGCTGGCTTTCACATCAAATGGGACTCCTCTGTCCCCACACAACTGCTTTAAGTAGTCTACAGTGTGCCTGCTGTAGTTGTAAGCCATCTTCTTCCCTAACTACGGCTACTCTGACTTGCACTTTAGAAAAAAATAAATGGGTAGGAACTTGACTGTATGCCAAGTGATATAGTTCTGTCTCCTTTTTAAAATAAATCACTGCCTTTTCTGTCTTTGCAAGTGAGCTGATGGTCTCAAGCTGACACACTGAACAATAAAAGCTTGTAATACAACATTTTCACACCACTGCCAACCAATCTGTCACAAACCCACTCAGCAGGTCAGGCCCTCTGCTCCCACAGTGCCAACCTCCGAGCGCAGTCTTGTGAACAGGAAACAGAAACAGGGTAACCCTCCTGTCTGTTTTGTGGGTTCGAATCAACCTTTAGTCTCAAGTCTTGGAGGGATTCAAACTGTGAACCTCTTGTTAGCGTACCCAATGTACAAGTTCAGATAATTCTGCTCTTTGGGGGCCAGATATCTTTTGCCTACGGGCACCTAACCAGGCATACAAAATGAACCCTTAAACTCTATTAAAGACCTTAGAATAAATTCTTACCTTTTCCCAGTTTGGTAAAACCAATAAGCTTTGTACAGTGTCAGCTTTAACCATATATGCTTCCTTTGTTAAAGAAAGAATTTCAAAGGCACACCAAGTAGTCTCTAAAGTAAAGGTTTACTTCAAAATAGATAAAAATGTAAAATCTAAATATAGAACCATATATCACAAAACATACAAATCACTTAAAAACAGGTTTAAAAAGTGCAGATTCCTACCACTAATACACTTAGATTTGTCTGTTCAAAGGTATTCTTATCTCACAGTGATGTAAATGTTTCTTTTTCAGAATCCAAAACATTTGTGTTTATGGAAAACAGAATACTGTTTAAAACTGGCTTTGCCAACCTAGTCACCTAGTTCCTCCCTGCCAGAATATAAAAATATATATATGCAAAACAGGATGTCTTATCAAAGTATTAAATTCTGGGACCTCAGCACAACTCATTTTTTCAAATGACTTTCTTTGCTCTATGAGCAGCTTCCCTTTCCAGGACATCAAAGGACTTGTTATGTCTCTCTGCTAGATCTCATGGAGGTGCAACATGCTTTGTATCACCATGTAAATTTTAACTGTTTCCTCTGAACATCATAAAAGTTTATGATCTATCTCATCTTAGCAGCTGGCAAGCCACAAATAAGCTAGATAAACAGGAGATACTTAATTTAGTCTCTTCTAGCCTGTAATTATCTCTTGGCCTTCCAGGTAACACGTTGTAGCTAAAACCTGGGATGGGGTGTCAATCCATAGACTGTCAGTATCTCTCATGAGACATTCAATAACACATTCTTATATTACAAAAATCATAGATTAACCAGAACCAGCTGTCCAAGTGTCACATCCTCACTCTACCTATGACAGTGGGGGCTCCACCCTGGGCCTCATCCATGGAGATTGTACCTATTATTATTGAAAGACAAGGAATTTGTGGGAAGTATAGTGCAGGCCATCAGGAATTTCATTTGCTAAATCAGAGGGGAGACATCTCATGGGATGAGATGGGAGGCTCTGAAGGCCTGTATAAGGGGTTAGACCATTTCCTTCTCCACACATAAGAGGAAAATCACTGAAAAGCAGATTGAACACCTCAGGGCAAAGATTGCCACTTGTGAGAAAGCTCACATGATTAGACCAAGGGCCGTACTCTATGGAGTAATGCAAAAACATAAATGTCAGTTTAACCTCCTGAGTAGTGCCCAAGTGGAGAGATCCATCCTACTGCACAGGTGAGGCGTATTTGGAAGCAGGGACAGAGGGAGAAGTACTTGGCATGGCAGCTTCATAAGAAGGATGGGGAGAGGACAATCAGTCAGCTCCACACAAGAGAGGGACAGACCACATGTGTAATTACCCAAACATTAGCGAATTCAGCTCTATTTATCAGACCCTGTATTCATCGGAGGTCTCCTCCCAGCAACGATATGCATCCTTCTTCGAGAAGGTCTCGATTCCCTCTGTGGTCCAAGAACACCCATAACTTGGACAGCCCCATTACTAGAGAGGATGTGTTGGGGGCTATAAAATCACTTAAAGAGGAAAGGCTCCAAGGCCAGACAGCCTGCCCATAGACCTCTTCAAAGGTTTGGCCCGGAGATAGTAGAACCACAGTTTGATATGCTTGTTGAGGGTCTGGAAAGAGGCATTCTGCCCCCTTCCACATGGTCAGCTACCTTCACAGTCCTACCCAAACAGCGGAAGGATACACAGTTGTGTGCCTCATATTGCCCCATCTCCTTGCTCACAGTGGACTATAAGATCCTCGCTAAGGTTCTGGAAGCCGTCTGAGCCTATACTCCCAGCTTTAATACACCCAGACCAAGCAGGGTTTGTGAAGGAAAGCATGGGAAACACAACAGGAAAACCCTGAATATTATCCTCTGGGACTAGATACCAGGCCAGACATGGTGTGGCTGTCCTGGCAATTGACGAGAGAAAGCATTTGACCGTGTGGGTGGGAGCATATGTTTGAAACTCTGGGGCAAATGGAGGTGGGACCCAGACTGTGTGGGTGGATAAAGGTAATGTACACCTCCCTACAGCTCAAATATTGGTAAATGGTGAATTGACGACACCTTTACATTGGGGCATGGCACCCGACAGGGTTGGCCCCCATCTCCATTGTTGTACATCCTCTCCTTGGAGCCCTGGCAGCTATCAGACAACATAAAGGTATCTGGGGCTTTGGGGAGGGGTTGAAAGAACACAAATTCACCTTTATATGCTGATGATTTGTTGCTGTACCTAAGCCACCGACTGGGACCTACCAGCAGTGCATGGTTTACTAAAGGAGTATGGGGCATTGTCAGGGCAGAAGGTGAACTGGACAAAAAGTGAGATCCTTCCTGTGGGTAGAGAGGAAAGAGTGCAGCTGATAGTCAGTCTGGGGTCTGGTATCAGTGGACTGCCTACAATACCTAGGGATAATCATCCCTGCCAAGCTGGGTGCTTTGTATTCCTTGAATTATAGACCCTGGTTCATCACCTGGGGAAGGAGGTGAGAGGTGGTGGGTCCTGCCCTTGTCTCTGTTTGGCAGGGTTAATACAGTTAAAATGATTATGCGCCCTAGGTGTTTATATCTGTATCAGTTCCTACTCATCCACATCCCGCTCGCATTTCAAAATGATCACTTCCTATTGCATAGGTTTCTTTGGAAGGGAGGGCGGCATGGGGACTGGGGTTCCACCTGGAGGGACACCAGCCTATGCTGGCAGGATGGTCTGCATCTGTCCAGGAAGGGAACAAGTCTTTTGGGCAATTGGTTTAAATGCTTCTTTGGCAAGCTTTTAAACTAGTCAAGGGAGGCACTGTTAAACAGCAGGAAAATCCCAGCCTCCACTACAAAACAGGGTACTAAATGAGAAAAGACCGAGGTAGAAAGGTCAGTGGGGATGCTGCTACAGAAGGTAAAGCCATCAAAAAATGGAGAGCAATGAGTACCAATGCCCGTAGTCTGGGTAACAAGCTCCTGAATTAGTGGCCTTGATGGAGGAGGAACATCTGATATCATGGCAATCACAGAAACACGGTACACACAGAACCATGACTGGGATGTAAACATACCAGGATACACTATCCACAGGAGGGACAGGGAGGGTAAAAGAGGAGGAGGTAGCTCTCTACATAAGGGAAGGAATCAAAGCAACAGAACAAAAGGGTAAACAGGGAGGAGGAGAAGAAGCACTGTGGGTCAATTTGGAGACAGGCAATGGCACCACAATCCGCACAGAGGTTGTATACAGACCCCTCTCAGGGGAGGAAATGGACAAGGAAATGATAGAAAGTATACTTAGAATGGCAGGAAAAGGGAGATATTACTGATGGGTGATCTGAATATGCCAGATGTTAACTGGAGTGCAGTTCCAGCAACCACTTCTAAGAGTAGGGTTATTCTAGATGCCCTACAGGGGCATGCCTTAGACAACTAGTATTGGAACCCACTCAAGAGGGAGCAATCTTAGACCTGGTTCTCTCAAATGGAGATGGAGAGAGGACCACAGATGTAGAAGTGGGTAACCATCTGGGAACTGGCAACCATCGAACAGTATGGTTCACAATAAACACAGCAATAGAGTCAAGCCATACAAAGGCAAAAGTACTGGACTTCAGGAGGCTGACTTTGTCAAAATGGGTGAGTGCCTAAGGAATGCACTAGCAAATGAGCAGGAAGGAGGGTGGAAGAACAATGGGGAATAATAAAACTGCCATCACAGAGGTAACAAGCCTTTGTGTGAAGCAAATAAAACAAAATAATGTAAGAAACAACTACGGTTCTCAAAGGAGGTGGCAGTGAAGGTTCAAGAGAAAAAGCATTCAGAAAGTACAAGGAATCACAGAAGGAGCAAGACAAAGAATTGTATCAGTTAAAGCAAAGGAAGCTGGGAAGGCAGTCAGAACAGCAAAGGCCCGAACCGAGGAAAAGATAGCCAACTCAGTTAAGAAAGGGATAAAACCTTTTAGGTACATCAGGAGTGAAGGAAGACCAAGGGAGGGATAGTGAGGCTTAATAAAGGGAGGGGATGGGCAGAGGGTACAGGTGAAAAGGCAGAGATACTAAACAAATATTTTGCTCAGTATTTACAAATGAAGAGGGAGGTACCTAAAACAAACAATAGAAATACTCTGGATACAGAAGTTGATACCAGCTCATTTACAGAAGAAAGGTTCTGAAAGAACTCTTAAAACTGAAGGTGGACAAAGCAATGGGGCCTGATGGGATTCATCCCAGAATTCTAAAAGAACTAAGGGTAGAACTAGTGACACCACTGACTACCCTCTTAACAAATCATGGGAGGATGGGGTGGTACCTGAGGACTGAGGAGGGCAGATGTGATTCCCTTCACAAAAGTGGGAGCAGGGCAGAAGCATGAAACTACAGACCTTTTAGTTTAACCTCAGTGATAGGGAAAATTATGGAATCACTTCTGAAGGAAAGATTGTCGAGTACCTAGAGGCCAGAGGGCACAGGACCAAAGGCAGCATGGATTCACAGCAGGAAGGTCATGCCAGATGAATCTAATAGATTTCTTTGACTGGGTGACCAAAGTAGTAGATCAGGGAGGGCTGTGGACATGGTCTACCTAGACTTTAGCAAGGCATTTGACACAGTCCCACACAAAGATTAATATACAAGTTAGCCAGCCTGGGAGTGGGTCCCAAGAAGATAGCCTGAGTAAAATTGGCTGGAGAATAGGACTCAGAGGGTAATAGTAAATGGAGTCCACTCTGAAGAAAGGGGGTTACTAGTGGAGGACCCGCGGGGTTCAGTAATAGGACCAGTCCTGTTCAGTGTCTTTATAGCGACATTGCAGAGGGACTAGAAGGAAAGTATGTCTCTTTGCAGATGACACAAAGATCTGCAACAGAGTTGATGCATAAGGTGGGGTGGAAAGGATGAGAAGGGACTTGGCAAGGTTAGAGGAATGGTCAAATGTATGGCAGCTTAGATTCAATGCTAAGAAGTGCAAGGTAATGCACCTGGAAAACAAAAAACCAGGGAAGAGTACACAATGGGGGTGAGATACTAACAACAACAAAATGGAAAGGCACCTGGGGTAGTCATAGCAGATGACTTAAAGGTGGGCAAGCAATGTGAGAGGGCAGTAAGGAGGGCTGGGGATACTGGGATGCATGGAGAGGCATCACCAGTAGAAAACAGGAAGTTGTTATCCTCTGTACAGACAGCTGGTGAGACCCCATCTGGAGTACTGCATCCAGTTCTGGAGATCCCATCTTCGCAAGGACATAGACAGGATAGAGGCAGTCCAGAGGAGGCAACTAAAATGGTGCAGGGTCTGCAAGAGAAGCTATATGAGGAGAGACTAAAGAAGCTTAATATGTATAGCCTCGAGGAAAGGAGGGGGACATGATAGAAACTTTCAAGTACCTTAAGGAATCAACATAGTCAAGAGGGTAGCATCTTTAAAAGAGGTGTGCAAGAACAAAGGGCACAATTTGAAGATGGAGGCGGCTCAGAGGTAATGTAAGGAAGTATTTATTTTTTCACAGAGAGGTTGTGGATGCTTGGAACGGCCTTCCGGAGGAGATTGTGGAGTCAAAAACAATGGTTGAATTCAAGCATGCATGGGACAGTCATAAGGCAATTCTAGGGGTGGGGTAGAAAGAAGTAGGCTGCTAGCTAACTAGGATCTGCAGCTTATCCATTAGGTAGAGAAATGGGCAACTGGGTGAGCCAAGCGGTCCTTATTGCTGTCAAATTCTACTGTATGTTTCTAGGTATGTTTCTATGTATTAAAAAGACCTGCCGGCCTGGTGGCGCTGAGGGTTGAGGCAGCGGGATGCACACCTCGCTGCGCTGGCAACCCGGGTTCGAGAGCGGACTCGGGCTGCGGGGGTTAACACGGGGAAGGAAGGATTGAGCATCCTCGACAGCTCTCTTCCTTCGGGTGGGGTGATGCATGCGGCGCTGTAGTGACACTCCAGCGGAGGCTGGGGCACGACAGCGCACGCATTGACTGGGGAGAAGCCGACGGACATCTGCATGTAGTGCACTGACGTCATTGCACGCTGGCTCTCAGGGATACATTAAAAATACAAAAATGAGGACTCCGCCTCTATGAAGCCCTCCCGGGTTCCTCCATGTAGCCGATCCTCCCAACCAGTTACAGGACCACGGGTTGGGATGTGGAGAGTCAGCTCATCGGCCCCATCCTCTGGGCGATAAGCCAGGGGTGACAGGGATCAACTGGCATGGGGGACCTGGGGGCCGTGACTAGGGTGAATGCCTAGGCAGTATCCCTCCCCAAAAAAGAACCATACTCCAACTGCCGTAAGCAAGGCAGTTTGGGATTGCTCAACTTTCAGCATTATTACTGGCAGCACAGCTGGCCTTCTACATGGGGAGAAACCTGGACTTGATCCAACCTGGATGGCTATGGAGGAGAGGATCTGCCTGGAAGTTTTAGTCCTTAATGTTATCAGCCTCTCTGGGGCCAGAGTCAATGCAACGGTGGTAATCCCTTCTCATCCACAACCCTCAGGGTCTGGAAGGCTGCCAATAGATACTGTGGCATACCACCAGCTAACTTCCATATATGGACATGGTTGTGGCAGTGAGAGCCAGGGAACACACACGGTGCAGCTACATTAGCGGCTGTTGTGCTGGAGACACTGGGGACTGAGTCACGTACATCAGCTGTATGAAGGGGTAGATTTCATGAGTTTGCAACCCTGGTCCAGGACTGGCACATAGACCAAGGAAGTTCTTTATTTATCTCATAGTGAAATAGACTGGAATCCAGCCTGGGGCCTTCCTGCGGATGGGATCCACCATCCCCATTCGAAGAGGAATTATACAGATCTCAGCCTGGCCAAAACCAATGTCTGTTTTTTATAAACCCGCTGCAGTGAGCAAGTATTGAGACTGGGTCTCAGGTGATAGCCAGATGGGATAGGGACCTATCCATTGTGATTGATCTGAAAACCTGTGTGACAGGGTAGAATAGGACCCTGTCCCAGTTGTTATGGAGAAAGTGTTTAAATGCAAGGATCTTTCCTTTTCTGTCTCTTCTGTCTGGTTGCAGCCAAATTTTCCTGTGAGACTTGGACTTGATCAACCCAACAGGCTCGGAGTTCTTTGTCTCGCACTGTCACTCAATTTTCTCTTGCTTTCTGTTTTCTTCCTTGCATATCTAAATCTGCTGATATAAAAATATGTGCAAATCATTGCATGGAAATGTAACTGATATTGGAATCCTTTTGCTTAGAAAATATATAGCATTACTGTTGAAATGTATATAATTATAATTTTAGATGACTGCAAAAGCTGTTGGAAGCTAGAGGTTACCAGAGTTCAGTTTTAAGTGTTTGCAAAAGCTGTGCAAAGGAGGCCTCAACTCAAGAAACACACTGTGTTCTAGGAGCTCCTGCCTGATATTTACAATAACAGGATGCTTGCTAAGGATGGAGGTTGAAAGGACTTATAAAGGAGCTAAGCTGCAACTGCTAAAGACAGAAGAAAAAGGACACAGAGACTGAAAGAAAACTCTTTATTTTCTCTCTAGTTACACTGAACAAGTTTAGTTATTATGTCACTGCTGCTGTAAATAAATATTGTTGATGAATTTTACAACTGCTCCTGGTTTTCCCTATGCTTCCTGACCTGTGCCTCGACGACAACCTGAAATTATCAATTGCTCAGCTGTCTGCCTTCTAGAAGCAAGAAACCAAGACAGATACATCTTAATTTTATGTATAGTGCCTAACTGACTACAGATAGGCTGCACAAAATGAACCCAGAGGGATTGGATAGAACCTGCCCCAAATGCATGGAGGAAGGTGCGGATTTTCTGCATATTGCCTTGACCTGCCCTAGGGTAGCTCCATTTGGCACAGTATGCACAGAATCATGAGTGGTGTGTTGGAGTACAGCTCTTCTAAATCCCCATTGGAACTCCTCTTGGGAGGCGGACCCAAGCCACCCTGCAGTCAAAAATCCCCCCCATGGTCACTGCCACTGGTTACCGCCAAAAGACAATAGCACAAACATGGATGGCGATGAGTCCCCCAGTATTTTGCAGTGGGCAACAAATATGAAGCAATGCCTCACTTTAGAAAAAAACAGCTGGTGGCCAACGCAATCAAGCTCTATCTGATAAGGTCTGGGGCTGATCCTGGAGGCGATGGTAAAGGTACATTCCGAGTAGGGTGGGGTTCTTGGCCACCTGAGGCCAATGGGGGAGAGGTGGGTCTCAAGATTCTGTTTGAGCCCACCTAAGGTGTCCCACAATACTTCAGAGCCTTGGAGTAGGAAGGTATTTGCAGAGTGCATGTCATTTTTCATAGCCTTTGATTTAATGTACTTTACAGGCCTCTTGGAGGTCACTGAGTATAGGATGCAATATGTATGAAGGGAAAATTATCAGTGGCAGTTCTCGATAGCCACCTTTGTACATGATGGAAATGTAGACTGTAGTGTAATGTAATATGATTTGATTGCTACAATAAACAAATTTTACAAAAGATTATCTGGTTCAGAGTGACCATCCAGAAAGTGCGCAATCGTAGCAACTTGTGGAGGTCATGCTTGTCGAATATAGGGCGCCAGCCCCTGTCCATTTTGGAACCAGAAAATATCTAGCAAATGGGGACTTTGGGAGAGAACTTACAGTGGAGGAACCGCTGTCAGGGAGTGACCACCGCTCAGTATGGGTCACATTGGATATGGGAAGGAAGGAGTGGAATCTGGCACAATAGTGCTGGACTTCAGGAGAGCCGACTTTGGGAGGATGGAGAGTGGTAAAATGGTACCTGGCCAGAATTCAATTTAGTATGGACACTAACCAGAGGTGGGAGCTCATAAAGCTGGGGATAGTGGAGGCAACCAAAACCTGCTGCAAAGCCCAGAGCAAGAAGGCTAGGGATAAGAAACTGATCTGGTTGAGCAAGGAGGTCATGGAAAAGGTAAGGAGGAAAAGAGCTGGCTTTAGGAAGTACAAGAAAACAGGGAGGGGGAGGACAGGAAGGAGTACTTGACAGAATCGAAGGAGGTGACAAGGGCAGAGGGAGCCAAAGCATCTACGGAACTCAGGCTGGCACAAGGCATTAAGAAGGGGAGAAGGACTTTTAAGTACATCAGGGAGAAAAGGAGCTGTAAGGACCACATAGTAAGGATTAGGAAGGAGGGGCTGGGTGGAAGCAGGGTGCGATAAGACGGAAGCACTAAATGAGTACTTCTGCTCAGTATTTGCTAAAGAGAAGAGGGGGTGACACCCAAGGTTGGAGAAATGGCAGAAGCAGGGGAAGTGGTGACAGATGGGGAATCATGGAGAGCAGAGTTCAAGAGGGTTTGAAGGCACTGAGGGTGGACAAGGCACCAGGCCCAGATGGCATCCACCCCAGGGTACTGAAGGAGCTGGCAGAGGTCCTGCAGGACCGTTGGCAGACCTATTTAATGCCTCACTACATTCGGGGTGTGTACCTCAGGACTGGAGGATGGCTCATGTGGTGCCCTCCACAAGAGTGGCCCCAAGGATGAACCGGGAAACTACAGACCAGTGAGCCTCATGTCCATCGTGGGTAAGCTAATGGAGACTATCCTGAAGGAGAGGCTGGTGGCCTCCTAGAGGCCAAAGGACTACAGAACAGCAGACAGCATGGCTTCACACGTGGCAGATCCTGCCAAACCAATCTGGTCGAGTTCTATGACTGGGTAACTAGGCAACTGGACAGGGGCCATGCAGTGGATGTCCTGTATCTGGACTTCAGTAAGGCATTTGACTCAGTGCCACATGGAAGGCTGGGAAGGAAGTTAGTAGGCACAGGGGTGCAAAGCTGGTGATATGGGTAGGAAACTGGCTGCAGGGAAGGCAACAGAGGGTGGTGGTGGATGGGAACTCTCACACCCAAGGGCAGTGATGAGCGGTGTTCCACAGGGCTCAGTGTTGGGACCAGGACATCAAGAGCAAGAGCAGTCTGTTTGCTGATGATACCAAGGTAGGCGCGGTGGTGGATGACCAGGGGGATGGCAGGGGTTGTGGATGACCTAGGGGATGGCAGGGGTTGCAGGATGATCTGGCAAAGCTTGAAACCTGGTCAGACACCTGGCAACTGGGCTTTAATGCCAAAAGTGCAAGGTGCTGCATTTTGGGATGAAGAACCCAAGGAGGAGTTACCAGCTAGGAGAGTGCAGCTAGCCCAGACAGAGGAGGAGAAGGATCTGGGTGCTCATTACAGGGTCAATGAACAACTCGGCACAATGTAGGAAGGCAGCTGCAAAGGCCAACAAAATGCTGGGTTGTATTGCAAGGTATATCC
Organism: Neoceratodus forsteri; assembly: GCA_016271365.2. Classification (NCBI taxonomy): domain Eukaryota; kingdom Metazoa; phylum Chordata; order Ceratodontiformes; family Ceratodontidae; genus Neoceratodus; species Neoceratodus forsteri. Next base: position 242,624,921 of record CM057457.1, read on the forward strand.
TCGAGGAGGGAGGAGGTGATTCTGCTACTGTACAGGTCATTAGTTAGACCACACCTGGAGTACTGCGTGCAGTACTGAATCCGAATCTGAAGAGGGACACTAAGTTACTGGAGGGTGCAGCGCAGAGTGACAAAGATGATCAAGGGGCTGGGGACTTATCATATGAGTGGAGGTTGAAGGAGTTGAACATGTACTCACTGGAGGAGAGGAGAGACAGGGTGACATGATTGAAACCTTTAAAAACATGAAAGGAATAAACAAGACTGGTACAGAGGGGCTGTTCAAAGTAGGAGGGAGGGCCACCAGGGGCCATGATATGAGACTGGGTGAGGAAGGTTCAGGAGGGAGATGAGGAGACACTTTTTACAGAGGGGAGGTGGCTGGGTGGAATACGTTACCTGCTGAAGTGGTATGCAGTAGAACAGTGGACTGCTTCAAACGAGGATGGGACAGGACAAGGGGAGGGTTAATGAAGGGGAAGGGTGGAAGGAGGGGCAGCTGCAGAATAAGGGGTGCTAGCTGCACATTCGAGCAGATTTGATAGACCTCAGGCCTTTATCTGCTGGCAAATTTCATATGTTCATATGTTCATATGTATACCCGGATTGGCTGGTGAGTCCTGGCATGAACCATTACCTCCTTCAGGAGGAGCTGGGAGATGTCCACCCAGACATGTCTGTGCACATCACATTCTCCCGAGGGACGTGGGCTCAGCTGGGTGGAAGCCTCGAACTCCAGAGGCAGATCCTGGCTGACCACTTCAAGCATCCACTTGTTTGTGGTAACACTGGACCAGGCAAACTGAAGTGGCAGAGCCGGACCCCCACAGGAGGACCTAGGCAAGACAGGACAGTCAGGAGGGGCACCCCAAACCTGTCACTGGGCAGGCTTAGCCGCGGAGGTAGGGCAAGCTGACACAGGCTTTGACCAGGGATGCCATGCCTGCTACTACCTAGCAGGAGGCTGGGATGGATTGGCTGCAGGGGCAGAGAAGGACCAAAACTGGAAAGGACTTTTCTTGGTTTCAGCCGTTGACATCCTTTTGTGCAGAGGTAACAGAGTCCAGGGTGCAGTGGACTTCTCAGTCTGGTTGAGATGGCCATCCACACCCCCAACCTGAACAAGTCAGTACCCAAGAAGGAAACAACTGGCAACGTATGTGGGTATCCACTGTGAAGGTTGAGACCTGCAGTCAAGCTCTGCAGCGCATAGCCATTGCCGCAACCACAGACCTGGCACAAGAGTCGCCAATGCCCATGGCCATCTGGAGCTGTTGTTTTGCAACAGCATGGTCTTGATCCTGGACCAGCTTGATCTGCAGGTCAGCCAGGAGCCAAGGGAGCATCTGGTTGAGGTTACCCAGCAAGGCATGGGCGAGTGGGCCGTCATGAAGGCCAAACTAGCCTGCCACAGACCGAGAGATGAGACCATGTAAACTTTCTCAGCCGCATGGTCCAATTTCTTGACCTCCTTGTCGAAAGACTTATCAACATCCCTGACATTGGCAGTCTGCTGAAAAACCAAGTCGACAACCAGTCCTTCAGCTGAAGGGTGTTCATTAAACTGGGAGAAAAAGCGAGCCCGTGGGTACCATGTATTTATGGACCATATGGGCCGACGGCATGGGGCAGAAGGCTGGATGTTACCAGAGCTCCAACACGGGTCCAAGAATGGCCTCAGGAACTGGAAAGGTGACCCCAGGAGTCAACCTCTTTGAGGATCTCAGTGAGGGATACTTAGCCCACTTCTGAACAGTTTCCAACGGGATCCTCATTGCCTCTGAGATAAGATAGAGCATGGCCCCAAAAGAGGTCGGACCATGATATGCTGACAAAGCCTCCTGACACATGGTCAAATCCAGGAATAGGTAAGCATGCATGGAGGAATCCTCCAGTTTCAAGGATTATTCAAAATCAGCCAAACCCCTGAATTCCCGCTAACCTGGTGGGACTCATCGATACGAGATACCATGACTGACAGTCAATGAGGAAGCCCAGTGGCAGTACAGGTGTCCTTAAGAGGCAGACCCTCCTCAAGCTGGATCAGAGGAGATCTACTTGAATGGGCAGAGAAGCCAGAATCAGCTGAACCAGAGGAATAGGCTGGGCCAAGGGAGGTGGCAACCATGGAAGCGCTGTAGCAGGAGCTAGCACCAGCTTGGGCCCAGCACCCAGAAGCAGTTGCTGTCACATAAGCTCCTCATAGCGCCACTGCAGCTTGCACCAGAGCTGGTCCTCCCAGAGGAGGGGAAATGATGGCAATGCTTCTTGTTTGAAGGTTGAGAGCAAGACCGCCAACCATGGTGAGAGCTGCTTGATCACATGCTATGGGACCTCAACCGCCAGTGAACCAGACAGCAAGGGACGAGGAACCAGTGAAGAATGTCTGGGGTCCCCAGAGGATCGGGTCCCATGGGTTAGGGTCCTGATCAGCATGTTGATCTGATCCCCTCCCAGAGAGCAGAGGCAGGACCAGAGTCCTGATGAGGAAATCTCCTCTATCCTGGTAAGGAAAGTATCTCCCTCATTCTGCGACAATGGGTCGACTGGCTCAAGGAAAATCTCGACTGGCTTAGCTGCCCGCGCCTCAGTCACCAGACCCAATGGAGACACCGTGAAGCCAGCGGCCTGGACAGAAACGTTAGTTGAAGCCGACCAGTCGACAATAGTCAAAGTGGCAGAATCACAGGAACCCAAGGCCTAAGAGTGCTAGCTGTACCATGACCTGCAGCAGGACTTTCTAGACTCTTCCTTAAGTGCCCATTTTGAAGACTTCAAAGATTTTGACCCATGGGAAGGCCCACCCAAGGGTCTGAAGAGACTTTCACAAGTCTTGGAATGCCGCAGTGAACAAGGCGCCCAAGCTCAGAGGCACCAGTGTAGACACCTATGAAGTGCCACCACGGACTGGGCCACTGCTACTTAGAAAGCAGCCATCTGCTCGGCAGAGCCCGCAGCCGTGGAAAGTGCCCGGCGGGTGTCCTTACTCTTAGACTAGGATCCCGCTCATCTGGATGACCCAAAAGAAGTCGCGCAAAATGATCTTCCAGGAAAAAGGATGCAAGGTGCAGCACAGGCTGCAAGCCTGGGGATCATGTTGCTGGCCCAGGCAGTACTACGCCGTGACATGCGGATCCATGCGACATTGTCTACCACACGGCAGTGTATTAACAGAGCTGACTTGGAATCTACCAATTCCATAATGCAACTATGGGGAAAAATGTGAACTGAAACTGAAAACCAAATTTGGAATTGTAAGACAGGGCCTACACCTAATGCAGCATGCGATGGAGGGAACCATCTCTTCCAGCGAAAAGGAAGATCTAACATCACAAGGCAGTGCTGAACAGAAAACCACCTGGGTTGGTGGAAGCAGCAAGCTTGAAGACCTTCAAAGGGAAAGGAATTCTGATGAAGTGTGAATAAGTACACCATATCCACACCCTATTAATAGTATTAATGGTTCTAAACAGTTTTGGGCTGGCAGTATAGCCTAGAGGTTAGAGTAATGAGCTGTGAACGAGCTTGGTACATCCGCAGATCAGACCTGGGTTTGATTCTCACAACGTCACCTGCATACTGTGTGACTCTGAGCAAGTCACTTAACTGCCCAGTGCCTCAGGTCACCCCAGAAAACAGGCACTTGTGCCTAGTGGGTCGTTACCCAGTTACCAAAGACTAAAATAAAATATAGAATGAAGTGTGTGATAGGAGAATTTAATGCACACCCAAGATGTGGGATGCAAAGCATCCTACACGAAGTGTGCATTAAATCAAGTGTCATACGTCCCCATTTTTACCTTATTTTTTTCTGTATGTAATTTTATGTTTTTTTCCTGTTTGCGCCCAGACCCAGGACCCTGGCAGACACGTGATATGCGCATGCATAGAGGCACATGCATATGCCAGGTACCAGCTCGGCCCCTTCTGCCCCACCCCTGGCATTTGCCACCACCACCCCTCTCGCCTACACTTCCCACCGGACCTCCATTCGGTGGAGCAGAACTATGGGGGAGGCAACCACCCTCAGGAGGGGAGAGCGCTCTACGCAGCTCAATCTCACTCCAACCCTTCCCCGTGCCTGCTCCCTGACAACCCAAGGTTATTCCTGAACCTGGATCACCAGCAAAGTGCAAGGTAAGGCATCCAGTGCCTCAGCCCTCAGAGCTACTGGGCTGGCTTTTACCATATTTTATATAATAAACTGGTCAGCAATTCTTTCCAGCTCGACTCCTGTCTGTCACAGACACACACACACACACTCTGCCTCTGGCTGGTGTTTTAAGCTTATTGTTTATTTCTTTTTGGGAAGCTTTAACTCTGCATTCAGAGATCGCTGTGCTCACCTTCAGCTGTGTGGAGTCAGCTGCGGCTCCGTTCCATTCGAGATGGCGATCAGCTGGATCAACCAGACAGTTTTTCTCTGTTAATTTTATAGAGGTGTAGTAAATGTTTTATTTAAAATACAGTGGGTGAGGTAGATGTTTTATTTAAAATATGATGACTTTGAGAGGACCATTACTCTGGCGGCTCCTGACTACTGGGGATACAGAGCCGCCGAGCAAGGACTGCCACGTTTCTGAAAATGTTCAGCTGCCCAGAAGAAGGTAGACAGCCAATTAGGGAGTGCCTGCTTTTGAGTGGCAGAGATATGTTCGCCGTAATAACCTGGGGATTATTATGGCGAACATCAACTAGCTCAGCTGCAAGAAAAAATTGCTGACCAGTTATTATAAAGCATTTATCCATCTTTGTTATGTCATAGTCCTGTATCAGTAAGATCATCCTCTTGCAAGACATCTGTTTAAAAAACCACATGCGATTTCTCATCCTTCCAAATATTGGAATAAAGGCTTATCGTACTGGTCAGCAGGCACAGACCAGTGCGACAGGGTGGAATTTAAATTGATGATTATACTTTAAAGCAGCTCATCTGGTTCCATCCACCTAGGGACAGCCATGCTACTGGATGTGTCCTACCATTCCACCATTTCTGAACAATTGCCACCTATGCCCCACAAACTAAAGCCTTGTGGTCAGCCCTTTTCTGAAATACAGCTTCTTTTGCACACCTCTTTTTGTAATTTGGGATGGTGACTTCAACTGTGGACTAGCTCTTGCTGATAGAGGATTGCAAACCACAAAAATGTTCAGTGTTTGCAACTATTTAAATGCAATTACCAGTACAGCTAATTTTAGTAGACTCCTTCAAACAAATTTAACCATCTGGAGGTAATACTTATTTTAGAGATATGCACTTTACTCCAATAGACTATGTATTTGTTTCTCATAGCACTAAGGGCTTGTTGCTCAAACACAGTATACTGAAGTTTCAGATCATGTAGCAGTCCAGTGTACAGTGAATTGAGAGAACACCCTGATACAGAGAACGGATTGTTGAGACTAAACAGTGCATCTTTACAGGATCCAAAACTGTTAAACAAATGGCATTTTCTATGGAAAGCAAGAGTTTTCTACCGTTTGTTTTTATGACAACCTTGCACTTCAGTGAGAAGACACCAAAACTGACTTTTGAAGTTTTTTCCAGATACATTCAGGGCAAGTGGCAAATACAGACTATTTATGCTATTTAGCTCTTAGAAAACAGCTTTAGAAACTAATTTTAAAACAAGAGACTAAACATACTGATTATGGTAGCCAAATTAGAATTGAGATAGGCTCTGGAAAGCTTATAGGAAGACCCTTGTCACACTAGCTTAGTTTTATATAAACGGGCAAGAAACAAATGCAAAGCCATGGTTAGACGATTAAAAGGAATTACTTTCTTGAAAGGCAGAAGGACTTTCGGGAAGGAATGTTACAGAAACCTGGAAGTTAATACATGAACTTACTGGGAAAAGCATACTTCAGCTATCCAATGTTTACAAACTAAGAATGGTACTATTACAGATCCATTTGAAATGGCACAGGAACTAAATGATAATTTTTCTGATTATTCCAAGTATTCATCTGGGAATTTAATACCTCATGCTAGTGTGTCTCAGGAGAACTTTGCTTTGAATATTCCAATGTTTTATTTCCCATCTTTGTCACCAGGTGATGTTTTGAAATACCTTCTTTCTATGGACCCTCATCCATCTGTGGGTAAGGATGGTATAGATTACCGACTTGTGAGGACCATTGCTGATTTTCTTTGTTTTCCTCTCTCTGCTATTTTTAATTTTTCACCATGTGGGTCTAGTTTTCCTATTATTTGGAAAGATTCTACTGTTCCTATCTTTAAAGCTGGTGATATTTCTGATAAATCTAATTATCATCCTATTTCTCTATTGGCTCCACTTTCAAAAGTTCTGGAGGGTAATTTTGACCAGATTATGGAGTACTTGTCTAAATATAGTGTCAACATCTAGCAGCATGGCTTTAGGTCAGGACATAGTACCATGACTGCCTTGGTGGGTTCACAAGCACAGTTCATGAGGCCCTTGATAAGGGTAATTTTACAGGGCCATGTGTGGACCTCACCAAGGCATTTGATCTGTCAAGCATTCCCTTTGTTGTCCTCTTTAGTTAATTTGGGAATATCTAAGGATGTAAGGGATTGGCTAGGAAATTACCTGGCTGATTGTATACAGGTTACAAGGGTAAGTGGTCGATTTTCTTCTCCTGCTAAGGTTACACTGGGGTTCCTCAAGGCTCTATTTTGGGTCCTCTTTTGTTTAGTCTTTTTCTTAACATGCTTCCTTCTGTTTGTACTAGATCTCAAATTTTCTTATATGCAGATGATGCAGTGGTACTCACAAGTGGTTCCTACTTTGATAAAGTTCAGAAAGACTTAGCTGATGATTTTCTGGAGGTACAGGATTGGTTTTAAATGAGAAAAAACTAAATCTATGGTTTTGCAAATACTAAAAAGACTGAATTTGGATCCTTCATTGTCATTATATACTGTTTCTGGCACATTGATTGAACAAGTTAAACAATTTAAGTATTTGGGTCTGTTGATTGATGAGGGCCTTTCCTATGAACCTCATATACTTCATATGGTGTGGCGACTAACCAGCGGCTTGGGGCCCTATACAGGTTATCTCCTTTACTTACTAATTCCACATGACTTTTGTTGGCCCAACATTTATTGCCATTAATTGACTTTGGGGTTTTGTTTTATTACACTGCAAGGGAGGGGTTATCTAAGGTGGAAGTGTTACTTAATTCAGTTGCTAGATTTGTAGTAAAATCTCCAAAGGTTCATCATTGTAATCTTCTAGAGCATGTGGGTTGGCTTCTTCTGGTAGGAAGATATAAACTTCAGTTGGGTATTTTAGCAAGAAAGGTGATACTTAATAGTCTCTGACTGTTTTCTTAATTTTTAAAAAACAGAATTCTAGTGTTAATACAAGGTCAACAGATAATGTTTCTCTTTGCATTCCGAGAATCGTACTTTTCTAGGACAAAGGCTTTATCTTACATGTTACCTACTTTTCTTTTCCCTTTATCTGTTTACTCACCTCACACTCCAGTGCTCCCTCTCCTTCAGGCTCCACAGTGCTCCCCGACTCACCAGCCATCCTCTTCACGGGCTCACCTCGATCCCCATATAGCAGCTGACTTCCGAGAGGTCTCCCAGTGTATCCCTTCACGGGTGGGTCCCCTCCTCCGAGGGGAGGACACGAGAGGGACTTACTGAGCACACTATTAGGCTGCCGGAAGTGCTGCTGAGTCAACTGGTGAGCACAGGAGTCATTTCCCCTTTCCTGGTGTTCCCACATTGCGCCCTCTGAACAGTGTCCCCAGTCTCCACTGGGAGCCACTGTTGAGTGAGACGACCCAATCCTCCACCCCAAGAAGAGAGCAATCCTCTGGACACTCAAAGCCTCTTGTCCCTGCCAACCCCTGGCGCCGAGTCTGTTTCTGAACCTGGGCCGCCAGCATGGTTCCAGGTGTGGCATCCAGCGCCTCAACCCTCTGCGCCATCAGGCGGGTTGTTACCTACTTTTTAATACTATACAGTTTGTCTTTGATTGTGTGAACCTTTCCCTTTGCTCTTTTAAGCATAGGTTGAAAGAGTATCTTTTTCGAGTGCAAGTGTAAATGTTTTGAATGATGGTGCTAAGACATATTTCCCTGAATTGGTATGTGTATAATTTATTTGTTATTTGTATTTTATATTGCATTCAATTGTCATTTGTACACTGATACGCCCATGAAAGCGGGTGATTTTGTGCCCATGGTCCTATCAGTATAAATAAATAAAACAAACAAACAACAAAAACTGCAGTCATCAAATCTGAAATGAGCAAACCACGGTATGATAGAGCACAGTCACTACTGCAAAAAAAATGAGACATGGCAAAAATAAGAAACAGACCGTTGACCACTTGAGACTGTGACACTAGGCAAGAAGCAGAGCCTTCAGGCCCTTACATAATGAGACGGGCGGTTGTGTCTTCTCCACATGAAATGGTACCAGCTGTCACTGCCTTTGTCTCTTGACACTTTTGGGACAGGGCCTACAGTGCGCTCTGATCCTGCCTTTTCTCCCAGTTCCCAGTACCTTCTTTATCTGCAGTGACCGAAACTATGTTGGTAAATCCCATACCTTTCAAAGAAGTGCAGAAGAGCATTTCCTTGCTGAAAATGCTACTGCCCTGGGACAAGATAGGCTCCCTTCGGAGTTTACAAAACCTTTTCCACACAATTGGCCCCTACTTTAGTGGAACTGTTTAATTACATCCAGGCACAAAACACCCTACCAGAATCCATCACAAAAGTTATACTGATTTTTATCTACAAAAAGGCGACAGAACTGACTTGTGTAATTGACGACCCCTCAGTCTATAAAATCTTCGCAAAACATTTTGGTGGACAGACTGTCTGGAGTCACTGAATTATTAATAAACCCACATCAGACATGTTCTGTGCCTTCTAGAAAGGTACAAGATAATCTCATTTGCTAAAGAAGTTTTCAATAGGAAAACTCTGGGTCCTTAACAGGATATGTTTTTAGCCTGGATCAAGATTGTTTGCATGCCTAGGTGCCTTTGGCATCTCCACTATATTAGCTGATAGGTTCAAATGTTTGTGTGAAAATGTTGTACCAAATATTAATGGATGGGTAAATAATTATATCTCACTTAAGAGGAGGTCCGACAAGGCTGTCCTTTAAGCCTCTTAAGCAAAGGCAAACAAGATGCTGGGATGCATATCTAGGGGATCAGTAATAGGAGACAGGAGGTTATACTGCCCTTGTACAGGTCACTGGTAAGACCGCATCTAGAGTATGGATTTCAGTACTGGTGGCCACACCTCAAAAGGACATTAACCTGCTGGAGAAGGTCCAGAGGAGGGCTACAAAGATGATAGCTGGTCAGCAGGGTAAGGCATACGAGGAGAGGTTGAGGGCACTGAACATGTACTCCCTGAAAGACAGGAGAGAGACAGAGAGAGAGAGACATGACTGGGACCTTCAAGTACTTGAAAGAGATAAATAAGGTTGATAAGGAGAGTCTCTTTAAGCTGAGTGGCAACCATAACATGAGGGCACAGTCTTAAGCTGGAGAGTGAGATTTTTAGGAGGGAGGTCAGGAAGCACTTTGTCACAGAGAGGGTGGTGGACACTGGAATGCGCTGCCAGAAGAGGTAATCTCATTGGAGACAGTGGGCAGCTTTAAGAGAGGCTGGACAGGTATAGGGGAGGTAAGGGTCATGGGTAGGGAGGATGGGAGGAGTGGGAGAGGGGCAAGGACAGTAGCTCAAGCTGTGGACCCTGCAATATGAGCAGACTTGATAGATCAAATGGCCTTCTTCTGCTGGCTTCTTCGTATGTTTGCATGTATGCTGTATATATTCCGCCTGGACACTCTCCTTCACCTCATACAGTCTAACAACAGAGTTAAGGGTATATCCTTGGACTCTGAGTCTCCCCAGATAAACATAATGGCATGCACAGATAACATTGTCTTTTTCATAACGGATGCAGAATCTGAATATGCCATTACAAGTACTTTGTCTTCCTTTGTGATGGTGTCTGGGTCAAAGGTTAATTGCAAAAAAAAGCACTGATACTGTTACTGGAACAGTCACTGAATACTCCTTCAACAGATAGCACCAGTCCCCATTTTATTTATTTAGCTTTTGTTAACTGGGTAAGTACACTAGACAAGTCTTGGTGTAGCTTTTGGTAAAGTTAATCTAGTGTAAAATAACTGGGAACCCTGTTTAGAGAACGCAGCTGTAAGTCAACCTGTAGAAAGGAAAGAGAATCTCAAAATTAAAATCCGTGTTTTGATAAAAACACTGTTACTTCCTGTCTTTCTCTATTTGAATTATATATCCTACCATTCATTTAGAAGCCAAATTACCAGTATATAGTGTATTCTTTCAAGTGTTATGGGGCAGTCACCTCAATCCTCTAGAAGTGAACTCCCAGGTTCATGGTTGAATCTGCGTTCGGACTTCCGGTGACATCATCGATTGAATGTGGTATCTTCCTAGGCCCACATCGTCCAGAAAGCAAATCTAATTGCATCCTCAGTCTGCAGAATGCAACGCCAGAAAGCAACACATTCAAAAGGGCTACTTATTAAGAACCCACAAACCCCAGTACAAAAACTCCACACCATGCTACAACTTGAAAAAGGGTGCAATCATGGAGAGTACTATGCCGAGATGGAGGACGACATGACAAGTGCAGAGACAAAGGAATGCTCTCAACTAATTGCTTCAATTCTCCAGACTGCCCACACAGTTAAAAAATTGATGGTACCTTGGAAGAACTCCGAGGAACATCAACAAGATCGAACATCGGGCGGACCAGATCGAAATTGGCTCATCGAATGTGTCAGAACAGGCCGACTGCCACGATCATTTGCTCCTGTACCTATTGACAAGAGAGAGAGAGAGCAGACCTGTAAGCTAGATGACATAGAGGCCACAGTCGCCACCAGAATATCCACATATGGAGTGACAGGCGGCCTGGAGGAGGGGCAAAGGATCCAATTTCTTTTCTACAGTCAGTTCTGTGGCAAGCCCTCAATCTCCTCCAGACTATGATCTGTCAATGGATAGAGCCCATCGCTCCCTGGTCAGATGGCCTACAAATCCTGGAGCACGGCCCGATCTTATGTAGCCAAATTAATGACCTATGCCACAAAGAAGATATCCTGAAGAGGGCATGGAGAAAGAGTATGTTAACCTATCAAGGACACAGAATACAGCTGGATAACGACTACACTATGATGGTGCAGGAGAACTGAAAGGTACTTTGGCCCATAATGAAACAGACCGGGCAAAAACATAAAACCCAAATTCTTTACCCTGCATGTATCAGGATAGAAACAGAGCGAGGCACCAAAGTTTTTGAAGACCTGGCTGCTTCCTCACACTGTCTGGAAAAATGGGAATCCTGTTACCACCTCACTAAGGAAAAACTAGAAGGAGCTCATCCAGTTGGCATGGGCGTGAGCGAAAGGACCATGATCTTCTGACCAGAACACTGACGGCGCCTCATCATCCCTGAGAGCAGACTTCGCGACACCCTAAAGAAATAACTGCTCCACACTGCAGATAGAGGCTATCATGGCGAGAGAAAAGCATGGAGCACCATCCAGCCCCACTGAACCTTCAGCCAGCTCTTCTAACTCAGTGACCTGAACCAGAAGGCAGATCCAAAGATGTCGTCTCTTCTGAGATTCTTCCCCCATCCCAGAAGGCCTCAGGACTTTCTAACTCATCAGTCTGGCGCTACATCTGCTGAGTACACAGGGGAGGGGAGATGGAATTACTAAGACTGAAATTGGAAATTGGGATCTATTTAAGCCTAACGCCATCACGATCATTCTATGGGCAACTCAATGACTTTCCTGGCCCACAAGGGCACTGCTTAATTAACTGCTGTACTACTAAAAGACAGTTTCAAATGGATGGAGTTACTCCCATGTGCAGAGCTCGATATATGAGCCTGAACAAACCTCACTAAGGGAGAACCCAAACACTAAACCATGAACCCAGTAAGCAGGACAAAACGCTGGAACACCCGCTTAAAGTTTATTGATATGGTGGGTATAGTTAGCTGGGGCGGGAGGGCTATAACAGGATTAAAAGCTTTGGATGCACATAAATGGAGGGGAACCCTGAAATAATAATAATGGAACCAGTAGACTCAATTGTATAATTCCCCCTCCATCTTAAATAATTATATAAAGGGCCGGGAGCTAGGAGTAGCCAGTCATCACAATATGTGTTTGTTTTTGTTACTGACGCTGACGTGGCCCATTTACCTAGGGATGGGCTAGACCCAGGATATTCCCCACAATTAGGCAGAGCTCTTTACCACACATTGGGCCATGGATCTCTAAGGAGATCAAACCTGCCAGGGACTCAACCCACCCTGATGACCAAGGAAGTCACAACATACTAGGATAGGAATTCTCCCACCAAACTCCACATAAAGTTAAAGGTGAGAACCCATCTCAGTGTGGGATAAGTTACACCAAAGGTTTAAGATGGGGGCTTGGAACCCTCACCCCATGCAGGGAGAAGCGACAGCACCCTATAACAAGTGCAGTCAATGGTAAATGTTGGTACACATCCCAGCAGAAGTAATGACTGCTGTGATTTTGTTTTATCATCGGTTAAAGGTTATACTCCTCCTTGTGGGGAATGTTGGCTAGTTCTTGTTTCAATAAAGTTATTAGCATACAATGTTAATAAATGCTTATGTATTTTAACGTGCATAGAACAGATAAGGCAAAAGTTTGGTATGTTTCTTTCAGGCAATGTTTTCTGTATTATAAGGTCAGGCTGTTTTATCATAAGCAGTTGCAATCACAACAAATGGTATAATGAAAGGAAGTTGGCGAAATTGATCAGAGAGCTGGGGTGGAGAGGTATGAGGGACCCTGGGAAGACAGGAAGATCTTCTTAAGCTGTAAAAATGGCCACAATTAGGACCAAAATCTCATCCTATAATATTAATGGAGTTAGTCATCCCATTAAAAGGAAACAGGTTCAGAAATTTATACAAACTCAGAACTATGAAATAAATTTCCTAGAAGAGACATATCTCTTCCTAAGGAAGCAGATAAGCTTAGAACTAAAGGGTTCCCTCTACTTTATCAGGCCTCATTAGACAAAGGGAGGAAAAGAGGGGTTGCCATAATTCTATCAGAACATCTACCTTTTGAGGAAATAGAAATAATTTCAGACCCTGGCGCCGATATATAATAGTATGTTGGGAAGGTACAGGACGTGTGGATTACCCTAGTTAATGTTTATGCCCCCCAACTCCCCAATCACCTTTTGCTCAGAATTATTACAATTGGTGGTCCACAAGGCTAGGGAATTCTGGTGGCGGTGGGGGACTGGAACCTGGTCTTCAACAGGAAACTAGACTCTACCACTGGCATTCCCACTATGGAATGCAGGGTGGCTACCCAATTCTCCAGACTGCTTTCAGATTGTGGGATGGTGGATATCTGGAGAGAAAAATATCTGATGTGTAGAGATTATACCTACTTCTCCCCAGACACAAGATATTCTCCAGACTAGACATGTTCTTTGTTTACAGTAATGAATACCCCTCTTCCACTCCGTGTGGGTGGGCATGGACACATTGTCAGACCGCCAGCCAATATACCTAGACATAGACTCCCAGCTATCCAGAAAGCCTACACTGAGATTAAATACAAATCTACTAAAAGACCCAGAAATAAAAAAGAGATTAAAAAAGTTATGACACAGACCCTAGAAATAAACGATAAACTGGGGACTTCAGCCTGATCCTTTGGGACACAGTTAAGACCATGGTTAGAGGGATATTAATCACCCTGGCCTGTCATAAGAAAAAGAAAGGCAGAAACAAAAGCAGGATCTAATACTGAATCTGAGATCACTGGAGACACAACAGAAACAACTCTGGGATAAAGATGGGGTGATGAAATCAAAGCAGTCAGAATTAAAATCCAGCAACTAAACAAATTAGAGCTAGAACAAGCACTACATTACTTGAAACAGTCTTATTATGGGGGGCAGGCTGCCAAACAGCTGGCTTTTCGCCTACGTCAAAGGGCTGCTAGGGCAACTAGAGAAGCCCAGCATTTATACCTGATGGCCCCAATTGCTACGGCTGAAATTATTGCCACAATAAAAAATCTCAAACCGGGAAAATGCCCCGATCCAGATGGGTTCTGTGGGAATTCTACAGAGCTTTTGCCTCAGAAATAACACCACTGCTGAGAGGGGTCTACAATCTGATTTGGCTGGAGGGTATCCTGTCCCACCATCATGGAATTATACCACCATAACAGTAACATCAAAAGAGGGAAAACCCTAAAGACTGTAGCTCCATATATCCATCTCCTTGTTAAATGTAGACTACAAGATTTTTACTTCTATTTTGGCAACCAGATCAAACCCACTTATGGCTCAGTTAATTGAAACAGACCAACAGGATTCATCATGGGTAGACAGGCCCAGGAGGGGTTAGAAGAACAGTTAATATCATAGATTTAATAAATAAACATCACACCCCTGCATGCCTTCTCAGACTAGATGCTGAAAAGGTATTTGACAGGGTTAGCTGGAGGTTTCTAGTTTTGGTTCTGGAGAGGATGGGTTTTCCAGGTCCCTTCCTGGTGGCGTTAACTCTCTCTAACCAACCCAGGCCTATGTGAGGATCAATGGTGGGTCTCTCAGAGGTTCGCCCTGAGTAGAGGCACTCGACAGGGCTGCCCGATGTCTCCACTGTTGTTTGCCATCTATATTGAGCCCTAGCACAAGCAATAAGGAGGATCCTACTATTAGGGGCTTTGTCGTGCATAAGAAGGAACACAAAATCTCATTATATGCAAACAACGTCCTACTCTACATGACAAACCCAGAGGAATCCTTCCCAAGGTCTGGGAACTCTAAACAGATTCAGCAGATTATCAGGATATTCCTCAATAAAAATAAAACTGAGCTTCTGAAATTTTTCTACACCCCACCAATATAGTTAAAGAGCTGCTACCACTAAAGTGGACCGCCCTAAAATTAAATATCTGGGAACCCGTATTCCGAAAAACTTAAGCCACCTATTTATGTATAATTTTCACCCTCTATACACCCAAATTAAACAAGATATCAGAAAGTGGGAGCTCCTGAACCTGCCCCAACACTCTCACATAGAATCGGTCACACGAATGTCCTTCCAAGGTTTTATACCTATTTCAGTGCCTCCCAGTCAAAATATCTGGGGAACAATTTAAGATCTGGCAAAGAACAATATTCAAATTTATCTGGGCTAACAAGAAACCAAGGATCAAAGTTCAGTCCTCCAAGCCAAAAAGACACATGGAGGCGGGCGGTGCCAAATCTTGAGGACTACTATCTAGCCTCCCACCTACAACATGCCCTGCTGTGGTCCTTGACATGATGTGATGCCCTCTAGAGAGACATAGAAAGGTCAGTTACTGAAGGTGCCCCCATGGAGGTGAGAGTGTTCACACCTAGACCCCTGGTCAGAGACACAAACTTAACACTGTACTCAGTCAGGAACACCCTAGCTGCAATCCACAGACTGTGAGCAAAACACAAAAGCCTGGGAGAACTCCTGGCCATACAGAAGGTTTGTCTTGGATGGTGATTTTGAACCGCAAGGCAAGACTTAACCTACAGGAGATGGGACAGGCTGGGGCTGAATACTCTAGGGCAGCTACTAGATGGTAACATAATTAGAGAATCTGTGGATGTGAAAAAGCAATTCCAGCTGAGACACTCCGACCACTACAGATACTTACAATTCTGAAATTACATACAAAATACTCAGAAAAATACGGAATGATAGTGGAGCACTCAAAGCTAAAGGAAGCGATTGGAGAGATCTTATGCTCCCATAACAAGAGAGACATATCTCATTCATATATGGGAACTTAGGGATGGAGGAGGAGGGAGCTCAGTCACCCTCAAAAAGAGATGGGAGGAGGAGCTAGAAGAACAACTAACAGAGGAGGACTGGGAGACTATTTTCCTTCAGGCACATCGAAAACGTACTCTCAGAAATGGAAAGATTTTGAGTGGGGAATTAGGACAAGGTTTTTCATCACTCCAGTAGTTCAACACAAATGGGACCCGGGACACAGCTCGGGTTGCTGGAGATGTTGTGGGAGGAATGGGCAACACACCTTCATGTCCTGGGACTCTGCACAGAACTGGCATAGTTTTGGAGGGGGTGAAAGGGCCCTGGGCAACATCTTCACCCTAGAAGAGACATTAAATTCCAAGCACCTGGTGCTAGGCCTGATCCCCAGAGGAATAAGAGGCTGAGACCAAATCTATCTGTGGAACATTTTGGTAACTGCTGCACACAAAGCAATAACACGGAGATGGCTGCAGACTACCTCCCTGACACTGGCGAACTGAGTGCGAGGTGGTTGCCGAGATCCAGGACATGGAGGAGCTGACCCATAAAATAAATTTTAAACCTGCATTGTACATAAATAGATGGACCAGATGGACACTATGATTGGGGGGCAATACAAACCTGCTGATGACAGTTGGGGATCAGACTCCCGGACGGGGCTCTCAAATGGGGAACCTCCAACAGAATGATAATAACATGATCACCTGAGGGTGGTGGTAACAGGCTCTCAGGTCAGGAAAAGGGGACTATATCTGAGAACATTTGAAAAATATAATTATACAATGGCAAGAAAATTTCCTGGACTCTGATTGGTCAGTGAGTGCCTGAGACAGTGATGATATTACACAATAACATCACTGTGCTGATTTTGGATGAGCATATGGCTGATATGGATTTTATGGATTTTTTTCAGAAACAAAGATATACTGCCTCACTAAAAATCTACTTATTTTTATTTTATTATGTATAACATCGAGCCATTGTATAATTGCAATAAGGCACTCCAAGCCGTGTGTTATCGTGCAGATAATCGTTACACCTGGTGGTGGAAGCACTCCTGCTTTGCCTCAGTGCTTCAACCCACCTAGAGTGACATTATTACATGATAACACACAATCTTGTCGTGCCTTATTGCTCAATTAATTAACTGATATGTACACTGTTGAAAATGTGTTATGCCTGCATAAATGGAATGTTATTTGTTTACAATAGAAGCTATCTGTAAAGCAAACGTTGGATTAATTGCATTGTATTTGCCTGCATATTCAATAAACTTGAATTAAAAAAAAGAATCTGCATTCCTACTGCCCTGCCTTAAAGCCCTTCCAGCTTTCCGGTCTGCCACTCTGACCACCCAGTCTCTATGACAAGGTCGCCTATTTGGCTGCTACTTGTTATACCTATTCTCCTGTTATTTAGAACATTTTAATTCACTGACCATTGGTAATAGGCTGCTCCATTGTAATTTACTGACTGTTGGTATAAGGGTAGCACGCATTGTTTTGTACTAAGCGTGATGTACCTTTCTTTGTTTCATTTGTATGTAATGTCTGTAATGTGTCTTTGACGTGGAACCTTGTAAAAGAGTTTTTGCTCAATGGTATTTTCTGAACAATAAACAATACAATACAATAAGAAAGAAGTCAGTATAGGCATGTGTTGCAAGGAGGCCTGGATTTGATAACACCCATTTTTTTTAATGTATTTTTGTTGTAAATAACTTCGTGTGGTTTTGGAGAACACTGCAAAAATCTGGACAGCTAGTGTAGCAAGATGGTCACAGTTTTACATCCAGGGATGTCAAAATCATAAAATCAGGCCCCCACCCTTCGAACCTCCTATATCCTAGAATATGTTAAGATGGTCTTTCAGAAAATCAAAAATGGCAATTGTCTTGTCCGCATGTTGTGTGTAATACTAGGCCCCAGTGGTATAGGCATATCCTGGACACTGTTTTTCAGGTAGAAATTGATTTCTTACTGTCAACTGTCTGATACAAAAATTGTTTTGAGACAATTAACAGTCCCCAGAATGCCCCAGTTTGTCTGGGATGTTCTTTGGCTTAGTGACCATGGCCAGCTGGGAGTACATAGTTTCCACAAACACAAACAAATTAGTGACCAGTACTGCCCCCAAACCTACCAGTCCACTGATCCTGAAACATACTGTTAAAACATCTCTTTTGATATGCCCTTTTCACAGAACTTTAGGCTTCCTTTAGGCATTAGAATGGCAAGAACCTTTATTCCAGAACTTAACATAGAAAGATTTGGTTCCAAACCTATATTCCACATTTTGGAAAAATGCCATGAGGGAACCCTACAGATAATTTGTGCAGTTTTAAAATACTGTTTATGGCAGGTGAGATGTTCTTGGGTTATTAAAAAAACTCTCTCTTCAAATCAGGAAAGTATTAAAAATGTACAGATTTCATTACAAAAGTATAGTACTCTGATAAAAAAAGATTCTCGGTATGCTTACAGTCGTTTTGGAAAAATTTTTCTTTGTTTGATTCAGAAGCTGTCTTAGATGTTGGTTTCCTATTGTATTTGTCAGCAGTAATTCTATTTACTTTTCTTTTTTGTCTTCAGAATGTGTTATATTTTATGTTATCATTCCATATAGTTTGTGCATTATGTATATTTTCTTTTAAATAAAATTCCCCTACTCGGGGAGCTGCTGTCCAATTTGGCTGTCTGGCCGTGATGATGGACCCAGGTGAGGTGAAGAAGGAGAGACTGCTGATGTGGCAGGGAGGTGACTGACATCCCTGTGACAGCAATCTAGGAGGTCAACAAATGTATGATGGTTGAAGAAAACACACTTTATGCCATTGAAAACATAAGCATTCTGAAAGTCTGAAATGGATACTGACCTGATAGATGAGGATCTGTGTCAAGAAGACATGATGTTGAAAGTCAATATGGAGGAGAAGAGGCAATGTCTACTGAAAATGATGGCCGAGGAGGAAGCTAGGTATCTCCATGAGAGAGAGACTGCCTCCTTAGCCCACAGCAAAAGAAACAAGCCACTGGTGTGTCACTGGAGCCTCTGACAGATGAAGCTCTGTCATGATCAACTGGAAGCTCTGACACATTTCAAAGAAAAAGATGCTGGGACTTAGAAACTGCACTCTGCCCAAACAAGCTTGTTTGGCAAAAGAAAGGGTAGAAATCCTCCTGGTCCCCAGGAAAAACATTGAGGAAGGCAGGATGGACAAGAAAAGAAATAGAGGATAATGTATGATCGACTGTCCATAACAAGCATGGGTAGCCATCGAAGGGTTGTCAGTGGTGACCGCTTAAACCTTGAGAGTGAAGCTCAAGAGGTTTTGCAGCCGTGGCAACCCCTTTAGATGGCTGATCACACTTGTTATGGATAGCGGATCATACATTGTCTTTATACTGTATGGCACGCCATCAGACTAAAATCAACCTGCATTATAACCTTCCCTAACAAAATGCTACCTTATCATGCATACGCGACCCATTCTAAGTTGTTATGCTGCACTAGCTACGTAGCTACTGCAGCATAACAAACTACCTGAAGTAGCTAGTGCAGCATAACAACGCTTGTGAAGGGATGGATTTCCATCCCTAACAACATTCCACCATACACTATAAAGGTGTTGGACTCTGGATGCTTCAGATCCAGTAGTGCAGCACTACAACCCTAACTTCCTGGGCAATGCCCTGACAGACAGATCCCAGCAGAGATACAGGTAAAGCTGAGAATAGAGAGGAAAACAGCATACACTATAAAAGCTCTGGTCAAAAGGAAGGGATGAAACAGAGTTGTGTCGTCTGATATGGTGAAGAGGAGAAATAAGAACTTAATGGAGGAAACAAATCACAAACTGGAAAGTCTTAACACAGAGCAGGTTCAGGCCAAAACTGCATTACCTGAGGAATCTGCTATAGAAGAGACTACCAAATTGATTTGTTTGAGCTGGCTCACGCGCAGCAGTAGTGCTACCATTTGTGATGCCAGTGACCTGGGTTCAGTAGCGAGCCTGGGCTGCTGGAGGGCCTGCTGGGGTGAGGGATCAAGCACCTGATGAGCTGCTCTCCCTCCCTCTCCCTCTCCCTCTTCCTCTCCAGGAGGGGTGGGCTGCATGCCCGCTGCTATACTGCCAGTACCTGTGTGACCACAGGTGGTGCAAGTGCAGTCAGGGAAGCAGTTGGCAGAGGAGGGGCTGGCATCAGCTGAGGACCTGAGCAGAGGCACATCTCAGTGTGCCCCCATCTCATTGGTCCTCCCAGTGTGCCGACATCAGAGGGGTGGGACCAGAACAAGGAATACCCAGTTCTCGATCCAGGCAATGAACCCCGGCACCATGTCCATGGAGGAACTGGGGGCAGACTCCACAGTGCGCACTCTCTTGATGTTCAGAGGAGATTTGGGAGCCTCCTCCACCCTGCCAGAGGGTTATCCAGGGGCTCTGAAGTAATGAATGGTGCGAGTCACACCTTAGAGCAGACTCCCGGTCCTCTCAGAGATGTATCATGAGGTTCGAGAGATGGGATCAAGAGCAGAGAGAGCAGGATGAAAAAGAATAAGTAAAAAAAAAAAATAAGAAACTGATTTGTTTGTATAAGTAGAAACCGTGTTCCCTGTACCTAAGGCTGCAAATGAAAAACTTGCCAAGTGTTAGATGTGATTTCATCTGCTAAAGAACGCTTGCTCCCCACCTCCAAAATCTCCAGTAGCAGGGCCTCATGTCTTGAGCAGAACAAAAAGAGGTCTGATAAAGAACAAAGGAGCCAGACACACCAGAAGACTAGGGCCCCAGTGGAAGATTTTTTATTAACCTTCAACAAGAGTCCCCATGTTAGAACTTCAAACTCTTGATCTGTTTTCGAATAAGGGGTGCCTGCTCCTAGAAAGAACACTGTCAGACTGATTTATAAAGGAGGTCTGGACACCCTCCAGACAGAGTTTATGTTGCTAGAACTTTGTTAAAGAACTCGGGGTGGAGCCGGCAGCTGAAGGTAACAGACACTCTTCAGAAAGCTCTTCAAGAGATTTGGATAGAACACAGAACTCTCTCATTTTGTGATTTAAAATAACTTTGGGTAATGAATTCAACTACAATTTGCCAAGAAGATCATTGTGATATACTCTTTAAACGAAGCTTGTGGCAGTCTGCCTTTGCGAAGAGCTAAAAACAAACAGTGCAATTTTTAAAGACTGTAGAACCTATCTTCTTGTTAAGTCTGTCAGTCATTCCAAACACTGAAGGCCATAGAAGATGTTTCAATTCCCAGATAAAAAAGGACAATTTGACAGTAAGTCCAAGTAGCTCCTTAAGTTAGAACTGCAATTTAAAGAACTACTGACGTCTCAAAGAAAACTTTGAAAACATAATAGGTACAATTCAGCTTGCATTCCTTATATATTTTATATATTTCTCTTCACCATTATTTATTACTGAGTAAATCTGCATGAATACATTACTGTTATGCCTTGCAGTTTCCTTAGAGTTCATCTGCTTCTATAGCTTACTCCCTACTTCAAGTCGTAATCCTCTGTTTTGACATCACAATCTGGTGTCCTGAGAGTAACTGTGATGTCGTAAGTAGTGCACTGTGACCTCAGATAGGGAGAAAGCAATAGGAATAAATGAATTCTTCAAGAGAAAAGATCCTGTTTTCATGCAAATGATCTTAGTAACAAATAATGAGGAGGAGGAATACAAAACAAATGTGAAATAAAAGCTGAACTGTTTCTAAATATTATGTTTTCTTAAAGTTCTACTGAAGGTGTCAGCTGCTCTTTAAAAGTTACCTCAAAAGAGACTGATAAGTGAAATATAACCAAATATCATGTTAGTTTCAGAAATGGGAAATAAGCATAATTTAAGAATGAAACTGCAAAAGCAGTTACACAAACAAGTTTTATTTACATTTTTATATTATATTGCAGTTCCATAAGCGGGAACTGCATCAAGAAATGGCCTTCTCCAGTCCAGGACATATAAGAATTAAAAACAATAAACTGTAAACCGGCCAGAAGTATGGAGATGATTTTGGGGCAACTGCTCCCTTCAGCAGAGAAATAAATCTGACATTAGAAAGCAGGGGTGAGTGTGACCACAACACAGAGTTTGAACTTCATTCTAAAGTTCCATTATTAGCATAAAGTTCCAATTTGTGGGGCTTTTGATTCCCAAGGAATGACTGCTGTTGTTAAACATAGGTACTACACAAAAGGCCAGTACTAAGGCCAAGCCAACCACTACTTTCTCATCTTCCAGCTCTCATAAACTATATAAAAGCAATCATTCATCTAATAAAGTTTGTGAAACTGATCATTGTACCAGTCTAGGCCAAAATATACAATCACTTCAAAGTAATCCATTGATAAATAGTATGCATTACTCAGCAACCCAGGAGAAGGATATTCAAGAAAATCCTCCATCAACAGGGAGCATCGACAAGTATACATTCTCAGTGACTCAGTGATTAAGCATCTGGACAGAGTAATCTGTAACCCAGACAAAGCAACCAGAACCTTTTCTAGCTAATGAGGAGCTAAAATCTTGGATATTACCACTATGACAAAAATAATTCTAAAATATGCTGGCACAACCCCACTTATAATTATTCATGCTGGCACAACTGACATCAGTTGTACAAAACCTGATGACCTAAAAAGGATTTTGTGGCACTTTACAATCTATTAGTTGAAAAAGGATGCACAATATGCTTCTCGAAATCCTTCCAGTTCCAGGGGCAACAGAATTAATAACCCTGAAGATTAAGGCAATTAATGAAAGGTTGCGAAAGTGATGCTACAAACAGGGCATATATTGTATTACCCACAGGAAAAAGTCCTGTGACAGACCTTCCTTTACTGCTGGGATGGCCTTCATTTAAGCAGAAGGGTAGTACAATTCTGGGTAAATCAATTGAAGCTGTCATAAATCACCATTTAAATTAAAAGATTTGTGGGAGAATGGGAGTGCTCCCAGTTCTCTAAAAAGATGGTGCCCTCTTGCTAAAATCCAAAACTATCATGTACTAACTCTCAATGCCAGATCACTTAATCTAAAAATGTCTGAATTAGAGGCAAAATGCAAACTGTATAATTTAGGCATAATTGCCATCACTGAAACACGGTGGGACTCATCAGCTAACTGGATTAAAGAAATTCCAAACTATAGATTATACCATAAAGATAAATCAGGCAAGACTGGTTGAAGGGTATGTTTATATATAAGGGACATCATTCCATCTTATGAGTGTAACTACAAATCACCAACAAAAGTATCTGGGTAACAATACAGTTTAAAGGACAACCCAAATTAATAGTGGGTAATTGTTACAGGCCCCTCAGCTAATACTGAATATACTACCAACCTCATTAAGGATATAATTCATCATTCTGATAAAGGGATATTGGTATCTTGGGGATTTTAATTTACTAGATATAAACTGGCACTCATATGAGGGTACCAGTGAGCAAGAAAAATTATTCTCAACAGTTTTAATAAACAATGGTCTAGAACAACTTGTATAATACTTTGGATCTTATTATCACAAACACTGAAAATATAATTACTAAAATAGAAATTAAAGATCCATTAGGAAACAGTGACCATTACTCCATTTTGTTCCATATTTCAATTCATACACTAAAACAATCATCACAAATCTTATTAAAGGACTACGATTAAGCAAAATGTATTGAAATCAATATAGCCCTTAATAAAGTCAACTGGACTGAATTACTTGCAAATCTTCCAGTCAATAAAGTCTGGGAAATATTTAAAGAAATAATATTTAAGTTAGAATCTAAATTTATACCACTTAAAAAGAAATATAATGATAAGGGCAAAATACATGCCTGACTAACTAAACCAATCAAAAGCACATTAAATTAAAGGAAAGGCTGTTTAAAAATTAAAACAAATTCTGATACTCAAGCAGGCACAAAATATCCATAAAGACCTTAAAAAGCATGATTAGGAACTCAAAGCAGAAATTAGAATTCAGATTGGCACATACAAAAGATAATCAAAAATCACTTTATTCTTATTCAAATTTAAAAAAGGAAACTGTAGGACAATTGGGCCATTAACTCAAAACAGTGCCATACTAAATTTGACACTTACCTAGCTAATTGCTTTAATAACTATTTTTTCTGTTTTTTTCTAAAGATAATGAACACTATGTTAAAACAAATTCCACTGTTTTCTATACCAGTCAAGATTCTGATGTCATTTCAGTATTAAAAACATTAAAAGAAACCCAGTCCAGGTCCTGACAATATCCACCCTAGGTTCCTCATTGAATGTATGAATTCCCTAGTGACCCCTTGACTATTTTGTTTAATAAGCTTGTGGAGAATGTAATCTCAGAAGATTGGTTAAAAGCATTAGTAACACCAATATTTAAAAGTAGTAAATCTGATGTTCAAAATTACAGACCGATTAGCTTGATCTATTATTGGGAAGTTAATGGAACGTCTTATTAAATCCCTATTTGAGAAGGAAATTAAACAACTCAGCCTTGAAGATAATACACAGCATGGTTTTCAGCTTACTTATTACTGTACCTCAAATCTAACATCTTTCTATAATACTATCAATCAAAATCTAGATTTAAATATTCCATCTGACGATATTCTCCTGGATTTCAGTCCCACTTTGATAGGGTGTACCATTTCAAACTATTAAAGAAACTTAGGCATGTGGGTTTCTAGCCTGCCTGGTTAGCGGGTGAGCAATTGGCTTTCTGACTGAAATCAACAAGTAAAATGAATGGAACCCTTTCTCATCCTGGCCAAGTCACCAGCGGTGTCCATGAGGGTCCATTTGTGGCTGACCTTATTTAATATTTTCATCAGTGACTTAAATATTAAATCTAATAACATCCTTTCAGAATTCACTAACGATACCAAATTAGGTGGTCCTGTTGATAATTTCATAAATTCCACCTCCCTTGCAAATGATTTAGAGGACATTCAACACTGGCGCAAATCAACAGTATGGAATTTAATATAGAGAAATGCTCAGTATTACACCTCGGTAACAATAACCCAAAATATGAACATTACCTTAATAACAAGAACAAGGGGCACAATTTGAAGATAGAGAGGGACGGCTCAGAGGTAATGTGAGGAAATATTTCTTCACAGAGAGGGTTGTAGATGCATGGAACATCCTTCCTGAGGAGGTCGTAGAGTCAAAAACAGTGGGAATTCAAGAATGCATGGGACAGACATAAGGCAATTCTAGTGGGGGTAGGAGGAAGTAGGCTGTTAGTTAACTAGGATCTGCAACTTATCCATTGGTAGGAAATGGGCAGACTAAGTGGGCCAAGCAGTCCTTATCTGCCATCAGATTCTATATTCTATGCTCTCCTCAAATCTTCAGTAAGTGAGTGGGATTTAGGTACTGAAATTAATAACAAACTAACAGGATCAAATCATTATAATAAATTAACCAGGGTAGCAAATGGTATAATCAAGCAGAGCAGAAGAACATTTACTAATAAATCTGCTCAGTGTCTGATTCCACTCTATAGATTTTACATTAGACCTTATACCGATTATGGGTCCCCGTTTTGGAACCCTTGCCTGAAGGGTGATATTCAGCAACTGGAACAAATTCAAAGACATATGATAAAAATCATACCAAAACTATCAACCTTAGACTACCAATCCAGATTAATCAATACTGTTCTTTATTCATTACAAACTAGATGGCAACGAGGTGATCTGTTATTCTACAAGTTGCTTAGATCACCTGAATTAATGAAGTCATGTGGACTGGAATATTCTAATAATTGAACTGTTGCCAGATGCCACAATAAACAGTTGAGGTTAGTAGAGCTAAAACAAACAAAGGGCAAACTATTTTTCTATTAGAGCACCTAGGAAATGCAATTTATTACCACAAGAATTAGTGGATCAACCAACCTTCACCTCATTTAAGTCTAACTTGGATAAGTGGTTTAAAAATTCCTCCACTATGGACTAATGTCCCACATTGTGTGTGTGTGGGGGGGGGACAATCTAGATGGGCCTGGAGCCTTCTTTGTCCCGTACAACTCAGTAAGTGATTCCTGGGGTTACAATATCTGAATTTTGGAATGGTGTGGCGAGGGCTACACATTGATTTTCATAGAACAGGTATTCGTAACCCCAGTCACTTGCCGATACACCCCAGAGAAATTTTGGGAAGACCCTCAAGCTGTTACTGATACTTATCACAGCAGCTAAAAAGTTATATATAAGAATATGACTGACAAACAAACCCCCATGGTGGCCAGCTGGTATATAAAGGTCAACTCCATATACAGAATGGAAAAACATTTATTATAAATTTCAGGGACATCTAGCTTAATGTGACGATTGTGGAGTAGGTGAGTCCTCCATCAGCTGGAGGTTGATTCCCTATTTGTTCCTGAAGTGGGACTTGATCATAGAGAGGAAGAAACATTAGTGAATATCATAACAAGATATTTTCACCCGTCCTGCTGGTCCATTTTCCACTTTGTGTCAGTACCTTTGCACTGTTGTTGTTTATACTGTAACATTATGTACCTGCTATTTATTTATTGCCAGGATCACGCTCATATCCCTGGCAAGAAATCTACACTTTGCACTGGTGCTTCTGTATTTATTAGTTGTTGCCTTGTACAATTCCTGTTGGGGTTTATCAGCAATATAATTCCATGCTTAAACTCTTATAATGTATGTGTTCTTATCGTTCCTGTTTGTCCTCTGACTGTTCACTGTTTGGACTTCTCCCTGCATTGGCGCCCTGTCCCAGCCAACCAAGACACAAGAGGAACAAGCCTGAGGCGCTAGCCAATTGGTGTCTTGGCACTTTTTTGAAATGGACTCTGTGTTTAACTTTCAAATGAGTATGTCCATGGCTCACCCACCACAGGACCCAGAATCCAGGCTAACAAGGTCCTGAAGGAACCCCCACAGTGGAAAGATCCTCCCTGCCAACAGACACTATCTGAAACTTCTTGAAGCAGCTGGACTTCTCCTTGCATCAGTGACCCTGTCCCAATCAATCGGGACACAAGAGGGAGAAACCTGAGGACACACTAGTCAATCGGGTGGCTTGGCACCTTTTGAAATGGACTCCTGTGTTTAACTTTTCAGATAAAGCAGCCAGCTCACTTGTCACAGGACCCAGAATCTAAGCTAACAGGGTGGTAAGGGGACTCCCATGGCGCAAAGACCCCCCACAAGTGGACACCACCTGAAACCGCCTATAGCAGCTGGACTTCTCCTGCATCAGCAACCCTGTCCCAGTCAACTGGCTCACAATCTACCCTCTTCCTGACCTCTTGTCCTCTCCCTTGACCCTCTCCTGCTCTGACCCCCTTCAATCGAGGTTTTAGTATAATCTCTGACCCCAACAGGCACTGTGTATTTAATTATATTCTTGCATGATTATCCACTTTTCTTTTCTGTATTCAATGCTGTTACTATATCTGGCCACTTCATTTGCTGTTACATTTTGTTTTTGTTTCTTCTGCACTCCCTTCACCGGGTCACACCTGGAAATGAGCCTCGACCCAGTGTGCCTTTCCCAGTTACCAACTTTTAAATAGATAAATAAACAAACAAGAGGAGGTCAGCGAACATTTAACTCTCTTCCTGCTAGCGGTCTGGAGTGCTAAGGATCACAGTACAAAGGATGTCAGATTCTGCCCAATGAAGTCAGCACAGCGAGGCAGCTGGTGGCAGGTCATACTGCTCAAGTGCTCTCAAGGACAATTCTCTGTACTTTTCAAGCCTGGATGCTTCAAGGTACTCTTACTTACTCCCTTGCTGTTGTGAATGACTCTGAAAGAGTTATTGTGTCACAGCATTTACATCTTTGTTAGCACATATAAGGTACTTTTGTGGGATTTATTCAGTCTCTTTGTCAATGGCCTGCCCAAGGTCAAGGATGCTGTTTTATGCAGACAATGCTATGATTTACAATAGCAGTACCTCACACAACAACCTTACTTGGGATCTATAACAAAGCTTTGATGCCCCAGAAGCATGGTTTATGCTCAATAAGCTCATTCTCAGCTATAAAAACAAACAAAATATAATGCTCATCTCAGGTGCACACCTAAAAATAAGGTACCTCTCCTCACCATACAAAACGTGATGGTTTCCACCCTAGAACAGGTAAAATCCTTTAGATACCTGAGTGTTATCCTTGATGACATGCTATCTTTTATGAGCATGTGGACTCAGTTGTAGGGTCAGCAAACAGGAGACTTGAAGCGCTCTAAAGACAAAGGCTGAACCTAACCCAGGATGCCAAACGAATAGCCATCTCCAGTTTGGTGCTCTCACTCATAGACTACAGGCTCCCAATTTATGGATCAGCCACTGATATGGTGCTGGATACAGTCAGGATGCTACTCAGTAAAGCCTGCTGATTTGTTTCTGGATTGCCACAAATACACTCACACATGCAAATTATATGCTTTGTAAACTGAATCCACCTATCGGCTCAACTCAGATATCAAACACTCATATTAGCCAAGAAAGTGGTCATGGGCCTTACACCCCTCCATTGCTTCCTCCTCAGGCCCATCCACAACCAGTACACCACATGGAACATGACCCGACAAGAGCTAGCCATCCTCTGTGAAGAACTAGCAAGGGACAATGCTCCTTTGCAAATCGGGTGGTCCAGTGGTACAATGAGTTCTCCAATCAGCATAGCCAGCCTCCCCACCATCTCATGATTCAAACAGGCCCTCAAGTCTAATATTGCTCTGAACTCTGGCTGTCACTGCTTTGACCTGACTTGAACAATTGTCCCTCAGTCACCTCTCTGTTCCTACACTAGTTTCTCTCCATCTCAGCGCAGTACTCTTCCACTGCAGTCAACTATGCCTGGGTGCATGACC
Source organism: Neoceratodus forsteri (assembly GCA_016271365.2). NCBI lineage: Eukaryota > Metazoa > Chordata > Ceratodontiformes > Ceratodontidae > Neoceratodus > Neoceratodus forsteri. The sequence goes on from CM057457.1 coordinate 242,653,660, forward strand.
CACGGCTCCTCAATAAAACTAACTACTGCCCACTACTAACTGCAACCACGCTGGATCTCTACCCGATTTAATTTGTTCCTTACGTCATGTAATCTACTATACCATGTCTAACCTGTTGCAATACTTAATCCTAAATTGCTTGTACAATTTGTGAATACTCTGTACTATAATATAACTTACAACCCCTATTTTCAGGCTGCTAAAGCTGCTAATATGTTTGAATTACTCTGTAATATACTGTAATATGATATAGAAACATAGAAACATAGACTTTGATGGCAGATAAGGACTTCTTGGCCCTCAGTCTGCCCATTCCCTACCAATTTACCAACAGCCTACTTCCTCCTATCCCACACTATAATTGCCTTATGTCTGTCCCATGCATTCTTGAATTCCTCCACATTTTGTCCCATGACCTCCTCAGGAAGGCCGTTCCATGTGTCCACCACCTTCTCAGTGAAACAATACTTCCTGCATTGTCCCTGAACTGTTCCCCTCTATCTTCAAACTGTGCCTCCTTGTTCTTGCACATCTCTTTTCTGAAAGATGCTATCTTCTTGGACTTTGTTGGTTCCTTGAGGTATTTGAAAGTTTCTATCATGTTCCCTCTCCTCCTTTCCTCAAGGGTATACATATTAAGCTTCTTTAGTCTCTCTTCATATGGTTTCTGGTGCAGACCCTGCACCATTTAGTTGCCCTCCTCTGGACTGCCTCCATCCTGTCTATGTCCTCATGGAGATGGGGTCTCCAGACCTGCCATGATACTCAGATAGGGTCTCACCAACTCTCTGTACAGAGGGATGACAAGAAAAATACTTACCACCGTAATCTTGCTTCTTTCAGGGATACAGGGATATTCCAGTATTCCTAACTCTTATGCAGTATGCCTTTAAGTCAGATCTGCCGGAGATGGAGCGATTATGCTAATGATGGAATCATTAGCACGTGCCACTTTTTCAAATGCAGCTACCTATCAACTGCTTACATTCTAACCTCAAATTTCGTGGACGCCTGACAAGACAGGGCCCAAAGGAATTAATAATTACCTATAGTAATAATAATAAAACCTAGAAAACCCTCCAACAGGTGGGATAAAAACTTTAACAAAACACCCTCAATGTCAGAATCACCTGAAGAGAAACACCATGAACACAGTTCCAAACTTAAAAGCCAGAGTGTGGCACACATACCCGTATTACAGCATGGAGTACAGAGGCCACTGGTTCTAGCAGGGAGGCAGGGAGGGAGTTAGGAATACTGTAGTATCCCTGGAAGAAACAAGATTACTGTGGTAAGTAATTTTCTTCTCACCCCAGGAATACTCCAGTATTCCTAACTCTATACAGACTGAGAAGCAGTACCTTTGGAGGTGGACCCAGGACCTATTTTGGAAACAGACTCTGCAGGACAGCTGTGCCAAACCTGGCATCACCTTAGCCTGCGTGTCCAGGCTGTAATGCTTGAAATGGCAATGCACTGTTCTCCAGGTAGCTGCTTTACAGATGTCCACCAAGGAGACATCCATGACAGCTGCTACAGGGTATAGTAGCAGCCGTGCCCTTGTGAAATGGGCTCTCAGCCCTGCTGGGCTTCCTTCCCAGCTTTCAAATAGCAGAACTGGATACACTGGACTATCCAGTGAGAAATGGACCTCATAGATGCTGGATTCCTTTTCCCACATCCCCATAGGTCAAGAACAGTTGCTTCCTTTCCTGCCAATGGGACTTAGTGACTGTCATGTAGTAGCTAAGAGCTCTCTTGACATCAAGACTATGCAACCTGCACTCACCAAAGCATGAATGCTCAGTAAAGAAACAAGTAAGGTGATGGACTGTTTCAAATGAAAGTCGGAGACCACCTTTGGAAGAAATTTTGTTAGTTTGCAGGACCACTTTGTCCCTGTGGAATGAAATATAGTCTTACTCAATACAGAGAGCCTGGAGCTTACTGATCTTTCTGGCAGAAGTGATTACCACTAGGAAAACTGTTTTCCATGTGACATATTTCAAAAGAGCTGAAGACATGGGCTCAAGGGGAGACCCATGAGTTTGGCAATACAGCTATTTAGATCCCAGACTGGCACTGGTTCCCTGGTAGAGGGTGCAGATGAGCTATATCTTTAAGAACCTTCTAAAGATCGAATTTGATGCCATAGAGGCATTTTCCCAGCTGAAGTGTAAGCAGACACTGAAGCTAAGTGAATTTCAAAGTAGTGGGCTGCAGGCCCAGTGAATGCAGATGAGTCAGGTAGTCAGCACAGCTGGAATCCCTGCCTGGGCTGGTACTATATCTCCTAGCGGAGCACCAGATAGAAAATATTTTCCATTTAGAGGCATAAGGTTTTGGTGGAAGGTTTCCTGCATCCCTTAAAATATCCAGGACACTTTCAGAGAGATGCAGGTTCACATACTCTAGGTCCTCAAGAGCCATGCCTTGAGTCTGAGTGACTTGAGGTTCAGGTACAGGAGTCTTCCCTGACTGGAGGTTAGCAGGTTGTGCCTCCAGGGAAGGTGTACTGGTTCGTCACAGACATGGAGAGCAGCAGAAGGCACCATGCCCATCTGGACCAATCTGGGGCTATCAGGATCATTTAGGCTGACTGGACCCTGAGTTTGAGTAGCACCCTGTACACCAGAGGGAATGCATAAAGGTACCTCCCTGACCAGTCCAGAATCTGTGCATCCAGAGGTACTGTTCCCATAGCTGGGGGTCTATAACAATATTGTGGAAGGTGGTGACTTTCATAGGATGCAAACAGATCTATCTTTGGGGTACCCCACCTTTTGAAAATCACTTCCACCACCTGTCTGTTTAAAGTACATTCATGATGGGCCTGGTTGATTTGACTCAAGGCATCTGCTAGGGTATTGTCCTTGCCTGGCAGATGAATAGCCTGAAGAAAGACTCCTAGGGAGTAAGCCAGAGTCCAAATTAACATGGCTTCTGTGCAGAGAGGATCTGACCTTGTTCCTCCCTGCTTGTTTATGTAATACATGGTGGTGGTATTTTCTGTTCTAACCTGTACCACCTTTCCTTGAATTAGTGGTATGAAGGCTTGCAGTGCCAGGAACCCTGCCCTGAGCTTCAGCAGGTTTATGTGCTGGAGTGACTCTGCACTTGACCAAGTGCCATGAATAGTGTGATCCCTAGGTGGGCACCCCACCCTAGTAGTGATGCATCTGTTGTGAGAATCACTGATGGGGTTCTTTTTGGAATGGGACCCCCTCTCTGAGTTTGGCTTCCTCTTTCCACCACTGAAGGGCCAGGAGTAACGTTTTTGTTACTGGGACCATCTTTGATAGAGAGTCTCTTCTCCGACACCAATGAGCTCTTAAGTGGAATTGAATGTCTCTCATCTGGAACCAGGAACCTAGAATTGTGCCAGTGGTGCTGCCATGTGGCCCAGTAATTGCAGAAACTGTCTTGCAATTTTTGGTTTGTTCAGGCTGAGAAGCCTGCAAATTACAGGATACTTTTTACTCTGTCCAGAGGCAGGTAAGCACTGCTCTCCTGGGTATTTAATTCTGCTCCTGTGAACTGCAGCACTGCAGGAGGAGGACTGACTTTGAGATTTACCAGAAAACCCAGAGACTCAGAAGTCCCTGGGTGAGCTATGAGATGTTCCTCTACCTGTTGAGGTGACTTTCCCATCACCAACCAATCATCCAGATAGGGAACACTGTGACACCTTACCTTCACAGGTGTGCCACAACCACTACCAGGCACTTTGGGAACACTCTTGGAGCTGAAGTGAGACCAAATGGCAGAGTTGAAAACTGGTAATGACCTGAAGGAGTCTGAACCTGAAATACTTTCTGTGAGACTCCTTGTGGGGATGTGGAAATAAGCATCTTTTAGGTCAGGGATGCCAGTCAACCTCCATTTTGGAGAACTGGCAGAATCAGTGACAAGGTTACCATTTTGAACCTTGGCTTTGTTAGGTGCCTGATTAGCACCCTTCGGTCTAGGATATGCTGCTACTTCCATTTTCTTTGTTGTTAGGAAGTATCTTGAATAAACCCTTTTCCTTTGCTGTGGAGGCACAGGTTCCACACTGCTTTTGACAGCAATAGGGGTTTGAACCACCTTTCCAGCAGCTTTCTTTCCACATAGGAAGCTGGTTTGAACACTCTGGTTCTTAGGGAAGGGATTTGAAGCTTAGGAATAATCTCTGACTCACTACTTCCAGGACCCACTTGTCTGTGGTGATCTGTTTCAAGCCTGGAAATAGTCAGTCTGACCCCCACTGGAAGTGGGGGGGAGGTGGCCTTGGAGGACAAGTCAAGGGTCCTGCTTTGCCTGGAGCTGGGACTGGGAACCACGCCTGGAACCCCTTCTGCCCCTACCTCTGAAGTACCTTTACTGAGGGTTCTGTTGTACTTGGGATATTGCCATGGCCTGATAAAAGGCCTGGAATGGAATTGTCTGCCCCTGCCTCCCTTCCATATGGTCTTGTGGCAGCGTTACTTCTATAAGTGGCCTTGCTCGTCCACTTTTACGGCTGCAGTAGGCGGAGCCTGAAGACGTTTGCAAGTACAAAAGGAGTGATGTCATGTTTTTTGTCTGTGGAACTGACTGAAGGTGTAAATAGTCTCCTGTGCCTTATTCTCTTCCAAGAAATGTTTTCTGCCCTCAAATAAATACACTTTCATGTTAGTCAATGGTTGCAGGATACTATTTTCTTTCTTAAATGGGTACATTAACTGGAACCTGAGTAGTGGGAGGCAGCACTGTTTTTGGGGGAATTAGATCCACCCCCACCTCCACCGAGGCTCCTAAAGATCCACCCACCTTTTTTTGATTCATGTGGGAGGGGCATGAGGTGGCTCTATCATGTTGAAACAAGACACACTAGTTTGGGATCTATACCAAGGAACAGAACAAGTCTGTGGAGTGATCAAGTTGTGGAGACCCTGCATTTTATTAAGGACTAGGAGAACAGAAGTTACTTAATGCATTCAAATTGCCTTAAAACCCATGAAACAAATGATTATCAGAGCCATCTGGTGTCTCAAAAGGAAAGCGTAATTAAGGAGTGTCTGAAATTACAGCTCCCAAGGAAAACAATAGACACAGCAATAAGTTGAAAGAGCCACAGGTTTTCTTAAACATTTATATACTAAAAACATAAAGTTCAGCATATATATATATATATATATATATATATATATGAGACAAGAACCTCTGTGTGCAAGCACTGAGGCAATGGTTACCCAAAGGGCATTTGGCCGGAAGCCAAATTTCAGAGAAATACAAAATCATACCTGCCCCATAATGCAAAGCATCATGGGCTGCATATGCAAATCACCACAGAATATTATGCTGGTTCAACTTTAGCAGAAATATATATATATATATATATATATATATCTATGTTGTCATCTTTTAGTAGTTTCAAAATTTTGAAAGCATTGGTGTTAGTAATGCATTTAGAAAAAATGTTTATTGTCTTTACAGTTAATCATGCAGTTTCATGTGACGGAACATTTTTGGGGGAAGGGTTCAAATTATTCTAATCATGAGTACAGTACTTGGTAAATACAGAACTTTGATAAACATAGAAACATAGAAACATAGACTTTGATGGCAGATAAGAACCGCTTGGCCCATCTTGTCTGCCCATTTCTACTACAGGATAGGCTGCAGATCCTAGTTAACCAACAGCCTATTTCTTCCTACCCCCACAAGAATTGCCTTATGTCTGTCCCATGCATTCTTGAATTCTCCCACAGTTTTAGACCCCACAACCTCCTCAGGAAGGCTGTTCCATGCATCCACTACCCTCTCTGTGAAATAATGCTTCCTCACACTGCCCTGAACTGCCCCATCTTTAAATTGTGTCCCCTTGTTCTTGCACATCTCTTTTCAGAAAGATGCTACCCTCTTGGACTTTGTTGATTCCACTGGAGGTACTTAAAAGTTTCTATCATGTCCCCCTCCCTTCTTTCCTCAAGGGTATACATATTAAGCTCCTTTAGTCTCTCCTCATACGGCTTCTCTTGCAGATCCTGTACCATTTAGTTGCCCTCTCTTGACTGCCTCTATCCTGTCTATGTCCTTGCAGAGATGGGGTCTCCAGAACTGGACGCAGTACTCCAGATAGGGTCTCACCAACTGTCTGTACAGAGGGATAACAACTTCCTGTTTTCTGCTGCTGATGCCTCTTCCTATGCATCCCAGTATACCCCAGCATCCCTACTGCCTTCTCCACATTGCTTGCTAACCTTAAGGTCATCTGATATGATTACCCCAGGTCTCTTTCCTTTTTGTTGTTGTTACTACCCCCATTGTGTATTCTTCCCCTGGGTTCTTGTTTCCAGGTGCATTATTTGCACTTCTTTGCATTGAATCCTAGCTGCCATACTTCTGACCATTTAAACAGACCTCTGATGATAAAGTGTATTTTTCTTTTAAATTTGAGAAGTGGAGTTGCCTTGTACACGTTAAAATACCAGCTGTAATTAACAATTACTTGTAGAAGCAAAAGGCATGGTGTTTATTGTTTCCTACTTTCTTTTCACTGATATTAGAAACTGAGCCAAGAAAAAGTAAGACTGGAACAACTATCAGAGCTGCCGTCCCCTAGATATGCCATTTATCACTCATTTAAAATAACACAAATGTAGTTTCACATTTCTACTATGAGGGAATCAAGAAGATGAACCAGCATGGTTAACAAATATATTCATTGACACCTGTGAATGAGTGGGAAGGGATAGTTTTTCTAATATTCTTGGTGGTTTTATACTCCTGGAACTTGCTATTCAGGTTTTTTTTTATTGCATCTTGTCCCAGACAATCTTCCCAGAGTGCAGTTTGCTCTATTATTTAATAGCTCCGGTGGAGACCAGTGTCTTGTTACATTGTCCTTTGTTTCAAATTAACCACAGATATCATGGCAGCCAAAGGAGATGCACTTTGAGTCTTAGGGTATGTACAGCATAATTAATAAGTTTTCATATGCATAATTTTTCCATTCATGTTATTGCTAGACATACTGCAGCTAGCTTGGCTTGAGGAAAGGTGAACATGGTCAGGACCCCTTAGCAATTGAGATGCATATGCAGCAAATAAGTCCAGATGCGCTAACTGCCTGCTTAATAAGGAAGGGTTGTAGGAACCCAGGGAATGATTATGGGGGGCTGATGGTCATCAAAATGGAAAGGGATTTTGGGGTAATCATATTGGATGACTTAAAGGTGGCTAAACAATGTACAAAAGCTGTGAGGAGAGCCAGTGGAATGCTGTGGTGCACAGGGAGAGGCATTACCAGCAGAAGGAAGGAGGTGGTGATGCCACTGTGTAGATCACTGGTGAGGCCTCATTTGGAATATTGTGTCCAGTTCTGGAAGCCGCATTTCTGTCATGTAACTTTAAATCACAAATGGGTTAAATGGTTCCATCTTAGATTTCTATCCCATTCCCTACTTCTCCTACTGGTTAGCCTTATGGAACACAACCAGAAGATATCTTGGCTAGCATGATGAATGCACCTACACAAGCTGCTTCTCAGTCTACAGCACTGTCTTTTAAAATGCTAACTTCTTGTTGAAAATATGGCATAATGTTTCCATCCATGTTATTGCTAGACATACTATAGCTAGCTTGGCTTGAGGAAGGGTGAACATGGTCAGGACCCTTAGCAATTGAGATGCATATGCAGCAAATAAGTCCAGATGTGCTAACTTACCCTATAACTGTTAAGTGTCACAGTTTGCATTTTCTTCTTGAAATGGTTCCTTTTGCATTTATGTTTATTTTAAAATATTTAATATTCTGACCATGTGGTTATGTCATGGACCATAACTGATCTCCACATAACCCCCAAACTTGCATAGAAGATAGTGCTTGTAGACAAATCTAATCATTTTGCCGCTGTGTTCTGGCGTGTTCTGGTGTGTGTGTGTGTGTGTGTGTGTGCGCTTTTGATTCAATTGCTTGTGTCTTGCATGGAAAGCAGTGCTTGTAGACAATCTAATCATTTCACAGCTGTGTCCTGCTGTGTGTGTGTGTGTGTGTTTTCCTCTGTGGCTGATCTTGCAACCTAGGAAAGGTATTTCCCCAGACATAGCAGCAGTACATTGCATAGCAGATATAAAATGTTAATAAACAGGTCATGCAGCAGATGTGCTGAGCAGTTACTGAAGCAAGAAATGTACAGCTGTCATTTTTACATCCCGTTCAAAATGTGTTTTGTATCTGTGGTGCCAAATGGCACAGTCACTTTGCAAAATCTCCTTTCGGCTAATGAACTGATAGTGTCACTGTTCATACGGTGGGGTCAAAAAGCCCATGCTGAAAACTTGGAGTGAAAATACCAAAGCCCAGGGCATTAGGGTTTCTGACCATAACACCCTGCACTGTAGGGACTGACAGGCATCAGGGTGTGACTTGGGATTGTCAACAGTAATGCTCATGCCATTCCACCCCATCGCCACCCTACTGCCAGTTGACAGGTATCAAGCTGTGCCTTTGACTCTTCAGCCCCAAAATTCACTCCATTCTCTTATACTGTACTCATGTCAGCATATTTCCTTATGGAATGGGGTGAGTGTAAAGTTTGAAAACCCAAGGCACACCTCGACTCTTGTCTGTGTCTGCAGGGTAGGGTGAGGTGAAATGGAGTGAGCGTTATGGGCAATGACCCAAAGGCACACCCAAAGCCTGTCCATGTCTGCGGGGTGGAGTGGGATTAGCGTCACTTCAATACTTCACTGCCACTCCTATTCTGCCTGTCTATCTGTGTCCTTTCTATTAATTGCATGTATTGCTATTTTTACCTATTTCTAAACAAACCTGCATATCACATTTGCATGCTCTCTAAGCACATACTTATGCAACTGTGCATATTTGTACACCACTTCTGCATACACCTCATACTTTCCTAATATTCCCATTATCACAAGCATAACTACCTTGCCCTTATCAAAGGCGACCCCTCTGAAAATTAATATCACATTTTCTCTAACAATCCATCATCATTACACCTGACTTCCTGACATCAACACATTGCTTAAATATAACTACATCACCTCATGGACAAAACCCCGTTTCTCTTAAAAAAAAAAAAAAAAACTGTGTAAATAATCCCAAGGCTGAACATATGCCAGCCATTACTTTTCATGTACTGCCACCTTCTGTACCATCATGGGGAATTGCATATGTTTCCCTTGATGCTTTTACGTACTGTGATGTGTGCAATTGTGTTTTCTTTAAAATTTGGCTGTCTGGCCAATATCATCAGGATAACACATACATCAGTAGCATTTGCTCTGGGGTTCTTTTGTAGCTTCCTATTCCTTCCATTAAAATGTACACCTCCATATATTTCCTAATAATGTGTATGCCTTCCTTAGAACAGAAACTAAAACAAATCTTACTACTTACAAATCATTGTGTTGTTTCTCCATACCTCCTTAACAATTCCACACAACTTCACTAACTTCATTATGCAGCCGTGGTGGATCTGACCAGAATTTGTTTCATGTAGGCCTCTGTGTGAGTTCCAAAGAGGAGTTACCTTTGACTGGGAAATCAGAGCCTTGTTTTGGGTGTCTTGGATATGGTTTGTGGCTCTTAACCAGGCAAATCTTTTCTGGGCAATTGTATTGGCTATCCACCTAGCAGCAGTGTCACTGGTGTCTGTTGCCATCTGGAACTGATATTTGACAGCTTCAAGCCAAATCTGGCAGTTTCAGTAAGGTCTACTGAAAGGTTAGAAGGAGCCTTGTTTGCCATAGCCATGACAGACTGCCAGAGGATTTTGGTACTGGGCATAGGTCTGAAATTAGCTTGTCTTATAGCCAAAGAATAATAATACATAATAATAATAATAATATACTTTATTTGTATCATGCCTTTCTAAAACTAAGGTGCAATTACAGCAAGCTTACATAAAACAATAATATAAAACACAGATACAATAAATATTCGGTTCAAAATCCAATGAAAACATCAACTGGGATATGCTTGATACCATAAGTGGGTCTTTAGAAGCTGATAAATAGCCCTTTTGGCCATACTGTCTATTTTCTTGAATCCTTGTCTGGAGGGTGAGAAGCAAGAGGCACTTTGCCTTATCACAGGCTGCAGCTTGTACCACTCTCTGGTGGTCAGGGTGGGAAAATAAAAATTCAACCCCTTCCTGTCAAGCGAGTACTTTTGTCCAGCCTTTTATCCAAAGGTGGGACAGACCCAGGTGTTTGGAGGAGCTTTATTGCATCCATTTAAAGAACTTATTTATTGGGACAATAACTTTCTGGTGGGTGTTAACCCCATCATTTCTAAATATTCTGCCTCCTCCTCATCCTTTATCACCTCAGTGGTAGAGATATCCAATGCATCCACCATTTTTCTGACAAAGGTAAAATGAGATGAGTAATCTTCTGATGACCTGGGAGGAGAGCCAAACTCCTGCTCGAGAGAGACTTCAGGCTCTATAGGCTCTTCCTCATCCTTGTCTTCATATTCCCTATAATCATCCCTTGCCTCATGCAGAGAGGACTGGGTAGACTCAGCCGGGTGGGACTGTAGACTGCTGTCCAGCAGGCAGCAGACCCTACGAGGCTTGTAAAACCTAAACGCCTGTCCAGTTTCTAGAGGGGTAGGCATGGTTACAGACACAGCAGAAGTCCCCATAGGCTGACCAGCAGGGGTTCAGTGTGTCTTGTTTTCATAGTTTTTCTTGGGAACCGGAGAGTTAGCCAGTTCAGCAGGCCTTTTTGTACCTGTATCAGGGTAGAAAGTATGGCTTCTGTGGTTTCACCCACAGCCACTGAGGGTATCGGCTGGTCAAAGCCAGAGGGACCCTTAGGTGGAGGCAATTTCTTTTAAGCCTTTCCAAACATTTTCATGCATTTTTTCAGGAAAGGTCTTACAGATTTCACAATCTGTCTTCAAATGATCATAATCAAGGCAAACAACACAAGAAGTGTCTTTATCTGCCTTGGCAAACACTTCTCCGCTCTGTACAATTTTTGAAACCAGGTTCACGGTCTTTATCTTAGGTTTTCAGACATTTCAACAACAAAACAAAAAAAACCATAATCGAATTACATTTAAAACAAATCTATTGGCTGCGGTTGGTTCAGGAACTGATTGGGAAACTGATCGAACCAGGAACCAAAAGAAAAGGAACCGGGATTAGCAGTTCAGTAAGAACAGGTTACTCACCTGTAACAGTAGTTTTAGGAGTGGTATATGTATATCCACACTGTTTGGCATGGCCTTTCCTGTAAGATTCTTGCCAGAAGGTCTAAAAGGTGGTATATGCCTCTTGATGCCAGATCTTGCCCGCTGGAAGCTTAGGTTGTGCGTCAAAGCCAGGGAGCTCAGGTGGGTTTGTGGATGAACAACATATACCACTCCTAGAACTACTGTTATAGGTGAGTAACCTGTTCTTCTAGGATCGTGGATATGTTGTTCTATCCACACTGTTTGGCAGACTCTAGCAGTTCTCCGGGAGGAGGGAGGCAAGTGCACATCCCCTCAATACTTACTTGGGGAACAGAGATTGGAGAACTGAGGCCCCAATGCCAGCATCCCAGCGTGACTCTAGGTCAATGTGGTTGTGGGTCATGAAGGTGTTTGCTGACTTCCAGGTAGCAGCCTGCAGATTTCCTGGATAGTGACATCCCTGGAAGCAGCCACTGACGCAGCAGTATGGCGGGTAGAGTGAGCTCTTATCCCTATGGGAGTCTCCTTGCCCACCAACCTATAGCAGAGATCAATGCATGATGTAATCCATCTGCCAATCATCCACTTGGCTGCAGGCCTGCCTGGTGCTGGCTTCAGCGTAAGTGACAAACTCAGTGCGAACCTCTCCTGAACTTCCCGCTCTCAGCGCCTTATAATAAGAGAGCTCATCTCAGGTCCAAGGTATGGAGCCTGTACTCAGCATCCGAGGTGTAATTGGGGTAGTACACCAGCAACACCTGGTTAAGGTGAAACTCTGACACCACCTTGGAAGTAATTTCGAGGAGAGAGCAGGACAACCTTGTTCCTGTGGAAGACCAGGTAAGGAGACTCAACAGAGAGCGTTTGTAACTCCCCAGTCCTTCTGGCTGACATGATAGCCACCAAGAAGGTGGTCTTCTATGACAGATGTGACATCTCACACCTGTGCATCGGTTCGAATGGCTTGCCCATGAGCTTGCCAGTACCAGCAGTAGATCCCACGGTGGTGGTGGTGGTGGTGGTGGTGGTTCACGCACCAGAGGGAAATATGGTTGAGGCCTTTAAAGAAGCATAAGACCACCTTCTCACCTGCTGATTGGCCCACACCGGTAAGCAGAGATGGCTGTCAGGTGCACTTTAAGGGCTGTGGACCAAAGACCCACTTTGGACAGAGACCAAAGGTAGTCAAGGATACTAGCTACTGGACAGGACAAAGGGTCCAAACCTTGCCCTGACACCAAATGGAAAACCTCTTCCACTTGAAGGCATAGCATCTCCTGGTCAACTCCTTTCTGGATGCTTCCACGACTGTGAGTACATCTTCAGAGAGACCCAAAGCCTGGAACTCTAGCCACTCAGGAACCAGGCTGTAAGGTGCAAGGATTGAGGCCCAGATGGAATACCTTCCCTGATTGACTGATATCAGGTCCGGGTGTGCTGGAAGATGCCTGGAGCCTCGTGTTGAGGCTGAGCAGATCTGGATACCAGAACTGGTGGGGCCAGTCTGGGGCTACCAGGATCATCCTTGCCTTGTCCCTCCTGACCTTGAGGAGTACCTTGTGGACCAAGAAAAGTGGAAGGAAGGCACAGAAGAGGCCTGGGGTCCATGGTCTCGAGAAGGCATTCCCCTGCAGTGAGCCTGCTGAGGGGTGGGCATGAAACAGCCTCAGCTTTGTGTTCTCCCTGGAGGTGAAAAGATCCACCTGAGGTTTGCCCCAGTGGGAAAACAGGCTGTGTACAACCACTGGATGGAGAGACCACTCATGGGACATCTTGCCCACATGGCTGAGAGCATCAGCCAGTTGGTTTGAGAGCTCCTGCCACATGGATGGCTAGGAGATCTGCCTCTAGTCAGCACATGAGGGTCTAGATGTGGAGCGCTCCCTGCATAGAGGCCAGGAGTGTGTGCTGCCCTGCTTGTTGAGATAGTACATGGTCATGGTATTGTCTATCTAGACTTGCACCACTTGACCCTGAAGGAGCAGAGCAAATGCTGACAGTGCCAGTCTGACTGCTCTGAGCTCCAGCAAGTTGATATGACATCAGGTTCCTCGGGGTCCAGAGCCCGTGGATTCTGTGATTCCATATGTCGGCACCCCAGCCCATGAGAGAGGCACTGGTTGTAAGGGCGACCATCGGTTCGGGACAGACAAACAGGAACCCTTCCTGCAAATGTGCTAGGATGAGCTTCCCACATCTTCTGGGTTACCGTGACCAGCTGATCTAAATGACCATGGCGCTAAGTCCACTGGCTGGCCAGCTCCCATTGAAGGAGGCGCATATGTCATCGGGCCCATCGGACCATGGTGGTGCAGGAAGCCATGTACCCTAGAAGTCACATGAAGTCCCGGTGGGCACAAGTGCCCAACCAGAAATGATTGGGCAAAGAAGGAGAGAACCTCTGCCCTCTCCGTGGGAGCCTGGCTCTGGCTGGGCAAGAGTCGAACTCTGCCCCAATGAAGCAGATCACCTGTGAAGGTATGAGTTCTGATTTGGTCTCATTGACCAGGAGACCAAGATTGATACAGGTCTGGAGGGCCAGGTCCTGGACCTCTCCACCTCCTGTCTAGAGAAACCGCTATGAGCCAGTCATTGAGATAAGGGTTCACTCTGACCCCTCAATGCCGAAGATGGTGGCCACCACTGCAATGCATTTGGTGAAGACCCAGGGGCCAATGACAGGCCAAACGCATGGCTCAGAACTTGAAGAGGGCTCCTCTGCTCAGAAGTGAAGAACCTGTGAGATGGACGGATTGGGGACGGAAAGAACATGCCCTGAAGATCCAGAGAGCAGAACCACATGTTCTTCTTGAGAGATGGTATGATCTGAAACAGAGGAGAAACAGAAAAGCAGGGATACTGAACGAATATTTCTGCTCAGTATTCACAAAGGAAGAGGAGGGGAGGTACCTAAACCAAACAAGAGAAACACTCTGAAGAAGGGGTCGATATCAGTCCATTTAGAGAAGAAAGGGTTCTGAAAGAACTAATAAAATTGAAGGTGGACAAAGTAATGGGGCCTGATAGGATTCACCCAAGAATTCTAAAAGAACTAAGGGTAGAACTAGTGACACCACTGACTACTCTTTAACAAATCATGGGAGGATGGGGTGGTACCTGAGGACTGGAGGAGGGCAGATGTGATTCCTCTTCACAAAAGTGGGAGCAGGACAGAGGCAGGAAACTACAGACCAGTTAGTTTGACCTCAGTGGTAGGGAAAATGATGGAATCACTTCTGAAGGAAAGAACTGTTGAGTACCTAGAGGCCAGCGGGGCACAGGACCCAAGGCAGCATGGATTCACGATGGGAAGGTCGTGTCAGACAAATCTAATAGATTTCTTTGACTGGGTGACCAAAGTAGTAGACCAGGGAGGGGCTGTGGACATGGCCTGCCTAGATTTTAGCAAGGCATTTGATACAGTCCCACACAAAGATTATTACACAAGTTAACCAGCCTTGGAGTGGGTCCCAAGGTGGTAGCCTGGATAAAAATTGGCTAGACAACAGGACACACAGGGTAGTAGTAAATGGAATACACAGTGAAGAAAGGAGGGTTACTAGCAGGGTACACAGAGGTTCAGTACTGGGACCGTCCTTTTAATCTCTTTATAAATGACATTGCAGAAGAACTGGGCGGAAAAGTATGTCTCTTTGCAGGCGACACAAAGATCTGCAACAGGGTTGATACACAGGATGGAGTGGAAAGGATGAGAGGGACTTGGCAAGATTGGAGGAATGGTCAAATGTATGGCAGCTCAGATTCAATGCAAAGAAGTGCAAGGTAATGCACATGGGAAACAAAATCCAGAGGAAGAGTACACAATGGGGGTGAGATACTGACAACAGTAAAATGGAAAGGGACCTGGAGGTAATTATATCAGATGACCTAAAGGTGGGCAAGCAATGTGAGAAGGCAGTAAGGAAGGCTGGTGGGATATTGGGATGCATAGGAAAAGGCATCAATAGTAGAAAACAGGAAGTTGTTATCCCTCCGTACAGACAGTTGGTGAGACCCCATCTGGAGTACTGTGTGCAGTTCTGGAGACCCCATCTCTGCAAAGACACAGACAGAGTGGAGGCTGTCCAAAGGAGGGAACAAAATGGTGCAGGGTCTGCACCAGAAGACATATGAAGAAAAACTAAAGGAGCTTAATATGTATACCCTTGAGGAAAGAAGGAGAGAGGGACATGATAGAAACTTTCAAGTACCTCAAGGAATCAACAAAGTCCAAGAGGGTAGCATCTTTCAGAAAAGAGATGTGCAAGAACAAGGGGGCACAATTTGAAGATAGAGATGGCTCAGAGGTAATGTGAGTAGCGTTTTTCACAGAGAGGGTTGTGGATGCATGGAACAGCCTCCCTGAGGAGGTCGTGGAGTCAAGAACAGTGGGGGAATTCAAGAATGCATGGGACAGACATAAGGCAGTCCTAGTGGGGGGGTAGGAGGAAGTAAGCTGTTGGTTAACTAGGATCTGCGCTTATCTGTTAGGTGGAAAAATGGGCAGACTATGTGGGCCAAGCGGTCCTTATCTGCCGTCAAATTCTATGTTTCTATGTTTAGAGTTACCATCCTGAATATGCGGACCTGAGAAATTTGGTTCAGGTCTTGCAGATCTAGAATGGGATGCTAGCTCCCGACCCGTCTGTTTCAGGACCGGAAGTACCTGGAAACAAACCCTGGATTGACAGGGGTCCATGACTCTGGTCACTACCTCCTTGTGGAGGAGTTGAGTGATGTCATCTCGGAGAGCCGACTGAGTGTGTATGGACACCATTTCCTCCTGTGGGTGCAGACTTGGCTTAGTGGGTACTGCTCGAATTCCAGAGGCAGTCCATGGCCGACCACTTTAAAACCCACCTGTCCATGTAACAGTGGACCAGGCAGAAAGGAAGTGGCAGAGCCAGACCCCAAGGGAGGACCCAGAGCTGGTATGACAGGTATGGGGGTGGCCTCCCCATCCCGTCACTGGGCAGGCTTGAGAGGAGGGTCCAGTTTGGGACCACCTGAACCTTGTCCTCCAGGTATATGGGCGAGGGCACCAAGCAACCTCGATTGGATTGGGGATGCTTGGCTGCAGGGGCAGAATGCTGAAAGGCTTCTTCTTCTGCTTTTGGAACCCTGGGATTCCTTCTGAGCAGAAGTAACAGAGTCCAGTTGTGGACTGTTCGATGCATTGGAGGTGACCGTCCACAACTGGGCTGAACAGGTCGGTACCAGGAAAGGGACATCCGTCAACTTGTGCTGGGTGTCCACCATGAAGGTGAAACCCACAACCAAACCTTGTGGTGCATGGCAGCCCGCTGCATCGGCGCAAGAGAGGAATCTCTGAGGTCCAAGGCCATCTGGAGCTGCTGTTTTGCAACTGCTCAATCCTGTCGCAGACCTACTTGACCGTCTGGAAATTTGTAGAGGTGAGGTAGAACCTCATCTAAAGAGCCCAGAAGGGCATGAGAAAAATGTGCCATGATGATGGCCGAGCTTGCCTGACAGAGGCCCAGCGAAGAGGTGGCATAGACTTTCCAGGCCAAGTGGTCCAATTGTTTGGATTCTTTGTCTGGAGGTCTGTTGGTGTCTCCGTATAACCGAGTGCCTGAACACAGACCCAGTTACCAGTCCCCAGTCCCTCGGACAAGGGATGTTCTGTGAATCCTGAAAGGGACACAATGGGCACCGTGTACCTGCAGGCCATGTGGGCTGAAGGTGCGGGCAGGAGGCAGTGTTGCACAGCTCCAAACCAGGCTGACAATGGCTTTGGCTACTGGAAAACGCTCCATCGGTGAATCCCCTCGTTTGAGGATATCAGTGAGGGGTATTCGCCCGCTCTGAACGGTTCTAAAGGCATCCGTGGATTTGGAGATGAGGCAGAGGATGCCCATGAAAGAAGAAAGGCCTTCTTCCATAGAAAGACTACCGACTGGTTCTTTGTCCAAGGGTGAGAATGTAGGTTGGAGTTCTCTGACTCTGAAAAGTCCGGATAAATCAGCCGACCACCAGAGTTGCCCTGAATCCGCCTGGGCGAGGGTGATGGAAAGCCTCGTGGTGGGCCCAGAACAGGTCGAGACACCTTAGAAGGAGCCACTGAAGGAGGCTGCTTCAGTGGCGCTCCACCACAATGAGTGGAGAGACCGGTTTGGCCAAGCCGGAATGGTCTTGACCGACTCTGCAGCGGAGGAATGGTGCGGACTGGCTCCTGAGGAGTAGGTGTCGGCCTAGAAGATGACAGCCAAGTAAGGCCGGGGTAGAAGTCGGGGATGACTTCGGCTGGACATAGCTGTTGCCACATTAAATCCTCGTAAGCGTCGTGGAGTTTCTGAAGCCTCTCCTCATCCAAGGAGAACGAGGAAGAGTGGTAACACCACTTCTTAGAGCACTTATGCGCCTTCTTGGCCTGTCGGTTGAAGGGGTCCAAGACCTCGACTTGGACTGTCTTGGGGGACCGACGGGTCGTTCAGAAGGAGCTGGGAGAACCGCGGCTCTTCCTGGTCAGGGACGGGACCACGAGGATTCCCAGTGAGCTGGGTCTCCTCAGTGGCAGGCAGGACCGAGTCCTGAATAAGGAGTTGTCAGCCTCATCAAGTGATGACGGGTTGATGGGGTAGAATAATCTCAACTGGATCATCATCCTGCGTCTGAGCTGGCTGGCCTGACGGGGGAGGGTACTGTGAAGCCAGCGGCTGAGGGACAACCTCGACTGAAGTCTAGACAGCAGATTCCTGGGACCGCAATCCCTCATGGTTCCAGGAACGTCGTCGCGAGACTAAGTTTCCTGTGTTCTTTGTCCTTTTATGGGCCCAAGAGACACGAGTGCCCGAGGTCCTTCTCCCTTGTAGGAAGGGACTGGCACAACCCCTAAAGGAGCCTGGAGAAGGTGGAGCCCAAATTGAGCAGGATGAAGATGGAAATGGAAGAGGACCGATCAGGACCGAGCCACCTCTTCAAGGTTTTCATCTGTTCGAGCTTCTCAGTGAACCCCACAACCACGGAGACTGTCCAACAGACTTCCTGGATTTGACCGGTGGATTCCGTTTTTCCAGTCTGCCCAATTGCAGTCGTGTGAGATGATAGTCCAAAACGTTTGGATGAAAAGCGCAACATATTTGCTGCGCCTGGGTGTCAGGGCTGATACCCAAGCAATAAATGCACAAAGCATATGGGTCAGTGCGAGACATCTTTTGCTCACATGGGCAGTGGCGGAAACCAGGCGAGGACTTGTCCTTCATCGGGATGAGATCGCAAAGCGATTAGAAGAAACTTGTCGAGTTTTAGTTTTGGTAAATCCGGAGATTTATTGCCAGGGCCTACAGTGCGCGTGGCGATAAGGAGAGAACCTGAATCTTCCAGCGGAAAGGAAGATCTGGCATCAAGGAGCAGAGCCGAGGCATATACCAACCAGGTGAGTGGGAGGAGCCAGATTTTAGACCTTCTGGCAAGAATCTTAAAGGAAAGGACATGCCAAACAGTGTGGATAGAACAACATATCCATAATCCTAGAACCGATATTAGCGTTACGGAAAAATATATTTTAAACAAATAATTACCAAATCAAAGAGTTTTAAAGAAAAAACTCCGCTAAGGCTAAAAACCTCAGTTCCCATTGGTTATACCGAACCATGAGAAACCAAGAAAATTAAGTAGTTTAACTAAAATAAGCTAACAGTTTTACCATAAACAAAAGATAAGGGCAGCAAATGAAAATAAAATAATGTATTTATTTTTTAAGTTTCATGAGATGATGAGGAGATGATCTCTGAGCATCTAGTCTTGACAGGCAGAGAGAGAAATCTGAAGGATAGAATGTAGGCAGTTGATGGGTGGCAGCATTTGAAAAAGTGGCACGTGCCTATGATTCTATCATTAGCGTAACGTTCCATGTCGGGCAGATCTGGCTTAAAGGCATACTGCATAACAGTTAGAAATATTGGAGTATTCCTGGGTGAGAACTTCCTGTTTTATACTGGTGATGCCTCTCCCTGTGTGCATCCCAGTAACCCCAGCCTCCTTACTGCTTTCTTACATTGCCTGTCTACCTTTAGGTTGTCTGATATGACTACCCTCAGGTCCCTTTCTATTTCTGTTGTTAGTACCCCCCCAATTGCTCTTCTCCTGGGTTTTGTTTCTGGTGCATTACTGCACTTCTTCACACTAAATCTAAGCTGCCACGCTTTGACCATTCCTCCAACCTTGCCAAGTTCCTTTTATCCTTTCCACACACCCCTGTATCAACCCTGTTGCAGATCTTTGTGTCATCTACAAAGAGACATACTTTCCCTTCCAGTCCCTCTGCAATGTCACGTATAAAGACATTAAAGAGGACCACTCCCAATACTGAACCCTGCAGTACCCTGCTAGTAACCCCCTTTCTTTGAGTGGTCTCCATTTACTATTACCCTCTGCGTCCTGTTGTCCAGCCAAGTTTTTACTCAGGCTACCACCCTGGGACCCACTACCAGGCTGGCTAACTTGTTTATTAATCTTTTGTGTGGGATTGTGTCAAATGCCCTTACAAAGTCTAGGTAGGGCCACATCCACAGCGCCTCCTGGTTTACTATTTTGGGCACCCAGTCAAAGAAATCTATTAGATTCGCTTTGACATGATGTTCTACTCATGAATCCATGCTGCCTTGGGTCCTGTGTCATGCTGGCCTCTAGGTACTCAACAATTCTTTCCTTGAAGTGATTCCATCATTTTCCTACCACTGAGGTCAAACTAACAGGTCTGTAGTTTCCTGCCACTGCCTTGCTCCCACTTTTGTGAAGGGAATCACATCTACATTCCTCCAGTCCTCAGGTACCACACATCCTCCCATGATTTGTTAAAAGGGTAGTCAGTGATGTCACTAATTCTCCCTTAGTTCTTTTAGAATTCTCAGGTGAATCCCATCAGGCCCCATTGCCTTGTTTTTAGGAGTTCTTTCAGGACCCTTTCTTCAGTGAATGGCCTGGTGCTCACCCCACTCATCCAAAGTGCTACTATTGTTTGGTTTAGGAATGTCCCTCTCTCTTTTTTGTGAATACTGAACAAAAGTATTCATTCAACATCTCTGCCTTTTCATTGTCACCTTTGCCCACCATTTTCCCCTTTATTAAGCCTCACTATCCCTCCCTTGGTCTTTCTTTGCTCACTAATGTACCTATAAAATGTTTTATCCCTTTCTTAACTGAGTTGGTTATCTTTTCCTTGGTTTGGGCCTTTACTATTCTGCCTTCCCCACTTCCTTCTGCTTTAACTGATACAATTCTCTGTCCTGCTCCTTCTGTGATTCCTTATACCTTCCTGAGTGCCTCTTTTTCTCCTAACCTTCCCGCCACCTCTTTTGAGAACCATAGTGGTTTTTTCCTTTGTTTTGTTTTATTTGCTTCACACAAAGGCGTGTTGCCTCTGTGATGGCAGTTTTATTTTTCCCCATTGTTCCTCCACCCTGCCTTCCTGCCCTTTTGCTAGCACATTCCTTAACACTCTCCCATTCTGCTAAAATGGCCTCCAGTCAGTACCTTTGCTTTGTAGCTTGACTCTACAGCTGTATTTATTCATATGTACCTCCCAAAACTTGTAACTTTATTGACAAGGCTCTACTCGGAGCTTAATTTAAACAGTTTTCGTCCCCTGTTATGCCCTCCTTCTGACGTGGAACCTTTGCAAATGAGCAAGGTGTGCTCAAAGATTGTTACTGATTATTTCAATAAATAAAATAAAAATATCTACTAGCTGCTTCAGTGCTATAATCTCTTCTAATGAACTATCTGTATAACCTGTTCTAGTGACTCATACTTGTACAATTTGTCCACTGTATAAAGTGGGTCATCCATAACTTTGGGAGGTTATATGCTACACTATTACTGTTAGGTTATATCTGATTTTTAGTGAGCTCAGCCTGCACCCTATAGAAGGTCTGTCTCTTTTCAAATTGTTTGCCTACAAGACTCTGGTTGCCATTTTCTACTGTACTTGTTTGGTTTGTGGCTCATTATTTAGGGTGGGACACATTGCTGCTCTAGTGCTGTATCTGTTTATTAGCCAAGGAGTGGTTCTGATGGCCCTGCATGATGATACCTGCTACCTTGCTGCTCCTGGGCCTTGCAGCTCTACTACGTGCTCTGTAATACCTCAGAGGATTTTAGATTCTCAAATCTCATTGCCTCAAAGTATTGTTCCCCAAACCCCACCTGTCTGCTCAGGAAAACAGATGTGGGTCTCCTGTCCTACTTTGTAAAATGCAGACTGCACTGCCCTTTAACCCTTTGCGTGGCAGCGGACTGATAATATAACTATACATAATTATAACCAAAATAACTATACATTTTCGCTTTGTCTGCAACCTAAGGGTTAGTATCCCTAAACTGTCCTTCACTATCCTACCCATCTTGGCTCCCTGCCTTGCTGTGATTTCTGAGTGACATGGAACCTAGCCTGGGCCTCCCTCTTCCCCTATGCAGTTCCCTGGGCTAGTATAATGCCAAAGGCTTAAAATTGTTCATCTGAGGGGTGTGGCTTGCTGCCTAGCTGATGGTTATTAACTCAGTGAGCTCCTGAGAGACATCCAATATTTGTTTAAAATTAATAGAAAATTGTTACTTGTGTGCATCATAGCTTCCCTCCGGGTTCTGGATACTGTGAAGGCTGAACTGCAAGCTTTAGTTGCCATGGGTCAGAAAACAGTGAGCAGAAAGCAAACTTCTTTGCATCACGCAAGGGGCCTGTAAAACCCTGACTACACCTGCCACTTCCCGACTGTGGAGCGGGATCAGAAGGTGCTGGGCCTGCAAATTTGGAATCTCTCCAGCAAGCAGTGACCACCTTGGCCAACAGGTGCAACAAATTTATAAAAGATGGAAGTGTATAGTGAGAGGATGACACAAGTCGAGCAAAAAATAGATGCAGTGGCGGCAGTGGCTAATGCTTCTGAGCGGTCAGCGGAGCGAGCACAAGCAACAGCGGCAACATGTGTTAAAGAACAGGCCCTGTTAAAATCTCGTTTGGAGCACTTGGAGAATATCACCCAATCAGCTTATGTCCGCATTATTGGTTTGAAGGAGGGCTTGGATGGGGAAGATTTACTTTCTTTATGGTTGCCTGGATAAAGGACACCTTGGGGCTTGATATCCAGACTCTTTGTGATCCGCCTACAGAATTAATCTGTGAAGGGAGCCTTCCGAGGCTCCGAGAACTGTAATGCTGGTAGCGATGTCAATAGCAGTGAGAGATAACATCCTGAATGCAGCAAGGCGAAAGAGAGGTAATGCTGCTGCTGCTGGGTGGCACAAAGAAATTGTACCTGGTCTATACCTATAATCCTCCCTTAGGGGTTTACAAGGTAACCTATCTTCGGAGGTGGTTGTTGCCAATGTTGGTTTAAATGAGTTGCTAATTATGAGGGACCAAAACCTGAACTGGCTGAAGAGTAATGTCAGATGTTATAAGCCTCTCTAGGGTGTTTGGTCTGGAATATTTCCTCTCTACTAGACTCTCCACTAATGGCGAGCAGCACTATCTCCTGGATTGAGTCCTGACAAGAAGACAGGAGCGTATCATCCTATCTGGGATCTTCCTGGATACCATCTCTGACCATTCACCTATCTGTGTATGGAAAGTGAGTTTGCCTAAAGTTTCTCCTAAGGTCATCTTCCTTTGTGACCTATTTAATTTGGATAAATGTTCCTTCCTCAGTGACCTTGCCCACACCAGTTGGTCCTTGTACTGCTGGAGGCTGATGTGTCAGTTGCTGTCTCAAATTTTCTCTCCATCTTCTCTGCCCTGCAGGACAAACATGCCCTGTTCACTAAAAGGAGAGCACGGGTCACAAAGAGGTTGCATAGTGATCTGTTAACTATGTTGAAATCCAGGGATAAATCCTGAACTAAATTTAAAATCACCTATGCCACAGTTGAACTTCTTAAATATAGGCAACTTGGTAACATCTGCAAACAAGCTAGGCGGTGGGCTAAATGAGTGCTGCACATTTGCCCTCCTGGCATCTGCTAAGGAACCACACAGTTTTGGTGGAATATTAAAATGTGGTTGGTGACACTGCCTTGCAACACACAAATGACATCCTCCTGATGCGTAAATTGTAATCACCCTCTCACAATTGCCAATGCATTTAATAAGTAATTCTCTAATTTGTCCCTGCTAACCTTTACATTCGCTAGTGTCACTGAGCAGTACCCAGCTACATCCCCCGTTTTCCTCCCTCTCAACAACCATCTTACAGTCTCAGTTATGGAAATGGCCAGGTACCTAGATGGAATCTCCCTACTTACCAGCACTGGCTTTGATAACTTGGAGCAGAAACATAGAAAGTGATGACAGATAAGGACTGCTAGGCCCATTCAGGTGCCTTTTACTCTACCTTTATCAGCGGCCACTGGCCCTACTTGGTCATTGGTTTAGCCTCATTCACCTCTAAGGTTCCTTATTTCTATCTCACGATGTTTGAATCCCCCATTGTGCTTGCTCCCACCACCACCTGGGGGTAATCTATTCCATGCATCCACCACCCTTTCAGTGAAAAGAACTTTCTCCCATTTCCTCTTATCCTGACCCTCCAGTCTCATATCATGCCCCTCATTCTTGTACCTCTTCTATACTGAAAGATGTCACCCAATTGCATCTTGTTTATGCCCATAATGATACTTGAATGTTTCTATCATATCTCCTGCTCTCACCTCTCTTCCAGTGTATACATATTGAGGTCTCTCAATCTCTCTTAGTAAGATTTCTGGTGCAAGCCCTGCACCATTTTAGCTGCCCTTCTCTGAACCGCCCAGAAGCTTATACATCTAGGCACTCTCGCCTCGCCTCCCCATGGCCCATATTTTCAGTCTGTTCCTACTACTGGTCCAGATGTGGAAGGTGGCTAGGGCATTCCTGGTTTTAAACAAGGAACCCTAAAGCTATGCACAATCATTGCCCCATTGCAATATTACTGGTGGTCAGCAAGGTCCTTTAGATGATTGTTGCCTCCTAGGCCCACTGAATATCTTCACTTTCATAACATATTAGCCCCAGAGCAACATGGCTTCTACAAGAAGGCATAGTACCTCCTCTGTGCTCACAGCTGTTACCTTTGCCATCAGAGCTGCTGTGGAGTATAGTGAAGTTATGTGGGAGATTTCTGTGGACATCTTTTGATATGAGGTGAGCTATAACTCTATCTGTTTCAAACATCACTCATTGGGTTTTCCACATGCTGTTGCCTGGTATTATACCTACCTTCATGGTAGGTAACAGCTTATTACATGTATTAGAGCATTGTCTGAGTATATATATATATATATATATATATATATATATATATAATATACACACACACACCCTAGGGTGCCTGCTGTCTGTAGCTCCACTTTGTGCAGATGACATAGGAGGGTGGTGGGAGGATGAGACTTATAATGGAAGGACAGTCTACATCTAAGTGAGAGGGGCAAAGGGGTGCTGAGGGGGACTACAGGGTTATATAGATAAGGTATTAGGGGGTTAAACTGGTGGGGAGTACAAGACTAGTAAGGGGGACAGGTTGACAGGAAGAGAGAATGCACTAGCTAGCACCCCCGCCTAAGGGAGCAGAGGGAAGGGAGGTTGGAAAGATGAAGGGGATATATGGTGGAAGGGGCTTTCCACAAATGCCAGGAGTTTGGGGAACAAAATGGTGAACTTAGAGGCCATAATGATGGAGGAGGGACTGGATATCGTAGCAGTAATGGAGACCTAGTGGTCTAGGCATCAGACATGGAAGAGGTATTCCAGGGTACAGGCTTTCCAGGAAGGAGAGGAGGTTGAAGGGTTGCATTGTATATCAGGGATGACATATAGAGCAGACTGAAGGGTGGGAGGCAGAAGGGGAAGCAGAAATCTTGTAGGTCACACTAGAAAAATGGTCAGGGGCATCAATAAGACTGGGGTGGCATACAGAGCTCAATGCAGGGGAGGAAGTGGATGAGCAGTTGTCACAGGCGGTTCAGCAGATGGCACTCAGGGGAGGGTCTGCTGATAGTGACCTTAACCTTCCTGATATCGACTGGGATATTCCATCAGCTAGATCAAGTCAGGAGCAGAGAGTTCCTCAAGTCCCTCAGTGGGGCTTTCCTGCATCAACTGGTTAAAGGAGCCCACTGGGAGGAAGCATACTCAGTGGTCCTCCCTCAATGGGGATAATGTGGAGGAGTTGAAGTGGGGGTCAACCTAGGTGCAAGCGACCACAATACAAAGAGCTTTAGGGTTAGGATGGGGTAGAAGCAAGCTGGACCATCACGGAGAGAAACCCTGGACTTCAGGGCGGGCAGATTTTGCCAAAATGAGGGTGATATTCAGGAATGAAATGGAGGGAAGGGAGAATAGGGGATGTGGAGGAATTATGGAAATCAGTTGGGGGTTATTAAAGTCACTGAAATATGCATAAGAAAGGTCAAGAAGAACAGAAAAAGGAAGAGGCAGCTCTGGTTTTACAGGGAGGTGAGGACAACTAGGGGAAAAAGAGCGTACCAAGCATATAGGAGGACACAGGGTAAAGAGGACAGTGAGAGGTACAGGAGGAAGCTGAGGAGTGGGGCAGAAGATTAGGAAGGTAAAGGCAGAAACAAGGAGGGAATTGCTAAACAGGCCAAAGGGGTAATAAAACTCTTTTTTTCGATTACATAGGGAGAAGAAAGCAAGGCAGAGGACAGTGAGGTGAGTACAAATGGAGGGACTTCAAGAAGGCGGAGGTACTAAATAGATACTTCTGCTTGGTCTTCACGGTGGAAGAAAGGAAAGGGACTGGAGTTAGGGATAGGGGAAGGGAGGGCATAAGGATGAATCATAGCCTGATCCAGTGAGGACAGGGTAAGAGAGGAATTAGGCTAAGTTGAGGGTGGATAAGGCAATGGGTCTGGACACCCTGCATCCTAGGGTACTCCGGAAGCTTAGGAGGAGCCAGCACCACCAGCAAGGTTGTTTAACTTGTCCCTGGATATGGGGTAGGTGCCAGAAGACTGGAAGAGGGCAGACATTGTGCCACTTCACAAGGGTGGCAACAAGGAGGAGGAGGAGGGAAATTATCATCCGTCAGTCTCACTGGTGGTGGGTAAGGTGATGGAGGTGACAATAAAAGAAAGGGTGGTCAACTACTTGGGGAAGTGGGCTACAGGACATCAGTCAGCATGGCTTCACACAGGGAGGTCATGCCAGACAAACCTGATAAGTTTTTGATTGGGTGATGAGGGTGGTAGATCAGGAAGGGGCAGTGGGCGTGGCCTATCTGGACTTCAGGAAGGTCTTTGACACTGTCCACACAAGACTGGTAAATAAGTAGGAAAGTTTGGGGTGGGACAGACAATAACTAGGTGGACTGAGAACTGACTGAAGGACAGAACCCAAAGGGTGGTGGTAAATGGGGGTACATTCCAGAGAGGAAAGGGTAACAAATGGGGTCCCCCAGGGGTTGGTGCTGGGGTCCATCCTGTTCAACATCTATATCAGCGACATAGTGGAGGGTCTGCAGGGAAGGTCTGCCTATTTGCGGATGACACGAAGATCTGCAATAGGGTGGACAATAAGGTACAGGGATGGGAGGTGCCACTGGTGCCAGGGTGGGGGCACTAGCCACCAATGAACATGGACATGGGATCGGGGGTGGAGTCTTGATGACAGCACCTGCAGAGGGCACTGCTGTGTTGGGGGCCGGGCTCTCGAGTACGGGACAGTGCGTGGGATGAATCTGTGTGTTTGGGTGGACAGCTATTCAACAGGTGGGAGACACTCGGCTAGTACGACGGGCGGTGGCACTGCCCTGTGTGTGTGTCGGGGTTCTGCTTCTACAGGGCTGGGTGGGTGTTCACTGGCCTTTGCAAGGCATGTAGAACAGTTACAGAAAGACATCCTTGCCGTGACCTGCGCCCTTAGCCCCACTAGTGCTTTTTCACGGCTGCTATGCATGCTCCAGCTAGGTACAGGCATGCCCCAGCCTTATAGCTGTCTGCGGGTTGGGGGAATCCAACGGTATTTGTTCTTCTCACCATTACTGAATACTGCCGGGTCCGGGACCCCTGCTGCATGGTATGCATGCATAACTATGCCTCACGCGCCTGGTTTCTGTGGCGCCGCAGGCCTAGTGCATAGGACCACTATTAGAACTGTTAACATAAAGCTAAATGATGACTCCTGTCATATCAAATCCTGAATCACAGCAAACAGGCTGATGCGAAATATGAAGAAGATGCAGGCTATGCTCTTGGCTTACCTGGTAGGGTCAAGTCCTGTCCTGAACCTCTAGTTTTCAGAAGGACAGTCTTACAGGATTTAAGACACTGTCCTACATGCTGGGCCTTTGGAGATCTTAGGGCTCAGCTCCGGGCAGCATGGGCAGAGATTGCACGCCTCAAATTTCATATTGAAGAGGAAATACATTATAAGAACCACCCGCCATTCCCCAGCATCCAACAGAAAAACCTCGACCGCAGAGGGTAGTTGGTCCAGGAGGTTGAGGTGGTTAGGAGGAGCAAATCAGGTGCCCCATCACTCTCTGCTCTCCAACACGTTACCTCCAAAAACCATATAAACACTACAAACAGGTATCTGCCTCTATCTCTGAAATCAAATAAAGAGGCAGAAGACACTGCAGAGCAGGACACTGCGGCACAGGAGCTAGCACAACAAAACTCACCCAAATCAGGAACCAAAACAAAACAAGCACAGAAATCCAAAAACTTCTGATCATAGGAGACTCCATGATTCGGGAGTTGATACCATCTCCAGCCAGGGTGATGGTCAGATGTCTCCCAGGTACATCAGCATGGAAGACACTGACCGCATTACTAAAATTGTTCACAAAGCAGGAGAAAACATTGATGTCCTAGTACACATAGGGACTAATGATCTCGCCAGCCGGTCAGTTGTGGAGACCAAGGAACACCTGACTAGGCTGGGTGACAAACTATCATCTATTTCGTCCGGCATCTCCTCTCTGAGATCCTGCCAGTCTGGGAGAGGGGCAGGTGGACGGAAGGTCAGAGAAGGAGATAGGGAGCTAAAACATGTGGCTCAAGGGCTGGTGCCAAGAAAAGAACACAGATTTGTAGGAACTGGCAACAGTTCTGGGAGCGAAAGTTCTTTAAATTTGATGGACTGCATCTGACTAAAGAGGAGTCAGTGCATTGGGGCAGAAGTTTGACGTCTTTGCAGAATATTTAAACTAGCAATGGGGAGAGGGTGCAGCACCCATACGTCGAATGGGAAGAACACCCTCCCCTCAGCTAGTGGTCAAACAGGAATTCAGCATGTTTGCCGCTCATTTGCATCACCAGGTAAGAAAAAGGTTTGTTTCCCCATCGACGCACAGGGCAATGCCAAACTTCACCCAACAACTAACACACCAAAATCTGGCCAATGGAAAATCATGTACACAATGCTCACAGCCTGGGAAATAAGATCCCAGACCTGCAGGCAATAATGTCAGAGGCTAAACTGGACATAGTAGCAATTAGTGAAATGTGGTTTACCAGTAACCATACTTGGGAGACTTCAGTACCTGGCTATGTATTGTTCAGAAGAGACCAAGGTGCAAAAGGGGGAGGTGGCCCTGTATGTTAATGAAAATATCAAAGCTACAGAAATTCAGAATACACATAAGGAGCCAGAAGAACTGTGGGTCACCCTGGAAACAGGAAATGGGACAGCCATAAGAACTGGGGTTGTCTACAGGCCCCAGACCAGAGGAGGACATAGACACATTACTGTTAGAAGATATAGAAAACATGACAGCTAAAGGGAGGTTCTGATAATGGAGACTTCAACATGCGGGATACAGATTGGTCAATACCAGCAGGAACATCTGCCAGAACTAGACTCATAGTGGATTCCCTGCAGGAGAGGGCCTCAAACAACTGGTACAGCAACCCACAAGAGACAGGGCTATCCTAGATCTAGTACTGACTAACAAAGAAGGGATCACAGATCTCAGGTAGAAGGTCACCTGGGGCCAGTGACCATCACATGGTATGGTTCAATTTGACTACTACATCTAAATCATCCCATTCCAAGGCAAAAATATGGGACTTCAGAGGAGCTGACTTTGATAAGATGGCCAACAGAGTTAAGCTAGTCCTGGCAAAAGAAACACAGGTGAGGGGGTACAGGCAAAGTGGGCAAGCATTAGGATGCAATACTTGAAGCGACATCCCATTGTGTTAGACAGAAAAGAAGTGCAAAAGAAGAAGGAAACCACTTTGGTTCTCAAATACAGTAGCAGAAAAGGTCAGAGCCAAAAGGCTGGCCTTCAGGAAATATAAGGAACACAGCGGGATGAAGATAGAGAGGCATACCAAACTGCCCTAAGGAAGCAGGTAAGGCAGTAAGGCAGGCAAACTCCCAAACTGAGGAAACACTAGCACGAACAGTAAAGAAGGTGACAAGACTTTCTATAGATACATTAGTGAAAGGAGAAAGTCCAGAGGGGTATTGCTAGCTTAATGGAGAAAAGGAGCATGTGAGGAGGAGGACCCTGTAAAGACATCTATCCTAAATAGATACTTTTGGTCAGTATTTACTGAAGAGAAGGTAGGGCAGGGCCCATAGCTCAGCATCATGGACACGGGGAGGAGGTGAGCACTACTCCTTCACAAAGAAAGGGTCCTAAAAGAGCTTGCTAAGCTCAGTGTGGATAAGGCAATGGGACCTGATGGCATACATCCCAGGGTACTTAAGGAGCTAAAGGAGGAACTAGCAGAGCCATTAGCAGAATTGTTTAGTGAGTCTCTGAGCACAGGAGAGGTCCCAGAAGACTGGAGAAGGGCTCATGTGATCCCGCTCCACAAGAGTGGTAGCAGGGAGGAGGCAGAGAACTACAGACCGGTCAGTCTTACCTCAGTAGTGGGCAAGATTATAGAGGCACCCTTAAGGAAAGGATAGTGCAACACCTGGAATCCATAGGGCACAGGATCCAAGACAGCATGGGTTTACAAAGGAAGGTCCTGTCAAACTAATCGCATAGATTTCTTTGACTGGGTAACCAGAGTGGTGGACCAGGGGAGCAGTTGATGTCGCCTACCTTGACTTCAGCAAAGCCTTTGACACTGTTCCACATAGAAGATTGATAAAATAAGCTGGGTAGGCTCGGGTGGGTCAGAAGTTGGTCAACTGGGTGGCAAACTGGTTGACGGGCAGAAAAACAGAGAGTGGTGGTAAATGGTATACAGTTAGAAGAGATGCAAGTCACAAGTGGGTACCTCAGGGATCAGTCCTGGGGCCAGTCCTCTTCAGCATCTTCATTAGTGACCTTGCAGATGGACTAGAGGGTAAGGCTTGTCTGTTTGCAGATGACACCAAGATCTGCAACAGAGTAGATGATCCAGATGGGGTGGGCAGAATGAGAAGAGATCTGGATAAACTAGCAGAATGGTCAGAAGAGTGGCAACTGGGATTTAATGCAAAGAAGTGCAAAATCATGCACATAGGGAAGAGAAACCCTGAAGCCACCTATAGGCTGGGAGGAGTTGCTAGCAGTCACAAAGGAAGAAAGAGACTTGGGCATCATCATCACTGATGACCTAAAATCATCCAAGCAGACCTCTAAAGCAGTAGGTAAGGCTAGGGGGTGTTAGGGTGTATTAGTAGGGCATCACAAGTCGTAAGAGAGGTAATAATCCTCTGTACAAGACACTGATAGGCCCCATCTGGAGTACTCGTGCAGTATTGGAGCCACACCTTCACAAGGACATTAACCAAATTGAGGCAGTCCAGAGAAGGGCAACCAAAATGGTGCAGGGACTGCATCAGAAGACATATGAGGACAGATTAACAGAGCTCAATATGTATACCCTTGAGCAAAGGAGGGAGAGAGGTGATATGATCGATGTGCTGGAAAGTTTCCGTTAATTTTCACATTGTGAGCGGGCTGACAGGTAGCTGGAGCACCAGAAACAGGCCCAGTGGCAAAGCCTAGGTGACTGAGGGTAGTTAGCAGGAGGGGTGGGAGACAGTATCAAAGGCTTTTGATAAGTCAATGAACACTGCACCTGCTAGGAGCCAGAGTCCAGTGAGGTATGAAGAAAGTTAGAGAACTCCAGGAGGGTAGTATTGGTGCTGTGGCCTGCTCTGAAACCATGTTGTTCTGGGCAGAGGATGCTATATTTATCGAGGTATTCAGAGATTTGGGTGGCCACAATTTTTCTAAGGCCTTAGAGAGAGAGAGATTGAGATAGGTCGACAATTGCTAGGGAGGGTCCTATCACCACCCTTGTGTGTATTGGGGTGACAGTAGCTATCTTCCAGGCAGAGGGAATTGCCCCAGGCAGAGGGATTTGTTAAAGAGGCTGGTGATTGGTGAGAGAACCAGATCCAGAACCTGACGGAGAAGACTGGGATCAAGGGAGTCATTGCCAATTGTGTTACTCTTTAAGACCTTGAGTAGGTAAGGTCTGACTTCCTGGCAGTGACTCACTAGGTAGAGCAAGGGGTGTGGAGAATAGGGCAGACCCAGGGGAGGGGAGAGAAGAAATTATCAGGAGCACCGGGCTAAGGTCTGTGAAAGATTTGTTGAGGTGGTTGGCAATAAGAACAGGGTCAGAGGAGACCGAATCATTAATGTTGATAAGCGAAGGTGGGGCGTACCACCATTCGGCTGCTTAATGTTGTCCCAGAAGGTCCTAGCGTTCTCCCATGAGGAAGTGAGGAGGCTTGATAGTGTTCAGCCTTTGCTTTCGGATGGCCCATGTACATTTGTTCGGGCAGCAGCAGGCCATCCTGTCAGCTGGGCGCCAGTTTCAGTGGCAATGTGCCATAGATTGTCCCTGTGTTTAAGAAGTTGGCGCTTGGGTGGGGTAATCCAGGGGCATGCCTTACTTTGACCATGGCAGTTATGGGTGCAAAAATGTCGCAAGCAGAGTTGAAGGTGTGAATAAAGAAGCGTAAGGGCAGTGTCAATATCCGGGCATTTAGTAAAGGGGACCAGTCTATGAGGGCTAAGAGTTGCTTAAGGCCTTTCAGCCCACCAGGTCTAAGACATCACCGAAGGGTAGTTTGTGCTGTGGGTTTGGGCAAGGAGGGTAGACCAATAGAGAAGATCGGAGTGGTCGCTAAGGCAGTCTGGGAGGATTTGGATGTGGATGCTGTAAGGGCAGTTTGTGAGACCACATCCAGGAGTGCTAGGCACATTCTAGGATTCACTCTAGTGGGTTGGGAGACTAGTTGGGTTGGGTCGATGGCTGTAAAGGCGTCACGGGAGGAAGCGGATGAAGGGGCACCAATTCGATGTTCAAGTCCCACGAGGATTTGGTCGGAGGAGTGGGGTAGGGAGGTAAGATAATCAATTAGTGGTCCTAGTGTTTCTGTATGATTTTTGGGGGTATGTATGCTGTAGTCAGGTAGATGGGACCCTAGAGGGATCAAGAGATAGCTTTAGGGTTAGGGCCTGAGCCCTGAAGTCAAGGACCGGGGCTGGGAGGGCTAGTCCAACGAGGGGATCTTTGGACATAATGGCACAGCCCCCACCTCGCCTACCAACACGGTCCTCCTGATAGAGGAGTAGCCAGGAGGAGACCAGGAGTCAGGGTAGAGTCTGACAGCCAAGTTTCAACTATTGAGATAATGTCAGGTTTATGAACTGCAACCCAGCAATTGAGAGAGTCAAATTTTAAGGAGGCTACATACGTTCATGGAAGCAATAAGAAGCCCGTGATCCTTTGAGGAGCCTTTGCAAGCTGGGCTGGGATTGGGATGTATGTTACCAGTCAGGAGCTGAAGGAGGAGAGCTGCTCTGGACAGAGGGTGGCAGAAGGAGAGTTTACGTCTGGAGCGATAGGAAGAGAAGGGGTTCAGAGCACAGGGGTGGGTAGGGCAGCTCAGGCTGAGAAGGCTTGGTGATGGGATGCCTGAGGGAGTAAGGGAGTAAGGGGGAGGAAGGTGGTATCTAGATGGGGGGTGGGTGGAGAGGAGATATAGGGTGAGTGGAGGAGAGGAGGGAGGGTCAGTGGCATAGGAGGCGGGGAGGCAGGAGGGCAGGTGGAGCACTAGAGTAGTGAGGCTGGGGGTTAACAGGGACATTAGGGTTGGTGGAAGGCAGGAGGAGGAGGAGGAGAGAGGAGGCAGGTGGAGGTGTGCATGCATGATTGGTAAGGGTGTGAGAGCTGAGGTGAAGAAAGATGGGGAACTTGGATGATAGAGGGAAGATGGTAGTGAAGGTCAACCTCTAGTGTAGTTGTCACCTTGTACAGTGGCAGGGTTTTGCTCAAGTGCACAGAGCACCACATTCAAGGCTTGTCCAGGGTGATGGTAAAGACCCAAGACAGTGGCTGCAGCAGCAGGGAGCAGGGCTCAAAACCTGCATAACACTCAGAAAATATTTTGCAAGACTATGAGGGTTAGAGGGTTTTGAGTCTTAAAACCTATCACAACAATAGTCTGAAGTGATAGCTGAGTGGTGGGGCTGCTAACTAAAACAGTGAGGTTGCAGGGTTCAATGCCTTCAGTAGCAACAGAGAGTAGTGATTAAATATTTTACAGAGTGAGGGGTAGAGACTATGGAAAGTCTTAGAAAGTGAGAATAAGACAGCTAGGGATAAAATGGCTCAGGAGTAGAGCTGCTGACTCTGATAGCAAGGGTACTGGGTTCGAGAACAGCCCTGGGACAGAGGATAGGAATTTTTGTTTGAAGAAGGAAGGGTTAAGAGCCTGAAAGTAGAGGAAGATATTGGCCTAGTTCATTGGCTTGGTGGTTAGGTTGCAGACTTTGGAGTAAAGGGTACAGGGTTTGAGGCTTGCAGGGGCCTAGTGGTGGGCTGAATGGAAGGAGTGAGGAAAGAAGATAGCAGAAGGATTAGGAGGCAGCAGCAGAGACCTCTAGTGGACAGGGATTGCAATAGTTGCTAGGAAGAGTAGAGTGGATAGAGGTGCCAGAGTGGAAAGTGCAGCAACCCTAGTGGTTGGAGTGTATAAGCTGCAAATGAAAGTGGAATGGTAGGTCACGTGATATGACATGACTGCCAGCAGCAATAAATGAAGCGCCGCGCCTGGGTGGGAGGGTGGTTAGGGCAGGAAGCACTACACAACAGGCAGGCTGTAGTGCAGGAGGCTTTACCTCTTAAAGGCTCTGGCAATCCCGAGTTCAGGCTCCGCTGCTGGGCAGAGTTGTGAAGGAGAGGGTGCTTCAGGCCTCTTTTTTTTATACTTCATTTTTATTAGTATCATCAGATTCCATTACACTGTTTATATTATTTCAGACATCATTATTTTATACATCCTTATCTAGAGACCTGGAAAGGTCCACTAGAATTCTAATCATTACTAACAGTTTCAACTGGTACTACATCATTTAAAAAAAACACCATCATAGTACCTGTACATTTCCATCATCTTTAGAATTCAAACCAGAAAAAATAAATTATAGACTACGCCCTCGTTACAAAGATAGTTTAAACAGATGAAGCTAAGGAAAAGGAAATGAACAAGGACAGGGTTATAGCATTGGGGGACATGGAGGGGTATGTCCGACCCAAGCAGAGGTGACATCAAGGCCAGCACCTAGTTGCTGAGAATAGTATCAAAAGATCGATCCTCTCTCTAGATTCCCTAACTAAGCAGTTCCCATCTTGCCCATCGATTTACAAACCGTGAAGCCCTCTGAGTTAGCGAAGAAAATCCTCATAAATTTTAACGTTGTTTACTAGGTCCTCCATTCCAACTCTGTAGGTGACTGGGAAGCCACTTCGAAATCACCTTACAGGCTGCCGCCACCAAAATATTCCAAAGATACTTGGCCTCCTTACCTACAACCTCCTGGGGGTGTAGTCCCAGAATTATATGTTCAGGTCCATAGAACCTCTATATTAAAATTTTCTGTAATTGGGTTTGGATATTACTCCAATATTGATTGGAGCATAGGGCAATGCCAAAAATATGAGCTTGAGATGCCCTGATTACTTACATTTCGCCAACATAATGTATGCGAGATCTCTGGATTCCATTTAGACACCTGCTCTAGTACTTGGAAGTACCTGCTTCTTAGTTTCCATAAAATTGCACCACCCCAGAGAGGAGGAAGGACTAAGTATTCTTATAGAGACAATAAACTATCTTTTATATATGTTTAACCCAAAATCCTTTTCCCACTTCTTTTATATATGTGGTGGAGCAATGTGAATCCATAATGAAAGCTTTATAAAGTATAGAGATTGCATGTCTCTCTCTCGTCCCCCATATCCCTTCAACACCATTGGTGGGGTATCCCCGAATCTAAAAAGATTTGCGTGAACATTTTGTTATGTAGTCTCTGATTTGGTAGTAGAATATCAAGTCTCCTGCAGCCAATTAAACTTTCGGACGATTCTTCAAAGTCAGGATCTGCTCCTTCATTAGCTGCCACGGAGCCCAACACTCCCTGTCTCTGAAGTCACTTAACCAAGGGTTCCATGAGCAGGTGTGTGAGATGAGCTCAGGGACAAGCCTGGTATTTCCAGAGGTATACCTTAGTAATTCCACATAGGCACCCACGCCTGCAACCCACTTCAGAGCTGCCACGGCGCCAAATACAGTGGGGAGATCTACTTACTGAGTAGCTGCGCAAAACATTTGGGACTGAGAGGGAGAACAGTGGGTAGCTAGATCCATGGCCTTCCAACTAGCCTGGTAAGTGGGTGTTGTAATAATAGAGACCCTCAATTGAGTCGCCATCCAATACCCTCTAAAACAAGGGACATCAAACCCTCCTCCTTCGAAAGATAGAGAGTTTGCTTTGAACTTAGGGCATTTTCGTCATCTAAATTTCAAAAGTATCCTTGCCAGGCCGCCAACCTCTTTTGAAATTAAGCCAGGGCAACATTGAAAACAAAATAGGAACCTCGGTAACAGTTCATCTTAATAGATTGAATTCGCTGTACAGAGGGAAAGGGATCTACAGACCACCTTTCAATATCTGTTTGTATTTGTTTTATTAAAGGGGGAATTTAGGCTGATAGCTGAGAGTTGTTAGGTGACAACATTATTCCTAGATATTTTATAGATGGGAGGTCCCAGTTTAATGGGTATTTGTCTCTTAAGAGTTGGGAAGGGAATAATTAAAGGTAATGGCCTCTGTTTTATGAGTATTCAGGACGTACCCTTGAAAGTTCTGAGAATTCCTTATATGTTGAAATAGATCACGGGATAGATGACTCAGGCTCTGTGATATATAGCAAGATGTCATCCGCATACAATGCAAGCTTATGTTTCGTCCCTATCTATATTTATTCTTTAATATTTAAGTTCTCTCTGATACTTTGGGCTAAAGGTTCCAGATATAAAGCAAAAGAGGATGGGTGACAGCGGACAACCCTAACATGTTCCTCTACATAGTAAGAAGGAAGGGAAACATGGCCATTCTCTAATATATCCTTTTGGTGTACAGTATATTTAAAATAACATCAATAATGAACTGGGGAGACCAAATTTGCTAAGACGTACTGCCGTGGAAAGGCCATAGACTTTATCAAATCGCTTTTGCGTCAAGCTAGAAAAGATGGAGGGTGTCCGGAAAGCAGTACCCAAATAGTCAATTAGATGGGTAGTTCTCCTGAGGTTGTCCCTGTGCCGCGATTCAGGATGAAACCCGTCTGATCAAGATTAATCAGACTAGGTATTACATTTTGCATCGTTGGGCCAAACTGACATAAAAATTTTATAATCTGTATTTAGTATGGAGATGGGTCGATCAATGAAGGACAAAGCGTGGGGTTTTTCCCTGTTTGGGTATAACTGAAATGATGGCCTTGTCTTAATAGAAGTTGGTGGCTTTTCTTCGAGTTTGTAAGGTCCCATTATAGACCCTAAGTAGGATTCGTTATAGCTTCTGTTTTTCAAAATGCTTATAGAACTCCCGCAGCCCATCTGTACCCGGCACTTAGCCTTCAGTCTCATTTTGGCTGATGGGTCAATGAGGGCAGTGAAATACGTTCAAGTATTCAGATATATTGTTCTCTTGCTTTGTGGTGGGGGCGCATATAGTGAAGTATAAATTCTCTAAAGGCCTCTACTATTACCGGGGTCTTGTAATTTCTGCTTAGAGCTGGGTGTATCAGGTGTTGAGATCCATGCTCTCACTCTCTGGGATCTCAAGCTAGCTGCACAGTAGACCCAGTGGCTCTTGGGCCTCCCCTCAGTACTTTTGTTTAAGGTACAGGACCTTCTGTTCCACCTGATATTCCCAACAACTTGTTAAGGTCAGCCTTTAAGCTTGCTAAGCTTCTGATTGTTTCTTGTTATACTTACTCTTTAGCTGGGACTCACAATCTATCTATATCCCCCTTCAACTTTGTTTTTGGGTTTCTCTTTGCTTTTTCTTAATAGTCGATATAGCAATAAATTTACACTCACTACTAGCCTTACAAGTATCCCAAAGCAAAGCCGCCGATATCCCTGGGAGTCATTGTCAGCCACTGCCTGGTTATTGTATCATTAACTGCCTTTTTTCACTTCTGGCCTTGCAAACAAAGATGTCGGGAATCTCCAGAATGTATGTTTAACAAAAGTCTCTAGGTGAAGTTGGTGCAAACTGGTGCGTGGTCGTGAGTACTCTATCCCTATCTAACTATCTTTTATTTGACCAACTAGCTCCTACTGGGAGTAAAAATGTAATCCAGTCATGAATGGGATTGATGTGGAGCCGAGAAAAAGTATAGTTTCTTTGCTTCCATGGGTAAGGTGCCATCAAGTCCTTCAAGTCCCAGTTCGTAGGCAGTTTCCCCACCTTTTTATTAAACCTGATTGCTGTGGGGACCCCAGAGGAAGAGTCCAGCTCGGGTTCAAAGACCAAATTAGATCACTACCAGTACTCCCTCTGCCCATTCCTGTAATCTTAAAAAATTTGACTATATGTCTGAAAGTCCGGCCAGGGGACATAAATCGATGCCAGGGTCAGTAACCTCCCAAGAGACGCCCTTCAGGAAGGCATAATGCCCTTCTCCATCTGTCAGCTGTGCTGTTTGCTCAAAAGCGTCTTCTGGGACAAGCACCGCCACTTGCCTCCCTGCGCCTTCCCTTCCATAAGTTGCACACGCTGAGCGCCAAAACCAAACTTCATCAACTTCTGATGCTCCTTCAATGAGAGATGCGCTTTTGTAATGTTACTTGGGAAACAGTGTTCCTGGTAGCCATTTCTTCAGCCAGGAGGATTAGTGAGCTTCAGGCTTTGTGCATTGAAAAGGACTACATCTCATTCTGTAGGGATAAGGTAGTCCTATGAACAAACAGGAAATTTCTCCCTGAAGTGGTTTCTGATTTCCATTTACAGTGCCTTCAGAAAGTATTAAGCCCTCCCTTGGATTTTGTCACATATTGTGATGTTGCAAACTCAAATTAAAATACATTTATATGGGATTTTTTTGGTCACGTATCTACACAAATTACTCTATAATGTCAAAGTGGAATGAAACTTCTGGAATTGTTTGTACATGTAATTTAAAATAAAAACCTGAAATGTCTTGATTTGATAAGTATTCACCCCTTTGCTATGACACTCCAAATTGAGCTCAGGTGCATCCAATTTCCTTGTGAGATCACTCTAAAACTTGAATGGAGTCCACCTGTGGTGAGTTCAAATGGTTGACATGATTTCAGAGAAATACACCTGTCTATATAAGGTCCCACTGTTGACAGTGCTTGTCGAGCACAAACTCTACCATGAAGACCAAGGAGCTGTCCGTAGAACTCTGTGATATAATTGTGAGGAGGCATAGATCTGGGGAGGTAGTAAAAACATTTCTAGGGTGTTGAAAGTTCCCAGGAGCACAGTCAAGTCCATCATTAGGAAATGGAAAGATTACGGAACCACCCAGACTCTTCCTAGAGCAGGCCGTCCTCCCAAACTGAGCAACGGCAAGAAGGACCTTGGTCAGGGAAGTGACCAGAACCCAATGACCACCCTGGCAGGAACTACAGAGTTCCATGGCTGAGATGGGAGAACCTGTCCAGAGGACAACAATCTCTGCAGCACTTCACAGATGTAGCCTCTATGCAAGAGTGGCTAGACGGAAGCCACTCCTGAGAAAAGGCCACATAATAGCATGCCTGGAATTTGCAAGAAGGCACGTGGCAGAATCTGAGACCATGTGGCAAAAGATTCTGTGGTCTGATGAAACAAAAATTGAACTCTTTGGCCTGAATGCAAAGCGCTATGCCTGGCGCAAACCGAACACAGCTCATCACCCATGTAACACTGTCCCTACCATGAAGCATGATGGTGGCAGCATCATGTTATGGGGATGCTTTTCAGCAGCAGGGACTGGGGCACTTGTCAGGATAGAGGGAACAATGAATAGAGCAAAATACAGGCACATCCTTGAGGAGAACCTGCATCAATCTGCAATAGACCTTGGACTGGGGCGAAGATTTACGTTCCAACAAGACAATGACACCAAGCATACAGCGAAAGCAACACTGGAGTGGCTTCAGAACAAGAAGGTGAATGTCCTTGAGTGGCCCAGCCAAAGCCCAGACTTTAATCCCATTAAGAATCTGTGGAAAGACTTAAAGATTGCGGTTCACCAACGTTCCCCATCCAACTTGACAGAGCTTGAGCAAATCTGCAAGGAAGAATGGGCGAAAATCCCCAAATCCCGATGTGCAAAGCTGATATAGACATACCCAAGAAGACTCAAAGCTGTAATTGCTGCCAAAGGCACTTCTACAAAGTATTGACTCTGGGGAGATACTTAAGTAAACAAGATATTTCAGTTTTAATGTTTCATAAATTTTTTTGCACAATATAAATATTTTGCCCCTTCAAATTTTGTTAGTATACTGTGTGAATCAAGGGAAAAATCATTTCAATGCATTAAAAATTCTAGTAATAACACATCAAAATGTGACAAAATCCAAGGAAGTGAATACTTTGAAAGCACTGTAAACCAATCCATTACCCTACCAGTCTTTTCACTGAACACTCTAGTTCAGGTGAATGTAGACTCCACAGTCTTGATGTCAAAAGAGCTCTCGGCTACTACATGACTATCACTAAGGACCATAGGCAGGACAGACAGCAGCTGTTCCTTACTTATGAGAATGTGGAAAAAGGAAATCCAGCATCTAAAATGTCCATTTCTTGCTGGATAGTTAAGTGTATCCAGTTTTGCTATTCAAAAGCTGGAAAGGAGCCCCCAGCAGGGTTGAGGGCTCATTCCACAAGGGGCACAGCTGCTACCATAGTTTTTCCTAGTTAGAGGTAGTTCTCACGGCATGCAGTTTTGTTTGCCAGAGTTAACCATTGTGTTTGTTGTAAGTTTCTAAGTTGAGGATGTTGGTGGAATGGGACAAGTAGGTTTTCCACCTGCCTGTACGAAAGAAACTCGATCTGAACAAACCAAGAGCCAGTTATGAAGGGCATCCTTTTCATATCCATCTGCAAGGTAAGACATTTTCTAGTTAACAATTAGAAGGTAGAGTGTATTCAGGTTTTCAGCTTTATGTATAATGTTGTATCATTTATAAAATGGACGTTATGGTAGTTAATGTTATTGAGGTATTGCAAGGTCAGTAGTGACTGGGAGTTGCTGCTGCTTGGAATCCTCATATACCTAACATTCTAAAGCTTGGGCTGTGCCATTCCCCTGGTAGGGGTGCACTATACCCAGTGGTAATGACTTCTCATTGACAATATTGGAGCTAACAGAAAAGGAACTTACGTTAAGTATGAAGTAAATTTCTTCTATCTACATGTTTTCTGGTATGTTTATGTGAGGGTTCAGCTAGGAATGTGGGCATTAATAATGGTCTGTATTTTGTATACTCGTTGACAGAAGTGAACTAAGGTAGCTGTTGCAGATGGAATGTTCCATGTTCTTGGGTGTCTATGTTGAGGTCACAGCATATGAGTTCTACCAGTACCACAGTGGTGGAGCATGTTACCCATATGTATTAACTACCTTCCCCATTGACAACATTGGAGCTAACTGAAAAGGAAATTATGGTAAGTATGACAGATGGAAGTATGATGGAATTTCTCCTGTCTTCAGCATGTACACAATGTGTATACCCTCAAACGTGCCCTTCATCCCTGCCTTGCTATGCCAGGTTGTACCTGGCATGCTAGGATTGTTAGAAGGTGCTTGCACAGTGACTTATGGACAGCCACTCACCCTAGAGGAGGATGCTGAAGCCTCCTCTCCACGCGAGCTCTCTGGTAGCCTGGACTTTTCTGAACCCAGGTCGCCTGTGTTGCAAGTGGCAGCCCCTGCTGCTGCGTCAAAGAGCCACCATACTTTCAGCCATTTATTTTTCTCCACCCCCAACCATTGTCAACGTGTCCCATTGCCCGTCTTCCCTAGGACTTGCCTCTCTGCAGGTCTCCCACAGATTATACTAACATACTATTTGCCAGCAGATTAGGCCTTATGGTCTATCAAGTCTGCTCGAACCTAGATCCTTAGTTGGGTGCAGAGACCCTCCCATCCCTTGTGCTCCAGAAACCCTATCATCCATCCCCACCCCCGGACAGGCCATCATCTGATACATCCACTTTCTGTGTCTGTCCCACCCTCTCTTAAAGCCCTCACTGTGGATCTCTGAACCAGCTCACCAGGCAGAGCATTCCAAGGGTCCACCACCCTCTCAGTGAAAACCTCCTCTTTTCCTCACCCTTCCACCTTCCAACTTCAAACCATGCCCTCTGGTGATGCCTCCTGCTTTAGTCTAAAGATCCCTCCATGTTTACCCTATTTATTTCCCTTGAGGTACTTGAAGACCTCAATCATGTCCCCCTGTCTCCTCTCCTCCAATGAAACAGGCAGAGCTCCTCAAGTCTGTCCTCGTAAGTCAAATCCCTAGCCTCGTATTATCTTTGTTGCCCTCCTCTGTACCCTCTCCAGGAGCTGTATGTCCCTCTTCAAGTGTGGTCTCCAGTACTGTACACAGTACTCAAGGTGTGGTCTAACCAGTCCATTGTACAGCAGCAGAATCACTTCCTTGCTCCTTGGTGATCCCCCTATGATGCATCCCAACATCCTGTTTGCCTTGCTAGCTGCTCTCCTGCACTGCTCAGAGTTATTCATACATGTATCCACCATGACCCTAGGTCTTTTTCCTGTTGAGGCTTCCAGCACCTCCCTCCCAGGGTGTACCTGTGTTTGGGTTTCCCGACCAAGATGCAACACCTTGCACTTGGTGATATGAATTTAATTTCCATGTGTGTGCCCAGCTTTCCAGGGTGTCCAGGTCCCTTGCAGGGCCAACCTCCCTCTTCTCCTCAACTACTGCTCCCATCTTGAGTCATCCATGAAGAGACTCATTTCACACCCTATACCATCCCTGATGTCTGATATGTATGCATTAAACAGGATTGGACCCAGGACCGAGCCCTGTGGTACCCACTACCAACCTCTGTGAGGTTGAGAGCTCCCACAGACCACTACTCTCTGAGTCGTCCAGCTATCCAGTTTTCAATCCATCTGACCATCAAAGGGCCTACTCCTAACCCCATCAGTTTCTCCACCAGACCATTGTGGGGACAGAGTCAAGCATTGCTGAAGTCCAAGAATAATACATCCACAGGCTTACCCTGTCCAGTTCTGATGTTACCCATTCATAGAACTCCACAGGTTGGTTTGACATGATCTACCTGGCACAAACCCATGCTGCCGACTATCCAGACCTCCACCTCCCCAAATAAACCCCCAATCGTTCCTTTAATATACTCTCCATTAATTTTCCCACCACGAGGTTAAACTGATGGGTCTATAGTTTTCTGGTACTTCCTTCGACCCCCCTTTATGGATTGGTACCACATGTGCCTCTCGCCAATCCCTAGGTACCCTCCCTGTCTCAAGTGACCTGTTGAAAAGTCCGCCAGACTCCTCTGGATTACATTGTACACACAGAGGTAGTTCTTTGGTAGTTCATGGCCTGTAGGGGGCTTGAGGCTTCATCCAGTTGCTGTAAGGGTTTTTTCATTGTGGTGTTTATGACCTCCAGGGACGACTGTGATGTTTCTGCCCTTCAGGGCCTCCAGGTGTGCAGTGGCATGCACACACACATCAGCACTAAGAATGCCCCCAAAGGATGTGCGTCCCGACTGTGCTGCCATCCAGACGCCCCTGGTGGCAGGTGAACCACATGTTACAAGTCCCTCAACCCCAAAAGGATGAGAGCTGTCCTTGGGACATGTAATCTGCCCTGGCCAGCCCTGGAGCGATCCAGGTCTGTTCCTGATCCTGGATCACCAGCATAGCAAGCAGTATAGCTGTGCTGTTGGACCAGCCTACCAATTTTTTTTTTTAAATTCAAATCCCGCTCCACATTTGTACCATAAGTAAACTATTCCCCCAAGTCCCCCATATCTTCAGGGTTTAGCTGCCAGTCAAAATTCTCCCTGCTGTAGCCTCTGTCAGTCTTTCTCGCATTTCATTATAATTGCGTGCTGCCTGAAACTACAGCTGGCACTCTCTGCTCCCAGCTGTGATCAGGCTGAAGTTTGTGTGTGGTGGTGGTGGTGGGGTGGGGAGTATGTGGAAGTGGTTAGAGTCCAGACTTGGAAACCAGAAGAACATAGGTATTTAAGCTGGAAACTGCCAACCAGCCTTAAACGTGCCCTTTAACTCCATGGTTATAAAATCTAAGGTCCACTTCCCTAATGTACTTGTTTTAAGTTTACTTTAAAATCGTTCCCAGCAGATTACTGCAAACACCCATTATTTGCTGCATGGAAAAAAAAAGTTTTCTCTGTTCTGTCCTGAACTGCTGCAACCCCATTAGCTATTTACAATGCTCTCTAGTTTTTATTTTAATTTTACCCATGTTCTACTACTACCAGAGTGACTTAATTGTGTGACACTGAGCGAGTCACTCGACATCCCTGGGCTTCAGTCCTTCTACATACAATACTGAATAAAAGCAGGACTACCACAGAAAATGAGGTGTCACATCTCAGCTGCACTAACATCAGTAAATGAATGATAAAAAATAAATAACTGGCCAGCCTGTTGGTACAGCAGTAGCTCTACTGCTCGCAATGCCGGGGACACAGGAGTCGTTGGGGGCTGGCCGGGGGGGAGATAGAGCATCCCAGCAGACACTGTCTTCCTCCAGGGAGGGGGGAGGTCCATGTGCCAAGCTATAGTACTGCCACTTGGGTGACCACATTTGGCAGTGCAAAATAGAGCCACAATAGGTGAGTGGGCACCCCCGACTAAGGATGTCCGCGCATATGCAAGCAGACGTCTGCTGCTGTCGCCTACGAGGGCTCCCGGAGGGTGGGGAAATGAGGAAGAATCCCCCAGCCTGCAGAATGAAGCTGCCTCTCCTAGCAGGCCCTGAACCCATTCACTGGGCTCCCTGGCCCCTGATAAACTCCTCCCAGGCTTGGGAAGCTTGGGAATCCACCACAGGGGTAAACTGTGGGGCACTGCAGAGGTCGGGAAGGTAAGTCTCAGGGACATAGGGGTGACCGGTCTAGGGAGAGGAGGCTGATAGCTCAGGCTGGGTGTCAAAGGGCATATGGTACAGTAAATTAAAAAATATATATGTGCAGTTGGGAACACACAAGTGCCTCTTTCTTCCCCATCTTCCTATTTGTG
This sequence comes from Neoceratodus forsteri, assembly GCA_016271365.2. Lineage (NCBI taxonomy): Eukaryota > Metazoa > Chordata > Ceratodontiformes > Ceratodontidae > Neoceratodus > Neoceratodus forsteri. The sequence continues at coordinate 242,698,339 of CM057457.1, forward strand.
CTGCCCTTGTCATTTCTCCTTGGCTTTCTGCTGAAGTTTTTCATCTGCTATGATGTGTTTTGTGACCTCTAGAATTAAAGACACTGCATGAAGTTAATTTGATTTGTGTCTTGCATTGATTGTAATGGTTTTGTTTTCTTCTTCTTATAGACGGAGATATCCATGGAACCTTATACTGCTGGCTGTTTTTGTAAGTAGTAGGACCGTGATGAGGTAGTGTATTCTTTATATACGAACGTACAAAATTATCCAGCAGAAAACGGCCTTATGGTCTGTCTAGTCTGCTCAACTTTACAGACCTCTCAGTATCTACTAAGGCCTCTGCCCCACCTCCCAGCCATCCACATGTCCCTCCCCCTCGATGCCCCCTATGAAATTTTCCCTTTTATCCTGTCCACCTCCTCCATGAAGCTATCTACAGTTTTCAGGGAGACCAGTTCCTCTGGCAACTTATTCCACTTTGTCACCACCCTTTCAGTGAAAAAGTGCCTCCTCATTTCCCTCTTGAAGAGCCCCACCATCACCACTAGTTTGAGGCAGTGTCCCCTAGTGGTCCTATTCCCAGTACGGTTGGATAAACCCTCAGAGTTCACTTTATTGAAGCCCTTAAGGTATTTAAAAGTTTTTGTTTTTTTTTAAACTCTTTATTTCTTTATTTCGGGAGGTAGTATAGCGCAGTGGTTTAAGGCTCTGAGCTGCAAATCTGGTGACATCCAGCAGACCAGACCTGGGTTTAAATCCCACAGCTTCTACTTGCATACTGTGTGACCCTGAGCAAGTCACTTAACTTCCCTGTGCTCCCAGGTCGCATCTGTGAAAAAGCTTTCAGCTTAGTGTGCTACTCCTGGTTAAACAACTAAAATAAAAAATATTTATATTCACAGAGAGAAAGAAATATACACTCCTGTACTTTTGTCTATAGCACATCAGTCGTACAATGTTTTACCATATTCTAGTCAGTACTTCTCCCTAATACCAAGTAAAATTAAAAGGAGTAGGGGAGTAAACTTTCATGTACTATGATATACATTCAAGGCACAAAAGCAGAATCTACCTGGGATATGTAAAACACCCACTTTCTCCATGTTATTTCAAATCTGGTGGTGCAGCCCAATTGGAAGGCTATGACACATTCCAAATAATAGATTTCATTCATGATTTATGCCAGCTGTGCAAGTGAGAGCCACGCACATCTTAAGCACATGATGGCTTTTTTTGCAGCTGCAATGTATAAGTACAGCAAACTGTTTCAGCCGAAAAGAACCATCTGATGTCACATATAACAGTATAGGTTTGGAGATAGGGTAAACCCGAGTCTGTTAGCTCTGACAAACTGCCTCTATATCTCTCCAAAAATTATGAAGGACAGGGTAATGCTAAAAATATGTGCAAAAGTGGCAGACTTCTCCCCGCAATGTCGCCAGCATAGACCATATGTGGCAGGTAAAAATTTAGCCAGTTTGGCAGGCATATTAAAAAATCGTACCTGACATTCCAGATAAATTCACGCCAATAGGTAGCTTGCGATGTTTTCATTGATGGTAGAATAGTCCCCAGCCAGGTTTCATATGGAATTTCCGTAGAAAGTTTGGAATTCCGTGTCTTAAAAATGGCCTGTGTAGATGCGGTCCAGTTCTCCAAGGTATTTAAAAGTTTTGATTATGTCACCTCTCTCCCTTCTATCTTCCAGTGAGTACATGTTGAGATCCCGGAGTCTTTCCTCAATGCCCTACCCTGTTGTCCCTGGATCATTTTGGTCACCCTTCTCTGCACTGTCTCCAGCAAGTTGATGTCTTTCTTTAGGTCAGGGCTCCAGTACTGCACACTGTACTCCAGCTGCAGCCTAGACAGTGACCTGTACAGTGGCAGGATGACCTCTGCCTCCCTACTGGTTAGACCCCTGGCTAGACATCTTAGCATCCTATTTGCTTTGCCCGCTGCTCTCTTGCAGTGTGCCGAGTGCATCATGTACCCAAGTCTTTGTCCTTCATTTACTTAGTGATCTGCAGTCCCCCAAAACCAGTATGCAGTCTCTGGCTTCTTCACCCCAAGTGCATTACCTTAAACTTTTTGGCAGTGAATCAGTTGCCAAATACCTGACCATCTCTTTAGTTTAGCTAGGTCCTCTCTAATGTCCTGCCTCCCTTCCACTGTGTTCACCCTCCCACAGAGCTTTATGTCATCTGCAGAGAGGCATATTTTGCCCTTTACTCCATCTGCAGTATTGCTGATGAAGATGTTGAATAACACTGGCCCGAGCACCGAGCCCTGTGGGACCCCACTATTGACTAGCCTGGCATCCAAGAACTCCTCCGACCACCACCTTCTGGCTTCTGTCTTGTAGTCAGTGGTTTACCCATCTAGCCAGTTTAATTCCAACCCCCAAGTGCCCCAGCTTCCGCATTAGTCTCCTGTGGGGAAGAAAGTCAACGGCCTTGCTGAAATCATACAGTATATCCACTGCTTGGCTGTTGTCCACTATCCTTGTTACCCAATAAAATAAATAAATTAGGCTGCTCTGTCAGGACTGCTCTGACATGAACCCATGCTGCCTGTCATCATGGAGTAGTCCATTTTCATCCAGAAAGTTTACCAGTCTTTCCTTTAGAATGGTCTCCATGAGCTTCCCCGCTATTGAGGTTAGACTAACCAGCAGATAATTACCAGGAACATCCTCAGACACTTGTTTATGTAGTGGCAGTACATGTGCTATGGCCCAGTCCAGGGGTACCACTCCTGTTTCAAGAGAGGTGATAAACATGTCCTCCAGGGGGCCCACCAGCACATCCACTGGCTCCTTCAGAACCCTTGGGTGTATGCCATCCGGTCCCAGGGACATATCGACCTTCACGGCCTTTAAACCCTTCCTCATCCTGTCAGTGTTGATCTTCCCATCTGTGTGCGCCACCCCCCCCCTTTCCCTGAGGTACTGGGCCATCCTTCTCCTTTGTGGAGACTGAATAGAAGTACTCATTAAGTACCTTTGCCTTTTCACACTAACCTCCACCCACTCCTTAAACTTCTTCAGCCTGACTTACCTCATCCTTGATAACCCTCTTCTCTCTGATGTACTGAAAAGCTTTCTTCCATTTCACCCACCTCAGCCAGCTGCAATTCCTTATTGGCCTTGGCCAGCCAGCTGTAGTTCTTTCTTGGCCTTGCCAGTCGTACTACCTGCTCACCACCTTTGCATTCCTCCCTGTCCTCATCCTTCTTGGTGCTTTTGTACCATTTGAAGGCTGCCCTCTTGCTTTTTACCACCTGAGCAACCTCCTGTCAGACCAGCTGGGCTTCATGGCTTTGGCTTTTGTGCTCTTCTCTTTGGCATACCCATCAGTGACTGCCAATAGCCAACTCCCATTTCCTTCCTGATCTTATGGAGATGCCCTTACAAAATTCCCCCAATCTTGCTATAATCTGCTCTCCTGAAGTCCAGCACCCTTGTCTTAGTTCTTATCCTCTCTTTGCCCATGTCCAGGTTGAACCACATCATGTGTTGTGGTCACTTCCTGCTAGTGCTTCCACCCTTACCTCCTGGACATGCGCTTCATTCTTCAGAACCAGGTCCAGTATAATCTTCTCCTTGGTGAGTTCCTGAACACATTGTGTCGAAACCTACCCTCTGGCATGCTGGCGACCTGAGTTGCATTCTGAACCTGGGTGTCAGGAGCTGAGGTTGACAGGAGAAAGTCGGGGCATCCTTAGACCGGAGGGAGGGTCAGTGTGGACCACTCTTGAGTGGCTCCTGTAGGTGGCCTGTGGTGGCACTCATGGCGGTGTGGGTGACCAATGCTGCAAGCATCCCTGACCCCAGGATGCCACGGCCACCACGTGGGAGGTGGTTGGGGCCTGAAAACAGAAAAGCCAGACTGACACAGGATTCTACCCACCGTGCATCTCAAGACCTGCACAGCCTACTCTGAGGTGCTCCCCACTTGAAACTGCATACAGAGTCCCCTGGGATCGCCCTGTTTGGTCAGGGCTTCCCTGTCTTGGGGGCAAGCCAGGGAGGAACACTGTTGTGGAGGTAAGTCCTGGGGATGACTGACTGAATGCATGTAACGGGCCAGTGGGGGCCAGTTTGGGGGGCAAAATAAATAAAAATAGAAACCCACCCTGGGATGCCTCCAGCAGCAGCTGAGTCCTGGTATAGGTTGTAGCGGGGATCTTTCAACCCACCCCAGGTAGACTGAAGTCCCCCCATGTTTTGCTGGCCATCGCCACACTTCTGGTCTCCAGCTCCCTGTCCAGCTTCTCCTTCTGGTTCAATGGTCTGTACATAACTCCAGTCTTTAGGCCTTAGCCAACACTGCAGCTCCCAATCGCCCAGGTACCAACGGTTATCCCAGTATCCTCAGAAAATCTAAAGAAGAAATATTATCGTACTTGCATTAATTTTTTTTTCTGTTAGTTCCAGTGCTGTCTTTGGGTTATTCATAACTGCTGGATAAATATGTCATCTTACTAGGGGCAATTACAGAGCTGTGACATCATCACAGAGCCTTGCCTGATACAGCATTCCACTGGGTGGTTAGCCAGTTGCATTCTTGCCCTGCAATTGTAGACAGTTTGGAGGTAGACTCTGCACAGGTAAATTCCTCTGGTACATCATCTGCTAATGGGCTGATCCATTCCACACAGGGCCTGTGCTGGAAGCCAAGGCTGACAGTACCTTTAAAGGACACTGTCAGCCCCTTAGTCCTCAAAGTGCCCCTATTTATAAAAACACGTTATGATTGCTGACATTCTGTAGACATTACTGATGCAGCTGGTAGTTTGAGTCCGATTCCTTTTTCTTTATAAAAGTGAAAAACGGACTGCCCACCATACTGGAGTTACCACACAAAACATTAATTCCCACTGCAACATTCCTGGTCTAGAAACATCCCAAACACAGTCTAGCTCCTCATGATGGAGTGGTAGAAGAGGCGACTTTTGCATCATGAATGGCTGCCTGTGGGGGTGTTCCTTATATTCAGGAAATATGCAGTAAGAGTGGATCAAGGATTTGAAACAAAACAAGGTTGGGTATAATTACTCAATTAGCATATATTTCGGTTCTGCTAAGAAAGGAATCCGATACAACAACCAGCAACATTAGTGAATTTTAGAGAAGGTAAGCAATCAAGTGTGGGTTCTGAACTAGAAATAATATGGTGCAAAAAGGGTTGACATTGTCCCTTAAACATTGAACCAAAGGTGGAGGAGTGCCTACAGTTGCATTTGGTCTCATGTCATTAACATTCTTTTTTTTTTTTTTTTATGAAACTGGCCCTTTTATTGGGAGAGCCTGCTGCTGAAATTGTAGCCTCTGTACTTGTGCATTCTTATCTTAGTCATCCTGTTCTTTCTCTTTTTTTTGTGGGATTTGTTCCAGGTGTTCAAACTTGGGAAATCATTTCAGAGTGTTTCTTGATGTGATCCATCTTTGGTTCCCCTGCATTTAGCGGTTTAGTGGTAGACTGGATCTCAGATGGCCGCAGAGTCCTACAAGTCTTACTCTGTCCGTAAGAATGATACTGAGGAGACCTGGTTCTTCTGCCCATTCCCTTGTTTCTTCCAACTCAAACCTCTGCAGATACACTGGATCATTAGATTCATTCGGATTATCTTTGCCATGGGAGCCTTCCAAGTGCACCCAGCCTGGATGTATTTGAGTTTGTTACAGACTATTCCGCAAGGATAGAGTTAAGGGGAAAGGGGGGGTAGTGGTCTTCGTGAGGGAGGGGCTGAAGTGTGTTAGTGAAGAGGGAGATACAGAGGCTCTATGGATGCAAATCCAAGATCGAAAAAATAGGACACTACGGTTGGGGGTGGTGTACAGGCCACCCTTCCAATCGGAAGAGACAGAGTATTAGCAGAACAGATCCAGAGGAACTGTATGAAGGGTGGGGTGGTGATAGTAGGTGACTTCAACCTGCCGGGAGTGGAGTGGGGGACAGCTGCCACCAAGTGTAGAAGGGAACAGATAATGCTAGATGCCTTCCAGGATAACTTCCTGATGCAGTTGGTCAGCGAACAAATTAGGAAGGAATACCCTTGACCTCGTACTGTCTAATGGGGAGTGAGGGATCTGAGAGTGGAGGAACCACAGGTGGGAAGTGACCACCGGACAAGTATGGTTCCCGTTGAAGCTGGGCAGGGAGAGGGGGGCATCTGGCACAAAGGTGCTAGACTTTAGAAAGGCTGACTTCAAAAAGATGGGAGAAGTGGTGCAATGGTTCCTGGACAGAATTCAGCCTAATATGGACATGAATCAGAGGTGGGAACTCATTAAGCTAGGGATAGTGGAGGCGACAAATTCCTGTAGCAAAGCCCAAAGTAAAAAGGCTAGGCCGAGAAACCTAGCTGGATGAGCAAGGGTGTCATAGACAGGGTGAGGAGGAAAAGAGTTGCCTGTAGGAGATGCAGGAGAACTGCGAGGGGAGGACAGGAGGAGTACCTGAAGGAAGCAAAGGAGGTGACCAGGAAGTAAGGACAGCAAAGGCATCAAGGGAGCTCAGGCTGGCGAAGGAAATTTAGGAGGGAAAAAAGACTTCTTCAGGTACATCAGGGAGAAAAGGGTTGTAAGGACCAAATAGTAAGGATTATGAAGGAGGAGGAGTGGTTGGAAAAAGGGCAAAAAGGCAGAAGTGTATGACTACTTCTCTGCTCGTTTTTACTAAAGAGAAAGGGGACTACCTAAGGTTGAGGGATAGGATCAGAGGGGAGGGGACAGACGGGAAATTACATAAGGTAGAGTGCTAGAGGGGTTAACCGGACTGAGGGTAGACAAGGCACTGGGACCAGATGGCATACACCCCAGGGTACTGAAAGAGTTGGCAGAGGTCCTGGCAGGCCCATAAACGCAGGCCTATTTAATGCTTCTCTGGACTCTGGGTATGTACCTCCAGGATTGGAGGATGGCTCATGTGATTCCACTCCATAAGAGCGGTCCCAAAGACAAACCAGGAACTATAGATCAGTGAGTCTCATGTCCATAGTGGGAAACTGATGGAAACAATCCTGAAGGAGGGCTGGTGACCCTGCTGGAGGTCAGTGAAGGGCAGAAACAGTCGGCAACATGGCTTTATCAAGGGCAGATCCTACCACACCAACCTAGTGCATTATTATGACTGGGTGACTAGTGAAATGGACAAAGGGCATGCAGTGGATGTTCTGTACCTGGACTTTAGTAACGTATTGGACTGTGTGCCACATGGAAGACTAGCATGTAAGCTAAGGGACACAGGGGAAGTGGCAGAATTGGTGGGATGGGTGGAGAACTGGCTGCAGGGACAGCACCAGAGGGTGGTGGTGGGAGGAGAATTATCATCCCCAAGGGCAGTGACGAGTGGGGTCCCACACGGGTCAGTGCTGGGGCCGGTGTTATTTGGGGGTATTTATTGCAGATATCTCGGTAGGCATAAATAGCAAGATCAGTCTATTTGCAGATGACACCAAGATGAGAGCAATGGTGGATGACCAAGAGGTATGGCAGGGATTGCAGGAAGATCTAACAAGGCTGGAGACATGGTCTGACACCCGGCAACTTGGTTTCAACGGCAAAAAATGCAAGGTGCTGCATTTTGAGGCAAAGAATCCAAAGAGGAGCTACCATATGGGAAGGGTGCAGCTGGCTGTGACTGAAGAGGAGAAAGAGCTGGGGATGCTCATAATGGGAGCAATGAACAACTCAGCACAGTGTAGGAAAGCAGCAGCAGTGGCCAGCAAGATGCTGGGTTGTATTGCAAGGGGTATAACCTCTAGGAGGAAGGAAGTGATTCTGCTGTTATACAGATCGCTGGTCAGACCCCACCTGGAGTACTGTGTTCAGTTTTGGCGCCTTTGCCTAAAGAGCGACATGAGATTGCTGGAAGGGGTGCAACGCAGAGTAACAAAGATGATCATGGGTCTGAGGGAGTTACCATATGAGGTTAGACTGAGGGAGTTGAACATGTACTCTCTGGAGGAGAGGAGGGACGGGGGATATGATTGAGACCTTTAAGTACATGAGAGGAATAAACAGGACAGGCACGGAGGGACTGTTCGAGGGGAGGGTGGGGAGAGACACTCAGGGTCATGACATGAGTGGATGGTGGAAGGTTTAGAAGGGAAATGAGGCATTTCTTTACGGAAAGGGTTGTAGCAAAGTGGAACACGTTACTGGCAGAGGTGGTGGCCTGTAAAACAGTGGGATGCTTCAAGAGGGGCAGGATATGGCAAAAGGGAGGGTCATGGGAGGGGGGATAGGGTAGGAGCGGCAGCTGCAGAGTAGGGATGCTAGCTGCAAAATTGAGCAAACTCCATGTACTAAATGGCCTTTTTCTGCTGGCAGTTTTGTATGTTCGTATGTCAGGATGTCGGGAAGAGCTCCTTTCAAACCCCAGGAATCCCTCATTATGCATACTGATGCAGATGAGTCCAGTGAGCGAAGCTGCCCTGGAGTGCATGGTTTAGATCGAATGCTGTTTGAACTACTGCCATCTAGGTATCATTGCCATCCACAGCCTAATGTCAGATCTTTCTCTTTGCCCAAAAACAAGTCGCCCTGAAAAGTTCTCTTCAGCAGCTACATAACCTTGGTAACCAGCGTTTTCATATTTCATATTTTCACAACTCTGCCCTCTAATAGTTTTTATTTACAATTTTCAAGTAAATTATTACTTTTATTTAACTTCCCTACTCAAGATCTCTCCAGGCGACTCCCGCTCTAGAGTACCACATACCTCATAGCACTTTCAGCCGGAATTGCAGGAAGCCTGGTTTGCTGATTATTGGGTTTTAACTAAATATTTGTGAATTATTTTTTTTTCCTTAACTCCCCTCAGCAGCACAAGTCTCTTCAGTGGTTCCCACCTCAGGGATCCATTTTCCTGTCAGCAGCATCTCGTGTGTGTCCGTGTGGCAGTTTTTTTTTTTCTGTTGCTGCTTATTAGTTTTTCTTAGCATATTGATATATTACCCAAAAAAAGCAGTCCTGTCAGAATTATTTATTTACATTGGGAGCCCTTTAGAACAGTGATATTGTGCATTGCAGCAGATTGCTTCATTTCTCGATCCTTTTCAGTGGCTGCTCCTCTATTCTGGAATTCATTGCCTGCCGAACTTTGCTTCTCTGCCTCATTGAAGCAATTTAAATATAACTTTAAACCGCATTTATTGTCTTTGGAAGATTGTAAATGTTTTGTTTAATTTGTTTATGTATCAAGTATGTTGTGTTTTATGTTTTGTTTTATTGTCGGTCGGGCCTGAAAAGGGACTAGTTCAATGTCCTTACCCAGGTAACAAAGTTTAAATAAAAATAAATTGTTTAATCAATTAGTGATTTATTGCTGTTTGTGGTGGTATAATGTCTTCTCTCTCTCTAACCCTCTGTTTCCTCAGGATGCGGGAGATGGTCGTTCACAGATTAACACTCCTTGGACCTCTAGGGATCCCTCTAAAGGTCAGAAGTGAACCTCGGAGCAGGTCTCTGGATCTGTCCCCTTTAAGAAGAAGCAGAAATTTAAGCATACCGCTGCCCCTTATGCTGAGAGGCAAAAGGAGACACCAGCGGGATGGTTTGAAGCACAAGTTAAAGAAACGCACTGCCCCTTTGCTGAAAGGCAAAAGGAGACGGAGAACATATAAACCAAAGTGATGAAAGCCACTGCCCCTCCTGCCAAAAGGCAAAAGGAGATGCTACTGGACATACATAAGCAGAATATCAAACAGATCACTGTCTGTCTTGCTGAACAGCAAAAAGAGATGCCAGCAAACCAGGTTACAGTGTCCTTACAAGAGGAGGTTGCTGGGGTTTTACGATTCTTTCAGTCTTTCCAAGCCATGGGAGACCCAGTGACCTTACCAGTTCCTCCTCACGTCTACCTCCACCCCACCCCCGCCCTGGGGGACAGGGGTGATGAGTCCCACTATGTAACCTGAGGATGAGGGAGACACCATAGAATCAGATGGTTCTCCCTGTCAGGACTTTGAATCCCTTCCACAGGAGAAGGAGGATTATCCATCTCACTATGCCTTTGTGAGTCAGATAGTGGATACTCAGGCTTCCCACTCCAGAGACAGATGAGGAAGAAGAAGAGCAGGATGACAACTTGGTTATGATGGGGATAAACTCCACAAAAAAGGCTGCTCTTACCAGAGCACAGGGCACTAAAGAGGACAACCTGCAAACTATTTCAGTCCTCCACATCTGTCACTGGGGTGGACAAGAACATATACAGAAAGTACCAGCTGGATAGACATAATGCTGAGTACCTCTATGCACACCCTGACCTTGAGGGGGTGGTCCAGGCAGCTGCTTGTGACAGGGCCAGGATCCCCCTTTCTCCCCAGCTTCCAGACAAAGATTCCAGACAGCTCCGGACAGTGTGGGGAAGAAAATGCATATGATGGCCTCCCTGCTCCTGAGACAGGCTGCATATACAGCCTACGGAGTCCAGTGCCAGAAAGCCCTTTGGAAAGCGGTGCTGGCCCAATGTGAGCAGATATCAGGGGACCAAGCCCAGGACATAGCAGACACTGCTAGAACCGCCCTTGAGGCCACCAAATACCAGTACCACATGACCGTGGATAATAATGAAACTGCTTCCAGGTCCATGGCCCATGCCATCTCCCTGAGGAGATTTGCATGGGTAAGGACAACTAAATTGTCTCACAATGCTCAGACAAAGGTCATGGATTTCCTATGTGAGAATAACTCTCTCTTTGGGGATAAAACGGAGGCTTACATAAAAAGGTTCAGTAGTATAAAACCACCTACAAAAGCAATACAGAGAAGGAAGAGGCTTCTTCGCCTTACAGACCTCTGGAGTGGAGGCCGGGGTAGGGGTCACTACACAAGACCCCACCACCCCATGCCCTATGACTACTCTCACTCAAGAGGTTACTTCAGGGGCAGGGTAGGAAGACCATACCCAAGGTCTGATCAGGCTTCATCCTCCAGGGCTCAGCCTAAACAAATCCCCTGATGTGTGTGTCCAGGTCACCACCCCAGTGCCAGTAGGGGGAAGGCTGGCTCATTTCTTTTATGGTGATGTTTTCCCACTCTGGACAAGTGGGTCCTGGAAGTAGCATGCCAAGGCCTCACTTTAAACTTCAAAATTTTTCCAAATTGTCGATACACATACATTTCTGTCCCCCACCCCGACAGAGAAAATTCTGCTAGAATTGGGAGTCAGAAAACTCCTACTGATATATGCGGCAGAAAAAGTGCTCCTATTGCAGTGGGAAAGGGGTCTTTACTCAAGGCATTTCCTCACAAAAAAAGAAAAATAGGGAATGGTTACCCATTCTGGACCTCACATTCTTGAACAAGCATCTAAACAAATTCAAATTCAAGATGGTCTCGCTGTCCACGGTTATACCATCCCTTCAGCAGGGGTTTGGTTAGCATCCCTGGACCTGAAGGATGCATATTTTCACATCCCAAGCAGACCCAGTCACAGAAATTACCTGCGATTCAGGTTTCCCTCAGGTCACTACCAGTTCACAGCTCTTCTTTCGGCCTGTCATCCGCTCCCAGAGTGTTCATAAAGTGCTTGGCCATAGCAGCAGCACATCTATGGAGAAAAGGGGTGACGTTTTTTTCTTACTTAGATGACTGGCTGGTCATGTGGAAATCACACCAACAGGTCAAAGACTCACTCCTCCTCACTCAGCATACTCTAGAAAGATTAGGATTCCTTATAAATGTGCAAAGTCTCAGACAAACCGATTACAGATACTGGACATCATAGGAGCAGAACTGGATGCACTGCGGGAAAGCTTTCCTACACCAGGAAAGGATAGAAACCTTATAGAACTGGCAAAATCCTTTTGCCATAGGTCAACTCATACCAACAGGACAATTCCTTCAGCTGTTGGGACATATGGCATCCACCACAGTGGTGGTTCCAGGAGCAAGATTTCAGATAAGGGACATTGAGTTAGACTTGTGAGCCTACTGGTCCCAAAAGTCAGCCCTTATCAAGCTAGTGCCAGTCACAAGGACCCTGTTACAAGCCTTGGAATGGTGGACAGATAAGGAAAACCCTCAGAGAAGGGGTACCTTTTCAGGCACGGGCTCCTACAGTCATCCTGACTACCGATGCTTCCATGTTGGGCTGGGGCGCTTGCCTAGGAGACCTCACTGAGAATGGGGTGTGGTCCCAATGGGACTCCAGGGAGCACATAAATCTACTGGAGCTAAGAGCAGTGTTTCTAGCTTTTCAGGTATTCGCACCACAAGTCAAGGGCCAATCCGTACAGGTCAGAACAGGCAACACTATCACCATGTACTACATCAACAAGCAGGGAGGCACAAGGTCCTCAAAGCTGTGAACAGAAGCTATGAAACTTTGGAGTCTAGCATGCTCACTGGAGGTGCACTTAACAACAATCCATCTCCCGGGAAAGGACAATGTCCTGGCGGACTCCCTCAACAGGATCAGCCAAGATCATCACGAATGGTCACTGAATGGGCAAGTGCTAGTCACCGTCGTCAAGGGATGGGGCACACCACAAATAGATCTGTTTGTTTCCAGAGACCATTTCAGCTTCCTCTCTACTGTTGCAGGCCTCTGGCAGTGGAGTGCGATTCCCACGAGGGCGACAGGGAAGTTTCTGTATGCCTTCCCTTCATTCCCTCTGTTGTTTCGAGTTCTGAAGCTGAGAACTCAGTCTGCAACCATGATTCTAATAGCCCCGGACTGGGCCAGACAGCCATAGTGCTCCCATCTACTGGCTCTGTCAGGAAACCCATAGGCCGTCCTTTGAGGCACAATCTGCTGTCGTTGTCTGGGGGTAGAATAACCTTCCTGAACTTCGAATCCCTGTGGCTCAAAGCCTGGTTCTTGAGGAGCTAGAATATTCCAGTTACCATTTCTTGGAACAGCTTCTACATGTCCTAAAAGTGTCATGGAAACCAGCTACTCAGAAAAGTTATGCATCCAAATGGAAAAGGTTTTCCTTATGGTGTGCATGTAAACATCTCATCCCCCTTCAGGCTGATCTATCTACACTCCCGGACTACCTTCTGCACCTGCAAACCTTAGGTCTCAGACCTACTACCCTAAGGGTTCACTTGGCAGCTATTTCAACCTGTACGTCAACAGGTAAGCAGAAAATGGTGGCATCTCACCACATTTTCAAGTGGTTCTTTAAGGGTCTCCTACACCTGTATCTTCCAGTTATGGAGCCCGTCCATCCATGGGATCTAAATGTCTGTATAGCCAGGATCATGAAACCTCTTTTTGAGCCAGTGGCCACCGTGGATTTGCAGTATGTTGCATGGAAGACAGTTCTTCCTGGTAGCCATCACTTCGGCCAGAAGGGTGTGCGAGTTACAGGCCCTCTGCATTGACCCAAATTGCATCATCTTGCACTGGGACAAGGTAGTCCTTAGTACTAACTGAAAATTCCTTTCCAAAATGGCATCCGAGTTCTGCCTGAACCAGTCCATCACCCTTCCAGTGGTCTTTACAGAGCATTCCAGTACTGGTGAGCAAAACCTGTAGTCTGGATGTCAAGAGGTCTCTGGAATACTACCAGTAGCTTACTAAGGACCATAGGTTTTCCCACACTCGGCTCTTCCTCACCTAGGTGAAGTGAGGAAGGGCAGTTCAGCCATAAAGAGGACTATTGCCGACTAGATTGTTGCATGCATTCAGTTCTGTTACTCGGAAGCTGGCAAACAGCCACTTCAGGGTCTTGGGGCTTACTCCACACGTGGTACGGCTACCTCTGTGACAGCAGTCAGGAATGTTTCCTTGCTACAGATCTGTAAAGTGGCTACATGGAAAACAGTACACATCTTTACAAAGCACTACTGTCTGGATATACAGTCCAGAAGAGATGCCAGGTTTGGCACTGCTGTTCTGCAGAAAATTTTCCCTAAGTAGGTTCTGTACCCAGCCTCCTAAGGTATTGCTTTGTAGTTTGCATTAGTAAGCATAACAAGGGATTCCTGGGGCTTGAAGAAAAAAATACTATAGTAATATTGTTTCTTCCAGGGGATACCTCATTATGCTTAAATCTCCCACCCTGCCTCCCTTTCCAGAACCAGGAAAAGGTTCCATAATAATCACTTAGTATTCCTTTTCCAAAAATCTTTAGATACAAGAGAGGTCTTGGAGGTATGGAGACAGGCCGTGGTTATCTCAATATACAAAAAAGGTTCCAGGCAGGAAGTTAGTAATTACAGACCTATCAGCCTGACTTCAGTCCTTAGAAAGATACTTGAAGGCATTGTTAAGGATTTAATCATGCATTACATAGACCTGACGGGGGCTGTGGATGAGAGACAACACGGGTTCACAAGGGGCAGGTCATGACAAACTAATTTGTTAGAATTCTATGGCAAAGTCAGCAAAGCCCTTGATGACGGTAACTCGGTAGATGTCGTTTTTCTGGATTTCGTCAAGGCTTTCGACAAAGTCCCTTATGGGGAACTAGTTGAAGCCCTTAAAGAACTAGGAGTATAGTCAAAAATATCTTCTTGGATAAGGGCCTGGTTAATGGGTAGAAGACAGAGGGTCTGAATTAGGGGGCGAATTCTCCGGTTGGGCGGATGTGACCAGCGGGTTACCCCAGGGATCCCTACTGGGTCCCTGCCTTTTCAGTCTGTATATTGCATCAGTGAGGCCTCAGGCTTTCCAAATTCGCCAACAACACGCATTGGCCTCCCAGTAAACAACCATACAGATGCAGCAATACTGCAAGAAGCACTGGGTGAACTAGAAGCATGGGCTCTGGAAAAAAGTTTTTATTTAACATTGAGAAGTGCTCAGTGATGCACTTGGGAAAAAACAACCCCCTGATGAACTATACACTAGCTGGGAAGGTACTAAAGGTAGTTCAGGATGAGAGATCTGGGAATCAGTAGTGACTTCCATTTCAAACTACATTGTAATCAGGTAATTAAAAAGACCTGCAGTATCCAAAGTTGCATCCACAGACATATTAAGAGTAGGAGCAAGTAAGTCCTGCTTACCCTCTATACTTCACTGGTGAATCCCCACACCGAGTATTGCACCCTGTTGTGGGCACCTGGGGATAAGGGTGATATAAAAGCCCTGGAGAAAATCCAAAGAAGGGCTACATGGACAATTAAGGAAGTACAGGGTCAAAACTATGAACAGAGTCTGCAAAACTTGGAGCTGTATTCGTTGGAATTTTGCAGATTACGAGGGGGGGGGGGGTCATGTGCCTGATATATAGAGCCCTGTCAGACATACATTAATGGGAACAGCTGGGTCTTGTTCTGAGAGATCAGATATCTAACACCAGAGCCCACCCCTACAGTTGAAAGGAGAGCCCTATAACACATGCAGAAGAAAACACTGGTTCTCTGTGAGATTGATCAAAATCTGGAATGAACTCCCAGTAGAAGTGGTGGCTAGTAAAACCATGGATGCATTCAAGCATAATCTAAATTCTCACTTGATTAGCAGTAACATCACTGGTTACCCCTAGAATATAAACAAGCTATAATGGACTCCGGTCTCTACAAAGCTCAGTAACTACCTATGAAACCTTTATTTAATTGCTTGAGCATTCCTGTTGTTAATTCACAAATCACAAAGTTCTTTTTATGACAGCCTTGTTGAGCTGTCCTACTTGGCACTCTTGGCCATATTAATTTTAGCCCTTGCTCTGTTTGTTTGTTTAGCATAGGATAGCTTAGAGTATTGAGTGAGTGGGCTCCTTGATCTGGGCTTCAGAAGATCTGACGTTAGGCTGCGGTTGGCAGCAACACCTAGAGGGCAGCAGTTCAAACAACGTTCGAAATTCTAAACCTCACGCTCCAGGGCAGCTTCACCCATTGGGCTTATTTGAATTAGTAAGAATAATGAGGGATTCCTGGAAGAAACGATATTACTTTGGTAAGTAATTTTTTCTTCCCACCCAAGTTGATGAATGATGCCCTGTACATCTGCATCGACCCCAGCCAGAGGAGAGTCACTTGTGATTTGGGTGCATTAGTTAGCAGGTTCCTCAGAATCCTAGACAGTTTTCCGTCTGTGAAATCCCTTGGATTATCTTATTCATATAGTTAAATGGGTGCAGCTCTTAAGGCCATTGCCAATAAAACTAGATGCATGTTCCTCAGGACACCAGCTTGCTAGGTACTGGGATCTGAGAACCAAGCATTGGTTTGCTAGTGTAGCACACTTAACATTTATGTAAAAACACTGAGTGGAGAGCCATGGCATCAAATAAGTGTCAGGTAAGATTATTTAAAACTGCTACGGCTACCGTAGCTTGTGTCTGGTCACTGCACCAGATCTCTGGAGCCTCACATCTTATGTTTTTGTGCACACTTCCTCTTGGGTGTAAATGTTTGCACACCAGGGGCCTGATATTAAAAAATGGGCAAAGCAGAGGCGCAAAGGTGTGCACTAACGCATGTCCATTGTCCACAATCCTGAGGATGCTGTATTCAGTCGGGTTGGCGCACTGGTGCTATCCGACTGAATATAAAGAGCATATTAGTGCAGTGCTAAGTTAAGTAGTGCTGCCTCATGGATCCCAAGTGCAGGGCAGTGCCCCAGAACCTGATAGCGCTGGGAGCTCCTGGCACAATACTGAACTGGCACCATGCAAATGAGCCCATTGGGCATATGAGGTGCTAAGAGGCCATATGCATGACCATAATGGGCTCATTTGCATCGAGAAAAAAATAACGAGTTTCGGCCCCACCTCACACTCCCGTGACCGCCCCCAACTCCGATCCAGGTTCCCGTGAACAGAAAGATTAAGCTGGTGGTCAGTGGTGCCCCCATCTTCCGATCCCTACCCTGTCACAATCAAAGTATTTCCTGGTGCCTAGTCCTCCCCATCCTCCGATGTTGGTCACTGTGTCAAGAATGTATTTGTTGGTGTGCAGTAATTCCCCCCACCGTCCTCAATCACCTGTCCGGTATAAAGAACTTATTCCTTGGTGTCAGTGGTCAGTGGTCCCCGATCTCCAGCGCCAAGAAGACAGAAACCCCTACCTGGTGTCCAGTGGCACCCCCCGCCCTCCAAGCCCTCGCCGCGAGTTCCATAGATGAAGACCTTGGTGTCTAGCTGCTTTTCCCAACCACACTGGGTACACCACCCTGCCCACCCCTCTTACCTTAATCGTTACGAACATACGAAATTTGCCTGCAGATAAAGGCCTAGAGGTCTATCAAGTTTGCTCATATGTGCAGCTAGCACCCATTATTCTGCAGCTGCCCCTCCCTTCCACCCTTCCCCTTAATTGACCCTCCTTCTTGTCCTGTCCCATCCCCTTTTGAAGCAGTCCACTGTTCTACTGGATACCACTTCTGCAGGTAACGCATTCCACCCAGCCACCACCCTCTCTGTAAAAAAGTGTCTCCTCATCTCCCTCCTGAACCTTCCTCCCTCCAGTCTCATATCATGGCCCCTGGTGGCCCTCCCTCCTTACTTTGAACAGCCCCTCTGTACCTGTCTTGTTTATTCCTTTAATGTGCTAAGGTTTCAATCATATCCCACGTCCCTCCTCTCCTCCAGCGAGTACATGTTCAACTCTCTCAGCCTCCTCTCATATTAAGTCTCCCAGCCCCTTGATCATCTTTGTCGCCCTGCGCTGCACCCCCTCCAGTAACTTAATGTCCCTCTTCAGATACGGGCGCCAGTACTGCACGCAGTACTTCAGGTGTGGGCTAACTAATGACCTATACAGTGGCAGAATCACCTCCTCCGTCCTCGAGGATATAGCCCTTGCAATACAACCCAGCATTTTGTTGGCCTTTGCAGCTGCCTTCCTACATTGTGCCGAGTTGTTCATTGACCCTGTAATGAGCACACCCAGATTCTTCTCCTCCTCTGTCTGGGGCTAGCTGCACTCCCCCCAGTTGGTAACTCCTCCTTGGGTTCTTCATCCCAAAATGCAGCACCTTGCACTTTTTGGCATTAAACCCCAGTTGCCAGGTGTCTGACCAGGTTTCAAGCTTTGCCAGATCATCCTGCAACCCCTGCCATCCCCCTAGGTCATCTACCACGTCTCCTACCTTGGTATCATCAGCAAACAGACTGATCTTGCTCTTGATGTCCAATGATATGTCTGCAATGAATATCCCAAGCAACACTGGTCCCAACACCGAGCCCTGTGGAACACCGCTCGTCATACCCTTGGGTGTGAAGCGCTCCACCACCACCACCCTCTGTTGCCTTCCCTGAAGCCAATTTCCTACCCATCTCACCAGCTTTGCACCGCCCCTGTGCCTACTAACTTACTTCCCAGCCTTCCATGCGGCACCGAGGCTAATGCCTTACTGAAGTCCAGATACAGGACATCCACTGCATAGCCCTGTCCAGTTGCCTAGTTACCCAGTCATAGAACTCCACCAGGTTGGTTTGGCAGGATCTGCCCGTGTAAGCCATGCAGTCTGCTGTCCTGTAGTCCTTTGGCCTCTGGGAGGGCCACCAGCCTCTCCTTCAGGATAGTCTCCATTAGCTACCAGCGATGGATGTGAGGCTCACTGGTCTGTAGTTTCCCGGTTCATCCTTGGGGCCACTGTTGTGGAGGGCACCACATGAGCCATCCACCAGTCCTGGGGTACACACCCTGAATGTGGTGAGGCATTAAATAGGTCTGCCAAAGGTCCTGCAGGGACCTCTGCCAACTCCTTCAGTACCCTGGGTGGATGCCATCTGGGCCTGGCGCCTTGTCCACCCTCAGTGCCCCTCAAACCCTCCCGAACTCTGCCCTCCATGATTTCCCCATCTGTCACCCCTCCCCCTGTTTCTGCCATTTCTCCCCCTTGGGTGTCCTCCCCTCTTCTCTTTAGTAAATACTGAGAGAAGTACTCATTTAGTGCTTCTGCCTTATGGTACCTTGCTTCACCAACCCCCTCCTTCTAATTCTTACTATCGGTCCTTGCAGCTCCTTCTCTCCCTGATGTACCTAAAGAGTCCTTCTCCCCTTCTTAATGCCTTGTGCCAGCTTGAGTTCCGTAAATGCCTTGGCTCCCCTTACTGCCCTTGTCACCTCCTTGATTCCGTCAAGTACTCCTCCTGTCCTCCCCCTCCCTGTTTTCTTGTACTTCCTAAAGGCAGCTCTTTCTTCCTTACCTTTTCCATGACCTCGTTGCTCAACCAGCTCAGTTTCTTAACCCTAGCCTTCTTGCTCTGGGCCTTGCAGCATGTTTGCCTCCACTATCCCCAGCTTTAGAGCTCCACCTCTGGTTAGTGTCCATACTAGACTGAATTCTGGACAGGTACCCTTTTACCACTTCCCCCATCCACCCAAAAGTCGGCCCTCTTTAAGTCCAGCACTCTTGTGCCAGATTCCACTCCTTCCTTGCCCATATCCAATGTGAGCCATACTGAGTGGTGGTCACTCCCTGACAGCGGTTCCTCCACTGTAAGTTCTCTCACAAAGTTCCCATTTGCCAGCACAAGGTCAAGGGTATTCCTTAACCTGGTTGGTTCACTGACCATTTGCAGCAGGAAGCTGTCCTGGAAGGCATCCAGCAGTACCTGCTCCCTTCTGTTTCTGGTGGTTGGGGTACTCCAGTCCACTCCTGGCATGTTGAAGTCCCGCACAATCACCACACTACCCTTCTCGCAGGGCCTCCTGATCTGTCCCACTAGTTCCCTGTCTAACTCCTCCGTCTGAGATGGCGGCCTGCAGGAGCCCATACAGCAACCAGCACAGCCCTCTCACCACCTCAGCCAGCCACCGTATGTGATGACAGGGAGTGCACGCCTCCTGTACTGTAGGTATTATACATGCTCTCTCTGCAATACAGTGGATGCATGCTCCCTGTTGTCGCATACGATGGCTGGCTGAGCCGGTGAGAGGTGGGCAAAGGGAGGGGATTTTTGGAGCTCAAAACTAATGCAAATGTTTGTGCATGAATGATGCAGATGTGTTAGTTTTGTTGATGCTTTGAGGAATGAGAAATCTAAATAATAAGAAAACTAAATAAAGGTCAAAAAACTTCTGACTGCCTGAAAAGCTAGCTAAGTTACAGACCCCTCAAAAAAAAGATGCCCACAAGCTAATGTAAGCTCTAAAAACAGCCCTATCCTTAAGACCGTGCATTCAACACTGAGGGAGGGAGACTGTTCTGAGGGAGAAAATATATTCCAGTTTGCCTTGGACACCAGGGTAGATGGCAGGCCACTTACAGCAGAGGTTTTTTTAATATTCTCCTGGCACACAAAAAATTTTTTTATGCAGATAAACTGTCAGAACTCACATACCTCCACAGAAGCTTGGGTTAAAGCAGCAGGAAGCCAATTAACTGTCAGACACAAAATCAGGCACGCTAAGCTGGCCCAGTGGCTAGGCTTGCTGAGGTGCTGTCTGCCTCACCACCTGCCATAATATGGCTCAGGAATAGACATAGGTCACTCGGGCGCTGGCTGGGGAGAGGCATGACGTCCCAAGGACAGCCTTCTTCTCTTGGGGAGGGGGAATGCCTGTCCTGTGGGTCAAATGTCACCTTAAACAGTCTGTGTGGTAGCACTGCAGGACTGCAAGAAGGGAGGGGGACCGCATGCCCCGACACCTTGAGCGTCTCCACAGAGGCTTAGCACGTGTCATTGCACACACATGCGCCCTGAGGGTGAAAGTAGAGGAAAAACCTCTAACCGCAGCAGTGACAGCCTGGTCCCTCGCAAGCCCTGCACTGTCAGCTGGGCACCTCCAGTAAGTCCTGTGGCAGAGGGCACTGGGGAGACAGGTATGCCCTAGAAAAGTCGGGTGATTGGGGGGGGAGAGTCCAGATGGTGGTCGATCGGAGAGACCAAGGAGGATAAAATACTGATTTTAAAAAAGACACTCTTTCAATACAAAGACCGTTTGCTCATTAAAATCATTTTTCTGCTATGAATTATAAATGACAAGAAACAGTTTCTGCCCTTATATAGCCCGCCTCATAGGTGGGAAATGTACAAAACGTGATGCAGAATGATGTGTAGGTCACAGGCTTTCGATTGATAACCTCACATGCATTGTTTTTGTGTTTATGGGGCAGAGTAAATGAGAAAAAAATGAGCGCGACGGGCAAAACTTAATAAGCAGGGGAGCTGCTGCAGTCCACTGCTGTAGACAGAAACATGCGGGTGGCAATGTCAAACTAATGATGCATTTTTTTCACATATATTTCAAGCAATAAGAGAAAGGGAAATATTAAAATAAAAATAATGACAAGACAACAGTTTAATTTGTATATTTCTTTATTACATTTACATATTAATGCAGGGAAATCATAAACTTCACACAGAAATAACACGTGAAAGTTCAGTAGAACAGCAGCTATTCCTGCAGAAATGAATGGAATGTTCAGTTCAAGCACTGCAGTGCACAGTATGGCATAGCTATAATAATGGGAGGCAGTACAGCATAGTGGTTGAGATTATTGAGCTACCTCTTGAAGTATGGTCTCCAGTACCTACACAGCATGGTTTCGTAAGTGCCACAGCACTCGACAGCCCTAGTAGAATCATGGACTTCTTCCACAAAGCCTTGGATGGTGATAATTTAGTGGAATCTATTTTCATAGGTCTCACTAAAGCCTTTGACACTGTCAACCACCCCATGTTGCTGGATCAGCATCTTGATATGGGTCTTGCCCCTGAAGCTGTCCTCTAGTTTAAGGCCTATCTATCCAGCAGAGTCCAGAGCGTAAAAATCGGGACGGCAATTTCTTCCTCTCGGGAAATTAAGCTCGGGATCCTACAAGGGTCCATATTGGGCTCTCTTCTTTTCAGTCTGTTTATTAACCATCTCCCTGAAGCTTGCAATAGCAAAGTCATCCTTTACGCCGATGATGTGGTTATGCTTAGTAGTAGCACCCGGTTGCATCTTCTGCAGGATGAGCTACAGTGCTCCTTCCATCACCTGGGGACTGGTTCAGTTCCCAGAAACTGTTACTAATTACAAAAGATGAAGACAATGTTGTTATCTAGTTGTCAGCTAAAGAAATCCATCCGGCCTTGACTATCACCAATAAAATGAGTAGGCACGCTAGAGCAGGTTCAATCATATAAGTACCTTGGGGTCATCATTGATGACACCCTCTCCTTTGTGCAGCATATTGACCTGGTCATAAAGGTGGTTCACACTAAGCTGGGAGTCCTCTATAGGCATTATCTCACACCTGCTGCCCTACGACTCTCTGTTCCTCCTCCATCCTGTCAATTATATACTCTGCCTTGTAGTGTACGGAGTGGCCTTGGACACGGTGCCCAAGCGTATGGTCACAGCCCTCAGTAAGACCTGTAGGCTGACTCTTGGAGCTGACCGACTCACCCACTCCTGCTCCCTGTATGAGCAAACCAACTGACTCATGATCGCCAATAGGATTAAATTCCAGACATGCCTGTTAGGCAAGAAATCACTAATCGGCAAAGCTCCTCCGTGTCTCAGTGAATTGCTCCATACCTGTTCTTTAGAGTACCAGACCAGGGGCCAGACTCAGGGCTCATTGGCTGTCCCATTTAGGAAAACGTCTCTTGGATAGCGGTCCTTTGCCTACAGGGCTCCCTTGTGGCTAAACGAGATCCCTGCTCACCTATTATTTACTGCTAGCCTCCCCACATTTAAGTCAGAGTTTAAACGGCACCTTAATGCATCTGGGGCCTGATCTTCCCTTGTCAATCTTCACCATTCATTACTTCCTGGGTGTTAGGCGGAGGCGCGCACCCGTCACGGGAGCTTTTTTTTTTTTTTTTTAAAAACTTTGGCTCATGGCACCGCCCTCAAGAGTGGCGTCATGCGCGGCGGCCGTTAGTAGCGACCGACTCTCCTCAACTCAGTTCTGTTTCTCCCGCGCGTCGAGGCAGCACCTGCTCTCGTGTAGTGTCAGTAAACTGCGTAGCAGTGTTCGAACTCCTGTTTTCTCTTCGCTTTTCAGCGCGATCCGGTAAGACTGTTCCTTTTCTATCTAACGGCGCGGGTGTGTTTCTACTGTGTTTTAGCCTTAATAGTTTGCGTTATGTCCGGTTCGGAGCTAAGCGCTTTTCTAGACTAGCGCCCCTATCGTCCGGTGCTCCTGTGGCGGCATTTCTCCGTCTTGGACGGCATGGCGTTTGCCGCCGTTGCCTGGGACCCAACCATGATATGGATTAAATGCGGCGCCTGTTTCTCCATGGACCGTCGGCGTCCCTCGAAATCAGCGGCGTTTAGCTCGGCAAGGCCCGCCGACCTTAGGGGCGACATCGCTCTCGGATTCTCGGGCAAGGTCGTTAGGCCCTTCCCGGGTCCCCTCCGGGCCTACTCTGATCCGAGGAGGGGTCTTCGTCTAATCTTGCCGAGGAGGAGCCCCTTCTGCGGTGTTGGGGGCGTCGTGGTCCCTCCGGGGCGCGGCGCCCGACACGCCTCGGCAGTCACCTCTTGAGTGCAGGCTCACCGTGTCAAGGCCCTTGGCTTTTGGGCCTGGCTGGGTGGACCCTCGACGCCGCCTCGCGCCGGTGATCGAGGCGGTGCCGGTGATCGGGGTGGCGCCGTTGGCGGTGCGCTTTGGGCCTCGGCGCTGTTCGTGGTGCCGATGGACATGGCGGCACCGTCGGCGGTCGCCTTGCCTTCCGGCGCCCGGCGCCCGTGGGCCTTCTCCTTCCTCCAGGCGGTGCGGGCCTGCGGGCCGTTAGAAGTATAGGGTTAAACCTGGCTGCTACCCGGCGTGGGGCGGCGGCGTCTCCCTTGGTACTGGGGCGTTCGCGGCCCCATAGCCTCGAGGACCCCTGGGGTGGCCAGCATTGAGGTCCTGCTGGTCTCGTCCTCCTCGGAGGCGATGACTCGGAAGTGGACCCATCCTGGCATCCCCACTCTTGAGGTCTGGGTCCCGGTGGCTAGGGTACCAGGCGCCAGCGGGCCCTCCTCTGTCCCCACGTAGTCTCTGGGGTTCCCGGCTGGGGTGGCCGGAGCCGGGGGCAGGCGTGGGGAGTGACGGAGGGGCTCCCCTCTCTGGAGGCCGGTGACAGCTACCCCGGGGTGCTGTTGCCCCCTCTAGGGACAGGGGACACTGCGGTCGAGAGGAGGGCCCTCTCGAGTCGAGGGTTGAGGAGCAGGGGTCTGCTGCTCGGTCTTCTTTAGCCACCCAAGGGGTGGCCAGAACCCATCAGTGCTGAGCCTCGCTCCCTTCCTCCAGGGTTCTAGAGTGTCCTCCCAGCGGCGTTTTTGCGGACTGCCCTTCTGGATCCATGCAGTCCCGGCATCGTCACAGGGAGGTTCTCCCCAGGGCTCTTCCAGGCTCCGCTTCCCCAGAGTTCCGTTCTGCGGCCTGGTCTGATATCCGGGATCCCCCTACTAGGGCTCCTTTCCCGGTTCCAGAGCCCTCGCAGAGAGCATTTGCCTCCTCGGAGGTGCCCCTCTCCCATCTCTCTGCCTTCACCACCCCCGCTCCCAGGCCATGTTGGTCCTACGGGTCCGTTATCCTGGGAGCAGTTCAGGGGTTCTGCGGCGGCCTTCCCCTCATATGTTAGATACATGCATGAGCGGGTCTTTCTACTCTCCCCACCGCCGCAGGAATCCTCTGGACATTCCAGCTCCCCATCATCCTCGTCTCCCTCCTCTGAGGAGAGGAACCCCTGCTCATCTGTCCTCCGATGCTGATTTCACTGAATATCGCGTTCCTCTCGAGGATGGTGAGGGATCTTGATTTCCTATGTTCGGAGACAATCCGAGCAGGGAGGCGTGAATTCCTTGGTGAATTCAGTGCCCAGCATTTGGTGGTACCTTCCTGGCCTATCCCCTTCCAGGGCGTCTATCCGGTCCTGGCAGTCCCCTGCGCTTCTTCTCCAGCCCGGCCGACTGTCAGCGTAGGTATTGTGCCCCTCTGAGCCTCTGGGTTCCCTTCCCAACCGCCCTCTGGTTTGGTTTACCTAGATACTCCTTCTGGGCGCCTGCTGCTACGACCGCCCACGGATCGGACTCTCTCCAGTTCGAGCCGTTGGGGCGAAGAGTGTTCTCTTCGTCTCGAGTGCCTGTATTGCATCACATCAGGCTCACCACGCTGCCTACAACCGGCATTTGTGGTGATGATGTCCCAGCTGCTGGCATCAATGCCTGACACGGAGCAAACCAGACAAGCCGTTGCCCTCCTCTGATGGGCCTGGAGCTGGCAAGACACCAAGCAAGGGCATCTTATGACGCCAATGAGGTGGCTTCCAGGCTTGCGGGGACAGCGATCTGCATCAGGCGGACGGCATGGCTTCGTCTTTCCAGGTTGTCACCCCTGGCCCGGCGTAGGGTGATTCACTCCGCCTTCCGGGGGACCCGTCTTTTCTCCTCTAGAACTAGGAGACTTTTACAGGGGCTTCCTCCGTCTCCTCGTCCTCAGGAGGCACCTCCTAGCTCTTCCCCACTTAGGCTTTCTGAATAAGCCAGGGTCTTCTCCTTCTGTTTCTCACCAGCAGAAGGCTGGGGGTCTTGTTCCCTCAGGGTATGGCCTCTTCCCCCTTCCGGGGGAAGAGGAGCTTGGTACTCACCCAGGAAGTAATGAATGGTGGAAGATTGACAAGGAAGATATGAAAATTACGTACCTACCGTAATTCTTGATCTTCTCTTGTATCTTACATTCATTCACCTACCTCCCACCATCCCTCAGTGGCCTCTTCTTGTGGCTTCTCCACCCGTCTCCTTCCTCTCTCTGCAAAATAAAAAAACAAAAAACTTTAAAACATAGGAAGAATTGCTCAGTTTTCCAAAAAACAAAAAAAAATCTATTCTTTGGGGGTTCTTATTTCTCCAGAAAAATTATTTACTCTAAGATTAGTGGGCCATCTTGGATTTGCATTGGCGATCAAACTGCACAACTATCTCTTCTTTCTCGGGCGAGATACCTCTGGGGTTATAGCCTGGCTCAGGCTATTCAGTTTTGATCCTGCAATCCCGTGCTCCAGCTTTTTAGCCCTGGAATCAAAAACCCCTCCCCTCTATTCTTGCCTTGCAGAGCAGAGGAGCGGCGCGTCTGTTCTTTTCTTTTCTAAAAGAAAAAAAAAAAAAGAAAAGGGGAAAAAATGCTGAGGGAACTCTCTTCGACTGCTATAGGCATCCTTGGTATTGGGGTCATGCTCCTAGCCTGCAAATTATTATCTGTAATAAAAAAAAAAAAAAAAGGAAAACAAACAAGAGGGGAGATGAGAGGGCAGGCAGCCTTCTCGTGAGATTGTATAATTGGTTTTTCTTCAGTGTCCTCCTGGACAGTTTTACAGAAGAGCAGTGCTGACCATATCCAATCCCTCTCAGCCTAAGCCTCTGGCCTGCCTTAGCGAGTCCGACTGAGTCCCACTTCTATGCTTGGCAAGCCTGAAAGGCTTACATTTTCCATTTCTAAACCCCTGAGCAGCGCTCTCTTGCTGCCTGGGGTTTATTCTTCCCTCCTCGGGTGTCCTCCGATTCAAGGCCTTCGCGGCCAGGAGCCCGAAGTGGGTATCAACAACAATGGCATGTTGAAGATAAGGACTATGCCCTCCTGAGTCTGTCTAGCGGGTTTGGTGAACCTTCTCTTCAGCTCTATCTCCGGGGATTCTTGCTTCCCTGTTAGTCGAGCCTTCAGCCATAAGCTAACTATGCTCGTTGGGCATTCTGGTCCCTTCAACATCCCATCTCTCTCTTCTCTTCTTCTTCTTTCTCATTTCCTTCCTTTCTCTCCTCCTAGAGTCGCCCAGGTAAGGAGGCCCTGCAGTCCCTAGGTTAGGGATATTCTTATCTCCTCTGTCCTTCCTCCATCGGCTTATTCCTTTTCAGTTCATTCTTCCTTGCTTTGCTATCCCTTGGCTATCTTGCCTGCTATTTCTATTCTCTGCTTTCGCTTTTGCCTCTCCGGCTCACAGAACTGAGTTGGAGGAGAGTCGTCGCTACTAGCCGCCCCTCCGCATATGGCGTCACTCTGGTAGGCGGTGCCGTTAGCCAAAGTTTAAAAAAAAAAGCTCCCGTGACGGTCAGACGCCTCGGCTAACACCCTGTAAGTAATGAATGGTAGAAGATACAAGAGAAGATCAAGAATTAGCAGAGGTGACGTAATTTTCATTTGTTGCAGATAGAGGTTGTACTACCAGTTCCTCTCTACCCATCTCCTAATATGTGTGAGTGTTGATACACTGGCCCCTCACCTGCCCCACACTCGTAACTATCATAGCAGGCCTTAGCAGTGGCTGAGTTTCTCACTTGCCCTCCACACTAACTGTCCCTGCAATTAGGTGGGCCTGGCTTCGATCTCTCCTCTACAGGCATGCACTCTGTTCTGTTTTAGCACTAACTGTCCTACTGGAGGACATGCCTGGTACTAGCTGACTCCCCCCCCCCCCCAAAGTCTATTTTCAGTCCCCATCCCTGTTACCAGGACAAAGCCTATGCCTATACTATGGGCTGCTGAGGTCCTTGTCTCTGTGTCCCCCACCCACCCAAGCTCATAGTCGTACTCTGTTTAGGTTTTGGCAGTAGCTTCAGTAGCTGGTTACTTGTTATTCTGTACTTATATTCCACATTATGTCTCTCTGTTTGCATTACCATTGCACTGTTTGTTTAAATGTTCCCTGAGTTGTTCTTATTGTGTACACCTTCCCATGAAGTGTGACAACAAAATGAGACGCATGGAAAATAAGTTCTATGGGGAAAGACTGCAGAAATTAGACCTACACTCCATGAATTATTGCCAGCTTTGAGGAGACCTTTGTTTAACATAGAAAGCTATAAAAGATCCTGTTCTCACAGAGACACTCGACCTAGAAACAAATTTCAACAATACCCGGAATAGATCTCGTAATTTTTAATTGAGGTGTTCTTTCTAAAACAAAAAAGAGAAGCCAGTAGTATACACAACAAATTGTCAATAAATGGAATATGCTTCCAGACTCAATTATTGAGAGTAATACCATGGAGACATTTAAACATCAGTTAGACCAACATATGGGCAATATAAAATTTGAATATTTATAAAATAATTCCACCCTTGGGTGGCGAGCTCATATAAAGACAATGCCTCCTGAGCTTGTAATTTGCTATGATACCATAACACCTGTGACCAGCAGTCAAACAGAGGTAAGGGCTTTGTTCTGTGCCTTGCAGTAGGGGGAGGGGAACAGCACTGAAGAGCAGTAGCTGTACTGCTATAGAACAAACATTTGTCAATGCCGAATGTTGTCTCGCTGGCATTGGCATTGGTGGTGCAGGAGTTAGAGATGCATAATAGGAATGGCAGTGAAGTATTGAACTGATGCCAACCTCATCCCCACCCTGTAGAGACTGACAGGCATGGGGGTGTGCCTTTGGGTCATCAGTTAGAACGCTCATGCCATTTCACCTCACCCTACCCTGTAGACACTGACAAGTGTTGTGGTGTGCTTTGGGTCTTTGGACCTTATACTTACTCCATTCCATTCCCAGAAACTGTTACTTAATTACAAAAAGATGAAGACAATGTTGTTATCTAGTTGTCAGCTAAAGAAATCCATCCCGGCCTTGACTATCACCAATAAAATGAGTGGCACGCTAGAGCAGGTTCAATCATTTAAGTACCTTGGGGTCATCATTGATGACACCCTCTCCTTTGTGCAGCATATTGACCTGGTCATAAAGGTGGTTCACACTAAGCTGGGAGTCCTCTATAGGCATAGGCATTATCTCACACCTGCTGCCCTACGACTCTCTGTTTCCTCCTCCATCCTATCAATTATATACTACGGCCTTGTAGTGTACAGAGCGGCCTTGGACACGATGCCCAAACGTGTGGTCACAGCCCTCAGTAAGGCCTGTAGGCTGACTCTTGGAGCTGACCGACTCACCCACTCCTGCTCCCTTTATGAGCAAACCAACTGACTCATGTTTGCCAATAGGATTAAATTCCAGACATGCCTGTTAGGCAAGAAATCACTAATCGGCAAAGCTCCTCCGTGTCTCAGTGAATTGCTCCATACCTGTTCTTTAGATTACCAGACCAGGGGCCAGACTCAGGGCTCATTGGCTGTCCCATTTAGGAAAACATCTCTTGGATAGCGGTCCTTTGCCTACAGGGCTCCCTTGTGGCTAAACGAGATCCCTGCTCACCTATTATTTACTGCTAGCCTCCCCACATTTAAGTCAGAGTTTAAACGGCACCTTAATGCATCTGGGGCCTGTTGTTGCAGATAGAGGTTGTACTACCAGTTCCTCTCTACCCATCTCCTAATATGTGTGAGTGTTGATACACGGCCCCTACCTCACCTGCCCACATCGTAACTGTCATAGCAGGCCTTCGCAGTGGGCGGAGTTTCCTCACTTGCCCTCCACACTAACTGTCCCTGCAATTAGGTGGGCCTGGCTTCGATCTCGCCTCTACAGGCATGCACTCTGTTCTGTTTTAGCACTAACTGTCCTACTGGAGGACATGCCTGGTACTAGCTGACTCCCAAGTCGGCTATTTTCAGTCCCCATCCCTGTTACCAGGACAAAGCCTATGCCTATACTATGGGCTGCTGAGGTCCTTGTCTCTGTGTCCCCGACCCCCACCCAAGCTCATAGTCGTACTCTGTTTAAGGTTTTTGGCAGTAGCTTCAGTAGCTGGTTACTTGTTATTCTGTACTTATATTCCACATTATGTCTCTCTGTTTGCATTACCATTGCACTGTTTGTTTAAATGTTCCCTGAGTTGTTCTTATTGTGTACACCCCTTCCCATGAAGTGTGAATGGCAGAGGGGGCAATTCCCCTTCTGTTGTACTGTATATGCTATGTACTTGATGTGGAACCTTTACAAGAGAGCTTTCGCTCAAAGGTTTTTTCCGAACAGTGAAATAAATAATAAATAAAAAGCTATAAACCTGCAGAACTGGGTTTGAATCCCACAGCCACCACTTCCATATCATGTAACCATGAGCAAGTCACTTAACTTCCTTGGACTCCCAGGATGCACCAGGAAACAAGCCTTAGCTTAGTGTGTCTTTCCTGGCCACAAATTATGAAATAAAATACCCAGTAGTTATGAATAACCCATCAACAACGTGGAAGGCCACAAAATACTTGAATATGTTGGCTAATGTTACTGGAACCCCTAAAGCGATCCTTTACCAGTAAATGGCAGTTTTCACCAAGTACATAAGAGGATCCAAATTCTTAAAATCGAAAAATGACTACCCCAGTGGTGCAGTGGTTGCAGCAAGTTGCATGGGCAGCCAAGAGTCCTGGGTTCACTTTTAAGAGCTGGAATCCTTTTGCCTGGCAGGTCGTGCAGGTAAAGTATCTGGCTCCCAGGGAGGGATGGTGTGGGCATACCTGCACAGGAGGCACATGTATTCTTCATGTACAGCATTTCAGAAACAAATGGCATGTTCCATTTTAGAAACGGGGGTATACTCTTCTTTCATATTTAACAGAAAACAGTCCATAAATTGCAGCAGCTGCTGCGGAAATGCCTGAATAGAGATTTTAACAATGAAACATAGAAACATAGAATTTGGTGGCAGATAAGGACCACTTGGCCCCACCTGGTCTGCCCATTTCCCTACCTAACAGATAAGCTGCAGATCCTAGTTAACAGACAGCCTACTTCCTCCTACCCCCACTAGAATTGCCTTATGTCTGTCCCATGCATTCTTGAATTCCCCACTGTTTTTGACTCTCACGCCTCCTCAGAAGGCTGTTCCATGTATCCACAACCCTTTCTGTGAAGAAATACTTCCTCACATTACCTTTGAGCCGTCCCCTCTTTCTTCAAATTGTACCCTTGTTTTTGCACATCTCTTTTCTGAAAGATGCTACCCTCTTGGACTTTGTTGATTCCTTTGAGGTATTTGAAAGTTTCTGTCATGCCCCCTTTCCTCGAGGCTATACATCTTTAGTTCCTTTAGTCTTTCTTCATATTTTTGTGCTGCAGACCCTGCATCATTTTGGTTGCCCTCCACTGGACAGCCTCTACCCTGTCTATGTCTTTGCGGAGATGGGGTCTCCAGAACTGTACACAGTACTCCAGATGTGGTCTTACCAACTGTCTGTACAGAGGGCCAACAACTTCCTGTTTTCTACTGATGATACCTCTCCGTATGCATCCCAGTATCCCCCCAGCCCTCCTTACTGCCTTCTCACATTGCTGGCCCACATTTAGGTTGTCTGATATGACCACCCCAGGTCCCTTTCCATTTTTGTTGTTGTCAGTATCTCACCCTCCATTGTGTACTCCTCCCCTGGGTTTTTGTTTACCAGGTGCATTACTTTGCACTTCTTTGCATTGAATCTAAGCTACCGTATATTTGACCATTCCTCCAACCTTGCCAAGTCCCTTTTCATCCTTTCCACCCCCACCTTGTGTATCAACCCTGTTGCAGATCTTTGTGTCATCTGCAAAAAGACATACTTTCCCTTCCAGTCTCTCTGCAATGTCACTTGTAAAGACATTAAAAAGGACCGGCCCCAGTACTGAACCCTGCGGTGCCCCACTAGTAACCCCCTTTCTTGAAGTGGACTCTGTTTACTATTACCCTCCGTGTCCTGTTGTCCAACCAGTGTTTTACCCAGGCTACCACCCTGGGACCCACTCCCAGGCTGGCTAATTTGTTTATTAATCTTTTGTGCGGGACTGTGTCAGATGCCTTGCTAAAGTCTAGGTAGGTCATGTCCACAGCCCCTCCCTGGTCTACTGCTTTGGTCACCCAGTCAAAGAAATGAATTAGAGTTGTTTGACATGACTTTTCTGCTGTGAATCCATGCTGCCTTGGGTTCTGTGCCCCACTGGCCTCTAGGTACTCAACAATTCTTTCCTTCAGAAGTGATTCCATCATTTTCCCTACCACTGAGGCCAAACTGACAGGTCTGTAGTTTCCTGCCTCTGTCTTGCTCCCACTTTTGTGAAGGGGAATCACATCCTCCCTCCTCCAGTCCTCAGGTACCACACCATCCTCCCATGATTTATTAAAAAGGGTAGTCAGTGGTATTACTAGTTCTTCCCTTAGTTCTTTTAGAATTCTGGGGTGAATCCCATCAGGCCCCATTGCTTTATCCACCTTCAGTTTTAAGAGTTCTTTCAGAACCCTTTCTTCTGTGAAAGGACTAATATCAACCCCCCTATCCAGAGTGCTTCTATTGACCGGATTAGGTATTACCCCTGCTTTTCCATTGTGAATACTGAGCAGAAGTATTAGTTCAGTATCCTGCTTTTCTGTCGCCTCTGCCCAACCACCTTCCTCTTTGTTCAGCCTCAGTATCCTGCCTTAGTCTTTCTTTGCTCCCTAATGTACCTATAAAAGGTTTTATCCCCCTTCTTAACTGAGTTGGCTATCTTTTCCTCAGTTTGGGCCTTTGCTATTCAAACAACATGAAGTCTTGCTATATTATGACATATGCAGTGAGTCCCAACCTTCGAACTGCTCCGGAGGTGAAAGAGTTAACTTTCCATGCCAGGCATGGAACCTTGAGCTCGAGCTCAGTTGAAAACTCTGTTGTTCTTCAAACTCAAACTGTCAGATTCTTTACTCCACCTCACTGAACAGTCGATCAGGATTTCTCCTTCTGCTCGGTTCGTTTGTCGGTTAAAAGTATTATTTTATCGGTTTTTGACGAAATTAAACCGTAACAAGGGTCAGTTCAAGCTCTGTCTGTGGTATTGTAAGTAATAGATAGGCTTACATTTATTTTATTCTGTGTGGAACTTATGCGCTTTTCGGTTCGGTTTGAACCAATCAGGTTATTCTCAAACTTTACTAGTCCTTATTTAGAGTGCGGTTCCAGGTTCTTATCGGTTCTAAAAAACTGGATTTCATTCACCGGTTTTCCTGACCCGTGACTGCGGTTGGGAACCGATAAGAGGAGTCTTCTTGGCGGATTGCCATAAGCGGGCAAGTTTGGTTAGGCTGGCATTATGTCTGAGAAACCCAAAAGAAAACCGGGCCCACTGGGTTTCAGCACTCTAGTGTTTGTGGGAAGCCTTTGCTAAGGCTGACCCACCTCCTAATGTATTGTCTGGGTCTGACCACCTCAAGCGCAGACTGCCAGATTTGTGAGAATTTTCCTGCTGCCACCATAGAAAAGAGTTGGTAGGCTCAGGAAAGGGAGGCCAAAAGTCCGCTGGCCGGATGGCCAGCCGGTTCAGTTCAACACGAACGGAGGAGTGCCTCTGACCAGGGCGATACTTCTCGGGCAAGCGAAGAGCCAGCTCTGAGGAGCCAGTTCAACTAAAAAGGACTAGAAAGTCAGCTAGTGGGGAGCCAAAGTTCTTTCTCCAACCGCTGAGGAAATAGCTAAAGCAATTCGAATTGTCCAGTCACTTTCCCCGGTTCCAACTGAACCGACACCATCAGGGAAGCGCGCGGTTC
Source organism: Neoceratodus forsteri (assembly GCA_016271365.2). Classification (NCBI taxonomy): domain Eukaryota; kingdom Metazoa; phylum Chordata; order Ceratodontiformes; family Ceratodontidae; genus Neoceratodus; species Neoceratodus forsteri. The sequence continues at coordinate 242,731,542 of CM057457.1, forward strand.
GGCCGGTTCCACCGGTTCAAGATTATGATTTTGAGGATTTTTATGAGCCGGAGGAGGGGGAAGAGGAGTATGAGGAGAGTGAATGTGGTTTTGAAGGTCTGGATGTGCCCATTGAACCGGACATCTCTCCAGACAGACCGTCAGGGGTTTTTCTTCCCAGGCTATCTGAGTCTCTTTCTCATTTTATGTTCTATAAGAAAGTTGCTGAAACTCTCCAGCTCCCTGTTGATGACCAAGAGGAGCCTGATTATGTAAAAATGATGGATATTCCAGAGTCTAGGAGACTGTCTATTCCTTTGCATAAATCTTTTTGGAAACAGACAGTAAAAATTCTAAAAACTCCTCACACTATACCTCCTGTTGATAAAAGGATGGACAAGAGGTATACATTATCAGGCTCTGATACGGAGTTCCTCACACAGCAATGCAGCCATGTGGGGTAGTGCAGGCTGCAGCCTCTGACAAGGCAACAATGTTCCTCTAGCTTCGCACTTCCCAAGAAAAGGACTCCAGGAGGATTGATGCTATGGCAAAGAAACAGTACATGGCAGCATCTTTGGGACTCAGACAGGCAAATTATATGGCTTATGCTGCTAGGTACCAGAAATCCAGATGGGATACTGTGCTGCCCTGGCAAAACAGGTCCCTGACCAGCTTGCCAGGGAGCTGGAACAGGTGGCTGCGGATGATATTAAGGCATCCAAGGTGCAATTTCGTGCTGCAGTAGACTCTAATGATGTGTCATCAAGGGTCATGGCTACATCTGTGGCGCTCGCAGAATGGCTTGCTCAGATGTACTACCCTGTCTGGGATACCCAGTCTAAGGCCATGGATTTTCCTGTTGTGGGCAATTCTCTGTTTGGGGCAGACAGAGAATTACATGAAAAAATGGATGAATATAGGACCACCTATAGGAGTGCACAGGCCAAGGAAAGGCAGGCCACTCCTCAAAGGCAGCATCCAGGGCAGGGGCAGGCCTTTTCATAGGCCTTTTTACCAAGTCCAGGCCTCCTCTTCTGCTTATGCCCAGAGGGGGTTCTTTAGAGGGAGAGGCAGACGGGGTACAAGCAAGCCTGCTTCTACCCCTCAGCCCAAAGCCCCTGCCAAGCAGGCACCCTGATGGGGTGGCCAGGGCCGATTCTCTACTACTTGTAGGGGGCAGGCTGGCTTACTTTGTCCAGGACTGGAAGTCTTTAACATCAGGCAAGTGGATCCTGGAAGTAGTAAGCCAGGGACTGGTTCTCAGCTTCAAAAAATGTCCAAAGATGAGACCCAGGTCCTTTCCACCTGCAAATCCATCAGAGGCACTTGCCCTAGAAACAGAAGTTTCTACCCTCCTGGCTCTCAGAGCTGTGGAAAGGGTTCCACCCCTACACCAGGGCAAAAGGTTGTACTCCAGGTACTTCCTTACCCCAAAAAAGTCAGGAGAATGGCGGCCCATCCTGGATCTCAGATACCTAAACAAACACCTTTTAAAACCAAAATTCAAAATGGTGACTCTGGGAATTATTTTACCCTCTCTAAGGCCAGGGGACTGGCTAGCGTCCCTGGACCTCAAGGATGCCTACTTCCATGTTCTTATCAGAAGTTCCCATTGAAAGTACCTCAGATTCAAGCTGCCCTCAGGCCATTACCAGTTCAGAGCAATGCCCTTCGGCCTCACCTCTGCCCTGAGGGTATTCACAAAATGCCTGGCAGTAGCAGTTGCCCACTTAAGAAGGCAAAAGATTGCCATCTTTCCTTACCTGGACGACTGGCTTATAGTAGGCCAGTCTCCAGAACAAGTCAAACTTCACCTTCAGGTAACTCAGCAACTGCTCACATCTCTAGGTTTCCTCCTCAGTCTTCCAAAGTCAGTTCTAGAGCCTGTCCAGCTCCTCACCTTCATAGGTGCACACCTGAACACAAAAGAGGCCAGAGCCTTCCTCCCTCCGGAAAGAGCAAGGACCCTGGTCTCTCTGGCCTCCTCTTTCACCCTGCAGGTCTCTTGACTAGAAGGCATTTTCTGCAGCTCCTGGGGCACATGGCTGCTTCACAGCAGTAGTGCAGGGAGCAAGATTTCAGATGAGGACGTCCAGTTCCATTTGAGAGCCTTTTGGTCTCAAAGGAGAGACCCTCTAACCAAATTGATCCCAGTGACTCGAACCCTGAGTCCAAGCCCTTCAGTGGTGGCAGGACCAGAGCAATCTGAGACAGGGGGTCCCCTTCACCCCCTCAGTCTCACTCCTTAATCCTTACTACAGATGCATCCCTCTTGGGGTGGGGAGCTCACATGGGCGATCTCACTACCCAGGGATTGTGGTCCCCACAGGAATCTCTGCTCCACATCAATCTGTTGGAACTCAGAGCAGTTTTTCTAGCACTTCAAGCTTTTTCCACATCTGTTCAGAACAAAATCGTACAGGTCAGAACAGACAACACCACTACAATGTGGTACATCAACAAGCAAGGAGGCACTCGGTCTACGGCCTTGTGCACCAAAGCAATGAAGTTGTGGTCTCTGGCTTATTCCCTGAACACCTCCCTTATGGCAGTTCACCTCCCAGGCAAGGACAATGTCCTGGCAGATGCTCTCAGCAGGATTTCCCAGGGCCATCACGAATAGTCACTGGATCCCCTAGTACTGGAGGTAGTATTTGCCAGTGTTTGCAGCCCCAGACAATCACCAACTTCCCCTTTTTGCTGCAGGCCCCCAGTGTTGGGCTCAGTCCCTCTGGATGCCTTCCTTCCGGTTGGGAAGGAAGTTTCTCTATGCTTTTCCCTCTTCTGTTCAAGGTGCTAGTCAAAATCAGATCTCAACCCTGCAAGATGATCCTGATTGCTCCAGATTGGGCCAGACAGCCCTGGTACCCACTCCTTATGTCCTTAGCAGTCCACCTTCCCCTGTGTTTTCTCAGGAATTACAACATGTTAACCTGTGCCCAGGGGAGAGTTTGGTACCTGAAACTCAAATCTCTCAATCTCAAGGCCTGGCTCTTGAAGAGTTAGAGTTTGCTGACCTACACCTCTCCCAAGGTGTATTGGATATCTTGAGGGCTTCTAGGAAGCCTTCCACCAGGGCTACTTATAATTCCAAATGGAAGAGATTTTCATATGGTGCTCTGGCAGGCATATTTCCCAGAATCTGCGGACTTACCCACAGTCCTGGATTATATGGTGCATTTGAATACTTTAGGGCTGAGACCAGCTACCCTAAAAGTGCACCTGGCAGCCGTGTCTGCTTTCTTATCAGCAGGTAAACCCTCTTCTCTTTCGGCTCATCCTGTATTCTCCAAGTTTTTCAAGGGGTTGCTTCACACCAACCCCCCATTCAGGGACCCTGCCTGGGATCTTAATATTTGCATTGCTCAGCTTATGCAACCCCCTTTTGAGCCCTTGTCTTCAGCAGAGCTTAAGTACTTGACTTGGAAAACTGTGTTTTTGGTAGCCATCACTTCTGCCAGGCGCATAAGTGAATTAAAAGCATTGTCAGTGGAACCTGATTTTATCTCCTTTCATAGCGATAAGGTGGTCCTCAGGACTAACAGGAAGATTCTTTACTCCGCCTCACTGAACAGTCGCTCCGGAGATTTCTCCTGCTGCTCGGTTCATTTTCTCGGTTAAAAAGTGTAAATTCTCGGACCAAAAAATGGTTAATATTTTAGTAGCCAGTTGGCTAGTGTAGGTTTACAGCTTCCACACAGAATCTTAGTGAGTTTTGCTCGTAAAGATCTGACAGTTTGAGTTTGAAGAACAACAGACAGAGTTCTCAACCAAGCTCGCGCTCAAGATTCCATGCCTGGCATGGAAAGTTAACTCTTTCACCTCCGGAGCAGTTCGAAGGCTGGGTAAAACTGCATATGTCATAATATAGCAAGACTCTATTAGAAGAAACAACATTACTAAGGTGAGTAATTTTTTCTTCTCTGCCATCCCAAGGATGCCTTCTATCATTTCCTTGTCCATTTCCTCCCCCTGAGACGGGGGTCTGTATACAACCCCTGTGCGGATTGTGGAGCCATTTCCAGTCTCCATGGTGACCTACAGTGCCTCCTCTCCTCCCTGTTTACCCTTTAGTTCTGTTGCTTTGATCCCTTCCCTTACATAGAGAGCTACTCCTCCTCCTCTTCTTCCCTCCCTGTCCCTCCTGTAGATTGTGTATGTTGACATCCCAGTCATGGTTCTCTATGTACCATGTTTCTGTGACTGCCACAATATATAGGCATCCTTCTTCCATCAAAGCCACCATTTCAGGGAGCTTTTTACCTAGACTACGAGCATTGGTACTCATTACCTTCAATTTTTTTATGGCTTTATTTCTTTTTGCCCCATCCCTGTCCCTACTGCCTTTGTCTTTTCTCCATATACCCTGCCTTCTCCCTACATCTGCTCTATCTTGGTGTTTACCTCACTAATTACCCTGATTTCTGGGCGCAGGATCTTCCCTTCTCCTCTTCAGTGCCTCCCCTTGGCTAGTTTAAATGCTTGCCATTGAAGCATTTAAACCTATCACCCTAGGATCCTGGTTCCCCTCCAGGATGAGGGCAGACCATCGCGCCTCCTATAGGCCTGCATCCCTCCAGGTGGAGCCCCAGTCCCAATGAAGCCAAATCCCTGAGCTCTGCACCAGCTTTTCAACCCAGTCATTGAATCCCATGGTGCAGAGTGCCTAACCTCATCCATGCCATAGACAGGTAGCACTTCCGAAAGTTACCATGTGTGCTGCTTGTCTAAGGCCCTCCCAACTCCACAAACTCCTGTTGCACTGCTCTGATCCCATTCTCAGCCAGGTCATTCGTCCCTAGGTGGATAATGACATCCAGCTCCCTCCCCCTTGCCGCTGCTCCCACGATCCTGAGGATTCGTTTCCTGTCCCTCTAAGCCTTGGCACCGGGCAGACACCTTACCTCCCTTTCCTCTTCCTCCCCCAGTTCTAACCCCCTAACAATTGAGTCCCCGACCAGGAGTTGTTTCCTTCCCCTGTGGGGTCCTGGGCCACCCTCCTGTGTGTCTCCATTGTGGAGGTTCCAGCATCTCCTTGGTCTCCACTGCAGGTGCCTCCATAAGAGGCCATGCTTCACCAGAGTGGCGAATAGTTGTGGAGAGGCACAGCTGGAGGGATCGCCTCTGTTCCACCACCTCACCCTCCCTGAGACCACCGTGGTCCAACCACTCCTCTTTCTTGGCAACCTCTGAGGTAGTGGCGGTGGCCTGGGTGGTCCCTGGATGGGGGAGCAGGTTTCCCGAATTCTTGCCAGGTCAGCATGGAGACGAACAACCTCCTCCCTCAGACCAGAGAGGTGCCTGCAAATAGGGCAGCAGTGCAGTCTCCAGAATATCTCCTGGAAGACTGCTGCTCCACAGCCAGTGCATTGCACCACTCCCCACATGTCTGTGTCCCTTCCAGTTACAGATGCTTTTTTGTTTTTATTCTTGTTTTAGTGAGTGCAAGCTTGTGAGTGTCTCTACCCCCATTCAGTGTGCTGTGTCTTTAAGGATATGAACAGGTGTATAACAGTTTTGGGGAAGTGATGTCAGAGCCCCTGCTATAAAGGAAGTTATGCGTGTGGGGAAGTGTGGATGGGAGTAAACCGATGCGGTCTAGAAACAATCACCTACAACTCTTACCCTCCACCTCGGGGAGTGCATTCCTTCCTTTCAGACACCTATTTCACACAGGCTAAGTAACAGGTCTACTCACAGCTGACTGCAAATATCTCCCAGCTACAGTTCCTCCCTGGCAAATTAAAGTTAAAACTTAAAACTAAGAACAGTCCAACCCAAAACAGAATCAATACTAGTTACTTACACAGGTCTAAAAAGTAATAATTCTGTTCAGTGTAGTCTAGAAAATAACCTCCTTGATTCAAGGAAGCTGTGGTTGCTTTCTCACACTCCCTGTCTCAGGCTCTTTTTTTTGTGTACTCTCTATCACCTTACTGACTCTGACTCTCTCCGATGGGGGTGTACAGTCATGTCTCTGCTTGCCCCCCTGAAGCTCCTGATCGCGCCCTCTGGTTTCCTCCAGCCCTCTGGCTGCACGACTCCCTGGCTCTGAGTCACCTGGGGTGGGATCACCAACTCCTCAGGCGCTCTATCTATCAAGCTAGTGGAGTGACCAGAGGGTGGAGGGCAACCAGGAGCATGATCAGGTAGGCCTGGCACTGGGCATAGGGACCCGCCACTGGTCCCCACCATCGCCTACCAAGACAGCAGGGTTTTTTTCCTTGCATTTCCTCCCCACGGTGCGCAGTGTGCAGTGGCACCCTGCATGGCACTTCGCTTCTGGTACCTGCCATCGTCCGCCCCCCCTTTCTGCGGCCTGATGTCTGCACTGCACCCTGGTCTCTACTAGAGAGTCGTTACTGTGCGGGCGCGCCCCCTCCCAAAACGCACCCGGGAAAGGAGAGCAGTCCTTCGGATGTTGATCCTCTCCCTCCCTGCTGAACCCTGATGGCTCAGGTCCATTCCCAAACCCGGGTCACCGGCGTGGCGTGACGTCCAGCGCCTCAACCCTCAGCACCAGTGGGTTGGCTTATGAAAGAACTTTTTAAAATACCTTTTACATGTCTTTATTTTAAAAGAACGGCACCAACTGTCCTTTTGGCAGACTCATCCATGGCCTTCTTGAGCACACTAGGCATTTTGCATGTGGGTTATGCTGATGAGTGCTATGAAGTCTGCCATTAGTTGTTAGCACTCACTAACATAGCCTGCTTGCAGATGCAGCAGATGGCTGTGAGCAAGTCTGCCAAAAGGACAGTCAGCATTGTTCTTGTACAATAAAACTAGAGATATAAAAGGTTTATAAAAATGTCTTTCGTTACTAAATCCTAGTTGAGTTTTGGTGCAGCAGCAGCTGCTGCACTGTCTGTGTTATGTGCTGTTTTCTCTAAAAGAAAACACATGGTTTCTCTTGAAACATTTGATGCTTTATAATATGTTGATAGGATACCAGGACTACCTGTCATAGCCATCACCTTGTGTGTTCTTAGGCTGCTAGAACAATTTACTTTCAGTTAGCAGTTCTTTCAGTTCCTCAAAGAATATGCAAAGAGACACTCTTACAGCAGTGAGAAATTGTCCCAGCACTCTGTAAGCATAGAAACAAATCAAGATTACAATACTAGATTAGCCCAGTTTGCTGGTGGTTTATGAAAGCTGATCTTCAGAGAACCGTGCAGAATGACTTTTCAGAACTTAGAGGTGTGCAGAATGATCTGGAGTGTGAAGAATGGGATTCCAGGGCTGCCAGGAAAACACCTTATGAGTAGTCACTTTTTCCTTTCCTCATCAACTTGGAAACTTGAACAGCTGCCCTGCTGGGCACTCTTTGGCACTGGCAGCTGCTCACCTCCCCCCTCCTAGGCACTGTTCAGGATCATCAGACAATTCGGTGTTTAACAAAAAATTAGATTTGCAGAATGAGCAAAGTATGTATTCTAAAAAACTGTGAAGGACAAGTTTTTTAGACCACTTTGTGGTTCTAGTAACATCGTTGTACCACTCAAGCTTCACTCTGGTGGTTCTGTGATGTCTCAGCAACCCCCACCGAATATCCTAAGAACCCTGTTCTTTACAGTTGGAGGTTAATTATTCTATATTTTCATGTTGTATACTTTATATTTGTTCTTACCTAACACACGTGTACAGCAAGCATTTATTAAGTAAGAAATAAGTCACAGCCAGGTATTCTTGCATCTCTTGGAACTGCATCAAAATCCTTCAAACCACAATCAGGAATGGCTTATTCTGCCTATACAATTGCCTGCTAAATATGAATAGGCAAAAAGCCGCTGAAATATGAATAGGTAAGGACGTTTAAATATGAATAGGTAAGCACGTTTAAATATGAATAGGTAAAGCACATTTAAATATGAATAGGTAAAGGTTGCCCAATGGCCCAACCCGGTGCTAAGTGCTCACACTGGCGATCCGGTCGGAAGCTTAAGCATTAGTTGGATCGGTGACCTGAGGTCAGAGCAAACCCGGTGGTCGGGAGGCTGGAGTAGGAAGGGGAGGCGGCGTTCAGGTTTCACGACCTTAGCAACCCCTGCGATGGGCCAATGAAGCTTAGGCTCCCCACCGGGCATTGCTACGTGTGTGCGAGGGCTCATGTGTGGGGACACATGGATAGAAAGCCACAGAAAAATCCATGTCTCTCTGCCACTGATAATGACAGCCCCCGGAGCTGTGTGCCATGCACTGTGCTGATCCCCACTAGCCAGAAGGTGGGGGGAAACAGTAGTCAGGGCTGGGGGTAGCTGGACCAAGGGAAGGGCTAGATGAAAGGCGTAAGGTGGTGGCAGGAGAGCAAAGAATTGAATGAAAAAAAAATACATTAATAGGTAAGCACATTTAAAAAAAAAAAAAAAAAAACACACACACATATATACAGTATATATATATATTTTTTATTTTATTTTTTTTCAATGGCACAGTAGTGCCACTATAGTTAGGGTTCAACGGTCAATTCTATGTTAAACCCAAACTTTTGACATTTAATAACTTTGCTACCATTTGATGAATTCACCTGAAATGTTACGTGCAGTCGGATACCATAGATCTCTGGATCTTGCAAGTTTTATTCTGGTCGGATGTACAGGCGTGGAGCTGCAGAATGTCAAAAATGTGAAAGTTAGCCGGCCCAGTGTAGTGAAGGGCTGAGGTATCTGTGCCTTACCTCCTGCCACACCAACGACCTGTGCTGGTGGTGCAAGTGGGCTGCCATTGGTCGACTAGGAAGGGAGAGGATCAAGCATCCGAAGTCTGCTCTCTTCTCCTGGGGAGGGAGGATTGGAGCTCCTGACAAATGACTGCCCCCGGGTAGTGCGGGTCTGCAGGGTGCCAAGGAATAGAGGGTGCTGCGGGACTTCCGTGGATGTGCACACGTCTCCACGTACACACGTCTGGCATGTGCGCCCCAGCAACGGGGAAGGGAGGAAAAACACCCTGGCTGCAGATGACGACCGACCATCTGCAGGCTCTGCACCTAGTGACCGGGCAAGAACTCTGGGTAAGTCCCGGTGAGACCAGGGTGATGGGGCTGGAGGGGGGGATCGGTCAAGGGGCAGTGAGGGACGTAAGGCACTAAACACCTATATAAAAAAAAAAAAATGTGAAAATTACCACTTTTTTGCCAGTTTCTTTGTCCCTCCATTTCTCTGAAACTGCTTGGCGGATTGAAGTTTCCCATTATTTCCTATGGGAAAAATTAGATGTGCCATGCAAAAGCATTATTTTGCTTTCGCACAGTTTTTCCGCCTTGGTCGCAGCGGTCCACTTCAGCTCCCCGGCACCCGCACCCCTGAAGTCGGTTAGGCGTGCGAATCCTTATGCCCCATCGCACTCGTCCAGCAAATGGCAGGATCTCCCCTATAGGGACCTGCAGCATGGAGCTGTCGAAGATGCCACACGACTCCAGGGGCGCAGTGCTGGCCTATCAGCCGCCGAGGTTGCCTCACTGCTTTTTCCACCAGTTTTTGCTGCCCACTGAGAAACCGGTCGTGCAGTGACATTGACGCACATACGTGCCAACGTCCGAAATGCTCCTCCCCCTGCATGTGCCTGCGTCTGTGGAGCACCCAGCCTCCGCTGAGTGTCACTACAGTGTGGTGCATGTCCCTCGCCCACCCTGAAGGAAGGAGAGCAGTCACGAAGCTCGATCCTTCCTCCCCTGCCAGCCCATGGCGGCCAGTCCAGTTCCAAACCCGGGTCCCCTCGCAACCACAGTATGGTGTCCAGCGCCTCAACCCTCTGCGCCACCGGACCAGCTTCAAAAGCAGTTTTGGTGCTGCAAATGCTGGAGTAGTGTTGTGCGGCTACCATCTTGTTTTCAGTTAGTGGCGCTTGAGAAAAACAATATAACTCAAGAAATACTGCCCCTTGGTAAACACCAACCATTGTGTTTATGTAATCGGGCCTGAGGAACTAATTCGGGGATTAGTTTTTGATAGGATGCCTGGAAATATATTTATTTTATTTGGGCCGTTTTTAATGCTGCAAATTTGCGGCACTACTTTTGCTAAAGTTTCACAAATTGCGGCACCATTTCATGGATAATAACCGCACATTGTTGCACTATTTCGTGAAACAACTGGGGTTTTGCCTCAATTTGCGGAACTACTTTTAAAAAAAATTCATTTTTTTCTTTGTCATTTCACTGCAAAGAAACGGTTAGGACATTTGGGCTGAAATGTGAGGGGTACAAAGGGCTTGCCCCACAGATGTGCCTTTTGATAGTTTACTGATAAAATTTACATGGGTTCCATAATTATAACATTCCGAAATTTAGAAATTTCCCATAGGACAACATTGTGACGATCGGGGTACCTTTCGGGGGCTATATCTCAAAATCGCTTCAAAATATGGATTTTTCGTGAAAAGCAGCTTAGGACACCTTAGGTGTCCTAGGCAGTTATGCATGTTTTCAGGCCTTGTTACAAACCTGTAGTGGAAATTTTTATCAGTGTCCCTATGGTGACTGTGGTATTGTGCCACTGGCAGCACAAGGGCTAATTGCAATATTTCTGGCCGTGCGCTCCCACATATGGATACCATTCTGGTCGCTGTGCTTCCACATAACAAGCAGGGACAGTTACAATATGCATGCACCGGGCCCTGCGCTCCCACTTGCATATATGCATGCCTTTGAGGAGTGATAGAATTTTTTGAATTTGACATCAGATAAGGACCGCTTGGCCCACCCAATCTGCCTATTTCCCTACCTAATGGCTAAGCTGCAGATCCTAGTTAACTAGCAGCCTACTTCTTTCTACCCCCAACCCCTAGAATTGCCTTATGACTGTCCAATGTATGCTTGAATTCAACCACTGTTTTTGACTCCACAACCTCCTCCGGAAGGCCGTTCCATGCATCCACATGCACATGGGAGCCCTGTGCTCCCACAGGAAGATGAGGTTGACTTGCATGTAAATGAGGGATGGATAGGCGGTCAGGGTACCTTTTGGGGGCTATATCTTGTAAACTCTTCGAGATACGAATTTTTCGCGAAACGCAGCTTAGTACACCTTTAGGTTTACTAAGCAGTTATGCATGTTTCCGGGCCATGCGGGGGAAATTTTTATGAATGGAGCTAAGGTGCCTGTGATACTGTTCCATTATGGACTGAGTGCTCCACCAGGGAGATGAGGGTTAATTACGGTGTCTCTATGCTAATGGATAGATGGGAGCTCTGGGCTCAGACAGCTGTGATACTGTGCCATCATGGACAGGCCCTGCGATCCCACACACAAATGAGGTATGGATAATATGATGGACTGATGGCAGCACAGGGCCCAAAGTGCCCTGCGCTCCCACATGGAGATGAGGGGGTAATTACAGTGTCTCTACACTTATGGATAGATGGTCACACGGAACTGAGGAACAATTACAATATGCATGGATGGAAGCACAGGGCCCTCACACTATGGAATGATGGCAGCAGGCCCCACTCTCCCATACCTATGTGAGGGACAGTTACAATATTCATGGCTCTGTGCTCCCACAAGTCACGATGGACTGATAGGAGTGCAGGGCCCATAAATGTTCATGTAAATGAGAGATGGATAACATTATGGAGTGATGGAAATGCAGGGCCCAAGGGCCTACTCTCCACAGGGAGATGAGGGTTCAATACAGTGTGGCCCTGTGCTCCCACATGCATATATGCATGCATGGGACCACAGGGATTGGAGGGCTCTTTGCTCTACCATGCATGAATGGATACCTGGGCTGTGCGCTCCCACATGTAAATGAAGAATGGATAGCATTATGGACTGATGGCAGCGCAGGGCCAAAAAGCTCTGCTCTCCCATAGGGAGATGAGGGTTAATTAGAGTCTGTCTTCACTTATGGATAGAATCTCTGGGCCCTGCACTTCCATCATTCTGTTATGGTATCCATATGTCCATGTGGTTGTCACGTTATAGCGTAGCAACATATTGTTACAGTTGTTGTGGTATGTTACACCACGAAACTATAAATAGTGTTGCAACACTATTTATTTATACTATCATGCCATGTGTTGCACCACAAAACTATAAATAGTGTTGCGACACTATTTGTACTATTGTGCCATCAAATACATCTATTTGATGGCACGATACTATAAACAGTGGCACTATACTGTAAATTGTAGCACAACTACATTTGTTGTTTCATCCTTGTAAATATATGTATTACTATGCAAATGCAGGTATGTTTATAATCATGACACTGAGCGCAGGGCTTGGAGGGCCCTCTGCTCCCATAACAAACTAAGGCTATGGTTACACTTTCTCAAAAAGTAAGGAAATTCATTGCAAAAAGCTTTGTTAATGCATTAGTTAGTGTTCATATTAAAGTAACAAAAGTATGGAAATGTGGTGTTAGGGTTCCCCCACCCTCCACAGACCAACAGGCGTTGGGATGTGCATAGTGGTCGTCGTTCCTAACACGCACCCCATTCTTCTATGCTATAACCATCTCAGCTTCCTCACACATGGAATGGGTTAGTGCTGGGGCCGGCGACCCCAATGTGCACCCCAACACCTGTTGGTCTGTGGAGGGTGGGGTGGTGTGTTTAGGGTTGGATCCCTAACACATTTCCATACTTTTGTCGCTTTAATATGAATCCTAACTGATGCATTAAGAACAGTGAATTGATGTTCATAGTGTCAAAAGTGCTTAAATAGTCCCCTTTGCCAGCAGTGTGACATGATCAGGTTGTTGGTGGTGCTGCTGATTATTCAGCTGCAACCCAGCTGTGTGAGGTCCAGCTCCATGCAGAGGGCTTTAGTCAATGACTGGAGTCAGAAAGAAAGGTGATGTGGGTACTTTAGCTGTGGTGCTGATTAGGTCGCTACAACCCAGTTGTGTGAGCTGCAATTCTGTGCAAAGGTCTTCAGTCAGTGGACAGAGAGAGGAATGCGTTTTTGCTCAGGCTATTACTAGTCCTACAGACTTATCTGGTGTACTTATCTGTAATTAGGCTGCGAATACCAGGATGACTGTGAATTGAATTTAGAAAGAAAATCTGGCATCTGACTATGTATCAATAGTGTTTTAAAACATGGTCAAGTGATGGCTTTTACCCAGTAAGGTTTCTAGGTTTTTCTTTTGCCATTTTATGAAACGCTTTAGAGGATGCTTATTCTGATAGTAATGTGTGTGTCTGGTTTGTTTATTTTCCCAGACTCTGGCTATGTCATACATGGCAGGAATGCTAGCCAGGTAGGTAAAATAAAATGTTCTGCATTGAAATGAGAGCTAATTACCCTGTGATTGCCATCTCTATAGAGATTAGGTCAGCGTTTGGGGCTGTCTGGTTTCAGCTGTTTTCAAAATGGGACTCCATTTTCTGTAGTACTGCCTCTGAAATGCAGTTTTGCTAAGAAAAGTGACTTGCACAGTTATTGGATTTCTGTAAGCTGAGACGGGAACCAGACTTTGAACACATGCACAAGTGCATTGTGATGGACAGAATAGTTTTATGGAACCCGGGATGAAACAGTGCCATATCTTGCAGTACAGCCCCCTGGGAGCTGGTGAATATAAACAAGACATTTAAAATTAGCATTTGTACAGGTACTCGTAGTCTGGTCTCACCCGAGATTTACAGAAATCTGCTAAATGCTCAAGTCACTTTTCTTAGCAACTGCATGTCAGAGGCAATACTGTAGCAAATAGAGTCCCATTTTGAAAACTTGGACCCTCCTTTAAGCTGCTCATTCTGCGCTTTCCTGGTTTTGTTTTTTTACCCCTCATCATTACCAGATGCCAGGACCTCCTTCAGACACGAATATTTACTTAACTCTCCACACTTGTTCCTACGCTTGTGTTGTTTGCCTGTTTTTTTTTTTTTGTTAACTTTATTTCCCTCCGGTCGTCGGCCACCTGGGCATCTCTGAGGCGGGGACCCACTCTGCCTCACCTCTGCCACCCACCAGAACCCCTCCCCTGACTGAGGAATCGGGTGCTGGGTCCCTCATCTCCCGCGGACCTGAATGGGAGGAGGTGGGGACCACTGAGAGTCAAGTCAGGGTTGGGGCCGGCCTTGGACATGTGGGTTCGGCCACTCAAGCCCTGCTGCCACCTCCCAGGAAGCAGAGTTTTCCACCTTGGCTTTGATTGCTCCCCGCGGCACGGACGTGCAATGATGTCTGCACCGAGGGCAGCCCTTCAGCTGATGTCTGCCATCGCCTCACCCCCCGGCAGCTGATTCCTGTGATGCCCCAGTTTCCACTGGGAGCCGCTGCAGAGTACTCATCCCCGTACACCCACTCCAGGAGAGGAGGCAGTCCTCCGTTTGCTCAATTCCCCGCTGAACCCCGACTCCCGGGTCTGCTTCTGAACTCAGTAGCCAGTGTAGACGAGGTGTGGCATCCAGCACCTCAGCACCACCAGGCCGGCCTAGCTGTTTGCCTATGGATATGCAATCTGATGCTTTGTAATTTGTAGTGTTTATTTTGTCTCTACTCCTCGTCTGGAAATGAGCCTCAGCTCTGTGTGCCTTTCCCGGCTACCAGTTTTTAAGTAAGTAAATAAATAAACAATAACCTGTAATTAAATGCTGGGGAACTTGCTCTCACCTTCAGATCTGGGTGGCTGAAGTGGGAGGGGCCAGATGTGCAGCATCAGCTGCCCTGTGGCTCCACCCTTTTTTTCTTTATGGCCCTCTCTGCATCTGCCTTGCAGCTTTCCCCCTGAAGCTTTTGGGGCAGTATCGCGGTAGACAATGCTGCCCTCTCTCCCACCCTGTAGGGAAAGAGTGCTTTCTGGGTGTTTGACCTTGCTTACATGACAGAAGACCGGGGCTCGGGGCAGAATCACCGGTACCGAAAGTGGTGCCAGCCATCCATGGCTACATTCTTGACAAGTTGCACCTTTTCTGTTCCGACATTTACATTCATGAAAAGCTGGGATATTTTTGTTTTTGCTATCTGTTAATGTATATTACTTTTCCTTACTGTATAGTCCATACAGTCTACAGCATAATTTAAAGGTAGAAAAATGGACAGACCAGATGGGCCAGGTGGTAATTATCTGCCGACAAATTCTGTGTATCAGTGTAAGCCCCCACCTCACCCACTGAATTAGGGAAGGGGGAGAAAACATGCACTCATTTAACAGGGGTGGTGCTGCCAACAACTACAGAGCCACAGAAAACATGAGTAGGCACTCACACAATTGCAACTTTTTAACTTCACTGAGACTTGTAACAGGTTTATATATTTTATTGTTTTATTTTTTTGTTTATTGACTGGTTAGCCCTTGGGCAGCAGATGCCCATTTTCAGCTGCAACCCATGGTTTGCAGAATTTATGTCTTTGTTAGCAAATGTAACACAAACAGAGAAGTGGCTTCCGAATGTTGCGCTGTGCTCTACAATTCATTAATGGCTCTTGAGTCTTCACTGAGTCTTCTGTGTGCACCAGCTCTTCTGTTTTCTGTGTCAAATTCCTTCCCCCACCCTGATATCAGGGTTACTACTGCCAGACTTCATGCTCCATTTGGGAGGATGATCAAGTTTTTACCTTTCCACTCAATACTGATACCGCTTTGTGAATGGACAGCAGGTGGTGTAGGAATAAGGCCCCCGCCCCGCCCAGCAAATCTCTCCTCCAGCCTCCAGTCCCCCTACCTGCAAAAGCTTCTTGTGGTAGCCAGTTGATATTTGAGTCAGATATCAGCAGTTGTAATTCATGACTGAGCAGGTTTAGTAAGTGCAGCGGGCAGATTTCCACACTCGGCGTTCACACTGCAGGAGAAGCTCTTTGATGAACTGCAAGGCCTCTTGGGTGTAGGCTGTGCGGTGTTTCTCTGGTAACCTTATACTTTATTAGGCCCTGGTTCTGGACAGATCAGATCACTGTTTGATGCAAAGATAGGACATGGTGATGGGCAACCTGGTCTGTTATGAATTTGGGTTCAAGGGGACTGTGGAGTTTTTTTTCCCATCCATTGTTTATCTCTCTGACAGGCGGAGGCTCATGTCAACCGACCGTACCGTACCGTTCATTCAAGGCACTCTCCCTCTCGTGCCCAAGCAGACCACCGGAGCCGGCTGTGGCCCCCAATTTTTGCTGTTTTTTCCCGTTACCTGAGGCCCCAGAACGTGGTTGCCCATGTGTGTGGAGGCACACATGTGCACCGTGGCTCCCGTGAAGGCCCTTTCCGCCCTCCTGGCCTATTGCTGGGTTCCCCCTCTGGTGAGGCACTGCCACTCAGCCTCAACTGGGTGGCAGCCAAGCGTCGGGGAAACCCCATGTCCCTTCTCGAGGAGGAGAGCTGGCTGCTCAATCTACTACTCCCCCCCCCCCCGCCGACCCACAGGTGCCAAAGCTCATGCCGGAACACGGGTCACCGGCGTGGCACAAGGTGTAGCATCCAGTGCCTCAGTCCTCAGTGCCACGAGGCCAGCGGGGCTGTGGAATTTGTATGCCCCTATGCTCCAGGTCCTGTCTCACCTCCTCAGGAGTGTAGGGCA
This sequence comes from Neoceratodus forsteri, assembly GCA_016271365.2. Classification (NCBI taxonomy): domain Eukaryota; kingdom Metazoa; phylum Chordata; order Ceratodontiformes; family Ceratodontidae; genus Neoceratodus; species Neoceratodus forsteri. Next base: position 242,747,989 of record CM057457.1, read on the forward strand.
GTGGACATGGCCTATCTGGACTTCAGCAAGGCCTTCAGCACTATGCCACACAGAAAGCTGATTAGGAAGTTGACCAGTTTAGGAGTGGTGTCCAAACTGGTAAATTGGATTAGAAACTGGCTAACAGATAGGAGACAGAATGTGGTGGTTAATGGCACACACTCTAAGGATGGAAGAGTGACTAGCGGGGTACCACAGGGTTTGGTAGTGGGACCAGTCCTCTTCAGAATCTTCATAGTGGACATTGCAGAGGAACTGAAGAGGAAGATGTGCCTTTCTGTAGATGACACCAAAATCTTCAATAGAGTGGACACTCAGGAGGGGTTGGAGAAAATGCATAAGGCTCTGGGGAAAGTTAAGGAGTGGTCGAAGACATGGCAGTTAGGGTTCGCTGCCAGAAAGTGCAAAATCATGCACCTAGGGCACTGGAACCCTGGTGCTGAGTACAGGATGAGAGGGCGGTATTGGCTGTCACTAGAGAGGAAAGGGACCTTGGAGTTATTATTGCATATTGGAGGACCTCAGTGTGAAAAGGTCATGGGTAGGACTAGTAGGATGCTGGGGTGCATACAAAGGGGCATCACCAGCAGGGGAGAGAGGGGTGCCATTTTATCACTCTCTGGTATGCCCCATCTGGAATACTGTGTCCTGTTCTGTAGACCGCTCCTCAAAAAGAACTTAAGGTGGAGACAGTCAAGAGGAGAGCAACCAAAATGGTGCAGGGGTTGCAAGGGGAGCCCTATGAGGAGAGATAGGGATCTTGGCATGTACACCCTGGAGAAGAGAGCGAGAGGTGACATGTTTGAGACCTACGAGTACCTCACAGGCATGAGCAACAGGGTGCAGGAGGGGAGGCTTTTCCAAAGGAGGATGAGCTCCAGGACTGGGAGTAATATTTCTCCAATAAAAGGTTGGTAGACGCATGGAACCCACTGCCAGCCAATGTAGTGAAGGCTAGAATGATGGAGGGCATCAGGCATGCATGGGACAAACATAGTGATATATTAGATCAGAAGCAGGGATGGGGGATGGTTGCTGCAGACCAGACAGGGTCTGTGAAGCTAGAATAGGCAGGGAACACTTGGGCAGACTGGATGAGCCAAGTGATCCTTTTCTGCCGATTGATTTCTGTGATCTTCATTGAAGTTCTCTCCTCCATTGGGCCCCACCTTTGGAACTGTAAGTCGTTGGTGTCAGGACCACTTGGAAACTTTTGCTAGCTGGGGGACTGCCCATGATGACATGCAACGTCGACGCATATAAAACGTGGACAGCCTCATTGCTCTTCAGTTCTTTCTTCTACCATCAACTGCTCATCAGACCTGCAGAGAAACAACATTGTTTCTTCTCTTATTTTTCTAATTTAAATTACTTTGTTGACGTTGTCCTTGTGTGCCACCATCGAGAGAACCTTTATGTAGGTTTTGTACCTGCCGTTACAAGCTCTACAAGGTCAGTGCTCACACTGTGGCTGTCTCACAACGTAAGGGTCTGCAAGATCTGCCATGGATTCAACCAGGCAACAAGTAGATGCCGAAAGAAGGCTCTGGAAACCATGAAAGCTAAATTCATGGCCGAGGGCTCCAAGCCCACTTTTCCTTCATTCCCTGCCACCACTGGGAAGGAAACTCCCAGGCGTTTGGAGATGCAGTTGCCACCGTAGTAGACCATGAGAAGACTTGGTTTGCTGGCCAAGGCACCTAGCTTCACCTGAGCTCTTTCCTTCTAAGACTGCTTGAAAGGCAGAGTAGAGAAACTTACCAGAGCAAGGGAGAAGGATTAAGACTTAGTTTGGCTAAGCAGATTTACTGTGTGGTGGTGTTTTTATTTTTTACTCACAGGGATTGCTACTGTTTGTTCTAACATTTCATTGCTTTATTTTTCTCTGATTCAAATTGTTGTTGCTGGTATACCTTCTTCTGCATTATTACAAGGTGTGCCTACAGGTGTGCTAACAGATTACTGCTGTAATCTTCTGATTCAAATTGTCTTTTGCAAGGTATATCTTCTGTTACTGCTTTATTTTTCTCTGGAGCAAAGTGTTTCTTACAGGGTATATCTTCTGAAATTATTACAGGTGGTGCTTTACAGGTTTTACAGTTTTATCTAACATTAGGTTAAGCTTTCAGGGTTACTGCATTTGTTGTTGACTGATTGTTTCTGCTCTCTACCTCCTTGTTCTTTCGTCCGTGGTTCTTCTTTTAGGCAGGGAAGGGCCCAGCCACCCACCCCATCCCCAACCACCCCACGCTACACTCCATTTATAGGGTACCACAGTTGTGACATTTCCTGTGGCAGAGCAGGAAGGGTGGATCAGTGGGGCCTCCACAAGGTGATCTCATTTACAGGGCACTAGTAATTTAACTTGTTATAACAAGTTAAACAAAGCACAATTAAACCATTACTTGCATTTTTTTCCTTCTAATTACTCTGACTAGGTTACAAACCCAGCAACTTATTTGGAATGGATTTCATTAACTGCAGGTACTGTGGAACAATTTTCAGAAGGACATTCTTACAGGATTTAGGGACACTGTCCTACATGCTGGGCCTTTGGAGATCTTAGGTCTCAGCTCCGGCAGCATGGGCAGAGATTGCATGCCTCAAATTTCATATTGAAGAGGAAATACATTATAAGAACCACCCGCCATTTCCCCAGCATCCAACAGAAAACTCAACCAAGAGAGGGTAGTTGGTCCAGGAGGTTGGCAGGTGGTTAGGAGGAGCAAATCAGGTGCCCCATCACCTCTGCTCTCCAACACATTACCTCCAAAACCATATAAACACTACAAACAGGTATCTGCCTCTATCTCTGAAATCAAATAAAGAGGCAGAAGACACTGCAGAGCAGGACACTGCGGCACAGGAGCTAGCACAACAATACTCACCCAAATCAGGAACCAAAACTAAACAAGCACAAAGGAAATCCAAAAACTTGATCATAGGTGACTCCATGATTCGGGAGGTGATACCCATCTCCAGCAGGGTGATGGTCAGATGTCTCCAGGTACATCAGCATGGAGAGACACTGACCGCATTGCTAAAATTGTTCACAAAGCAGGAGAAAACATTGATGTCCTAGTACACATAGGGACTATCGATCTCGCCAGCCGGTCAGTTGTGGAGACCAAGGAACACCTGACTAGGCTGGGTGACAAACTATCATCTATTTCGTCTCGGCATCTCTTCTCTGAGATCCTGCCAGTCTGGGAGAAGGGAGCAGATGGACAGAAGGTCAGAGAAGGGGAGATAGGGGAGCTAAACACATGGCTCAAGGACTGGTGCCAGGAAAAGGACACAGATTTGTAGGAACTGGCAACAGTTCTGGGAGCGAAAGTTCTTTAAATTTGATGGACTGCATCTGACTAAAGAGGAGTCAGTGCATTGGGGCAGAAGTTTGACGCCTTGCAGAATATTTAAACTAGCAAATGGGGAGAGGGTGCAGCACCCACACACGCTGAATGGGAAGAACACCCTCCCCTCAGCTAGTGGTCAAACTGAATTCAGTGTGTTTGCTGCTCATTTGCATCACCAGGTAAGAAAAAGGTTTGTCTCCCATACGATGCACAGGGTAATGCCAAACCTCACCCAACAACCAACACACACCAAAATCTGGCCAATGGAAAATCATGTACACAAATGCTCACAGCCTGGGAAATAAGATCCCAGACCTGCAGGCACAATGTCAGAGGCTAAACTGGACATAGTAGCACTAGTGAGACGTGGTTTACCAGTAACCACACTTGGGAGACTTCAGTACCTGGCTATGTATTGTCAGAAGAGACCGAGGTGCAAAAGGGGAGGAGGGCCCTGTATGTTAATGAAAATATCAAAGCTACAGAAATTCAGAATACACATAGGAGCCAGAAGAACTGTGGGTCACCCTGAAACAGGAAATGGGACAGCCATAAGAACTGGGGTTGTCTACAGGCCCCCAGACCAGAGGAGGACATAGACACATTACTGTTAGAAGATATACAAAACATGACAGCTAAAGGGAGGTTCTGATAATGGGAGACTTCAACATGCCAGATACAGATTGGTCAATACCAGCAGGAACATCTGCCAGAACTAGACTCATAGTGGATTCCCTGCAGGAGGGCCTCAAACAACTGGTACAGCAACCCACAAGAGACAGGGCTATCCTAGATCTAGTACTGACTAACAAAGAAGGGATCACAGATCTCCAGGTAGAAGGTCACCTGGGGCCAGTGACCATCACATGGTATGGTTCAATTTGGCTACTACATCTAAATCATCCCATTCCAAGGCAAAAATATGGGACTTCAGAGGAGCTGACTTTGATAAGATGGCCAACAGAGTTAAGCTAGCCCTGGCAAAAAGAAACACAGGTGAGGAGGTACAGGTAAAAGTGGGCAAGCATTAAGGATACAATACTTGAAGCAACATCCCATTGTGTTAGACAGAAAAGGAAGTGCAAAAAGAAGGAAACCACTTTGGTTCTCAAATACAGTAGCAGAAAAGGTCAGAGCCAAAAGGCTGGCCTTCAGAAAATATAAGGGAACACAGCAGGATGAAGATAGGGGCATACCAAACTGCCCTAAGGGAAGCAGGTAAGGCAGTAAGGCAGGCAAAGTCCCAAACTGAGGAAACACTAGCACAAACAGTAAAGAAGGTGACAAGACTTTCTATAGATACATTAGTGAAAGGAGAAAGTCCAGAGGGGTATTCAAGCTTAATGGAGAAAAGGGAGCATGTGAGGAGGAGGACCCTGTAAAGGCATCTATCCTAAATAGATACTTTTGCTCAGTATTCACTGAAGAGAAGGTAGGGCAGGGCCCACAGCTCAGCATCATGGACACAGGGGAGGGAGGTGAGCACTACTCCTTCACAAAAGAAAGGGTCCTACAAGAGCTTGCTAAGCTCAGGGTGGATAAGGCAATGGGACCTGATGGCATACATCCAGGGTACTTAAAGAGCTAAAGGAGGAACTAGCAGAGCTATTAGCAGAATTGTTTAGTGAGTCTCTGAGCACAGGAGAGGTCCCAGAAGACTGGAGAAGGGCTCATGTGATCCCACTCCACAAGAGTGGTAGCAGGGAGGAGGCGGGGAACTACAGACCGGTCGGTCTTTACCTCAGTAGTGGGCAAGATTATGGAAGCACTCCTTAAGGAAAGGATAGTGCAACACCTGGAATCCATAGGGGCACAGGATCCAAGACAGCATGGGTTTACAAAGAAGGTCCTGTCAAACTAATCTCATAGATTTCTTTGACTGCAACCAGAGTGGTGGACCAAGGGGAGCAGTTGATGTCGCCACCTTGACTTCAGCAAAGCTTTTGACACTGTTCCACATAGAAGATTGATAAATAAGCTAGGTAGGCTGGGGTGGGTCAGAAGTTGGTCAACTGGGTGGCAAACTGGTTGACTGGCAGAAAACAGAGAGTGGTGGTAAATGGTATACAGTCAGAAGAGATGCAAGTCACAAGTGGGGTACTTCAGGATCAGTCCTGGGGCTAGTCCTATTCAACATCTTCATTAGTGACCTAGCAGATGGACTAGAGGGTAAGGCTTGTCTGTTTGCAGATGACACCAAGATCTGCAACAGAGTAGATGATCCAGATGGGGTGGGCAGAATGAGAAGAGATCTGGATAAACTAGCAGAATGGTCAGAAGAGTGGCAACTGGGATTTAATGCAAAGAAGTGCAAAATCATGCACATAGGGAAGAGAAACCCTGAAGCCACTTATAGGCTGGGAGGGGAGTTGCTAGCAGTCACAAAGGAAGAAAGAGACTTGGGCATCATCATCACTGATGACCTGAAATCATCCAAGCAGACCTCTAAAGCAGTAGGTAAGGCTAGGGGGTGTTAGGGTGTATTAGTAGGTGTATCACAAGTCGTAAGAGGGAGGTAATAATCCCTCTGTACAAGACATTGGTTAGGCCCCATCTGGAGTACTGCGGCAGTATTGGAGGCCACACCTTCACAAGGACATTAACCAAATTGAGGCAGTCCAGAGAAGGGCAACCAAATGGTGCAGGGACTGCATCAGAAGACATATGAGGACAGATTAACGGAGCTCAATATGTATACCCTTGAGCAAAGGAGGGAGAGAGGTGATATGATCGAGACATTTAAACACCTTAAGGGCATAAACAAGGTGAAAGAGTCTAACATGTTTAAATATAAGAAAAATAGCAGGACAAGAGGACACAGCATGAGATTAGAGGGAGGCCGATTAAGGGGGAATGTGAGGAAATTCTTTTTCACAGAAAGGGTGGTAGATGCATGGAATGGCTTACCACAAGAAGTGGTGGCTATGAATACAGTGCAGGGCTTCAAACAGGCATGGGATAGGCATAAGGAGCAATACAAATGACTATGAATAGATAGGTCACTGACATAGCAAAGGCCGATGGCACATTTATAAGGTAGAAAAAGAAATGGGCAGACTGGATGGGCCTTGCGGTCCTTATCTGCTGTCAACTTCTATGTTTCTATGTTTCTATGTAGTAGGCGAGGACTTCAGAGAAGAGAAAAGAAAAAGACAAGCTATAGTTGAAGCGGTTCTCTAACCAGCACCACAAGCACAGAGATAAAACTGCTTCACTGTTGAGGTTGAGGGTTCCATTAAAAGAGGGTAAGTCCTCGTTGTCATCCATTCCAGCAGCAATGATTACAGCCACCCATCCACTGTCGTTGAGACACCATATTCGGGACCTGGCTCTGGCGCTGTCATACCTACTGAAATTGACTCTGTGGTTATCATAGCTGCTCGTGATTGCAGTAGGGCCCCTAGACACACGAGTACTTTGCCTCCTGACAAAGAGTCCAGGAGGCTGAATGTTATGTGCAGGTAAACTTATGCCTCTGCATCTTTAGGTCTAAGAATTGCTTACTACCAGGCCTATGTGACAAGCTTGTGAAAATCTGCTGTGTCTACTATTCAGGCTTTACCTGATAGTACTGCTGAGGCTGAATTCCTTAAGGCTGTTTGAGCTGGTATGGATACTGATGCTTTTTCCAGGGCTGCTGCCTCCGGCATATGACTTTAAAGATACTCCTGGCTCAGAGTAGCTGGCTTTGTTTCTTTTTCTTTCATATCCCCGTGGCCAGCCCTGGCTTGGTGGCGCAGCATCACCTATTCGTAATGCCCACCCCCACCCCCATACAGGGATCATACTGCATGACTGTGGGGTTGGGATTTTGTGTAGTTGCTGGTAGTGACTGTGTAAGTCCCTCAACCCCACCCCAAGGACACCGGACAATGGACCAAGTCCAGGCAGGGAGCCGTAGAGACACGGCTTCCACCCACACCTGATAGCATCCTCCCTCCTGACACCACCCACTAGTCATGACAGTGCCTAACCTCCCAGGAGAGGAGAGCTGCCCAAAGGCAACTCTTTCCCACTCCCCCACCGACCTCAGATGACCCAGGCCCATTCTCGAACCCCGGTCACCGGTTTAGCGCAAGGTATGGCATCCAGCGCCTCAACCCTCAATGTCACTGAGCTGGCTAGCTGGCTTTGTTTCTGATACACAACAGGTAGTGCTGAATCCCCTTTCAGGGGCTCCAGGCTGTTTGGAACTGATATTGAAAGTGCTCTCCGGAGCCGGCCCAGTGGTGCTGAGGGTTGAGGCACTGGATGCCACACCTCGCACCACACTGGTGAACCTAGTTCAGGAATGAGCCCGAGATGTTGGGGGTCGGCGGGGGGAGGCCAGGGAGCTGGATCGAGTGGCTGTAGGCGGCTCTCCTCATCCAGGTAGGATCCTAGTCACGCCTGCTACAAGGCTGCCCCTGAGTGGAGGCCCAAGAGTACTGCAGACAGAAGTGACTAGCATAGGGAAGGTGCCATGGGTCGTTGTGGCAAGGGGGGGGCAGAAAAATTGAAAATGGAGTTAGCAGGCTCCATGACGGCCCTGCAGCACCCACACCGGCCCCCCGGAGTCTGGATACTGGTCTCCGGGGAGGGAGAAAAGTTGATGCCCTTCTCCCTCTGCTGTGTCACGGGGTGGGGGGGGCAACCCATGGAGGATTGCGGGGGCCGGAGAGTCTGGGACAAGGAGCCACCTGCCAGCTCCATGGACAGCATAAACAGAGGATTAAAGGAGAAAAAAAGAAGTGCTCTCTGGGAGCTTTAATAGTCCAAAATAACCTTAAGATCAGTTAAATCAGTTAAATCCATGAATGCTCAGACCTGCAGCCGGTGGTGGCTGTGGCTACTGTCAATAATCCCGTGGTCGTGGAGGTGGTCATCATCATTTCTGAGTCTTGTCCATGGCTTATCCTCAGCACTGCAGGTGTTTACCAAATGCTTAGCAGTCGTGGCAGCAGCCCTTTGGAGAGAAGAGCATTGTGTATTCATGTACCTGGATGACTGGCTCCTAAGGGGCCAGTCCAAGGAAGTGATTCAGTACATATTGTTCACGCCAGCCCATCGGTGCAGCGGCAAGGCGTCTGCATGCAATGCCAAGATCCAGAGTTCAGCAATGGACCTGGGAGTTGGAGGGCCAGCTGGAAAAGTATTGAGCGCCCAGTGGATGGCTCTCCTTCAGGGGTGAAGGGGGGTGAGTGTCCGGCATGTTAGCGGCCCCTGGCAGAGGCCAAGAGATCCACAGTGACTAGCGCCAGGTTACGCTGTAGGTGGGATAGACTTCGGACATCATTGCACATCCCGCCTCCAGGTGAGCAAGATCATCCCAAAAATCCTGATCCCCAGACATGACACCCTGCCCCTGCCCCAGTTGTCCACCGGGGTCCTGCTCCATGGCCCTGCCCTGGGGTAAGCCAGGGCTTGTTTCCATGTGTCCTGTGGGGGGAATGCCCACCTGGTGGCTGTGCCGGGGTAAGCCTGGGCATGGTGGGCTGGTGTGCGGCAGGAATTGATCTCCCAAATGTGTGGAATTGGGGTCCGAGCCCCCAAAAAATACATTGTTCACAACAAATCAGATGTTCAAGAAACTGGGTTATCTTACTTGAGAGGTTCCTATAGTAGGTCATAACTTATAGAACTGCACCTGGCATCAGGATCACGCTGGAAAGCTCTAGCTAGCAATGTCTGGTATGAAACTGCCCACCCGACATCACATGACAGTGTCAGCGTGACCCAAATAGTGGGCAGTCCCCATCCCCGCCTCCAGTTCGCAAATATATTAAACAATTACTTCACTACTCTTCCAGACTTGGTAGGAAAATTAGGGAGAAAATTACAAATCCAGAAAGAACAGATAGACGAACGAGTTGTGGAGGATGAAGGAAACTTCATGCCAAGATTCATATTTAAATATGTTACTTGTAAATAGGTTAGAGAAATAATAAGATCATTAAAAAAAAAAAAAAAAAAAAATCCCCAGGAAGGACAAGATTGAAATAAGATTTTGAAACCTGCAGTGTGTGTTGTAACCCCAGTTTTGACTAAACTATTCAGTTGGAGCCTGAGGAGGAAAAGGTCCCTAAATTATGGAAAGAGGCAAAACAGTCCCATCTTTAGAGGATGAAATACAAGAGGACCATCAAACCTATAGACCCATAGCCCCTTTGCCTGTGGTATCAGAGATCCTGGAAAGACTGTGCATGGACAGCTATGCAGCTATTTGGAGAAGTATGCCTTGCTGTCCATGCACCAGTCAGGGTTTAGAAAGGACCACTCCATGAACACTGCTCTCACTGACTTGATTGATTTAGTGGCATCTTCCCTGGATAAAGGAGAGAAAGTGGGCACAGTGTTCGTGGACTTGTCCAAAGCATTTGATATAGTAGACCACCAAAGGCTATTGGAGGGTTTAAAACATGTAGGTTTATCAGAGGAGGCATGCACCTGGTTTCACTCATACCTTATAGGACGAAGGCAACAGACTGTATTGGATGGGAACTGTTCGCTACCTTAGAAGTTCAGCGGGAGTCCCACAGGATCTATATTGAGCCTTTATTATTTCTAATTTATACAAATCGAGTGACTGATGTTGTAAAAAAGTCGCAAATTAGACTTTACGCACACGACACAGTCATATTGACTACGGGGTCTGATCGAGACCAGGTGCAAGTAAACCTACAACAAGACTTTCTCCAAGTTCAGAACTGGTTTGAAAAATCAGATCTGAGTTTAAATAGCAAAAAATCAAAGGTGACGATGTTTTCAGGTGGTATCAAGTTAACTCGGGATTCTTTGAAGTTGGAAATAAAAACTACTACAGGAGAGTATTTAGACCAGGTAGATGAATATATGTATTTGGGACTATGGGTAGATACTAAGCTTAGGTTTGAATATCATATAAATGATCTGGTCAATAAGGTTAGCTGTAGGTTAGGTGCTCTGAGAAGGACAAAACAGTTTAGATACTAAAATGAGAAGGTCAATAGTAAATCAAATGATAGTTCCTGTATTAGATTATGGTTTACATATTTATGAGTTTGCAAACGGTAAAAACTTAAAGGTGGAGATGTTATATAATCGACTAGCAAAGTTTGCGTTAAAAGCTGACAGTTGAACTCATCACTGCCACCTATATGAGAAACTGAATTGGCACCCACTTAGAGATAAACAAAATAGTATATGGATAAATCAAGTAAGAAATGTAACAAAACAACAAAACCCACTTACCTACATGATAAATTGGTAAAAATAAATCATACACATAACCTACAAAATTATAATTTACTAAGTTTCTTAAATAAAACTCCAAAATCTAAATATGGAGAGATGACCTTCTCGTTGTATGCAGTAAACTTTGGAATGACTGTAAATGCAAGAAAAACATAAACTATAGCAAAAATAATTTAATACAGCTCTTAAACAGGAATTAACAAAGATATGCATCGTTGATTAAAATCAATAAATGAATGTAATAAGTGCACTATTAGAAATGCTATTGAAACATCTACGATAGAAAATCTAGTAACACTATCCCAGTCTTTATATTGTACCTTAGGGTGTATGTGATTAAGTATTTGTATTAATTCCTTGAAGGAATATTTGTGTATTATATAGTATTACATGTTTTAAGTAGCTCATGTACTAGGAAATTGAATAAATTCAGGAGCACCTTGAAAATGGGACCTTGGTCCTAATGGTGTATTTGTGTCATCATATCCTGTTGAAAAATAAAGGTTTTTACTACTACTACTTCCCGCCGTCGACCCCTGCACATTGTACCTCGCAGTGAACCCGGCTAGTGTCGAACACCATTTCTTTTTTCTTTCAGAAAGTTTGTTTTTTCTTCTTTATGTCTTCTTTGATGTCCGCTCTGCAGAAGAAGTGCAACTCCTGCTGCATGCAAATTCCGCACAAGGATGGTCATACTTTTTGCCTGCTGTGCCTTAGGCCCCAACCATAACACTGAGGGCTACGTGGCCTGCAAGGATTTTAACCCTGCCACGCAGAAAAGGCGGCAACAGGCCCTGGATGCCCATCTGCTGAAGATCAAGATGGCAAACAGAGTTGCAGAGGCTGCGGATTCCTCTTCCTCCACTGTGGAGCACAAAAAGAAAAAATAAGAGACGATCAGGACCGGATTGGTCCCTTCCCACCTCACGGCCGCCTCAGGGGACAGCAAGTGGTCTTCCATTGGATCTGGAAGTGCCCCTCCAGCCAAGCTTCCTCCCGTTGTGGTGGATCAGGTTTTGCCCCACCCCCACCTGCACTGGTGACGGTTCAGGTGGGTCCGTTCGGCAACGTCAGAGTGCTTGCCGCCCATAGGCCTCTTCAGACAACAGGGTCTAAGCTGGGCAGCAAGGCCGGTAAGTCGCTCTCCGGATCTGCCAGCGAGTGCACCGGCCCGACTGGTAAGTCAGACTCCAGCTCTGCTGGGGTCCGCTCAGTCACTGCCGGTAAGTCGGACATCGGTTTCGCCGGTGTCCACCCGGTTTTGCCAGTAAGTCGGAGATTGGCTCTGCCGACTCCCACTTGGTTATCGCTGATAAGTCTGACGTCGGTCCTGCCGATGCCCGCCTAGTTACTACCAGTAAGCCGGATGTCGGCTTCGCTGGCATCTGCACGGCTACAGCTGATAAGTCAGACATCAGTTTTGCTGGCGTCCACACAGATGGGCCGCTTTCCTTTGCCCCGGCTGGTAAGTCACTCATCGGCTCATCTGCCGAATGCCCGGCCATGGCCCTCCCATTAGAGGTCAACGTCGCTCCCGACATCAAGAAGCGCCTACTGCTCTTCTGCAGCAGCTCCCCCTGAGGGCTCTCCTTCTCGGAATGCTTCCTCCCCACCTTCCAAGGTGGTTTTCCTGATCTCCCCGGTCTCTCTGGGGCCGGTAGAGGAAGCTGTGTCTCTGGACATGGTTGTTGTTGTTCCCATGCCAGAATCTGGTATGTCACTTCTGCCCACTGGGCCTTCCGAACTCCTTTGTAGCGGTCTTCCGTCGGGGTCTCAGAATTCTCAGCATACCATAGACTTTCAGATTCCTCTGTCTGGACCTCTTAATCCCCAGACATCTGAGGTTCCTCTGTTAGGACTGGTGAATCTCCTGATATCCGCTAATCCCCCCCCGTCTAGTACTGTCCCCCCCACCGATGCCCAAGGTTCTTACACCTGGTCCTCCGCCAGGCTTTCTGGTGCCTTACCCTTTTTCAGGTTCATCTGCTGACCCGGCAGGTCCCACTTTGGGGCATTCGGTCCCTCCCTCGGGACCCTCTACTGGCCACTTGGCCCTTCCGTTGGGCCTGTCTCCCGGCTACCCCCATATGGGTTGCTTGGTGTGCCCGACACAGGGATGTTTGACATCAGGGTGTCCAGCATCATCTTACTTACCTGGACACCCGACGCGGCATTCTTTCTCGGGTTACCCGGCTTCCGGGTACCCCTTCCTTTTCCAGGTGCCAGAATATACGATGCATCATTGTCAGTCACTCGGATACCGGCCTTGCCAGTCCTCACCACCTCCTCGGCCTCCATCGCATCTTCAGGCTGACTTACAAGTGGCATTCCAGTCCTGGTGGCAAGAGGCCAGGACTCAACTGGCCTCTGATCTGGACTGTAGGCTGCAAGGGGCAGCCTCAGCACGTCTCTATCTCGGCCGACTTATGGGCCCATGTCACCGGTTGATGCCCATCTTTCTTTGGTGAGACAGTCTCACCATTCTTCCACTGTCCACGCCCATGTGAGGGATAAGGTCTGAGATATTCCCCTACCCAGGGCTCAGTCACAGGAGAAAGCTCTTCTGTCGGACACGAAGTCTGACTTTCTTCTGTCCGTCAGCTCTGGTTTCTAGGGACATGGATATGTTGTTCATCCACATTGTCTGGCAGGTATCCTTGCTGCTTTAAATCTTGCTGGAAGGTCTTCAAGCTGGCTCCTTCCACCCACCCGGGTGGTAAAACTCTTGGCTCCTCCCCATGACGCCAGATCTTCCTTACCGCTTGGAAGCTCAGGTTCCCTCCTTAACGCTCTGTGTATAAGACTGGTTCCTAATTCTTCGGTTTTCCGAATTTAAGTTATTTGCATTCTAGACTTCGGTCTTCTATCCCTTGCAGCTGCAATGGACAAATCGACTCCCGGTTTTCGGAGATGCCCTTGCAGGCAGAAGATGTCTCGGACGGATCCGCACTCCACGTATGTCTACTGTTTAGGCCTTGAGCACGACCCACAGGCTTGCGACCTGTGCTCTTCCTTCTCAGCCTACATCCTCGAAGACCGTGCTACCCGTTTACAACTGGGGCACCCTGAGAAACGTTTTCCTCCGGTGAAGTCAAAAGAGGCCTGGTCGGCGGTTTCCGCAGCGGCGGGCTCGGCGGATCAACTAGAGCAGATGATCGCCTCGATGAGGAGGCGGCGGGCGCATCTTCCTCGATCATGCATTTATCCCGCCTCCTGGGTTCCTCTTATACAACTTCCTTTATGAGCTTGTCTGTCCTCTCCACTAGAGGAGAGGGACCAACGCCTGTTGGACCTTCTTCTTGGTCCAAGAAGAAAGACAAGGGTAGTCCCTCCGTCGACGCCTCTGGGAGCGGGAAAGGTCCTCTCCCCGAGTTGTCGGCCATAGACTTGGTCGATCGCTCGGCTTTGGCCACTGGTCTCACGGTGTCCCCTGGCCAGGTCAGTTGACCGAGACTCCTGCGCACGCAGTCGAGATCTTTCTACCCATGGACGGTTGCCGACCGCTGCCGAAAAATCCTCTCTCACTGGTTCCCCCGTGGGCTTGCCAATGCCTCCAGTTCCGGAGCCCTCAGGTGAACCCTCCGAGCCGAGGGGGGAGCCGGTTCCACCTGTCCCCTCCCCGCACCATCCTCGGAAAAGCCGAGGTTCTCGGTCTCGGACTTCTTCGCGGTCCAGCCGATCCCGCCATCATAGGCGGTCTCGGTCTCGGCACCGCAGTAAGCGGCGCCGCCATCCTCGCCCTCCTCCTCGGACGCAGGGAGGCTTCAGCGTTACATCGACGATACGAGGATCTCTCATGTGGCAACAGTTCCTTCTGACTGAACAAGCTGACGCTGTCGCCTCGCCATTATAGTGTCACCGGAGTGGCCGAAACAACCTCGCCTTACCCGAGGAGCTCTGCCTCCCAGGCCGTTGTTCGCCAAACCAGCTGCTCACCGATTCCGATGGAACCTCCGCCCCACAGCCGTTAGGGCTCCACCAAGAACTCTTGGTCGGCTCAGGGACTGCCCCATAGGCTGTCTGTTACCTTCACTCCCATCGACCCGCAGGTGAGGGGTGGCTCAGGCCCGAGGCAGCTCTTTATGGACTCTTCAGAGTCTGACGGTGATTCCTCCCTTTTCTCCAGGCGAGTAGACTTGGAGTCCTCTGAGGTCAGTCGATGGACGATAGCCCTTCGCCTTATCTGGGATTGCTTTGGCTCATCTCGAGTCTACCGGATGAAGCTTGAACCTGTGTCTCAAGCGGGCCAGGTATCCCTCACGGAGATTCTGGACCGAGGGATTCCCCACGGAGGTCTTTCCGGTGGCCGAGGCCATAGTGGGCCCGGCCTTGGAGCTCTGGTAGCACCCTGCTTCCTGTCCTGCGCCCTCGGCCAGGATGGCCAGGAAGTATGCGGTCCCTACCGGTTCCTTGTCTGGTTTTTCGGAACACCCCTCAGCCGAGGGGCTAGTTACCGACAGCGTTTTCCCGCACGCCGGGACGCTAGGGACGTGGACAAACCTCCCGCCAAGGAGTCCAAGAAATTGACCATGCCGGGCGCAAGTCTCACGCTATGCCCTCCTCAGCCTTCGCCAGGCCAGTTCTGGCCGCACTTCATGGCACATTTCTCTCATGCCCTGTTGGGCTCCCTGGACAAGGTAGTTCCTCATCTTTCCATGACCTGCAGACCACGGTCAGGCAGGTGCGGGACCAACGCAGGGCAGTGGCCAAACAGCAGCTTCAGACTGCTCTGGACGTTGGAGACTCATGTGCCAGGTCAGTAGCAGCCGCAGTGGCTATGCGCCGTCGGGCATGGCTGAGGATATCCACCTTCACCTCTGATACCCAGCACAAGTTGGCGGATGTCTCCTTCCTGGGGACCGACCTCTTCGGCCCTGGGGTGGAAGGTCACCTGCAGAGGATCGAGAAGTCCAATGCTACCTGACTCGGTTTCATCCGCACAGAAGGACAAAGGCCGAGGCTGCAGCCTGCCCTTTCGCCCCTCTGCGCCTGTGGCACGTCCGCCCAGCAACGCTGGGCCAGCAGGCTCGAGCTTGGCATCCCAAACTCAAGCCCTCAGCTTCCTCCTCCAGGAAGCAGGGAGGTAAAGGCCCTGGAGGTCCCTCGGCCGGTCCTTCCTCCAAGCCTGCCCAGTGACAGGTTGAGGGTGTTGCCCCCAACCCCGCTGTACTCCCAGGTGCCCCGTGGGGCGGCTCCGCCCTTTCTTTCCGCCTGGTCCGTTATCACCACAGACTGGTGGGTGTTGGAGGTGGTGGGAAGGACCTGCCTCTGAGTTCGGGCAGGCCCCACCCTTCAGAGCCAGTCACTGGGGCCCTTGGGGTCAGCTCGCGAGCCGACATCACTCTCCTCCTCGAGAAGGAGGTGATAAGAGAGGTGGCAGACCCTCCCTCAAACCCGGGGTTCGTGTCCAGGTACTTCCTGGTTCCGAAACGGACGGGGGGCTGGCACCCCATTCTTGACCTACACGACCTAAACAAGTTCCTAAGGTCTCGAACCTTCAGGATGGTCACTCTGGCTCAGATAATACCATCCTTGGAACACGGCATGTGGTTCTGCTCTCTGGACCTGCAGGACGCGTTCTTTCACGTCCCTATCCGTCCGTCACATCAGAGGTTCCTTCGCAGCGGAGGGATCCTCGAGTTCCAAGCCATGCCTCGGCTTATCTCCAGCTCCCAGAGTCTTCACCAAATGCATGGCAGTGGTGACAGCATTCCTGCGGCGCCGAGGGGTCCGGGTTTACCCTTACCTGGACAATTGGCTGATAGCAGCCCCCTCCAGACAGGAGGTGAAGCGGTCCAGAGATCTGGCCCTCCAGGTTTGCTCTCAGGTCGGCCTCCTCATCAACGATGTCAAGTCGGAACTCGAGCCAAAACAGGTGATTCTTTTCATTGGGGCAGAGCTCGACTCTCTTCGAGCCAGAGCACGGCTCCCGGCAGACAGGTCCGAGGTTCTTTCCTCCTTTGCCCAATCATTTCTGGTTGGGCAACTGCGCCTGCCCGGACTTCCTGCGCCTCCTGGGTCTCATGCAGCCTGTACCAGTGGTCCTGCTGGGCCCGCTGGAACATGTGCCCTTCAGTGGGGCTGGCCAGCCAGTGGTCCCAACACTGCGATCCATTGACCAGCTAGTGACGGTGACCCAGGGATGTGGGAACGCCTCCAGTGGTGGACCGCTCCAGTTCATCTGCAGGAGGGCATCCTGTTTGTCCGCCGAGCCGACGGTCTCTCTATCGACCGATGCCTCTCTGATGGGTTGGGGTGCCCATCTGGGGGAACACTGAGCGCATGGCCTCTGGTCCCCGCAGGAGTCCCGATGCCACATCAACCTGCTGGAGCTCCGAGCGGTCCGCCTAGCTCTCACCACCTTTGCTCCGTTTCTTCGGGGTCAAGTGGTCCGGGTCCAGACGGACAACACCACGACCATGTACTATCTAAACCGCCAGGGCGGGACGCGCTCCATGTTTGTATGCAAGGAAGCTCGCCGCATCTGGTCACTCGTACGCAGCCTGGAGGCAGATCTCCTAGCCATTCATGTGGCAGGAGCCTCCAACACCCTGGCCGATGCCCTAAGCCGGATAGGGCTCGTCCCATGGTGGTCTCTCCTGCTGAGGTAGTACAAGATCTATTCTCCCATTGGGCACACCTCAGGTGGACCTGTTTGCCTCCAGGAGAATGCGGCTGAGGCTGTTCCATGCCCGCCCTCAGCAGGGATCGCCATGGGATGCCTTCTCGAGGCCGTGACCCCGGCCTCTTCTACGCCTTTCCGCCATTCCCCTTGATGCACAAGGTGCTTCTCAAAGCAAGGAGGGACAAGGCGCAGGTGATTCTGATAGCCCCAGACTGGCCCCGCCAGTACTGGTACCCAGATCTCCTCAGCCTCAGCTCCAGGCTCCCGAGGCAGCTTCCAGCTCACCCGGACCTGCTCTGTCAATCAGGGGAAGGTATTCCATCCGGACCTTCAATCCCTGCACCTGATGGCCTGGTTCCTGAGCGGCTAGAGTTCCAGGCCTTGGGTCTTTCCGACGAGGTCCTCAACGTAGTTGAGGCGTCCCGTAAGGAGTCAACCAGAAAATGCTACGCCTTCAAATGGAAGAGATTTTCCATTTGGTGCCAGGGCAAGGGCCTGGACCCTTCCTCCTGTTCCTTGGTGAGCATATTGGACTACCTTTGGTCCCTTTCTCAGCAAGAGCTTAGGTCGACGACCCTTAAGGTGCACCTGGCAGCCATCTCTGCTTACCGGGCGCGGGCCGGGAAGCAGTCGGTGGCGCATGAGAAGGTGGTCTGGCGCTTTTTCAAAGGCCTTGATCACATTTCCCCTGCGGTGCGAGAACCTCCACCTCTGTGGGATCTACTGCTGGTACTGGCAAAGCTCATGGGCAAGCTATTCAACCAATGCACAGGTGTGAACTCTCTCACCTGTCGTGGAAGACCGCTTTTTGGTGGCTGTCACGTCCAGCCAGAAGGATGGGAGAGCTCCAGGCGCCTGCATCGAGTCTCCTTACCTGGTCTTCCACAGGGACAGATGTCCTGCGCCCCACCCGAATTCCTTCCAAGGTGGTGTCGGAGTTTCACCTTAACCAGGTGTTGACTCTGCCGTGTTCTACCCCAATCACACCTCGGAGGCCAAATATAGGCTCCATACTTTGACCCTAGAAGAGCGCCTTATTATAAGGAGCGGACGGTTGAAGTTCGGGAGAGGTTCGCCAGCTGTTTGTCACCACGCTGAAGCTCGCACTCTAGCAGACCTGCAGCCAAGCAGACAATAGGCAGGTGGGTCACCTCCTGCATAGATCTCTGCTATAGGTTGGCGGGCATGGAGCCTCCCAGAGGGATAAGAGCTCATTCTACCCGTCATACCGCTGCATCGGTGGCTGCTTCCAGGGACATCCCTATCCAGGAAATCTGCAGGACTGCTACCTGGAAGTCAGCACACACCTTCATTACCCACTACCACATCGACCTTGAGTCACGCCGGGATGCTGGTTGTGGGGCCTTGGTTCTCCAGTCATTATTCCCTAAGTAGGGGGTGTGCGCCTTGCCTCCCTCCTGCCGGAGAACTGCTAGGAGTCTGCCAGACAGTGTGGATGAACAACATATCCATGTCCCTAGAAATACAGGTTACTCACCTGTAACAGGAGTTCTAGGAATGGTATGTGTTCATCCTACATTTCCTGTATCCCAGCTTGACGCACAACCTGGCTTCCATGGCTAGATCTACGCCATGGGGCAGAGCCGAGAGTTTTACCACCTAGGTGGGTGTGAGGAGCCAGCTTGAAGATCTTCCGCAAGATGTAAAGCGCAAGAAACCTGCCAGACAGTGTGGATGAACAACATATACCATTCCTAGAACTCCTGTTACAGGTGAGTAACCTGTATTCGTGCAAATGACCTCAATAATAAATAATGTGGAGGAGAAATGCAAACCCAATGGAAAAACAAGCTGAACTGTGTCTAAATATTATGTTTTGATAA
Source organism: Neoceratodus forsteri (assembly GCA_016271365.2). Classification (NCBI taxonomy): domain Eukaryota; kingdom Metazoa; phylum Chordata; order Ceratodontiformes; family Ceratodontidae; genus Neoceratodus; species Neoceratodus forsteri. The sequence goes on from CM057457.1 coordinate 242,767,026, forward strand.
AGTTGTCCTGAAGGCATCAGCTCTTTTAATAACTAGGGTATTCTGCTATATTCAGGGAGGAAAGGTACCCCCCGCTGTCTTGGGATTACACCATAGTAACAGCCATATGTATGGGCTAATAGACTCGATATATTATTAGCATCCCTGTTGGACGGGAACCAGTCTGGGTTTGTTCGCTTAAGACAGACCCAAGATAATGTCCGCCATATACTCAATGGACTATGCTACACAAAGATCCATCCTAATGGTAGTGATTAGTCTCAGTGCTGACACGGCATTTGATAAGGTTTCCTGGGACTTTTTATGGGACACCCTGGATAACACGGACTTTCCACAGCAGCTCGTTACAATCTGTAAGGCATTGTACAGCTTGCCTAAGGTCTATGTTCAGGCAAATGGGGCTCATTTGGCTTGTATACCTTTGACCCGGGAAACAAGACCTCGGTGCCCTTTTTCCCCGGTACTGTTTGTGCTTTACATAGAACCTCTAGCAGCAGCAGTACGATGGGAGAGGGATCGAGAGTCTTTACATAGAACCTCTAGCAGCAGCAGTACGATGGGCAGAGGGGATCGAGAGTATACTGTTGGGAGGCTGGGATTATAGGGTGGCAGTCTTTGCAGATGATATCATATTGACACTAACATCTCCAGAGACATCACTTCCTAGGATGTGGGACCTCCTGGAAACATATGGTAAATTATCACAGATCTTAGCAGTGTACTGCCTCCCGAGTTCCTTAAACCTCTGACGACAACAATGCACAGGACACTGTGTCTCTCTCCCCCACCCCCAAACTCCCTGCCACCCTTCCTTCTACCTAAAAATTATAACCCAGCAAAGGCTAGTAAATACCTTACAAAGCACTGGTGAAGTCCAGAGTCAGCAATGATACGCTTGACCTCAAAACTCATAAAACTTACTCTTGATATTATTCTCATTCCCCTAACCAAAATCCTGAACCTATCTTTCACCTCAGGTAAATTCCCATGCTTTTGAAAGCTGCCATGGTCACACCATCCACAAATCTGGTGCTAGAAATATCCATTCAAATTACAGACCTATTTCAGTTTTCTCCCCGCCTCGGCCGAACACATAGTATCCAACCAACCAACAGAATACCTGGAAAAATACCAATAGCAGTGCCAGCAACAACACAGTTTTAGGTAGCGCAGAGCACCTCAACTGCCCTAGTGGAATTTACTAGTTATATCCATAATGCTTTGGATCGAGGACACTTGGTGGGTGCCACTTTCATAGACCTCACCAAGGCCTTCGATACAGTTAACCACGAACTGCTTCTAAACCAGCTATCCCGTACAGGCCTTTCGGGACACGCACTATCATGGTTCAGGAGCTACCTTACAGGGAGAATGCAAAGGGTGAAAATTTAAGATGTTCTCTCTGACAGTTGGCCGGTTACTACAGGGGTGCCCCAGGGATCAATCCTAGGTCCGCTACTCTTCAGCTTTATTTTCAACCACCTCCCCCAGCTGTCTGACAATATTTTACTGTACGCAGATGATGCAGTACTTTACTCAAGTCACCGTGACACCTCTGCACTAGAAAATCATGCACAGTCCAATTCTAGGCAGTAGAACAATGGTTCCACAATTTCAAATTAATGCAAAACTACAAAAATAAAACAGTGATATTCGCTTGCTCACAATAAGCACAGGACATGCCAACTACAAATCTGTAACAAGTTTAACTCTTTCCCTTGAAATGGTGCATCATTTCAAATATTTAGAGTTACACTGGACAGCACACTATCATACTCCTTGCTATGATTGAAAAATAGCTAAGGCAGCCAACGCCAAATTAGGTCTGCCTTACAGATACAAACACTGTCTGACCAATGAAGCCCTAAAACTGCCATGACAAGCTCTGTGCTGTTAATTATAGATTATGGCCTTGTAGTGTATGGAGCGCAACCACACCACACTAAAATGGGTCAAGATTACGCTAAACAAGGCCTGTTGGCTTGTGCTAGGTGTTGACCGTAACACATACATGTGCCCTCTGTGCACAGTCTGGCTGGCTCAGCCTAAAAAATCGAATACAATACCAAGTCTGCCTTCTGACTAAGAAGTCCACCCTTGGGCTTACTCCTCTTGATGTGAGAAACCTCCTCAATATAGACAACTCTGCCAGAAGCACCAGGGGTGCTACCAGCCAATCTCTGAAAATCCCCTTCTGCTGGATCATGCAAGGCCAGTGGTCCTGTGAATACAGTGCTCCGCTCTGGTTCAGCTCTCAGCAAGGACCTTCAAAAGGAGATCAAGCTCGGCCCATTCAAAGCAAAACTACAGGCATATGTAGCATCTGCCACTAGCTGTGATCGTGAACTAGACTCCCATGTGATTTAGTTAGCCTGATCTCTGTCTCTTTCCTATAGCCCTACCCTGATCATCTTCCCTCCAACTCTCCCCGCGCCTCCTTCCCACTGCCACCCTGTTCTCTTTTCCTTGGTATTCCATGGCCCTTATTTTCTGGACTGCACCCTCCCTACTACTCCCTCCCCCCATTCCCTTCCTTCCTCCTCAGCCCCACCCTCCTCTATCCTGCAGTTCCTATGGTACCTGGTTCCCTCTCCCAACTCTCTGCCCCTTTGCACTTTCCACCTTGAACCTTGATTTATTTGACCATAGCACTTAGACAACAGAACTGTTCCAAACAAGTCTGGCTATGTTTCTTCACAACAGTATATTTGTCTTATTGTAACCAATTTGATTGTACCTGGCTCTTACCAACTCTTTGGAACCACCACGTGATTTTTTTTTCTCAATCTAATGTAATTGTACGTTTAATATTTGTGTTCATCTGTTTCTATTATACTGACTTGGAACCTCTGTAAACGAGCCTTCGGCTCAAAGGTATTTTCCAAAATTCAAATAACTAAAAAATATCAGGCTTTACACCGACTACTGTAACTTTGGGGCTGGCAGTATAGTCTAGAGGTTAGAGTAACAAGCTGTGAATTACCTTGGTACATCCAGCAGACCTAGGTTTGATTCCCACAACCTCCACTTGTGTACTGTGTGACTCTGAGCAAGTCATTTAACCCCCCTGTCGTAGAGGCACAGGTCAGAAAGCACAGGAAAATCAGGAGCAGTTGTAAAATTCACAAGACTATTTATTTCTACTAGTAGTAACATAAAACATTTAATTTTTTAGTATAAACTATTTACAAAGGCCAAAAAAACAACAGAAAAAGTCCATCTGAGTTTTCCTTCAATCTCTGTGTCTATCCTTCTCTTTAGCAGTAGCAGCTCTTCTCTCTTATAAGGCCTTCCAACCCCAATTCTTAACAAGCATTCTGTTCTTGTATGTTTCAGGCAGGTGCAAGGCAGGTACACAGTATGCCTGAGCTGAGGCCCCCTTTCCACAGCTCTTCTGCAAAAGGCTTAAAAATTTGCTCTCGGGTAATCTCTCGAGTTTCCAGTAGCTTTTTGCAACATTTTCAAACCACTATTATATACATTTCAAAAATTAACATTATGTATTTTCTAAACAAAAGGGATCCCGATATCAGTTACATTTCCACATAATGATTTATGATATTTTATACCAGCAGATATGTAAGGGAGGAAAAACAGACAGCAAGGAGGCTGAGAGACAGTGATAGGCAAAGACTTGTGAGACTGTCGAGATGATCAAATCCTAGGTCTCACAAGAAAATTTGGTTAGCAACCAGATAGACGAGACAGAAAAGGAGTTAATAGATCAGATCCTTGCATTTAAACACTTTCCATAACAACTGGGACAGGGTCCTATTCCATCCTGTCACCCCTCTCCCTCGTGCTCCCAGGTCACCCTGAAAGCAGGCAGCTGTGCCTACTGGGCCTTATCCGCTTACCAAAGACTAAAATACAAAAAATAAATAAATAAAAACTAAACAACTCTGTCTCCATTTTCAGCCCTTGCTATAGTTATGAACTGGGTACCCAATGAGATCCTACAATTAAATACTTAGGAGGTCCACCTAGTTAGAGACCTCTCGCTTCTTGAACTATAAACTACAAACCTATTACTCAAAAATCACCAAGGAGTTACAGAATTGGCAAACCCTCTCTCATTCTTAGCAAAAATAGAGGCTGTGCATCAGAATATACTTCCTAGGTTGTCATACTGTTTTCAAACTTTACCATTGGTCCCCGATAAATCTCACTTTCAATATTGGAATACTATAATTTCCAGATTTCTATGGGGCAATAGCCACCCTCATATTAAGTATTGTACCTTGCAGCTGCCGAAAGACAGGGGAGGCTTGAACTTACTAAATTTATATCTTTACTCCATGGCAGCTCAATTATGAATAATTTGTTGCTGGATTCTGCCAAATTATGAGCCTCATTGGAAAACTGTTGAGTTCCACATGACTAACCCTTTTAACATAGACCAGTATCTTTTTGCAAACCCAGTAGATACACCCCATTAACTCACATCATGCAATACACAGCTATTCCCCAAACACCTGACGACACTGTTTCGTAAATATTTCCCATCTACTATGATAATATGGCTGAGAGTTTCATAGTATGATAGAGCTTTCACACAGCCTATTGATAATGCAGTTGAGCACTCATGGCATGAAATATACATATCATCAATATTTTACTGAGCAAGGTTTTCGCTCCTTTCAAGATTTACAGAGGAGTAAGATATTCTTAGAACTACCCATTTTCATTACCTCCAAAGTCGTTTTATTTGATGGGATTGGGCCCTATGTATCACCATTTTCCATATCAAATCTCCCATATTTCTGGCATATTGAAGGATTATCAGCAAGCTACACCATGGACACATTTAGTAGGAAATTTATATAGAGCCTTTTAGCACTTGACCTCAGTACCACCTTGATGATACTGAATAAATGAAAAGTGAGCCACAATTGTGGCACACCTTAGAAACTTGGAATAAATATGCCATTCCAACTATAAATTAACCTCGTCCGTGCAGTGGAGGGACATCAAGTCAAGTCATGCTTTATTTATAAAAGGCACTTTCAAATACCAGTGCCTGTACAACATACAGTCATAAAAACAATTTCATGCAATTAAAATCCCAAACCATAAAACATAATTCAAACAGATTAAATAGCATCAGGGAACGCCAACGCAAATAAATAGGTCTTCAACGCACACTTAAAAGTCTCATTGGACAGGTACTCTCTCACCCAACGAGGCAGAGAATTCCACAGAGTCGGGGCCACAAAAGCAAAGGCTCTGGCCCCCGAGGTCTTGACAGGCCCTGGGAACCTATAGCAATCCCTCATCCGGGGGGGCAGTAGGGACAAAGGAGGTCTTGCATGTAACACGGCCCCTGTTCATGTAGGGCCTTACAGGTCAGCAAAGCGACCTTAAAGGTTATCCTCCACCGCAACGGCAGCCAGTGCAGTTCGCGGAGCACAGGTGTGATATGGATAGATCTTGACAGGCCAGTCAACAACCTGGCTGCTGCGTTCTGCACCAGCTGCAGGCGGCGGATGTCCACCCCCGGGAACCCTAGGTATAGAATATTGCAGTAGTCAGGGCGGGCGGTCACAAAGACATGGACCAATGTTGGAAGATTCTCGGGTGGAACAAGGTGTTTTATCCGGGCAATGTTCCTCAGATGGTAAAACGAAGTCTTGACAACGGCTGACACCTGAGACTTAAGTGTCAGTTCTGCCATCAAGTACAATGCCCAGATTCTGCACTCACAGAGGTCCTCAACTGATGCCCCCCAGTATAAGCCCAGACAGCTGACCAGGAGGTAATCCCTCTGCCTGATGACCTGGGTCCACCACCAACACCTCGGTCTTATCCAGGTCTAATCTCAACCAGCTGGCACTCATCCAGTCTTGAATCTCAGCAAGGCAGTTGTTAAAGACCGAGACAGCATCACTCCATTCAGGCACAAAAGATAAGTACAGCTGAGTATCATCTGCATGGCAGTGAAACCTCATCCCGTACTTCCTAATAATGTCTCACAGTGGCATCATATACACCACAAACAACATGGGAGGCAAAACAGAGCCCTGCAGCACCCTGCATGATAGGGGAAGCGGGGCCGAGAAAAAAATCCCCGACGCCACTCTCTGAGACCTGCCCATGAGGAACGAATGGAACCATCTGAGGACTGTACCAGACAGTCCACAGATCAGGCACTCCAGTAATACCCCGTGGTCCGTGGCGTCAAACGCTGCAGAGAGATCAAGGAAAACCAAGATCGAACAGCTCTTCCAATCTCTCGCCATCAGAAGATCAATTAGTACCCGAACAAGGGCGGTCTCGTACTGTGCCTCTCTGAAACCAGACTGGAGAGGATCATAGACGTTGTGGTGGTAAGATGATCCTCCATCTGCAACGCGACTATCTTCTCAATAACCTTACCCACAAAGGGCAGGTTAGAGACAGGTCTGTAGTTCAAGACAGTCGAGGAGGATTTTTCAAAGGGTGTCATCACCGCCTCCTTCAAGGATTGTGGGAACATACCCTTCTCCAGCGAATACCAGACACTCAGCCAGGACCGGTTCAATGACATCCATGCACTTCACCAGGAGACAGGTAGGACCAGGGTCCAAACTACAACAAGTCGATTATGAAGCCCTGGACAAGCTTAATAATATCAGTGATCGCTTGCTGATCAAAATTCACCCAGACAGACTGGGTGCCTGTAACCTCCCACCGACAGTCTCAACACTCAGCAGGACTTGCTAGCTAGATCTCCAACCTAATGGTGGCAACCTTTATCTACAAAAAGTTGAGTGGACTCCTCACACTTCTATTGTGAAAACACTCTCCGATTCTGAAGACATGCTGGATTGCACAGCCTGTCAACAGTTCGGAAGACTTGAGCTGGTCAGTTTCTTGCCACAGAAATCTCCTTGGACAGGAACTCTGCTTTCTTACAGGAGATTTCTGATTGATAGTCCAAGTAATGGGCCATCAGTCTAAGCTTGTCATCCTCCAGGCTGGATTTCCACCAGCGCCATTCAGCCTTCGTCCCACTAGCCTCAACTCCTTCAAGGGCCTGTCAAACCACGGAACCGAGGACCTAAGAGTGAGTGGCAAACACTTAACAGAGTTATGGAATCTAGGGCCCCGATACCGCACTATTATAGTACAGTACAAGGTCCCCTGGAAACAAGCATTCCATCTGTCTACCTGATAGGTCCAGTACCTCCATTAGACCCTCGGGGGTCACACCACTTAAAGGGCGGTACTGGACCATCTCCGAAGGGGCAGGTCTTTGGGGGGAGCTGCAAAATTGAACCCTGTAGTGTGATGGTCAGACCAACTGACCGGTTCTACCACACGGTCAGAGACCTCCATCTCCAGGAGGAACACGTGATGATCCAGAGAGTGACCATAACTGTGGGTCGCTGAGGTAACTACCTGTGTGAAGCCCAACAAAATCATCAGTTGGGGGAAGTCCTGACCAAAATGCCAGAGTTCGTCGTTGACCCAGGTGTTGGAATCCCCCAGGACCAACCACTTGGAGGACTCCAACACCATGTCGACCATGAAGTCCGTGACTTCCTGCAGGAAATCTTTCTCATCCCTGGGTGGACGGTAGACGAGGAGTATCCTGCAACCCACACCTGCACCCAGGATACACTCGAAGGATCTGGTGGCCCCCACTGGAACATCTATAAGGGCCAGTTCCGTCTTAAAACAGATGGCTACACCCCTGCCCCTACGATCCAGTCTCGGGAGGTGTATCACAGAGTACCCGGCTAGAACTGCTGATTCCTGTACAGGGCCAGCATTTTCATCCAGCCAGGTCTCAGTGATGCGATGCAAGTCAGGTCAGATGTTCCAACAAGATCAGCAGTTAATGCTGTCTTGTAATTTATCGACCTGGCATTGCATGACACTGCCCGAGTTGGATGGGCTGCCAAGGAAGAGCGCGTCATTTTCCCACAGCTAGTGGAGCACTTGGGTATGGGAACCAGGCAGGGAGGACCCCTTTCCCTGACCCAGTTCCCCCCAGGGCACCTCCTTGAACCCACTACCCAAATCCGTCCAGCCCCCTCCCAGGCCAAAGGCCCCGCCCTCTCCCCACACTATCTCCAAGGTCTGACAACACCTATAGACCTCAGCAGGGGGCAATCGAATGGACGCAGGTTCCTCAGCTTGGAAGGGGAGCAGTGCATGCCCACCGAAGAACGCTCCCAACACATCCCAACTACCTAAACTCCCAGCAGCAGTGCATACTATACAAACGGCAGTTTTTACTTAAATTAATCCAACACTCCCCCACCCCAAAATCCAAATCAACCGCTTAAAATGACACAAAAAACAGAATTAAATACACAGTAAACATAACAAGATATCACAATAAAATGCTCAGGTTAAATGATTTAAATGCTTTACTGTTCAAAAGAGTTGTTTAGTCTCTCATAAAAAGTCCATATGAATGTCCCTTCACACTCTCACTGCTTAGGACAAAAGTTCCAATAAATACCCATGTAGGCAACCATCTCTCACATAGGCCTCATAGAGAACTGTAAAATAAAGTATGAATTTTTGCCAAAAGGCTTTCCCACTGCCTTATAACCAGTTAAAGTCAAATCCACCACAGTTCAAACCAGCTCTAATTCAAGGCCCATCCATAAACAGTGAGAGGGAAGGAAAGGTCTTCTTTAAAGAGTTGCTCCTCAGCTCTACAGATCTTGTAGTCAGCCAGCAAATAGCCCTCACTCCTTACTTTACAGGCCTTACCTGAGTCAGTCGTCTCCACAGCTGCCCCAGGGACAATTCACAGGCCGCCCATAATAGGAGACAGCAATATTGGTTGGGGTCACAGAAGAGGAACCCCCAAAACGCCTTCTGCCCCGTAGGTAAAATAGGCCCAAATAATCCCGCCGTAGTGACCCCAGGGACATGACCAGCCTATGCTGGCTGCCCCCCAGAGACGTAAGAGACCCCTAGAACAAGGGACAGCCCTTCGACTGGCCCCAGACTAGCGCCTACCATTTGGGACTGGGCACCACCAACCCCCCGGAGGACAACCGTCAGGGAGCCCCAACCCAAATCCCACAAACCAAACTCCAAAGACAATTTCAGGGCTCACTCACTGTCATCCAGTTCAACAGTACTTTCCAACAGAACCACTCAGCAGTCCCACATAGTTAGGCCTCCATGATCTTACGGCTGCAGAAGTCCACCAGCCAAAATGCATCAACACTTCACCCGCCACATCCTCACCAGTGCAGTCCTCCGCGACCTCCTCAACGATTCCACTTTCTACCTGGTATCCAGTGACCAGTATCATACACCTCTGCAATCATCCAGAGCTGGTCGGTAAGGGCACATTTTAAATGCTTATGCCACCCTTTATCAGCAATATTTGGCTTGCTGATTACAGACAAACAGCACAAAAGCACTCTGGTGAGTTAAAGCACCATACGTTTTAGCGGCAACATACAACGAGAAATGGGAGCCTATCCTAAACACCTGAGAATGCTAAAGCACTAACTAGCTAGCTCACTCTAATCCCTCACTAAACTAGTTAACTCAGAATAAAATCAATAAAACTCGAGACCAAAAGAAAAAGTAAATAAAGCAAAAACCAACAACAGTTAAAAACAACTGCTGCTGCTGATGGCTAGCCCAGCATGGCTTCACATGAAAATGTAGAGTGCAGAATGTCAGGACACTAGTAATTTGGGTTTACTGACAGGGATCCCATATGGGAGTTTGTTGGAGAGGTGTGGGAGGGTAAGCCATGCACACTCTCTCACAGCGGCAGCAGCGCACACGCACATCTTTTAGCAGTGCCCGATGTTTGATAACTATTGGCATATCATCTAAGACTCCTCAACAAAATCTTCATAAATCAGGATGTCCTTACTCCTCCTTATTACTAATGTCTGTCCCTCCGGCTGACATGCGGGGGTCATCACTGACATTGCTTTTAATTCTGCTCTTAGCTACTAAGAATGTAATAACTAAATTGTGGCTTACAGCAACCCCTCCAGCTTACTGAAAATGGGTAGACATAGTGAACAGTATTTATAGCATGGAGACCTTGACATGTTTTATTTGAGGTACAAAGGAATTGAATGAGTTATTCTGGACATGCTGGGTAATGTTCCATTTGGCAGAGAACCCAGAAACTATACCTTGAATGTTACCTTATCCCTGGATACCCTAAAATTATATAGCCACTTCGTCAATAGCTAAGAAGTCCAAACAATTGATGTATACTCTCTACCATCAAAGATGTTATAGTTTTATCATAGAGCCGCCTTGATATTCTTCTTTAGGTACAATATCTAGACTTATCTTGATAAATCATGTACCCTATACTGTTGCATTTTTCTCTGTATCCTCACTGGTTTCTTTTTTAATAAAAACAAAATATAAAAAAAAAGAACGCCTTACTGAAATCTAGGTAGGCCACATCCACTGCTCCACCCTGATTGAAATCCTTTGCCCCTAGTCAAAGAAATTTTCCAGATTAATTTGACATGACCTCCGGAAACCATGCTGCCTCTTGTCTTGTAACCACTGGATTCAAAATATTCTACTATCTTCGCCTCAGCAGTGATTCCATTAATTTTCCTACCACAGATGTCAGGCTGACTGGCCTGTAATAGCCAGCCTCCTCTTTGCTACCACTTTTGTGTCGTGTGGCTACATCCGCCCTCCTCCAGTCCTCGGGAACCACTCCTGTTTCTGATGTGCTATTAAGTAGAACTGTTCTTTGTCGCCAAGCCTTCAAAGAATACCTCACGCTAGTCCCTTGTTGGTCCGGATGGACAGTGTCAGTGTAATGCACTACTTAAGCAAGGAGTCACTCAGTCTTACCCTCTGTGCAGGGAAGCGGTGAGTGTGTGTTACTGGGCTTTGTCTCTTGGCCTTCATATGTCGGTCATGTTTCTTCCGTGTGTCCAAAATGTCTTGGTAGACAGGCTAAGTCCGTCACAGTCCCTGGTACATGAATGGAACTGCGGACCTTCCTGGTAAATTACCACTTTGCAAGATGGAGTCATCCAGAGTTGGACCTTTGCATCCCACACAATGCACAAATGCAGCATTTCTGCTTGCTCGCTCCAGGGCCTGGAGTTTTTGGCAAGGCACCTTCCTTTATGAATTTCCTTCGATCCCTCTCATTTAGACTCTTCTGTTAAACTGAGGCAGAGCATGCCACACTGCTACTATTGTCCCTTCTGACTTTGCCAAATCTCACTTCCACTTCTGCAGCATCTAACAGTGGATCCTCCTGTTTAGCTACCACTTTGCTGGGGTCTTCAGCTGCAGGACAGGGGATTCCTGGTCCATCCAGACCTGCAGTCCCAGCATCTGCATGTGTGGCTCCTGAAGAAGTAGCCATTGCCCGTTTTGGGGTTTACCCCACATGGCTGACGTATTGCCTGTAGCTGGAAAGCCTTCCACAAGATGCACCTATTTTTCCAAGGGGAACAGTCACCACAAAGGACCCCACACTCACGTCTGGGGCTGGTCCCAACATGCACTTTATATATATTTTTTTTTTTTTTTTTTTGAAATTTCTGTTTATTCCTCCTCCCCAGCCTGCCACCTCCAACCCTTCAGGGGGGACAACTGGACATCCCACTGCCCGGAAACCTACCCAAGCAGACCCCTAGGCCCCACGGAGCCGCACGTTTCGTCGGTCTGAGGTCTGCTGGGCGGGCACAGGCAAATCGTGGGCACGGCCATGGTCCTCCCATCTTTCCGGTTGAGGCAGGCTTGTTTCACGTTTTTCTCCCTTCCCGAGCAGCGGGTAACCTCCCCCGACGTCATGACGCATGCGCCGACGTCCATGCTGCTCAATGGCCGCCCATCCCCAAGTGGAGCTTGCAGTTCCTCGAGCCTCTGCTCTGGGTCATGCAAGTGTCGGGCATCGGCGAATCCTCCCGGAGAGAAGGCGAGCTGTGGTTGGACACTCCAGCCTATCTTCCCCAGCTGACCCTGACGACCTGAGTCGCTCCCGAACCCGGGTCGCCGGCGTGGTGCGAGGTGTGGCATCCAGCGCCTCAACCCTCAGCGCCACTGGGCCGGCTACACCATGCACTTTATGTACAAAAACATTTTGGTTTACTTACAGTTTACTGTAATATAGTAGATTGTGTCAGACTGATTTTGTTTACTTCTGGGCCTACATCTTCTGCAGTTGACATCAGAGCAGTAGACAGCAGTGGGATCTGTAGCCTGCTGTTTATGTTAGAGCTTTTATAATCTGATCAGATGTTTTCCAGTTCTGCTTTTCTCCGGGGCTAAGGTACAGTCCTTTGTGACTGTACTTAACATGATAGAGGACAGCAGCACCAGGAAACAAAAGATCAGAGCTTATAGTGTCAGCTGCAGGGGAATCTGGGATCTGTAGTAACAGAAGATATCTGCCTACAAGTAAACAAAATTAATCTGATACAATTATTATGCTACAGTAAACAGTAAGCAAACTAAAATGTTTTGCTACAAAGTGTAAATTGGGACCAGTCCAACACTTGAGTGTGGGGCCCTTAGTGTGTCTGTTCCACTTTAAAATGGAAGCATTTCTTCACAGAGCAGGCTTCCCGTTCAGAAGACCCATATACCTGTCCTGTCAGTACTGTACTGGCCTACCTCCTGTCTCTATCTGACTGCGGTCTCCAGTAGTCTTTTTTTCCATGCCCTTAATGATGGGTGCTCAGTGGCACAGCTGAAAGTGTCTCATATGTTCCTAAAGGTATTTTGCATATGCAATCCCCAATTTGCAAACCAGTTCTGCCTTGGGACCTTAATTTCATATTTTAAAAGTTGTCTCTGGCTCCATTTGAGCCAGTTGCGACTTGTTTTCATAGAAGACTCAGTTTTTGTTTGACATTACATCAGCTTGCAGAATTTCCGAGCATCAGGCTGTGATGCATGAGCCTCCTTATCTGATTTTCAACAAGGACAGGGTTTCTTGCAATCTAATCCATGCTTTCTACCAAAATTGGTCCCTGATTTCACTTTCTTTTTTATACTTCCTTTATTGGTCAATGGTTAAACTCTTACCTTTACATTCCTTTACACATTCTTAGGTTTATGGCTTATAACTGTTATAAGATATAGGACATCTTATATATATATATATATATATATTTTGACAAGTCTTCAAAATATACATTGTTCATAGACCAAAAAACCTTTACACATTACAGGTTTAACCTCTCATCTTTTTCTGTGGTGAAATTCTAGATACATATGTGTTTTAAAGAACATATCTTATCCATAATAACAGTAAACCACACATTTTGTGTTCAAATAGTTACATCTTAAATAAGTATTACCAGGATTAATTTACAGGATGAAGGCAGACATTGGATACACAGAGACAGGTCAGAGGGACCATAAAAGCATATGTTATTGTTCAATTAATAAAACAACGAGAAGTACTCTTTCTTATCTGTAATTCAATTCCTATCTGATGAGAGGACTTCTGGAGGGGAGGGTGGAACTAAGTCAGGTTATCAATTTGCCGATAGTCTCTTCCCCTTCTTTTCATTTAGGATACCCCTATATTTAATTACTGAATTTGTTCCTGAATTAGTTCCCATCTGGTCCATCTTGTAATATAAACTTCCATTCTATTATTTAGAGCATATGATATTTGTTCATTATGTTGTATGTTCTGTACTACAGCTTTCCATTCCCTTACGGTGGAGAAGTGGCTTGGAGCCATTTTTAGTGATTGTTTTATAAGTTGCTCCCAATAAAATCGCCCATAAATATAATGTGTGTTTGTCATTCATTCCTGCTGGAGGTATATCCAATAGTAGGTTGATCTCTGTCATTTGGGAGTGATTTTCAAAAATCTTTATTATGTGACCCGATATTAGGGACCAAAAGTAGTTATTAACGGGCAATCATAGAATATATGTTTGTATGTACCTTACTCTCTCCATAACCTCCATCATCTTTCTGCTCGGTTTTCCGCGCCAGAACTGTAGATACTAAAAAATCTTGCTCTAACCTTCCACACAAATTCCCTCCATAAGGGGGAGGAGGTGGTAGACCAGGTGTTCTTCTATATTTTAGGCCAGTCATGAGCACTAATTATTTGTTTAAATTCCTTTTCCCAATTTGCCTTTACCGGATCCATTGAATGCTCATGTAACAGCACTAGGAACTTATAAATTATTGAAATGGCCTTTTCTCCAAGAGCAGAGGACCAAATTTGTATAAACGGACATTGATCCTCATAAAGTTGTGACTCTTCCCTGCTCTAAGTTGGGTTATGATGTATTTCTCATTTGGTAAAAGAACAATCTGTCCTTTTCTGTCCAATTAAATTTCTCCTGGGCCTCTTCGAAGTTATGGGGACATCTCCTCTCATTATTTGCCAAGGGGCTACTATCCCTTTCTTTACTTGAAAGTTATACCAAGACCTACCCACCCCTGATTTCACTTTCAATTAGACTATAAACCTTCCTGTGTATTATCTTTAGCATGCAAACAGAGGTGAAGCATTGCTCCCTGCACCTGATGTTCATAGAACATCACACTAAGGATTGCAGAAAGTCCTCCCAGCAAATTGTATTGTTCGCCCTTGGAAAAGAGGGCAACCCTATCACTAAGCAGTACCTGTGCAAATGGCTGGCTCATTGTGTTGAGTTCTGTTACCAGAAACTCCTGGTGCTCTGTGTGGCCACGCTACAGGTGGGTCTGACCACTTCCGTTGCCTGCTTTCAGAATGTTTCTGCAGTTGACATATGTACTACTGCCACGGGAGCACTGTGGATACTTTCACTCAGAACTATAGTTCAGGCATCATCTTCTGAGGCATGCTGGCTTTGGCCTTGCTGTTCTGCAGGGCCTTCTGTCCTGATGATATATAGGTTCTGCCATCCTTCCTGGGTACATTGTGTACTGCCTGGTGATTGTTACAAAAGTGTGGCTCAAAGGAGGAGATATCCTCAATCAATGAAGACAGAGAAGTTTCTTACCATAACAGTAGATCTTAAGTTCCTCCATTGGGTCACAGTGCATCTGTCTTCTGTCCCCTTTTCATTCCCCGTAGTATTTGTTGGCAGTTGTCCACTGCCTTGTCTGAGGTGTGTCCATAAGTGCCTCTATGCTCATAGTGCCCAGTCCCATGTCTCTCCTTGTGTGCCTGGTACTGGTTTAGTCTCCCGGTAACGGGCTCTCCAGGCTCATTTTTGGTGAGAAACTGAGAAGCAACGGTGCTGCTCGTGTTTTATAGATGATGCTGACATTGTATGTTATCGTGGGCATCCACCAGGTAGCAAAGGTTTCCAAGTAGTCCTGATGCCAATGGCATACAGTTCCAAAGGTGTGGCCCAGTGGAGGAGATTCACTTTAAGATGTGCACTTACAGTGAGTAACTGTTCTTTTCTATATAGGTTATATATTAATGTAATGATATAAATATGCAGTCCTGTGTATCTTACAGTGACTTGTCAAAATAACCATACTTTAATTCTGTAGTACTCTGATAGTCTGCCCAGCCTTGAGATCATTTAAATTCCTCTGTACCTACTTGGTTGTGGTGACTGACTCACAGGAATTATGAGTAGTCAGTTAGTCTACCACTAGTAAATGGGTTAGTCAAAAAGTTAATAGTAATGTACCAAGACAAAGGTAAAGAATTCATCCTGAGGAGCAATTATATGATGCTGTACAAGATTCACCTATGTCTCTTCCTTTTCTGTAGGCTTCCTCCCTCATTGTCACCCTTCTCCATAAGATCTGTACGTAGCTGGTAAATTGGTGGGACAGGTACAGACAACTCTCCTAATGCCTGAGATCTGTGCTTGCATCAGCTTGAAGAAAGGTCCCCAGTTTGGGTAAAATTTGTCAGCTGATCTAAGACATCGTAGCTAAGATGTTCATTGGTAGCTAGGATTCCCATTCTTGTATCCCATTCATTCAGTGTTGGAGCCTGTTGCTGCTCCACCTAGAGGAGAGTATCAGTTATTTGGCACATAGTAGTGCCCCTACAGCAGTCTGCACTGGGGTTTTGGCAGCCTCCACCTCCTGTACCATTATCCAAAATACAAAGTCTGGGTGTGAAATTAACCTTTTTGCAGGTCTGCATCTGTTTTTTTTCTTGATGTTTACTTGTTTGTGCCTGTCCCTGTTTCAGTTACAACACCAAGAGTGTGATGCTCTGTATTGGAATCACTGCCATGGTCTGTCTCTCAGTCACCCTCTTCTGCTTCCAGACAAGGTAAATTCAAGTGTGTGTGTCTGTGTGTGATTTATTTTCTGTTTTACTTACTGCCCCTTCCCAGTTCTCTCAGTTTACAGTTCCTCTGTGCAGTACCCTTTGACCTTTACTGCTGCCTCAGTAGTTCTGGTGCTGAACCATGTGATATGACACTTGAGATGTAGTGCTTCTTTCCAGCCCAAGAAAGCGTGTGCCCTCAGGGGTACTTTACTGGGAGTTGGTCCCTGTCATATCCCAGTAGCCTCTGAGTTGCATGCATTGGTGAGGCAAGTTGCTCAATTTCATGGAGAATGAACACACCCCAACCTCTGACATCAAGAGAACTCTGGGATTTTACTGGCCTTATAGAAGGTCCATGCATTCTAGTTTCCAAATGGCATGTTTGAGACCTGGGCTTGCTGGTTAGTGGAACCCCAGAATCTCTCTCCACCACTGCCTTGAAACCAGCTCCCAGTTCAGTGGGTGTTCTTGATCAGTTCGGTGGTTCATGTGATGGCTGGGAAGAACCCCTTGTTAACATATCCTTTACATACCCTTGCATTCTCTTCCCACTTTCAGCTGCCCAGCTGCACTGCCCTCTAACTGGGAGGGGGGGCGCAACATAGGTAGCGATGCTAATGCCATCTTATGGAACAGCTGGCAAAGGATCCTTGTGCCTAGTAACTGCTGCTTCCTTTTTTGAAGCTGACGGTCATCTGAGTCACACTCGGACTTCCAAATCCCTGGAAAGTGGGGGGGAGGATGTCCTCTCAATGACTTTAGATATCTCATTTGACAGAATGAGTGCTGTTGCACTCCCACGCACTCTCATGCTAGCAGGACAGATGCTCCCCGCATTGTCACCCTGATTTTTGTCAGATTGTCCACAGCTGTGCTGACACCTTTGGTTGTGTGTGCCCTTGCAGTTTGACTTCACCTCTTGCCATGGATTGCTGTTCGCTCTGTCAATGACACTGCTGCTGACAAGTCTGGTCATGGCTTTCACCGTCCCTTTTGGATATGTAAGTAAACTGGGGCGGGGGTGTTAATAACATGCAGAGTTCAATGTGCTGTCACTTAGAGAGACCAGTAGCTCGAACATATTGTGCAGAGAAACTCTTTGAAAGTGAGGGCAGTTGAAACCGAACTGTTGCCATGTTCAGTCCAGCAGGGACCAGGAGATTTTTTTTGTTTCGTTTATAGCACAGTATATTTTGCATATCAGTTGCTGGTCGATAGGTAATTTTGAGTGCAGAATAGTTGAGAACACCTTATTTGTGTAATTTCATCTGAATATAATACCTTACTGTGAAGGCGAGTATGTTGTTGTGTGTGGGGGACTGTTTTCTGTCTTTACATAACCATATTTCATGGACACATGCTTAACTCTTGCACAGATCTGTGTTTTATTTTTTTCCATAAAGGTTTTATCACTCATTTGTCAGACCAGGCAGCCTTGTTCCCAGGTACCGTCGACTGCCCCACACACATATCACATCTCTTGGTCCAGGGTTGGTTTCTCCTGTGGATTGTTCCCTCCCTCCCCCCAGAGAGAATCTGGATCGCCCCTGGACCTGAAGCGGCAGGGTGGGTTGCGTGCCCTGGGTGAGGCTTCATGAAGTCCAGGTCCACCATTTTTCCTCCTATTTTCTCCCCAGGTTCCCAGAGCTGTGGCGGCATGGAGGATGCATGCGCGTGGAGGCACGCATGCACTCCGGAACCACAGCCCCTTCCATACTTCCTGACAACTGTCAGCCACCTGAATGTTGACACTGCCACCAGGCCTCCACCTGGTGACAGCTAGGAGCCAAGATGACTCACCGTCCCTGTCTGGGAGAGGAGAGCTGTAGACGGCTGCTCAGTTTTCTCCCTGCTACCCCGTGACTCAAGCTAATTCCCAGACTCGGGTCACCATCATGGTGAGACACCAGTCCTTTGTGCTACTGGGCCGGCTCAGATCCATTTATTTAAAAGGTTTTATTTCTTGTGTTTTATTTAAAAATTTTTCCCCAGAAGAACTGGTGACAGGCCGTGAGACATTGGTTTGGTTCTCTGACAAGGTGGAACAATACTATTGTTTAAGGTTTCTGGGAGTCTAACCTTCCTTGTGGTTTCTTCATTGATCTTATCTGTGTCAATCTTCACCATTCATCACAGATGGGTACTGGCTGGAGATCAGGACCCTGTGGGAGCCTTTTTTTTTTTTTTAAAGGATAGGCGGAGCCGATCTAGCATCGGTGCTGCCCTCGAGGCCGACGTACTACGTGGCGCTCGAGGATTAGCCGTTAAGCTGTGTCGACTCCGCCTGCCTACCAGTTCTTCGTCTCCTGCCGTTGAGGTCGCCTCGTCGGAAGCCTTGAAGAAGTGTTTTTCGAAATTTTAGGCCTTAGCCTTCTATCGTTGATAGTTCGCCGGTCTACTAGTTCTAGTCTGCCCTACTCGACGTCGCTGGTAAGATCTTTCCATTATTTATAGTTTTGGCGACGTCGAGCCTACTTTTGGTGTTTTTTTCCGCAGGTCATGTCGCGGTCGGAGGGCAAGAAATCTTCTAAGGCTGGGCGGCCCCCTATGCGTTGGTGCCCGTGTGGCCGCAATTTCTCCGTGACCGACCAGCATGACCGGTGTCTCTCGTGTCTTGGCCCGCTTCACGACATGGATTCGTGCGACGCCTGCTTCTCTATGGACCGCTGTGTTCTCGAACAACGCTGCGTGGAAAGTTGGACGAGCTCCGCCCGACTTTTCGGGGTAGGATTCGCTACTCGTCAGGCCAAGCCGCTGCTTCTTCGCCTTTCCTCCGGTCCCTCCCTGTTCTATATGGACTGTGGAGGAGGGAGTCTCAACCCCCGTAGCCTAGCCTTGGTTGAGGCTCCTCCGCTGACGCAGGAGGCCCGTCCTGCTTCCTCCGGGAGCAGGCGGGAGCGCCGCTTATGGCAATCACCCCTTCGGGTGGAAGGCTCTCAGTGTCGCCTCCCGTGTTTGAAGGCTCGGTCGACGCTGTCGGTCAGTGTTGTTGAGGGGCCTCCGTGCTTATGGGTATCGTCGACGCCATTGGCGGCGCTGGTACTGCCTTCACGACGCCGCAACTTTGATCCGCGCTTTTACTGGTTCGCCTGGCGGCGCTGGACCTGGGCTTGTCGTTGGTCGCGCCGGTCCGCTCTTCGCGCCGACGCTGCTTCAGTTTCAGCCACCGCGCGCCGAGGCCGGGCGGTGTCGCCGGGCGCCAAGCCCGCCTGAGCGGTCGGCGCCGCTGACTCGTGCCGCCGCGCTGGGGTTTGCTCATGTTCTGTCGACGCTGAGGTTGCCAGTCGCTGGCGCCTCTGTCCCCTGTGCTGGCCCGTGCCGCTGTGGACTTGACGGGCGCCTTTGCTGGCCCTAGCTTCGGGACTTCTGGTCCTGCCCCGCCACTCTTTCTGCCAGCTCGTGCCAAGGGGCTGTGGAGGGCGCTGCTGCCTTGACCACTGCTACGACTTCTGGGCCCTTCGCCAAGGTCGCTTTCTCGCCTCCCACTGCCTGGGCTTTAGGCCTCGATTCCACCTCTTCGGGTCGGAGTCGGGTCTAGAGTCGGACGAAAATACACTCTTCGTTGCTTCTGTACAGGAGGGTGAACCAGTGGTCTCTTCTGACTAGTCGGAGCCAGCCACTTTGAGGAGCCGGTTCCTTCCAGGTCGGGTCAGTAGCACTGACCAGCAGGCTATGGTGCGTGCCACTGATAGCCATGCAACCTGGCCTGGGGGTTCCTGGACCCTCAGCAGGTGTACCTCCCATGGTGTGTCTTGATCGCCTCGACTTTGGGGCCCATCGAGAAGCCTCAGGGTGGGGAGGGTGCTGCGCCTGTGATTTCCCTGGGACATCCCAGGCTGCCAGCTACCTAGGCTGACCCTCCCGAGACCAGGACTCTCTGACTCTGAGGGGTCGAGTGTGGGGTCAGCCGTAGGCCTTTCTCTGGGGTCCACCGGGTCCTGACGATGCCAGAGTGACTCCGTCCTTCCTTCCAGGTCCTTGAGAGGGTCCCATTCTTTGGAGGCAGGGACGGTCCTTCTGGACCCATACGGCCCCGGTCAGCTCACTGGGGATTCTTCTGCATGCAGCTTAGGCAGTACCAACGTGGTTGTACAGCTGTCGGCTGCGAGTCTCTCCGGACACCTTCCCCGGTGTCCATGGTCTGCTCCTCAGCTCTGGCAGAGGCCAGCCGACTTTCCCTGCTCTGCCCCCTACCCTCTGTCAAGATTCTCCAGCGCTCCCGGGCATTATTGGTCCTACGGGCCTCTCACCTGGGAGCAGTTCAGAGCGGTGGCTTCTCGGTTCCTGCCTACGTTAGGGCCTTGGACAGTCAGGTTTTCAACCTTCCCCGAGCAGCCACCTCGGCATATGGTGACCTCCAGCTCCTCATCCTCTTCTGGGGAGAGGAACCATCTGTCCACATCTCTGCCGCTGATCTCGCCGAGTATCAGCATTTCCCTCAAGGATGTTGGAGGACCCTTTCCCCTATCCGTGAGCAATCCAGAGCATCGCAATGACACCTTTCTAGGTGATTTCTGGCGAAGCCACCCTTGTGGTGCCCTCGACCTGCTCCCTTTCGGAGGCGTCCATGCTTGGCAGAGGCCCTTCTCCGGAGTTCCTGCCCTAGGGACCCTCAGCCAGAGGTGTAGGCTCCTCCAGAGTCTCCAGGTTCTATGCCTCATCCACAGTCCGGATTGACGCACCTGGACACTCCTGATGGGCTTCGCGCCCTCCACCGTGACCGGACCCCAGATCAGGACTCTTGGTTTTGATTTCTGGGGGAGGAGGACTTTCTACTCGGCACGGTTGCTTCTCTCCATCTCCGCTCATCAAGCCCACTATGCAGCCTACAACAGGTTCTTGTGGTCAGCGCTGGGTCAGTTCCTAGCTGCTTGCCTGACTCGGAGCAAACCAGGCAACCCATCACATTCTCTGCCGTGGCCTGGAGCTAGCAAGGCACCCAAGAGGCATCTTTCGACTCCAATGAGGTAGCTACCAGGGGTAGTAGGGACAGCGATCTGCACCAGAAGATCGGCGTGGCCGCCTTTCGGTTGTCACCCTTGGCCGGCGTGGTGATCTGCTCCACTCACCAGGGAACCTATCTCTTTTCCCGTGGGCGAGGCGGCGTTTGTCGGGGCAAATTCCCCACGGAAACCCCGTCTCGCTCTCCCCATCTCGGGCCTCCTCAGGCCAGAGTTCCCATAGTGTGTCACCCACTGGGGCTAAGGGACACTGTCCCTTAGGGTGCAATTAGTCCAACCCCTTGAGGGCTTAGTACTCACCCATCTGTGATGAATGGTGAAGATTGACACAGATAAGATATAGAAATTACGTTCTTACGCGTAATTATGATCTTTCTGTGTATCTTCACCATTCATCTATCCCACCCACCATCCCCCTGGGGCTCAGTCTCTGGATCCTCCTCCCTCTGTGCCTACCCTCTTTGAGCGGGGTAAGTTGGGACACACAGGGTAATTTTTCTTCCCAAGGGTACATTTCGTTAGGTGGCACTTCCTCTCTACTATTTATCCTCACCCTACGGGGTGAGAACTGATAGTTGCCCTCCTTCTGTTATCCTTCTATTTAAAAAAAAAAAGACAACCCTTCCCTCCCCCCCCACCAAAAATCTTTACAGAGAGAGTACTGAGTCCCTGTACCCTGTCCTTCTCCAGAATAACCGACTCTCTGCTTTTGGGAGTTTTGCCAGTTATTCTGTGCCTTGAATTCTGGCAGATAAGCTTTGCCACTCCTTGCAGTTCCTATACAGTCTGGTGACGGACAGGGTCTTCAGATCCTGTTGCCTCTCACTGTCTCCTAAATTCTCTCCCCCAATCCTTCCCTTCCCTTCTTCCTTTTCCAGAGATTGGGGCCCCTACCCAATCCCCTTAGTTTTACTTCTTCTATGACGTCCTCTCAGTCGTTATTTCTCCTTTTAGTTCAGTTTTCTCTTCCTTTTTCTGTCCCGTGGACTCTCTTGTCCCACCCTCCATCCCATCCTCTTACCTCTCCGGCGACTCAGAACTGGTAGGCAGGCGGAGTCGACACAGCTTAACAGCTAATCCTCGAGCGCCACGTAGTACGTTGGCCTCGGGCGGCGCCGATGCTGGGTCGGCCATCCTTTAAAAAAAAAAAAGAGTTCCTGGTCCTGATCTCCGGCCAGTACCCATCTGTGATGAATGGTGAAGATACACAGAAAGATCATAATTACGGTAAGAACGTAATTTCTATTTCTGGTGGTTGGTCCCTCTGCCCTACATATTGTTTTGACCTGGTAAAAGGTATTGGCACCCTGGAATCAAGCTGAGTGGTGTTGCATCTCTTAAGATGGCACTGATGGTCTTGAGGGTGGCAGGGACTTACTCCTTCCAGCCAGTCGATTAATTTATAAACCCCTCAACCCACTTCATCCAACATGGGGTACTGTGTGGGACAACTTTCATACAGGCTGATGGGCAGTTTGGCCTGCCCATCCACTAACCTCCTCAGCCTGCGTGGCACCAACCCGCAGACCTGAATAGCAGTGCTTAATCAGAACATCAGGCAGCCCAGGGTAGTGTTGGCAGGGGCACCCCTGGATCCAAAATTCCTGTCTGCATGGCTCCTGGGCCACCAGGAGCCAGTCATGTCTGGCAGCCCCTCCCTCCATCCCCACCCTGGTAGAAAGTGTCCAGACTGGATGCTTACCCTAATTTCTGCCTTCTGAGATGCAGTGGCCTGACTTTTGGGGGCGAGACTCTGCTATAGTACCTGGTTGTCTGTATGAGAAATGGTCGCACTTCCCTCTAGTTATTTAGTTGGCTGCACAGTCCCTTTCTGTTTTGATCATTAAAGTGATTTTCCAATTTCCGGAAAATGATTACAGTTGACATGGTTATGTCATGACTTCCCTGTTGGTATAAAATACAAATAACATTAGAATATGACAGTAACATAATGGTTTGTGGTCAACAGATACATTCAGACTTATTGAAAAGTCATCTTTACATGCTTCTGATTCCCCCTGGTGGCAGGAAGAAGTGCCACCTGGGAAGGGACAGACCAGGATAGGACTGTGGAGGACCTGGGAGTGCTGATGGCCCGAAGGGTGGGTCTGGACCTCAGGGACGCTAGGTGAAACCAAAGGAGTTGAGTATCTGAGGGCCAGGGTTGAGCAAGCAGATAAAGTAACAAACGAAGAAAATGTCTTCGGTAACAAAAAATGGAAGGTCCTGACATTCACAATCTGGGGACATGTGTTGGAAATGTGTTCTGCTGAGCCCATCTGTGAGTTTTTTTGTTGTTGTTGTAAACTGTTAAATCTCCTTAGCTAGTGCAGAACACGGCGGGCAAGGCTATTGACTGGTACATCTAGGACCAGTTATAGTACACCTGTGCTGCGCAGACTGCACTGGCTGCCTGTTCCGTGGCGGATCACCTTTAAAGTCAGTTTACTGACCTTTAAAGCCCTACACGAACAGGGACCCAGTTACCTGCAAGATCTCCTGGCTCTCTACTGCCCCCTCCGCCCTCTTGGATCCACCGATGAGGGATTGCTAGAGATTCCTAGATTTCACTTAAAAACATTGGGTGCCCATGCCTTTTCTTCCGTGGCCCCTACCCTGTGGAATTCTCTACCTCGTCGGTTAAGAGAGTGCCTGACCGTCGAGAGATTTAAATCTGATTTTTAAAACAAACTTGTTTAATATGGCCTTCCCAGATAATTTTAATTAATTTATGCATCTGTTATTTTTATTGTTACTTGGTATGTTTTTATTTGTTAACTGTAACGCTCCTTGGTTTTGGAAATGCGCTATATAAATAAAGATTTACTTACTTACAAATCGGGTATTAGAAAAATAGAACTAAAATCCTATTTCGGTAAACCCTTATTCTAATAGAACACATCCAAGCCCGAAAAATCCCAGCAGCCTTTCTTAGTTTAGACGCGGAAAAGGCGTTTGACCGTGTGTCGTGGCCCTTCCTATGGGACATTCTGAGAACTTTCCAATTTCTGGAATCATTTTTGACATGGCTTACCCATATATACTCAGCCCTGAAAGCATATGTTCGAGTTAATGGCGGTATCTCTTCACCATTTCCAGTATTCCAGGGCACACGTCAGGGTTGCCCGCTGTCCCCGCTGTTATTTTGTAATTTACATCAACCCTTTGGTGGCTGCCTTCAGAATATCTACTAAAATTGACGGTATCCCCTATACCAAACAGAGTATAGGATCCGTCTCTGTTCAGAACAACATCCTCCTGTCTCTTTTGTCCCCATCAAGTTCGGTCCTAGAAGTCTGGAATATCTTAACACAATTCGAAAAAAATAGCCGGTTTTAAACTAAATACCTCTAAAACAAAAGTCTTTTTATTAAGTTTCGTCCCACCCAAATCCCCCAAACAAGCATTACCATTAAAGTTGATTACGACTAAAATGAAATATCTAGGGATACATATACATCTTAACTTAAAAGTAATGGAGCTAATCAATTACGAACCTCTGTCAAGTTCCATACAACAGGACCTAAGCAAATGGCAAATCTCCCACTTATATTTTTTTCAAAGAAGACAAAATCCGGGTGAACATACTTCCTCGTCTTCTATACCTATTTCAGAATATCCCTTTCTTCCCTTCTACATATTTTTTTAAATCCTGGGACAATATGATCTCCTCGTTTATTTGGGGCAATAAATGTCCAAGAATAAGGCTACAAAATTTAAAACTAGCACCCCACTAAGGGGGAACTAACCTCCCAAACCTTAAATTATATGCAGAGGCAGCTTTTTTATGCGTCTTCCTCCTCTGGCTGTTAGCTACGAAGCTCCTTGGAAAAAATGGAGTTCCATCTGAACGATTTATATGACATTAAAAAAATAATTTTTACCTCAGCCGGGAGGACCCCCTTCCCTAAAAGATTTCTCGGAGATTACTGCACAAGTCCTGAAGATATGGATCAGGATGCGTAAGAGAGAACCCCTTCAAACTATCGACGAGTATTGTAAAATAATATCTAAGGACAAATCCTTTTTCCCATCTCAGTGAGACATGTCCTTCCATCTGTGGAGGAGATTGGGCCTGGAACATGTCTTTCAATTTCTAGGCCCTTTAGGGGTCTTAACCTTCAATTAACTAATTAAGAAATTGAATCAAAAAGAGATCATTACCGATATTTTCAGGTCACAAATCACATATTGAGAAACTGTGGTATTCAAGTTAAACTTACTCGCCCCTTTCCACCCTTTTTAAAACTATTTATTGATCACAACCAGGGAAACCAATGGCGTCACCTAATAGGAAATATATATCGGATTTTAAGAGACCTCTCCAAAGAATCCACATTTTCGATTTTAGAAAGCTGGAATAAAGATCTAAACGTAGAAATATCAAGAAATCAATGGGAAATCACTGCACTCTGAAGGGTAAAAATCACTAGGTCAAATACTTGGAGAGAATTCTCCTGGGAATGCAGATATAGATTCTTTAGGCCCCCTACGAAATTAATAAAATACCTTCTTGATAGTTACGGCCAGTGTTGGAGGGGATGTGGGTGTAAACTAGCGGACTTGGCCCATATTATGTGGCTATGTCCATTCCTTATGCCATTCTGGATCACCCTTCAGAATGCAATCTCTAGATACTGTATATAGGGAAAACATAGAACTAACAGCTGAGGCGGCTCTGCTGGTCATGTACCCAGACCATTCCCCCTCATGGGCAAAGACTCTACTCCCGGTCTACCTACTAGCTGCTAAAAAGGCACTTGCTAGGAAATGGATGTCGCGAGACATTCCCACCATACAGGACTGGAAACGGATCATGGTCACTATCTACCAAATGGAAAGCTTATCAGCCAGCATGAACAACCAGACACAACTATTCACAGAGAAATGGCAATGGTGGATTCTTCATCAATCGGAAACTGACCCCGACTTTTGCCCCTGAAAGGGGGCTCAGTTGTAGGGAAGTGATAAGGAGGCCTGTGTTTGTATATTAAGGTTTAGCAAGGATCTGATTGGTAAAAAGTAATTATCTAAGTTTTAACCTAAATTGCAATAATTAGTCAAAATATAAAAACAATTGTAATTTAAAGGGGTGTAACCTCAAACATATCTGTACTGATGTCAAAACTGATGGAAACAATGTTATCCCGTGTCACAATGGGAAACTAAATAAAAAAAAAAATTAAAAAATAAAATCCTTTTTTTGCTTATTCGTACAGTACATATTGTTTTGTTTCGTTTCAGATTCCGTGGTTACAGACAGTGTATGCTGGACTGGGTTCTATAGCCTTTACTATGGTATGTAACTTTACAGTCTTTATTGATTGAATTGTATTTCAGTCCGTTCACATCTGAGGAATTGCTGTCAGGTAGAGGAAGGCTCTTAAACTCCTTTTAGTTTTGAAAAATAATGTTTATTACTGTGTTTTATTTTAAAAATGTGCCACCAGCAAACTACGGCCAACATTTCGTGGACAATGGGTCCTCTTCTTCAGGGCCCTCTGTGGTCCAGAAGCTGAGGAGGCAGTATGGCGCAGTGGTTTAAGGCTCTGAGCTACAAATCTGGAGACCTGGGTTTGAATCCCACAGCCCCCACTTGCATACTGTCCGACCCTGAGCAAGTCGCTTAACCTCCTTGTGCTCCCAGGTTGCACCTGTAAACAAGCTTTCAGCTTAGTGTTTCTCACCTGGTTAAATAATTGGGAAAACAAAAAAAGTATTTTGTTCGTTTTTGCTTGGAGTAATCTTCCAACTTAGTATGGCTGTGCATCTGACAGCACGCTCACTACTCCGCCCTAGGTTGTAGTGACTGTGTTCGAAGATTACTCCAAGCAAAAATGAGCACAGAATCTAATGCAACTGGGCAAGGCCTTCTTACTTACTAAAGATGACTAGCTTATAGCCACACCCGTGTGGTGTGATAGAACCAAAATACTTGGCTTCTGTACCACTGAGGGCCCTGCCCCTCAGCCATGACATGTTGACCAGAGTTTGTTGGTGGCACATTTTGAAAATAATAAACTACAATAAACGTTATTTTCAAACATGACAGGAGTTTGAGGCTTCCTCTACCCCATAACAATTCACTCTTGAGTTTTCTGCGGTTCAGGGGCAAGACTCCTCTGACTATCTTTTCTTGCTTTGTCCATTTACTAGACCATGTGAGCATCGAGGACCCACTCCACTTTTTAAATTTGTTCACCTTTAAGGCCCTACCTTGACTCAGGCTCTTGACCCAGTGGAACAGCAGTTTGCTGCTTTCCGTATTTTCATGGTAGAGTCAGGAAGTCAGAGAAGTGTATGATCCAGGTCCGTAGGGAACAGAGGCAGCACTGCTGTTCATGGCATGATGGCCTTGGTCCGTGAATGAGCCCGACCTTCCAAGGGCATGTGGATGTTGGAGGATTGAGCAATCCTGTGAACCTCTCCTCTGGGTAGGGTAGGTTGTGCCTCCTGCTGCAGTAACGTCATCTGTGACCGACCAGGTTCCCCTGCAGCCAAGAGTACAGAGTTACATCGGGGAGGGAAATCGTGCAGACAGCATTGCCCAGATATGCAGAGCACCCAGTGACTTCACTTCATGCACTTTCTCGGTTGGAAGCAAAGAGAAGCTGGCCTTGGCAGACAGGGTGATGCTCTCACTCTCCTCCCATCCTTTGTGGGTTCCAGCCAGCCACTTTCAGAGACAGCCCCAAGAGTCTTCTCAAAGTCTTCATCTCACTACACCTGTGTACCTGTCACTGAAGTGCCTATATCTGGTCTTTCAAGTCTGGTGTCCCACCGCTAGGGCAGAAGGCCCTGCCTCCCCATTTCTTTATTTCAGTCTATACTTGGTATTCTGTTGGCGGATCCGTCCCCATCTGTTCTAGTCTCCTTAGCCCCATCTTTTGATATCTGAGTCTTCTAACACCAAGAAGCCATCACTGATGCGTTACAGTAAGCATCATTCTAACCCCAAGAATCCTTCAGTATGCTTAACTAGTGCATTTAGCCCCCTGTGTTGAACTGCAACGGAAAGAAATGGAATGCATGCTAATGATGGAATGTTGATTGCCTCGTTCCAGTTTCAAACTGCTCCCCCTAGTAACTGCCACGCTCTGAATGTCGTCGAGGCAAAGGTCAGGAAGCATAGGAAAACCAGAAGCAGTTGTAAAATTCGCAGTGAGCGTTTTATTATTATTAATAACAGTAAAATAAAAAATAAAAGTTGTTCAGAATTACTATGTACAAAGGCAGTTCAGACAGAGAAAACAGTCTCAAATCTCAGTCTCTTACTCTCCTTCTCTCCCTAGCAAAAGCGTTGCTGCTCTTTTTTATAAGTCTTTGGGAACTCAAGTTTTTTTCACAGAATGTTCTTATCAGTTTCCAGTGTTCTTGTAGGTGCAGCAAAAAGAGCATAATGACCCAGAACTGACCTCTTGTTGCCAGCTCTACAGGGATTTTTCAAACCAGCATCTCAGGTTAACCCCTAGAATTCCAAATAGCTTTTTTCAATCATTTCAACAGTATAACTGTATACATTTTCAAACCAAAGGGATCCCAGTATCACTTACAGTTTTACACAAAGATTCACACATATTTTTATAACCACAGATATGCAAGGACGGAAGAAAAGACAGAACTGCAAGTGAAGGCAGAGGGATAGCAAGAGGCGGAGAATTGCGAGACCGTCTGAGTGATCAGTTCCTAGGTCTCACGAGAAAATTTTGTTGCGTAGCTGGACAGACGAGACAGAAAATGAGACAACAGAACAGATCCTTGCATTTAACTCTTTCTGCATAACAAATGAGGCAGGGCCTTATTCAACCCTGTCGCACTGGTAGAATACCCATCGGTGGTCCTAACTAGAGATGTTTCCCTCCTAGGGTGGTGGACACACATGCTAGACCTTACAGCAGACGGAAAGTGTTCCTCTCAATAGTCACTTCAACACATCAGTCTGTTGGACCGCAGAGCAGTGTACCTGCCATTATACTCCTTTGCTCCACAACTCAGAGTAAAGGTGGTACAGGAAAGGACAGACAGCACTACCACCCTAGCCTACTTCCTTCAGGTTTCCCACTCTGCAATCCACTTTCCAGAGAATGACAATATCCGGGCAGACTCCTTCAGCAGGATCAGCCAGAACCATCACAACTGGATGGTCAATGTACAGGTACTACAGTCGGAGTTCAGAAGTGGGCACTCCAGACATAGATCTGTTTGCCTCCTCAGAAACCAACTCCCACTGTTCTGCTGCAGGCCTCCAGCCCAGGAAACAGTGCCACTGGATGCTCTGGTACTGGATTGGGCTGGCAAATTCCTGTATGCCTCTCCTTTCCACTTCTGCTCAGGGTCCTAGTAAAACTCGGTCACAGCCAGCAACAGTGATATTGCTGGAACCAGACTTGGAAAGGCAGCCATGGTACTCCTTCCTGATGTCCCTGTCAGTGACACAACCAAGTCACCTCCCACAGAGGCACAATCTGCTTACATCCTCCCAAGGCAGAATCCTGCATCCCAACCTCAGAACCCTCCGCCTGAAGGCTTGGCTCTTGAGGACCTAGAATTCGCCAACCTGCACCTCTCTAAGGAGGTGATGGCTGTCCTTAGAGGCTTCTGAAACCCCCTCAACCAGGAAAACCTATACTGCAAAGTGGAAAAGGTTCTTGAGTTGGTGTAAAATCTCTGGGATTGTTCTTACTTCAGCCAGGTTATCTGTCCTCCTCGATTACCTAACCCACTTGCACTCCATAGGTCTCAGGCCTACTACTTTAAAAGTGCACCTGGCTGCTGTTTCAGCATACATCTCTGCTGGTAGGGATAAGTCCGTAGCATCATACCCAGTGTTTAGGAAGTTCTTTAAGGGACTACTTCACATTTACCCCCCATTGAGGGAACCAGTTCCCACATGGAACTTGAACATTTGTATTGCCAGGCTCATGGAGCCCCCTTTTGAGCCTGTGGCAACTGCAAACTTGAAGTATGTGACCTGGAAGGCTGTCTTTTTAGTCACCATCACGTCTGCAAGGAGAGTAAGTGAATTACATGGCCTGTGTACAGATCCAAACTATTATGTCCTTCCACGGGGACGAGGTGTTGCACAGAACCAACAGGAAGTTTCTTTCCAAAGTGGTGTCAGACTTTCACCTTAACCAGTCCATTACACTACCAGTCTTCTTTACAGATAGGTCAAGCTCAGGTGAGCACAAATTGCATAGTCTGGATATAAAAATTACACTTAGCCATTACCTGGAAAGGACTAAGGGCCATAGGCTAGAGCATACCCAGCTGTTCCTCACCTGTGGTGAGGTGGGCAGGGGTAGGCTGGCCTCAAAGAGAACTAACTATTGCATGATGGATAGTGGCCTGCATTCAGTTCTGCTATAGTAAGGATCATACTAAGGTTGAATGAGGAGCAAGGAGACCAAAAGGTCCATATCGGGCTCCTATGCTAATCAGCTTTTATAATAAGAGAGATTATATCCTTGGGAGATTAATCTGTCCAGATGATGCTTAAATATGTTTTTTGTTTCACTTATAACCACTTCAAGTGGCAGATTGTTTCAAGGATTAATTGTTCTGAAAGTGAAAAAATATTTTCTATTTTTGTGAATGAATGAATGATTTACCGAACAGTTGTAAGGGATGTCCTCTAGTGATATGGTTATTATTTTTAAATGTAAGGCCAAGTTCAGCAATTAAATAAGGGTCCTAAATAATGCCATAAAGAAAAAGTAAATCCCCTCTAATACGTCTAGTAGTTAGAGACTTGTGATTAAGCGATGATAGTTGTGAATTGTATGATCTTACTTCGAGAGGGTTCCTGCAGTAGGTCTTCACACATAGGACTGCACCCCCTGGCGTCAGGACTGCATGGCAAACTTGTAGCTAGCAGTCAGTGGGGACTGCCCCCTGTCGCCAGGTGGCGCTACGTCAGCGTGACTATAAAAGGGGCAGTCCCACGCCCGCCCTCCAGTTCTTTCCCGCCATCACTCAGTATCGTTCGACGAACGTGGTAGAACAGCATTCAGTCACCCGCCATTTTTCGTGTGATTAAGCAATTTCTTTCACAGAGTTCTCTGTTTTCTAAACATCGCCCGTTACGGTGTATGTCGTCTAGTCAGTCCAAAAAGAAGTGCTCCAAGTGCGGCGCGCAGATCCGCAGAGACGGGACGATCACTCCCAGTGCGTATTTCTGCCTGGGGCTCCAGACAACTCAGCTGAGTGTACCATCTGTCAGTGCTTCAACCAGGCCATGTGCACCTGTCGCAAGAGGACCCTCAAAGCCCATCTGTTGACTCAGGGTTGGCTTCCATGGAAAAGGAGCTTCAGGAGCTGAGAGAAAGATCATCATTGCTGGCCTCGGAGAAGAAAAGGACAAGGAGAGATGCCGGGGCGGAGCCGTTCTCCTTGGGGAAGACCAGCCAGACAACTAGCGCCGACCAGGGTGGGCCTCTCTGCCTCCATGAGTACCCCCCGCAGGGCAGTCTGCTCAGCTGACCGGACACCCCCTTGCCGAGGTTTGCATGGGCGGTCGAGGTCGCCTCTTTGGAGGTTTCTGCAGGTGTCCTGCTCTTAGCACTGCCGATAAGCTGCCTCCTCTGCACCCCGGCGCCCAGTCCAGGTCAATCAGCCTGTCCTGAGTACTTCTACTCTGGTCAGCCCAGCTGCGTCTTGTAAGCCAGTCAACAGTTCCTCCACCTACCAGGTGGACGCCTCTACTCTCCCGTCGGGCTCCCTTGAGGCCCTCACGCCGGGACGAGTGTGCTTGCAGGTACATCTTCATCCCCACAGGTTTTCTCTCCCAGGGATTTGCTACCTATACCTGACACTTCTCTAAACCAGTCAGATACCTTACTGGACCTGTCGCTGGGGATCTTGCCTGACCTCCCTCCCCCCTCACCAGGCTTCACTCCATCGATGGATCCCTCCTTCCCCGGATCCCTTGCCAGACCTACAGGGGCAAGGCATGGGCCCTCCTCCCGTGGGACTTTTGGGCCCTCTGCCCTACCCGTGCCGCCAGACCCACTTCCTAGTGGGCCTTCGGCCGCAGGCTACCTGACATTGGGATATCCAGTGCCAGGATATCCTACACCAGGCTACCAGGGTCAGACCTTCTACCAGTACCCTTATTGGTACTAGGCTCCCAGTTACCCCCCAACGGGTACCACCTTCACCTCCTCCGCCTCCACCACCACCGCAGCCCAATCATGAATCCATATCTCGTGAGTGGAAGGATGCCACATCTCAGCTTCTTTTGGAGTTGGGTCAGCCTCAGGTCACAGTCAGGGCCACCCCTCCTTCCAGGGTGCCCCCTCCTAGTCCTGCACCCTTTAGCCAGGTTTCTGACAGGGACTTGGGTGCTCTGCCCCCTAGAGATGTTAGACCCTGGGACCAGGCTCTTGAATCTTCCTTGCCCAGCAGGCCAGAATCTTCAGATTCGGATGAGGAAATCGAACCTAGGGAACCAGTCCGAGCCTCAACCAAAGGAGTCCCTGAAGTCTCCCCCTGAGGACCC
This sequence comes from Neoceratodus forsteri, assembly GCA_016271365.2. NCBI lineage: Eukaryota > Metazoa > Chordata > Ceratodontiformes > Ceratodontidae > Neoceratodus > Neoceratodus forsteri. The sequence goes on from CM057457.1 coordinate 242,799,655, forward strand.
CCTTTGGGGAGCTACTTAGAACAATCCAAAAATCTTGTGGATAGGCCTCCAAGGAGCTGTCTCCCCAACGCAAGAGACTTGCAGAGCACCTGGACCTGGTCAGTGTGGATCCCCTCCCTATTCTCCCCTGGATGGGACCACATGAGGACCTTGCATCCACTATTTGGCAACAGTCCTCTTCCATTCCGGCTATGTCATGTAAAGCGAATAGAACTTACTTTCCCCCGGAAGGGGTCTCTCATTTGACCGCCCAACCCAATGCCAACTCCATGGTTATTACTGCTGCCCATGACAGATCGGCCCAACCTAAACACCTTGGTGCCTGTTCGTCAGATAAGGACTCCAAACAGCTGGACCAGTACTGTATAAAAATCCACTCCTCATCCACCTGTGCCATCAGATCCCTGAACTATGTCACCACATGATGGCCTTCCAAAAGTCCTCCTTAGCAGAGTTGGAGAAAGACCTTCAGGAGATTCCTGATGAGCAGCTCAGGAATAAACTCCTGGAAAAAGTCAGGATGAATAAATCATCCTGCCGCCATGCCCTCCGTACCACATATGACTCTTGTCGACTCAGTGTCTCGGGATGCGGCCACAGGGATTTGTCTCAGACGCCTAGCCTGGCTTTGACTGGCGGGGTTGGCACATGATATTCAGTCTTCTCTTCTGGACACTCCTTTTGGGGTCCAGTTCTGTTTGCTGGTGACGCCAAAGACATTATTACCGGGCTGCAGGAGAGCAGCAAGTCCCTGCGGGAAGTCTGCTCCATGTACTTTTCCGGCCAGAAACAACGGCAGCAGCCTTTCCACCACCAACGGAAGTGGAACAGGCAGAACCACAGCAAACGACAAAATAAACTACGTGCCCCAGGTTCTGGAGCCCAGACTCCTCAGGCCAAGTTTTCAAAGCCACCTCTGGGGAAAGGCGCCCTCCTCCACGTCCTGACTCCTCACCCCTCCGACTCTCTCAGAGGAACCAGTAGGGGGAAGATTCAGTCTCTGCCTGGATGGGTGGAAGGCCATCACCGCAGATGCATGGATTCTTCAACTCCTAGAAAGAGGTCACTCAAAAGAGTTCCTGGAGAGGCCTCCTCCCAACCCTCCAAGAAGGTCCCTTTACCCGTCAGGCCAACTTCAGCTGGTCAGGTAGGAAATACAGGTTCTGCTACAAAAGGCAGCTAAAGAGCCTCTGGAACAGACAAGAAGGGGATTCTGCTCCTACCACTTCCTGGTTCCAAAGAAGACAGGGGATCTAAAACCTATCTTAGATCTCAGCATACTCAAGCTCTTCGTGGAGTACAAGAGATCTTCCTGGACATAAGTCTCCACCACTCATTCACACTAGTGGGATTAGCGCCGGAGGCACTAGGACCCATCGGGAGCAAACTTTTTACTGGAGGAGTCGGCTGAGGAACGGTCGCGCGAGCCGCGGCGCCCGTGACAGCGGCTCAAGCGGCAATGACTATCTCGACGACGACCCTCAACACGCCTCAGTCTTCCTTTTTCCCGCCGTCGAGTGCGCTTCAGTGACGACGTCGCTCGCCTGTCGGGAGTCAAACTTCAAACTAGCGCATAGTTTTCAGTTTATTTTTTTGTAACATTATCACGATAGTAGTATCGCTTAATTTTATTCTATTTTCGTAAAATTTTTCTAATATTTTAAATTTAACTTACTTGAAGAAGTCTCGGCCTACTGGACGGAGTCGACCATGAGCAGGTCAGGTGACGGTAGGAGACTTCGTATGAAAGCTGTTCAGTCAGCCGGGCTGGGTCCGGTCAGCCTCCTTCTCCTCAGCGGGGTTCCGACAGCGGTCAGTCCGATGCCGGGGATGGGCGGTCCCCCTCGGCATAAAAATAAGCAGTCGCATTCTCGACTGCGTTCAGCCTTGAAGCTCTTCTTGACCCACAGGTCAAAAAAGAGAAGGCATCACTCGAGGTCGCCCTCTGGTATGTCTGCGCGTCGACGGTCGGTTATCGTTGCTAGTTGCCGTTCTCCTTCTTCGGAGTCGCCAACTGCGGTGATCGTCGTCGTCGACATCGGAGCCCCTCCCCGCCTATAGGTAGGGCTCCAGATGAGCAGTTTCATCAGTGGGCCGCTCTTATGGGCGATGGGCTCGGAGGTTAGTTCTCCTGCCTGGCTCGGTTGCCACGGGCCCCGGGCTCCTCTGGCGATTGGTAAGGCGGTTGGACCTTCTAGTCAGGCGCCTTCTTCAGTGCGGTGACTCCCGGCGCTTAGGTGTTCCCCCTCACATGGCTGCGGCGCAGGGGGCCACACCGATGCCCTTATCTCCTGTTTTTTCCTTCTCTAGCTTTCCAGGTTCCTGGGGCGTTTCCGGCGCCTTCCGCGGGGTCTGTCGGCTTGTCGGCGCGTTTTTGGTGCGCTGGACCTTCGCAGCGCCACGTGGTCTTCTTGGCGCCATCCATGGGCGCTAAGGTTGGGTCTGGCGGTGGCTGCTGGCGGTGCTGCTTTGTTCGGGTAGCTGCCATTCTTCTGGGGCGCGTGTGGCGGCGCTTGTTCGGTGCCCGCTGGTCAGGGGCGCTTTATGTGCTGCCAACCTGCTTGCCTTCTCGCAGCTGGGGCCCCTCGGGACTCTCCTGTTTCTCTGCTATTTCTCCTCTCTAATTTTCACTCCTTTCCTGTCCAAACAGTCCTTCCTGGACCATCAGGAGATGATGTTGAGCCTGACCCAGACCTTCGGTTGGGTGATGAAGTGGAGGAAACAGGATCTTCTTTGCTACAGAGCCTGTGGTCGAGGACCTGTCCTTTAAGTCTCTGTTGAAGAACCTGACATCCACTCTTTCTCTCCAGACTACAGACATCGATCCTGGGAAGATATTAAGACTCCAATACCTTCATGCCTCGGAGATCCCTACGGATTTGACTCCTCCGATCCAGCCTTCCTTCGAGACGCTGTCTCAAATGGTATGGAATAATCCTGCTCTTATTCTCTCAGTGGCTAAATCCATTGATAAGAAGTATTCAGCTCCCAAGGATCGTCCCATTTTGGCATCCCAAGCCTTTGCGGATCCTATTGTAGTCCTGGCAGAGAATGATAAGATCGTTCTTCCTCAAACTACTACAGCTCGACCTATTAGCAGAGTCTCGTAAGATTGATACATTAGGTAAGAGAGTCTTTGCTGCCTCCACTCTAAGTATGTGTATTGCCAGTTATCAAGGCTATTTTTCTCAGTATGAGTATATCCTGTGGCACTCTTTGAAAAGAATGGTTGAAGCTCTTCCGGATTCGGACTCCAAGTCAGAGCTTCTTCTCACCGTTACTAGAGGTATTGAGTCCAATAACCAACAGGTCAAAGCCGCTATGGACGTTTTGACCTGCTTACTCGCTCAGCGGCCGCGGTATTTGTACTCGGCGCCGTTCCTGGCCTGCGTGCTTCTGGCTTTACGAATGATGCTCAGCAGCAGGTAATGGCGCTGCCCTTTGATGGCTCCTTTCTTTTCGGCCCTCAGGTGGAACAAGCCTTAGAGGCCACTCAGAAGACTAGGTCGGCCATTAAGTTGGCCAGACCTCCGCCTGCTCCCTCTCGGGGGCATGTGAACAGACGTCAGTTTCATAGTCGTCAGTCCTTTCGAGGCAGAGGCAGGGGAAGCTTCCATAAAAGCCAACCTGCCCAACCTCAAAAGAAAGCGCAGCAGGGGCCTAAAGCCCCCAGCGCCACCTTATGAATTGCTGGCCCAAGTTCCATCCACATTGCCCGAGGTGGAACTTTCTCTCCGTGGAGGTCGCCTGATGTACTTCTACAACCAGTGGAAGTCCATAACCGGACAAATGGGTCCTTGGATAATTAGAGGGTTATTCTCTCAATTTTTGGAACCCCCGAATGTCCTCCCAGGCGACAACCAGGTTGTCGGCCTCTCAGTCAGACCTCCTCACCGCCGAGATCCAGGGCCTTCTAAGCAACAGGGCAATAGAACTGGTGCCTCCGCATCTACGAAGCACAGGGTTCTACTCCCATTACTTCCTGGTTCCAAAGAAATCTGGGGGAATGCGCCCCATTCTAGACCTCAGAAAGTTAAACAAATTTCTCCCAGGGAGAAATTCAAAATGATTTCCCTAGGTACCCTGATACCCCTGCTGCATCAACCACGACTGGCTGGCCTCCTGGATTTGCAGGGACGCTTACCAGCATATCTCCATCCACCCGACCCACCGCAAGTTCCTCAGGTTTGTAGCTCTGGGTCGGCATTATCAGTTCAGAGTCCTGCCTTTTGGGCTATCCTCGGAGTTTTTACAAAGTGTTGTGCAGTTCTGCCAGCGCATCTCAGGAAGATAGGACTCAGAGTGTTTCCCTACCTGGACGATTGGCTTCTTGCAAGCCCTTCCAGCCAAGGGACTTTGGAAGCCGTGCAAACGACTTCTCGTCTTCTTACATCCATGGGAATTCTGCTGAATTTGAAAAAATCACAACTGCAGCCCTCCCAGAGGCTCCTTTTCATAGGGACTCCTGAGACACCTCTTCATGCACTTTCCTTCCAGAGGACAGAAGACTCGACATCCTTCGGATGGCCTGTTACATCGGGGAGAACCAATCGGTTACAGCTCTCTCGATGCAACGCATGTTGGGTCTCATGGCATCCTCAGAGTTCACTGTACCCCTGGCCCGGTTGCACATGAGAACCACCCAATGGATGCTCTCCACTCAGTGGTCTCCGACCTCTCACCCCCAGTCTTATCCCATCAAGGTGACGGAGCCCCTTCGAAGGTCTCTCACCTGGTGGACTCAAGAGAGCAATCTCCTGGAAGGGTTCCCCTTTGCTCCCCCGGATCATCAGATCTCCATCACCACAGACGCATCGCTAATGGGATGGGGAGCTCACTGTCGCTCCCTTCACACTCAAGGTGTATGGACTCAGTTCGAAACTCATCTCCACATAAATGTCCTGGAGATGAGAGCGGTCCTCTACGCGATCCGAGCTCTGAAGGATATCCTTTGTCACAAGAACATTCTCCTTCAAACGGACAACAAAGCTGTGATGTATTACATCAACAAGCAAGGCGGTGCTCATTCTTACCCCCTTTGCAGGGAAGCAGTGAGGGTGTGGGAGTGGTGCTTGGAGCACAAGTCTCTGATTCAGGCGGTTTATCTGCCAGGTATACAAAACGATCTAGCAGACCACCTCAGCAGAATGGAGGCAGACCCTCACTAGTGGTCCCTCGATCCAGCCGTAGCTCGGTCACTATTCGAAGAGTAGAGGACTCCAGACCTGGACCTTTTTGCATCCCCACTCAACGCAAAACTGCCTCTCTTCTGCTCCAGAAATCCAGGGCCTGGCATTTTCTGTCAGGATGCGTTCAGGCTGCGGTGGACAAAACGCTTTCTTTACGCCTTTCCACCGCTTCCTCTAATCCAGAGAGTTCTCCTCAAGTTCGAGTCTCAGGGGACCAAAATGATTCTCATTGCTCCCTCCTGGCCTCGGCAACTATGGTTTCCTCTGCTCAACAGTATGTTGGCAGCCTCTCCGAGACCACTTCCCTTGCAAATCAATCTTTTGACTCAGGGTTCGTTGGTCCATCCCAACCTGAAATCACTTCACCTTCATGCTTGGCTCCTGAAGAGGTAGAAGTGAATCGGTTCAACGTCTCTGGTAGAGTCTCGGACATCCTTCTGCTGCTGTGGAAGCCAGCCACCAACATCGGCTTCAAATGGAAGCGGCTTTTCTCTCTGGTGTGCAAAGTCCTCTTGGAATCCTTTTCCTGTCCTCCTGACAAAGTTCTGGGTATCTTTTGGACCTATCAAACTCAGGTCTCCAGTACTCCACAGTTAAAGTTCACCTTAGTGCCATCTCAGCGTTCCATGAGCCGGTTTCTTCCTTGACTCTGGCTCAGCTTCCTATGGTGAAGAGATTTCTTAAGGATTCTTCACCAGACCCCTGTTAAGCGTCCAGTTGCAGCCTGGGACATTAACCTGGTGCTGGACATGCTCACTGGAAGCCTTCGAGCCCCTAGCTACCTGTGAGCTAAAATTTCTTACCTGGAAGACTGCCTTCCTGGTGGCCATTACCTCAGCCCTGAGGGTCTCGAGATTCATGCCTTGGTACGGACCCTCCGTATACTGTATTCCATAAAGACAAGGTAGTTCTCCATACTCATCCTAAATTTCTTCCCAAGGTTGTGTCAGAATTCCATCTAAACCAACCTCTGGTACTTCCCTCTTACTTCGCTAATTTCCAAAATGAAGGGGAACGATCTCTTCATTCCTTGGATGTTAAGAGAGCCTTGAGGTTCTATTTAGATAGAACCAAGAATTTTCGCAAGACTCAGCAACTGTTTGTTTCTTTCAGCGACACCCGGCTGGGTCAACCTGTCGCTATCAGATGCATCTCATCATGGTTAGTGGCATGCCTTCGACATTGCTACTCCATGGCTCAAGTTAAATTGGAGGGTAGAGTGTACGCTCACTCTACTAGGGCGGTCGCGGCATCTTTAGCGGAGATTCGCAATGTTCCAATTGCAGATATCTGCAATGCCGCCACCTGGAGCTCAGTGCATACATTCGTTAAGCATTATGCACTGGATGTTCATGCCAGGCGACATTCCGCATTCAGCAGAACTATCCTTAATGGGCTTCTATCTTAGACGCGTGAGCTCTGGCTCTCCTGCCACCCTTTTGGGGGATTATCAGCTTGGTACTCTCCCACTAGTGTGAATGAGTGGTGGAGACTTATGTCCAGGAAGATATGAAAATTACGTATCTACCGTGAATTCTTGATCTTCTTGACGAGTCTCCACCACTCATTCCTACGCCCACCCTCCATCCCCCGAGCTCACCGCTGTGTTGGTCTTCACTCCCTCAAATCTTTAGGCCGTGAGGACTTCTTTGCTGACCCTTCTTACACGGGTCATACGGACTATCTTATGTCCATTTTTAAGGTTGGATTTACTCTTTACGTTAGTTGCGCTGCACCTCCTTGGTAAAAAAGGTACTGAGGCGGTTGGAGGGTCGTCGTCGAGATAGTCATTACCGCTCGAGCTGCTGCTCGCGGCACCGTGCCTCCTGCGGCGTCTCTCGCGCCGACCCTCCAGCAAAAAGTTTGCTCCCGATGGGTCCTAGTGCCTCCGGCGCTAATCCCACTCGTGTGAATGAGTGGTGGAGACTCGTCCAAGAAGATCAAGAATTACGGTAGGTACGTAATTTTCATATTTCGCACATTGACTCTCCAGGGACTGTTACCCCTCTTCCTACCAAACACTTGACTGTGCTCCCTAGATATGCAGGATGCTTACCTCTGTATCCCCATTCTTCCGGCCCACTGCCGCTTCCTGAGAGTCTCCTTCCTGGAGGATCACTTCCAGTTCAGAGTCCTCCCGTTTGGCCTTTCCTCGGCACCTCGAGTTTTCACCAAGTGCTTAGCGGTGGTTGTGGTGTTTTATGCCATGAGGGCATTTATGTGTTCCGTGCCTGGATGACTGGCTGTTTCAGCCCCTCGCGGATAGTCTGAAGAATCCTCTCCTTCACTCTGGACCACTTTTCCAGTCTGGGAATCTCTATCAATCTCCCAAATCCCAGTTAATACCCTCCCAGTATCTCCAATTCATTAGGCGGCACTGGGCATGGTCCAGAGCAAGGCCTTCCTTCCAGTTGACTGAGTGGAGACTTTAATCTCACAAGCCACACTTGTGGCTGCCTCTTAGTGGACCACAACTCGTTCGGTCCTATGACTCTTGGGTCTGATGGCAGCTGCCATTCCCACAGTCCCTTTGGCCAAACTGCACATGAGGGTCACCCAGTGGTCTTTCAGAGTCCAGTGGGACTGGTGCTTGGATGATATGGACCAGAGAGTACTTGTCTCCAACAGTCTTCAAAAGGATCTCCTTTGGTGGAAAGACCCCGCAAATCTGTCGGTGGGGGTCTCTTTTCACCCTCCGTCTCACTCTCCAGTCCTCACTTTGGATGCCTCGAACCTGGGATAGGGAGCGCGTATGGGAGACCACAAAACCCAAGGCTCCTGGTCTCCCATGGAGGAGAATCTGCATGTCAATATTCTGGAGATGAGAGCGGTGCTCTATGCGCTCCACGCCTTCCAGTCACTTCTAACTCCGGGAACACTCCTCATCCAGATAGACAATGTGCCCACTGTCTGTTATCTAAACAAACAGGGAGGCACCCGCTCGTACCCTCTCTGCGGGAGGCAATGTGAGTGTGATACTGAGCAGTTCAGCAGACAGCAGTCCTCGTGCCAGGTGTTCACAACATGTTGGCGGACAGTCTCAGCCGATCAGTCACCAGGGCTTACGAGTGGGAACTAAAGCAAAAGGTAGTAGAAGACCTGTTCCTTCAATGGGGTCAACAAGACCTAGATTTGTTCGTCTTCCCATCCAGCACAAAAGTACCCAGCTTTTGCTCTCTCTTTCCTGGGCATGGTGCTTTTTGGCAAGACGTACTGTCTCTCTTCTGGACAGGGAGGTTTCTATACACTTTCCCTCCCTTTCCCCTCTCTTGCAGAAGGTTCTACTGAAGCTCCAAGCAGAGGGGGCTCACTTGATCCTCAGTGCCCCTCTGTGGCCTTGGCAGATATGGTTCTCATTGTTACAGCAAGTTGCACTGGAACCCCAGTACCTCTTCTCTCTCTCACGACCTTCTGTCCCAGGAGCAGGGCACCCTGGTGCATCCGAACCTCAAGTCTCTCCATCTTCATGCATGGCACCTGTGGACCTAGCGATTTCTCGCTATGGAGTCTCTACAGGGTAGATCAGGTCTTAGTGGAAGCTAGGAGCTTTCTACCAGATCCACCTATGCCATGAAATGGAAGAGATTTTCTATCTGGGCCTCCGAGAAAAACCTAGACCCCTTTTCCTGCTCGGCCTCCCAGGTGTTAGAATACCTCTTGCATCTATCAGAGTTGGGCCTCAGTTACTCCTCACTGAAGGTCCATCTCTCTGTGGTGTTGGCCTACCACCTTCCGGTGGAGGGCAAAACCCTAGCTCAGCTAGAGGTTTCTTAGACTTTCCTGAAGGGGATCCTTCATATCAAACCTCCAATCCGGAATCCTGTTCCTCCCTGGGATCTCAGTTTTATGTTGGAAAAGCTTACTTTGCCACTTTTGAACCAGCAGCAAGCTGTGATATGTGCTTTTTAGCATGGAAAACGCTCTTTTTAGTTGCGATCACTTCAGCTCGAAGAGTTTCAGAGCTTCAGACTCTAGTTTGTAGAGAGCCTTATTTAATTTTCCACAGGGATCGTGTGGTCCTGCGGACTAATCCTTCGTTTCTTCCAAAAGTGGTTTCAGAAATTACTCTAAACCAGAGTGTCGAATTGCCGTGTTTTTCCCAGAGCACTCCAATTTTGGGGGTAGGAGAATATCTCCTGCACACCCTTGATGTGCACAGGATTTTGAGTACTATACCTTTTGGACTACAGAGGTTCGAAAATCAAACCAGCTCTTTGTTGCCTTTGCCTCCCAGTGTCAGGGCAAGGTGATTACGAAACAGACTCTGTCTAGGTGGCTGGCTAACTGTATTCATTACACTTACCAGAAGTATGAAAACTCCTTCCAGGGGTGGTCAAAGGCCACTCCACCAGGAGTGTGGCTACTTCTACCGCCTTTTTCAGGATTGTGTCCACTGTGGACATCTGTGCAGCGGCCACTTGGTCTTCCATCCACACTTTCACTAAGCATTACAGTCTGCACATTGCATCTAGGCGTCAGGCTGGATTCGGCCTTGCAGTTTTGTAAGGTCTGACTTGAACAGACCCTTAGTTGGCAGACATCTTCCTCCTCCCAGAACCTCGTCTCTGACTCCTTTCTTTATGTTAGACTGCTTGTGCCCCAAAGTCAGCTCAGGTCTCCAAAGGGTTTACTTTCTTATTTATTTGGATTTATTACTTTTCAGTTAGGTTTTCACTAACTTTTCGATAGATAGGGTTGCAACTTTTTGTTAAAAGTTTTCAGATTTTTTCTGAATATTTGCAGTTCTCTGGTTCCCAGGAACTGGAGAGGGCAGCAGGTCAGCATGGTTCCCATCTTTTGGGAACTGCTAATATTTCACCAAAAAGTTTTATAAATTATATTTAGGACAGACATCCGACAAAAAAAACAACTCTGCACTTACTTGGTGTTTTTAGCTTAGTAAAAGAACACAGTCAAGGGTTACTTGCTTCAAGCTGCATTCTCATTTATTCATTTTCTTCCCAGAGGAGGGCAGTGTGGTGAGGAGCTTGTATTGGACTACTTTGTGATTATGCATGTACTTGTTTGAGCATGTTTGTACTTTGTGGCATTTTATTGCATTCCCGACCTTTTGTCTGTGATATATGCTTGGTATAACACGAGTGAATGGGAAGAAAATGGAAAATGAGAATGCAGCTTGAAGCAAGTAACCTGTGATTGTGGTCTTTACAGGCTGAAGCACTCGTAAGTGCAGTTTTTGTCGGATATGTGTCGTAAAGAAAGATGTTTCTGCACCATCTGGTGTTTTTTTTTGGGGGTGTTATTTTCCTCCTCGGATCTCCATAGAACCCCCGCCTCGTCGTTCCCCGGTGCCATCCCGGACATGAGACCCCCTCCCTTCCACACCCCGCGACTTACCCTTCGCGGCAGGGTGGTGAGGAGCGACTCAACCCACCACAACGGATCCATGCCAGGGAGGCGTCCTCCAGGAATAGCACCAGGGAGCGGCGCCCGTGCAGCGGACACCTATTTTTCTTATTTTTCTCCCGATGGGCCATGGCGTACCAATGGCGCCAGCGACTGGTCTTGGCGCGCGCTCCTGTGCCGTGCTGGTCAGCGTCCGTCCACGCCCTCCCCTTGTCTTGCGGCTACGTGTTGTTGATCCCCAGCCTCCGCTAAAGTCAGACAAGCACCGGCCGACAAGTCCCCACCCGGAGATGGAGAGCAGTCCTCCGGACGCTCGATCCATCTCCGCTGTGCCGACTCCCGGCAACCTGTGCCTGTTCTAACATGGGTCGCCGGCGTGGCGCGAGCTGTGGCCCAGCGCCTCAACCTCAGCGCCACCGGCCAACCATCTACTGTTTTTATGAGATTAAGTGCTCACCGTTAATTTGTTTGGGACTAAATTATATTTAGTAATGGCTTTTTTACCTAAAGATGTTTTTACCAAAGTGACAGTTGCAGTTCCAGCTCTAAGGAACAGTACCAAATTCTCAAAGGCTATGCATTTATCATGTAAAGAACCGCTTCTTAAATTTTTTCAGCATTTTTTGAAGATATTTTACATGGTTTTGATGAAAGGAACCAGATTTTAAGGAGAGTTCCCTCAGAACTGCATTTGGATCCTCAGGTTCGAGGAATACATTTCTTCTAATTTTGGAAACAGAATAACTTTTCTAGAGATAGCCAAGCAGCTACCTCTCCGCGGCCACAGCCGCCGCTGCCACCAGCACCTTCCTCCGACCACCTTCCTGGAACTATCCTCTGGATCCTCAGCTCAGGGATCCGCGCCTGAACGGCGCTCGCACAAGCCAAGCGACTATCCCTCCACGGCCACAGCCGCCGCCACCGACACCAGCGCCTTCTTCTGACCGCCCTCCTGGAACTATCCTCTGGATCCCCAGCTCAGGGATCCGTGCCTGAACGGCACTCACACAAGCCGAGCGGCTGTCTCTCCACGGCCACAGCCGCCGCCTCCACCAGCACCTTCTTCCGACCACCCCCCTGAAACTATCCTCTGGATCCCTAGCTCAGGTACTAACTGCTGAAGATTTCCTGGAGCCATCTCGAGCGGGAGGCCTCTGATTGGTGCGGCCTATAGGTAGCTACGTCCTCACTGGTCCGCTTCCTCCCTAGGCTGCCGCTGATTGGAGCGCCTTTTCCCGTTTCTTTCTGTGGACTGTTATGGCCTTTTTTGCCACAAGATAGATAAACGCTAGGGATTTTTGTACCTTCAACGCTTAGTGACTACTTAGAACACTGCTCTGATTTTGTCCCACCCCCTCCCCTCCCAGGCCTCCTTTAAATACACACTTGCCCTCCCTCTCGGCTACCCCTATCCTGTTGGCTGTCAGCTCCTCAGCAGCCCACCTCCTGCCTAGGAGTACTGTCCGTCCCCTCTCTACACTTGTTCCCCTGCCCACCTCTCGCCAACCTACAGCAGCCTCCCAGTCATTGCCTCTTTCTGTAACCCATACCCTAGTCTGTCTGCCCAGTCTCAGTACTTTTTTCTCTCGACTGCCCATGTATTTTATTGCCACAGCCTGTTCTGTTTGTATTCCTTTCAAAATCTGACGTGGAACTTTTGCAAAATAGTCTTGGCTCAAAGGTATTGTAATCCTTGATATTCCAATAAACAAAAACAAAAATCTAGGTCTTAGTATTTGGCGACCTAAGAAAAAGAAAGTAGGACTTACAGGCTTTAAAAATTGCACTAATTGTTTTCTGCTCCTGGGAAGGGCAGACTGCCACGAGCTCTGTTTGAGGTGCCTAGGTCCAGATCACAGTTTTACCAGTTGTGAGCTCTGTATAAAGTTTTGCCCTAAAACCCAAAAGAGGGCTGGAAAAAAGAGAAGAATTTGTGGCATCGTGGTCGTCTGCTATGTCACCAAAACACAGTAAAGGCTCCGAAGGAGCTCCTAATGATGGTGGAAAGGATGCATCAGAGGGTCCATGTCCTCATGTACAGCAGCAGTCCCTTTCAGAGGGGACAGAGAAAAAAGAGAGAGCAGCTCAGCCATCAGACAAGCATGGTAAAGATACAATTGTGTCCAAAAGGGGGAACTCTTAGTCCAGTGATGTCAAAAATACAAATAAAAAGGCCTCAGAGCAGGCACTGAAAACAGTGTCTGCCAAGAAAATACAAAAAGAAAAGAATGTACTTGCCACTCCTCCTGCAAAGTAGGAGGAGAATGCATTGTACCCCAAACAAATGCCCTCAGCAGAGGACAAGGCAAAAGTATGGCTTTTTTTCTACTTTTTCCAAGCTATAGGAAATGTTATTGCTCTAACCATTTTAGTGAGGCTCTGAATTATTTCATCACCAATTTCTGTACTCCAAGACTTGCATACCCCTATACTGTCTCACAGGTTCTGAGGCTGTCCTACCAGGTGGCTTCATGAAGATCTCCTTGCCCTTCTGAAGGCCAGAGACAAAAGGTGGACTAAATTTAGGACCTCTGGCTTACAAGCTGATTTGACTTGAACACAGAGCAAAGAGAAATGCCGGTAAAATGCCATACACCTTGCTTAGAGCTCCTATTGTAAAAATCTGTTGCTTGGTGCTGCTGGTGACTCAAAAAAATTCTGGAATCACTTCAGAAGTTTAATGGGAGGTAAGCGTGCTCAATCCACTAATAACATGGTGCTTGACAGTTCTCACTGCAACAGCCCTGTCACTTTTGCCGGTGCCTTCAACCTTCACTTCTCTGATTTTTCCAGATACACCTGTCCAGCCTCGACTCCCCTTCTTCACCAAGGACACTCCCAATACCACTCCTCACATCTGCTTATGTACAGTTTCTAATAAGGAGGTGCATCGGCTACTAAACTCCATCTCTGTCTGCTGTAGTGTAGGCTTGGATGGCCTTGAACCAAGGCTGCAAAAACTTGCTGCCCTCTCCTGCCTACCCTTTAACCAAAATATTTAATCTGTCCTCATGCTTAGTTGTTCCTGATGCCTGGAAGATTGCCCAGATTGACCCAGTTTTCAAGAGAGATGACTGCAAATCTATCACCAGTTATTGTCCCATAGCCATCCTTTCAGTCCTGAGCAAACTTCCAGAAAACATTCTCTGCCCAAACCATCAACTATCTTCATGATTGCAACCTCTTCTCTGATGCCTAACATGGCTTCAGGAGAGGCCATAGTACCACTACTGCCCTCCTCAAATTCACAAATGATACTAAACTTGCCATGGAGAATGGTCTGCTAACAGGTGCAGTTTTCATTGACCTTACTAAGGCCTTTGATCTAGTAGACCATTCTCTTAAATCTAAAATGCTGGGGGCATGGCTAGAGCTGACAGCATCGATTCGCACTTCAAGGAGCTCCTGCACTCCCTCTGAGAATACCTTCCAAATACTTTTTTTTTTTTAACTGGAAACTGAACTAAGCTGACATAATTCTTGCAAAAATCGAGAATAGAAGCTACTTACTGAATCTTGAGACTGTAAGCAAAGGGGAATCCTCATAAGACTGGACAACATGATTCAGACCAAGGGAAACCAGGCAAGAGGTCTGATGGCACCGACGAACGTGCCCTTGTGGCGGACCTGACCGGAGAGAATGAGCCCTCTAACAGCGCTGTTTTACAGGCTGTACAAGCCCTAGACAAATCAATACAAGCTCTAGATGCAAAAATGGACCTTTTCAACACAAGGGTATCTGACCTGGAGACTAAAGTCACTACAGTCTCGGTGGAGTCACGAATGGCGAAGGAGTTTGCTGACAAAACTTCCGCTGTGACTGCAGGGCTTGTTTCTGAGAATAAAATCCTTCGGCTCCATTTGGAGCATCTAGAAAATGGAGCTCAGTTGGCACATGTTCGTCTCCTCGGGGTCCCCGAGGGTTATGAAGGGGATGATATATGTCATTTTGTCTCCCAGTTTCTTTCAACTAATTTGGGACTCTCACTCACCAACCTCATCTTCAACGCCTACCGGATTACACCACAGAGGAAAGCAACAGACCAGGATCAGCCTCGCACAATCCTCATTGTTTTACAGTGGGCCAACATATAAGGGACAGAATCCTGCAAGCTGCAAAAAATAAAGGCCCTCTACAGTTACCGGATGGTTTCAGGATCTTTTACTTCCCAGACCTCAGTTATAGCACGCGCCAGAGAAGGAAGGCCTTTGATGCGGTCAGAGGGGGAGCTAAAGTCTTTTGGGGTTGATCACTCTTTACTGGTACCTGCTAAGCTCAGAATTTCTTATTCAGGTAAAACCTACATTTTTACTGATCCATCAGAAGCAGGCAAAAGACTGGCCAAGATCAAGGATGACTTTATGCACAATGTATTACACCGTGAAGAGACAGATGAGGGCTGAAGAAAGTTTTAAATGCGGATTTGTACCTTAGTAATGCCTCCTGGTTTTGTTAGCTACTAATAAGATCAGTCTCTAGAAAGGTTTCTCTTTACCCTATGTACATAATTCAACAGTTTCCTAACCGCTGATGTTTCTTAATTTAGCATAAGAATAGTGTTTTCAGGGGCGTGTGGACTTTAAGGTTTGCCCCATTTATAGAAATGATTATCGAAAGCCGAATTATACATGGACTTTATTACAAGTCACTGGTTGGCTTTCCTGGGTCTTGTACCCCGGGACATTTTCAGACTTTTGTTTATATTATTTGGTATATAGTCCATGGTCGTGGCTGCATATCTAGCACTTTGTTAAACTTTTCGGATACACTTTTGATATTTCAGTAGAACTTCCCCACCTATGCTGTAACCTTGGGTGAGAAGTAACATATCCTGATTTATACACTGTACCTCTGCTATTTTCTATTACTTATAACCAAGTAAGATTTTGTATCAGATTTGATATAAGAAATAAAAATAAAGTTTAAAAAAAAAAGCTAAAATGCTGGCGGCCTAGTGGTGCTGAGGGTTGAGGTGCTGGGCGCCTTACCTGCACTATGCGGTGACCGGATTAGAATGACCTCGGGTCAGCGAGAACCAGCGTGGGGGGTGGGATTAAGCAGCCGCGGGCCAGCTCTCCCTCCTGGGGTGGATGCCCACACCCTCCATAGTTACGCTTTCACCGAGTGGAGGTCCAGTGGGAAGTGTAGGCGAGAGGGAACGGCAGCGATAGCCAGGGGTGGGGGCGTAAGAGGCTGAGACGATACCCGGCATGCACCTCCATGTACGCGTATGTACGTGTCTGCTGTGGTCCTGGGAAGGGGAGAAGAGGAAAAAGCACCATAAAATACATATAGGAAAAAAATCTAAAATGCTTTCCCTTGGCATCTCCTCTGAAGTGGTTACCTGGTACAACACTGTATCTGACCTATCCACCATCAACATTGGTGTTCCTCAAGGATCTGTCCTAAGCCTCCTCCTCTTTACTATTTTCACAAATAACCTATCCCTAAATGCCACATCTTGCTCCGCTCTGCTTTATGCAGACGACTTAGGGCTCTACTCTAGCTGTGATTACCTCGCTGATCTTAACTCTCCCTTTACCTCTGATTTCTGCAGAATACACTCCTGGCTCTCCCTTAGCAAGCTATAACTAAACTCCAGTAAAACCTACTCTGTGCTGTTTGGCTCTGCCACTAGACTAAAAAAGTGTGCTGGGCAGCTGTCTTCAGCTACGATGGCTATATCCTTGAAAATGTAACAAACTTTAAAGACCTTGGAATTACACTTGACCCGTCTCTGGACTTTGCCCAGCACATCATAGACACTTGTAGAACTGTAAACTCCAAGCTTAGCCTGGCCTTTAAAGCTAGTTATGCCCTTACACCTTCTGCCAGAATTGCCATTGCGCAGGGTGTCCTTCTACCCTCACCTACAGCTCTGTCACTTTCGTAAGTGCTGTCAGAGTTAATCTCCATAAATGTGATACCACCTACAATAATATTTGTCATTTCTTTCTGGCATTACATCATCTTACCCACTGCTGTCAGCTTTACAGTGGTCTAAAGTGGCTATCCCCTTAGGCCAGCTCTGCCCTTGGCACCTTAACTGATAAAATTAATAGAAAGTACAGTTACGTAATAACTTACCATAACAGTAGATCTTCGAGAGGAGCTCTTGAAGCAGGCTATTACAATAAGGACTACGCTGCAGGCACTGGGACCTTCCGGTGAAACTTCTGCCAGCAGTACACAGCAGGGACCACCCCCGACGCTGGCCCCGCCCCGACGTCGGTCTGCGTACAAGAGGAGGTGGACCCAACTCCACCTCAGTTCTCCCATGAGACCGGAAGAAGGCCTGACAAGAGAAAGAGACGAAGCAACTGTAGAAGAGAAATGGAGTTGTAAACGAAAATGGATCAGCACACCTCGAGAGGGAAGGCAGGTGGGAAGTAGCGCCTGCTGCAAGAGCTCCTCTCGAAGATCTACTGTTACGGTAAGTTCTTACGTAACTGTGCTATCTTACTTCGAGTGGGAGCTCTTGCAGCAGGCTGTTACAATAAGGACTGAGTCCCAGGCAGTCCCACACCAAAGAGGTAGACGACCCCGGCAGATGGAATATGCTGACTCCAGAGGCCTCAGGACAGAAGCCTTTGTAACACAGCTAGGCTGAAGCCAGCTCGGTGTCTGGAAACGATATCCAAGCTGTAATGCTTGACAAAAGTATGCACCGAGTTCCAGGTTGCGGCCGCACAAATGTCCTTTATGGAGACATTTCGCAGGACGGTAAAAGATGCTGACACTCCTCTGGTGGAGTGACCCCTAACGGGCCCGGTACGGGTTTATTGTGTTGCTCGTAACAAAACGAGATGCATCGAACTATCCATTTTGAGATAGTCTGCTTGGTCACCGGTCGACCCAAGCAATGTGGTGCAAAGGCTACATAAAGTTGTTCGATTGACGGTGTTGAGTCATTCTCTTGAGGTAGTACCTCAAAGTCCTGTGGACATCCATTGTGTGGAGGAGAGCCCCTCTATTGGAAGGGAAGGAAAATAAACAGGAAGGTCAACCGACTGGTTGAGGGTCAACTCTGAGACCACTTTCGAAGAAACTTAGGATTCGTCTGAGGGAAACCTTTCCTGTGGAAATTGAATAGGGCTCTTTACACATCAGAGCCTGAAGCTCGGAAACCCTTCGAGCTGAAGTAACAGCAGCCAAAAAACAAACCTTCCAAGAAAGGTAACGCAGCTCACAATCCGCTGCTGGTTCAAAAGGAGGGAGGGTGAGCTTATCCAACACAAAAAGGAGGTCCCAGGGTGGGATAGGGTCCCGAATGGGAGGTCTCATATGCAGAATTCCCCTAAGAAAGGTGCCGGCAACATCCAGTTGTGCCAATCCTCTGTCTCCCATGAGAGCATGATAGGCGGAAATTGCCCACATGTGCACCTTGATAGAGGAGTAACTCAGACCCTTTTCATACAAGGAGAGGAGATACTGTAAAGCTGAGTTCACAGGGCAGGTGATGAGATCCAAATGCTGCGGCGATGCCCACAGACAAAAACGCTTCCACTTCATAGTGTAGGCTGAGCGGGTAGAGGGTTTTCTTGCCGAAACTAGGACTGCCGCCACTTCCGGGGAAACCCCGTATCTATGTTGAGCTACGTCTGAAGGAGCCAAGCAGGTAGGTGTAAGTAGCGAAGGTCCGGGTGGACCAGCGACCCTTGGTCCTGGGACAGTAACTGCGAGCATATGGGCAGCGGAATTGGAGGTTCCGTTGTCAACCACTGTAGTAGTAGGAACCAAATCTGCCGAGGCCATTTGGGCCCGTTCTGCCTGTAACTTGAGCAGCACTCTCTGAATGAGAGGGAAGGGCGGAAAGGCATAGAGAAACCTCCCTGCCCAGCAAAGGGATAACGCGTCTGGCCAGAAAACTCCAGGCGCTTGCTCTCACGAGCAGAACGTTGACAATTTGGTGTTGCATGGTGACGCAAAGAGGTCCAGCTCTGGAAGACCCCACCTGTCGAAGAGCTGGTCTGCTATGGACTGTAGCAGCTCCCACTTGTGCGCTCCGGAACACGATCTGCTGAGGCTGTCGGCCAAATCGTTGAGGACGCCTGGAACGTGCACTGCGGACAGCAGAATGCCCCGCTCCATCACCCAGTACCAGACTCTCATCGCCTCCCTGCAAAGGGGATACGAATGAGTGCCCCCTTGTTGATGTAGAAGACAACCGCCATGTTGTCTGTCTGAACTAGAAGAGAGCCTGGCACTAGGTCCTCCTGAAAAGCCTGTAGGGCATAGAGAACCGCTCGCATTTCCAGTACATTGATGTGAAGGGACTGCTCCTCGGGTGACCAAACCCCTTGTGTTCGAGCACCCAGGTGCGCCCCCCACCCCAGGTCCGATGCATCTGTCGTCAGAGTTTGACCTGGTGACTCCGGACGAAAGCTGACCCCTATCTCTAAATTCCTGGGGTCCATCCACCAAAGCAGAGTTCTCCTGACTGACTTCGAGATCTTGACCGGGGAGTCTAGATCGTCGTGGCTTTGGTCCCTTTGCACCCTGAGCATCCATTGCAGGATCCTCATGTGGAGGTGGGCCAAGGAGTGACAGGGATGGCGCCACCATGTGCCCTAGTAAACTGAGGAAGTTCCGAGCTGGAACGTGAGGAGTTATGGAGATCCATTCTACCATCTCTCGCAGGCGATCTCCCCTGTCCTGGGGAAGGAAAGCCATGCCCTGGACGGAATCCAGGATCGCTCTGATGAGGGTGAGTTTCTGACTGGGCTCCGGGGATGATTTTCGTAAGTTCAGGGTGATCCCCAGCTCTCGGAACAGAGTATAAGTGTCTTCGAGGGCATGTAGAAGGCCTACTCTTGACGGGGTCGTAAGCAGCCAGTCGTTGAAGTAGGGGAACACATAGTGCCCCATGTGCCTTAGAGTCACAGCCACCACTGCTAGGCACTTGGTGAAGACTCACAGAGCAGAAGAGAGGCTGAACAGAAGCACTCTAAACTGATAGTGCTCCCCTTGGAAGTGGAATCTCAGAAACTTCAGGTGTGTGGGGGGGGGTAGACCCCGATATGCATGTATGCATCTTGCATGTCGAGAGAGCAGAGCCAGTCCCCCTGGTGCAGCAAGGGAAGGAGTCCTTGGAGGGTCACCATCCTGAAACTTTTGTACTCGATAAAGAGGTTTAGAGGACTGAGGTCCAGAATAGGACGAGGGTCCTGTGTCTTTTTTTGGGACCAGGAAAAAAGTGAGAATAAAACCGCTGTCCTCACTGATGCAAGGGGACCATCTCTATTGCCCTTTTTTACAAGAGGGTCTGGATCTCTCCTTGTATAAGTGGGATGTGAGAAGGAGGATAATGGGAGAGCTTTGGCGGAGTGTGTGGTGGAAACTGTGAACTCCAGCATGTGTCCCCTCCTGATGATGTCTGAGACCCATTGGTCCACAGTTATTGACTTCCACCCTTCGAAATGAAGGGAGAAGCGGCCCCCAACCAGCTCCCCTGGATCTTCCCGTGGAAGGGGGGGGCGGACGGGAGTCATTGGGCTGAGCCGGGAGTGGGGAGAGAGGTCTGGGAGGACTTGGGCCCATGGGCGGGAGGTCCACCAGACTGCTGGTTGCTGGATCTCCTGCAAAAGCCTCCTCTCTGCCCCTGTTGGTTGCTACGGGCTTGACCTTGATCGCCTGAGGACTTGCGAAAAGGCAGTTTACGGTGTCGTCGCTGGTCGCCGCGGTACATCTGGGGGACCGACCAGATTGACTTGCCCGACTCCTGGAGACTGGAGATCAAGGCCTCCGTCTCCTGCCCGAACAGCACGGTACCCTGGAAGGGCAGATCCTTGATACCGGCCTGCAGATCCTGGTGAAAGCCGGAGACTCTCAACCAGGCAGGCGCCATAGGCACACCCCGGAAGCGGCTGCCCTGGCTGCCGTGTCATACGAGGCTCTCAGGACATAGGAGCCTACGTCTGAGCCCAACTCTTTTCCCCTTTCCCAAAGCACATTCTGGTACTGCACCATATGCGTCAGAAAGTTGAGGGAACGTATGGAACAGGTGGAAGCAGCATATACCTTTTTGCCCACCTGGTCCAAGTAGCGAGACTCCGGGTCATGAGGCTGGGAGCTGAGGTGCTTCGGCTGCCTGGACTTGTCATGGGCAGCCATGATCACTGAGGAATCTGCCTGAGGGTGTTCAGCGAGAAAGGGCTCTGCCTTCGGGGCCTTATAATGCCTGTCCGACTTTTTCGGAACAGCCGGGACTGAGGCTGGATGCATCCAGGTGGTTCTGGTGAGGTCCTGGAATGTATCCACCAAAGGAGGGATGACCAGAGGTTTTGGCTGCTTTTGCCTCAGGTACTTAGCCAGTCTTCGTCATTCTGGATCCAGGTCCTCCTTATCCCACTCGTTGGAGACCTGGATGTGCCTCATGATGTCCATAAAGGTAGGATCATCCGGAGGCGAGCGAAGCTGGTCTTTCTCTCCCAGGGAGCGCTTCAAACTGAGAGAGGAAGATGAGGTAGATGATGGTGAGGAGGATCGACTATCTGACTTTGAATAGTCTGACCCTTCCCCATGATCAGGCTCTTGCTGTCATCGGTAACTAGGGGACGGCGTCGGCCGGACCGGCCCGTCCCTGGATCAGCGACGGAGCAGAGACTGATGTCGGTCAGAGGGACCGCGCCGGAGCATTCTCGCCCGAGCGAAGGGGCTCCTGGAGCGTGACCTAGACCGACGCCAGTCACCAGAGTCCCTGAGCGACATCGCTGGTCCTCAGACCCGTAAGGGAACGAGCCCTGAGGAGGTGTAGGTGGGTGCTCCGTGACTTCCGGTGCAAGACTCACCTCCTGGCTGTGGTTTTTCCGCTGGGTCCAGTACCGTGTCTGAGCCGGCGACGGGAGGACCGCTATGGACCTTCCCCACCAGAAGGAAAACAGATCCTGGAGCTCGTCCCTTGAGAAGATCTCAGCCGGTCATCTCGGAAGGAAGTCTCCGGGACATCGGGCGCTGAAGGAGATCCTCCTGGGTGCCAGGGAGGAGGAGGACTTGGGCGGCAGGGGATGTCTGCTCTTCCACGGCCGCCCCGCATCCTCGCCCCTTGACCCGGCGTCAGTGCTGGTACTGATGACGAGGTATCGCCGGAGAGGCCTTGGTCTCCGGAGGCATGCCTTTAGCAGGTGGCCGGTGCCTTAGGAGGTGGGGGCAAGCAGACACCTCTATAGGCTTAGTGGTGACCCTTAGCGGGTCACCTTCTGCTTAGCCGGCTTCTCCCCCGAAGGGCCGGCCTTAGCCTGAGAAGATTTCAGGTGCTCTCCAGAACCCGAGGGACGGGCCTTTTTCAGAGAGGGCCGCGAATGCGAGCAGGACCGGGACCGACTACGGTCTTTGCTATGGCGCTTCCTTTCTTTTCGCTTCCCCTCCGAGGAGTGCAGATCCATTTTCTGCTCCAGCAAGTAGGCTTTTAGGGCCTTGAGGCGGCGGATGCGGGTCCTGGTGGTAAAAGCCTGGCAATCTGAGCAGTTGGCGGTGTCGTGGTCCAGGCCTTGGCAAAAAACACACCGCCGATGGCCATCCTTCGCTGGGATCTGCCTCCCACACTCACACTTGTTCAAGTGCTCTGGAGAAACCGGCCTCGAGAAGACATTCTGTTTAACTCAAGAAACCATCTAAATGGCTGACGTTGGTAACGGAGAAGACGAAATAAAGTCTAAAGAAGTGGTAAATAACCGACGGGCAGTGGACTGACATCAGTGTACTCTTGGAGGCAAAAACCGTTTAAAAAACGACTCCAAAGTCTTGATTGAAGACAAATTCTTGAAGATTTAGCTACAAATGATGAGCAGAAGCTGTTCCTCCTTCACGTACGGGACGCGGCGGGAAAGAACTGAGGTGGAGCTGGGTCCGCCCCCTCTTGTACCCAGACCGACGTCAGGGCGGGGCCGGCATCAGGGGCGGTCCCTGCTGTGTACTGCTGGCAGAAGTTTCACCGGAGGGTCCTAGTGCCTGCGGCGTAGTCCTTATTGTAATAGTCTGCTGCAAGAGCTCCCACTCGAAGTAAGATCTGAGGTTCCCTCCTCCCTAGCCTTACTGTTGACCTCAAAGCCTCCATTACACCCTTCACTCTGGAGATCAGTCCCACTATCTGTTCCAGCCACAAGACCGTGGATCCCAGGCTTTCTCCTACTTTGCCCCGAATGTTTGGAACTCCCTGCTTGTGTCCATCTGAATCTCCCCTACCCATACTTGCTTCAAAAAGGAGCTACACAGTTGCCTCTTAGTCTGACCCCTGTACCTGCTTCCTTCCTCCTTGATCACCCTGCCCACACTACCTGACTACTGCTTGTCCCTGCTGCCCAACCCAATGCACTTATGTATGCTGCTTCCAGTCTGTTTTAGACAGTTTGTTCTGTTTATCTCTGGGCTTGCCATTCTTGTACTGATTTTTTTATCCCCTGTGACACTGTATCTATTTTTATACTGTTTTGTATCTACAATTACTTCACTCCATACTTTTGTACTTTTTTTATTATTTTTATTTTTTTTATTTAGTTTTTGTTGACCAGGTAAGTGCACTAGACAAATTCTGCCTATTTTCAGGCATGACCTGGGTGAGGGGGATACAGATGAATGCCAACTGACTTTGAACCAGATTAAGCTGTTGGTATTTTAGTGAATGGGGAGAAATTTGGCAAGGACAACGGGGAAATTCCCCTACTTTCCACTAGGGGGAACTCTGTCCAGTTGTTGGTCGGCAAGATGGCTGCCCAGCTGGAGCATGGAGAGGAGGAAGGAGCTATGGCTGTAGGGGAGAGGGCATCGTCCCTTGCTCAGCCTTTGCAAGAGACAGAAGAAGGAGAAAGTATGGAGATTGCTGAGGAAGAGAATGTGAGTGGAATCCAGACTGATCAAAACAAAGGAACAGGTTTTACAGAATTTAGAAGAAGAGATGTATTTAATGTAAACAGCAAGCTGTAAGAGAACAAAAATCACAGCATTGAAAGCTGTCAAATGTGTCAGGTAAGGCCTGACAGTTCCCAGCTGAACAGTGATGCAGCAACAGCTGAGACCTCAGAGGCTGCCAAACAAGGTATGTTAAAACAAGCAGGAGTTTAATATTCTAGCCCTTTATGTAACAGCGACTGGTAAGGAAAATGCTAAGGCTAGCATGTGTCAAAAGTCGCAAGGGTTAGAAAGAAAAGTTAACTGAAAAAGAAATGGAGAAAAGAACAAGTCTGTAGAGCTGATAGCAGTTGAGTCAAAATACTGGAAAACAAACCCAGGCAGAAATTGAACAAGCTGCAGAAGCTAACGAACAGTCTGCAGAAATTTTAGCAGTTTTCACACAAAATTGGGACAGCAAATAGAAACAGAAACAGAGAAAAAGTAAATTGAAACAGAACCAGAGGGAGAAGGTATGAATCAGCCAGACTCTAAAATGTTTGATTCAGGTAATGACTGTACTAAGAATATACAAAGAAACATGCAAAATGACAATGTATGTGAAAATGTAAAGCTTGACAGTAAGGATGTAACGAGAAAGCGCCTAGCAAGAAAGTGGATGCTAAGGGAGAAATGGGGGAGCTCAGAGTACTAGCTGTCTGAAGATACTGAATTAGAGCAAGAGATGCTAGTCCATTCAATTATGATGAGAACTTGTCGGCTACTGGAGTAACCATAGCTGAGGCCTTAAAAACACTGGGTGGGATAAGCTGCAAGGTTCCCAAATCTGGTCCTCTTCACCTCCACCCAAGAGCCCTGCGGAGGACAAACAGACCCATTTGAAGTTCCTTCTCCTTAATTTAACACAGAATCCTGTGTTGCAGCTAAAATACCTCAAAACATCAGAGAAAACATTCAAGAAGAGCAAGAAGGTGATAATAATGGTGACAATAACACATAAAATAGTGAGTCCCAAGAAAAAATAACCCCAAAAAAAAAATGCAGCAGGAAAATGAACCAGGACAAGACAGAAATGAAAGAAACCAAAGGAACAACCGAGAAGAACATATGCAGGTCTTTTTCATACCCCCCCTCCCCCGGAACCAGCTAAACGCAGAAACGCTGTAAGAATCAGATATAGGGGAGGGTTGGAAATATTTCCAGACTGGGTTTATGTAGGAAAAAAATTGATAAAGGAAAGTTTACAATTTCTCCCAACAGAGATCTGTGCCCTAATACACACATCTGGGGATTCTAATTTTGACTTAAGCTGTAAGACACCTTCAGGCCTAGAAGCATTCTGGCATCAGTATCACCAAGTTAAGTATACACACCTGTGGGCACCATTCATAGCAATTCCACTAACAAAACCAGCAATCAGATACAGTCTTATTTAAAATGAAGGTGTAGCAGTGGCAGACATTTTGAGGTGGTTTTATTTATTTATTTATTGAAGGTCTAGGAATTACAACCCTTTGAGTCAGAGACTCATTTGCAAAGGCTCCACGTCATACATAAATGGGTTAGAACACAGTATTACATGCATACACAATTTAGACACAAGTCAAGCAAATATTGACAGTAACTTTCAGAAAGAAATATAACAATTTACACAGATAAGGAACATCATCTATTGTGAAACAAAGGTGCATTAATGTTATTCCAGGTTTCATTTGCAGTCACAGTGGGAGTTTGACATAATGTGATTAAGTAGCTCAAGTTTAAAAGGTCCAAGTCTGGGAATTGTTAAGATAGAGTCAGGAATTGAGTTCATCCAGAGTGGGGATCTAAAGCAAAAGGACCTTTGGCCAGCAGTGGAATTAACAAAGGGGACACGGAATGTGGTGGTGTCTGAGTGTCTTGTGCAGCGAGCCGGGAGATTCTTTAGGAGGAGCTTTTGACAGCCTGGAGGAGCTAAGCCCAACTGAATTTTTTTGGCCATCAGGCAGGTCTGGTAAACAAGTCGTCCTTGGAAGTTAAGCCATGAAGAGCGTAGATAGAGGTCACAGGTGTGAGTGAGACGATCGCCACCTATGACCAATCTGCAGGCTTTAAGGGCACGTTTGATGCTAGACAGAGCTGAGTCTGAGGTGGCACCATATACGATTATGCCGTAGTCTACCAGTGAAAGAATGGAGCTGGAGATAGCTAAACGCATAGCCTCTGGAGGCAGACATGGTCTAAGCCTGTAGAGGAGACCAATTCTTTTATTAATTTCAGTGCAAGTTGATGCAGTATGCTCACGATAGGTGAGGGCGGAGTCAAGGGTAACTCCAAGATATTTAAAGTTGGGAACTTGTCAAGTGTGGAGCCCATCACATTGTGTATAGTTAATTTTTCAGAGCTGTGCTTGTGTTGTCGGTGGGCTTAATAACATGACTTTCATTTTTTGTGTGGAGAACAAGTTTGTGTGAGGAGAGCCAGGCTTCAATTTGAGCAAAGGAGCTCTGCAAGGCTTCCTGAAGTTGAGTGGGGTCAGGGTGCCGACTGAAGATCACCGCATCATCCGCATATAGAAGAAGACGCCCAGAGGAGGCCTGGAGTAGTGAGTTCAGGTAGAGTGAGAAAAGGAGCAGTCCAAGGATAGACCCTTTTATGGTACAATTAGACTGATGGTAGGTTAGGAGAGAGGATGTTACTATCATCACCTGTTGAGTGCGGTCAGAGAGGTAACTTGGAGAACCAGCAAGCAGTTTCTTTTGAGACGCCAGTGGAGAGGAGGGAGTTTATGAGCATGGTGTGATTGACGGTATCAAATGCCTTGGAGAGATCAATCAAAGACTGTACCAGCCAGGTCTCCATGGTCAAGAGCGTCATGAACAAAGGAGGTGAGTTCCAGTAGAGCAGTGGTGGTGCTGTGGGCTTTCCTAAAACCGTGTTGTTGAGTGCAGGTTAGTTGTCGTATCTAGATAGTGAGTTGATCTGCCACTACTTTCTCTAAGGCTTTTGAGAGTGGGGGGAGTATGGAGATCGGCTGGTAGTTACTAGTTGAGGTACGCGCACCATTTTTATGTACTGGGATAATCCTCGCCTTTTTCCATAGAGACGGGAATTGTCCCAGGCATAGGGACTTGTTGAAAATTTTAGTGAGAGGAACCAGAACATCATCAAGGGTTATTAATAGCAATTTTACATCAAGTGAGTCGCCACTGTGTCTGGACTTTCCTAGGAACCTGGAGATATATGCACGGGCTTCCCTTGCAGAGGTTGTTTTGAGACGAAATGGCAGTACACTAGGGGGTGTTGGGAAATATCCTGCATCAGTACTGAAAAAGTCAGAGGGGAGAATAGTGCTAAGGTCAGAGAAAGACATATTAAAAGCCTCCGCAATTTTGCTGGGTTCTTTGGTAGGGATACCATCAAGGATAAGCATGTCAGGGGGAGGGGAAGGAGACTTTCCACTGAGTTCCTTTATATTTTCCCAGAATCTTTTTCCATCACCCCAGGTGGCAGAGAGTTTTGTTTGGTAATAGGCTGCCCTTGCCTGCCGTATTTTCCAGGTGCAAGTATTTCTAGCAGCACGATAGCATTGGCAGTCAGCAGGTTGACCTGACTGAAGGGCTCTGCACCACAGGTCATCACACGCCTTCATTTTTTCAAGCAGAGCCCGTGTTACCCAAGGGGATGATTTGGACTTTTCGACCCGTGTGACATAGGGTGCGAAGATGTCACAGGCAGATTGGAAGGAACTTATGAAAAAGGACAGAGAGGTATCAACTGATTTCAGATGATCAAGGGGGGACCAATCAAAATTTCAAAGTAGATTTCTAAGGTGTTTGAGAGCCCCCCTCTTCAGTTGGCGACACCTGGTAGTCCTAGGTGGAGGTGGTTTCCAGCTATTTGTCCAGAGACAAGTTACTGGGGAGTGATCACTGATTGAGTCAGACAGAACCTGGACATCCAGAATGTGTTCAGAATGGTTAGTAAGTATGAGGTCAAGGAGGGAGCTGTAGTTCGTATTTTTGTTCACTCTAGTGGGGGTGAGGACCATTTGGGGCAGATTTTGGGCTGCAGCCGCATCCCTGAGTGGGGATGATTGGGGGGCAAGCCAGTTTGAGTTGAAATTAAAGCTGAAATGTACTGTTCTAAGTTTACCAGAACCCATTATTGACTCGGAGCAGTTACGGACCAGAGGGTGGAGAATTCAGGTTTGCTTACCCCAGGCAAATGGGACAATACAGCACCTTCCCAGCTGCTTCTATCTTGGAAGAGACAGAGGTTTCATATTCTATTCGGGCCAGCCCAAATCTTGTTTTAAATGCGGAGCACAGACACATTTGAGTGGAGCCTGTGACAGGCTAAAATGTTTCTTGTGTGGAGGGTTAGGTCACATGATTATAAACTGTCAAAAACCTGTATACTGCAATATGTGTGACAAAACCTCTCACTCTTTTAGAGACTGCCAGTGGGCCACACACAATAATCCTGCAAATACACAGGAAAAAGAAGAAACTATTGCTAATACACAACAGAATGCAACTAATAATGTTGGGAGAAACAGGGAGAATTTTCCCAGTCAGTCCTTGACTACTATATTTAATGGAGTACCTGATTCAGAATCTGGACAAAATGATTTGTAGAAACATGCTGAGGAGGAAAATATCCCAGCTCAAAGTAACAAGGTTAATAACCCAGCGAAATGGCCCCAACTGATGTGTCAAAACAAGCAGAGGAAATAGCATCTACTTCTCAGTACAACGCACCAACACAGTATGGCCTGAATAATGTAAACCTAAACACAACAATGCCACCACCGGAGGAAATGCCCTGCTTTCAAATAGTACAAGGAAGGCAAACAAGGAGCAAAACAGAAAGGGGGAATAAGCCTGTGGAACAGAAACCGGAGGAGAAAATCCCCGTTAGAAATAGATTTGCCACCCTGTTTAAAAGGAAACAAGGAGCTGAATCTGAGGAAGATTCTGATGAGTCTTCAGTGGCATCATCTCAACCAGATACAATGACTGATACAGACCATGTGTCGAGTGATTCAAGAAGTTCAACAAAAAAGAGATGTAAAATGAAATCTTCAGGAAAAGGGAAAATAACCTAAAAGGATAGGGTTTTTACTGTGAAAAATGTCTCAAAATTTGTATTTTTGTTCCCTGAATGTGAATAGCATAAAATGCAAAGAGAAGGACTGTTTTTCTATTCTAGATAGTCTGAATGTACATATTATTTTATTACAGGATACCAAAATTCATACCCTAAGAGAAGTCAGCCAAGCAACTAAAGAATGGAGAGAGAGGTATCTTTTGGTCGCTTGGAGAGAAGACTTATGCTTTGGGGTAGCCATTCTTAGCAAATATATAACTCTAACTGTGACAAAATTGACAGATTTAGTACAAGGCAGAGTCTTAGTTTTGGGTATTGTCATGCAAAATCAAGAGTGGAGAATTATAAACATCTACAATCCGCAAATAAAAACAGAATGAATAGAAGTCATGCGCAAAGTCCAACCATATTTACATACAGCTAAATCAGTAGTATTTGGGGGAGATTTTAACTGTATTTTGAACCTTTCAGATAAGACAGGGAAGACCCAGAAACTATACTCTGACTCAAATTTTCTTAATTCAGTGTTTAAAATGGCAAATTTAAAAGATGGGGCAACATCTGGGACAGGACCACCTGCACACACATTTCACAGAGGCAGATCATCTACCAGGATAGATTATTTTTTATTTCAGATTGGGTTCCTTGTTACAAGTGTACTGTAATCCCTATATAAATTTCAGATCACTGTTTACTAATCATTTGTATAGGATTCCTCAAAAATAAACCAGGGGATATAATCACTGGAAGATGAACACAACAGTGTTAGAAGAAAACAGCAAGTGGGAAGCTTTATCAGAAGTAATTAGACATAAATTATCAGTATTCGAGTTATATGAGAACAGTGCCCGGTGGTGGCAGGAAACAAAAACTGAAATAAAAAAATATTGTACATCTAGTGCTAAATCTCAGCACAAAGAAAAATATATACAATACTTGGAAAAATGGAAACAGCTTCAGAAATTAATTTCTTTAAAGGTAGAATTTGGTCTAGACTATTCTGATCAGATTATACAGATAAAGAAATGACGTTGTTTCAATATGACAGGGCTACTTCCCTTTTTTAGAACAAAAATATGGCATGAAGGGTAACTCTCAAGTCAATCAATCCTTATGATCATTGTAAACAAAGAACAGATGTAAAATACATGACAACACTTTGGAATAATGAAGGTATCTGTGTGGAAAGCAATTTGGAAATTCTCAAAATAGTAACAGATCACACCGAATGGCTGTTTGGGCAGGCAGCTACAGCCACAACAGAAAAAAATTATTTTTTTCAAGCTTTAGGAATTCCTAAGATAACACAGGGAGATAAAGCAGAATTAATCAGACCAGTCAGAGAAGAAGAGGTTAGTAAGGTGATGGATAATTTAAAAAAGTCAGTAACCCCAGGCCCAGATGGAATACCGAATGAGTTCTATAAAAAAACAAAAAGTATATTAATAAAAAACCTCACCGCAGTATTTAATAGCATCCTCCAAGGACAGTATCCATTACCTCCTACATTAACAGACAGTCTTTTAATATTTCTACGTAAGAAAAATGAAAGAGAAAACATTAACAACTGGAGACCCATTAGTTTGAGAAACTCAGACTGGAAAATTCTTTGTAAAATGATATGTATAAGACTGGCAAAAAATTGCATGCACAGTAATAAGTACAACACAAGCGCGATTCCCATAGGTCAATGCTAGATAATTTAAAATTGGTTAGAGAAGTATTTGATTCCCCACAGGCAGAAGGCTATGCAATATCCTTAGATCAGTCAAAAGCATTTGATCAAGTGCCTCACGAATATCTTTTCAATGTTTTAAAGCAATACGGAATCCCGAATGAATTTAATGCATGAATCCAGATTTTATATAGATAAGCATCTATGATGCCATTCGTCAATGGACTAATGGGCTCGCATGTAAAGATAAGGAAAGGAGTTAGACAGGGCTGGCCCTTGGGCAACTTACTCTGTCTTTTGTTTAGACCCAGTACTTAGAAAACTAAATCGTCTACAAACTATAAAATACATAGCTGGTTCAGGGAACATGCAGTTCCCTTGTGCAGTGGCATATGCAGAAGATATCTGCCTTCTGACGGCAGATAAACCATCAGTAGTGCTAGCTCTAGAGACTATACAGGAGTTTTCTGTAATTTCTGGGTCCTCCCTTAATAAAGAAAAAATTATAGGGACAATTTTAAAAAAAACAGAATCCTAGCCTAGGTGAGGTAATAGAACGAATCACATTTAATTCAGGAAATTTCAAAATGTTCGGGGTATCTTTTGGAGACACAAACCGAGCAGAGAAAAACTGAATTCAGAAACTTAGTATTGCAAAGGAAAACATTTCTAAATGGAAAAGTTATCCCATGACAAGGAAAAAGAGAATATATATGCTTAAAACTTTTATTATCCCAATCATGTTAACAGTAAGTTATATTTCTCCAATACCCCCAACTTTAGAACCTAGAGTTTATAATGCCTGTTTCCAGTTATTATGGGGCAGTTGTTTGAACCCCCGTGAAAAGAATGATCACATATTGGCAAATAAAGCAGGGAGGCTTAAACTTGTTAAACCCGGTACTTTTCTTTTTTACTATTTTCCTGTATTGAGATATACCTCCTATCATTGCAAGACATCAACAAGACTGGGCAAAAAGTATAAAAATAAATTATCAATATTTTTTGGATTAAGTGGCAGCACCAAAATGGGGGGTGTTTAAACAAATACCCCAAGGTACCCCAAAGTATTTAATAGATTTTTAAAAAAAAAAGTAAAACAATGCGGTGTTACCATACAAATGGTACAGTCACAAAACAAAGGTATTATATTCATCAGTCCTAAATAGTAACCTTAATAGGGCCAATTTTTAACAGTCCACAAGAAATAGAACCCCAGTGCCTAACAAAACAATTAAAGAAAATAGAATACCTCAGAAAACGTGGGATACCCATGAATGTGCTGCCACAGGAAGCTTAATGTTAGGGTAATCATGCACATAAATCCATGGAAGAATGGTACTGTATCAGAGAGTCGTGCATAGTTCAAGTGAAACAATGCAGCATCTGTTTTTTGATTGCCCATACATTTCCCAGTTTTGGAGCCTTTTGGCCATAAAATGGAAGACTCCTATATTGGCTAAAATTACGTACAAGGAATTTGTATATGGGAAATATGATCTAACATGGAAGTGTTTCCACCCAAGTACATTAAGAGTGGTTAATGCAGTTTTGAAATGGTGTTTATAGCAAAACAGATGTCTTTACTTTCTTCAGAATAAAAATGTGCCTGTAGAGATTTTATTAGAAAAAGTAACCCATGAAGTAGCCTTGGTGTTTAAATATGAACAGGGCAAAATGCCAAGAACAGCACTTAATAATTGGTGGTGGTCTTTCCCCATTTTAATCTTCGAAGGTGTAACTTGAATGAATGATGTTTAAGCAAAAGATGGCAGACTGTTTTAGTACTTATAATCACTTCTAACACAGGAAGGAGTGTATATAGAGACAGCTGTTGGGGAAAAGCAATGTTCAGTCTTAGCAAAAATGTTATAGGGGTAAGAAGGGAATAAGTGTAAGGGAGAGGAAGTATTTAGGATGAATGATAGATAAGGAGGAAAAAGGTAAAGTATACAAAATAATGAATTTCACAGTACGTGTAAATGAAATAATAGTTTTTTTTCTATGTCAATGTATAAGGTACAACAAAAGTTACAAACTGAATTGAAAATATGTTTCAAACAACATGAAGTCTTGCTGTATTCAGACATAATGCAGTTAGCCCCAGCACTTGAACTGCCTCGGAGAGGAAAGAGTTAACTCTATGCAAAAGCATAGAATGTTGAGCTTGAGGTCGGTTTTCAAACCTCTGTCTGTGGTACTTCCCAGTGTAACTGCAGATTCTTTACGCTGCCTAACAGTGAAGTCGCCCAGAGATTTCCTGCTCGGTTCGGTAAAAGTAAAGCCTTCAGTTTAAACCATATTTTTTGCTATTTTGGATTTCAGATTTCCAGCCTCTGTCTACAGTACAGGTAGTGTGTAGCTAGGTAATGACTGTGTTTTTATTTTGTGAAAAAGTTAAAAACTGTTCTTTTCCTCGGTTTCTTTCCAGTCGGTCCGGTTTGGAACCGACCTTGTTCATTCTGTTTAATTTTATTTCTGGGATTAGAGTGGTGTTCTGGTGCTGATCGGTTTCAAAAGAACCGAATCTTTTTCTGGTCCTTTTAAAAAGCCCGTGGCACGGTTTGTAACCGATCGGTTATTACATTACCTGGCTTGAAAGCTGCAATAGGGTAATTTGTTAGGTTGGCCATGTCTGAGAAACCCAAGAAAAAAAACGGTCCCACTGGGTTTCAACAGTGTACTGAGTGTGGGGAGGCCTTTGCTAAGGCTGACCCCCACCTCATCTGTGTTTATTGTCTGGGTTTGACCACCTCAAGTCAGACTTCCAAATCTGTAAAACTTTCCTAAATCCACTCTAGACAAAAGACTGAGTAGGCTGAAGGAAAGGGAGGCTGAGAAGTCCGTAGATCCGGATGGCCAGCCCGGTTCGGTTGCAGCTGAACCTGAGGAGGTGCCTACTGACCTAGGCGATACTTCCTCAGGCAAAAGGAGAGCTGACCCCGAGGGGTCGGTTCCATCAAAAAAGAACCATAAGTCTGCCGGTTCGGATCCTGTATCGCACTCTCCAACTGCGGACGAAATAGCCAAAGCAATTAACATTGTTCAGTTGCTTAGACCGGTTCCGTCGAACGGTACCGCCGAGATGCGATCGGTTCGGTCGGATCCGCCTCCAGATTATGATCCAGATGCTTATTATGAGGAGTGGAGGGAGACAAAGACTATCCCGTGATGATGATAATGATGATGAGGGGTCTGGATGTGCCCATTGAACTGGACATCTCCCCAGACAGGCCTTCAGGTGTCTCTCCTCCCAGGCTCTGAGTCCCCTTCACATTTTTTTGTTCTACGAAAAGGTGGCAGAAACCCTGCAGCTTCCCTTGGTTGAAGCCGCAGTGGAGGATGAAGAGCCTGATTTTGTGGAAATGATGGATGTCCCAGAGTCCAAAAGGCTGTCTATCCCTCTTCATAAATCCTTGGGGAAACAGACACACAAAATTTTACAAACTCCTAATTCAATACCTCCTGTGGATATGAGAATGGACAGGAGGTATTTCTTATCGGGCTCAGCTGCGGAGTTCCTTTATAGTCATTGCAGCCATGGTGGGGTAGTGCAGGCTGCAGCCTGTGACAGGGCTAACATTCCTTTGGCTTCACCCCCACGGATAAGGACTCCAGGAAGGTGGATGCCATGGCCAAAAACAGTATTTGGTATCCTCTTTGGGACTCAGGCAGGCTACTTACATGTCCTACACAGCCAGGTACCTGAAATTCAGATGGGATATGGTTCTGGAACTGGCTAAACAGGCCTCTCCCCAGCTAGCCAAGGAGCTGGAGGAGGTGGCTGCTGATGGAATTGAGGCATCCAAAATGCAATTTCATGCTGCTGTGGACTCCAGTGATGTGGCATCTAGAGTCACGGCTACATCTTTGTCTCTCAGAAGACATGCTTGGTTCAGATGTACTAGCCTTTCACAGGATACCCAGACTAAGGCTATGGATTTTCCTGTAGTGGGTAACTCTCTGTTTGGGGAGCAGACAGAGGCTTACATGAAGAAAATGGATGAATACAGGACCACTACAGGAGTGCACAGGCCAAGGAAAGGCAAGCCACTCCGCACAAGCAGCAGTCTAGGGGCAGGGCAGACCCTTTCAAAGGCCTTTTTACCAAGCCCATGCCTCCTCTCCCTTCCCACAGAGGGGGTTCTTCAGAGGGAGGGGCAGGAGGAGGGGGATGAGCAGGGCGGCTCCCTCCTCCTCTCAATCTAAGGCTCCTGCCAATCAGACACCCTGATGTGTCAGCCTGGGTTGACTCTCCATTTCCAGTAGGAGGCAGGCTGGCTTACTACTTCCAGGCCTGGAAGTCTGTGACTTCAGACAGGTGGGTCCTGGAGGTAGTAAGCCAGGACTGGCCCTCAGCTTCAGAAAGTTCCCAAAAAAGAGGGCCAAGTCTTTTCCACCTGCATCTGCCTCAGAAACCATTGCCCTAGAGGCAGAGGTTTCCTCTCTTCTAGCTCTCAGAGCTGTAGAGAGGGTTCCTGCTCAGCACAAGGGGAAAGGACTGTACTCCAGGTACTTCCTTACCCCCAAAGAAAACAGGGGAGTGGCGACCCATCCTAGACTTAAGGTATTTGAACAAACACATTGTAAAGCCAAAATTCAAAATGGTAACTCTGGGAATAATCCTTCCCTCTCTAAGGCCAGGGGATTGGCTAGCATCTCTGGACCTCAAGGATGCCTACTTCCATATTCCTATCAGGTGCTCCCACAGAAAATACCTCAGGTTCGAGTTGCCTTCAGGCCATTACCAATTCAGAGCCATGCCATTCAGCCTAACATCAGCTCCAGGGGTGTTCACAAAGTGCATTGCAGTAGTAGTGGCTTACTTCAGAAGACAGGGTATCACCATCTTCCCATATCTGGACGACTGGCTCTTAGTGGGTCAGTCATCTTTATAGGTCAGGTCAGCTCTTCGAACTACCCAGGACCTCCTCAGTTCCCTGTGGTTTCTTCTCAGTCTTCCAATATCTGTCCTCGAACCAGTTCAACTTCTCACCTTATAGGCATAGAGTTGAGCACTGTACAAGCAAAGCTTTCCTTCCTGGCAAGGGTGAAGACCCAGTGGATCTCACTTCCTCCTTTCTGACCTCAGGTCTCCCGTCCAGCAAGACAGTTCCTCCTGCTCCTGGGCCACATGGCAGCTTGCACGGCAGTGGTGCAGGGAGCAAGGTTCCAGATGAGGGACATTCAGTTTCATCTGAGGTCTTTTGGTCTCAAAGGAGGATTCACTTACCAATCTGATTCCAGTGATCAGACTCTGGTCCAAGCTCTCCAGTGGTGGCTGGACCAGAACAACCTTAGACAAGAAGTTCCATTTCTTCCTTAAGTCCCATCAGTAGTTCTAACTGCGGATGCTTCTCTCCTAGGGTGGGGAGCCCACCTGGAAGCCCTGACAGCTCAAGGTGTATGGTCTCCACAGGAGTCTCTCCTTCATATCAATCTCCTGGAACTCAGCAGTTTTCCTAGCCCTGCAGAGCTTCTCAGATTCAATCAAGGGCAAGGTGGTCCAAGTCAGAACGGACAACACCACCACAATGTGATACATCAACAAGCAGGGAGGCACTCGGTCCTCGGCCTTGTGCACAGAAGCCATGAAGCTGTGGTCTCTGGCCTATTCTCTTTAGACTTCTCTGGTAGCAGTTCACCTTCCAGGGAAGGACAGCGTACTAGCAGATGCTCTGAGCAGAATTTCACAGGGACATCACATGGTCCGTGGATCCTCACACCCTGACGGTCATCTTCTCCAGGTGGGGCACTCCAGAGATAGATCTCTTTGCAGCACCGGACAATCATCAACTTCCTCTGTTTTGTTGCAGTCCTCCAGTCCTGGGGACGGTTCCCCAGGATGCTCTCATTTTGGACTGGAAGGGCAGATTTCTCTATGCCTTCCCTCCCTTCCCTCTGCTGTTCAGAGTTCTGATCAAAATCAGGACTCAACCCTGCACAGTGATACTGGTGGCTCCAGATTGGGCCAGACAGCCTTGGTATCCTCTACTTCTGTCCTTGTCAGTGTCACATCCCCTGTCTCTGCCCAGGGGCAAATCTGGTACCCCAGTCTCCAGTCTCTCAATCTCAAGGCCTGGCTCTTGAAGAGTTAGAATATGCAGCACTACATCTCTCTCAGGGAGTTCTGGATATTTTGAAAGTCTCAGGAAACCTTCCACTAGAAAACTTATGACTCCAAATGGAAAGGTTCAGTATTTGGTGCTCTCAGAAAGGCATCTTGCCTGATTCTGCAGACATTTCCACAACCTTAGATTATCTAGTTCATCTGAATGGTCTAGGCCTTAGGTCTTCCACCTCAAGGTTCATCTAGCAGCTCTCTCTGCATTCCTCTCAGCAGCTTATGCAGCCACGCTTTGAACCTCTGGCTTCGGCCGAATTGAAGTACTTGACCTGGAAAACTGTGTTCCTGGTAGCTATTACTTCTGCCAGGTGAATTAGTGAGTTACAGGCTCTGTCAGTTGAACCTGACTTTATCTCCTTCCATAGGGACAAAGTAGTCCTAAGAACCAATAGGAAGTTCTTGCCCAAAGTGGTATCGGATTTTCATCTGAACCAGTCTATATCTCTTCCCCCTGTGTTTTTCACTGACCATTCTTCTTCAAGTGAAAGAAGGTTACACAGTCTGGATGTTAAGAGGGCCCTTAGCTACTTCATTAAGCATACTAAGGCACATAGAAGTGACTGTCTTCAATTGTTTCTCACTTATGGTGAAGTGGGAAAAGGTAAGCCTGTCACTAAAAGAACTATTGCCAGGTGGATTGTTTCTTGTATACAATTCTGTTATGACAAGTTGGGTAGAACGCCCCCTTCAGGCCTGAGGGCTCACTCGACTAGGGGTACAGCTGCTTCTCTAGCTGCGGCCAGAGATATACCTTTGTTAGAGATCTGTAAAGCAGCCACCTGGAAAACAGTACATACTTTCACCAAGCATTACTCCCTGGACATCCAGGCTAGGAGTGATGCTAGGTTTGGCACAGCAGTACTGCAGAGCCTCTTCCCAAAGTAGGTTCTGCATTCCCTCCTCCATAGGGAACTGCTTGGTAGTCTACATTATGTCTGAATACAGCAAGACGTCATGTTGTTCAAAGAAAAAATGACTCACTATAGTAATGTTGTTTCTTCTGATGGAGTCTTGCTGTATTCAGACCTCCCCCCACCTCCCCTCTCAGAACCTGTTTTTGGGAAGTGGGCTGGCAGGTACAGTGTTGCACCTCAGAGGTGCACCTTGTACCCTCCCTCTTGGGTGGGGTAGATGTTGTTGTTATTTTTTCTGGTGTTTTATACTTAAATATTGTCACTACCTTTTCTTCTGGGGTTCTCGACTTGAGTCTTTTGGGCCCAAAAAGAATCTTTTGCCTTTCGGCTATATGTTGAACAATTTCCATACTAAGTATAATAGTTAGTTTGCTCGTAAGAATCTGATGGTTACACTAGGAAGTACCACAGACAGAGGTTTGAAAACCGAGCTCGAGCTCGACGTTCTATGCATCTGCACAGAGTTAACTCTTTCCTCTCCGGGGCAGTTCAAGTGCTGGGGCTAACTGCATTATGTCTGAATACAGCAAGACTCCATTAGAAGAAACAACACTACTGTGGTGAGTAATTTTTCATACTGCACTTAAAGTGTTTTGCTGTTATATTATTGCATTAATAAAAATTCCCCAACTCTTTTCAAGAACTGCCATGGGATCTTTAACATCCGCCTGTACTACCACCAGAACAGGCAGATGGGACCCTCGGTTTAACGTCTCATCTGAAAGATGGCACCTCAAGTGTGCAGCACCCTCATGCTGCACTGCAGTGTCAGTATTAGGATATTAACCCAAGTTCATGGTGTTGGGATCTTGCACTATGTTTCATTATTATGTTTGATTTCTCTATGTTACCTTGCATTCATTCATTCAGCTACTTTTGTATCTGTTACTAGTTTGTCTTTCACTTTGTTCACTTTAAGGTGTCTCTGTACGATGTGTCATGATTGTTTTATGTCTTGTACTCTCCCAGGTGGTGTGTGAAATTAGGCATACTTAATGTCTAGTGTACTTACCCGGTTATCAAAAACCAAATAAATAAGTTAATGATACTAGTTCCGCATGCCTGTAGACACTAATGACTGCTTCGAGGGTCTTGGCCCAAGCAGGTATGGACCGCGGTCACCTCGCTACTGCCATTCACTTTGACCTCACAAAGGCCTTCGACTCTGTCTCCCATCCCCTCCTATTCTCCAGACTTCGCTCTGCCGGCCTTTCTACCATTGCTGTTAAATGGTTCAGGTCCTACCTCTCTGGATGCACCCAGAAAGCCCTTGCAGGGGATGTCCTCCCCCACACTCCCAATCCAAGCTGTCGTTCCTCAGGGCTCTATCTTAGGTCCCATCCTCTTCTCTGTTTTTCTAAATGACGACCTTTCTGGCTGTGCCTCCTCCCAGATTCACCTCTATGCTGACGATATCATCCTCTGCGCTTCTGGTTCATCCACCTCTGTAGTCGAGGCTCTCTTACAGAGTGACTTGACGTGGGTTTTACTGTGGCTCTAAGACAACCATCTCAAGTTAATAAAACAAAAAAAAATATCCATGACTTTTGGCACTTCACAAAAACTCTCCAAGCTTTCCCCTCTCCCCTCCTTCTCCACCCTGGATAGTACCCATCTCGAGTCAGTCACTGCCTATAAGTACCTGGGCGTCTGGCTCAATAGCCAACTTGACTTTTCTACCCACATAGATTACATACATTCTAAACTTCACCCGAAGCCAGGCATTATGTACTGAAACAAAGACGCCTTCCCACCTGCCGTGAACTGATCACTAAAATGATCCTCCCCGTCTTTGACTATGCTAATGGTTTTTTTGTTTTTTTTTTGGGGGGGGGGTCCATCCACGGTTGGACTCTCTTTTCAGTGCCTTCTGCCACTTTGCAAATAATACTCTCCTTCCCACCCGTTACTGTACCCTATACTCTTCCATCTCTCTTTCTTCCCTCTCCCTTTGCTGTCAGCTCCATGCCACTAGTCTCATCTCTAAATATTGGTTCGGGACTCATACCCCCCTACCTCTCCTCTTTTCTCTTCCAGTGGTCCCCCTCCTTTTACCTGCTTCGCCCCAGAGACCCTCACACCAACTCTGGGTAGGCTGCCTTCTCTTACCACCTCCCCAATATTCGGAGCACTCTTCCTTGCTCCCTCTGTCTTTCTCCCTCACTACTCGCCCCAAAACATGCCCTTTCCCAGTCCCTCCCTACTTCTTGCACTTGCTCATCCTCTTCCTGAATCTCTCCTCTTCTTGCACACTCCCCTTCCCCAGCTCTCTCCCTCCCTTGCCTCTCAAAAGCACATTCTAAGCGGCTCAGTGGCACTGAGGGTTGAGCGCGGATGCCACACTGGCAACCTGGGTTCGGGAATGAGCTCGGGCGCTGGGGTCGGCGATGGGGGAGATGGAGCATCCAGAGGACTGCTCTCCTCTCTTGGAGGGAATGTTGTCCTGCTCACTGATTGCCCCATGGCAGCGGCCAGAGCAGTATGGGTTAAATGACGCGTTTCTGCCGTGCCATCAGTGGGGGGAGAGAGGAAAAGCAGAAAAGGGAGAAGTCCTGGCCGCCACCGAGGGCCGGCCCGGTTTCTGGATTGGGTTTCCAGGGGTGGTGTGCATGCTGCATCCTCCTGGCCCTGCCGCGGGGGCAGTCTGTGGGGAAACTCAGGTCGACAGGCGTGGGGTTCCGGAAGAGTGTCCTCGGTAGGAGGGCCGAAGCTGCCGGGTCGGGAGTCTCCTGGAGAAGGATAAAATACATATGGAGGGAAAAAAGCACATTCTAAAGCCCTCACTCCTGCTACCTCCCTCCCATTTTCATGTGCTTCTACTCGAGGGTGAAATATTTTAATTTTTTACAATGACTTGTTCCTCCTGCCCATTGTTAGTCTTTTTGCATTGTACCATACAGTATGTATCAATATGTAATTATGTATGCACCAGAGACTATTTTGGAAGGCTTTATGTCTGCATGCAATTTCAGTATGCAGTGTTTCTGTCTATATGATGTATTATCTTGTTATATGTTAGCTGGATGACGTCATTTTTTGCTATGCTTGTAGTTTACCCCCACATTGTACTTTTTCCCCGGGTCACAACTGGAAATGAGCCTTGGCTTAGTGTGCTTTTACTAGTAACCAAATTTTAAATAAATACATACATACATACATAAAAAGCAATGTTGTTGAGGAGAGTCTCCTGGTTAAAGCAGCAGCACTAGTTAACAGAAATGTAAATAATTTGATTGGCAGTTAGGACAAACCAAAGCATCAATTTACCTGATTTTCTTTTTGCTTTATTTCATTCCTAAGGCAAGATATAGGATTTGAAAGTTCCTTTTTTTTTAAGACTGTCTCTCGCTGGATGGGGCATCTCTCGGAGGTGCCCACTCGACA
Source organism: Neoceratodus forsteri (assembly GCA_016271365.2). Classification (NCBI taxonomy): domain Eukaryota; kingdom Metazoa; phylum Chordata; order Ceratodontiformes; family Ceratodontidae; genus Neoceratodus; species Neoceratodus forsteri. The sequence goes on from CM057457.1 coordinate 242,840,249, forward strand.
ATCCCTGCTACTCCCCGCCTGAAGTGTCTCTTCCCAGGACCCCCCACCAGGACCTTCCAGCCCCCTGGATCCCGCCCCACCTACCTGGCGGCCTTTCTGATATTAGAGGGTCGGTCCGGTGGAGGGTCAGGGAAGCCTGGTAGAGAGACGGCCCGGCACTGGGGATGTGGGGGATGTCCCTGGAACCCTCATCGCCTCCCCAATCCAGCAAGGGTTTTCCGGCTTGTTTTTCCTGTGCGCGCGGCCGTGCAATGGCGTCCTGGCTAATACGCCGACACCCGCTGATCTGCCCCTCCCCCCCAGCATCTGCTAGCACCGCATGTTCCGTCACTGCCTCTATCCACCACCAGGAGTCACACAGGAGCGACACCATCCCTGGATCCTTCCCGAAGGGAGAGGCAGTCCTCCAGATGCTCGATCCCTTCCTCCCCACAGATCCCCGGTAGGCCGAGTTTGCTCCCGCAAGGTATGGCGCCAGCACTCAACCTCAGCGCCACCGGCCAGGATGGATTTTAAAGTTCTTAACAGTTATTGACCCTTTGCCAGGTCCTCCATCAGGTAAGTAAGTAGATCAGGTGGTGCTGTGCTGTTGACCATCAGAAACATATGCTGACATATCTGCATTATAAATACACTTGTAGCAGTTACTGCGTGATCTCTGGGTAAAGATTTTTGAAAAGTTGCTGGGGCTGCCATCTTTTTCTCACTGCCTCTATCCACCACCAGGAGTCACACAGGAGCGACACCATCCCTGGACTCCTTCCCGGGAAGGGAGAGCAGTCCTCCAGATGCTCGCATCCCTTCCTCCCCACAGACCGGTAGGCCGAGTTTGTTCTCAAGAAGTGTGGCGCCAGCACCAACCCTCAGCGCCCACCGGGCCAGGGATGAATTTTAAAGTTCTTAACAGTTATTGACCCTTGCCAGGTCCTCCATCAGGTAAGTAAGTAGATCAGGGTGGTGCTGTGCTGTTGACCATCAGAAACATATGCTGACATATCTGCATTATAAATACACTTGTAGCAGTTACTGCGTGATCTCTGGGGTAAAGATTTTTGAAAAGTTGCTGGGGGCTGCCATCTTTTTTCTCACTGCCTCTATCCACCACCAGGAGTCACACAGGAGCGACACCATCCCTGGACCCCTTCCCGGGAAGGGAGAGCAGTCCTCCAGATGCTCGATCCCTTCCCTCCCCCACAGACCCCCGGTAGGCCGAGTTTGCTCCCGCAAGGTGTGGCGCCAGCACCTCAACCCTCAGCGCCACCGGGCCAGGATGAATTTTAAAGTTCTTAACAGTTATTGACCCTTTGCCAGGTCCTCCATCAGGTAAGTAAGTAGATCAGGGTGGTGCTGTGCTGTTGACCATCAGAAACATATGCTGACATATCTGCATTATAAATACACTTGTAGCAGTTACTGCGTGATCTCTGGGGTAAAGATTTTTGAAAAGTTGCTGGGGGCTGCCATCTTTTTTGTAGATCCATTGAAATTACAAAAGTTGTAATTAAATATGGTCTTAAAAATAGCTGATTGAATTTAAAATGCCTCAGGGAAAAACTATGATTATCAGTAATACATTACTGCTAAAAAAAGGTAGGAAGATTATCAGTAATACAATATTGCTAAAAAAGGTAGGATGACATTTTTTGCTGGCTCACTAGTACTGCTGCTTTAAGGGCAACGATCTTTTCACAGCACATTCAGACCAAGGCCATGTATTTCTACTTCGAAGGAGACTCAGTTTTTCGTTATAAAACAGAGGTAAGCATGAAACAAGCATTTGTCAATGCCGAATGTTGTCTTACTGGCATTGGCATTGGTAGTGCAGGAGTTAGAGAGATGCATAATAGGACTGGCAGTGAAATATTGAACTGATGCCACCTCCACCCTGCAGAGACTGACAGGCATTCGGTGTGCCTTTGCCCGCTGGGCTAACGCCACTCCATTTCACCTCACCCTACTCTGCAGATACTGACAGGTGTCAAGGTGTGCCTTGGGGTCTTCAGGCCTTATGCTCACCCTATTCCATAAGGAAATACTCTGAGACTGGTGCAGTATAGGACAATGGGGTGAATTTTGGGGCTGAAGACTCAGAGGCACACCTCGATGTCTGTCACTGGCTGCAGGGTGGGGGTGGAATGGTGTGAGCATTACAGCCGATGATACCAAGTCACATCCATGATGCCTGTCAGTCTCTATAGGGTGGGGCATTACAGTTGAAAACCCTAACGCCCCGGGCATTTGTTGGTATTTTCACTCCAAATTTTCAACATGGGCTTTTTGTGACCCCACCTCATGAACAGTGGCACTATCAGTTCATTAGCCGGAAGGTGATTTTGCACAGCAACTGCGCCATTTGGCGCCACAGGTGCGAAAACACATTTTGGGCAGAATGTGAAAAATGACAGCTGTACTGTTCATGAGGATGTTTTAAAAAAAAAAAAAAAATGGCATTGTTGAAAATCTGGAGTGAAAATATGAAAAATTGAAGTCACGAGCATGTGTAGAAACTGCGCAACACATGCCTGTATTGCAGTTATTTGGAGAATTTTTTAACAACTTTTTCAACATAGGCATTTTGGGACCTCCCCTCATGAACAGTGGCACTGTGATTTTGTTAATCTGTCCTGAAAGTGTATTTCCCATGGCGGCCGTGCCATTGTGTGCCACAGGTGTGAAAAACATTTTTCGGGCAGGATGAGAAAAATGACAGCTGTACTGTTCATAAGGAGGTGTGAAAAATGGCAATTTTGAAAATCTGGAGTGAAAATATAAAAATTGTCGAGTTAGGAGCATGCATTGAAAACTACTGTGCGATCATAATACAGTCATTTCTATTGAATTTTTCACCAAATTTGCAACATGTGCTTTTCTAGGACCCCACCTCTGACCCAGTGGCATTGTCATTTTAGATTAATCGGTCCCAAAGGTGATTCCACACAGTGACCGTGAAATCCTTTTGGGACCCCGTAACGAATGACAGTGCATGTGTTCATGGTGGGTCAAGCAAATGTTGAAAATCTGGTACCAAAATTCCCAAAAGTGACTGATGTATCCACCTAATTTGAAACCACCCATTGCCTGCCATTATAAAACTTACGCATTTTGTTCAGTTCCCGGCCGCTTTTGAAGAGTTTAGATGTGTTCTCACTCCACAGAAGATCGCAGTGCCGGCCCTCCAGAGGCAGGTATGGTGTGAGGGGGATGCACAAAGAATGGGTGTCAGTTGGGGGAGGGGTGGGCGATGAGGGACCTTTTTCCACAGGAAAAAAGAAACTGACTGGCCTGGTGGCGCTGAGGTTGAGGCACTGGATGTCACACTCACGCTCGCTGGCGACCTGGGTTTGGGAACAGACTCTGGTCACCGGAGTCGGCGGGGAGGTGGATTGAGCGCCCCAGCGGAAGCTTTCCTCAGAGGAGGGCGGGTTACATGGGCAACAATGCCCACAAAGCGTCTGCCTGTGAAGCACGGGGTAAGGTACAACTACTCCTTACAGGAAGTCGGGGTGGGGAGGGCGCTGTTGATGCTTGACGGCCGCACGCCGTTCATCTGGACATAAGTCCTCTGCATTGGCACCCTCAGGAGGCAGGAACCGGGAGAAAACCAAAGGCAAAAAATCTCTCAGTCTTGTACAGAATGACGCTTGGTCCACACTACTTTGGGGCCTAGCCGAAAAGACAGAAGGAAAGGATTCCTCGGGGCAGAGACCAGGAGGAAGTAAAAAAAGAAACCGGATTTCAGGGATGGTTTTCTTTATTTACAGATAAATAAAATGATTTTAGGCACTCTGGGGTGGGCTTCCAGTGTGCCATGACATTTTTTTTTTGGGGGGTGGAAGACATGATGCAGACAGGGATTAGACACTCCTGTCAGCAAAGAAAGTTGTGGGGGCAGGAACATGATGCTGATGGGGATTGGACACCCCCTTTGGCAAACAAATTGAACTATTGGGGGACAAACATGCCAACACAGGGATTGGGCATCCCCAATGTCGGCTTTGTGGGGATTGTGTGGCGGGTGGCAGGAGCCACCATATTTATTGGAATATTTCACCAGGAAAGGAATGTAACTGAGCCTCGTCATCTGAAGCTCCATTGAGGAAACTGCACTTAACTGGAGCTACAGATTTCTTTCAACTCCATGGCTGTCTTTGAAACTGCTGTCATCGCTAGCACGCTTGCTAATTGGCAACTGAGGGACGCACCCACTAAAGCATTCCCTGCATTCGCCAACATTGACACACCTTTGAATGTGCTACTACCACAAGATGTTGCTTGTGCACGTGCAAGACAACATAAAAAGTGAATAAATACAAGACTACTTACAAAAACACTATTACATATTTCTTTTCACCTCCTCAGCTGGGGGGTGGTCCTGTGGTTCCCCATATCAGGTGACTTCCCTCAGCTGCTGCCCCAGACCCAGTCAGAGCTCTGACCCTTTTCGCCCTGCTATCCCAGGTCACTTCACAGCAGGGATTTATCCCGCTCACTGCGGAGACCTGGCGGCTGGGAGCTGTAGGGGAGCTAACTTGAATGGGCCCACCGCGGCGCCAATAGAGTCTGCCATCATCACGCCGGAGAATTAGTTTTGTTCCTTTGTACCTCCCCGTGGCACAAGCATGCAGTGATGTCAAGGACGTCCTCTGCATGCACTCACTCGCAGTGCATCCGACACCTGCCCACACCACCCCACATGTTGATCCCCGAGCCTACACTAGCTCCCGGCCACCACCAGCTCAGTGGCTCAGCGGTCCTCCGCACTCTCCCTCCCCGAAGGAGGAGAGCAGTCCATGGGACACTCAGTCCTCCTCCTCCTGGCCGACCCCCGATGCTCCAAGTCCATGCCCAAACCTCAGGTTGCCGGGCGTGGTGCAAGGTGCTATGCTCAGCACCTCAACCCTCAGTGCCACCGGCTGGCAACAAAAACAACACTGATAAAGAAAAGGCCTTCACATCCTGTAGCCCTAGTGGTAGGGGAGGCAGGGGCAGGGGTTGGGGCTGCAATCCTAGACCCTACACACAATACGAATACCAAGCCCAGAGAGGTTACTGCAAAGGCAGAAGGGACGCCCGGTGTGCTTCTGCAGCGTCAGCCCCCAAGCCACAGCCAAAACGAAACCCCTGACCATTCTGCCCAGCTCACCCAACCATTGCCAGTGAATGTGAGGGAAGGGGGACTGGCCTACTACTTCCAGGAACAGATAGAATTTACTACAGACAAGTAGATCCTGAAGGTAGAGGGCAAGGGACTGTCCCTGCAGTTCAAGAGGTTTCCAAAACTGCAGAAACTGGAACGTTCTAGCTCATTCACCTACAGAAAGAAATCGGTTGGAATTGGAAGTAAATAAACTGCTGCAGGGAAGAGAAGTGGAAAAGGTCCCTGCCTTACAGTGGCACAAGGGTCTATTCTCAAGATACTTCCTGATCCACAAGAAAAATAGGGAATGGTGACCCCTTTTAGACCTCGGATATCTGAACAAACATGTCAAAAAGGAAAGAGTCAAGGTGGTTACACTGGGCATACTGATACCATCCATACAAGCGGAGATTGGCTAGGGTCACTGGATCCAAAAGACACCTGTTTTCACATTCCAGTTAGACTTACCCACATAAAATACCTCTGGTTCAGGATAGGAAAATTCAAGTACCAATTTGTAGCCCTCCCCTTTCACCACGCCTCAGCACCAGGTGTCTTCAAAGAGCGCTTAGGTGTGGTGGCAGCTCATCTCAGAAGACAAGGTGTGGTTTTTCCTACCTGGACTGGCTAGTTGCGGATAAAATAGAACCAGAGGCAAAGTGTTCATCCAAAAGGTTAAAAAGAACCCTGGAAAATCTGGGGTTCCTGATAAACCTGCAGCTTCCTAAACAGAACCTGCTCAAGTATTGGACTTCATAGGCACAGAGCTGGATATACCTGTCTGGTGCACCAGATGCTACAGGATAATATCCAACATCATCATCAACCAGGTGCCAACAAGCAGTACATTTACCTGGCTGTTGGATTAAATTCATCTGGGATTATGTCACACATCGAATGATTTAACATGACATGTAAATGTTCACAGACTCCACCTCCTGACGAAGCCCTACATAAGGGCAAAGCACTGGGGCATCTGTCAACTGCACTGTGTCCGAAGGTAAAATCTGAGCCATAGATCCCAATCAAAGCCAAGCAAAATTTTTACTAAACTGTTAAGAGCCTTTTTGCTGTTGGTAAAGGAAACTGAGTCACGTTGCTAGTTACTGATACTGACCAAAGTGTACGGAGGTTGGTGGGGTTGGGGGAGATAGAACTTGGGATAACAACATCCTGTATGCCCTGGGCAGGTTACACTTGAGCAGGGAAGGCTTAGGGGTCTTAAAACAGAGGTTGGAAAAGTACATAGCAACCAGAGTGGATTTAAACTAGGTGCTGGGGGAAGGGCAAGTGGGTGGAAATCAGACAAGGTCTCCACATCGTGGAGCCCAACAGGCAAATCCCCCATACCAGTAAGAAAGCAACAGGAGAGTATTCAAAGGGAGTCAGGAATAAGAGAGTTCAGAAGGGGAAGGAAGGGGCACATACTGGAGGGTTGTCTCCTTGTATGTGAGGAACTTGGGGAACAAGGCAGCCAAGCTACAGGCGGGCTTCTGACTTATAAAGCCCTACACGGACAGGGTCCTGACTACCTGAAAGAGCTTCTGGTCCCTTACTGTCCTGGGTGATTGCTCCGCTCGACTGACAAGGGGTTGCTAGAGATTCCAAGAGTTTGTTTAAAATCTTTTGGGGCCCGGGCATTTATGCAGGCTGATGGAAGAGGGGGAGGTTGACATAGCTGCCATCACTGAAACATGGGTCACCCAACACCTGGACTGGGACCTGGTGATCTCGGGGTACAGGCTGTACCACAGAGATAGGGGAAAAAGGGAAAGGGGTGGGGTAGCTATTTATGTGAGATAGGGGATAAGGTGTACCAGGAAGGAGAGGAGGGAAAGGCAGAAGCATTATGGGTATAAACCCAAGATTCGAGGAGAAGGAGAGTTAAGTTGGGGTGGTATATAGGCCACCTTCTCAGATGGAGGACTTGGACAGGGAACTAGCCAAGCAGATAATGAGGGACAGTGGGATGGGTAACACTGTGATTGTGGGGACTTCAGTCTGCCAGAGGTAGATTGGATCACCCCAGCCACCTCGAGCGTCTGGGAGCAGGTCCTCCTGGAGGCTTTCCAGGACAGCTTCCTGGTACAGATGGTAAGGGAGCCAACCAGGTTGGGTAACATAACTATAAAGCCTAGCTCCTCGCTAGGGACACCTACACCTGTCCGCGCAGGTAATTGCCCTTCCTCCTAGCCTTCCATCGTTAGGATCTGCAAATCTCCTTCCCTGATTCTTGCTCTGGCCCTTAGGTAACCAGGACTTGATTTGAGGGGGGATGATGAGCGTTGTAACCTCTTTCTACCTTTTTTACTGCCTAATTTGCACATGTCCTCACACTTGTTCTGAATCTGGTTCTCTTTTACCACTGACCAAATCCCTACTGTACTGCTGCAATTATTGCCATCTCACCTGCTGTTTTTCACTCTGTCGTATTTTTATACATACCTGTTACATGTTATCTCACTACCATTTTTCTGTTTTGCTACTGCCATCCTGGCCAGGAATTGTTGACTGCACTTTTATACACTATTGTGACTGCCTATTGGCCTATGAAATGTACATAGCTGTAACCAATTTGTATCATCTACTGTTTGTAATTATTTATCCTGCTTATGCCTTTTGGCCCAGGTCATGCCTGAAAACGGTCCGTTGGACCAGTGCACCCTACCTGGTTAAAAAAGTCATAAATAAATAAATAACATTCTGGACCTTGTGCTGGCTAATGGGGAGTTTGTCAGGGAGCTGGGGGTGGAGTATCCTCTGGCAGGGAGTGACCACTACACAGTGTGGTTCTCATTTAACATGGATAAGGAGGCGGCAGGAACAAGGATCAAGGTGTTAGACTTCAGGCGAGCTGACTTTGGTAGGATGAGGGATGTAGTGGCTGGGCACCTAGCCAGCATCCACCCACAGGTGGATGCTAACCAGAAGTGGGAAATTATCAAGCTTGGTCTAGCAGAGGTCACTAGTTCCTGTACAAGGACACAAAACAAAAAGGCTAGGTCCAAGAAACTGAGTTGGTTAAGCAGGGAAGTGTTGGAAAAGGTGAGGAGAAAAAAAGCAGCCTTAAGAAGATTCAAGAGATCAGATTGGGGGAGTGTGATGTTTGGACATCTGGTTATGATTATTGTATGATATTAGTATTATAATTACATGGTCTGTGTATGTAATTCTCACACAAGTCATCCTGTGCTTCTGTGGGTGACCCCAACCCACACACACACACACAGGTTTCAGTGAAGCTACAGGATATGAGAAAGACCAGAGGAAAATACAAATTTAACTGCCTTCCTTCCAGAAGGATAGTTTATGGCCTTCATCACTTGCTGCTGCCTTTGATGTTGGAAACTAAATATGAGTTTTATGACATCAGGAAAAGGTCGTCATTTGGCTGATTCCGTGCTTTCTCACACCCTTAGTGACAGATTGTGGGGTTGTAAACCTGAGCTGGTTGATCAAAGGATGTCATGTGGGGAATGTTTTTTGCTGATGTTCACATTTATTAAAATACCTCCTTGTAGCTAACTACTGTATGTTAGAATTCATTCTAAGGGAGGATCTAGCTGATCTCACCATTTTTGGACTCGAAGATTCCTCTGAACTCTTAAAGCACTTTGGTAGATAGGAAAGATCTTAAGTATGGTAGAGTCTTGTTCTGTAACTTCCACATTCTTTTATGTGATTGTGAGCTCTTGGTATTTGTTCTGTATTTTATTTCACCTGTTTTAAACTTTTTAGTAAATAACATTTTCTTTGAAATACTGCCTGTGTGTCTTCTCAGTCTTCCTTTTGCATGTGATGCTGAACCCCTGGTTTAAGTCTGACAGCAGTCAACTTTGCTTGTTACTAAGCAAAAAGGTAAGAATATACCTAGGTCTCTTATAGAGTTGTAAGGGTTCATTTTGGAAACTTGGCTTGGTGCCCCTGGGCAAAGGGTTGTACTGCACCCCTCCCCCCCGAAGAGGATACGCATCCGAGCCTGTAATTGGGTATGCTAGCATAAGGTTCACAGTTTGAATCTCTCCAGAACTCGAGGTTAAAGGTGATTCAGACCCAAAGCAGACAGGAGGGTTACCCTGTCTGTTACCTGTTCACACTGTTGCATTCTCTGATTGGCACTGTGGGAGCAGAGGGCCTGACTTGCGGAGTGCGTTTGTGACAGATTTGGTTGGCAGCGGTGCAATTTAAAGTATTGGTAACACAGGCTTTAGCAGTTCAGTGTGTCAGCTTAATACTGTACAGCTCACTTGCAAAAGAAGGCAGTGATTTATTTTAAAAAGGTAAACAGAACTATATCATTTTGCTTACAGTCAAAGTTCCTACCTGTTTTATTTATTTATTTTTACATTGCAAGTTAGAGTAGCCATAGTTAGGAAGAAAGATGGCTTCCAACTACAGCGAGCACACTGCAGACTGCCTGAAGCAGCTGTGCAAGGAGAGAGGAGTCTTGCACAAGGGTAGAGCCAACAAGCAGAACCTCGTGGGTGCTCTGATGGCCACTGATGCCCAGAGCCTCAAGTCAGTCTGTGACTGAAAAGGACTGCACCTTGGGCATGGAAGGGCCAGGGTCCATTGCAGTGTCTGGATCCAGTGAGGAGGACAGCAGGGCCAATGCAAGCCAAGGGCCACAGCAGCAGGGAAGGTCACCAGTATACTGGAGCCAGAAGGTCCAGTTGCAGATGGAGTTGCGGAGAATGGAGCTGGAGTTCCAGAGAGAAGAGACGCAGAGGAGAAGAGGGAGCAAGAGCAGTGAGCCACAGAAGAGAGGGCGCGAGAGCAGCGAGAAGCTGACAGTGAAGAGCATGAGCGCCAGAGGCAACATGAACTGGAGAAGCTACGACTCCAACCACCAGCTCCAGAGCAGGTAAGTGGCCTGGATTTAACTGGAACTACAGGACTGGGTTACAAATTAAATTCCAAATTGATAGCTGAATTTAAAGAGGGGGAGGATATGGGTGCCTTTTTAAATTTCTTTGAAAAAGTTTGTATTCAGGCAAATATTCCTAGAAGGTCCTGGAGCTTCCAGCTATCCCCACGACTTACCAGGAAAGCCCGGGATGCATTGGGTCAAATGGACAGTGAAGACATTAATGATTACAGTAAACTGAAAACTGCACTTTTAAAAAAGTATGATTTAACTGCAGAAGCATACCGAGCTAAATTCTGTAGGCTCAGGAGAAGCCCTGACATGAGCTATGAGAAGCTAGCCACGAAACAACGTCAGTTTTTAAAACTTGGTGGGAAGGAATTGAAGCAAACTCTGTTGATAAAATTGAAAATGCTGTATTGTTAGAGCATTTTTTTTTTGTTTGTTTGTTTTTTGGCATGCCCAGCAGAGCTGAAAACCTGACTGGAGGACCGAGATCCGAAAACAGTGCAAGAGGCTGCTGAACTCTCGGACCGCTATGCCAGGGGCAGACCTGCTCTGAGTGCAAATGGGGCTGGTGGCAACACAGAAAGGGAAAAGCGCGCCTTCAGGGCAGCTAAAACCCTCACTGCTCCACTGAAACCCAGGTTTCAAAGGAAAGATTTAACTGAGAAAAGACATGAATGTTGGGTTTGCAAAGAAACTGGTCACATTGTCAGACAGTGTCCCAAAAGGACAAGCAGTACACAAAGTGGTGCTCGAAAAGAAGGGCTGTTTGTGTGTCCCTGAAAGCATGCCAGTCAACATGAGGGAACACATGCACACAGTCACTGTAAATAGTGTACAGATACAAGGGTTAAGAGACACGGGGGCATCCCTGACTTTGGTAAAAGGGGATCTGGTAGAGCCTGGTCAGCTTATACCCAATCAATTTGTAACTGTACGGGGATTCACTGGGGAGGAGAAAACATTGCCACTCGCTAGTGTTCTCCTAGACTGGGGTGAGACTGGGAACTGTGCAGCAGGTTGCTGTAGCTGTAACTTTAGCAGTTGATGTAATTCTCAGCAGCAATCTCAAACTTGATGGTGTGTGCAGTTACCCATAGCCAAGTGGCAAGGGAAAATTGTAGTTCCCTGGAACCCCGTAGGAGCCCCTGTGAAAATTACTGAGAGGTTGGTTCCCCAGCCTGTGTCTCCTGATATGGAGAATAATGAAAAGGGGGGTAGACATTCCCCAGGTAGCAGTTAACCACATGGCTATGAAGGGTTACTCCGAGAAAGGAGGGGTGATCCATTGTCAGAGGGTTAGGGATGACAGTGATCCTGAGTGCCCTGACGCTAGAGCTAAGGGCCCTAGTTTAGACACTGACGAGGATCTGTCCCATGCTTTGGGAATGTGTAAGGAGTTTGCAGCTGCTCAGAAAAGTGACTCTAGTCTAGAGAAGCTGAGGGCTTGGGCAGACTCTGACGGAGCACAGGGAGGTGACGGGAAACACAAAGTATATTGGGACAATGGAGTGATATATACGCAGGATGCTAAGACAGAGGGAGGGGTAATAGGCAACTTGTCATTCCCCAGGGGTACTGTGAACAGTTGCTCAAGATTGTACACGATATTCCCATGTCTGGTCATCTGGGAATTGCGCGCACTACGCAGCATTTGGCCCAGAATTTCTATTGGCCCAACTTCACCCAGCAGGTGAAAGAAGTATTGCAGGTCTTGTCATCGGTGCCAAGAAATAGTGAAGAAACATAGAATTTGAAGGCAGATAAGGACCACTTGGCCCACTTAGTCTGCCCAAGACAGGTGAGAAAACCCAAGCCACCCTAATTCCATTGCCCATAGTGGAGGAGCCATTCCAGAGGGTGGAAATGGATACTGGGGGGCCTTTAAATTCTCCCAGCTCCTCCAGGAAGAGGTTCATCCTGACTGTGGTGGATTATGCCACCCGATATCCAGAGGCCGTCACCCTATCCTCACTGAGGACAGACAAAGTGGCAGATGCCTTACTTGGGATTTTCTCCCGTGTTGGGTTTCCGCAGGATGTTATCACTGATCGAGGGGGTTCCTTCATGTTGGACCTGATGAAATGTTTGTGGGAGAAGTGTGGGGTGGTGCAAAGATGCACAACACCTTATCACCCACAAGCCAATGGGCTTGTGGAAAAATTTAATGGTACCCTTAAGTCAATGCTCCAAGCGCTTCTGAACAGCATGGGAGGGACTGTGAGAGCCAACTTCCCCACCTGCTGTTTGCATCCCAGGGAGGTGCCCCAAGAGTCACAGGTTTTCCTTCGAACTGTTATATGGATGCGGGGTATGTGGCCTCTAGACTTGATCCGGGAGGACTGGGAAGGCAAGCACGGCACCCAGGGAACTCCCATAGTGGATTATGTCCTTAGGTTTAGGGAAAGGCTGAAGGAGCTTATGGACAACCCAGAGCAACCTGGCAGTTGCCCAACAGAAACAAAAAGTGTGATATAACCACAGAGCCAGAGCTTGCTCATACAGTGGGTCAGGAAGTCATGGTCCTAATCTGGGTCCGGAAAGACAAGCTGCAGGCTGAGTGGGCAGGACCGTAAAAAGTAGTCAGAAAGGTAAATGACGTAAACTACATAATAGAGTTACTGTACCTGACAGGCGACTTACACAAAGAATGTACCATGTCAACATGGAGAAGCCATTTGCCAATAGGGCTGACATGGTGTTTGCAGTATGTAGTCCTGGGGAGGGGACGGACGAAGGAGACCCCCTTCTGGACTCGCTGGAAGAAAGCAAGCGGGAGTTCTCTGTGGAGGCAGTTAAATTGTCACCCCAGCTTGCCCCAGACCAGATCCAGGAAGTAAGGGAGGTTTTAGCAGACTTTGCCCCATTGTTTAGCGCCAAGCGTGGACTAACCCCCTTAGTGACACATGGTGTGGAGACAGGGACATGGACGCCCATATGGCGGACAGCATATCGGGTGTCAGAGGCTGTCCAAAAGGACATTGGGAGGGAAGTGAAGGAAATGCTGGATTTAGGGGTAATCCAAAAATCCCACAGACCCTGGGCCTCACCAGTAGTCCTATGCCCAAGCCAGAAGGGTCTACTAGTTTTGTGTGGACTGAATGCAGTCACAGTCAGACGCCCACCCGATGCCATGGACGGACGAACTCCTGGACAAGTTGGGAGGGCTACATACCTTATAACTATTGACCTGACAAAAGGGTATTGGCAGGTAGAGTTAATGACAGAGCTAAGGAGGCCTTCATCACTCCGATAGGTTATTTGAATTAAAGTAATGCCTTTCGAATGAAGAACGCCTGGCCACTTTCAAGGTTGGTGAACCAGGTGTTAAATGGTGCTGAGTAGCGTGACATTGCCATCTTTAGTGCCAGCTGAGGAACACCTGTCCCACATTAGGGAAGTGCTGGGCAGAATACAGAGGGCCGGGCTCACTGTCAAAGCTGAGAAGTGTCAGGTGGCCATAGCTGAAGTGGCATACCTAGGGTATGTTGTAGGCAGGGACAGCTCCATCCTTACCAAGTAAAAATAGAGGCGATCAAGTCATGGCCCAGACCAGAAACATCAAGCAGGTCAGGAAATTTCTGGAGACAGTAGGTACTATAAGAAATTTGTACCCAATTACAGTGCCCTGGCCACTCTCTATCTGACCTGGTAAAGAAAAGGATGCCTAAGAAAGTTACCTGGGAACCAACCTGTGAAAAAGCCTTTACCAGACTGAAGGAGGCACTGTGCAGTGCTCCTGTATTGACAAGTTCAGACTATAGCAGACCCTTTATAGTCCAGACTGACGCCTCAGATGTGGGTATTGGGGCAGTGCTGAGTCAGACATCCAGTCAAGGAAAAGATCACCCCATAGTGTATCCGAGTACAAAGTTACTTGCCAGGGAGCAGGCATACTCTACTATGGAAAAAGAGTGTCTTGCCATAGTGTAGGCCCTAAAGTTAGAGCCATACTTATACAGGCAGCATTTTGAGGTACAAACTGACCACAACCCTCTGGTTTGGCTGACACAAATGGGAAAAACGAATGGTAGACTATTAAGATGGAGTCTTGCTTTGCACGGGTATGACATGACGATCTCCTATAGGGCTGGAGCAACCAATGAAAACGCGGATGGCTTGTCGCGTCTATATGAGGAATGAACTGACTTAGGGAGCTCATCCCACGCTGGGGATAGAGCCCCCAAATTCAGTCTAGGTGGGGTGGATTGTGACTCTTGGCCATCTGGTTATGATTATTGTATGATATTGGTATTATAAATACATAGTCTGGGTATGTAATATCTCACACAAGTCAGCATGTGCTTCCGTGGGTGACTCTCCGCCCCCCCCCCACACACATGCACACACAGGTTTCAGTGAAGCTACATGATATGAGAAAAGACCAGAGGAAAAAACAAATTTAACTGCCTTCCTTCCAGAAGGATAGTTTATGGCCTTCATCACTTGCTGCTGCCTTTGATGTTGGAAACTAAATATGAGTTTTATGACATCAGGAAATCAGGAAAGGGTCGTCATTTGGCTGATTCCTGTTGGCTTTCTCACACCTTAGTGACAGATTGTGGGGTTGTAAACCTCAAAGGAACTGGTTGATCAAAGGATGTCATATGTGGGAAATGTTTTTTGCTGATGTTTGCATTTATTAAAATCTCCTTGTAGCTAACTATGTTAGAATTCATTCTAAGGAAGGATCTAGCTAATCTCACCAAAAGGGGGTTGGGAAAGGGATAGTTGAAATGAAACATTGTATTTGGGGAATGTGTCGTATCAGTTTTTGGACTCAAAAGATTCTCTGAACTCTTGAAAGCACTTTGGTAGATAGGAAAGCTCTTAAGTTTGTGGTAGGAGTCTTTGTTCTGTAACTTCCCATTTTGTTTACGTAAATGTAAGCTCTTGATATTTGTTTTGTATTTTATTTCACCTGTTTTAAACTTTTTAGTAAATATTTTCTTTGAAATACTGCCTGTGTGTCTTCTCAGTCTTCCTTTTGCATGTGATGCTGAACTTCTGGTTTAAATCTGACAGCTGTCAAAAGCTTGATTGTATTACTAATCAAAAGGTAAGAATATACCTGGGTCTCTTACAGAGTTGTAAGGTTCATTTGGAAACCTGGCCTGGTGCCCTGGGCAAGAATTATGCTCACACCTCCAAGAGGATATGTATCCGAGCCTATACTTGGGTATGCTAGCATAAGGGTCACAGTTTGAATCCCTCCAAAACTCGAGGCTAAAGGTGATTTGACCCAAAACAGACAGGAGGGTTACCCTGTCTGTTACCTGTTCACACTATTGCACTCTGAGGTTGGCACTCAAGAGATCAGATCGGGGGGGGGGTAAGATAGGGAGAAGTACCTGAAGAAATCAAGAGAGGTGACCAGAGCAGTCAGGGCAGCCAAGGCTTTGAGAGAGCTTAGGCTAGCACAAGGTATTGGAGAAGAGGAAAAGGATTTCTTCAAGTACATAAGGGAGAGAAGGAACTGCAGAGATCAAATTGTAAGGATCAGGAAGGATGGGGGAGGTGGGCGTGAGAAGGGACAGACCAGGTGGAAGCGCTCAGTTAATACTTCTGTGTTTACTAGGGAAAGAATGGGTCTGTGCCACAGAGGAAAGGGGGAGATAATGGATGGGAAACTCCCAGCAGGCAGGGTGCTGGAAGGCCTAAGGGCCTTGCAGGTGGATAAAGCGCCTGGCCCAGATGGCATACACCCCCGGGTTCTGAAGGAGTTGGCAGAGGTACTGGCAGAACCAATAGCAGACTTGTTTAATACCTCTCTGGGAACCGTTTGCATACCCCTGGACTGGAGGATGGCACACGTGGTGCCCCTCCACAAAAGTGGACCCAGTGATGAACCAGGCAACTATCTCAGTCAGCCTTACATCCATTGTGGGGAAACTAATGGAGACTATCCTTAAGGAAAGGTTGGTATCCTTTCTGGAAGGGAATGGTATGGTCTCCAGGACGAAAGTCTACATGGGTTTGTCTCTGGGAGATCCTGTCAGACCAACCTGGTTGACTTTTATAACTGGGTGACTAGGGCACTCGACAGGCATCAAGCGGTAGATTCCTGTATCCGGATTTCAGCAAGGCCTTCGATTTGGTGCCACATGGGAGATTGATTCAGAAGTTGGGATACCAGGGCGTGGGGCAAAAATGGTGAAATGGGTCCAGAAGACAGCAGAGGGTAGTGGTGAGAGGGGAACTCTCATCTCCAAGGATTGTAACTAGTGGAGTATGACGGGGCTCGGTACTGGGTCCAGTGTTGCTTGGCATTTTAATTGCAGGCATCTTGCATGGTATTAAGAACAAGATTAGTCTTTTTGCGGATGACACGAAGATTGGTGCAGTGGTGGATGACACAGAAGGGTGGCAGGGCTACAGGATGATCTGGCTAAACTAGAGTACTGGTCAGACACATGGCAGATGGGGTTCAATGCAAAGATATGCAAAGTCATGCACTTGGGAGCAAGGAACCCAAGGAATTATCAGCTTGGGGGGGTACCATTAGCCACTACTTTCATTTGCTCTGTTATCGCTCCAAGATCTTTCTCCTCAAAAGATCTTGGGGTGATAATAACAGAGCAAATGAATCATTCAACACAGTGCAGAAAATCAGCAGCTAAAGCTAATGAGATGCTGGGGTACATTGCCAGAGAAATTGCCTCCAGGAGGGGCAAGGTAATCCTGCCACTGTACAGGTCATTGGTGAGGCCACAACTGGAGAACTGTGTTTAGTTCTGGCACCCTTACTTTAAAAAAGATGTTAAATTGCTGGAAGGGGGCCAGCGCAGAGCAACTAAGATGATCCTGGGAATTGGAAGATGGAACCCTATGAGAAGAGGCTGAGAGAGCTCAACATGTAGTCCCTAGAGGAAATGAGGGATAGAGGGGATATGATAGAAACCTTTAAATATATGAATGGCATGAACAAGACTGGTACAGAGGACATTTTTAAGTTAAGGAGAGGAAACTAGGGGGCATGGTCTGAGATTGAAGGGTGCAAGATTAAGGAGGGAAATGAGGAGGCACTGTTTCATGGAAAGGGTAGTGACAGAATGGAATGTACTGCCTGAAGAGGTGGTATCCTGCAAGTTGGTGGGCAGTTTTAAGAGGCAATGGGATAAAGTGAAGGGGAAGATCACCAATGTGCAGGTAGGGGTGGGAGAGGCAGCTGCAGTGTAATGGACTGCTAGCTTCACATTAGAGCAGACTTGATAGACCAAATGGCTTGTATCTGCTGGCAGTTTCATATCTTCATATGTTTCAGCAGATAATCAGTGTCTGTTATATGACTGTTTCATTCCATGCTGCAGCATGAATAAATTGTACCTAAGCAGCATCTTTGGGATCATCTCCTTCTTTGTTCTGGGATCCAGGAGTGCGATTTGTCACATTGCATCCTGTGTTTTGTTTATCTGAGGCTGGCTGCCCGATGAGCTGCACCGACCTGCTGTTGATTTGATACCTGCCCCCTCCCCCTCACCTTCAAGTTGCGGGGACACTTTCCTCCAATAGGGAAGGGTTTCAGATTTGATTTCCACTATAAAATTCTTTACACCTGGCCTCCCAAGGCCTGCAAGGCATTTCCTGGCCACATACACATATGTGGTGCCATGGGCCAGGTTTCAAATGAGGGACATTCACTACCATTTAAGAGACCACTGGTCTCGAAGATGGGACACGTTGTCCAAGCTAGTGGCAGTCAGAGACATTGGTGCAGGCACTGGAGTGACGGAAGGACAAAAGCATCCTTAGCAAAGGCATTCACTTCATCCAGCAATCCCCAGCAACTATCCTCATAACAGATGCCTCACTGCTAGGGTGTTGCGCCCCCTTAACCGTCTTTACAGTGAGTGATATCTGTAGCCCACAGGAGACTCAGGAGCACATCAGTCTCCTGGAACTCAGGGCAGTGTCGCTGGCAGTGCAGTCCTTCTGCTCCTAGCTACAAGGTCAGTCTGTTCATATCCAGACAATCAACACCACAGTGTATTACATGAACTAGCAGGGAGGAACACGATTCTCAAGATTGTGCACAGAGGCCATGAGGATCTGAGAACTAGCTTACTCTCTGCAGAAATCTCTGCAGTTCATCTGCCAGGCAAAGACAATGTCTTGGCAGACTCCATGAGCAGAATCAGCCAGGGAAGTCACAACTAGACCCTGAACCAGCAAGTGCTGGCCTCAGTTTTCAGAAGATAGGGCACTCCAGAAATTGACCAGTTTGTCTCTTTGGAGAACAGTCAACTCCCACAGTTTTGTTGCAGGCCCCCAGCAATGGGCACAGTCCCAGGGGGTGCCCTAGCTCTGGATTGGATAGGGAGGTTCCTGTATGCCTTCTCACCATTCCCACTCATACAGTGAGTGCTCAAAAAGCTCAGGAGAGAGCCAGCCACAGTGATCCCGATAGTCCCGGACTGGGCCAGGCAGGTCTGGAATTCAGTGCTCCTTTCCCTGTCCAAAAGGACTCCAGTCAACCCACCACTGAGATACAACCTACTGACTGTTTCAGGGTGGAATAATGTTCCCAGACCTTAGGATGTTACATCTGAGGGCATGGTTCTTGAAAAAGGTAGACGTTTCTAGCTTTAATCTGTCAGAGGAGGTGCTGAGGGTGCTAAAAGTTTGCAGGAAACCGTACTTCTAGGAGCGTGGATATGTTGTTCATCCACACTTCTCGGCATGTTCCTTTCCCCTTTAAATCTTGCCAGACAGTCTTCAAGCTGGCTTCTTCCACCCACCTGGGTGGTAAATACCTAAGCTCCGCCCCATGATGCCAGATCTTCCTTTCCACTGGAAGATACAGGTTCCCTTGTGCTCTCACGGCAGTTCGTAGGCCCTGGATTCAAAGCGTTGGTTTTTACCAAAACTAACATTAAAACTTGTTCGAGTTAGCGATTCCGATTGTAGCGCATCGGACATGGAGGATAAATCATCCCCCGGATTTCACCGGTGTACCTGCGGCCAGAAGATGTCGCGAACCGATCCCTACCTAACGTATGCTATTGCCTAGGTGTTGGACATTACACCTTGTCTTGCACTTTCTGCCTGGCCTTCCATCCCAACGTCCTGGACGACCACAAGGCACACCTAAAACTGGGGAGACCAGAGAAAAAGAACCCGCTAATGAAATCGAAGGAGGCGAGGTGGGCGGTTTCCGCGGCCGTGGGATCTGCCAAGCAGCTGGAGCAGATGAAGGCATTCGAGGAGGAAGCAGCTCAAGCTTTGGCCAATCAAAGCTTTTTTGTTCTGCTCAACCTTGGCTCCACCTTTACAGGCTACTTCAAGGCGTTGTGCCAGTCTCTCCCCACCAGGGGTGAGGCGCCCTCGGGCTCGCACTCCTCCCGGCCTCGCAAGAGGGATAAGGATCCGAAGTCTTCGTCTAAGCAAAGACGTTCTTGGGACCGAAAAAACATCTGAGTCCCAAGAGCACGGGGTCTCTGCCTCGGTCGAGATCGCATCCTTGGCCGCCGGCTTTTCGGACATCACGCCTGGTCAGGGGACCGAGGAAATGGCCGATGAGGCTGAGATTACTCTTGACTCAATTGACCCTCTGTCACCGACCCCGGTCGACAACTCTTTGGAAAGGACTCCGGTCCTTGTTTTTCCGTATGGGGAGACCCAGCCCGCTGATGTTTCCCATCGAAGAAACTGTTCCGGACCTCAATTTTCCCAGACACCGTGTCTCCCGACGAAAGCAGGTCACCGACACCCTCGGTCTCGAACGAGGTCCAGAACCCTCTGCCAAATGGCCAAAAAGAGTCAAACACTTAAAGAAGAGGCGTCGCCACAGATCTTCATCCTACCGGATGAGGAGAGGCTTCAACGAAACTCGCTTCGATGCTGGCTTCCCGCCCTGCCGACAAGCCGGCCCTCTGGGATCAAAGTCTGTCTCCGCATCCCGGTTCGGCCTGCCTCGGCCCTCCACCGATTTTGGTGGAACCACCGCCTAAGCAGCCTCAGGGACGGGCTCACTCGAAAGAGGATCGAACAGACACTGGGCTTCCCAGATGTCTGTCGATAACGGTCGTCCCTGATCGCCCTCAGCATATCGAGGGAGACCTAGGCGGGAGGCCATTGTATCCTGACTCTTCGGACTCAGACGCCACCGCATTGCACTCCCATCCTGGGGATGATGAGTCGTCCGTGGCAGATTTGGAGGAAGGCCCTTCCTCTTTCGAGGGCATTCTCTGCCTGATCTCCGATTCCAATGGAATGCCTCTGGAGTCCATCCAGAAGAAGGCGGAGTACCCCCTTACGGATATCCTCAAAAGGGGGGATACCCTGACTGAGGCCTTTCCAGTGGCCGAAGCCATTGTTGGCCCGGCCCTTGAGCTTTGGCAGCACCCAGCTTCCTGCCCATCACTGTCTGCCCACATGGCCCGCAAGCATGTTTTGCCCATGAGGGTCCCTGGCGGGATTCACAGAACATCCTTCAGCCGAGAGCCTGGGGACCGCTTCTGTGTTCAGGTGTACTGGGAGCTCAGTCGACACTGACCAACCCCTGGACAAAGAGTCCAAAAATATGGACCATTCCACCCGTAAGGTCTATGGCTTCTTCCTTAGGCCTTCGTCAGGCCAGCTCGGCTGTTATAATGGCACACTTCTCTCATGCCCTCCTAGGGTCATTAGACAAAGTCCTCCCTCATCTCGCGACGGACATGCAGACCACAGTGAAGCGAGTCCATGATCAGGGTCATGCTGTTGCAAAACTGCAGCTCCAGACAGCCCTCGACATGGGGGAATCTTGTGCCCGCTCTTTAGCAGCCGCAGTGGCCACTCGCCGCAGGGCTTGGCTGAGGCTTTCCTCCTTCCCGGCCGATACTCAGCACAAGTTAGCTGACGTGCCCTTCCTAGGCACCGACCTGTTCGGTCCAGGATTGGCCAGTCACCTTCAGCGTATAGAGCAGTCCAATGCCACCTTGGATGCTACGTCTGCGAAGGGGTCTTCGGGCAAGAACCAGCAGAAGCGTAAGAAGAAGCCTTTTCCGCACACTTCCCCTGCGGTCAGGCAACCCTCCTATCAAGGAGGCCAACAGCAGCAGGCTCAAGCCTGGTGCCAGAGGCCCAAGCAGGGTCCACAACAGCCCCGTAAAGGAGGCCGAGGTGCAGGTCCAGGAGCCTCCTCCTCCTCTAAGCCTGCCCAGCGACGGGTTGGGGGTTGCCACCCTTACACCCGTCATGCCAGCTCTGGGTCCTCCCATGGGGGGCTGGCTTCATCACTTTAATTCCGCCTGGTCCGATATCACCTCGGACAGGTGGGTTCTCGAAGTAGTCAGTCAGGGACTGCCTCTAGAGTTCGAGCAGTACCCTCCCAGCCGAGCCCACGCCCCTCGGGAGGAAAGGATCTCAGTTTGCACCCAGTCGGCTTTCCGAGACGACATAGCTCAGCTCCTCCGCAAGGAGGCGGTAGCTCCAGTGCCAGATCCTCCTACAGACCCGGGCTTCGTGTCCAGGTACTTCCTGGAGCCCAAGTGGATGGGGGTTGGCACCCCATCCTAGATCTCCACGACCGAATCAATATCTCGGGTCTCGCACCTTCCGGATGGTAACTCTGAACCAGATCATACCATCCCTGGAGCGAAACATGTAGATCTTATCTGTGTCAGTCTTCACCATTCATCACAGATGGGTATCTGGCCGGAGGTCAGGACCCCGTGGGAGTTTTTTTTTTTTTTTTTTAAAGGTAGGCGGAGCCGACACACCATCGGCGCCGCCCTCGAGGCCGACGTACTGCGTGGCGCTCGCGGGTTGGCCGTTAGGCTTTGTCAACTCCGCCTGCCTGCCAGTTCTTCGTCTCCCGCCATCGAGGTCACCTTGTGGGAAGCTTGAAGAGATTGTAGGCCTGATTTCATCCTATTCCTTCAGCGTTAAGTCCGTCGGTTTCCTGCCGGTTCTGTTTTCTGCCTCTACTCAACTTCGCCCGGTAAGATCTTTCCTTATTTTTTGAATTTTGTGACGTCGAGTCTGTTTTGGTGTATTTTTCTGTAGGTCATGTCTCGGTCGGAGAGCAAGAAGTCTTCGAAGACGGGTCGCCCCCCATGCGACGGTGTCCATGTGGCCGAAAATTCTCCGTCACCGACCAGCACGACCGGTGTCTTTCATGTCTTGGCCCGCTTCACGACATGGATTCGTGTGGCGCCTGCTTCTCCATGGACCACGGGTCCTCTCCAGACAGTCTTGGCGTTGAAAGTAGGGTGAGCTCCGCCCGACTTTCCGGAGTCCGGGTTCGTGACTGGTCGGGCCGAAGCCGTGCCTCTCGACCTTTCCTCCGGGTCCCCTCCTGGTTCTATACGGACCGAGGAGGAGGGAGCCTCGCTACTTGTAGCCTAGCCATTGCCGAGGCTTCTTCAGCGGCGCAGGAGGCCCGCCCGCTCCCTCCGGGAGGCGGGCAGGAGGCGCCACCATGGCAATCGCCCCGCCGGGGTGAGGCTCCCCAGTGCCGTTCCCACGGCTCGGGAAGGCCGGGTCGGCTGTCGGCCCCGATGCCATCGGTCGCCGCGGATACTTAGGGTCAGGCTTGGTCGGAGCCGATCGCGGGCCAACACCGTTCGGCGGCACTGAGACCCACTCCAACGTCGTCCTTCGCCATGTCTCGCCTCGGCACTGTCCTTGGCAATGAGGTTGAGCACGGGGAGCTGGGTGGCGCCGTGTTCGGCACTGGGTCCGCCTTTGGGGCCGTCGGTGCTGCCACGGTCCTCGGCGCCATGGAGTCGGGTGGTGCTGATGCCGGCGCCGTCCCTGTCCTTGGTGCCGCTCCCGGTGCCAGTGGACCGGATGGTACCGCGACTGGTCCTGGCATTGGACCTCTGGCTCGGGCTGGGGCCGTGCCTCCCTCGGATCCCGGCGCGGCGTGGGGTACGGCACAGCGGTGGCATCAGGCCTGGTGGTAGGGATAGTTCTGCCTGCCCTCCTACGGTTTGGCTCAGGGCCTCGGACTCTACCTCTTCGAGACTGAGTCGATGAGTCAGACGCGCAGTCGCACCCCTCGGGTTGGCTGCGGACGGGGCAGCACGGTGGTCTCATCGACGAGTCCGAGCCAGCCCCTCTGAGGAGAGGTTGGTGGCTCCCGGTCTAGGGTCAGTGGTGCTGACCAGCAGGCAGTGGTGCGTGCCACCATAGGTCTGCAGCCTGGTCTTGGGGTTTCACCGATCCCTCAGTTGTGGTACCCCCTCCGGTGGTGTGCCTTGATCGCCCGACTTGGGGCCCATCGAGGCACCTGCGGGGAGGTACTGCTCCTGGGTCATCCCTTCAGGGGCTGCCCAGAGATGCCAGCTACCTAGGCTGGCCCTCCTGAGGAGGAGAACTCTTTGGACTCGGAGGGGTGTCAGGATGGCGTGTTGGCCTTTTCTGGGGTCCACCCGGGCCCTGGGAGGAGCCGTAGTGCAGATTTCCACTCTTCCCCCTCAGTTTCTTTGAGGGAGTCCCGTTCTTTTGAGGTAGGGGACCATCCTTCTGGACCTTTACGGCCCCAGTCGCCTCACTGGGGGGATTCTTCCGGGCGCAGCCAAGGCAGTACCAATGTGGTTGTGCAGCTGTCGGCTGTGGGGTCTTCCGGGGCATCTTATTCCACGGGTGCCCACGGTCCGCTCCCTAGCCCAGGCGGAGGTCAGCAGACATCTCTTCTCAGCTCTGCCCCCATCCCTCTGCCACACTCTCCTGCGCTCCCAGGCATCCTCGGTCCTAGCGGCCCTCTCATCTGGGAGCAGTCCAGAGCGGTGGCTGCCCAGTTCCCTGCTTACGTTAGGGCAATGGACAGCCAGGTTTTTCAACCTCCCCCCGTGCAGCCACCCACTGAACACATGGTGACCTCCAGCTCCTCATCCCCCTCTTCAGGGGGAGAGGAACCTTCTGTCCACATCTCTCCGGCTGCTGATCTCTTGGAGTATCAGCGATTCCTCGTGAGGATGTTGGAGGATTTACACCTTTCACCTTCCACTGTCAGCAATCCTGAACACGCGGCGCACGCCTTTCTAGGCGATTTTGGCGAGGCCACCCTTGTGGTGCCGCCCTGGCAGGCTCCCTTTCGCGGGGCGTCGTGTTTCTGGCAGAGGCCCTTCTCCGGAGTTCCTGCCCCAAGAGATCTCAGCCAGAGGTATTGCGCACCCCCGGAGTCTCCAGGTTCCATGCCTCATCCACAGTCTGGTTTGACGCACTTGATACTCCTGATGGGCTTCACGCCTTCACGGGACCGCCCCCAGATCAAGACTCCTCGGATTTTGATTTCTGGGGGAGGAGGACCTTCTACTCGGCATGGTTATTCCTCTCTATTTCTGCACATCAGGCCCACTATGCAGCCTACAACAGGTTCTTGTGGTCCAGGTTAGGTCAGCTCCTAGCCTCATTGCCTGACTCGGAGCAAACCAGACAAGCTATCTCACTCTCTGCACGTGGCCTGGAGCTAGCAAGGCACCAAGCGAGGGCATCTTATGACGCCAACGAGGTAGCTACCAGGGTCGTAGGGACAGCGATCTGCACTAGGCGATCGGCATGGCTGCGTCTTTCCCCGTTGTCACCCTTGGCCCGGTGTAGGGTGATTAGCTCCGCCCACCAGGGAACCTACCTTTTCTCCCACAGAGTGAGACTGCGCTTGTCGGGGCAACCTCCCTCCGGGGGAACTCTGTCTCTCTCTCCCCACTCTCGGGCCTCTCCAGGCCCTGAAGGTTCCCCCCCTTAGTGTGTCACCCACTGAGGGCTAAGGGACTTTGTCCCTTAGGGTGTAAAGAAACAACCCCTTCAGGGGCTTAGGTATCGCTTATCTGTGATGAATGGTGAAGATTGACACAGATAAGATATGAAAAGTGACGTACCTACCGTAATTATGATCTCTTCTGTGTATCTTCACCATTCATCACAACCCCACCCACCATCCCCTGGGGCCTCAGTCTCCTGGGTCCCTCCCTCTCTGTGACTCCCTCCTCCTTAGGAGTGGGGTAAAAGTAGGACACACAGGGAGTATTTTCCAGGGAGAGTGGACAGCTCGAGCGGCACTCCTTCTCTACTACTTTGTCTCCACCCCTGTGGGGTGGGAGTTGGTAGTTGCCCTCCTTCTCTCCTCCTCCTCCTGGTTTCCATCCAACTATTTCTCCTAAAAAAAAAAGCAAACCTTTTTTTACCAAACATCTTTTCTTGAGAGAATACTGAATCACTGTACCCTGTCCTTCCTCCAGAATAGCCGACTCTGCTTTCCGGAGTATTTGCCAGTTATTCCGTGCCTTGAATTCTGGCAGACAGCTTTGCTACTCCTTGCAGTTCCTATACAATCTGGAGACGGACAAGGGTCTCAGATATCTTAATACCTCTTCCCTCTCTCCTAAATTCTTTACCCACCCTACCCTTCCCTTCCTCCGCTTCCAGAGATTGGGGCCCCTCCCAATCCCCTTAGTCTAACCTCTTCTTTGCTGTCCTCTCAGTCGTTATTTCTCCTTTAGTTCAGACATCCTTTCCTTTTCTGTCCCTTGGACCTCTTGTCCCACCCTCCATCCCTTCTCTTACTTCTCCGGCGACTCAGAACTGGCAAGCAGGCGGAGTCGACACAGCCTAACGCCAACCCGCTGCCGCCACGCAGTATGTCAGGCTCGAGGGACACAAAATATGGTGTCGACTCGCCTACCTTTAAAAAAAAAAAAAAAAAAAAGCTCCTGCGTGGTCCTGACCTCCGGCCAGATACCCATCTGTGATGAATGGTGAAGATACACAGAAAGATCATAATTACGGTAGGTACGTAATTTTCATTTCTGTTCACTGGATCTGTAGGACGCGTTCTTTCACGTCCTAATCTGTCCGTCCCATTAGCGGTTCCTCTGCTTTAGGGTCAAGGGGACCCTGTACGAGTTCCAAGCCATGCCTTTCGGCCTGTCATCGGCCCCACGGGTCTTCACCAAGTGCATTGCAGTGGCGGCCGCCCATCTTCGGCGTCGAGGATGAATCTACCCTTATCTTGACAGCTGGCTCTTGGCAGGTTCCTCCATTCAGGAGGTGGAGAGATCTGGGGATCTGGCCCTCCGAACCTGCTCCCAACTTGGCCTCCTGATCAAGGAGGCCAAGTCGGAACTCGTGCCCTCTCAGGTGATGGGCTTCATCGGGGCAGAGCTCAACTCTTGTGAAGTCAGAGCTCGGCTCCCGGCAGACAGGGCGGTGTATTTTTCCTCCTTTGCCTGATCATTTCTGGTTGGGCACTTGCGCCCTGCCCGGGACTTTCTGTGCCTTCTGGGTTACATGGTGGCGTGCACCTCAGTGGTCCGTTGGGCCAGGTGGCACATGCGCCCCCTCCAATGGGAGCTGGCCGCCCAGTGGACGAAGCACCACAGTCATTTCAACCAGCTGATCACTGTAACCCAGAAGATGTGAGATGCTGTCCAATGGTGGACCACCCGAGACCGGTTGCAGGAGGGGATCCCGTCTGTCCGCCCTTAGCCGATGGTCGTCTCACACGACCGATGCTTCTCTCATGGGCTGGGAGCCCACATGGGGACAACAGCCCATGGGTTCTGGACCCCCAGGAGTCCCAATGCCACATCAACCTGTTGGAGCCCAGAGCAGTCAGACTGGCACTGTCAGCTTTCACTCCTCAGCTTCGGGGTCAGGTGGTTCAAGTCCAGACGGACAATACCACGACCATGTACTACTTCAACAAACAGGGCAACACGCACTCCCGTCTGCTGTGCAAGGAGGCGCTCCGCATCTGGACCCTCGTAAGCTGGTTGTAGGTGTATTTCCTAGCCATCCATGTGGCAGGAGTCTCGAACCAACTGGCGGATGCTGTCAGCCGCATAGGCCAGACATCCCACGAGTGGTCTCTCCATCCAGAGGTAGCTTACAGCTTGTTCTCCCATTGGGGCAAACTGCTGGTGGACCTGTTTGCCTCCAGAGAAAACACCAAGCTGAGGCTGTACCATGCCCGGCCCCCTCATCAGGGCTCGCTGCAGGGGGATGCCTTCTTGAGGCCGTGGACCCCAGGCCTCCTCTACGCCTTCCCTCCATTTCCCTTGATCCACAAGGTGTTACTCAAGGTGAGGAGAGAAAAGGCGAAGATGATCCTGGTAGCCCCATATTGGCCACGCCAGTTCTGGTATCCAGATCTCCTCAGCCTTAGCTGTAGGCCACCGGAGCGGCTTTGTACATGCCCAGACCTGATAGCTCTCAACCAGGGGAAGGTATCTCCATCCGTACTTTCAATCCCTGCACCTCACAGCCTGGTACCTGAGCCGGGTAGAGTTCCAAGCTCTGGGTCTTTCCGAGATGTCTACACGCGGCGGAGGCATCTGGTAAGGAATCGACCAGGAAATGTTACGTCTTCAAATGGAAGAGATTTTCCATTTGGTGTCAGGGTAAGAGTCTGGACCCCTTATCCTGCTCTGTGGCTAACATTCTCAACTACCTTTGGTCTCTCTCTCCAAAGGGGGTTTACGGTTATCGACCCTTAGGGTGCACCTGGCAGCCATTTCTGCTTACCGGGGGTGTGCCAGTCAGCCGACATTGGCACAGGAGACAGTGGTCGGGCGCTTCTTCAAAGGCCTGGATCACATATCCCCTCCGGTGCGTGAACCTTCACCTCCGTGGTTTCTGTTGCTGGTTTTGGCAAAGCTTATGGGCAAGCCATTCGAACCCATGCACAAGTGTGAGCTCTCACACCTGTCGTGGAAGATGGCTTTCCTGGTGGCTATCACGTCTGCCAGAAGGACAGGGGAGCTCCAGGCACTCTCGGTGGACTCCCCTTATCTGGTCTTTCACAGGGACAAAGTTGACCTGCGCCCCCATCTGAAATTCCTTCCGAAGGTGGTGTCAGAGTTCCACCTTTAACCAGGTGTTGACTCTGCCGGTATACTATGCTAATTACACCTCTGACGCCGAGTACAGGCTCCGTATTCTGGACCTGAGACATGCTGTCTCCTATTATAAGGACAGAATGATGGAAATTTGGGGAGGGTTTGCCAGCTGTTTGTCACCTACGCTGAAGCCGCTTCTGGCAGACCTGTAGCCAAATGGACCATTGCAAGGTGGATTACATCATGCATAGGTCTGTGCTATGAGTTGGTGGGCAAGGAGCCTCCCAGAGGGATAAAAGCTCATTCTACCCGCCATACTGCTGCATCGGTGGCTGCTTCCAGGGACATCCCTATCTAGGAAATCTGTTGGGCTGCTACCTGGAAGTCAGCAAACACCTTTATTACCCACTACCACATCAACCTTGAGTCACACCGGGATGCTGGTTTTGGGGCCTCGGTTCTCCAATCTCTATTTCCCAAGTAGTGGGTGTGCGCCTTGCCTCCCTCCTCCCGGAGAACTGCTTGGAGTCTGCCAGAGTGTGTGGATGAACAACATATCCACGCTCCTAGAACAGGTTACTCACCTGTAACAGTAGTTCTAGGAGTGGTATATGTTGTTCATCCACACGTATCCACCTGATCTCCCCGGTGTTAGGCGCGCAACCTTGCTTCCAGCGGGCTGAGATCTGGCGTCATGGGGCGAAGGCGAGGTATTTACCACCTGGGTGGGTGGGAGGAGCTGGCTTGAAGACTTCCGGCTAGATTTAAAGGGGAAAGGGACGTGCCAGAGAGTGTGGATGAACAACATATACCACTCCTAAAACTACTGTTACAGGTGAGTAACCTGTTCTTCCTGATTGCCATGACATCTGCTGGGAGGGTAAGTGAGCTGCTTGCCCTCTGCACACATCTAAACTACATAGTTTTCTTGGATGAAGTAGTCTTAGGACTAACAGGAAGTTCCTACCTACGGTACTGTGGGAATTCCACCTGAAACATTCAGTTGGCCTTCCTGTGCTCTACCCTGAACGTTCCAGTACAGGTGAAAAAAAAATTGCACTGTCTGGATGTAAAGAGGGCATTAGATCATTACCTGGAACAGATGAAGTATGTCAGGTCCCAGGGTACACATCTTTTTGTCACCTATGGTGAGGTGGGCAGAGGTAAATCAGCAACTAAGAGAATGATCTCTGTGTATAGTCTCCTGTATGTCCTGTTATGAAATAGCTGGACAAATCGTTCCCAAAGGCCTAAGGGCATACTCCACCAAGGGTACTTCTGCCTCTGTGGAAGCCACAAGTGGTATCTCCTTACTAGATATTTGTAAAGCAGCTTCAGGAAACTGTGCATACCTGCACAGATCACTACTGTCTGGACATACAGTCCAGTAGGGTGTGAGTCTCAGAACAGCTGTCTTGATGAACCTTTTTCTAAGTAGGTTCTGGACCCAACCTCCCAAGGTACTGCTAGAGAGTCTGATTATTGTAAAACATCAGTGATGGATTCCTGGTTTTGAATAAAAATACTCACTGTAGTAATGTTTCTTCTCTGGGATCCATCATGATGATTTACAATCCTGACCCTGCCTGTCCCCTTCCAGAGCTTGAACCTGAACATAGGTTCACACAGGAACTAGTGCTTCATTGAGGTTGCTTGAGCATTACTCATCACTGTTCCTTAGCAACTGTTAAATGTGATCAGTTAAATATTTTTCTTCATGTCTGTCTGAAAATGAGTGTTTTCAAAATGTTTAAGTTACGAACATTGTAGTTGCTAGTTAGCTAATTTTAGTGGTCATAGCTTCCCCAGCTTTACAAACAAATCTAACATTAGGGCTGGGGGGGGGCCACACTGCAGAATCTGAACTTGTATTCCAAGTTCCATAACTGGCATAAAGCTCTGTCTCCGGGGCATTACATTCCAGCCAGAGGATGATGCTTATTTTAAATCACAGTGATGGATCGATCCTCAGAAGAAGCAACATTACTAAGGTGAGTAATTTTCTTACCTCCCTCTGGGTGTCCTCTTCCACAAGATCTAGTTGGAGGTGTCCAGTTGTCAGTGTAGGGGACTGGGCCATCATCCAGCAGCGGTCGCTGAGTAGGACAAATCAGGTGGCCAGTGGCTACTTGAAAAACTGGTTTGGCTACCATATCTTGAAATTTATTGGCTAACTTGGCTACCTGCCTACAAACTGATTTTTGAGCTCTTAAAAAGGATGGAGATTACAAATATTGGTTTGGCTACCAGATTTTGAAAGCTAGTGGCCAAACTGACCACCAGCTCACGAAGTGATTTGTCCCACTCTGTGCAGTTGGAGTTTTTCATTCTGTTTTCTTCCATGGGACCACATGCATGCAGTGAGGCAGTATGCATGCTCTGCTCCACAGAGACACCCCTGGCATCTAGAGTGTGGGATCACTTCCCATGTGGTCTTGCTGTGCTGCCACAGATTCCTTCAGGTGGCAGTCAGCCTCTCAGACACTTAACCTCCCTCCCGGTGAGAGAGCCATCCAAAGGATGCTGGGCTTTCCTCCCGGCCAGTCCCGAGCATCCTGGATTCATTCCTGAACCCAGTCGTTGGCCTCAGCGAGTGGCAGTGCTACCTTGTTGGCTTAGAGGCCCATCTTGGCCTAGACTTTGGGTACCAAGTGACTAATTCCAGTGGCTGACTTTCATAAGGAGGAGTTTTCCTGCTCTGGGTAGATCTGGGTAAGCAGCCCATGGCCCAGCCTCCTGCTTCAGGTTTTAACATCTGTTCTGTTTACCTCATGAGATTCTGACTACTCATCTGTTCCTTTCTTCCACAGTTCCTGGCCTATGACACGCAGCTGTTGATTGGGAACCGGCGTTACTCACTCAGTCCCGAGGAGCATGTCTTTGGAGCACTCTGCCTTTACATGGACATTGTCTATATCTTCATCTTCCTCTTGCAGCTGTTCGGAGCCAGAATGACGGCTCTGTGAGGTGTGTTAGACAGTCTAGTGCTGGAGATTCAAACAGATGACTCAACCTCCTCCACCTACAACTTCTATAAGTACTAAAGAGACAGATTCAACTTACTCTGTTTTGTATTTTTGACCTTCTTTTCCTCAAGCCAACTGCTGTTTGTAGCTATCCCTCCCCTTCCTGGGTAACTGATGAAATCCTGGCTCCTGACCTAGACTTGAAACTACTGGTGATGGGCTGTGGCCCAGCTGTCTCGATGCACTCCTCTCCTCCCCAAGTTGGGCATTTCACTCCATTATTAGAACAGCGCACACACACACAGCTGGGTGATCGATATCAGGTCGCTCATTGGGTAATGTTTCATACACCAACATTTTGAATGGCAGGAGGGACATCTGAAACAATATTGTCAGTCTATGCAATTTAATACATTTTCTAATCTGCCTAGAACAGGGTCATGATCAGCAGGGCCACTAAATTATAGTGTTCACCACACAAAATGGTAAAAATAACAGCATACTTGTCCACACCTGCTATTAAAGCAGGGGAACAGACACAATGGGCCTAGGGTCGCTTCCAGTCTTAAAGTACTTTGTTACTGTGTGACGTGGCTATCTGTGCACCGGTAAAACAGAATCTCGTGAAATTTGCCATTTTTAACCAGAACAGTGCACTTGCATTGCATACTTTGCCATACATTTCCTGCACTGTTTTTTTGTTTTATTTAATTTGCTGTATATATTGCTTTTGTTCATTCTGCTATATATTTATTCACACAAGTGCTGTTACTGCATTAAATTGTATTGATTGCTTTGGCTGTACAGTTTTTGTATTGTGTGCCTCGTTGTTACCTCTTGTATCCGGCTATGCTCCTGTTGACATCTTGTGTCTGTGTTCACTTGATAGTACTATTTTTACTGTAACCTCCTGGGTCATGTTAAGAAGATAGGCATTTATTAGTCTAGTGTGCTTACCTGGTCGATAAATAGACAGTAGAACCCCAGTAAAAGTTGAAATTAGCAAATTCAGTGTTTTAAATCCTAAAAACAGAATTTGATTACTTCCTTTGGTGTAAATCAGTGGTCCTGCTGATCGACAGCAGCTGAGATAAGTGAGCTGGGAGAGTGAAGTTAACTGAGCCGGGGAGTTTACATTGTACAGATGAAAGGTGCAGGTGAAGCTGAACATTTTTCAAAATGTCCAAAATGAATTGTAATCTTTATACCATTAATGCAGGTTAGAAAATGAGCTTTTTATTTGGAGGCATCTGATTGGCTGGTACCCATTCCACAGGAGTACATTAACTTTCATTATAAAAAGGGTCTGAGAAATGGAGCTTTCTGATTGGCTGCAAACATTCTAACAGCCTTATGTTAGTCTTTTATTAACATACATGTAGAGCTTAGCCATATGCTGAACAAGGTTTAACACTGTTTCAAAACATGTTTTATTATAATAGCAATAAGGCACTCTCAGGGATTATGTTAATGGTCAGTTAATCACCCTGTAGGGGCATGTGGCACTCGGCTACACCTCGTGCCACAGTACACCCCTAGAAGGTGATTAACAGACCATTAACATAACCCTTGGTCATGCCTTATTGCTTAAATAGATGCCCACCAAATAAAAAGACCCAGCCAAAACGTGCCTAATGCCCAGCCAAATATCCTTGTGCTCAGCCTGCTTCATCATTGGCTGAAGCACTGGGCACACAGTTTCAAACTGCCGCCATTTTTTTAAAATCGGTTACCTAAACAGAGAGTGAGTGAGAGGCGTCCCCCCCACACACACACAATCATTAGACCATACAACACCCTGTTATTTAAAAAAAATCACAACACTGTACCTACAGAACAAATGAGTACAATCTTTTTTTTTTTTTTTTTTCTCTTCACATGCAGACTGAACTGGGAGCGTGACAGTTCCCTGACAGTCCTTCTTAACTGCACTAGTGTGCCCCTGTAGAAAATGTTGCTTTGTATTTTATATTACAGGTCTTTTTAAGTCAGTTGCCACATCCTACGCCTACTCAAAAATCAGCAACTCTTTCATAATGGCGATCATGCTCAGGTCTCCTTGCCGCATCCTACGGCTTTCTTGGCAGCAGAGCAAGCGTTCAGGTCTCCTGAGCGTCATGCCCGATCTCGCTTAGAGATTCAGTCCCCGGGTCCACTCCAATTCAAGTTATCTTCCCGTCAGATAGCGCTGCAAAAAAAAAAGTCGATCCCTGCATTGCTGTCAAATAGAAACTGACAGCAACATGGAAACACGAGTCTGCTTGTTGGGGAGAGAGATCTTGGAGCAGGAGGAAACAACAACACAGCCCCCACCACACAAGGCTCAACCCTGTCTGCCACCACAAAACTGCCAGTTTCAGAAAAAAAAGAAAGCAATCACTTTGTTTTAAATATACCTGCTTTCTGCAGGCTTAGTTTCTGTACTGCTCAGTCCATCTCCAGTATCCATTCCTCGCTGACATTTCCCGAGCAGTCAAATGAATCATCTTAAATAAAATACAGTGAAGGAATCAATACAAGTGGGGGGGGGGGGACTCAACAAATTCAAAATAACTCCTTTGACTGTCCAGGGTGGGAGGGGACAGGAAACCAGCTCAGAAACTAACAAGTGTGGGGTCTCATTAGGACAAAAGTCTCTAGCTTAAAAAAAAAAAAAAAAAAATTTAAATAAAGCGGAGGAACTATTTTGTTTTTAAAAAATTTTAAAGTGACAGTTTAACACTTGAAAATAGAATCATTTTTTACAAACACATAAAATACAGTGACCCAATTTCTAAAGCGCAATAATGCCCTCAGGGTGGGTGGTATAGGCAATACTGGACCTTCCAAGGGCTATAAGGCCCTCCACTTGTAGCGTCACTCCTCATTACACCCCTGGGCGGTCCAGTATTGCCCAATACCGCCCACCCTGTCACGTATTATTGCTTGCTTATTTCACGGTGTCCCTGTGAAGCACTTTCAAGAAACAGACTTGTTCATGGTGCTAATTCCTGTCTTCTGCTCTTGTTTGGAATGGGTGGGGGGCTGATTTTGTATTAGAAAAAAATCCTCTGTCCATCCTTTAAGCTGGTTTTATCCTTTCAAGAACATTTGAGATTCAGAAGTCAAGAATATTACTGTGTGAGCAATATGAACAGTACGACGAGTCTTTGATGGAATCAACCACGGTCTCAGCAAATCAGAGCACTGACCCAAGGAATCTTCCAACTTCTGGCAATGCCAGTGTGTGTGTTAGTCCAGCAGAATAAAATATAAACAGATGGATGTGAATGGTTGGAAAAAGCTTTAGGCAGGCATCAGCTAAGGCAGCATGGTTCACAAGAGACACAGTACTACTTCACTGAAAGAGTGGTGGACACCTGAAACTGTCTGCAGTCAGAGGTGGTGGGAGCAGAAACAGTGGGGAGGGCTTCAAAAATGTATTGGATGGGCATATTTTAACAGGTAAACAAATGGAGTCCAGGCAGCTTTTCCAGTTGCGATTTTGGGCAGGGACACAGAGAGGTAGTTGTGGACAGTAAGTTGAAACCAGGCTGGTAGTGTGCTGCCGTAGTCAGGAGGGCAGTCTTAATGTTGGGATGTATTTTTTTGTGAGGGGGGGAGCAGATCATGGTAGGATATGTTCCCCTCATCCCCCGTACAAGACTTTGCCTATATCGTGGGAAATGCTGTATTCTGTACTAGTCACTGCAGTACTTTGTGGTCACCTCAGTACAAAAAGCACATTGAATAGGTTGACATGGTTAGATTTTTGCTCAGTATTCAGAACTTTTGTTTTTCTTTCCAGATCATTTAACCAAGGCATCTCCTGCCCCATTGCCCCTTTTTAATGATTAGAATTTATTTTTCTATAGCACCTTTCACATAACTCAGTTATTTACAGTACATATGAAAAACCTTTAAATATAGCACCTTTCATATAACGTATAGCACTTTGCAATACAAATAAATTTTTATTTTTATATAGCACCCTTCATATAACTTAAAGTGCTTAAGAGTACAGATTAATGACAGATAAATACAGTAACAAGCCAGATGGAAGAGCTGCTTTCTGAGCTCCACCCTGAAGGGGCTGTCCGAGGTGATACTACAGACATACAGCAAGAGGGAGCTCCAGAGGACCAGGGCTGCGACAGAAAATGCCCCTTCCCTGAAATAAGAGTTGGGGGCACCAGAGACCCTAGCTATGGTGCAAGGGCTCTTCCAGAGCTATTTGGTGGGGAGCAGCAACTTGCAAAGTTAGGTGGGACCCTGACAGTTTGGGCCTTGAATGTGAAAACTATTACAGTCTAAACAAGTCTCTGCTTTACTGACCCCCCAGTGCATTGTGTTCTGACTCTTGAACAGAGCTCAGGAGCCTCATTGCCATATTTTGCACTAGCTGTGAGCATCTCATCTAGGCC
Organism: Neoceratodus forsteri; assembly: GCA_016271365.2. NCBI lineage: Eukaryota > Metazoa > Chordata > Ceratodontiformes > Ceratodontidae > Neoceratodus > Neoceratodus forsteri. Next base: position 242,875,393 of record CM057457.1, read on the forward strand.
CTTGTAGAATGCGTTATAGTAGTAGAGGTGTGGGGACAGTAATACAGCTGTTTTTGAAGCAATGTCCCCCATTTTTCAGTTATATATGTGGTGTCATAGGATTCAAAATACAAGAAAACAGTTCTGTAGTCCCTGTCTGGCCCTCCCCGCCAGTGTTGGCTGATGTACACAGACCAGAGTGAGTCTGAGGTAAGAGAAACTCTCAGTGGACATCTAAAAGGCTAACAAAACAGAGTATGAGAATTATTTTTGTTTCTTTCCAAGTATTAATCAGGGAATCTGTGTGAATCTCCCAGCACTGCACTGAACAAGCAGCAATCCACGTTTCTGATAATTAACTCTGCCTGACTTAGGAGTCAGGCAGGAGTCAGTTAGCTTCCGCCTGAGTCAGGATGGCCTTCTGGTAGTCCCCCATGTGGCCGACATAGTTCAGGGCCCTGATCCCCAGTGTGGAGGCGTCGTCTCTCCCATGTACTGGTCCAAGAGGCGAGATTCCCTTATCAGGTGACAGGCTAAGATGTTTCAAGGTTCGCCGACTGGCGTGAGCTGTGCTAATCACGGACAGGATTGGCAGGAGTGAATCCAGAAATCAACACCCTCTGGAGCCTGATATAGCCTATTGGAAGCTTCTTGGGAAGTAGGACTAAGGCAGACTGCTGTTTCCATATTGTGGTAACGAGGTCGGCGTGAGGCTCTATCAAAGGTGGTACAAGGTAGGAGCTGTCACGGGCAGATCCAGAGTTCAGCGAGTTTCAGGCGGCTGAGGTCTGTGGTTCAAGGTGCCACTGATGAACCTCTTGTGTTTTCCTAAGCAACTCCGTAAAGAAGGATCCTCTGGAGGAGTCGCATGGCCTGAGCTTTGGAGGCGGGGCTTGTAGTCTCTCTCGGGCAGCCGTTGGAAAGAGTCCGAGGAAGCGAAGAGGAGAGGATGAAGAAGAGAAAGAGCTCCCTTTCCCGACCGAGAGACCGGACCATGAGGAAGTCTCGAGGCGTGTCCTCCTTCTCTGGATCCAGACAGAAGAACCTGGAGTCCGGAGGTGGTGAGAGTCACCGCCTGGGCGTACGGGGAACCTAGGGTGGCACCCGTCGCGGCTCTCGACCTCTTTGGGGAGCTGAGCCTGGCCTCAGCGGCCTGGGGAGGCCAAGAGTCTCCTGCAAGGTCCACCGGCCTTCGCGAGGCGGTGGAGGAGGAGGAAGGTGGGGGATGAGATAAAGGAATTGCAACCCGTATGGGCGTATCAAAACTGACGTCGGGTATTGCTGGCATCGGTACTACGGCATCAGGAAGCCCGGCGCCGGTACTGTGGCGCTTTGGGATTCTCGTTTCACGGGAATACACGGTGTCGAGAATAAGGCCGGAGGATACCTGGGAGCGGGGGGCTGCTGGAGCAGACAGCCCGGCGGAGATTTCTCGCAGGCGGGTCCATGGTGGAGGCAGTGGGGCGATGGGGCAGACTATCACCGGGTCAGTGAGTCAGCGTCAGGGCCGGCCAGGCGAGAGCCCTGGCGGAGGTACCGGCGTCAGAGGGCGACATCAGACCCAGCGTCCGAGAGCCAAGAAGTCAGGTCCGGCGCTCCAGGTGGAGGAAGGACTGACTGAGGCAAAGTCCCAGCTTTGCCCAGGGACAGAGGGTAAAGTCCCGGGGTCAGGTTGGGAGACTCTGGATTCCCCAGATGGCAGCGAAGTTGCTGGGGAACTCAGGAACAGCAGACACAGGAAGTCCGTTGTCTGTTCTTGCTGCCTGGCGTCAGGCGAGGCAATGAGGGCTTAGTGGCGAGCTCTCGGCAGGCGCCAGAGAGTCAGAGTCCGACTTATAAAGGAGCTGTCACCAGAGGCAGGCCGAGGTAGAGTGATCCAGCCTGGTTAGGTGGAGAGAAGGCCGTGTGGCAATAAGCCCGGAGATCGGACGTCTTACTGGCCCTCTCCGGAGGCGGGTAATCACAGGAGCCAGACACCCGGCCTCGAGGTCTCACAGTGGTGGGCAGCGAGCCTGCGGCCGAACCAGGGGAGGGGCCTCAACTGCCCAGAGGCACCCATGAGGAGCCTGAGCCCGAGCCAGGCGGGTCGGCTGACTCCCCTCAGAAACCTCCGAGGTGGCCGTCGAGGGCGATCCCAGGAAGGATGTTACCTGCATCCCAGCGACTCCCGAGGAGACAGTGGGGAGTGCCCTTGTCCTGGTGCCTCTCCTCCTCCTCTTCCGATGTCTTGGGGAAGTGGACACCTGCTTCAGTTTTCCTGAGCTCCTTCTCCATAGAACTAATTTGCCTTCTTTGAGAATATAGGGCTTCCAGGGTTGCTGCCGCCTTTTCGGGTAGCAGCGTTGAAACTGAGGCAGTGCTGGCACTTCTCGACCGGGTGGTAGAGACTAGGCAGAATTTCAGGCACAGAGGTGGCTGTCCTTGTCTTGCCGCATGAAGAAATCGCACTTATTCTTGTGCTCGGAGGTGTGGGGACGACATGACACCAGATGCTAGTACTGGCGTTAGTCGAAAAATAAGAGTTTTTAGGTAAAAAAAGCGGCAGTAGGGCTGACAAAGCACAAACTTTTCGCGGCGCTACTTGCAGTATGGCCGAGGAAAAAGAACTGGAAGGCGGTCCGGGACCGTCCTTTATACTGGCGTCTCCTGATGCCAATCACCTGATGAGGCGGTCCCTTGCCAGGGACTGCTAGCTAGAAATTTTTCCATGGGGTCCTGCCGCCTACCGGCGTCAGTCCTATATGTAATTACCTATTGCAACAGCCCTCTCAAAGTAAGATCTACTGTTACAGGTGAGTAACCCGTTCTTCTAGGAGCATGGATATGTTGTTCATCCACACTTCTTGGTAGACTCCAAGCAGTTCTCCAGGAGGAGAGGCGCAAGGCGCACATCCCCTACTTAGGGAACAGAGACTGCAGAACCGAGGCCCCAAAACCAGCACCCCGGCGTGACTCAAGGTCGATGTGGTAGTGGGTAATAAAGTTGTTGGCCGACTTCCAGGTAGCAGCTGACAGATTTCCTGGATAAGGATGTCCCTGGAAAGCAGCCACCGATGCAGCAGTATGGCGGGCTGAATGACTCTTATCCCTCTAGGCGTCTCCTTGCCCGCCAACTCCTAGCACAGACCTATGCATGATGTAATCCATTTTGCTATGGTCCTTTTGGATGCAGGTCTGCCAGAAGCGGCTTCAGCGTAGGTGACAAACAGCTGGCGAACCTCTCCCCGAATTTCTACCGTTCTCTCCTTATAATAGGAGAGAGCATGTCTTGGGTCCAAAGTATGGAGCCTGTACTCGGCGTCCGAGGTGTAATTAGGGTAGTATACTGGCAGAGTCTACCCCTGGTTAAGGTTAAACTCTGACACCACCTTCGAAAGGAATTTCGGGTGGGGGTGCAGGATAACTGTTCCTGTGGAAGACCAAATAAGGGGAGTCCACCGAGAGCGCCTGGAGCTCTCCTGTCCTTCTGGCTGACGTGATAGCCACCAGGAAGGCCATCTTCCACAAGTGTGAGAGGTCACACTTGTGCATGGGTTCGAATGGCTTGCCCATGAGCTTTGCCAAAACCAGCAATAGATCCCACAGAGGTGGAGGTTTACGAACCAGAGGAGATATGTGATCTAGGCTTTTGAAAAAGTGCCAGACCACTGTCTCCTGTGCTGTCAGCTGACCGGCCTGCACCCGGTTAGCAGAGATGGCTGCCAGGTGCACCCTAAGGGTCAATGACCGTAAACCACCTTTGGAGAGAGACCAAAGGCAGTCAAGAATATTAGCCACAGAGCAGGATAAGGGGTCCAGACTCTTATGCTGGCACCAAATGGAAAACCTTTTCCATTTGAAGGCATAACATTTCCTGGTCGATTCCTTTCGAGATGCCTCCACCACGGTGGAGACATCTGCGGAAAGACCCTGCCTGGAACTCTAGCCCGCTCAGGTACCAGGCTGTGAGGTGCAGGGATTGAAGGTCCGGATGAAGGACATTCCCTGAGCTAGAGACATCAGGTCTGGCGTGTACAAAGCAGCTCCGGGGCCTGTAGCTGAGGCTAAGGAGATCTGGATACCAGAACCCGGGCGTGGCCAGTCTGGGGCTACCAGCATCGTCGCCTTGTCCCTCCTCACCTTGGTAACACCTTGTGGATCAAGGTAAATGAGAGGCGTAGATGAGGCCTGGGGTCCACGGCCTCGAGAAGGCATCCCCCTGCAGCAAGCACTGCTGAGGGGAGTGGGCATGGTACAGTCTCAGCTTGGTGTTTTCCCTGGAGGCAAACAGGTCCACCAGCGGTCTGCCCTAACGGGAGAACAGGCTGTAAGCTACCTTTGGATAGAGAGACCACTCGTGGGATGTCTGGCCTATGCGGCTGAGAGCATCCGCCAGCTGGTTTGAGACTCCTGCCACATGGATGGCTAGGAGATCTGCCTCCAACCAACTTACGAGGGTCCAGATGCAGAGTGCCTCCTTGCACAGACGGGAGTGCGTGCCACCCTGTTTATTGAGGTAGTACATGGTCATGGTATTGTCCGTCTGGACTTGAACCACTTGACCCCGGAGCAGAGGGCGGCTGACAGCACCAGTCTGACTGCTCAAAGCTCCAACAGGTTGATCATGGCATCAGGACTCTCAGGGGTCCAGAACCTGTAGGCTCTGCTGTCCCCACGTGGGCTCCCCAGCCCATGAGAGAGGCATGGTCGTCAAGAATGACCGTTGGCTCAGGGCGGACAAAGGGGATCTCTTCCTGCAACCGTTTTGGGGTGGTCCACCATTGGAGTGTGTCCCACAGCTTCTGGGTTACAGTGATCAGCTGGTCGAAGTGACCGTGGCAATGAATCCACTGGGCGGCCAGCTCCCACTGGAGGGAGCGCATGTGCCACCTGGCCCAACAGACCACTGAGGTGCATGCCGCCATATAACCCAGAAGGCATAGAAAGTCCCGGGCAGGGTGCAAGTGCCCAACCAGAAATGATCGGGCAAAGGAGGAGAGAACCTCCGCCCTGTCCGCCGGGAGCCGAGCTCTGGCTTGACGAGAGTCGAGCTCTGTCCCGATGAAGTCCATCACCTGAGAAGGTATGAGTTCCGACTTGGCCTCATTGATCAGGAGGCCGAGTTGGAAGCAGGTTCGGAGGGCCAGATCCCTGGAACTCTCCACCTCCTGAAGGGAGGAACCTGCCAAGAGCCAATCGTCGAGATAAGGGTAAATTCGGACTACTCGACACCGAAAGTGGGCCGCCACCACTGCAATGCATTTGGTGAAGACCTGAGGGGCCAATGACAGGCTGAATGGCGTGGCTCGGAACTCGTACAGGGTCCCCTCAACCCTGAAACGGAAAAAACGCTGGTGGGATGGATGGATAGGGATGTGAAAGAACGCGTCCTGTAGATCCAGAGAACAGAACCACATGTTGCGCTCCAGGGATGGTATGATCTGGTTAAGAGTTACCATCCGGAAGGTGCGAGACCCGAGATACTGATTCAGATAGTGGAGATCCAAGATGGGGCGCCAACCCCTCATTCGCTTGGGCACCAGGAAGTACGTGGAAACGAAGCCTGGGTCTGTCGGAGGATCCGGCACTGGAGCTATAACCTCCTCAAGGAGGAGCTGAGATAAGTCGCCTCAAAGAGCCGACTGGGTGCAAGCTGAGATCCCTTCCTCCCGAGGGGCACGGGCTCGGCTGGGAGGGTACTGCACGAACTCTAGAAGCAATCCCTGACCAACCACTTCGAGAACCCACCTGTCTGAAGTGATATCGGACCAGGCGGAAAGTGGTGGAGCCGCCCCCACAGGGGACCCAGAGCTGGCGTGGCCGGGAATGGGAGGCAACCCCAACCCGTTACTGAGCAGGCTTGGAAGAGGAGGAGGTGGCCCCTGCACCTCAGCCTCCCTTACGAGGCTATGGAGGGCCCAGTTTGGGTCATGGGCGCCAAGCTTGAGCCTGCTGCTGTTGCTGCTGACCTCCTTGATAGGAGGGCTACCTGACCACAGGGGAAGAATGCTGAAGTGGTTTCTTTTTCTTCTGCTCGTTCTTGCCCGAAGAACCCTTAGCAGAAGTGGCATCCAAGGTGGCAGTGGACAGCTCTGTACGCTGAAGGTGACCCGCCACCCCTGTACCGAAGACGGTACCCAGGAAGGGCACATCAGCAAGCTTCTGCTGGGTATCCGCAGGGAAGGAGGAAAGCCTCAGCCAAGCCCTGCGGCGAGTGGCCACTGCGTCTGCTAAAGAGCGAGCACAAGAAGCTCCCACGTCCAAGGCTGTCTGGAGCTGCTGTTTTGACACAGCACGGCCCTGGTCGCGGACTTGCTTGACCGTGGTTTGCATGTCCGCTGGGAGATGAGGGAGGACCTCGTCTAATGACCCCAGAACGGCATGAGAGAAGTGTGCCATAACCACCGCCGAGCTGGCCTGACTAAGGCCCAAAGGAGAGGCCGCATAAACCTTACGGGCAGAATGGTCCATACACTTGGACTCCTTGTCCGGGGGTCAGTCAGTGTTGGCTGAACTCCCAGTACGCCTGAACACAGAGGCGGTCACCAGGCTCTCAGCCGAAGGGTGCTCTGTAAACCCCGCAAGGGACCCTATGGGCACCGTGTACTTGTGGGCCATGTGGGCAGATGGTGCTAGGCAGGAAGCAGGGCGCTGCCAGAGTTCAAGAGCCGGGCCCACTATAGCCTCAGCTACTGGAAAGGCCTCCATTGGGGTATCCCCTCTCTTAAGGATGTCAGTGAGAGGGTACTCCGCCTTTTTCTGGATGGATTTCAGGGGCATTCTGGTAGAGTCGGAGATGAGGCGGAGGATGCCCTGGAAAGAGGAAGGACCTTCCTCCAACCCTGCCATGGAGGACTCATCATCCCCGGGATGTGAGTGCAGTCCTGTGACATCCGAGTCCGAAATGTTGGTATGAAGTGGTTTACCACCCAAGTCACCCTCGATACACCGAGGGCAATCCGAGGTGACCGTGAGACAGGCGTCGGGGAAGCCCGGTGTCTGGCCGATCTTTCTAGGGAGCCCCTTCCTGAGGCTGCTTAGGTGGTGGTTCCACCCGGATAGGTGGAGAAACCGGGTTGGGCTGAACCGAACACGGGCTGGCCCGGTGGGCGGAGGAACTGAGGGAGTCTGTTCTGAAGGGCCGGCCGCCTAGGAGGTGAAAGCTATGGATGGATGGCCGGCGGAACGGCTTTTACCTGTCAAAATAAGCTGTTGCCACGAGGTCCTCATAGCTCCGACGGAGTTTCTGCAAGCCTCTCCTCATCAGAGGAGGATGAGGACGATCTGTGCGTCGCCTCTTTTAGAGCGTTTATGGCTCTTCCGCTGTCGCTCGGCTGAGGGGGTTCTAGACCTTGATAAAGATCAGGAGGCAGACTCAGCCGATCGCGTGAGACATCGAATCGGTGAGACCAGAAGGTTCGAACACATTCCTTGATGGGGACACCAGCAGGCTGGGTCTCCTCATCAGGAAAAATGAGGACAGGAGTCCTCTTCAAGGAATCGTCAGGCGGAGCCGGTGATAAAGGGTCGATAGAATAGAGGACTATTTCCACCTTGTCGACTACTTCCTCTGTCCCCTGGCCAGACGGAAGGTCCGTAAAGCCAGCGGCCGAGGATGCTATCTTGACCGAAGTCGAAAGCGCAGTTTCCCGGAGTTGGACCTTTCTCGGTCCCAGGAACGTCTTCATCGGGATGAAGACATCAGTTCCTTGTCTCTCTTCCGAGCAGGAGGAGTGTAAGCCCGAGGGCACCTCATCCCAGGTGGGGAGAGACTGGCACAACTCCTTGAAGGACCCCGAAAAGGTGGAGCCAAGGTTCTACGGAACAAAGAAGCTTCGACTGGTCGAAGCTTTAGCTGCTTCCTCCTCGAATGCCTTCATTTGTTCCAGCTGCTCGGCGGATCCCGCAGCCGAGGAAACCACCCAGCTCACCTCCTTCGATTTCACTGGCGGGTTCCTTTTCTCCGGTCTCCCCAGCTTCAAACGCACCATGTGGTTGTCCAGGACGTTGGGATGGAAGGCCAAGCAAAACGTACATTTCGAAGTGTCATGTCCGGCACCTAGGCAGTAAACGCACGTTAGGTGGGGATTGGTGCGCGACATCTTCTGGCCGCAGGGGCACCGGCAAAATCCAGGGGGAAGATTTTTCCTCCATATCCGAAGCGGTAGAATCGCAATTGCTAACTCGAACGAGTTTTAAAAGTAACTTAGGTAAATACCAATGTTTTGAACCCAGGTCCTACGAATTGCTGTAACAGCATGAGGGAACATGCAACTTCCAGCGAAAAGGAAGATCTGGCATCATGGGGCGAAGCCAAGGTATTTACCATCCGGGTGGGTGGGAGGAGCCAGCTTGAAGACTTCCGGCAAGATTTAAAGTGGAAGGGGACATGCTAAAAAGTGTGGATGAACACATCCACGGTCCTAGAACAACAGTTTCTAACATTTATTTGAGGGATGAGTCCCTAAGGACAAGAACAGAGTAGGAGAGAGAGAGAGAGAAAAGAAGAGAGGGCAACCAACTCTCACCCCACAGAGGTGGAGCTGAAGCACTGAGGAGAGAAGTGCCCCCTCCCCCAATCCCTCTCCCCTCTTGTCAGGAGTGAAAATCCCCCTGTGCGCCCAAGGTCACCCCATTCCTGACCATCTGAAAGGAAAGGGGGGGGAGAGAGGGGCACACAGAGGGAGGGGAACCCAGAGACTGAGGCCACAGGGGGATGGGGAGTGGGATTGTGATGAATGGTGAAGATGCACAGAAAGATCAGGAATTACGGTAGGTACGTAATTTTTATATCTTATCTGTGTCAATCTTCACCTTTGGGTGAGTACTGAGCCCCCCACCCCCCAAAGGTGGCCCTAGACACTGAAGGACTGAGTCCCTTAGCTCTCAGTGGGTGACACACTGGGAGAGAGAACCTTCATGGGTCTGGAGAGAGTGAGATGACAGGAGGTTGCCCCGACAGACGCCAGCTCACCCTACAGGAGAAAATAGAGGTTACTCACCTGTAACAGGAGTTCTAGGAATGGTATATGTTGTTCATCCACACTGTCTGGCAGGTTCCTTGCCGCTTTAAATCTTGCCGGAAGGTCTTCAAGCTGGCTCCTCCCACCCACCCGGGTGGTAAAACTCTAAGCTCCGCCCCATGGCATGAGATCTGGCCCGCTGGAAGCTCAGGTTGTGCGTAGAGTCGGGAGGTTGGTGGCGTGTGGCTGAACAACATACACCATTCCTAGAACTCCTGTTACAGGTGAGTAACCTGTATTTCTAGGGACATGGATATGTTGTTCATCCACACTTATTGGCAGACTCCTAGCAGTTCTCCGGGAGGAGGGAGGCAAGGCGCACACCCCCTACTTGGGGAATAAAGACTGGAGAACCGAGGCCCCAAAACCAGCATCCCGGCGTGACTCAAGGTCGATGTGGTAATGGGTAATAAAGGTGTGTGCTGACTTCCAGGTAGCAGCCCTGTAGATTTCCTGGAAAGGGACGTCCCTGGAAGCAGCCACCGATGCAGCAGTATGACAGGTAGAATGAGCTCTTATCCCTCTGGGAGGCTCCATGCCCGCCAACTTGTAGCAGAGATCTATGCAGGAGGTGACCCACCTGCTTATCGTCCGCTTGGCTGCAGGTCTGCCAGGTGCGGCTTCAGCGTAGGTGACAAACAGCTGGCGAACCTCTCCCCGAATTTCAGCCGTGCGCTCCTTATAATAAGCGAGCGCCCTTCTAGGGTCCAAAGTATGGAGCCTGTATTCGGCCTCCGAGGTGTGATTGGGGTAGAACACCGGCAGAGTCAACACCTGGTTAAGGTGAAACTCCGACACCACCTTCGGAAGGAATTTCGGGTGGGGGCGCAGGACAACCTTGTCCCTGTGGAAGACCAGGTAAGGAGACTCAATGCAGAGCACCTGGAGTTCTCCCATCCTTCTGGCTGACGTGATAGCCACCAAGAAGGCGGTCTTCCACAACAGGTGAGAGAGTTCACACCTGTGCATTGGTTCGAATGGCTTGCCCATGAGCTTTGCCAGTACCAGCAGTAAATCCCATGGAGGTGGAGGTTCTCGCGACCGAGGGGAAATGTGATCAAGGCCTTGAAAAGCGCCAGACCACCTTCTCCTGCGCCACCGACTGCCCTCGCCCGCCTCGTAAGCAGAGATGGCTGCCAGGTGCACCTTTAGGTCGCTTGACCCAAGCCCTGACTAGAAAGGGACCATAAATAGTCCAAGATTCATGCCAAAGGACAGGAGGAAGGGTCCAAGCCCTTGCCCTGACACCAAATGGAAAATCTCTTCCATTTGAAGGCATAGCATTTCCTGGTCGACTCCTTACGGGACGCCTCAACAACAATGAGGACCTCGTCGTAAAGACCCAAGGCCTGGAACTCTAGCCGCTCAGGAACCAGGCCGTCAGGTGCAGGGATTGAAGGTCCGGATGGAACACCTTCCCCTGACTGACTGAGAGCAGGTCCGGGCGAGCTGGAAGCTGCCTCGGGAGCCTGGAGCTGAGGCTGAGGAGATCTGGGTACCAGAACTGGCGGGGCCAGTCTGGGGCTATCAGAATCATCTGCGCCTTGTCCCTCCTTGCCTTGAGAAGCACCTTGTGAATCAAGGGAAATGGGGGAAAGGCGTAGAAGAGGCCCGGGGTCCACAGCCTCGAGAAGGCATCCCCCTGCAGCGAGCCCTGCTGAGGGGGGCGGGCATGAAACAGCCTCAGCTTCGCGTTCTCCCTGGAGGCAAGCAGGTCCACCTGAGGTGTGCCCCAGTGGGAGAACAGATCTTGTATTACCTCCGGCAGGAGAGACCACTCGTGAGATGCAGCCCCTATCCGGCTCAGGGCATCGGCCAGGGTGTTGGACGCTCCTGCCACATGAATGGCTAGGAGATCCGCCTCCAGGCTGCACACGAGTGACCAAATGCGGAGAGCTTCCTTGCATAGAAGCATGGAACACGTCCCGCCCTGGCGGTTTAGGTAGTACATGGTCGTGGTATTGTCCGTCTGGACTCGGACCACTTGACCCTGGAGAAACGGAGCAAAGGCGGTGAGAGCTAGGCGGACCGCTCGGAGCTCCAGCAGGTTGATGTGGCATCGGGACTCCCGCGGGGACCAGAGGCCGTGCGCTCGGTGTTCCCCCAGATGGGCACCCCAACCCATCAGAGAGGCATCGGTCGATAGAGAGACCGTCGGCTCGGGGCCGACAAACGGGATGCCCTCCTGCAAATGAGATGGAACGGTCCACCACTGGAGGGCGTTCCACATCTCCTGGGTCACTATCACTAGCTGGTCCAATGGATCGCAGCGTTGTGACCACTGGCCAGCCAGTCCCCACTGAAGGGGGCGCATGTGCCAGCGTGCCCAACGGACCACGCTGGTACAGGCCGCCATGAGACCCAGGAGGCGCAGGAAGAAAAAATTACTCACCTTAGTAATTGCTTTTCTTCTCATGGAGTCTTGCTATATTATAACAATAGCAGTCAGCCACTGCAGCTGAACTGCCCCGGAGAGGAAGGAGTTAACTCCAGAAGATCTGGAGTTCTACAGCGCGAAGGCGCTGTGCCCAAAGTTTCATCTGGCAGTTTCAAATGAAACTGTCAGATCTTTAAGGCCAACATCAAAGGACGGAAAAAGTCTGTGTGGAAAACTACACTAGCCTATGGCTACCTACTAGTAGTAACAACAATATAAACAACAAAGAACACCCAGAACCATAATAACAAAGGTTGATGGTATTATGGTTCGTTTACCACCCTTGACAAGACATATGAACCCCCTTCCCCCAAGACTCAAGTCCAAGAAGGGGCAATAAAAATAACCTAAATGAACATCCTAGATCCCTAACCCAAAGGAAAACAGGGTTAGGGAAAACTAAAATGGCATGACACAGTGCTTGCACCAATTTGCCACCTCTACCCAAGTAGGAGTTCTGAGAGGGCAGGAGGGAGGTGGATAGAGATAGCAAGACTCCATGAGAAGAAAAGCAATTACTAAGGTGAGTAATTTTTTCTTCAAACACCATGAAGTCTTGCTATATTATAACAATAGCAGATTACACAGCAGTACTCCATGGAGGAGGGTCAGAACCTACTTAGGAAATTAGGCTCTGAAGCACAGCTGTGCCGAACCGAAAGCATCTCTCCTGGACTGGACATCCAGGGAATAATGCTTGGTAAAGGTGTGGAACCGACCTTCCAGGTAGCAGCTTGACAAATCTCCAGAATAGGAATGTCTCTAGCAGCCGCTAGAGCGCGAGCTACCCTGAGGTGAGTGGGCCCTCAATCCTGAGGGGTACTCTACCAGTTCCTGATAACAAAATGGATACAAGAGACAATCCACCTTGCAATTGTTCTCTTAGTGGCAGGTTTCTTGCCAACCTCGCCATAGGTAAGAAACAGTTGGAGGGATTCAACCTATGACCTCTGGTGCCCTCTAGATAGTAACATAATGCCCTTTTGACATCCAAGCTGTGCAGTCTCCTCTCACCTGAGGAAGAATGCTCAGTGAAAAATACTGGAGGGAGATAGATCGATTCAGGTGGAAATCAGAAACCACCTTAGGCAAAAACCTTCTATTAGTCCTAAGGACTACCTTATCTCTGTGGAAAGAGATAAAATCTTCTTCCACTGACAGGGCCTGTAACTCACTTATCGTCTGGCAGAGGTGATAGCTACTACTAGAAAAACGGTTTTCCAAGTTAAATACTTGAGTTCTGCTGAAGACAGAGGCTCAAGGGGGTTGCATTAACTGAGCACGTGAAATATTCAGGTCCCAGGCGGAGCTGGTTCCCAAAGGGAGGGTTAGTGTAGAAGTAACCCTTTAAAAACTTGGAGAACACAGGGTGAAGAAAGGAGGCAGGCTTCCCTGCTGACACAAAAGCAGAGACAGCTGCCAGATGAACCTTCAGGGTAGCTGGTCTAAGGCCTAAGGAATTCAGATGGACCAAATAGTCCAAAAGAATGGGAAGATCAGCAGATTCTGGGGTAATCTGCCTCTCAGAGCACCAGATGGAAAACCTCTTCCACTTAGAATTATAAGTGGCCCTAGTGGAAGGCTTCCTTGAAGCCTTTAAAATATCCATAACACCTTGAGAAAGGTGTAAATCAACAAGTCCTAGCTCCTCAAGAGCCAAGCCTTGAGGTGGAGGGACTTGAGGTCGGATACCACACTCTCCCTGTGCACAGGCCAGTAAGTCGTGAACTCTGGGCAGGCTCAGGGCAGGGTGAACTGCCAGGGACAGGAGCAGAGGGTACCAGGGCTGTCTGGCCCAATCTGGGGCAATCAGAATCACTCTGCAAGGTTGAGATCTGATTTTCACTAGTACCCTGAAAAGGAGAGGAAGGGGGGAAGGCATACAGGAACTTCCCTTCCAATTCAACAGAAAGGCATCCAGAGGACTGAGCCCAGTACTGAGGCCTGCAGCAAAAAGAGGAAGTTGGTGGTTGTCTGGGGACGCGAAAGATCTATCTGAGGAGGCCCCAACTGGCAAAGACAGACCCCAGTACTCTATGGATTCAGAGCCCATTCTGATGGCCCTGAGAAATTCTGCTGAGGGCGTCCCGCCAACACATTGTCCTTCCCTGGGAGATGAACCGCTATCAGGGAGGTGTTCAGGAATAAGCCAGAGACCTAACTTCATTGCTTCGGTGCACAAGGCTGAGACCGAGTGCCCCTTCTTGTTGATGTACCACATTGTGGTGGTATTGTCTGTCCTGACTTGAACCACTTTGTTCTGGACAGAATCTGAAAAGACCAAGAGCTAAAAGACAGCTCTGAGTTCCAGAAGATTGATGTGGAGCAGAGATTCCTGAGGAGACCACACTCCCTGAGTGGTAAGGTCGCCTGGTGAGCCCCCACCCTAACAGGGAGGCATCCGTGGTGAGGGTGAGGAGGGAGAAATGGAATGAAGGAACCCTTGTTTCAGATTGCTTTGATCCTGCCACCAGTGTAAGGCCAGGATCAGGGTTTGAGTAACTGGGACCAATTTGGTAAGGGGGTCCTTCCTCTGAGACCAATAGGCCCTCAAATGGAACTGAATGTCCCTCATCTGGAATCTTGCTCCCTGCACAACAGCTGTGGAAGCAGCCATGTGCCCGAGGAGTTGCAGAAAATGCCTTGCTGGTCGAGAGACCCGCAGGGTAAAGGAGGATGCCAGGGCGATGAGTCTGTCCACCCTTCCGAGGGAAGAAAGGCCCTGGCTAACCTTGTGTTCAATTCTCGCCTATGAAAGTTAGGGCCTGAACTGGTTCCAGAACTGACTTTGGTAAGTTTAGCAGGAATCCCAGAGAAGTGAGAAGCTGCTGGGTGACTTGCAAGTGGGATTACCTGACCTGGAGACTGACCCACAATGAGCCAGTCGTCCAGGTAGGAAACACAGCAACCTTGCCTTCTTAAATGAGCCACACTACAGCGAGACATTTTGTGAATACCCTTGGCGCAGAGGTAAGGCCGAAGGGCATTGCCCTGAACTGGTAGTGGCCTGAGGGCAGTTCAGACCTGAGGTACTTTCGTGGGAAGGCCTGATCAGAACATGAAAATAGGCATCCTTGAGGTCCAGGGAAGCTAGCCAGTCCCTGGCCTTGGGAAAGCAATATCATTGCCAGAGTTAACATTTTGAACTTTGGTTTCAACAGATGCTTGTTCAAGTATCTTAAATCCAGAATGGGCCGCCATTCTCCTGTCTTTTTGGGGTAAGAAAGTATCTTGAATAAAGCCCTTGCCCTGATGGCAAGGAGGAACCCTTTCCACTGCTTTGCAGACCAGAAGAGAAGAAACCTCTGCTTCCAAAGCAAGGGCTTCTGAAGGATTTGCAGTGGAAATGCCTGGCTCTCATCTTTGGAAAATATTTGAAGCTGAGAACAGACCCTGGCCTATTACCTCCAGAACCCATCTGTCCGAGTTAGGGACAGCCAGCTCTGGCTGAAATAGGCCAACCTGCCCCCCACTGGTACAGGAGAATCGGCCCTGGGCACCCCATCAGGGTGCCTGCTTAGCAGCAGCCTTAGGCTGAGGGGAGGGAGACGGTCTACTTGCGCCACATCTACCCCTGCCTCTGAAAACCCCTCTATGAGACAGCAGAGGAGGCTTGAAATTGGTAAAAAGGCCTGGAAAAGGGTCTGCCCCTACCTCTGGGAGCATGCCTTTGTGGCATGGCATGCTTCTCCTTAGCCTGGGCACTTTTGTAGGTAGTTCTGTATTCATCCATCTTTTCATATAATTTTCTGTTTGCTCCCAAACAGAGAATTTCCCACTACAGGAAAATCCATAGCCTTTGACTGAGTATCTTGGGACAGATTAGTGCATCTGAGCCATGCCAACCTACGGAAAGCTACAGAAGTGGCCATGACCCTGGAGGAAACATCATTAACATCAACAGCAGTATGAAATTGAACTTTAGAGGCTTCAATGCCATCAGCAGCCACCTGTTCCAACTCACTAGCCAGCTGGCCATGGGCCTGCTTGGCTAAGTGCAATACTGTGTCCCACCTAGATTTCTGATATCTAGCCACATAAGCCATATAATTTGCCTGCCTGAGTCCCAAAGAAGCTGCCATATACTGTTTCTTCGCCATGGCATCAATCTTCCTAGAATCCTTGTCAGGAGGATGTGAGGCCAGAGGAATATTAGCCTTGTCACAGGCTGCAGCTTGTACCACACCCACATGACTACACTGCTCAATAAGGAAGTCTGTATCCAGCCTGACAAAGTATACCTTCTGTCCATTTTTTTATCTACAGGAGGGACAGAATGAGGATTTTTAAAATCTTTGTTGTTTGCTTCCTAAATGACTTATGCAAAGGAATAGACAACCTCCTAGACTCTGGAATATCCATCATTTCCACATAATCAGGCTCCTCTTGCTCATCCACAGCCTCCTCTAAAGGAAGCTGGAGGGTTTCTGCAACTTTTTGTAAAAATAAAGAAAGAAGGGACTCAGACAGAGTAGGGGAGATTCTAAAGGTCTGTCTGGAGAAATGCCGGTTCAATGGGCACGTCCAGACCCTCCCAGCCACACATATATTGATCAAATTCCTCCTCCCTCCTGTGGTTCATAAAATCCTCAACTTCAAAATCCTGAACCACTGGGACTGAACGAACCAACCTTTTACCAACTGTTGGTG
Organism: Neoceratodus forsteri; assembly: GCA_016271365.2. Classification (NCBI taxonomy): domain Eukaryota; kingdom Metazoa; phylum Chordata; order Ceratodontiformes; family Ceratodontidae; genus Neoceratodus; species Neoceratodus forsteri. The sequence goes on from CM057457.1 coordinate 242,891,461, forward strand.
GTTCTACAGATCCCTGAGACAGTGACTGGACAATCTGAATGGCTTTAGCTATCTCTGCAGCAGTTGGAGACACAATTCTGGACTCCAAACCTCCTGATTTCTTTGTCTTTTACTTGGGACTGGTTCCTCTGAACCAGTCTTCCTTTGCCGAGTCTCGCCCTGGTCAGAGGGCACTCCCTCTGGTCCAGTGGGTACTGAACGGGCTGGCCATCCGGTCAGCGGATTTTTGGCCTCTCGTTCCCTGAGCCGGCCCAATCTCTTCTCCAGGGTGGCTGCAGGAAATTTTCACACCTGGCAGTCTGACAGGAGGTGGTCAGCCCCAGACAATAGACACAAGTGGTGTGTGGGTCAGCCTTGCAAAGGCGTCCCCACAGACATCACAGTGTTGAAATCCAGTGGGCCGGTTTTCTTTTGGGTTTCTCAGACATAATGCCAGCCTAACCAAAACTTGCCCTTTTGATGGCAGTGCCAGGCAAGACACCTATCGGTTCCTAACCGTGTCACAGGTATTGAAAAAAGCGTAATAATTTGGTTTTAGAACCGATAAGAACCGGAACCGCACTCTAAAACCCACAGTACAGTTTTAAAAGGCAGAAAAACCAAGCGATCGGTTCAAAACCGAACCGATAATTAATTTTCCACACAGACTTAAATTTTTGTACTTACGTTACCAGATAGAGCTTGAGAGAAATGCGGTAAAAATAATGACTTTTGCCGGTTCAAATGAACCGAAAACTACTCTCTTGAACCGAGAATGAACCGAGCTGAAGGAGCTGATCTCCGGAGCGACTGTTCAGTGAAGCGGAGTAAAGAATCTGACAGTTTCATTTGAAACTGCCAGATAGAGCTTTGGGCACAGCGCCCTCGCGCTGTAGAACTCCAGATCTTCTGGAGTTAACTCCTTCCTCTCCGGGGCAGTTCAGCTGCAGTGGCTGACTGCTATTGTTATAATATAGCAAGACTTCATGGTGTTTGAAGTCCCAGGCAGGGCGCGATTGCCCAACCAGAAATGATTGGGCAAAGGAGGCAAGAACCTTGGCCCTGTCCGCGGGACCGTGCTCTGGCTCGAAGAGAGTCGAGCTCTGCCCCGATAAACAGAATCACCTGCTTCGGTTCGAGTTCCGACTTGGCCTCGTTGATGAGAAAGCCGATTTGAGAGCAAACCTGGAGGGCCAGATCTCTGGACCGCTCCACCTCCTGTCTGGAGGGGGCTGCTATCAGCCAATCGTCCAGGTAAGGGTACACCCGGACCCCTCGGCGCCGCAGGAAGGCTGTCACCACTGCAATGCATTTGGTGAAGACCCTGGGAGCTGGAGACAGGCCGAAGGGCATGGCTCGGAACTCGAAGAGGGATCCCTCTGCTTGAAAGCGAAGGAATCTCCGATGTGACGGACGGATAGGGACGTGAAAGAATGCGTCCTGCAGGTCCAGAGAGCAGAACCACATGCCGTGTTCCAGGGATGGTATTATCTGAGCCAGAGTGACCATCCTGAAGGTTTGAGACCTTAGGAACTTGTTCAGGTCGTGTAGGTCGAGAATGGGGCGCCAGCACCCCGTCCGTTTCGGAACCAGGAAGTACCTGGACACAAACCCCGGGTCTGAGGGAGGGTCCGCCACCTCCCTGATCACCTCCTTTTGGAGGAGGAGAGCGATGTCGGCCCGACGAGCCGACAGTGAGGCTGCGGACCCTGAGGCCCCAGGGCGACGGCTCTGAAGGGCGGGGCCTGCTCGAATTCTAGAGGCAGGTCTTTTCCCACCACCTCCAGAACCCACCTGTCCGTGGTAAAAGCGGACCAGGCGGAAAGGAAGTGCCGGAGCCGTCCCCCCACAGGGGGAACCTGGGGTTAGGTGACGGGGATGGGGCGACACCCCTCAGCCCGTCACTGGGCAGGCTTGGAGGAGGGACTGGCCGAGGGACCTCCTGGGCCCTTACCTCCCTGCTTCCTGTTGGAGGAAGCTCCGGGCCTGGGTTTGGGATGCCAAGCCCGAGCCTGCTGGCCCTGACGTTGCTGGGCCGGATGCGCCGGGGACACAGAAGGATGAAAGGGCTTAGGCTGTGGTTTACGGCCTTTGTCCTTCTGAGCGGAAGAGACCGAGTCCAAGGTAGCATTGGACTTCTCAATCCTCTGCAGGTGACCTTCCACCCCAGGGCCGAAGAGGTCAGTCCCCAAAAAGGGAACATCGCCAACTTGTGCTGGGTATCCGAAGTAAAGGTGGATATCCTCAGCCAAGCCCGACGACGCATGGCCACTGCGGCCGCCACAGACCTGGCACACGAGTCCCCAATGCCTAAAGCAGTCTGGAGCTGCTGTTTGGCCACTGCCCTGCCCTGGTCCCGCACCTGCCTGACCGTAGTCTGCAGATCCGCGGGAAGATGAGGGACAACCTCATATGTGCCATGAGGATGGCCGAACTGGCCTGACGAAGGCCGAGAGAGGACGCAGCATAGACTTCTCACCCGGCATAATCCAATTTCTTGGATTCCTTGTCGGGAGGTTTGTCCACATCCCTAGAGTTCCTGGCACGCCGGAAAACGCTGTCGGTAACCAACCCCTCAGCAAAGGGGTGTTCCGAAAAACCGGACAGGGAACCGGTAGGGACCGCATACTTCCTGGCCATCCTGGCCGAAGGCGCAGGGCAGGAAGCAGGGCGCTGCCAGAGCTCCAAGGCCGGACCCACTATGGCCTCGGCCACCAGAAAGGCCTCCGTAGGGGAATCCCCTCAGTCCAGAATCTCCGTGAGGGGATACCTGGCCCGTTTAGAAACTGGTTCGAGCTTCATCCCGGTGGACTCCGAGATGAGCCGAAGCAATCCTAGGAAGGACGAAGGGCTATCGTCCACCGACTGTCCTCCTGAGGACTCCAAGTCCATTCGCTTGGAGAAAAGGGAGAAATCATCCTCGGACTCGGAAGAGTCCTCAAAGAGCTGCCTCGGGCCTGAGCCACCCTCCACCTGCCGAGGTCTATCGGGAGTGAGGGTGACAGACAGCCTATGGGGCAGTCCCTGAGCCGACCGAGAATTTTTGGTCGGAGCCCCAACTAACGGCTGTGGAGGCGGAGGTTCCACCGGAATCGGTGGGGCAGCTGGAATTGGCCGAACAACCGGCCTGGGAACAGGCTCCTCGGCTAAAGCGAGGGGTTGTTTCGGCCGCTCCGGTGACAACCATAACGGCGGGGGAAGGCGGCGAAGCAGCTTATTCCCCGGACAGAAGGAACTGTTGCCACATGAGTTCCTCATACCTCGATGCAACTTGTGCGAAGCCTCCCTCGTCCGGAAAAGAGGATGGCGGGGCGCCGCTTGCCAGTGCCGAGACTGAGACCGCCTATGGCGGGCGGGATCGGCTGGACCATGAAGACGCCTGACAGAGAACTCGGCTAGCCGAGGACGCAGCGGAGGTGTCGCAGGGAATCGGGCACTGCCGCTCGGACGATTCCAATCAAGGCTCCGGAACTGGAGGCACAGACGAGCTGGACGGGATCCTCAACTCCCACCGGGGGAACCGGGGAGAGGGGATTCTCAGCTTCTCCAGCCGACAACCCGTCCAACGGGTTGAGAAAAATCTCGACCGCGTCGACAGGAGTCTCGGTCAACTGGCCTGACAGGGACACCGTGAAGCCAGTGGCCGAAGCCGAGGGGTCGACCGAAGTCGACTGCCGACAAGTGTGGATGAACAACATATCCAGGTCCCTAGAAAGATGGGTTCTCCAGTGCGCTGAGGAAATCACCCTACGCCAGGCCAAGGGTGACAACCGGGAGAGAGGCAGCCATGCCGTCCACCAAGTGCAGATCGCTGTCCCTACAACCCTGGAAGCTACCTCGTTGGCGTCGTAAGATGCCCTCGCTTGGTGCCTTGCTAGCTTCAGGTCACGTGCAGAGAGTGCAATGGCTTGTCCGATTACCTCCGAATCAGGCATAGAGGCTAGGAGTTGACCAAGCCTGGACCACAGAAACCTAAGCAACTGAGCAGAGTAGAAAGTCCTCCTCCCCCAGAAGTCAAAATCCATGGAATCTGCATCTGGGAGCCGGTCACGGTGGAGGGTGCAAAGCCCATCGGGAGTGTCCAGCTGCGTCAGTCCTGACTGAGGATGAGGCAAACTACCTGGAGACTCCGGGGGGGGGGCACAATACCTCTGGCATAGATCTCTAGGGGCTGGGACTTCGGAAAAGGGTCTTTGCCAGAAACGCAACAACGCCCCCTTGAAGGGAGCAGGCCGGCGGGGCACCACAAGGGTGTCCGCACTGAAATTGCCTAGGAAGGCGCGCGTCGAATGCTCTGGATTGTGCTGAGTGGGTGGGGTGAGATGCACTTCCTCCATCATCTTCACGAGGAAATGCTGATACCCCACAAGATCAGCAGCAGGGGAGATGTGGACAGAGGGCTCCTCTCCTCCTGAAGCGGAGGATGAAGACACAGAGGACCTTGTAAATTCAGTGGCTGGCTGCTCAGGGGGAGGTTGGAACACCTGCCTGTCCATGGCCCTGACATGTGAAGGTAAATGAGAAGCCACAGCCTTGAATTGCTCCCAGGACAGAGGTCCGCTAGGACCAAGAATGCCTGGGAGAGCAGGAGAAGATGACAGAGGAGTGGGGGCAAAGCCGACAACAGGAATCTACTGTCCTCTGTCCGGGCAAGAGAGCACACCTGGAGCCCCAAGGGAAGAGGGAGCTCCGGAAAACTCAGCCGATCAATGATGCTGGAACTGCCTAGGCTGCGCCCTGAAGATTCCCCCGTGAGGTGACCAGAACCATGGAATTCCACAAGGATGGTCCCCTCCCTCTAGAGAACAGGGCCCTCCCGAGGAGACCGAGAAGGAAGGGTGGGGATCCGCGCTACGACTCCTTCCCGAACCCGGGTGGGTCCCGGAAAAGGGCCACCGCATGGCACCCTGACCCCTCAACCCCTCTGAGTACGAAAGATCCCCCCTCCTCGCAAACACTAGCCTAGGCAGCTGACAACTCTGGTCAGTCCTTGAGGGAACTATCCAGGGAGTAGCAGCCTCCCCTCCCGTGGGTGCTCCGATCGGCCCCAAAGTTGGGCGATTCAGGCATACCACCTGAGGGGGTATCACAACTGAAGGGGCAGAAAATCCTCTGAGCCCAGGCTGCAGAGCAATAGTGGCCTGCACCACTGCCTGCTGGTCAGCACCCCTGACCATGGACGAGGGAACAACTGCCCACCCCTCGGGGGGGGGCAGGCTCTGGTCAGCAGAGGAAACTACCAGGGAGTCCACGTGGGCCGCCAACTCCAAAGAGTCAGACAGCCTGTCCGAATCAGACTCCGACTCAGTCTCCAAGGAGGTACAGACCTAAGTCCGATGCCAGACAGTACGCGGACGCCCGCTGCTATCCTGACTGAAGGGGGTACCAGTCCGGTGTCTGAACCAGAGCCGGTGCCGAAGTCTCTGAATGCACCGCGAATGGTGCCTGAAAAAGACACAGCGCCAAGAGGGGTAGCAGAAGCGGAGCCGGTCTGCCATTGCGCAGTCCTGACCCACGATGCTGCGAGTGGCGCTGAAGTCTGGGACAGCACCGACGACGGCACCAACAGCTCCCTCGGCGCTGCAAGCAGTGCCAAGGTAGACACCCCCCACGGCACAGTGTCCTTGCTCGGTGCCGCAAGCGGCACCAGAGCTAGACACGGCACCATCCCCAGCCTTGGCGCCGTTCAAGAAACAGTCAAAGATGGTGCCGGAGAACCTCCCATGGTGCCTTCAGCACCATTGGCGCCGAGCGACTGACTGGCGCCATCAGGGCGAATGGCGCCGAGGCCCAATATGGCACTGGACAGTGTCGAGGACGGTGTCAACCTAGGCATCCCAGCCCGAGGAAACACCGGGGAGCCTTCACCCCCGAGGGGGTGATTGCCAGTGCAGTGCCTCCCACCCATCCCCCGGGGCGGGGAACGGACTGAGCCTCCTGCACCGTGGAAGGGCCTTCTGCAACGGCAAGGTTACTAGGAGCAGAAGCCCCCTCCTCCACGTCCGTATAGAACCGGGAGGAGGAGACCTGGAGGAAAGGCCGAGACCCCGCAGCTTGGCCCGACGAGTGTGCGCCCATTCCCCCCGAAAGTCGGCGGGTGCGTCTAACTTTCATGCTGCTTCTGATGATACGACGGGTCCATGGAGAAGCAGGCGTCACAGAATCCATGTCATGAAGCGGGCCAAGACACTGAGGCAACAATCATGCTGGTTGGTGATAAGAGTACTTGCAACTGCACGGGCACGTCACATAGGGGGCCGCCCCGTCTTCAACAATTTCTTGCCCCCCGAACGAGACATGATCCATGACAAAACAAGCTAAACAAAAGACTCGACGGAACCGGCAGGAATATCAAATGGCGTCCAGGAACTTTCAGCTTGCGACCGCGGTACTAGGCCTCTTCGCAGCAACTCCACATGAGTTGTGACCCCTACGGCGGGAGATGAACTAGAAGGACATCAGTGGTCTCCTGCTACGTGCCCAAGTTGAACCAGAGTCGCTAAAGGGTGTGGTGTCCTGTGCCTCAACCCTCAGCACCACTGGGCCGGGCTTGAACTGTTCCCAAGTTGACGGTCACGAGGGACAGCAAATACCGGGAGCGGAGAAGGAGGGGGAGGATGGTAGTGGACCACTGAAGGCCCTCTACCAGGGCTCCAAGACCAGGCAAGAGACCCCTACCGAGGATGGGGGCCACAAACCTTGGCCACCTCAATGCCCAACAATGGAGAGGCGGACAGAGTGGGGCCCTTGAGGGGGATTCCCTGGTGGAGAAGCTGGGGCCATGCAGGTACCGAGAGGTGGCCCCTGCCCTCCACCTACTGCAGGCCCAACTGGGTCAGGGAAGAGAGAAGGCCAGAGTCAGCACTATGGCTTCTAGCCGAGAGCCTTGGAGCTTGAGCCATGGAGCTGACCTAGACCTTTCCACTCCCACCCCACCAGAAGAGGACCTGGCCCTCAAAGAAGGCCTAGCTGGTGTCAGGAAAAATGAGGAAGGTGAGTTGGGGCCACAAGCAGCGCAGACAGCCCCTTTGGCACCGCCAACAGCACCAGAATCAGGTCTGGCACCTGTCTCCAACTCTGCACTGGCCACTGCAACGCCACCCTCCCCGGCACCCAAAGTGTCCCCGGCACTGCATATGGCACAGAGACACTATGGCCAGCACCAACAGGAGAGCTCTCTGGTTCTCCCGACTCCAAAGGCCTCAAACTAGGTCTAGAAGAGCCTTGTGACTCCATGGAGCTGGGGCGACATCTGGGATCGTCCGATCTCCCTCCTCTGAGGTACAGGAGGAAATCAGGAGTTCTCTAAGGAAGCAACCCCGTCCTGACTGCCTTCCTCTGAGGTAGAGGAGGAGGAAATCAGGAGTTCTCTAAGGAAACTCCCCGAGACCCTCCCTCTCCTGGTGCCACAAACAGCAGCATGAGGGGCTCCAGTCGTATGGTCAGCACCGCCTCGCTTAACAGCTGAAACTAAAAGACCAGGAGCTGAGGCAGTATGTGACTGTGGCGTGCGGGCCCACTGGACCCACGAGGGGGTGTCGACCTGACATCTCGCACAGGCTTCCGCTTTAGTGAGACCAGAGGCTGGCTGCGCCATCTCTCCCTCGGTACATACAGTACTGGAGTGGGGCCCAGGGACTTGAATTCCAGGTGCAACGGCACCCTCCGAAAGTTTGGGGGAGGAGGGTCTATCCTCAACTTCAACGCGCAGATCTCCAGTGTGCAGTAGTCCACAGAAAAGCACGAGTCGCATGTATCCATATTATGGTGCTGACCCAGGCAGGTAAAACATTGATTGTGGTGGTCGGTGGAAGACACTCTTCCCGCTGGGACACCGATGTATGGTGCGGGGGGGCCGCCAGCTGCCTTGCGCAACACATTTTTACACTCCTGACCAGACATGACCGATAATGGAAAATAAAGACTCGGCGTTGCACTAGGGAACAAAAATAAAAAAATTAACGTGAGGCAGCACTGAGCAGCATCAAGTGAACAATGCAGAACCAAGAACTGTTTGATGGCGTAGCTCTGATTTACTCCCATGGAACAGCAGGATGCAGCCTTGATAGCGGGAAAAACAGAACTAAGGAGAAAGGGGAGTTGATGTCTGTTTCTGGTCACTCTACCAGCGCCACGTCATGTGTCGACCTTGTGGGCGGCGCAGTCTTCGACGTCCGCTTCCCTCCTCAAAATTCTTAAAGCTACATGCTGCTGCAGGGTCCAGCACCTATGACAGAATCCACCTGTGATTAATGGTGAAGACTGATCTTTGGAAGATCTGAGAGTTACTTAAGGTTTCCTGGGCACATCTGGGACGAAAGAATAAGAAAAGCCTGTTGCTTCTTACCTGCTGAATGAGCCGGAAATCGTGGCTGACCAACATCATCCCTCCCTCAAACTCGTTGATGGCATCAGCCAGGGCATCAATTGTCTCGATATCCAGATGGTTCGTAGGTTCATCCAGGAAAAGCAGGTGTGGGTTTTGCCACGCCAGCCATGCAAAGCAGACACGACACTTCTGTCCATCAGACAGGTTTCTGATGGGACTAACCTGCAGACAGACAAACAGAATTTGTCAGCAGAAAATGACTGGTAGGGTACCCTGTGTCATTTGCAAGTGATTCCTTCCCTGACAGCAAAACAATATGCCAGTAACCATGATGTGGCCCATTTTACTTTTTTGTTAACTCAAAATTCTCTGGTACCAATATTTCACTTAGCATGTGATTTGCTCCAGTTTCAAAGAAATGAGGTTACTCACCTGTAGCGCAGTTCTAGGACTGGTATAGTATATGGTGCACATCCACACTTCTGGCATTATTCCTTTTCCTCTCTAATTTTGGACAGTCTCCAAGCAAGCCCCTCCCACTCATCCTGGTGGTATCCTCCTCGGCACCACCTCATGTCAGCAGATCTTACACGCTGGCAGCAGGAAATAATGTGCCACTTGCCAGGGAAGTCGGGTAGGTTGTGTGGATGTGCACCGTATACCATTACAGAAACACAGAAGTTGATGGCAGATGAGGACCTAAGGCCCATCCAGTCTGCCCATTTTTTCTACCTTATGAATGTGCCACAGGCCTTTCCTCTGTCAATGGCCTATCTATTCATACTCATCTGTATTGCTCCCTTATGCGTATCCCATGACTGTTTGAAGACCTGCACCATATTTACATCCACCACTTCCTGAGGTAAGCCGTTCCATGCATCAACCCTTTCTGTGAAAAATAACTTCCTCACATTACCCCTTAATTGGCCTCCCTCTAATCTCATGCTGTGTCCTCTTGTCCTGCTACGTTTCTTATACTGAAACATGTTAGACTTTCACTTTGTTAATGCCCTTAAGATGTTTGAATGTTTCGATCATATCACCTTTCTCTGCTCTAGGGTATACACAAGGCCCCTACTTTTCTGCAGCACAGTGGGACCAAGTTCTGCGGCAAGACTACCATTTGCCGCAGAACTTCTGCGGCAGTGGTTTGTAATTTCTGCAGAAGTTCTGCGGCACTAACAAACTACCACATCACAGTGTCAGCTTGTCATCCTGACTTCACTTTCACAGCAATGGTTATAGCAATCAGGATGGGGGAAAGCACAGTAGCACTAGTTCAAAAATAACAGACTTTTAGAAATAATCTTGTGCCAAAGGAAAACAAATGTCTCTCCCTTAAGGTCCTAGCCTATTGCATAAATGAAATATGCAGAGGGCCTTATGTGATAATTAAGATATTTCTATACGCATGCTATCTGTCTCACTAATGAGGTCTCCACCGTCTATCACTTATATATTTGTATGTGCTTTCTACACCACTCATGAGGTTCCTACTGTGTAACACATATATTTATATGCAATGTTACCTACATAAAAATAGGTGTGTTTAGTGAGAGATACTGTGTGTGCATGTGTGTATGTATGTGTGTGTGTGTATATACATATATATATACACACACACACACACACACACACATATATATATATATATATATATATATATTTTTTTTAATTTCCATGAAGTTGCATCCTTATTCATATAGGTCCCATTGGAAATGGAATAAATGGAATACAGGAGTTATTGTAAAACTCATTTTTCATGTCAACCTGTTTCCCTGACACACTACATAACACCATCAGGCCATGACATGCATGTGAACCAATTGTGAGATAGAGCTCTCCAGCCCATCACAATGTGTCCACCGTGTGACAAAACACTTCACCATACCTTCCCAGGCTCCGAGCAGTGATGTGTTCCACCAATCCTTGTGCTGCCCAGCCAGCTCCAAGAGCTAATCTCTGAACCTGAGTTGCCGGCATGGAAACACAGCACGCTACCCTCTGGCCCAACAGCTGTCCCTGCACACAACATTTCTCCATAACTTTTAGCTGAGTCTATGAACCGATGACAATATGCAATCAATAACCCTGGCAAAAATGCATACAGTGCAATTATTTATTTAATTGGCCTACTCTTTCATCAGGTCTACACATTATTGTATTCCACTTTTCTGGGCATAATTACTTTATTTTTCTTAAAATGACAGTTAAATTAATTTTACTAGTTATTCATTTCAGATGGCATCTCTATACCATAAAGGCACAAATATGTTTGTATAAAGTGAAGTATGGACTTAACAGGTCTGTGCTATTGAAACGGTTTTGTTCACGGTGGCCCCAGTGTAATAATGTAAGACTGAAAATTGTATTAGGCTGTAGTGCAGGTTGAACAAATATCACCATGCATGATGTGCTGTGCCACAGTCTGTGGCAGTGGGAACTGTGGTAGATAAGTGACTGTTCATTTCTGTTGCAGAATGCAGCCATTTCATTAGCTAATGTATGGTGTTATAGCAATGATAATATCACATTCTGAGCACATGGAGATTTGGATATAAAAAGGGGAAGGTAACCAGATTATATGGATAAACAGAAATATTAAAAAAAAATCACCAAGCAGAAATTTAATTCTGCGGCACACATGAGATTCTGCGATAGATGCAAGTTCTTGTAAAATTCTCTTTGACACATAGAGATTCTGAGACATAAGGTACTTATAATGAGCTCCATTAATCTGTCCTCATGTTTTCTGATGCAGTCCCTGCACCATTTTGGTTGCCCTTCTCTGTACTGCCTCAATTTTTTTAATGTCCTTGTGCAGGTGCGGCCTCCAGTACTGCATGCAGTACTCCAGATGGGGCCTAACCAGTGTCTTGTAAAGAAGGATTATTAACTCCCTCTTACAACTTGTGATACTACTACTAATACACCCCAACATTCCTCTAGCCTTACCTACTGCTGTAGTGGTCTGCTTGGATGATTTCAGGTCATCTGTGATGATGATGCCCAAGTCTCTTTCTTCCCTTGTGATTGCCAGCAACTCCCCTCCCAACCTTTAGGTAGCTTCAGCATTTCTCTTCCCTATGTGCATGATCTTGCACTTCTTTGCGCTAAACCCCAGTTGCCACTCTTCCGACCATTTTGCCAGTTTTTCCAGATCTCTACTCATTTTGCCCACCCCATCTGGATCATCTACTCTGTTGCACATCTTGGTGTCATCTGCAAACAAGCTAACCTTACCCTCCAGTCCATCTGCAATGTCACTGATGAAGATATTGAAGAGGACTGGCCCAGGACTGATCCTAAGGTACCCCACTTGTGACTTGCATCTCTTCTGGACTGTATACCGTTTACCACTCTGTTTTCTGCGCCAACCAGCTGACCAACCTCTGATCCACCCCAAGCCTACCGTTAATCAATCTTCTATGTGGAACAGAATCGAAAACTTTGCTTAAGTCAAGATAGGCGACATCAACCGCACCTCTTTGGTCCACCACTCTGGTTACCCAGTCAAAGAAATCTATGACATTAGTTTGACAGGACCTTCCTGCTGTAAACCCATGCTGTCTTGGATCCTGTGTTCCTACATATTCCAGGTGTTGCACTATCCTTTCCTTAAGGAGTGCCTCCATAATCATGCCCACTACTGCGGTAAGACTGACTGGTCTGTAGTTCCCTCCCTCCTCCCACTCTTGTGGAGCGGGATCACATGAGCCCTTCTGCAGTCGTCTGGGACCTCTCCTGGGCTCAGAGACTCACTAAACAGTTCTGCTAATGGCTTTGCTAGTTCCACCCTTAGCTCCTTTAGTACCCTGGGATATATGCCATCAGGTCCCATTGCCCTGTCCACCCTGAGCTTAGCGAGCTCTTGTAGGACCCTTTCTTTTGTGAAGGGACCTGTGCACACTCCCCCCCCCCCACCGTGTCCATGGTGCCGAGCTGCAGGCCCTACCCTACCTTCTCCACAGTAAATACTAAGCAGAAGTGTCTATTTAGGATAGATGCTTTCCTTGGTCCTTGTCCACACACTTCCCCTTATCCCCTTTGATGTTAGCAATACCTCCTCTGGACTTTCTTTCACTACTGTATCTATCCACTCCTAGAACTATGGTTACATGCAGTAGCCCTCATTTCTAGGGATGTGGATATGGTGCACTATTACATGTAGGCAGACTCATAGAAGTTCTCTGGGAGGAGGGCAGAGCACACCCTATTTTTGAAAAAGACTGGAGAACTGAAGTCCCAAAACCTCCATCCGAGCATGACTAACTGTCAATGTGGTAACGTGAGATGAAGGTGTGTGCAGACATCCAGGTAGCAGCCCTGCAGATTTCCTGGATAGGGATGTCCCTGTCAGTAGACACCAAGGCAGCAGCATCTCTGGTGGAATGAGCCCTAAGCCCAGTGGGAGGCCCTACTAGCCAATCTGTAGAAGAGGTCGATGCAGGAAAAGAACAGGTTACTCACCTGTAACAGTAGTTCTAGGAGTGGTATATGTTGTTCATCCACACACTCTGGCAGACTCCAAGCAGTTCTCCGGGAGGAGGGACGCAAGGCACACACCCCCTACTTGGGAAATAAAGATTGGAGAACAGAAGTCCCAAAACCAGCATCCCGGCATGACTCAAGGTCGATGTGGTAGTGGGTAATGAAGGTGTATGAAGACTTCCAGGTAGCAGCCCGACAGATTTCCTGCATAGGAATGTCCCTGGAAGCAGCCACCGATGCAGCAGTATGGCGGGTAGAATGAGGTCTTATCCCTCTGGGAGGCTCTTTGCCCGCCAACTCATAGAACAGACCTATGCAAGATGTAATCCACCTTGCAATGGTCCGTTTGGCTGCAGGTCTGCCAGAAGCTGCTTCAGCGTAGGTGACAAACAGCTGGCGAACCTCTCCCCCAATTCCCGCCGTTCTTTCCTTGTAATAGGAGACAGCACATCTCAGGTCCAAAGTATGGAGCCTGTATTCGGCATCCAAGGTGTAATTAGGGTAGTATAGCGGCAGAGATGACACCTGGTTAAGATGAAACGCTGATGCCAGCTTCGGAAGGAATTTCGGGTGGGGGCGGAGGACAACTTTGTCCCTGTGAAAGACCAGATAAGGGAAGTCCACCGAAAGCACCTGGAGCTCCCCGTCCTTCTGGCTGACGTGATAGTCACCAGGAAGGCCGTCTTCCACATCAAGTGTGAGAGCTCACACCTGTGCATGGGTTCGAATGGCTTGCCCATGAGCTTCGCCAAAACCAACAACAGATCCCACAGAGGTGGAGGTTCATGCACCGGAGGGGATATGTGATCCAGGCCTTTGAAGAAGTGCCCGACCATTGTCTCCTGTGCCAATGTCTGCTGACTGGACCGCGCCCGGTAAGCAGAAATGGCTGCCAGGCGCACCCTAAGGGTCGATGACCGCAGACCCTCTTTAGAGAGGGACCAAAGGTAGTCGAGAATGTTAGCTACAGAGCAGGATAAGGGATCCAGACTCTTACCCTGACACCAAACGGAAAATCTCTTCCATCTGAAGGCATAACATTTCCTGGTTGATTCCTTACGAGATGCCTCCACCATGGTGTAGACATCCTTGGAAAGACCCAGAGCCTGGAACTCTAGCCGCTCAGGTGCCAGGCTGTGAGGTGCAGGGATTGAAGGTCCGGATGGAATACCTTCCCCTGGTTCAGAGATATCAGGTCCGGGCGTGTACAAAGCTGCTCCAGGGGCCTGCAGCTGAGGCTGAGGAGATCTGGGTACCAGAACTCGTGCGGCCAATCTGGGGCTATCAGAATCACCTTCGCCTTGTCCCTCCTCACCTTGAGTAACACCTTGTGGATCAAGGGAAACTGAGGGAAGGTGTAGAAAAGGCCTGGGGTCCACGGCCTCGAGAAGGCATCTCCCTGCAGCGCGCCCTGCTGAGGGGGGCGGGCATGGAACAGCCTTAGCTTGGTATTTTCCCTGGAGGCAAACCGGTCCACCAATGGTTTGCCCCAGTGGGAGAACAAGTTGTGAGCCACCTCTGGATGGACAGACCACTTGTGTGATGTCTGGCCTATGCGGCTGAGAGTATCCGCCGGCTGGTTCGAGACTCCTGCCACATGAACCGGCTGACGAGGGTCCAGATGCGGAGCGCCTCCTTGCAAAGCAGATGGGAGTGCGTGCCACCCTGTTTGTTGAGGTAGCACATGGTCGAGGTATTGTCCATCTGGACTTGAACCACTTTACCCCGGAGCAGAGGAGCGAAAGCAGACAGTGCCAGTCTGACTGCTCTGAGCTCCAACAAGTTGAGGTGGTATCGGGACTCCTCGGGGGTGCAGAACCCGTGGGCTCTGTTATCCCCCGTGTGGGCTTCCCAGCCCATGAGAGAGGCATTGATCGTGAGAACGACCGTCGGCTCGGGGCAGACAAACGGGATGCCTTCCTGCAACCGGTCTGGGGTGGTCCACCACTGGAGAGCGCCCCGCATCTTCTGGGTCACAGTGATCAGCTGGTCAAAGTGACCGTGGCACTGAGTCCACTGAGCGGCCAGCTCCCATTGGAGGGGCCGCATGTGCCATCTGGCCCAACGGACCACTGAGGTGCACACCGCCATGCAACCCAGAAGGCGCAGGAAGTCCCCTGCAGGCGCAAGTGCCCAACCAGAAATGACTGGGCACAGGAGGAAAGAGAACATCTGCCCGTCTGCCTCAGAGTCGAGCTGTGGCTTGACGAGAGTCAAGCTCTGCCTCGATGAAGCCCATCACCTGAAAGGGCACAGTTCTGACTTGGCCTCATTGATCAGGAGGCCTAGTTGGGAGCAGGTTCTAAGAGCCAGATCCCTGGATCTCTCCACCTCCTGCAGGAGGAACCTGCCAAGAGCCAGTCATTGAGATAAAGGTAAATTTGAACTCCTCGGCGCCGGAGATGGGCTGCCACCACTGCGTGCACTTGAAGACCCTCGGGGCGATGACAGACCGAATGGCATGGCTCGGAACTCGTACAGGGTCCCTTTGACCCTGAAGCAGAGGAACCGCTGATGGGATGGACGGATTGGGATGTGGAAGAACGTGTCCTGGAGATCCAGTGAACAGAACCACATTTCGTTCCAGGGATGGCATAATCTGGTTCAGAGTTACCATCTGGAAGGTGCGAGACCCGAGATATTGATTCAGGTCATGGAAATCTAGGATGGGGCGCCAACCCTCCGTCCGCTTGGGTACCAGGAAGTATCTGGACACGAAGCCTGGGTCTGTAGGAGGATCCGGCACTGGAGCTCACCGCTCTCGGAGGAGCTGGGCAATGTCATCTCGAAGAGCCGACTGAGTGCGAGCTGAGATCCTTTCCTCCCGAAGGGTGCGGGCTCAGCTGGGAGGGTACTGCTCGAATTCAAGAGGCAGTCCCTGGCCGACCACTTCTAGGACCCACCTGTCCGAGGTGATATCGGACCAGGCGGAAAGAAAGTGGCGGAGCCGGCCCCCCACGAGAGGACCCAGAGCTGGCGTGATGGGTGTAGGAGTGGCAACCCCCAACCCGTCACTGGGCAAGCTTAGAGGAGGAGGAGGAGGCTCCTGGACTGGCACCTCGGCCTCCTTTACAGGGCTGTTGAGGACCCTGCTTGGGCCTGGGGCGCCAATCTTGAGCCTGCTGTTGCTGCTGGCCTCCTTGATAGGAGGGCTGCCTAACCGCAGGGTAAGAGTGCCGAAAAGGCTTCTTCCTGCGCTTCTGCTGGTTCTTGCCCGAAGAACCCTTCGCAGAGGCAGCATCCAAAGTGGCACTGGTCTGCTCTATTCGCTTGAGGTGACCAGCCACTCCTGGACCGAAGAGGTCAGTGCCTAGAAAGGGCATGTCAGCTAACTTGTGCTGGGAATCCGCTGGGAAGGAGAACAGCCTCAGCCAAGCCCTGCAGCGAGTGGCCACTGCGGCTGCCAAAGAGTGGGCATAGGAATCTCCCAATGTCCAGGGCTGTCTGGAGCTGCTGTTTTGCAACAGCACGGCCTTGATCATGGACCTGCTTCACTGTGGTCTGCATGTCCACCACTGGGAGATGAGCGAGGACTTCATCCAATGACCCTAGGAGAGCATAAGAGAAGTGTGCCATGATGACAGCCGAGCTGGCCTGATGAAGGCCTAAGGAGGAGGCCACATACACCTTACAGGCAGAATGGTCCATATTCTTGGACTCCTTGTCCGGGGGTCGGTCAGTGCGGCTGAGTTACCAGTAGTCTGAAGAAGGATGCTCTGTGAACCCCCCAGGGACCCCATGGGCACTCTATACCTGCGGGCCATGTGGGCAGACAGAGATGGGCAGGAAGCAGGACTGCCAAAGCTCAAGGGCCAGGCAAACGATGGCTTTGGCCACAGGAAAGACCTCGTCGGTAGCCCCTTTGAGGATATCTGTGAGGGTACTCTGCCTTTCTGGATGGGCTCCAGGGCATTCCGGTGGACTCTGAGATCAGGCGGAGAATGCCCTGAAAAGAGGAAGGGCCTTCCTCCAGTCCGGCCACGGACGACTCGTAATCCCCTGGATGAGAGTGTAACCCCGTGTCATCGGAGTCCGAAAAGTCTGGGTACAATGGCCTACCTCCTACGTACCCTTCAATCCACCGGGTGTGACCGTAATGGACAGACGTCAGGGTAGCCCGGTGTCTGTACGGTCCTCTTTCGAGGGAACCCCTCCCTGAGGCTGTTTAGGCGGTGACTCCATCAAAATCGGTGGAGAAACCAGAATAGGCCGAGCCGGGATAGGCGCCGGCCCCACGGGAGGTGGAACCGAGGTCTTCGGTTCTGGAGGGGTCGGCGTCGGCTCAGGAGGCGGAAGCCAAGTGATGGCCGGCAGAGCCAGCTTCTGCCCAGTCAGAATCAGCAGTTGCCACATCAAATCCTCATAGTGTTGACTGAGTTTCCATCTAAGCCTCTCCTCGTCAGAGGAGGATGAGGAGCGGTGGCGCCTCTTTTTTTGAAAGTTTGTGGCCCTTTTTCGGCCGTTCAACCAAAGGGTCCTGGTCTCGATCGAGACCCGATGGGGTCGTTCAGTCAATCGCGTACACTGGAGTCTGTGAGAACTGAGGTTCCGCACCTTTCCTCGATCAGAACCCCGAGGCAGTGTCTCCTTGTCGGGAAAAGAAAGGACAGGTGTCCTTTCTAAGGAATTGTCGACCGGAGTCTGCGACAAAGGCTCGACTGTGTCGAGTGTAATCTCGGCCGGTTCAGCAGTTTCCTCGGTCTCTGTGCCTTGGCCAGACGAAAGGTCCGTAAAGCTGGCGGCTGACGAAGCAATCTCGACCGAAGTAGAGACCGCATGTTCCTGGGACTCGGACCGCTCAGTCCCAGGAGCGTCTCCTTCTGGAAGACGATGACTTGGGGTCCTTGTCCCTCTTCCGAGGGCGGGAGGAGTGCCTGCCTGAAGGTGCCTCACCTCTGGTGGGGAGAGACTGGCACAACTCCCTAAAGGAGCCCAAAAAGGCAGAGCCAAGGTTGAGAGGAACGAAAAACTGCGACTGGCGAAGCCTGAGCGCTTCCCCTAAAGCAGCCATCTGTTCTAGCTGCTCGTGGATCCATGACTGTGAAACCACCCACCTTGCCTCCTTAGATTTCACGCGAGTTTCTAAGCTCGGACTCCCCAATTTTAGTAGCCTTGCAGTCATCAAAAGCGTTGGGATGGAAAGCCAAACAGAAGGTACAAGAGTGATATCATGTCCGACACCTAGGCAATAGACACACGAGAGGTGGGATCGGTGCGCAACAGTTTCTAGCTGCAGGGATACGGCGAAATCCGGGGACTATTTGTCCTCCATGTTCGATCTGCGCTGTAATCCGGTCATAAACTCGGACGAGTTTAAAGTGATTTGCGGTGAAAACCAATGTTGCGAATCCAGGGCCTGCAATTGCTAAAGTAGCACGAGGAACCTGAATCTTCCAACAGAAAGGAGATCTGGCGTCATGAGGCGGAGCAGAGGTATATACCACCGAGTGGGTGGGAGGAGCTAACGAAGGCTTCTGGCCAGATTTATAGAGGAAAGGGACATGCCAGAGAGTTTGGATGAGCAACATATCACGCTTCTAGAACAGGAGTACCATGGCTGCCTGGCTCAGTCTGGGGCTATCAGAATCATTGTTGCTGGCTGAGACCAGAGTTTCAACAGCACCCTGTATACCAAGGGAAATGGAGGAATGCATACAGGAATTTCCTGACCAATCAGAATAAGGGCATCCAAAGGAACCGTGCCCACTACTGGAGGTCTGCAACAGAACTGTCATAAGTGATGACTCTGATGAGAGCAAAGGGCCTAGTTCTGGGGTGCCCCACCTCCTGAATGAGGTCTGACCACTTGCCTGTTCAGGGACCATTTGTGATGGTCCTGGCTGATTCAACTCAAGGCATCTGCCAGAACATTGTCCTTGCCTGGCAGATGAATGGCATGACGAGAGCCCAGTGAGTAAGCTAGGGTCCATATTCTCATAGCCTCTGTGCAAAGGAGGCTTGACCTTGTTCCCATGCTTATTTATGTAGTACATAGTGGTAGTGTTGTCTGTCCTGACTTTCTACCTTTCCTGGATCAGTGGTTTGGCTTCTGACTGCCAGACACTGCCCTGAGCTCTAACAAGTTTATGTGTAAAAGAGTCTCTGCACTTGACCAAGTGCCCCGGGTAGTGTGCTCTGCTAGATAAGCCTCCCAGCCCAGGAGGTATGCATCTGTTGTGAGAATCACTGAAGGCAGTTCTTTTTGGAAAGGGACCCCTTTCTCTGAAGTTGGTTTTCTCTTTCCACCACTAAAGAGCTTGGATAAATGTTTCTGTTACAGGAATGAGCTTTGACAGGGAGTCCTTTCATTGGCACCATTGAGCTCTTAAGTGAAATTGGATGTCCCTCATCTGAAACCTGGAGCCCAACACTGTGCCTGTTGCAGCTGCCATGTGGCCCAGAAGTTGAAGAAAATGCCTTGCAGGCCTTGGGACACTGAGCCTGAAAAAGCCTGCCAACTACAGGATGCTTTTTAACCCGTCTCTGGGTAGAAAGGCTCTGCCCACTACGGTATTCAATTCTGCCCCTATCAACTGCAGAATTCGAGAAGGAAGAAAAACAGATTTTTCTATATTTAAGAGGAAACCAAGGATTGCAGAAGCTGCTGAGTGAACTACAGGTGTTCAGCTAACTGTTGCGGTGAATTTGCCACCACTAGCCTGTCATCTAGATAGGGGAATACTGTGACACCTTGTCTGCTCAGGTGAGCCATTACCACAGCCAGACACTTTGTGAACACCCTTGGTGCCGAAGTGAGACCGAAGGGAAGAGCTGAGAACTGATAATGACCTGACAGGAGTCTGAACCTGAGATACTTTCTGTGAGACTCCCTTATGGGGATGTGGAAATAGGCATCCTTTAGGTCCAGTGATACCAGACAATCTCCTTTTCAGAGTGCTAGTAGAATCAGAGACAAAGTCACCATTCTGAACTTCGGTTTTGCTAGGAACTTTCTGAGGAACCTGAGATCCAAGATAGGCTGCTGCGCTCCATTTTTCTTTGGGGTGAGGAAATACCTTGAGTAAAGTCCTTTTCCCCTTTGATGCAAAGACACTGGTTCCACTGCTTTTAGTGAAAGAAGGTGTTCAACCTCTTTTCTAACCTTTTGCTTTCCAGGAGGGATGCTGGTTTGAAACTGATTTTTTGAGCAGGGAGGACTTGAAACTTAGAGACAGGCCTGACCCACTATCTCCAGAACCCACTTGTCTGTGGTGATGGTTTTCCAATTCTGGAAAAAATGGGTCCGCTTGCCCCCTACCAGCAAAGGAGAGGCAGCCTGACTGATGAAGTCAGGAGTCCTGCTTAGAGTGGGGCCGACACTGGGCACCACGCCTGGCACCTTTTCTGCCCTTACTCCTGAAACACCCTTGCTGCGGGTATTGGGGTGCCTGAGGAAGTACCATGACCTGATAAAAAGGCCTGGAATGAAATTGTCTGCCCCTGCCTCCCTTACTGAAAGGTCTGAAGAGGTGGAGGGTCCTTCTGCATAATTGCTACGGAAGGTGGCTTTATAGTCATCTACCTTCTTCATATAGGCTGCTGTATGGCTACCAAATAGGGAATTGCCTTCCATAGGAAAATCCAGAGTCTTATTCTGGGTATCCTGCGTGAGGTTTGTGGCTCTCAACCAAGCAAACCTTCTCTGTGCGATGATATTTGCCATCCACCTTGCAGCAGTCTCATTACTGTCTGCTGCCATCTGGAACTGGTATTTGGCAGCTTCCAGTCCAAACCTAACAGTTTCAGCTAGGTCTGCGAAAGAAGAAGGTGCTTTCTCAGCCATGTCAGGACAGACTGCCAGAGAGCCTTCTGGTACCGGCTGCATAGGCCTGTTAGCTTGCCCAATGGCCAGAGAGCTGACAGGTAACCTTTCTTGGCCATACACGATTTTTAGAGTCCTTCTCTGAAGGGTGGGAAGCCAGAGGGACTTTGCCTCGTCTGAAGCTGCAGCTTGCACCACCCCTTAGTCAGGGTGTGAAAATAGGATTTCAGTCAGTTCTGTCAAGCTGATACTTTTATCCACCCTTTTGTCCGGAGGACAGACCAGGAGCTTGGAGGAGTTTTAAAATATTTCTTTTAAAGACTATTTATGGGAAGTAGATTTTTAGTAGGAGCTGGCCCCGTCATTTCCAGATATTCAGCCTCCTCCTCATCCTCTACAGCTTTAGAGGTAGGGATATCAAGGCATCAACAATTTTCCTGATAAAGGAAAAATGAGAAGAAGAATCTTCTATAGTCCTGGGAGAGCCAAAAGTACAGTTATGCAAGAACTTATCGTAACAGTAGAACTTGAGAGAGGCTCTTGCAGTAGATAATTACATATAGAACTGAAGCTGGCAGCGTCAGGACCCAACAGAAAATTTCTATTTAGTCTCTGGCAGGATCGCCCCAAGTCAGGTGACCGGCATCAGGCAACGTCAGTACAAAGGCCGGTCCCCCACTCTGCCTTCAGTTCTTTCCCATAAAGGCATGAGGCATGTCGAAAGAGAAGAAAAAATTACTCACCTTAGTAATTGTATTTCTTCTAATGGAGTCTTGCTGTATTCTGACAATTGCAGTTAGCTTCAGCTCTTGAACTGCCCCAGAGTGTGAAGGGTTAAATTCTATGCCAGGCATAGAGCGTTGAGCTCGAGCTCGGCTGAAAACTGTGTCCTTTCAAACCCAAACAGTCAGACTCTTACGAGCTAAAACTCACTGACTGAATGTGGAAATTGTAAAACTCCTAGTAGCCAACTGGCAACAAAGACTTTGGATTCCCCAAAGACTCAAGTCAGAAACCCAAAGAACCAAAACCAGGTAATAGGAAGTAAACAAACTCTTAAACAAATACAAAGCACCCAACACAACAGGAGTGGGGTAAAGACACCCCTGAGGTGCAACAGTGCACCTGCCCACCCACTTCCCAAAAACAGGTTCTGAGAGGGGAGGCAGGGAGGGAGGTCAGAATACAGCAAGACTCCATTAGAAGAAACACAATTACTAAGGCTAGTAATTTTTTCTTCAAACATGAAGTCTTGCTGTATTCTGACAATTTGCAGACTACCAAGCAGCACCTCCAAGGAGGAGGGACAGAACCTACTTTGGGAATAGGCTCTGAAGTACTGCTGTGCCAAACCCAGCATTACTCCTAGCCTGGATATCCAGAGAGTAATGCTTGGTGAAGGTATGAACTGTTTTCCAGGTGGCTGCTTGACAGATTTCTAACAAGGGTATATTCCTAGCTGCAGAGAGAAATGCAGCTGTTCTTCTAGTGGAATGAGCCCTCAGGCCTGAGGATGCAGTTTTCCCAGTTTCTCATAGCAGAACTGAATACAGGACACAATCCACCTGGCAATGGTTCTCTTGGTGGCAGGTTTTCCCTACCTACTTCCCATAAGTGAGGAACAACTGGAGAGTCAAACCTGTGACCCTTTGTACAGTTTATGTAGTAACTAAGGTCCTTTTAACATCTAAGCTGTAGCCTCCGGTCCCCTGAGGAGGTGTGATCAGTGAAGAACACAGGAAGAGACATAGGTTGGTTTAAGTGGAATTCAGAAACCACTTTAGGTAGGAACCTTCTATTGGTTCTAAGGACCACCTTATCTCTCTCGAAAGAGATAAGTCAGGCTCCACTGACAGGGCTTGCAATTCACTGATACGTCTGGCAGAGGTAACAGCAACCAAAAACACAGTTTTCCAAGTCAAGTACTTGAGCTCTGCTAAGGACACAGGCTCAAAGGGGGGTTGCATAAGCTGAGCAATTCAAATCCCAGGCAGGAGCAGGATCCCTAAAAGGGGGATTGGTATGAAGCAATCCTTTGAAAAATTTACAGAATACATGGTGAGACGACAGACAGGAAGACTACCCCACTGATAGGAAAGCAAAAACAGCTGACAAATGAACTTTGGCAGTAGCTGGTTTGAGGCCTAGGCCATTAAGGTGAACCATATAATCCAGGACTGTAGACAACTCAGCAGTGTCTGGGGATATATGCTTACTGGGACACCAAATGCTGAACCTTTTCCATTTGGAGTTGTACATTTTTCTGGTGGCAGGCTTTCGAGAAGCTTTGAGAATATCCAGAACCCCTTGGGACAGATGCAAGTCTGCATACTCTAACTCTTCCAAGAGCCATGCCTTGAGATTAAGTGACCGAAGATTGGGGTACCAAATCCTCCCCCCCGAGAGGAGGTTAACAGGTTGTAATTCCTGGGAAGAGACGGGGGAAGGTGGACTGCTAGGGACAGCAACAGGGGGTACCAAGGCTGCCTGGCCCAGTCTGGAGCAATCAGAATCACTTTGCAAGGTTGTGACCTTATCTTGACTAGAACCATGAACAGTGGAGGGAAGGCATAAAGAAATTTCCCTTCCCAGTTCAAAATCAGAGCATCCAAAAGGGACTGAGCCCAAGACTGGGGGTCTGCAACAAAACAGTGGAAGCTGGTGATTGTCTGGGGTTGCAAAGAGATCTATCTCTGGAGTGCCCCACCTTGAGAAAATCACCTTCAATACCAAAGGATCCAGAGACCATTCGTGATGGCCCTGGGAAATCCTGCTCAATGCATCTGCTAGCACATTGTCCTTTCCTGGGAGGTGGACTGCTACCAGAGAGGTCTGTAGGGAATAAGCCAGGGACCATATTTTCATGGCCTCCATGCACAAGGCCGTGGACAGAGTGCCTCCCTGCTTGTTGATGTACCACATGGTGGTAGTGTTATCCGTTCTGACCTGAACCACCTTGTTCTGTACTGACTGAGAGAAAGCTTGTAGGGCAAGAAGTACTGCCCTGAGCTCCAGAAGGCTGATATGAGGAAGGGATTCCTGAGGGGACCACAGTCCCTGGGCAGTGAGAGCCCCAGATGGGCTCCCACCCCAAAGGAAGCATCTGTGGTAAGAACCACAGAGTGAGTCTGAGAGACAAATGGAACACCCTGCCTCAGACTGTCCAAGTCCTGCCACCACTGAAGGGCCTGAATTAAGGTCTGAGTAACCGAACTAGCTTGGTAAGAGGATCTTTCTTTGGGACAAAAGGTTCTCAGATGGAACTGAATGTGCCTCATCTGAAACCTGGCCCTTGGACCACTGCTGTGAAAGCTGCCATGTGGCCCAGAAGCTGCAGAAAATGCCTTGCTGGTGGAGAAACCAGAGGGAGAAAGGAAGAGGCCAGCTGAGAGGTGGCTTTTGCCCTTTCCAAAGGAAGGAAGGCTCTTGCCTTGAGGGTGTCCAGCTCTGCTCCTATAAAAATGAGGAGCTGTACAGGTTCGAAAACTGACTTGGGAAGATTGAAAAAGAACCCCAGGGAAGTGAGAACTTTCTGGGTAACCTGCAGATCTGACTTGACTTGGTCTGAAGACTGGCCCACCAGAAGCCAACCGTCCAGATATGGAGAGAGATCCTTTTCCTTCTTAAAAAGGCCACCACTACTGCTAGGCACTTTGTAAACACCCTTGAAGCCGAGATTAGACCAAAGGGCATTGCTCTGAACTGATAATGGCCCGAGGGCAATTTGAACCGGAGGTACTTTCTGTGGGAGCACCTGATGGGAATGTGAAAATAGGCATCCTTGAGGTCCAGGGAGGCTAGCCAGTCTCCTGGCCTCAGAGAGGAAGAACTGTTCCCAGAGTCACCATCTTGAATTTTGGCTTTACTAGGTGTTTGTTTAGGTATCTTAGATCTAGGATGGGTCACCACTCCAGTCTTTCGGGTAAGGAAGTACCTGGAGTACAGACCTTGCCCTGTATGGAGCAGGAACTCTATGGCCTTTAAAGCCAGTGAGAAAACCTCTGCCTCTAGAGCAAGAGTTTCTGAAGTATTTGCAGGTGGAAAGGATCTGGGTCTCAGTTTGGAAAACTTTTGAAACTGAGAACCAGCCTAGCCTACAACCTCCAGGACCCACTTGTCTGAGGTAACAGACATCCAGTCCTGGACAAAGTAAGCCAGCCTGCCTCCTACTGGAATGGGAGTCGACCCAGGCTGACACATCAGGGTGTCTGCTTGGCAGAAGCCTTGAGGCTGAGGGGTGGATGCAGCCCTGCTCATCCCCCTTCTGCCTCTCCCTCTGAGAAAAGGAAGAGGAAGCCTGTGCCTGGTAGAAACACCTGTGAAAAGGCCTGCCCCTACCCCTAGCTTGCTGGCTCTAAGGAGTTGCCTGCCTCTCCTTGGCCTGGGCACTCCTATAAGTGGTTCTGTACTCATCCATTTTCTTCATGTAATTCTCTGTCTGCTCCCCAAACAGAGAATTACCCACCACAGGGAAATCCATGGCCTTAGCCTGGGTGTCATGCGAAAGGCTAGTACATCTGAGCCAGACCATTCTCCGAAGAGCCACAGATGTAGCCATGGCTCTTGACACATCACTGGAGTCCACAGCAGCACGAAATTGCACCTTTGATGCCTCAATCCCATCAGCAGCCACCCCCTCCAGCTCCTTGGCTAGCTTGGGGGGGCCCTGTTTAGCCAGTGCCAGTACAGTGTCCCACCTGGACTTCTGGTACCTGGCTGTATAGGCCATATAATTAGCCTGCCAAGTACTGTTTCTTTGCCATGGCAGCTATCTTCCTGGAATCTTTGTCTGGGGGGTGTGAAGCCAAGGGGATGTTTGCCTTGTCACAGGCAACAGCCTGCACTACCCCAACATGGCTGCACTGCTGATAAAGAAACTCCGTAACTGAGCCTGACAAGGTGTAACTCTTGTCAACAGGAGGTACAGAGTTGGGAGACCTAAGAATTTTTTGTGTCCGTTTCCCAAATGACCTATGAAAGGGAATAGACAGTCTCTTAGACTCTGGGATGTCCATCATCTCTATGAAGTCAGGCTCCTCTTGATCCTCTACAGCCTCCTCAATAGGAAGCTGGAGGGTTTGAGCCACTTTTCTGTAGAACAGAAAGTGGGGAAGGGACTCAGAAAGCCTAGGAGGGGAAACACCAGAAGGTCTGTCTGGGGACATGTCTGGTTCCACAGGCACATCCAGACTTTCACCGATGAAATCACTCTCTTCAAAATCCCCCTCCTCATCGAACTCCGGTTTGTAAAAATCTTCAGGGGAATAATCCTGAACTGGGGGAACCGACCGAACCGAACCTCTGCCAGAAGATGCTGGATCGTTCGGAACCGGACGAGGCAATTCCACAATCCGAATCGCTTTGGCTATTTCTTTGGCGGTCAGAACATGCAGCTCTGGATCCGAACTGGCCGATTTATCCTTTCGTTTTCTTTTTGTAGGAACTGATCCCTCAGGATTGGCTCTCCTCTTGCCCGAAGAAGTATCGTCCTGGTCAGAAGGCACTCCTTCTGGTTCGGTAGGAACCGAACCGGGCTAACCTGCCGGGTCAGTGGATTTCTCTGCTTCCTTATCCCCAAGTCTACCTAACCTTTTTTCCAGGGTAGACTTAAGGAAATTCTTACAAATTTGGCAGTCTGAATCAAGGTGGTCAAACCCCAGACAGTAACACAGGTGGTGTGGGGATCGGCCTTGCAAAGACCTCCCACACACACTGCAGTGTTGAAACCCAGTGGGCCCGGTTTTTTTCTTGGGTTTCTCAGACATGGCCAACCTAACAAACTTACTCTTTATATGGCAACCGCCAGGTAAGACTCCCCTATCGGTTTCACACCATGTCACGGGTGATGGAAAAAAACACAAATTGTTTTTTTTTTTTTTTTTATAAACACCGGTAATCACACACTTTTTCCTTTTCAAGATCTTACTACAAGATCGGTTCAGCCAAACCGATCGGAAAAATGTTCACAATTTCCACACAACAGCTACTAATCTAAGTAGTTATGGTACCACAGACAGAGTCTCGAAATGAAAAACGGACCAAAACCGAAACTTTAACCGCGAAGAACCAAGCAGAAGGAGAAATCTCCAGTGCGACTGTTCAGTGAGGTGGAGTAAAGAATCTGACGATTTGGGTTTGAAAGGACACACATAGGGTTTTCAACCGAGATCGAGCCCAACATTCTATGCCTGGCATAGAATTTAACCCTTCACTCTCTGG
Organism: Neoceratodus forsteri; assembly: GCA_016271365.2. NCBI lineage: Eukaryota > Metazoa > Chordata > Ceratodontiformes > Ceratodontidae > Neoceratodus > Neoceratodus forsteri. The sequence goes on from CM057457.1 coordinate 242,918,241, forward strand.
GGCAGTTCAAGAGCTGGAGCTAACTGCAAATTGTCAGAATACAGCAAGACTTCATGTTGTTTGAGGCAGTTATTTTCATCCCAGGAAAAGGAGCTGAAAAAGCTAAGGGGGATGGAGGGTGGGAAGGCATTACCTACTGCAAGAGTCTCTCTCGAAGATCTACTGTTATGGTAAGTTCTTACATAACTGTACTATCTTACTTCTAGAGGGCTCTTGCAGTAGGTAATTACATAAAGGACTGAATCCCAAGCAGTCTGGAACAAAGAAAAGCACTAGGGAGGAGCAAAACTATCAACCAACAGAACCTTCAGCTGTAAGGGTCTTAAGAGAAGACCTTGCAGAACAGCCAACCCAAAGCCTGCTCTACGGCGAGAGGCAATGTCCAAACTGTAGTGTTTTGTAAAGGTATGGACAGGTCCAAGTTGCGGCTGCACAGATATCTGCCACTCACACATTCTTGAAACAAGCAGCAGAGGCAGCTACTCCTCTGTTGGAGTGACCTCTGACTTGACCCGGCATGGTGTTGTACTTGTCATAACAGAAAGTGATGCAATGAGCCAACCATTTGAATAGGCATTGCTTGGAAACAGCACTGCCCTCCCTTTTGTGAGCAAGAGACAAAAAAAGCTGATCAGATTTCCTGAGATCCTTCGTCTGAGTGGTGTATCTCAGTATTTTATGAACATCCGAAGTATGCAGGAGATACTCCCCTTGATTGGAGTGTTGCGTAAAGAAAGCATGTAGCTCAATAGACTGACTCAGCGTAGATTCTGCCACCACCTTAGGAAGAAACTTGGGGTTGGTGCGCAGAGCCATACATTCCTTGTGGAAAATCAAGTAAGGGATTCTGCACATCAAGGCCTGAAGTTTGGAAATTCGACAAGCTGAGGTAATGTCCACTAGGAAGAGAGTCTTCCAAGAAAGGAACTTCAAGTCTGCCGAAGCTGCCAGTTCAAAGGGAGGCACAGTAAGCTTCTCGAGAACAAAGTTAAAATCCCAAGAAGGAGCAGGAACACGGATGGGGGTTCTTAAATGGAGGACCACTCTGAGGAAAGTCTTAGAGACTTCAACTGTGCAAATGACCTGTCTCCAAAAGGGACATGGTAGGCCGAGACAGCCACCATGTGGACCTTCAAAGAGGACTGCCTGAGACCCAGGTCAAAGAGATGACGCATATAGTCCAGGACACTCTAGACAGGGCAAGAGAAAGGTTTGAAGTCCTTCGAAGAGGCCCAAATCGAAAAACTTTTCCACTTCATGGCATAGGTGGACCTAGTGGACACCAGAACACCTGCGACAAGCGGAGAACCCCCACACCGGGCTTGAGCCAAGTCTGCAGGAGCCACGCATGCAACTGAAGGGATTTGAGACCTGGATGAACCAGGGTCCCCTGATGCTGGGTCAGCAAATGTGACAGAGGAAGAAGCAGTGGAGGTTTCTCTGAAAACTGTTGCAGAAGAGAACCAAACTTGCCTGGGCCAGAATGGAGCGATGAGGATAATCCGGGCTCCTTCTGAACAGAGTTTATGTAAGACCCTCGGAATTAAGGTAAGGCACAGACGAATCTGTCCTTCCAGTTGAGAGACAGAGTGTCCCGCCAGAAAATGCCTCGCCCTGGAGAAAGCGAGCAGAAGGCGGGAAGTTTTGCGTTTTGAGGGGACGCGAACAGGTCTACCTGAGGGGTTCCCCAGCGCAGGAAGATATCATCTACTACCTCTTGATCCAGTTCCCATTCGTGTGCTTTGGCTGACGACCGACAGATGATCCGCCAGCGTGTTTTCGACTCTGGAACATGAACTGCCATCAGTGAAGGTTGTGCTGAAGAGCCCAATTCCAAACTCTCATTGCTTCCCTGTACAGAGGGTAGGAAGGTTCCTCCATGCTTGTTGATGTACCAGACTACGCACATGTTGTCCGGCTGGACTGTCAGATGGGACAGGAAGAATGCACGAGTTCAGAGCCTGGGAGCACACAAAGCGGCCCTGAGCTCGAGCACATTTATACGAAGAGTCTGGACCCAGGAGTCTCGAGTCCTGAGAGACCCTAGATGGGCTCCCCAGCCCTCTCCCGATGCATCTGTTGTCTATGTTTGGGACGGGGGTTCGAAGCAAAAGGGAACTCCCCGGCAAAGGTTCTCTTGCACCATCCACCATTGCAAGTCCCGGACGATGGGATCAGAGACCAGAACTTCCTGGTCTAGGCTGTCCAATGTTTGGTCCCACTGAGACCGAAGCTTCCTCTGAGAGATCCTCATATGGAGCCGAAAGAGGGACTGTTGGAATAGCAGCTGCCATGAGCCTGAGAAGGCGAAGGACAGACCTGGCGCTGACCCTTCTGCGACTGGACAACAGACTTGCACGAGCCTGGAGGGTGTCCACCCTGTCTGGAGGCAGAAAGACCTTGCCAATGGTCGTGTCCAGGATCGACCCAATGAACTGGAGTCTTTGGCAAGGGACCAGATGGAACTTGGCCTGGTTGATGGTGATACCCAGGCTGGTGAAACCTGCAGGTAAGGGAACAGAGCGCAGAAGTTCCTCCTTGGAAGGGGTCGCCAGGAGCCAGTCGTCCAGGTACGGGAACACCTGCACCCCGTGGGGACGTAGGTGGACCGCTACCACTGAAAGACAGTTGGTGAACACTCAGGGAGCTGAGGAAAGACCAAATGGGAGGGCCTTCAACTGGCAGTGGTACCCTTGGAACGAAAACTGAAGGAATTTGCGGTGGGAAGGGCAGATAGGGATATGCAAGTAGGCATCCTGCATATCCAAAGCGCACAGCCACTGTCCCTGCTGAAGCAGCGGCAGAAGGCTCTGCAGGGAAAGCATTCTGAAACGCTTGTACTCCACGAACACGTTCAGGGAGCTGAGGTCTAAAACAGGCCTCACGTCTCCAGTTTTCTTTGGAACTAGGAAGAAATGGGAATAATATCCTGTCCCCCAAAGGTGGATCGGGACAGGCTCTGTCGCCGCTTTCGAGAGAAGGGAGGAAATTTCTCCTAGGACCAGAGGAAGATGTTCCGGGGAGTAAGATGACTTGGGGGGTGGTTTTCTGGGTGATTTCTGAAGCGACTTTGATTGAGTGTCCTCCTGCCATCAGTTGGAGCACCCAAGCATCTGATGTAATCCTCTCCCAACAAGGTAGATGGAAGGAGAACCTCCCTCCTACTTGTTCCTCTAGGGAATCCAGGGGCTGTGGGTGGGAAAGGAGTCAGGAGGTGTGGGCAACGTCACGGCTGAAGCTCCCGCCATTTTGGGGCGGAGGCTTGGCAGCTGGAGGGCCAGACGCTTGTTGGCCCGCTTGCCCGAGGTTTCGATTTAGGCTGAGAACGCTCATGGTGGGGTGACGTTGTCCCTGAGGGGACCTGTACAAAGAATCAACAGACTATGCGGTAGGCGCCTTCTTCTTTGCAGGTCGGTGATGACCTTGCATCTCCACCGAACAGCACAGAAATGAAAATTACGTACCTACCGTAATTCTTGATCTTCTCTTGTATCTTCACCATTCATTACTGCTTGGGTTAGTGCCGGAGGTGCGCACCCGCTACGGGAGGTGTTTTTTTTTTTTGAGTCAGCTCCAATGGCGCCACTCTCGAGCGTGACACACTGCGTCATGCGCGAGGGGCGGCCGTTAGGAGCCGGAGACTCCTCCTCTATCTCAGTTCTGGTAGCTGGAGATGCGAAAATAAAGGGTAAGAAAAAAGAAAAGCGAGGCAAGAGAGCCGAGGGACAGAAAAAGGACAGGATATAAACTGAAAAAGGAATAAGCCGGTAGAGAATAGACAGAGGAGAGAGAGAGAATTCCTACCCTAAGGGACCGCAGGGCCTCCTTTCTGGGGCGGTTCTAGGGAAGGAACAGAGAGAAGGAAAGAGAAAGAAGAAGGAGAAGGAAAAGAAGAGAAGGAGGCATGTTGAGAGGGAGAATAGTGCCCATCGAGCATTGGTTGAGAGGCTTATAGGTCGAGACTAACAAGGAGCAAGAATCCCAGTTGCTAGGACTTAGGGAGGTTCAACCGAACCACCTGGACAGATCCGAATGAGGGCAACATCTCTGAACTCTCAACATGCAAGTCCCTACATCCTAGCTGAGGGCTCATGGACTGCCGGGCAGAACCTGTTCGGGAAGAGGACTAAGTCCCTTAGCACCCTGTTAAGTGCTAACACAGCCGTGTATGGGAAAGATTATACCTTTCCGAAGGCAGCTTTGTATGAAGGATAGAGTGGGAACTCAATCAGACTCCCTAGGCAAGGCAAGCAGACGCTCAAGGCTGACAAGTTCAAGCAGCAGTTAGAATGAGCTCAAAGATAATACCTGCCAGGGGGATTCTAAATGTTGCTGAGGCCGAGTTAGAACATGGTCTCTTAAGCTGTGAAACTGCATAACCTGAAGAAGGTATTTAGAAGTCGCACCCTAAGGGTGGTCAAAAAGAGTTCCCTCAGAATAAGAGAAAGTGCAAACCGTGCTCGTTCCTCCTTACCTTGAGGAAAAAAAGGAACCATTCATTGAGAATGGAAAACAGAAGGTTTTTTTATTTCCCGCCCACCTTCCCCCTTGGAGGAGGCATGGCTGAAGCCTTTGTTAACGGGAATTTTCTCCCGTTTGTCTTCTGACAGTGGATCCTCGGTCTCCCATTTCGATGTCAGCCTGCGGCCGTAAGTCTCCGGCGGGAGAACTGGGGAATCTGGCGGGACCGCCCCCTTATGTACTACACCTGACGTCGGAGGCGGGACCGACGTCGGGGGCGGTCCCCACTGAAGATAGCTAGCTAGAATTTTTTCGTGGGGTCCTGATGCCTGCCAGCTTCAGTCCAAATGGTGTAACCTGGTGCAAGAGCTGTGTCTCGGAAGTAAGATCATCCATTTGGCAGCAGTCTCGCTGGCATCCACTGCCATTCTAAAACTGGAACTTTGTGGCCTCCAGTCCACATCTGGCTGTTTCTGCCAGGTTAGCAGCCAGTCCTGGTGGTGCCTTATCCACCACTGCCATAACAGAGTTCCACAGTGTCTTTTGGTACTGAGCACCATAGGCCATGTAATTTACCGGTCTAATGGCTAGAGAGGCAGCCAAACACCCTTTTCTTAGGCATGCTGTCCATTTTCCTGGAGTCCTTCTCAAGTGGATGGGATGCCAGTGCGACCCTAGCCCTGTCACAAGCAGCAGCTTGGACTACACCTTCAAAAAGAAACTCTGCCCCTGATCTGTCTAGTTGATATTTCTCATCAGCCTTCTTGTCTATGTGTAAAACAGAATCTGGGGTTTCTAAGACCTTCGTGACTTACTCCCTCAAAGATCTGTTAATATGGAGCAACAGTCTTTTGGTGGGCACCAAAACCATCATGTCTAAAAATTCTGTCTCTTCATCTTCCACGGTTAAATTTGTGGAAAGATCAAGGGCTTCTACCATCTGTTTTATGAAGGTATAATGGGATGAAATTCTCCAGTAAACTGGGAGGGGAATCAAACTCTTGATCTGGAGAAAACTCCAGTTCTACCAGTTTCCTGGTGTCTTCCTCCTCCTTTTCATATCTTTGTAGGAGGGGTCCTGGGCATGTGGAACCTAACACGGAACCGACAAGGGAACCATGGACTGAACCGACATGGGAATTGGTGGATCTGTCTGTACTGGAATTTGGACAAGACGTTGTGAAGCTGCAGTTTGCAAGACTTGTAGCACCTGCAAAGCCTGAGCAACTGCTTTGGCCGTAGGCGTGACCAGTTTGTTCATAGACAGCTCCTTTACTTTTTCAGCAGTAGGTTTGGAGTGTTTTTGCATATGGTTTTTCTTTGCTGGAACCAAGTCACCAGCCGGTTCCCCAGATCGCACAGGCTTAGAGAACTCACTTTTGTCAGCAGCAAGCAGTTCCAGATCCTTGGACTTTTTTGTGTTTTCCATTTATTCTCCTATCCTCTGCTCCAGCCCGCCACTCCTTCGGGTTCGCGTAAGCACCCTATACCTGCCAGTCTCATCTCTGCTGCTTCTTCCACTGGTCCCGGCCCACACACCCTGCGTCCGGGGTGTTCGGCACCAACCCTGCTGGAAGGGCCCCTTCCCAAGCCAGCAACAAGAAGAGGAGAGCAGCTGGGTGCCCCCGGGCTAGACACTGGGAAGGAGGAGGTGCGCGCTGGGGACCACAGCAGAGGGACAAGCGGCTGTCATCTGGCGGAGCTAGAGAGCCCATTTTCTGTGTTCTGTCCCACCAATCCACATTGGTGCATGCTGCAACGTGCGTCCCGGGTGGAGACGACCGGCAGTGCTAGGTCACCCACACTGCCTAGGTCGCCACCTCAAGCTGCTATGAGAGCTACACAGGCCCCCCCCCCCCAAGGAGGGAAGCATCCAAAGGACACTCTGCACTCCCTCCTTGCCGGCATCCGCTCCTGTTGTCCCAGGCTTGGGGTGCAAACTTGGTTCGCCAGCATGCCGAGCGAACTGCCATCACTCAGTACCAAGGAGCCGGCTTTTCTTTTTAGAAGGGCTCAGCTGATACAGAATCTGATCCTCAGGAACTGTGGGAGTGATCATTTTCTTTTTAAACCATTCCAATCTCTTTAACGGTTTTAGCAGGGAAAGTTTTGCAGATTTCACAGTGTCTGCTTTAGCAAACACCTCTCCACATTTCAGCCAATTTTAAACCAGTAGGCCCTGTTCTCTTTTCGACCTCTCTGACATAACCAACCATACTTCAGATATAAAAAGGGACTTAAGTTTGGTTCCTGAACCAAAATTTATTTATAAATAAACAAGTTCTGCATCTGTCGGGCCACAAGAGTGAAACGGTCAGTTCCCAGCAGGGAAGAAACCACAATCTGACTGAAATTTATACTGAAACAAACAGAAAATATGGAACAGGTCCGGGCTCAAGTCAGTATGCAACAAAATGTAAATAAGTTTAAAAGAAATTAAGGGAAATCACCGGTTCCTCGATGGTTACGTGGAACCGCTAAGGAACTGCGAACTGAAGTAAAATTACATTAAAACTAGCACTAAACAATATAAAACTTAAAATAAGGGCAGCACATAAAGTATAAAACTGTTTATTTTTCCATGAAAACAGGTTTCTCACCTGTAACAGTAGTTCTAGGAGTGGTATATGTTGTTCATCCACACTATTTGGCATGTCCCTTCCACTTTAAAATCAATCAGAAGTCTTCAAGTTGGCTCCTCCCACCCACCCAGGTGGTATATACCTCGACTCCGCCCCATGACGCCAGATCTTAGCCTGCTGGAAGCCAGGTTGTGTGTGTCCGCAGTCGGGGAGGTTGGATGGGTTTGTGTGGATGAACATATACCACTCCTAGAACTACTGTTACAGGTAAGTAACCTGTTCTTCTAGGAGTGTGGATATGTTGTTCATCCACACTCTCTGGCAGACTCCTAGCAGTTCTCTGGGAGGAGGGAGGCAAGGTGCACACCCCCTACTTAGGGAACAGAGACTGGAGAACTGAGGCCCCAAAACTAGCATCCCGGCGTGACTCAAGGTCAATGTGGTGATAGTGAGCAATGAAGGTGTTTGACTTCCAGGTAGCAGGCAGACAGGTTTCCTGGATAGGGATGTCCCTGGAAGCAGCCACTGATGCAGCGGTATGGCGGATAGAATGAGCTCTTATCCCTCTGGAAGGCTCCTTGCCTGCCAACTCATAACACAGACCTATGAATGATGTAATCCATCTTGCAATAGTCCCGCTTTGCTGTAGGTCTGCCAGAAGCAGCTTCAGCGAAGAGACAAACAGCTGGCAAACCTCACCCCGAATTTCCACCGTCCTCTCCTTATAGTAGTAGAGAGCACAGCTCAGGTCCAAAGTATGGAGCCTGTACTTGGCCACCGAGGTGTAATTAGGGTAGTATACTGGCAGAGTCAAAACCTGGTTAAGATGAAACTCTGACACCACCTTAGGAAGGAATTTCGGGTAGGGGCATAGGACAACTTTGTCCCGTGGAAGACCAGATAAGGGGAGTCCGCCGAAAGTGCCTGGACCTCCCCTGTCCTTCTGGCAGACGTAATAGCCACCAGGAAGGCCATCTTCCACAAGTGTGACCGCTCACACTTGTGCATTGGTTCAAATGGCCTGCCCATGAGCTTTGCCAGTACCAGCAGTAGATCCCATGGAGGCGGAGGCTCACACACCGGAGGGGATATGTGATTCAAGCCTTTGAAAAGTGTCTGAACACTCAGCACAATGCCAGCGTCAGCCCCAACCGACCTCGCGTCGGTAAGCAGAGATGGCTGCCAGGTGCACCCTAATGGTCGATGACGATACTTCCCGAGACAGACCAAAGGTAGTCAAGAATGTTAGCCACTGAACAGGACAAAGGTCCAGGCCCTTGCCCCGACACCAAATGGAAAACCTTTTCTATTTGAAGGCATAACATTTTCTGATTGATTCCTTTCTGGATGCCTCCACCATGGTGTAGACATCTTCGGAAAGACCCAAAGCCTGGAACTCTTGCCGCTCAGGTACCAGGCTGTGAGGTGCAGGGATTGAAGGTCTGGATGGAATACCTTCCCCTGACTGAGTGATATCAGGTTCGGGTGTGTGCAAAGCCGCTCCGGGTGCCTGCAGCTGAGGCCGAAGAGATCTGGATACCAGAACTGGCGCAGCCAGTCTGGGCTACCAGGATCACCTTGTCTCTTTATCTTGAGCTGCATCTTGTGGGTCAAGGGAAATGGAGGAAAGTGTACAAGAGGCCTGGGGTCCACAGCCTCAAGAAGGCATCCCCCTGCAGCGAGCCCTGCTGAGGGGGGAGGGCATGAAACAGCCTCAGCTTGGTGTTTTCCCTGGAGGCAAACCGGTCCACCACTGGTTTGCCCCAATGGGAGAACAGGCTGTAAGCTACCTCTAGATGGAGAGACCACTCGTGCGATATCTGGCCTAAACAGCTGAGAGCATCCGCCAGCTGGTTAGAGGCTCCTGCCATATGGCTGGCTAGGAGATCTGCCTCCCACCGGCTCACGAGGGTCCAGATGCGGAGCGCCTCCTTGCACAGCAAACACGGGTGCGTGCCACCCTGTTTGTTGAGGTAGTACATGGTTGTGGTATTGTCTGTCTGGACTTGAACCACTTGACTCCGGAGCTGATGAGCGAAAGCTGACAGTGCCAGTTTGATTGCTCTGAGCTCCAACAGGTTGATGTGGCATAGGAACTCCTCAGGGGTCCAGAGGCCTGTGGGCCCTTTCTGCCCCCATGTGGGCTCCCAGCCCATGAGAGAGGTGCATCGGTCATGAGGACGACTGTTAGCCTCAGGGCGGACAAACGGGATCCCTTCCTGCAACCGGGTCTGGGGTGGTGCACCACTGGAGAGTGTCCAACATCATCTGGGTAACAGTGACCAGCTGGTCGAAATGACCGTGGCGCTGAGTCCACTGGGCGGCCAGCTCCCACTGGAGGGGGCGCATGTGCAACTGGACCCAACAGACCACTGAGGTGCATGCCGCCATGTAACCCAGAAAGTGCAGAAAGTCCTGGGCAGGGCGCAACTGCCCAACCAGAAATGATTTGGCAAAAGAGGAAAGAACCTCGCCCTGTCCCCCAGGAGCAGAGCTCTGGCTTGACAAGAGTCACACTCTGCCCCGATGAAGCCCATCACCGGAAACAGCACGAGTTCTGACTTGGCCTCGTTGATCAGGAGGCAGAGTTGGAAACAGGTTTGGAGGGCCAGATCCCTGGACCTCTCCACCTCCTGTTGGGTGGATCCTGCTAGGAGCCCATCATCGAGGTGAGGATAAATCCTGACCACCCCCACTGAGATGGACCGCCACTACTGCAATGCATTGTAGGAAACCGAGGGCCGATAGGCCTAACGGCATGGCTCGGATCTCGTACAGGGTCCCTTCGACCCTTAAGCGTAGAAGCCACTGATGGGACGGACGGATAGTGACGTGAAAGAATGCGTCCTGCACATCCAATGAACACAACCACACGTTTCGCTACAAGGATGGTATGATCTAGGACAGAGTGACCATCCAAAAGTTGCGTGACCCGAGATATTGATTCAGGTCATGCAGATCTACAATGGGGCACCAGCCCCCCGTCCGCTTGGGCACCAGGAAGTACCTGGAAACAAAGCCTGGGTCTGCTGGAGGATCCGCCACTGGAGCTACTGCCTCCTTGAGGAGGAGCTGAGCGATGTCTGAGAGACGACTGGGTCTGAGCGGATACTCGTTCCTCCCGAGGGGCGTGGGCTCAGCTTGGAGGGTACTGCTCGTATTCCAGAGGCAGTCCCTGATCACCCACTTCCAGAACCCACCTGTCCAGTGTAATAACGGACCAGGTGGAAAGAAAGTGGCGGAGCCGGCCCCCCATGGGAGGACCCAAAGCTGATGAGACAGGACCGGGGTTGGCAGCCCCCCGCCCCATCACTGAGCAGGCTTGGAGGAGAAGAATGCAGGATCTGAACCTCGGCCTCCTTTACGGGCCTGCTGGGGAGCCTGCTTGGGCAGAGGGTGCCAAGCTTGAGCCTGCTGCTGTTGATGGTGCAGCTGTCCGCTTGAAAGGAGAACTGCTGAGCCTTGGGAGTAGGAGAATGCCAAAGGCTTTTTTTTCTCTGCTGGTTCTTGCCGAACTCCTGGCAAGGTAGCGTCCAAGGTGGTACTGGACTGCTCAGCGCTCTGAAGGTGACCCACCACTCCTGGGCTGAACAAGTCAGTCCCAAGGAAGGACATCAGCTAATTTGTGCTGGGTATCCGCTGGGAAGGAGGAGGCCTCAGCCAAGCCTTGCGATGAGAGGCAACTCTCGGCAGCCATAGAGCAGGCACAAAATCCCAAGATCCAAGGCTGTCTGGAGCTGCTGTTTGGCACCAGCTTGGCCCTGATCACGGACTTCTTAACCATGGTCTGCATGTCAGCAGGGAGATGTGAGAGGACTTAGGTCCAGTGACCCCAGAAGGGCATGAAAGTGCCATGATGGCACAAACTTGCCGAGAAGGCCCAAGGAGGAAGCCGCATAGACCTTCCTGGCTGAATAGTCCAAAAGTTTGGACTCTATCAGGAGATTGGTCAGTGTCATTAGAACTGCCAGTACGCCTGAACACAGAGGTGGTCACCAGGCTCTGGGCCGAAGGGTGCTCTGTGAACCCTGCAAGGGACTCCATGGGCACCACATACTTATGGGCAGACGGAGCTGGACAAGAGGCAGGACGTTGCCAAAGTTCTAGAGCCGGTCCTACAATGGTCTCGGCCACAGGAAAGGCCTCAGTCAGTGTATCCCCTCTCTTAAGGATATCTGTAAGAGGGCACTCCGCTTTTCTCTGGACTGGCTCCAGAGGCATCCCTGTAGTCTTAGAGATGAGGCGGAGCATCCCTTGGAAGGACGAGGGACCTTCCTCTGTCCCTAGGCCAGCAGTCGATTCATCATCCCTGGGTTGTGAAAGTAGACCAGTGACGTCCGAATCCTGATACAACGGCCTACCGCCCATGTCACCTTTGACTCGGCAGGGGCTGTCTGGGGTGACCATGACCGACAAGCGCCGGGGAAGCCTGGTGTCCAGTCTATCTTCTTTAGAAGGAGCCCCTCCCACAGGCTGCTTGGGCGGTGGTTCCACCACAATAGGTGGAGAGACTGTTTTGGGCCGAACAGGGGGTTTTGCCAGCTCCGCGGGCTGGGGAACCAATTTGGTCAGCTCTCAAGTTGTATGCTTCGGCCTGGGAGCCGAAAGCCAAGTAACGGCCATGGTAGGCTTATGCCCGGACAGAATGAGCTACTGCCACATGTGGTCCTCGTAGCGCCGGAGCTTCCATCCGGACCCTCTCCTCATCCAAGGAGGACGAGGACAACCGATGGCGTCGCCTCTTAAGAGCGTTTATGGCTCTTCCTCGGCCTGTCGGACGAGAGGGTCCCTAGACCTCAACCCGAGATCGGGAGGCAGACTCGGTTGGGAGACACCGGCAGGGCCAGTGACTTCCGAGTCCGGGACCGGATACTCTATGGGGACTCCAGTAGGCGGGTCTCCTCATCGGAGAAAACAAGGCTAGAAGTCCTCTCTAAAGGAGTCGTCAACGGAGTCAGCGACAAAGGGTCAAGGCGATCTCAATATCTACCAAACCCTCAGTCGACTGGCTACAGCGGATGTAAAAGCCTGCGGCCGAGAATGATCTTGACCGAAGTCGAGACCGCGTGCTCCTGGGATTGAGATCTCTCCTGGTCCCAGGACCATCTTCGCCGAGATGAAGACTCACTCGGATCTTTATCCCACTTACGGTATCAAGAGGAGTGCAAGCCTGTGGGTGCCTCTCCCTTGGTAGGGAGAGACTAGCACAACTCCTGGAAGGAACCCGAGAAGGTGGAGCCCAGACTGAGCAAATGAAAAAGCTCCGAGAAGACTCCGTGGCGCGAGCCACCTGCTCCTCGAACGCTTGCATGAGTTCCAACTGCTGTGGATCCACTTGGCCATGAAATAAATCCACCAGGCCTCTCTAGATGTCACGGAGGGTTCCTCTTCTCCAGCTTCCCCAAGTTCAGCGTGTGAGACTGTCATCAAGAACGCTGGAATGAAAGGCCAAACAGATACTGCACAACGAAGTGTCATGGCCGACACCGAGGCAGTACACGCACGTGGCATGGGGATCGGTATGCAACATTTTCTGGCCGCACAGGCACAGACGAAATCCTGGGGAAGATTTATCTTCTATGATCGAAGCAGCAAACTTGCGATCGTTAATGCGAACAATGCGAATTTTCAGCAAAACCTAAGATTTAAGAGCCAGGGCCTATGAAATGCTACAGCACGAGGGAGGCAACCTGAATCTTCCAGTGGAAAGGAAGATCTGGCATCATGGGGCGGAGCCGAGGTATATACCACCCGGGTGGGTGGGAGGAGCAAGCCTGAAGACTTCCGGTTGATTTTAAAGTGGAAGGGGACGTGCCAAAGAGTATGGATGAACATATCTACGCTCCTAGAAATGTAAATTTAGTCACGCTGAGGAGTGGCCTCTAAGAAGTCTTACTAGGCAGGCAGAAAATTGAATCTGAGCGTTACAGAACGCAGCAGTTGGTAAGGGCAGCAGTTTGAATGATGGCACGAGCCAATGGATGTTCAATCATTTGCAGAAGTTCCATTTCGCCAGGGCAGTTCAACACAGGAGGCTGACTGCTACAATTAATCATATTGAAGAATTCCTGGAGTTAGAATGCCCATAACCCAGTGAGCCCTGGTAAACTGTGACGTCTACACACAAATGACTTGGAATGTCCACATTCCCAAGTGTCCCGATTAAACTGCAATTCCTGTACATAAAGGACCTGGACCCCCCCCCCGTGGTATATTGTCTACTTCCCAAAAGGCCCCAAAAAGTCACACAGCCTCTCTAACCTGCACATTTGAAGCTCTCTTTACATTTAACAAATTTTCCGTGACAAACCGTACCTGCTGTTTACCAGTTAGCCCATATCTGCCAATGATTTTCCTCATCTCTTCTTTCTCCTTGATTTCTGGGTAACACTTCAACATGTATTCCAGGGGAGACAGGTCCAAGTCCAACTGATCTTGTAAGTGCTGTTAAGTGACAGAACATTATGTGGTCAGAGCGCAGGTCTGAAGAACTACCTCACTTTGCAAGTTCAAATAAATAACTTTATGGATGACCCCAGGAGGCAACTGGAATAAAAGTCACGATTCACACCAGAGCAACACCCTGAGGGCAGAAGCACAGGGTGGTCAGGGGACACAGTGGGTCAGTGGCTGGGGCTGAACTTGGTGATCTCTGCTCCACCTTAAAGTACCAGACCATGCTGCCTTCCTTCTGTCCATTAAAGTATCAAGGAGATCACACTCAAACCAGAGTTTTCAGTTAACTGGGCTGTGTGCATGCAAAGCACAACTGTCAATGCAAGTTAGTATTTAATACAATATCAGCCAGCACAAAGACTTGAGCCAACAAAGAAGGGAAGGGCTTAGGCTCCTAGCAAAATCCACAACCCAGCTGCTTCATCACAGCCGGTCCACAAATTGGGGGAATAGGAGAAGTTTCTTGCATAACATAGTTCAAGTAAACTGAAGGGTCAGCAGCTAGCTTTCTATTTCCTTTCTACACAGAGACAGTTAAAAGCTAGTCTTGCACTGGCCCGTGGTGCCAGGTAATTTTGGTGTGTCTGTGGGGGGGTGAGAGAATCACCTGGCATGCTGGCGACCTGGGTTTACAGCAGAGCCCAGGCATGGAGCAGGGCAGTTCTCCTCCGGGGGTTGTGGATGCACCACCCTTTGGCAGCTCCTCATGGCCGGATATGGCCTTGTGCTTTGCGGCATTGGTAATCACAGCTGACAGCGCAAGAAACGAGGACGCTTGTGTGCGCCCTGAAGGGCAGGGAACAAAAAGGAAAAATGGCCACCCATGCCGCCAGATGATGGCAGCCCGCCTCCCCGCTGTAAAGCCCCGAGCTGCACCTCACCGCCCAGACATAGAAGGGAGTGCTGAAGGAGACCTCGATCTCCCCTCGGTTGCCTCCCGTGGGCAGGCCCCCCCCCCGAGGGATATGTTAGTCAGTCACGCGGAGCAGCAGAGGCCTGAAACCACGCATGAAGGAAAGGGCAGACGGATTGGCAAGGAGATTAAAAAAAAAAAAAAAAAAAAAGGCCTGTCTTGCAGGGTATGCTGCTACAAGGACAAGTCAGGCAGTCAAGGGGCTGCGGTAGTACCGCAGCACAGAGGCAATCCCAGCTGGGAGGGGTGGTGCAGGGTTCTGCCGCCACACTGACCACTGCTGCGGGTGGTGGAGCTTTCTCTTCTGCATAAGGAAATCACTGTGTGCATGGCAAGGGATTCCCAGGACATGGTGCAGCGTCACTGGGGTGGGGGGGCCTCCAGGGGCATGAGGAGAAAATGCAGAAAACTCTGGAGCCATCATGATGACAGTCAGTGCTGTTCTAAACCTGTGCTCCGCAGTGACCCCCATGGTGGAGGTAGTGGCTGACTGAGCTGGGAGGCTGTCAGGCTGTAGTCCAACTGAGGACTTGGAAGACAAGTCCAGCAGACGAAAAGCTATATGCAGATAAAAAAAAAAAAAAAAGGCACGATTTGCAGAAGTAATGCAGTTTGTTACCTGATGGTATCGTCCAATCTTGACATGAGAATGTTTACGAATCATTCCGTCTGATGGCAGGAGCTGGAAGAATAAAAACAGGATCAATGACAAGACATGGAGAGGCTCAATAACAAGACGTGGAGAGCTGGCCCGTGACATGGTACACTATTACTCCAGCTGGTGCAAAAAACAAAGAGTCACATTATCACCAGCCCACTACTCACCCACAGGGGTGTAATTAGCCATGCCCAGGCAGTATACCGTATACTGATACATGTGCTTGTCACCTCGAGGCTCGACTACTGCAACGCTCTCTACCTCGAGGTCAGTGGAGGAACGATACGGCGCCCGCAGTGCGCTGCTGCCCAGCTTCTGATGAGACTCTTCCAGGTCCTGTCACATTACGCCAGTGTTGTGTGAACTGCACTGGCTGCCTGTGCGCTTAGCGCTATCTCTCAAGACAAGTCTATTGATCTATAAGGCCCCACACCGGCCAGGACCAAGTTATCCGCGTGAGTTTCTGCATCAATACACCCCAGGACATTCTCTCCAATCAGCAGGGAGGGCCTCCTAGAGGTGCCCAGAACGAAACTTAGATCTTCCAGGGATCAGGCGTTTGAAGTGGCTGCCCGATCCTCTGGAATTTGCTGCCAGGGTATCTCCGGAAGCTCCTCATTGTTAGTTTTTAAAGCATTTTAAAACTTTCCTGTTTATGCAGGCATCTGGGATCTAACTGGTTAGTACAAATGAATACTGTCGTTTTAAGTACTGATTTTAATGTATTTATATATACACGTTATATTTGTTTGGTTATTCATTTAAGCGAGTTGTGGTTGTACTGTTTTGAAGTAATATTCTATAAGGGCACCCGAGCCTTGAAGTGCCCAAAACAAAATCTACTACTACTAAAGCTGAAACCGAGCATCATTTTTGTATTTAGCTACAAAAATTGTTCAAGTAGCCAAACTGCCACTGTGGTGCCAATAGATGCAGATTAATAATTATGTTTAAGGTTTGGCTAAGAGTTTTGTCCTTTGGCTATAAGGTTCAGGTGACAATTAGCCAAAATGCTATAAGGCTCAAACCTACAGCTTAAAATTCTAATCTTGGTTCTCCTCCTCTGGATAGACTCAAACTCAGCCCACTCACCACTAGATTAGGAGATCGCCTACCTATGTACCTTTTGGCAAGGCCCTGCCGTAGAGGTAGGCTGGGGGAGCTGGGGGGATTGTAGTGGTGGGTTAGTGGTCTGAGTTCCAGTGCAAGGCAGAGAGCCCAGTCCGCAGGAACACTGATGGTGTGTATGTCCAGTCTGTTGTGTGGGTGCGCAGCTCCCAGATTCCAGTAGGCTCTTCCTATTCTCACATCTTGGACCTCTACCTCCTGGAGAGAGGCATCTTCAGTTCAATTTAATTGCTTTATTCTGCAGCTCATCCCACCCTGGATGCCTTGACCTCATTAATGCTTTGGCTGGGAGGGTGCTGCTTTTCAAACCAACGTCAATACCACTCTGTTTGGACTTCAGGCCACTCAACTTCCAGGCTGTGGTGGTGAGGGCCTGGGCTAATAACAAATGAAATCCCTGCAAATGATAAAGCTGCCATGAAGACCAGGACTGGGCACTACTGTATACTTGTACCTGTAAATGTCCAACAGGACAATAAAGGAGGATAAACCTGGTCTTGTTTTCCTTAACATCTACCTTAGTTTACAGTAGCTTTCTTGTAAAGGTTCCAAAACTGAAATTAATCTATTAACTTGCTGGTTACACACTGCACTTGAAAATCCCAGGCCACAGTTTAGCAGACAATAAGCTCTTACGAACAGTGTAATAAGCAGAGTATAGTGTTTCAGATGCTTGCTCTGTTAAGAGTGGAGTAGCACTGCCAGCCCTGGTCCAAGGCACAACACATACTGTCACCCCTACTACCACCAAGGTAAACACTTACATCTCCTGCCAACTTGAGTAGAGTTGACTTCCAGCACCATTGGTCCGACCAGAGCCACCCGAGTATCCAAATCAATACTCAACTCCAGGTTCTTGTAGATCAAAGGCTGAAATCAAAAGTAGAACAAAAGGAAAGATAGAACACAAGAGTAACAACCAACAGTACCAGCAATAATACATAATGCAACTGTGCATTATGAGACAGTTTGTAGTATAATGCATAAGTATCCAAGGTGCAAGGATATCAATAATAGAAAAACTATTTACAAGTTGCCACTGTGAATAATGACAGTGTGTAGTGTACAATACAATATGAAACAAGTAAAATAAGTGGCATAATGGCAGCTTGTCAGAGCAGTGGTGGCGCTACCACTCACAACCATGGTGACCTAAGCTTAGGGGCAAGTTCAACTTTGTTGGGGGCTGCTCAGGGGAAGAAGGGTGAAGCCATCCAGGAGACTGTCTTGTATGACACGTCGTTTGACTGCCACCTAGTGGAGGCTGGGCGAGTTGGTGTAAGGAATGTTGGTGCGTAGCTGGCAATAGCACAACCTGTGTATGCGCCAGAATGTGCCTTGGCATTGTTCCACTGCCATACTCAAGGGAAAGGAGAAAACATTCTGAGTATAGGGGTGTAGCTGTCAAAATGCCAGAGGAGTCTCCGAGAGACCACGTAAGAGGCCTCGATGGATGGGAAGAGGTGCTGGCAGTGGCGGAAAAAGGTTCTAGCAAGAGGGCCCGGTAGGGCAAAAATAGAAATAATGAAAAAATAATGTAAATAAGCAGCACAGTATATTACATCCTCTTTTGAGCAATGGGGAGTAATAACTTAGGCCCAGAAGAAAAAATTACTCACCTTAGTAACTGCGTTTCTTCTAATGGAGTCTTGCTGTATTCTGACAAACTGCAGTTAGCTCCAGCCTTTAAACTGCCCCAGAGAACATAGGGTTAACTTTCTATGCAGTGCATAGAACGTTGAGCTCGAGCTCGGTTGAGGTCTCTGTCTGCAGCCGTTTGAAACCCAACAGTCAGATTCTTACGAGCAAAACTAACTACACTATGTGGAAATTGTAAAATTTTTAAACTAGCCAACTGGCAGAGATTTTTGGATTCCCAAGGAAGACAAGTCAGGAAACCCAAAAACAAAACCAATCCAAAATAAGGATAACAATACAACAAAACACCCAAATAAAAAGGAGGGTGTGCAAGAAGCACCTCTAGGGTGCAGCACTGCACCTGCCCACCCACTTCCCAAAAACCAGGTTCTGAGAGGGGAGGCAGGGAGGGAGGTCAGAATACAGCAAGACTCCATTAGAAGAAACACGACTACTAAGGTGAGTAATTTTTTCTTCAAACATGAAGTCTTGCTGTATTCTGAAAAACTGCAGACTACCAAGCAGCACTTCCACGGAGGAGGGGGAGAACCTACTTTGGGAACAGGCTCTGAAGTACTGCTGTGCCAAACCGAGCATCACTCCTAGCCTGGATATCCAGAGAGTAATGCTTGGTAAATGTATGGACTGTTTTCCAGGTGGCTGCTTGACAAATTTCTAACAAAGGGATATCCCTGGCTGCAGACAGGGAAGGAGCTGTACCTCTTATAGGAGTGAGCCCTCAGGCCTGAGGGTGGAATCTTCCCAGTTTCTCATAGCAGAATTGTATACAAGACACAATCCACCTGGCAATAGTTCTCTTGGTGGCAGGTTTGCCCTTTCCCACTTCCCCATAAGTGAGGAACAACTGGAGGGAATCAAACCTGTGACCCTTGGTACGCTCTATGTAGTAGCTAAGGGCTCTTGGCATCTAAACTGTGTAGCCTCCTCTCTCCACTGAGGAGGAATGATCAGTGAAGAATCAGTGAAGAAGACAGGAAGAGACAGACTGATTCAAGTGGAAGACCACTTTGGGCAAGAACCTCCTATTGGTTCTAAGGACCACTTTATCCCTATGGAAGGAGATAAAATCAGGTTCCACTGACAGGGCTTGCAGTTCACCGATACGTCTGGCAGAGGTAATGGCTACCAAAAACAGTTTTCCAAGTCAAGTATTTAAGCTCTGCTGAGGACATAGGCTCAAAAGGAGGTTGCATTAAGTTGAGCAATGCAAACATTTAAATCCCAGGCAGGGGCAGGGTCTCTAAAGGGAGGATTGGTATGAAGCAATCCCCTTGAAAAATTTACAGAACACAGGATGAGAAGATAGTGAGGAAGACTTCCCCCACTGATAGAAAAGCAGAAACAGCTGACAAGTGTACCTTGAGAGTAGCTGATCTGAGGCCTAGGCCATTAAGGTAGACCATATAACCCAAAACTGTAGGCAATTCAGCAATGTCTGGAGAAATATGTTTTGGAACACCAAATGCTGATCTTTTCCATTTGGAGTTATAAGTCTTTCTGGTGGAGGGCTTTCGACAAGCTTTGAGAATATCCAGAACCCCCTGAGACAGATGCAAATCTGCATACTCTAACTCTTCAAGAGCCATGTCTTAAGATTGAGAGACCGAAGATTGGGGTACCAAATCCTCCCGAGAGGAGGTTAACAGGTTGTAATTCCTGGGAAGAGACAGGGGAAGATGGACTGCTAGAGACAGCAACAGAGGGTACCAAGGCTGTCTGGCCCAGTCTGGAGCAATCAGAATCACTTTGCAAGGTTGGGACCTTATCTTGACTAGAAATTTGAACAGTAGAGGAAAGGGAAGGAAGGCATACAAAAATTTCCCTTCCCAGTTCAAAATCAGAGCATCCAGAGGGGCTGAACCCAAGACTGGGGGTCTGCAACAAAACAGAGGAAGTTGTTGATTGTCTGGGGCTGCAAAGAGATCTCTGGAGTGCCCCACCTTGAGAAAATTACTTTCAACACTAAGGGGTCCAGGGACCATTCGTGATGGCCCTGGGAGATCCTGCTCAGTGTATCTGCTAGCAAATTGTCCTTCCTTGGAAGGTGGACCGCTATCAGAGAGGTCTGCAGGGAATAAGCCAGGGACCACAATGTCATGGCTTCTGTGCACAAGGCCGTAGACAGAGTGCCTCCCTGCTTGTTGATGTACCACATGGTGGTGGTGGTGGTGTCTGTTCTGACCTGAACTACCTTGTTCTACACAGACTGAGAGAAAGCTTGCAGGGCCAGAAAAACTGCCCTGAGTTCCAGGAGACTGATATGAAGAAGGGACTCCTGAGGGGACCACAGTCCCTGGGCTGTGACAGTGTCCAGATGAGCTCCCCACCCAAAAGGGAAGCATCCATGGCAAGGACCACTGAATGAGACTAACAAATGGGACCCCTTGCCTTAAATTGTCCTGATCCTGCCACCACTGAAGGGCTTGGATCAGTGTCCAAGTCACTGGAATCAGTTTGGTAAGAGGGTCCTTTTGGGACCAAAAGGCCCTCAGATGGAACTGAATGTTCCTCATCTGAAATCCTGCCCCTTAGACCACTGCTGTAGAAGCTGCCATGTGGCCCAAGAGCTGAAGGAAGTGCCTTGCTGGTCGGGACACCTGAAGGCTGAAGGAAGAAGCCAGCTCCACAAGAACTCTTGCCCTTTCCAGGGGAAGAAAGGTTCTTGCTTTGACAGTATCTAGCTCTGCCCCTATAAAGGTAAGAAGCTGCACTGGTTCGAGGACTGACTTGGGGAGGCTGAGAAGGAACCCCAGGGAAGATGGCACTTGCTGGGTCACTTGCAGGTCTGACTTGACTTGGTCTGGAGACTGACCCACTATGAGCCAGTCATCCAGATATGGAAAGATGGAAATCTTCTGCCTTCTTAAAAAGGCCACCACTACTGCCAGGCACTTTGTGAAAACCATTGGGGCTGATGTTAGGCCAAAGGGCATTGCTTTGAACTGATAATGGCCTGAGGGCAACTTGAACCTGAGGTACTTTCAGTGGGAGCACCTGATGGGAATGTGAAAGTAGGCATCTTTGAGGTCCAGGGAGGCTAGCCAGTCCCCTGGCCTTACAGAGGGAAGAATTATTCCCAGAGCCACCATCTTAAACCTTGGTTTTAAAAGAGGTTTGTTCAGGTATCTTAGATCTAGGATGGGTCACCACTCCCCTGTCTTTGAGGTAAGGAAGTACCTGGAGTACAGACCTTTGCCCCAGTGTAGGGTAGGAACTCTCTTTGGCTCCTAGGGCCAGAAGAGATGAAACCTCTGCCTCTAGAGCAAGGGTTTCGGAGAGATTTGCAGGTGGAAAAGATCTGGCTCTCAACTTCGGAAATTTTTTGAAGCTGAGAACCAGTCCCTGGCTTACTACTTCCAGGACCCACTTGTCTGAAGTAACAGACACCCAGTCCTGGATGAAGCAAGCCAGCCTGCCCCCTACAGGGATAGGAGAGTCGACCCGGGCAGACCCATCAGGGTGTCTGCTTGGCAGGGGACTTGGCTGAGGAGTGGACGCAGCCCTGCTCATCCCCCTTCTGCCTCTCCCTCTGAAGAACCCCCTCTGTGAAAAGGGAGAAGAGGATTGTGCTTGGTAGAAAGGCCTATGAAAAGGCCTGCCCCTGCCCCTAGAATGCTGCCTTTGAGGAGTTGCCTGCCTCTCCTTGGCCTGTGCACTCCAATAAGTGGTCCTATACTCCTCCATCTTCTTCATGTAATTCTCGCCTGCTCCCCAAACAGAGAATTACCTTCCACAGGAAATCCATGGCCTTAGCCTGGGTGTCCTGTGAAAGGCTAGTACATCTGAGCCAAGCCATTCTCAAGAGCCACAGATGTAGCCATGACTCTTGACACATCATTGGAGTCCACAGCAACATGGAACTGTATCTTAGATGCCTCAATCCCATCTGCAGCCACCTCCTCCAGCTCCTTGGCCAGCTGGGGAGGCCTGTTTAGCCAGTGCCAGTACAGTGTCCCACCTGGACTTCTGGTACCTGGCTGTATAGGCCATATAATTAGCCTGCCTGAGTCCCAAAGAGGATGCCATGTATTGCTTCTTTGCCAAGGCATCCATCCTCCTGGAGTCTTTATCTGGGGGTGTGGAAGCCAAGGGACATTAGCCCTGTCACAGGCTGCAGCCTGCACGACCCCAACATGGCTGCATTGTTGGTAGAAAAACTCTGTGTCTGAGCCTGATAAGGTGTACCTCTTATCCATTCTTCTATCAACAGGAGGTAGAAAATTAGGAGACTAACATTTTTTGAGTCTGTTTCCCAAAAGATTTGTGTAAGGGAATAGACAGCCTCCTGGACTCTGGGATGTCCATCTCCTCTACAAAATCAGCCTCCTCTTGATCCTCTGTAGCTTCTTCCACAGGAAGCTGAAGAGTTTCAGCCACTTTCCTGTTAAAAAAAAAAAAAATAGTGGGGAGGGGACTCAGAGCCTAGGAGGAGAAACACCAGAAGGTCTGTCTGGGGAGATGTCCGGTTCAATGGGCACATCCAGACTTTCTGCTCCATTATAGTCACCATCTTGTTCAAAATCCCCCTCCTCAAATTCCGTTCATAAAATCTTCAGGGCATATTCCTGAACTGGTGGAACCGACCCAACCGAGCCGGATCGGAAGGAACCGGGCGAAGCGATTCAACAATCCGAATCGCTCGGGCAATCTCTTCAGTGGTCAGAGCATGAACCTCTGGATCCGAACCGGCTGATTTGTCTTTCCTTTTTGTAGGAACCAATTCCTCAGGATCGGCTCTCCTATTGCCTGAAAAAGTATCGCCCTGGACAGAGGGCACGCCTTCTGGTTTGGTCGGAACCGAACCAGGCTGGCCATCCAGGTCAGCGGACTTCTCGGCCTCCTTTTCCCCAAGTCTACCTAATCTCTTTTCCAGGGTAGACTTGGGAAACTTTTTGCAAATTTGGCAGTCTGTATCGAGGTGTTCAAACCCCAGACAATGATGGGCAGACTGGATGGGCCTTGTGGTCCTTATCTGCCATCAACTTCTATGTTTCTATGACAATAACACAAGTGGTGTGGGATCGCCATAGCAAAGACCTCCCACACTCACTGCAGTGTTGAAACCCAGTGGGCCTGTTTTTTTTTTCCTTTGGTTTCTCAGACATGGCCAACCTACCCAAACTTATCCTTTTTCGGCAACTCACAAGAAGACTTTATCGGTTCCTAACTGTGTCACGGGTATTGAAAAACATTTAAAATACTTTTTTTTTTTTTTTAAGAACCGATAAGGACTGGTAACCACACACTAAAGTAAAGTACAACAAATCAATATAAAGGATCGGTTCACCCAAACCGACCGAACAAACTTACAATTTCCACACAATAATCGAAACAACTATCTAGTACTCAAAGTACCGCAGACAGAGCCTGAACCAACGATGCGAATAATTTCAGTTTAAAACCGACACTTTAATGACTTTTGAACAGAGCTGAAGGAGAAATCTCTGGAGAGACTGTTCAGTGAGGCGGAGTGAAGAATCTGACGGTTGGGTTTCAAAGGGCTGCAGACAGAGACACCGAGCTCAACGTTCTATGCACTGCATAGAAATTTAACCTATGTTCTCTGGGGCAGTTTAAAGCCTGGAGCTAACTGCAGTTAGTCAGAATACAGCAAGACTTCATGTTGTTTGAAATCAGTATGACATACAAAATGAAGCACATTCAACCCTCCCCAAAAACTGCATTCTACTCCAACATGGTGGCCATACGGTCGACCCAGGGTTGTGCCACAATCCCAGGATATTGCTAAGGGCTGGCAGGAGGAAGACTTAACATCCCCTGGGGTTGGAAGACTGTCTACCGCTGCCCTTCAGCCACCTGTGATGATCACAGGTGAAGGTACATCAGGCACACTGGCATTGGGGACACGTCTGCATCCTCAGTGAGCGAGCATAATAAGGCAGGCTTGCTAGGTAGGCATATGTAGCCAGGCCTCAGAACCAGGAACCAGAGTTGCCAGCCTAGGCGCAAAATGGTGGGTGTGGAAGGAAGAAAACCCAATACAGTCCAGAGGCTGAGAAAAGAAAACAAATAAATTTAACAGTAGTTTAACAAAGATAAACCACAAAAGAAGTTGATTTAATTCCTCATGCTAATGTTGCAAGGTCCTGAAATGGTAATACTCTGCCTACGCTTGGTCCATTATATAAGGCCACTGCAAAAGTTTGTCAGTCATGGTGCTGCTGTGCTGAAAAAAGTACAGTTATTTAAGAATTTACCGTAACAGCAGATCTTCAAGAGGAGCTCTTGCAGTAGGCTGCACCATAACGACTATGCCGCCAGCCACTAGGACCTCATGGAAAAATTCTCAGCTAGCAGTACCCAGCAGAGACCGGCTCCCAGACGCCGGACCGCCTCTGACGCCTGCTAATGGTATTATAGGTGTCTCAGCTACACCTAGGTCTCCCACTGAGACCGGCTGACAAATGAGAGAACTGAGGTTAGTGGAACACCCCGCCTAGGATAAGGAAAGAAGGAGAAAGGACCGGGGAAGGAGGGGATTAACTGCCTGCAAGAGCTCCTCTCAAGATCTACCTTTATGGTAAGTTCTTATGTAACTGTACTATCTTTGAATGGGAGCTCTTGCAGCAGGCTACACCATAAGGACTGAGTACTAAGCAGTACTAAAAGGATCCCAGACAGACTGGGAGGTGGAAATCTAAGAAGCATAGGGCTTCAAGGCAACAGGCCCTGAAGTACCACTAACCCAAAAGCTGCTCTCTGACGGGAAGCAACGTCCAGGCTGTAGTGCTTCACAAGGTGTGCACCAAGCCCCTAGTAGCTGCTGCACGGATGTCTGCTTCAGAAATGTTCTAAAGTGCCGCAAAAGAGGCAGAAACACCCCTGGTGGAATGACCCTTAACTGAGCCCGGTAAGGGTTTGTTGTACTTATTGTAGCAGAAGGTGATGCAATGGACTAGGCATCTGGACAGAGTCTGCTTTGCCACAAGTGCCCCCAGGGTTCTCGGGGCAAAGAAAACAAAGTTGGTCAGATCTTCTGAAAGTTTGAGTGCGGTTAATGTAGCATCTAAGCACTCTATGTACATCCAGTGTGTGTAGGACAGCCTCCCCTCGATTAGTATACTCTGGATAATAAACTGGGAGGACGATGTCCTGATTAAGGGTAAACTGGGACACCACCATGGGAAGGAAAGTAAAGTTACGCAAGAACTTACCGTAACAGTAGATTTGAGAGAAGCTCTTGCAGCAGGTAACATATATAGGACTGACGCCACCTGGCGGCAGATCTCGGCATTTTTCTTCTCTAGCAGTACCGACATGGGACCGCCTACCACCGGTGCTGCCCCAACTCGACATCACATAGTATAAAAGACGCAGGAGGTCCCCACATGCTCCAGTTCTTGCATGCCAAAGACAGGCCAAAAACAAACCACCACCACTGTGGATGAAACAGTCTACAGAAACTTATATAACTAAGACCGCAACAGGAGCTGAACTTGACCCAGAGCAGAAAGGCTCACTCGGGGGATTTTTTTTATTTATTTAGTTTTGTTGACCGGTAAGTGCACTAGACAAATCCTGCCTATTTTCAGGCACGACCTGGGAAGGGATACAGATGAATGCCAATTGACCTTGAACCAGATTAAGCTGCTGGTGGTATTTTTAGTGAATGAGGAAATTTGGCCAGGACACTAGGAAATTCCCTACTCTTTTCGATAAGTGCCATGGGATCTTAACATCCACCTGAACTACCACCAATCCAGGCAGATGGGACCTCGGTTTAACGTCTCATCCGAAAGACGGCACCTCAGAAGTGCAGCACCCCTCTCATGCTGCACTACAGTGTCAGTACTGGGATATTAACCCAAGTCCCAGATGTGGGAACTGAACCCACAGCCCTCTGATCTCCCGGCCTCAGAGGCGAGTGTGCTACCTACTGAGCCAATGACACTGGCTATCATACCTGTTGCAAGAGCTTCTCTCGAAGATCTACTGTTACGGTAAGTTCTTATGTAACTGTACTATCTTACTTCGAGAGGAAGCTCTTTCAGCAGGTAACAACATATATAGGACTGATTCCTAGGCAGTATAAAACTAAAGACAACCGCTGGGAAAGGGTGGGGAAAAGACTTACAGACACAGTCCTCAGAGGTATAAACTTACGACAACCCCTGGGAAGAGGGAGTCAACAGACAAGACACACTCACGGCATAAACTTAAGACAACCATGAGTGGGGGGCCAGAGACACTGAGGGAGACCTCTTAGGAAATGAGGCCCTGGAGGACCGCCAGGCCAAAACCTGCCCGATGCCTGGAAACAATATCCAGGCTGTAATGCCTGACGAAAGTGTGCACAGAGTGGCAAGTGATGGCAGCACAAATGTCAGCCGCTGACACCCTCTTGAGAGCTGCGAAGGAAGCAGCTACCACTCTGGTAGACTGTGCCCTAATTGCGCCCGGAACGGGTTTGTTACCCTGCTGATAGCAGAAAGATATATAGTTAACCAACTAACGCAAGAGCATGTGCTTGATAACCGGGCGCCCCAAGGACCTATCCACAAAGGATTTAAAAAGCTTATCGATTGCCTTGTCCCCTTTATCCTGGACAGGTAACAGCGCAAAGTGTGATGCATATCAAGGGTGTGCAAGAGCGCTTCTCCCCATTGGAATGCTCTGGATAGTAGACCAGAAGCTGAACAGATTGATTAAGAGTGAGTCTAAACTACCTTGGAAGGAATTTCGATTAGTGCAGAGGTCTACCCTATCCTTATGAAAAATAAGATAGGGTTCCTGACACATTAAAGCATGAAGTTCAGAAATGCATCGATCAGAGGTGACCGCTACCAAAAGCAGAGTCTTCCAAGACAGGTACTCATGGCTGGTTCAAAGGGGGGAGAGAGAGTAAGCCTCTCCAGAACAAACAAGGGGAATAGGTCCTCGTCCAGAGGACGGAGATGCAGGATCCCCTTAAGGGATGTTTTGACCACCTCCAATTGAGCCACTGTCCTGTCCTGAATACAGTGAACAGGCAGAAACAGCGGCCAGGTGTACTTTAATGGACGAGTAACTGAGACCGGACTCAGACAGGGATAGCAGGTATTGTAGAACACAGCTGACTGGACAGACCAGAGGGTAGAGCCTCCTGGTTGTGACCCATAGACAAAAACGTTTCCACTTCATGGCGTAAGTGGCCCTGGTAGTGGGCTTCCGAGCCTACACCAAAATCCGGGCAATATCATCAGATACTCCAAAGTGAAGTTTTGCTAGGTCCGAAAGAGCAAAGCATGCAGGTGAAGGGAGCATAAATTGGGATGAACCAAGGTCCCTTGCTGCTGTGTGAGTAGCTGACCCGAAAGTGGGAGTGGCCATAGAGGCTCCACTGACAGACGCCTGAGAAGAGGGAACCAAATCTGTCTGGCCACAGCGGGCTATCAGAATAATGATTTCCTCTCTGATTGGGCTCTGAAGAGGACCTGTTGCAAGAGGTGGAAAGGGGGGGGAATCATAAAGAAACCTCCTGTTCCAGGATAGGGACAATGCCTTGCCAGAAAGCACCAGGCTTGGGATTGAGCGAGCAGAAACTGGGTAGTTCTCATGCTGCCAGATGCAAAGACATCAAACTCTGGCATCCACCACCTGGCGAAGAGTTCATCTGCTACAGACTGTAGCATGGACCACTCATGACAGAGCGGTTTTGCTCAGCTGAGAGCATCCGAACGTGGACTGCTGAAAGATGGAGATGATGCTCCACCACCCAGTCCCACACCCTCATAGCCTCCCGACAAAGGGATAATGAGTGTATGCTCCCTGCTTGTTGATGTAGAACACCACCGAGGTGTTGTCCGTCTGAACAAGCAGGTGACTGGGCAAAAGGAACGGGGCCAGGGCCTGCAGGACCACCCTGAGCTTGAGCACGTTGATATGCAGGTTCTCCTCTAAAGGGGACCACAGCCCTCGAGTCCTGTGGGTCCCCAGATGAGCCCCTCATCCTGTCCCAGACATATCCATGATGAGCCGCTGAGTGGGCTGTCTGCTGAAAGGGAGTCCGACAAAGATGCTGGGGAGACTCCCACCAGCGGGGTCTCCCGACAAATTGGCTCAGAGATCCTGACAGGCAGATCCAAGTCATCCCTGGTCTGGTCCCACTGGACCTCGTGCGCCCACTGAATGGTGTGCATGCGCAGCCTGGTGAAGGGGACCAATACTATGGCAGCCACCATGTGACCCAGGAGCCTGAGAATGGACCTGGCGGGAATGATGGATGCTGAACAGATTTGGATTGCCAACGTATTGACGTGCTCTGCCCTGTCAGAGGGAAGAAAGGCCTTCCCCAAGGTGGTATCCAATAGAGCGCCTATGAACTGCAGACGCTGAGAGTGGAAGAGCTGAGACTCTTCTGGGTTTACAGTGATCCACAGAAGCAGAGAGAGGGAGTGTGTGTCCAGGATAGTCTCCCAAAGATGAGACCTGATGAGGCCAAGACGAGCCAGTCGTCTAGATAGGGGAACAGAAAGTGGCCGCTTTAGCAGAGCTGCTGCGACGACAGCGAGACACTTGGTGAAGATTCTGGGAGCGGAGGAAAGGCCGAAAGGAAGGGCCTTGAACGGACAGGCCCGACCTGAACTTGAACTCCAGGAATCTCAGATGACTGTGGCAGATGGGAATATGAAGGCAAGAATCTTGCATGTTCAAAAGACGCCAGCCAATCCCTAACCGAAAGGAAGGGGAGGAGATTCAGAAGAGACACCATGCAGAATCTGCAATAAGAGGCCCATTGGTTGAGGTCGCTGAGATCCAAGATAGGCTGAAGGTCCCCCGACTTCTTGGGAACCAGGAAGATGCGGGAGTAAAACCCAGAGTCCACTTCTGCCTCCGGGACGTGTTCGATGGCATCCTTGTCTAGGAGAGACTGGATCTCCTGTCTGATGGGAGCCCTGTGATCTCTCTGGTAAGACGGGGGCGGTGGTCTGTCCAGGTGTAGAGATTCGAACTCTACGAGGTCAAGGACCCACTGGTCGGACGTCACTTCTCTCCACACTTGGAAGTAAAGAGAAAAACAACCTAACTGCTCTTCCGACATCAAGTCTGGGAGGGGAGGGTCGTTTACATAGTCAGGTGGAGGGAGGGGGTGGAAGGGCGGCGGCTGGAGGTTTAGCCTGTCTAGAGGAGGTAGAGGCAGCACCTCTGTGACCCCCTCGTCGACTAAAGCCACCCCGTTTTGTGTGAGACTGAGCACGGGGTTGCTGAGGCTGATGTGCCACCCTCTGCCATGAAAACGGGGCCGATGAAAACGCTCCCATTTCAGGCGGTACACAAGACTGCACCGTGCAGACAGTTTTGCAAGAGTCCTGCAGTCTACCAATAACCTTCTTTGTTGTCTCCAAAGAGCACAGAGCCTTTGAAAGGGGCGTTCAGACTTGTAGTCTGCATCTCTGGGTCGAACCCTGAGACCCGGAGCCCAGTGGCGCCTAAGGCAAATTCCAGAAGCAGCCGCCCTCGCCAAGGTGTCCGCAGTCTCGTATGCAGCTTGGAGGACATGGGTACCCACATCAGAGCCAGTCTGTAAGAGTTTAGCAAGTTCTGCCCTTTGGGGGCAGTCAGGCACACCTTGCAAGATGTCCAATCCTTGGTTCAAAAGGGCATTCTGGAATTGGACCATGTGAGTCAAAAATGTCAAGACTACAAATGCTGCAGGTGGCAGATGAGTATACCCTGCTCCGTCTGGCGGCTGGGTACTCGGGTGCTTTGGCCTCTGCAAACGATCATGCGTGGCCGATATGAGCACGGAGTGTGCTGTGGGGTGTTCGTGTTCGGCCAGGTAAGAATCGTCCTTGGGGCCCAGTATAAGTGGTTGGCCTTCTTGGCACCGCGAGAGGATGCATGTGGATGCCTCCACGTAGCCAGGGTGACGCCTGGAAGGTGTCCACCAATGGGGGCATAACCACCAGCTTGGGATCCTTCTGGCATAGATATCTGGCCAGACGCAAGCTGCTCGGGTCTAGAGCCTCAGTATCCCATCCCATATTCTCCAGTACATGCCGCACGGCTTCCAGAAAACTGGGGTCATCGGGAGGAGATTTAGGCTGGTCCTCTGTGTCACCAGGGAGTGAGCCAGGCTCTGAATCAGAAAAGAAGGTTCTGATTCACCATAGGCACAGAAGAGAAGAAAGAGGAATGGTGCCATCTTCTCTTGTGCCTGGGCTTTCTATGCAAAGGACAGCGAGAGGAGGATGGGGATCTAGTCCTCTTACACTTGTCCTTGCGCTTCCTGTGGCTAGCTGGAGTCTTATCCCCTTCGGTCCCAGATGGGATAGGTGTAACCTGCCCATCTGGCTGAGGAACAGGAGGGGATTTTGGAGGAGGTGCAGGATGGGTGACTAAGTCCTGTTTGACAGTCTCCCACCAGTGGGGAAAAAAGCTCCTTGACTTGAGACATCCCCAGCTTGGGAGAGTCTGGTTTAGGAGGCGATGTCAGTTGGCCCGCTGGGACACTGGCGTTGGTGGAGTCCGGCGTCGATGGGGCAGGTGACGTCGGTGAAACCTCTTAAGTGCCGTCGTCAAGTTCCAACAAATGGTTGCGAGGGGAGACGTCGGGTCTCTCAGTAGGTGATGTCGGAGGAACAGACGATGGCTGCAGAACGGTGCCTTGTCCGGTGCTGATGGAGGAACCAAAGGTTTATCCGGTGTCTGGCCTGAGGCTGCGTCCGACGGGCGTCCCTTGGCCGGTGAAGGGCGGGGATGGTCAGAACGCGAGAAGGCCTTGGCAGGCCTATCCGCAGACTTGTGGGGCTTATCCGCATGGCGCTTGTCCGACTCCAGACAGGCGCCGGTCATGTCTATGCTTGGGTGGCAAAAACGAAACCTGAGACAAAGAATGCCCCGAAGACTGCTTAGCCTCCCGGTGATCGACCGAAGCCGATCGGGAGGGTTGCTTACCTGAGGCCGGTACAGTACCAGCGCCGGAGGGCCTCTTATGGCCCAAGGCGCCAGAGTCAGAGGGCTTAGACGCCACTGCGGAGCTGGAGTCGGGGGCCCAAATCTAAATGGGTTGCAAGGCGGGCCCCTTAGAAAGAGAGGCAGAGGCGGGAGGCTTGAGGGAAGTAAGCCTGGCCTCATGTCTGGAGGAGCCAGAACGACCAGTGGACTGGGAGCTGGAAGACCAGGGCCTGGAGGGAGAGTGGTCCCGTTGCAGTGCTTCTCCTTCCTTGCTTCTTGGGAGTAGGGAGCAGACTCCCTTTCAGAGGACATGTCTTGCTGCATTTGGGCCAACTGCTGTTGTGCTACATGGGCCTAGAGCGATTTTGTCTCTGGATCCTGGTCCTACTATTAAAAACCTGGCAGTGTGTGCAGGTGCCGTGTCGTGGTCTGGGCCCAAGCAGAAGCAGCAGGCTGAGTGACCGTCCTTGGCAGGGATCTGTCTCCCGCAAGAGCACTTGTTACGGTGCCCCGCTGGTGTGGATGACATACGAAGAAATTCGCAGAGCAAACGAACAAGGTACTGTTCTAGAGGCTGAGGAACTGTTAGCGAGCCGAGAGCCGACCAGCATGTTGCCGTGGCGGGAAAGAACTGGAGCACGTGGGGACCGCCTACGTCCTTTATACTACGTGATGTCGGGGGCCGGGCCTACGCTGGGTAGGCGGTCCCATGTCAGTACTGCTAGAGAAAAAGAAACGCTGAGATCTGCTGCCAGGTGGCGTCAGTCCTATATATGCGTTACCTGCTGCAAGAGCTTCCCCTCAAAGTAAGATCTTAGGATTGGTCCTCAAGGATACCCTGTCCTTGTGGAAAATTAAATGCAGCTCTTTAGCCATCAGAGCCTGAAGCTTGGAAATCCTCTGAGCAGAAGTAACGGCAACTAAAAACAATGCTTTCCATGACAGAAAATGTAGCTCTCAATCCGCGGCTGGCTCAAGGGAGGCAACATGTTTTTCAACAAAACAAAAGATCCCAAGGAGGGATGGGGTTCCTAATGGAGGTTAAAGATGAAGCATTCCCCTCAAAATGTTCAGGCCAGATCTGTCTGGGCAATATATTTGCCATCCACGGTACATGATAGGCAGAGATTTCAGAAAGGTGTACTTGATGGAGGAATACTGGCGGCCCAAGTCTGACAGGGAGAGGAGATGCTCAACGACAGCATTCAGAGAGCACAGGAGAGGGTCCAGACCCCAAACGGAGGCCAACAAGCAAAAGCGCTTCGGCTTCATGGCATAGGCAGCCCTAGTGGAAGGTTTAATGGCTGCAACAAAGACCTCGGCCACTCTGGGACATGCTCTAAAATGCGCAGTGACTACGTCTGCAGGTGCCAGGCATGCAGATGTGGGGACCGAGGTCTGGGTGAACCAGCCTGCCCTGCTCTTGTGACAGTAAGAGGGAGGACAAGGGCAGGGGGATTGGAGATTCCATGGTCCGCTGCTGCAGTAGCGGGAACCATATCTGGCAAGACCAAAGCGGAGCTACTGAGAATCATCTCTGCTCCTTCCACTTGAAGTTTGAGCAGAACTCTTTGCAGAAGAGGAAAAGGAGGGAAGGCATACAGAAACCTCCCTGTCCAAAGGGACAATGCGTCTCGCCAGAAAACACCAGGCCCTTGATCAAGCAAGCAAAAACTGGGCAGTTTTGCATTGCATGGGGAAGTGGACAGGTCCAGCTCCGGACGACCCCATCTTTGGAAGAGATCATCCACTATAGACTGCAGGAGTTCCCATTTGTGAGTCCTCGACAGAGACCAACTTAAGGAGTCAGCCAAGGCATTTTGGACCCCTGGAACATGCACTGCGGTGAGCAACAGGCCATGACCTAGAGCCCAGAACCACAATCTCACAGCTTCCCGACAAAGAGGACAGGAGTGAGTTCCCCCCTGCTTGTTGATGTAATCAACAACAGACATGTCTATCTGTACCAAAAGGGGGCCTGGACGGAGATCCTGCAGAAATGCCTGTACAGCATACAGAACAGCCCTCATCTTCAGAATACTGATGTGGAGGATCAGTTCTAGAGAAGACCAAGTACCTTGAGTCTGATTTTTCTGAAAATGAGCTTCTCAACCTAGGCCCAAGGCATCGGTTGTGAGAACCTGTGAAGGGCTACTCTCTGAAAAGGACTCCAGATTCCGGGAGAGAGCCACCAAGACAGTCTCTGTACCACTGCTTTGGAGATCAAGACCAGCTGGTTGAGATCGTGCTCATCTGATCCCACTGCACTCGGAGAGTCCACTGAGAGGCCCTCAAACAGACATGCTGAGAGAACAGTCACTATGGCTGCAGCCATATGGCCTAGGAGCTGGAGCATGGTCTGAGCTGGGACCCGAGCAGCAGCTAAAACTTTGTGGGCCAAGGAGCAAAGCGTGCATTGCCCTGTCTGGCAGGAGGAAGGCCTTCCCTTGCTCAGTGTCTAGGATTGCCCCTATGTACTGTAACCTCTGACATGGTTTCGGGAATGATTTGGCCTTGTTTAGGGTGATCCCAAGGAGCTGAACAGGTTGAAGGTGTCCTCTAAAGCCACCAGAGGCAGATCCCTGTAGACGGCGGTCAGAAGCCAATCATCGAGGCAGGGATAAACGAAGGTGTCCCTGCCTCCTAGGGCTGCTGCCACCACTGCTAGGCACTGCGCGTGTTCCCAAGGAAAGGCCGAAGGGCAAGGCCCGAAACTAGAAATGCCTTCCCTGAAAGGAGAACCTCAGGAACCTCCTGTGAGCTGGAAGCACTAGAATATGGAGGTAGGCTTCTTGAATGTCCAGGGAGCAGAGCCAGTCCCCTTGATGCAACATGGGAAGAATGCCCAACAAGGTGACCATGCTGAACCTCTAGTACCAAGAAGAAACGGGAGTAGAACCCTTTCTCCCACTGTGGGGCTGGAACGGGTTCTATTGCCTTCTTGTCTAGTAGGGACTGTACCTCCTCCTAAATGAGCTTGGCATGGGAGGTGGAGTAGGTCGTTTGGACTGGGGGATTGTCCGGGGGCATCTGCAGAAATTCCAACACGTGACCCTGCTCTATCAACTGGAGGACCCACGCATTGGTGGTGGAGGCCCACCCGTTGAGGTAAAGTGAGAACTGACCCCCTATTACCTCTGCCCTGGACTCAGCAAGGGGTATGGTGTTGGGCAAGGAGTCAGGCATGGGAGCCCGGGGTGGGAAGGGAGACCTGGGAGGGTTTGGTGTTCGGAGGTCCCTGTGCTCCACCAGGTTGAGGGGGAGCTTTACGGTGACAATTGCTTCTCTGTTGCTGTCCTTTAGGCTTCCGCCCTCCCTGGTGACGC
Source organism: Neoceratodus forsteri (assembly GCA_016271365.2). Lineage (NCBI taxonomy): Eukaryota > Metazoa > Chordata > Ceratodontiformes > Ceratodontidae > Neoceratodus > Neoceratodus forsteri. Next base: position 242,952,321 of record CM057457.1, read on the forward strand.
TTGTCAGAGGTCTGGATCAGATCTGTACAACTGATGCACAGACTGGATGTCCTTACCAGAGTCCTGGAGGTCAGAGATAATTTTCTCAATGTCTGGACCAAAAAGCAAGGACCCATAGAATGGGCATCAATGATGGTATCCTGATGGTCCTCTCTAAATCCAGAAACCCAGAGCCCAGAGCATCTCCACATGCAAACCCCTGTGGCTGCTGCCCTGGCTGCCATGTCCACCGAATCGTAGGATCACAAGACATGCTTCCCCACGTCCAGACTGGACTGGAGCACGTCTAAGAGCTCTATTTTGTGATCAGAATCGGGGTGTCTCCTTGCAAGCTCGATTGCTTTGTTCCAGAGAGATTTCTGGTACTGCACCATGTGTGCCAGAAAATTGAGCGAACAAATGGTGCAGGTGGCAGAAGAGTAGACCGTCCTGGTCCAAATGTTTGGATTCCTTGTCCGGCGGCTGGGAACTCATGTGCTGGGGCTGTTTGGTCCTGTTGTGGGCAGCCATCAGCAAGACAGAGTCCACCTTGACTGTTCACCAAGGAACGGCTCGCTCGCTGGGGTATGATACAGCCTGTTCACTTTCTTAGGTATAGTGGAGGCTGTCGAAGGGTACCTCCAGGCTAGCCTGGTAGCTTCCTGAAAGGCAGCTACCAAGGATGGAACAACCAAAGGGTTGGGCTCTTTCATACCCAAGAAATCAGCCAGACTTTTTTTTTCTGGATCAAGATCCTCAGTTTCCCACCGATTCAAACACCGGATGTGACGCATCATCACATCCAAGAAGGTTGATCGTCAGTGTGGTGTTGCAGGGCAATCTCCGGAGGTTAGGGGTGGTGGAGAAGAGGAGAACTCCCATGAGGATCTGGAGGAGATGGAAGAAGTTGAATCAGATGACCCAGAGGAAGATCTGGAGCGGGAATGCCGGTGCCTCCTATAATGCCTGGAAGACGGTCTGGAATGATGACTTTGCCATTGTGCCATTCAAAAGACCTGTCCAACCGAGTAGGAGACCTGTCCCTAGGGGGTGATGACCGTGGGGGCCCCTCTACAAGGAGGCTGTGGCGTTGGAACTTGGGTTCCCTTTGGATGATGTCTTTCTTGACTGTCCCACCAGGAGCTGAAAAGGTTTTCGACTCGCCAGAGAGACCATAGCTGGGGCCAATGGGCCTGGCATCTCAGACCTGTTGTCAGGCTTTTTGGGTGGCGGACCCGATGGCTTGTCGGAGCCAGCATACGCTGTGGTGATTTCGTTTCTCCGGTGTCTGGTCATGGGGTGGCACCTGAGCTGACGCAGGTTGACTGGTTGACCTGACGTCCGCCCGTCCTCAACGGGTCGGGCGTCGGGGAGGCATCTCCTTGGCCGGCGGCGGCTCCCCTTCTGGCAGAAACTTAGGGAATGCAGGCGCCGGGGAAGAAAAAATTACTCATCCCAGTTATCTTCTTTCTTCCAAGGGGTCCTTTAGCATCAGTAACGTTTTGCACTTAGCTGGCTAGGTGCAACTGCCCTGAAGGTGTGCCTTTAAGAGATTTTTCAATGAGCGATGGTGCCAGCCAATCAAAAGACAAGAGGGGTGTGAACTTAGTGAGAGCTGTTGACTGCTTCAGAATTTTTCAAGGAAAAAAAAAAAGAGGGCAAATGCCCCAAAAAAGAATTAACAGGATTCAAAAAACATGCAAATGTCCAAAAGTGGAACTAGAAACAGCAACATGAGGTAAAAGCTCATCAGTAAACGCCAAGTTTGGTAAGAGGTGATGTAAGAGCCCTTCTCCGACAGGTGAACTTGGGAGGAAGGGTGGGAGCTCACTGATGCTAAAGGACCCCATGAAAGAAGGAAGATTACTGCAGTGTGAAATTTTTTCTTCTTACCCCAGGAGTCCTTTAGCATCAATAACTTTTTGTAGACTACCAAGCAGTACCAAGTGGGAGGTGGGCAGAGAACCTACTTAGGAAAGAGGCTCTGCAGAACTGCCCTGCCAAATCTGGCATCAGATCTGGTCTGCACATCCAAACTGTAGTGTTTCACAAAGGTATGCACAGATTTCCAGGTAGCTGCTTTGCAGACATCCAGTAGGGGAATGTACCTTGCTGCTGCAAGCGAGGCTGCAGTGCCCCTGGAGGAATGGGCCCTGAGCCCCACTGGAGGTTGCTGACTAGCTTTCTCATAGCAGAATCTAATACAAGAGACCAACCAACGAGATAGTTCTCTTAGTAGTTGGTCTTCCTCTGCCTACATCCCCGTAGGTGAGGAACAACCGAGTGGAAGAGCCTCTGGACTGTCCAGTATGCTCTAGGTAGTGAAAGATGGCTCTTTTGACATTCAAGCTATGGAGTTCTTGCTCGCCAGGAGTGGATGGCTTAGTAAAGAAGACAGGCAGAGTAATGTACTGGTCCAAGTGAAATTCTGAAATCACCTTTGGCAGAAATTTCCTATTTGTCCTGAGCTCAACTTTATCATCGTGAGGGATGACGTAATTCGGCTCAGTGCACAGGGGCTGTGGCTCTGAAATCCTCCTGGCAGACGTAATGGCTAGCAGGAAGATGGTCTTCCAAGTTACAAACTCGATGTGGGCCGTGGTCAAAGGTGGATTCATGAGTCCATCTATGCAAAGGTTCAGGCTCTAAGGAGGAACAGGCTCCTGGTTGGAGGCCGGAGATGCAAGAGGCCTTTGACAAACGGTTTAAAAATGTCATGGGGAAAAAAATGGTTTCTTCTTTCCCACTGAAAGGTAGGCTGAAATTGCCACCAGGTGTAGCCTGAGTGAAGATGGTTTCAAGCCTGATGCCTGTAGGTGTACCAGGTAGTCTAGCAGCTGAGGGTCTGAAGCTGATAGGGGTTCAACCTTTTCGCTTCTGCACCAGAGGGAAAACCTTTTCCATTTGGCTGCATAAGTCTTCTTAGCGTTTGGTTTTTTTTTTAGCCATCCTCAGTATCTCAAGGACCTGTTCAGAGTACTGTGAGGATAGAAACTAACTCAAGAACCAGACTGAGGTGAAGAGAGTGTACGTCTGGGTACTGCACTCCCGTCTTAGGAAGTGTCAGCAGGGAGCGAGTTGGAGGCAGGCGAATGGGCCTGTTGCAGGACATTGAGAGAAGGAGAGGGTACCAGGCTTGCCTGGACCAGTCCAGAGCCACTAGGATCATGGATGCAGGCTGCTGCCAGAGTTTCAGCAAAACCCTGAATATCAGGGGAAAGGCAGGAAATGAAAATTACGCACCTACCGTAATTCTTGATCTTCTTGGACGAGTCTCCACCACTCATTCACACTATTGGGATCTGCGCTGGAGGCACTAGGACCCATCAGGAGCAAAATCTGCTGGAGGGTTGGCGCCAGAGATGGCGCCGAGGCACGGGTAACGCTTAGCCTCAGCTCACAACAGAATGACTATCTCGGCTTCACCTCCAACCGCCTCAGTACCTTTTTTACCAAGGAGGTGCAGCGTAACTAACCTAGAAGGGTAGCCTAACCTAAAAACCGGACATAAGATAGTCCGGACGACCCGTATAAGGGTCAACAAAGAAGTCTTCACAGCCTAAAGATTTGAGGGAGTGAAGACCAACAACAGAGGTGAGCTCGGGGGACGGAGGGTGGGCGTGTGAATGAGTGGCGGAGATTCCTCCAAGATGATCAAGAATTACGGTAGGTATGTAATTTTCATACCTTCCTGGACATAAGTCTCCACCACTCATCCACACTTTTGGGAGAGTACCGAGCTAATAATCCCCCGAGAGGGCGGCAGGAGAGACCAAGAGCTCACATTTCTAAGACAGAAGTCCATTAAGGATGGTTCTGCCAAAGGAAGAATGTCGTCTGGCATGGACATCTAGTGCATAATGTTTAACAAAAGTATGCACTGAGCTCCAGGTGGCCACGCTGCAAATATCAGCAATGGGCATGTTGCGAATTTCTGCTAGGGATGCTGCGACCGCTCTAGTAGAGTGAGCGTAAACCCTACCCTCCAACTTAACCTGCGCCATGGAATAGCAGTGGCAAAGGCATGCCACTAACCATGCTGAGATACATCTGATAGCGACAGGTTGACCCAGCCAGGTCTCGCTGAAGGAAACAAACAGTTGCTGGGCTTTGCGAAAGTCCTTGGTTCTATCCAGATAGAAACGCAAGGCCCTCTTAACGTCCAAAGAATGAAGAGAATGCTCTCCTTCATTTTGGAAGTTCGCAAAGTAAGAGGGAAGGACCAAAGGTTGGTTTAGATGAAATTCTGACACAACCTTAGGAAGAAATTTAGGATGAGTACGAAGAACTACTTTGTCCCTATGGAACACAGTATACGGAGGGTCTGTGACTAGGGCATGTATCTCAGAGACCCTGCGGGCTGAGGTAATGGCCACTAGGAAGGCAGTCTTCCAGGTGAGAAATTTTAGCTCACAGGTAGCCAGAGGTTCAGAAAGGTTTCCGAGTGAGCATGTCTAGCACAAGATTAATGTCCCAGGCTGCAACTGGACGTCTTGTAGGAGGTCTGGTATGCAGAATTCCTTTAAGAAATCTCTTAACCACAGGTAACTGAGCCAGAGATAAGGAAAAAAATCAGCTCATGAAATGCTGAAATGGCACTAAAGTGAACTTTGACTGTAGAGAACTGTAGGCTTGAATTTGAGAGGTCTAAGAGGTACTCCAGAACTTTATCTGGTGGGCAGGAAAAAGGATTCAAAGAGGACTTTGCACACCAGAGCGAGAAACGCTTCCATTTGGCTGTGTAAGTTTTCCTAGTGGCTGGTTTCGTGCAGCCAGAAGAATATCTGAAACTCTTCGAGACACATTGAACCGGTTTACTTCTAACTCTTCAGGAGCCAAGCGTGAAGGTGAAGTGATCTCAGGTTGGGATGGACCACAGGTCCCTGAGTCAAAAGGTTCATCTGCAGGGGAAGTGGTCTCGGAGGAACTGCCAACATATTGTTGAGCAGTGGAAACCACAGCTGCCGAGGCCAAAAGGGAGCAATGAGAATCATCTTGTCCCCCTGGGATTCGAACTTGAGGAGTACCCTCTGAATTAGAGGAAGAGGTGGAAAGGCGAAAGAAAGCATTTTGTCCACCGCAGCCTGAACGCATCCTGACAGAAAATGCCAGGCCCTGGATTTCTGGAGCAGAAGAGAGGCAGTTTTATGCTGAGTGGGGATGCAAAGGTCCAGGTCTGGAGTTCCCACTTTCAATAGTGACTGAACTATGGTTGAGTCGAGAGACCACTGTGAGGGTCTGTCTCTGTTCTGTTGAGACGGTCTGCCAGTTGTTCTGAACACCTGGCAGGTAGACCGCTTGAATTAGAGCCTTGTGCTCCAAGCACCATTCCCATACCCTCATTGCTTCCCTGCATAAGGGGTAAGAATGAGCACCGCCCTGCTTGTTGATGTAATACATCACTGCTTTGTTGTCCGTTTGAAGGAGAATGTTCTTGTGACACAGAATGTCCTTCAACGCTCGGACCGCATAAAGGACGGCTCTCATTTCTAGGACGTTTATGTGAAGCTGGGACTCGACTTGAGTCCACGCACCTTGAGTGTGGAGAGCCTGACAGTGAGCTCCCCACCCCATTAGGGATGCGTCCGTGGTAATGGAGATCTGATGGTCCAGAGGAGCAAAGGGATAACCTTCCAGGAGATTGCTCTCTCGAGACCACCAGGTGAGTGACCTCTTTAAAGGTTTCGCCACCTTGATGGGATAGGATGCATGGTGAGAGGTTGGGGACCACTGAGTGGTTCTCATGTGCAGACGTGCTAGGGGTACAGTGAACAGTGAGGAAGCCATGAGGCCTAGCATCCGTTGCATCGAGAGAGCTGTAACTGAGGAGTTCTCCCAGATGTGACGGGCCATTTGAAGGATATCGTTCCTTCTGTCTTCTGGAAGAAAAGCCTTCACACAGGAGGTGTCCAGAAGAGTCCCTATAAAGAGAAGCCTCTTGGAGGGCTGCAGTTGCGACTTCTTGAGGTTCAGCAGAACTCCCATGGACGTAAGGAGGCGAGAAGCTGTCTCTACGGTGTCCAGGGTCCCGACCTTTCTGAGGTGCGCTGCGAGAACTGCACAACACTTTGTAAAAACCCGCGGTGCCGAGGACAGCCCAAAGGGCAGGACTCTGAACTGATAATGCTGTCTCAGAGCCACAAACCTCAGGAATTTGTGGTGCCTTGGGTGAATAGGAATGTGCTGGTAAGCATCCTGCATGTCTTGGGAGACTAGCCAGTCGTGTTGATGAAGCAAAGGTAACAGGGTTTCCAGAGAAATCATTTTGAATTTCTCCTTGGGGAGAAATTTGTTTAGCTTTCCTGAGATACAGAATGGGGCGCATACCCCCCGGACTTCTTTGGAACCAGAAAGTAATGGGAGTAGAAACCCATGTTCTGTTGATGCAGCGGCACCAACTTCTACCGCCCTGCTGTTGAGAAGGTCTGACTGAAGGGTTGACAGCCTGGGCTGCTGCTTGGGAGGACGATCCGGGGGTCCCCAGAAGATTGAGTGAATCTCTCATGAATTATCGAAGGACCCATTTGTCTGATGTTATGGACTTCCACTGGTTGTAGAAGTGCATCAGACGACCTCCCACTAGAGAAGAAAAGTCCACCTCGACAGCTGAGATGGGACTTAGGCCAGCCATTCATAAAGGTGGCGCTGGTAACTAGGCCTATTGCTGTTGTGTGTCTTCTTTTGGGGTTGGGCAAGTTGGTTTTGTGGAAACCTCCTCTGCCTCGAAAGGACTGACTATTATGAAACTGTCGTTTATTGACATGCCTCGAGAGGGGCAGGAGGGGGCTCGAGCCAACTTAATGGCTGACCTAGTCTTCTGAGTAGCGCCTAGAGCTTGCTCTACCTGAGGACCAAAAAGATACACATCATGAAAGGGCAACGCCAATACCTGCTGCTGCGTGTCATTCGTGAAACCTGAAGTGCGCAGCCAGGAATGACAGCGGGTGCAAATACCAGCAGCCGCTGAACGGGAAGCAGTGTTGAAAGCATCCATGGCTGCTTTAACCTGCTGGTTGTTAGATTCGATACCTCTGGTAATGGTTTGAAGAAGCTCTGGCTTTGCATCCGACTCGGAAGAGCTTTAACCATCTGCTTGATAGAGTGCCACAGGATATACTCATACTGTGAGAAATAGCCCTGGTAGCTGGCAATACGATGCTTAGGTAGAAGCAGCAAAGACTCTCTTAGCTAAGGTGTCTATCATAACGAGATTCTTTGTTAATAGGTCGAGCTGTAGTAGTCTGAGGAAGAACGACCTTATTCTCTGCCAGGACTACAATAGGATCCGCAGGCTTGAGATGCCAAAATGGGACGATCCTTGGGGGCTGAATATTTCCTATCTATGGATTTAGCCACTGAAGGGGTGAGAGCAGGATTATTCCATACCATTTGAGACAGTGTCTCGAAGGAAGGCTGAACCAGAGGAGTCAAATCCGTAGGGATCTCCGGAACATGAAGGTATTGGAGTCTTAACAATTTCCCAGGATCGATGTCTGTAGTCTGGAGAGAAAGAGTGGAAATACAGGTTACTTACCTGTAACAGGAGTTCTAGGAATGGTATATGTTGTTCATCCACACTTATTGGCAGGTTCCTTGCCGCTTAAATCTTGCCGGAAGGTCTTCAAGCTGGCTCCTCCCACCCACCCAGGTGGAAACCTCGCCCGCCCATGATGATAGATCTGCCCGCTGGAAGCTCAGGTTGTGCGCTGAAGCCAGGAGGTCGAGGAATGTGTGGATGAACAACATATACCATTCCTAGAACTCCTGTTACAGGTGAGTAACCTGTATTTCTAGGACATGGATATGTTGTTCATCCACACTGTCTGGCAGACTCCTAGCAGTTCTCCGGGAGGAGGGAGGCAAGGCTACACCCCTACTTAGGGAATAAAGACTGGAGAACCGAGGCCCCAAAACCAGCATCCCGGGCGACTCAAGGTTGATGTGGTAATGGGAATGAAGGTGTGCTGACTTCCAGGTAGCAGCCCTGCAGATTTCCTGGATAGGGACGTCCCTGGAAGCAGCCACCGATGCAGCAGTATGGCGGTAGAATAAGCTCTTATCCCTCTGGGAGGCTCCATGCCCGCCAACTTATAGCGAGATCTATGCAGGAGGTGACCCACCTGCTTATCAGTCCGCTTGGCTGCAGGTCTGCCAGGTGTGGCTTCAGCGTAGGTGACAAACAGCTGGCGAACCTCTCCTCGATTTCAGCCATGCGCCTTTATAAGTGAGCGCCCTTCTAGGGTCCAAAGTATGGAGCCTGTATTCGGCCTCCGGGTGTGATTAGGTAGAACACCGCAGAGTCAACACCTGGTTAAGGTGAAACTCCGACACCACCTTTGGAAGGAATTTCGGTGGGGCGAGGACAACCTTGTCCCTGTGGAAGACCAGGTAAGGAGACTCGATGCAGAGCGCCTGGAGTTCTCCCATCCTTCTGGCTGACGTGATAGCCACCAAGAAGGCGGTCTTCCACGACAGGCGCAGAAAGTTCACACCTTGCATTGGTTCTGAATGGCTTGCCCATGAGCTTTGCCAGTACCAGCAGTAAATCCCACGGAGGTGGGAGGTTCTCGCACCAGAGGGAAATATGATCAAGACCTTGAAAAGCGCCAGACCACCTTCTCCTGGCGCCACCGACTGCTCCCAGCCCGCTACCGTAAGCAGAGATGGCTGCCAGGTGCACCCTTAGGGTCGCCGACCCAAGCTCCTTGACTAGAAAGGGACCATAAATAGTCCAAAATGCTTGCCAAAGGACAGGAGGAAGGGTCCAAGCCCTTGCCCTGACAACAAATGGAAAATCTCTTCCATTTGAAGGCACAGCATTTCCTGGTCGACTCCTTACGGGACGCCTCGACAACATTGAGGACCTTGTCGGAAAGACCCAAGGCCTGGAACTCTAGCCGCTCAGGAACCAGGCTGTCAGGTGCAGGGATTGAAGGTCCGGATGGAACACCTTCCCTGATTGACTGAGAGCAGGTCCGGGCGAGCTGGAAGCTGCCTCGGGAGCCTGGAGCTGAGGCTGAGGAGATCTGGTACATGTAACTGGCGGGCCAGTCTGGGGCTATCAGATCATCTGCGCCTTGTCCTCCTTGCCTTGAGAAGCACCTTGTGAATCAAGGGAAATGGGGAAAGGCGTAGAAGAGGCCCGGGGTCCACAGCCTCGAGAAGGCATCCCCCTGCAGCGAGCCCTGCTGAGGGGGGTCGGCATGAAACAGCCTCAGCTTCGCGGTCTCCCTGGAGGCAAACAGGTCCACCTGAGGTGTGCCCCAGTGGGAGAACAGATCTTGTACTACCTCCGGCAGGAGAGACCACTCGTGAGATGCAGCCCCTATCCGGCTCAGGGCATCAGCCAGGGTGTTGGAGGCTCCTGCCACATGAATGGCTAGGAGATCCGCCTCCAGGCTGCGCACGAGTGACCAAATGCGGAGAGCTTCCTTGCATAGAAGCATGGAGCGCGTCCCGCCCTGGCGGTTTAGATAGTACATGGTCGTGGTATTGTCCGTCTGGACTCTGACCACTTGACCTCGGAGAAACGGAGCAAAGGCGGTGAGAGCTAGGCGGACCGCCGAGCTCCAGCAGGTTGATGTGGCATCGACTCCGCTGGGACCAGAGGCCGCACTGTGTTCCCCAGATGGGCACCCCAACCCATCAGAGAGGCATCGGTCGATAGAGAGACCGCCGGCTCGGGCGGACAAACGGGATGCCCTCCTGCAGATGAGACGGAACGGTCACCACCGGAGAACGCTCCACATCTCCTGGGTCACCATCACTAGCTGGTCCAATGGATCGCAGCGTTGTGACCACTGGCTGGCCAGTCCCCACTGAAGGAGGCGATGTGCCAACGTGCCCAACGGACCACGCTGGTGCAGGCCGCCATGAGACCCAGGAGGCGAGGAAGTCCGGCAGGGTGCGATTGCACAACCAGAAATGATTGGGCAAAGGAGGTAAGAACCTGGCCCTGTCCGGCGGAGCCATGCTCTGGCTCAAAGAGAGTCGAGCTCTGCTCCGATAAACTGGAATCACCTGCTCGCTCGAGTTCCGACTTGGCCTCGTTGATGAGAAGGCTGACTTGAGAGCAAACCTGGAGGGCCAGATCTCTGGACCGCTCCACCTCCTGACTGGAAGGGGCTGCTATCAGCCAATCGTCCAGGTAAGGGTACACCCGGAACCCTCGGCGCCACAAGAAGGCTGTCACCACTGCAATGCATTTGGTGAAGACCCTGGGAGCTGGAGACAGACCGAAGGGCATGGCTCGGAACTCGAAGAGGGATCCCTCTGCTCAAAAGCGAAGTAATCTCCGATGTGACGGACGGATAGGGACGTGAAAGAACGCGTCCTGCAGGTCCAGAGAGCAGAACCACATGCCGTGTTCCAGGGATGGTATTATCTGAGCCAGAGTGACCATCCTGAAGGTTCGAGACCTTAGGAACTTGTTCAGGTCGTAGGTCGAGAATGGGGCGCCAGCCCCAGTCCGCTTCGAACCAGGAAGTACCTGGACACAAACCCTGGGTCTGAGGGAGGGTCCGCCACCTCCCTGATCACCTCCTTTGGAGGAGGAGAGCCGATGTTGGCCCGACTTAGCCGACAGTGAGGTTATGGACTCAAGCCCCGAGGTGCGATGGTTTCTGAAGGGTGGGCCTGCTTGAACTTCAGAGGCAGGCCTTTTCCCACCACCTCCAGTACCCACCTGTCCGTGGTAATAACGGACCAGGCGGAAAGGAAGTGCCGAGCTGGCCCTCTCCATGGGGGATCTGGGGTGAGGTGACGGGGTTAGGGGGCTGACACCCTCAGCCCGTCACTGGGCAGGCTTGGAGGAGGGACCGGCCGAGGACCTCCTGGGCCTTACCTCCCTGCTTCCTGTTGGAGGAAGCTCGGCTTGGGTTTGGGATGCCAAGCCTGAGCCTGCTGGCCTGGACGTTGTTGGCCGGACGCGTCAGGCGCAGAAGGATGAAAGGGCTTAGCTGTGGTTTGTGGCCTTTGTCCTCTGGAGTGGAAGAGACCGAGTCCAAGGTAGCATTGGACTTCTCAATCCTCTGCAGGTGACCTTCCACCCCAGGGTCAGAGGTCAGTCCCAAAAGGGAACATCCACCAACTTGTGCTGGGTATCCGGCGTAAAGGTGGATATCCTCAGCCAAGCCCGACGACGCATAGCCACTGCGCCGCCACAGACCTGGCACATGAGTCCCCAATGTCTAAAGCAGTCTGGAGCTGCTGTTATTACTGCCCTGCCCCGCACCTGCCTGACCGTAGTCTGCAGATTCGCGGAAGATGAGGGACGACCTCATCCAGGGAGCCCAACAGGGCATGAGAAAATGGGTAGCTGGTCCATTCCACTGGGGTGTCAAACAGATGAGGCATACTGATGAGTCCTGGTAGACAAAACACGTGTTCATGTCTTCTGTTAGCACCCTTTGCAACTGTGCAGAGGCCTTTCGCATCATGCAATTCTGCTTAAAGTTGGACCAGCATAACATTCTGTGGTGATTTGCATATGCAGCCCATGATGCTTGCATTGTGGGGCATGTGTGATGTTGTATTTTCTTGAAACTTGGCTTCCCAGCCAAATGCCCTTTGGTAACCCTTGCCTCAGTGTTTTAGCACAGAGGTTCTTTGTCTTTTAAATGTTTTTTATTTTAATGGGTTCACCACATATATCCAAGGCACACTGCCTATAGAGTAGCTGGTCCATGCCACTGGGGTGTCAAACAGATGAGGCATACTGATGAGTCCTGGTAGGACTAAACATGTTCTATGTCTTCTGTTAGCACCCTTGCAACTGTGTAGAGGTCTTCGCACCATGCAATTCTGCTTAAAGCTGGACCAGCATAACATTCTGTGGTGATTTGCATATGCAGCCCATGATGCTTTGCATTGTGGGGGCATGTGTGATGTATTTTCTTGAAACTTGGCTTCCCAGCCAAATGCCCCTTGGGGTAACCCTTGCCTCAGTGTTTGCGCACAGAGGTTCTTTGTCTCATGAGAAAAATGTGCCATGAGGACGGCCGAACTGGCCTGACGAAGGCCGAGAGAGGACGCAGCATAGACTTTTCGCCCGGCATAGTCCAATTTCTTGGATTCCTTGTCGGGAGGTTTGTCCACATCCCTAGCGTTCCCGGCACGCCGGAAAACGCTGTCGGTAACCAACCCCTCAGCCGAGGGGTGTTCCGAAAAACCGGACAGGGAACCGGTAGGGACCGCATACTTCCTGGCCATCCTGGCCGAAGGCGCAGGGCAGGAAGCAGGGCGCTGCCAGAGCTCTAAGGCTGGACCCACTATGGCCTCGGCCACCGGAAAGGCCTCCGTAGGGGAATCCCCTTGGTCCAGAATTTCCGTGAGGGGATACCTGGCCCGCTTAGAAACGGGTTCGAGCTTCATCCCGGCGGACTCCGAGATGAGCCGAAGCAATCCCAGGAAGGACGAAGGGCTATCGTCCACTGACTGTCCTCCTGAGGACTCCCAAGTCCATTTGCTTGGAGAAAAGGGAGGAATAGTCTTCGGACTCAGAAGAGTCCTCAAAGAGCTGCCTCGGGCCTGAGCCACCCTCCACCTGCCGAGGTCGATCGGGAGTGAGGGTGACAGACAGCCCATGAGGCAGTCCTTGAGCCGACCGAGAATTTTTGGTCGGAGCCCCAACTAATGGCTGTGAAGGCGGAGGTTCCACCGGAATCGGTGGGGCAGCTGGAATTGGCCGAACAACCGCCTGGGAACAGGCTCCTCGGCTAAAACGAGGGGTTGTTTCGCCGCCCGTGACAGCCACTTAATGGCCAGGGAAGACGACGCGCCGGCTTATTCCTGGTCAAAAGGAGCTGTTGCCACGGTTCCTCATACCTCCGACGCAACTTGCGCTAAAGCCTCCTCGTCCGAGGAGGAGGAAGAGGATGAGCCGGCGGGATCGGCTGGACCGCTAAGACGCTAGAGATCGAGACCTCGCTAAGCCGAGGACGGTGCGGGGAGATGTTGCGGGGAATTGGCACCCCTTGGTTCGGACGATTCAACCGAAGGCTCCGGAACCGAGGCACAGATGACGACGGGATCCTCAACTCCCACCGGGGGAACCGGGAGAGGGATTCTCAGCTTCTCCAGCCGACAACCCATCTAACGGGTCGAAAAATCTCGACCACGCCGACGGGAGTCTCGGTCAACTGGCTTGGATGGGGACACTGTGAAACCAGTGGTCGAGCAGAGGGGTCGACAGCTCGACTGTCGACTACTAGGAGAGGGATCTTCCACTCCCAAGAGCGCCGATGGTGAGACTTACTTTGTTTCTCTTTGACCGAGAAACGTCCAGAAGAAGTTGGACCCTCACCTTTGTCGAGGGGTCAGACAAAGCTCTTAAAGGAAGCCGAATAAGAGGCACCAAGAGATAGCGGAACAAAAGCCGTGAGTCGAGGTAGAAGCGCCCGCGCCGCCTCCTCTTCGAGGGCGATCATCTGCTCGAGCTGATCCGCCGAGCCCGCCGCCGCAGACACCGCCAACCGGGCCTCTTTCGACTTTACCGGAGGAAATCTCTTCCCGGGATGCCCCAGTTGTAAACGGGCAGCACGGTCTTCGAGGACGTAGGCCGAAAAAGAAGAACACAGGTCGCAGGCCCGCAGGTCGTGCTCAAGGCCCAAGCAGCAGACGCACGTGGAGTGCGGATCCGTCTGAGACATCTTCTGCCCGCAAGGGCATCTCCGGAATCCGGGAGTCGATTTGTCCATTGCAGCCGTGAGGGAGAGAAGACCGAAGTCTTTTTAGCAAAACTTTTTTTTTTTATTTTCGAAAATTCAAAGAATTAGGAACCAGTCTTATATGCAGAGCGTTAAGGAGGGAACCTGAGCTTCCAAGCGGTAAGGAAGATCTGGCGTCATGGGGCAGAGCCGAGAGTTTTACCACCCGGGTGGGTGGGAGGAGCCAGCTTTAAGACCTTCCGGCAAGATTTAAAGCGGCAAGGAACCTTCCAATAAGTGTGGATGAACAACATATCCATGTCCCTAGAACTCAGATTTTTCAGCAGAGACTTAAATGACAGGTCCTCGACCACAGGCTCTGTAGCAGTGATAGATCCTGCTTCGTCCACTTCATCACCCAACCAAAGGTCTGGGTCAGGCTCAGTCATCTCCCGACAGTCCAGGAGGGACTGTATGGACAGGAAAGGAATGAAAATCAGAAGAGGGGGAAGAAGGAAATGAGTGAAAAGAGGAGTCCTGAAAGGCAGAGGGAGCCCCAAGAGCCCCCGACGCCGAGGAGGCACGCGGCACCGAGAACGACGCCGAGGGACCACGCGGCACCGAAAACGACGCCGAGGGACCACGCGGCACCGAAAACGACGCCGAGGGACCACGCGGCACCGAAAACGACGCCGAGGGACCACGCGGCACCGAAACGACGCCGAGGGACCACGCGGCACCGAAAACGACGCCGAGGGACCACGCGGCACCGAAAACGACGCCGAGGGACCACGCGGCACCGAAAACGACGCCGAGGGACCACGCGGCACCGAAAACGACGCCGAGGGACCACGCGGCACCGAAAACGACGCCGAGGGACCACGCACGGCACCGAAAACGACGCTGAGGGACCACGCGGCACCGAAAACGACGCCGAAAACACCCCCAGACCCCGAAAAACAGGTTTTGAAGGAAGAAGAGCAGGAGATAAAGGCATCGGTGGGCCCCGCGCCGCAGCCAAGTGAGGAGGGGGTGCACTTGTTGTGAGTCGACGGCAATCAAGAAGGTGCCGCACGACCAGGAAAATCCAACCGCTTCTACCTGGTCTCTCAATGAGCCCGAAAGCCCATGAGTGACCGAGCCAGGTAGCTGAACTAACCTCCGAGCCCACTGCTCCATAAGAGCGGCCCACTGATGAAACTGCTCATCTGAAGACCTACCTGCGGGCGGGGTAGGACTTCGATGTTGAAGCAGTTGGCTACCAGAAGCAGAGGTTGGCGACTCCGAAGCAGGAGGCCGGCAACTAGCCCAGACAACCGAACGTCTACGCGCAGACATATCAGAGGGCTAACTCCAGTGATGCCTTCTTCTTTAGACCTGTGCCGAACAGTGCAGAGAATGCGACCGCTTATTTTTATGCTTCCGCTGGACCCCCATCACCCTGGGCATTGGACTGACCGCTGTCGAGCCCCCGAGAAGGCGGCGGACCGACCCAGCCCGACTGACTGAATAGCTTTATACGAAGTCTCCCTACCGCACCTGACCTGCTCATGGTCGACCACAAAGTAGGCTGAGACTTCTTTATTTTTAAAATAAGACTATGCGATACTGTATCGAGATAATACTACAAAATAACAAAACTGAAAACTATGCTGCTAGTTTGAAGTTTGACTCCCGGCGGGCGAGCGACGTCGTCACTGAAGCGCACTCGACGGCGGGAAAAATGGAACTGAGGCGGTTGGAGGGTCGACGCCGAGATGGTCACTGCGGCGCGAGCTGAGGCTCGCGGTGCTGTGCCTTGCGGCTCCATCTCTGGCGCCGACCCTCCAGCAAAAAGTTTGCTCCCGATGGGTCCTAGTGCCTCCGGCGCAGATCCCAATAGTGTGAATGAGTGGTGGAGACTTATGTCCAGGAAGATCTGCATATAGGAACCCCCCTGACCAGTCCAGGATCAGGGAATCCAGAGGAAGTGTTTCCAGAACTGGGGGCCTGCAACAGTACTGAGGAAGCTGAAAATTGAGAGGCGAGGCAAACAGATCCATGTCTGGTGTGCCCGACTGCCTGAACACTGTAGCTAGTACTTGCTTGTTCAGTGTCCATTCGCTCTGACCTTGACTGATGCGGCTTAAGAGCATCTGCCAGAGTATTGAGTTTGCCTGGGAGGTGAACAGCTGAGAGGCTGACTCTCAGGGAGAATGCTAGAGACCAGAGCTTCCAAACGGAGTATTCCTGATCTGGTACCACCCTGCTCGTTTATGTAGAACATTGCAATGGTGCTGTCCGTTCGAGTTTGAACCACCTGCCCTTCTATGCTGGGAGCGAAAGCTTTGAGAGCTAGTAAGACTGCTCAGAGTTCCAAAAGATTTATGTGCAACTGTGATTCTTCGGGAGTCCAGTTGCCGCTTACTGAGAAACAGTCTAGATGAGCTCCCCAGCTCAAGAGGGAGGCATCTGTGGTGATCACCTTTGTGGGAAGAGGAGCATGAAATGGAACCCCTGCCTGCAAATCTGCAGGGTCCTTTCACCACAGAAAATTTTGGAGGAACTGCTCCAACACCGGTACTAACTTTGAACATTTGTTGCTTCCCAGACCAGCGAGCTCTGAGGTAGGCTTGCAGGAGTCTCATCCTGTACCTGACCCCTGGGGCTACTGCAGTCAGAGGCCATATGTCCCAAAAGTCTGAGGAAATGTCTGGCTGGTCTTGGCTGTCCCTGAGCAAAGAATCTGCCACTGAAAGGAAACCCCGAATTCTTTCCTGTGGGAAGAAAGCATATCCCCCTTCAGAGTGTCCAGCTGGGCCCCTATGAAAGTGAGCAGCTGGGTGGGTTCCGGGTGAGACTTGAGATTTACCAGAAAACCTAGAGACTCCAGAGTGCATTTTGTGAGGGAAAGAGATTCCTTGACTTGGCAAGGAGACTTGCTACTATGAGCCAGTCGCCAGATAGGGGTGGAGAGTGACACCCAGTCTCCTGAGATGTGCTGCTACCACTGCAGACACTTGGTAAAACCTCTTGGGGCCGAGGGACAGACCAAGGGCATTGTGGTGAACTGATAGTGACCTGAAGGAAGTTTGAACCTGAGAAACTTCCTGTGAGATCTCCTTATAGGTATGTGGAAGTAGACGTCCCTTTAAGTCGAGGGAGGCTAGCCAGTTGCCCTGCTGTAAGGACTGTATGACCAGTCACAGAGTGGCATTTTGAAATTTTTTTTTTAGATGTTTGTTTAAATATCTGAGATCTAAGATCTAAGATAGGTCACCACTGCCCAGTTTTCTTTTGTGTCAGAAAATACCTGGAGTAGAGGCCCTTGCCCTTCTCGTGGATGGGGACCCTCTCCACTGCTCATAAAGTCAGAAGGCTTGGTACCTCCATTTCCAACAGCGGTATCTGTGACAGCGACAGAGGTCTTGACACCTGGGTACGCTTGAGGTCTGGCAGCTGCTTGAACTGTAATGACAGACTCTTTCTCCACCATCTCCAGCACCCACTTGTCCGACGGATGAGGGACCAGTGCTGAAGATAGTGAGAGAGTCTGCTTCCAACCGGAAACAGGGAGGCGACCTGGACACTCACCAGGACTGACAGGCAGATGGCTGAGTACAGGTGATCTTTGGCCCCTTCTGCCCCTGCCTCTGAAAGACCCCCTGTACTGGCTAAAATCAGATTGGGGATAGAGACTGTAAGGCCTGGGAACAAAACTTCTGCCCCTACCGCCCCTCGGACGAGATCTGAGGGGTGGCAGGTTTAGGCTTGGATGAATGGCTCTGCCAGGAGGCCTTGTACATATCGACCTTTTTCACGTAGTCAGTGGTTCTGTAATCAAACAACATATTTTGATCACAGGGAAAATCCATGGCCTTGTTCTGAGTGTCTGTGGTCAGTTTGGTTGTTCTAAGCCAGTAGACGATCTCAGAGACATGGCATGAGCCATCGCCCTAGAGGCTGTACCATTATTGTCATCTGCCATTTGGAATTGGTACACAGTCGCTTCCAAGGCAGTTTGACGTATCCACCAGCTCCTGTACCATAGAATCTGATCCGTTGAGGGCGATAGCCTGGACAGATTTCCACAGGGCTTTCTGATATTTGGCTGTGAATGCCATGTAAGAAGAAAGCCTGAGAAGCAGGGAGCTGTTGCAAACATTTTCTTTGCTAGAAAGTAAATTTTCTTGGAATCCTTGTCAGGGGGAGAGGGTGACAAGGAGACAATCTTTCTCACAAGCTGCCTGCTGCACTATACTCTCGTGGCTAGGGTGTGCTGACAGGAACTCTGTACCATTTTTAGACAATTTATATTTTCTCTCAAGCCGCTTATCAACCCCTAGTACTGAAGTGGGGTGTTGAAGCACCTTCATGGTATTTTTTCTAAATGCATTATAGATAGGGACGACCAGGGTCTTTGAGGATGAAAACCTTCATCTCCCTATAATCTTACGTCTTGACATCCTGGTTGGACTCCTGTGTGGGAAGGTGTCGAGTATCCAGCATATTTGTATAAATGAAAACAGAGGAAGGGTCCGGGTCACCCGGGAATCCCAAGGCAAGGGTCTGGGGACTCTGGGGCTCAAGGCCCTCAAAATCCATGTCAGGGGCATCATAGAATTGATTATCTCCATCACGCTCACAGTCTACAGAACAGAGAACTGTGGAAGAGTACTTGCCAGCCCCAGTAAATAGAGGACCCACCTTTTGAAAGGTCTAAAACAGTTGCCATGCTTTTGCCATACCTTGCACTGACAGAAGAACCTGCGCAGTTTGTAAGTGCTTTGTTTTTTCTGAATGCTTTAAGCTGCCTGTTGTCTCACTATTGGCTTTCCCAGGACTAACGGGAGCATATCTGTCTTGACAGTTTCTTTTTAGCCACTTAAGAGGCTTGATCAAGCTTCCCTTTTTCATCACTCTCACTATTTTTCAGTTTGTGAGTAACTTCATCTTTGGAAGCTTTATTTTTTGACGGGAATCTGCAGGGTTCCTCAGCACCTCTGCTTTTAGTATTAGTATTTTTGAATGGCCCCTCGTCGGAAACCTTTGATTTATCCTCAGCATAATTATCAAAGGTATGTCTGCTATGTTCGCCAATTTAAGTAAAGCAAACCAGTTCTGCACCTATGAACTGAGTGCAGGTTTCTGTGAAAATGCCACCGGGCCAGTCCTGCCCCAGTAAATAAACGCTATTACCAGTGCCTTCTTTTTGGTTGTAAAACTGGGTTCTGTATCAGTGCCAATCTTAATAGAAAACCAGTAATACTCAACTGCACACAGGTGGCTGCTGGACCCTTACGGACAGTCCTGACAGATGATACCAAGGTCCAGTAATAGCAAAAAAAGTTTCCTCGTAATTGCCAATCTAGAGAGAAACCCCCAGGCACTGTTTAAGTTTGAAATCTACTGCAGGTGCCTCGCGGTAAACCCCGCGAAGTCTGAGGTAAAAAACAAGGCAACTGTCCTCAGTTCGACGGTTCCCACAAGAAATAGTCAAAAATGAAGAAAACCGTCGAAAATAAACACCTGTGATAAAATTAGGCTTTAAAGTAAATAGTCGCGGTAAAAATAAAGTCTAAATAGTGCTAATGAAAAAGTAAAAGTTGTCACTCAGCACACTAAAGGAAATGATTTATGAGGAAAACTTTACCCAGATAAGCACTAGGAGGCTGTCAACAAGGAAAGTTGGGCAACATCTCAGAGGCAATATGCTCAGTCCAGCGGAGAAAAAATTCTGAAGCAGTCAACAGCTCTCACTCACTTCACACCCCCTCCTGTCTTTTGATTGGCTGACTCATTAAAAAAATCTCTTCAAGGCACACCTCCGGGGCAATTGCACCTAGCCAGTCAAGTGCAAAAAGTTACTGATGCTAAAGGACTCCTGGGGTAAGAAGACCCTGAAGGCAAGGATGTCAAAGATGTTGGGATGGAGAGCTGGTAGCCTGATGCCCGATACTTCTGAGAACTGGCGTCATGGTGAGACTCCGGTTCCTGTCGTCTGGTCCAGCCAGACGATCCGACGAGAAAGAAGCAGTCACCTGATGATGGGCGGCATGATGACTGTCGCCCACCCGCTTAACAGTGGAATCCTGGACTTAGACACAGAGGTATGGCTGTGGGGTCTAAGACCAAGGGAGGGGGTCGAAGGCCCTTGCCCCAAAGAAACACCACCTGACGACGCACCAACGCCTGGGGTGTCAAGGCTGGCAACCTGGAGGAAACTTGGGTTGGCCGGGGCGCCAGAGTTTGACCTCCGCAGGAGGGAGGACTGGAGCTGACAGTTTTCCTGTGCAGAGACCTGGATCGAGTCTGAAGGGGTATACCTCACGCTATGATGATATTTTCCACTGGACTTTTCTCCTTCGATTTGTGAGAAGTCCCAGACCCCAAAGAAGGGATCCTATACCTGACTGGGTCTTTTGCTGGTAGCCAGCTGCTGTTCTAAAGGTAGGTCTTCAGTCAATGGATGAGAGTCCGGTGGTTGAAAACTTTAAAGTGTGGGCAGGAGTTGTGGTCAGGCCTCAAGCAGATGAGGCAGGCAGAGTGACCGTCTCAGGTCAGGATTTGCTTCCACGTGCACTTAAGATTTTGATCGCTGACTGGAGGGCGATGGAGAAGACACATGCCGTATAATCGTTAGATAAATGATAACTAATCACTAGATAAGCGATAACTAAATTTTTCAGAAAAGTTTCAAAATGGCGTGCGACTGTTAGCAGTAGGCATCCGTGGAGCCAATGTGAACGGGCTCGACGTGGGGAAAAGAACTGGGTGTGGCTGGGGACCGCCCCATTTATACCACTGGCGGATGTTGGAGGTAGTCTGATGTCAGAGGGCGTCCCTGCTGGGTACTGCTAGATAAGAATTTTCCTTGGGTCCTAGTGCCTGGCGCATGTCCTTATGGTGTAGCCTGCCGCAAGAGCTCCCACTCAAAGTAAGATGTACAGTTGCCCTGAAGAACTTACTGTAACAGCAGATCTTCAAGAAAACGCCTTACAGCAGGTAATAACTATTAAGACTATGTCATTAGGACTAGGACCCCACTGAAAATTCTAGTAAGTTAGTCCACATGGTGACTCTGATGTCGCCCCCGCCTCACCAATGGTATAAAGGGGCAGTCCCCTGGCACCACCTCTGTTCGCCCGACAGAGACCCAACCAGCATAATGAATGGGGAACCAAGGAGATTCTAACATCCCCTAGAGAGGAAAATGTATATAACTACGTGGGAAGGTGGGAGGGAAAGCATACCTGTCGCATGAGCCCTTCGCGAAGATAGTACAGTTACGTAAAATCTTACTGTAACAGTAGATCTTCGAGAAAGGCTCTTGCAGTAAGTAATTACATATAGGACTGACGTCGGCAGGCTGCAAGACCCCACGGAAAAATTTCTAGCTAGCAGTCCCTGGCGGGGACCGCCCCCACGTCAGGTGACCAGCGTCAGATGACATCGGTATAAAGGGGCGGTCCCAGATGCCCGCCTTCCAGTTCTTTCCTGCCACAGGCCCGGACAAGAGAGAAGCAGATATTTCCCTCAATGGAAAAGGAGCTGAAAAAGCCTAGGGGGATGGAGGGAAGGAAGGTATTACCTACTGCAAGAGGCTCTCTCGAAGATCTACTGTTACGGTAAGATTTTACGTAACTGTACTATCTTACAGCGAGAGGGCTCTTGCAGTAGGTATTTATATATAGGACAGAATCTCAAGCAGTCTGGAACAAATGAAAAGGCACCGGGAGGAGGAACTACTCCAAGAAGTAGTAAACAACCTTGCAAACCTCAAGATAGGAGGCCTTGCAAGACCACTAACCCGAAGCCTGCTCTACGGCGAGAGGCAATGTCCAAACTGTAATGTTTAGTAAATGTATGGACAGAAGTCCAAGTGGCAGCAGCACAGATGTCTGCCGCAGACACATTCTTAAAACAAGCTGCAGAGGCTGCTACTCCTCGAGTAGAGTGGCCTCTGACTTGACCAGGTAGGGTCTTCTTGTACTTGTCATAACAGAAAGTGATGCAATGAGCCAACCACTTTGATAGGCATTGCTTGGAGACAGCATTGCTTCCCTTTTGTGAGCAAAAGAGATGAACAACTGATCAGTCTTTCTGAGATCCTTCGTCCTATCAGTGTAGTATCTCAGAATCCTGTGGACATCCATGGTATGGAGCAAGTATTCTCTTTGGTTGGAATACTGCGTGAAAAAGGCAGGTAATTCAATAGACTGATTTAAGGTAGACTCCGCTACCACTTTGGGGAGAAACGTAGGATTCGTGCGAAGAGCTACTCTTTCTTTGTGAAAGATCAGATAAGGGATTTTGCACATAAGGGCCTGGAGCTCGGAAATTCTGCGAGCAGAAGTAATGGCCACCAAGAAGAGTGTCTTCCACGATAAGAACTTCAAGTCTGCGGAAGCCGCAGGCTCAAAGGGAGGAAGAGTAAGTTTCTCGAGAACAAAGTTCAAGTCCCAGGGGGGAGCCGGAGTCCGAACAGGGGGTCTGAGATGAAGAACCCCTCTGAGAAAAGTTTTGGATACCTCCAATTGGGCAAAAGCCTCATCAGCAAAAGGGACATGGTAGGCTGAAATAGCCACCATGTGGACGTTCAAAGAAGAGTGACTGAGACCCAGGTCGAAAAGATGATGCAGATAATCAAGCAGAACGGCCACAGGAGAGAAAGGTTCCACATTCCTAGAGGCAGCCCAAATGGAAAATCTTTTCAATTTCATGGCATAGGTGGACCTAGTGGAGGGTTTCTAGCCTCCACCAGAATCTCGCCACCTTAGGAAAGACGCAAAGCCATGCATGAAGTTTAAAGACTTGAGTCCGGATGGACCAGGGTCCCTGATCCTGGGTCAGCAATCCTCGAGATAAAGGAAGAGGAAGGAGGAGCCTCTGAGTATTGTTGTAGAAGAGAGAACCAGATTTGCCTGGGCCAGAAAGGAGCAATCAGAATCATTCTCGTCCTTCCAATGCTAGTTTCTGCAGTACATTAGGGACCAGAGGAATTGGGGGAAAAGCATAAACGAATTTGTCCTTCCAGCTTAGAGACAGAGCGTCCGCCTAAAGCGCCCGCCCAGAGCGAGCGAGCAAAATATTGGAAGCTTTGTTTTGGGAGGAGGCAAACATGTCTATTTGTGGAGTCCCCCAAGTCTGGAAGATGCTTTTTAGAACTTTTTGGTCCAGTTCCCACTTCGTGTGGCAGAGCCGAAGAACAACAGCTTGTCTGCCAGGACATTGTCGACTCCCGGAACATGGATTGCCGTGAGGTGAAGTTTGTGAAGAGTTGCCCATTCCCAAGCCCTCATCGCTTCCCTGCACAGCGGGTAGGACCGAGTCCCTCCCTGCTTGTTGATGTACCACACCACGCACAAGTCTGTTTGGACGGCTAGGTGACCGGGAAGGATGTACTGGTGAAGGGCCTGGAGAGCATACAGCACTGCTCGAAGCTCGAGAACATTGATGTGGAGAGCTAACTCCAATTTTGACCATAAGCACTGGTTTCGGTGAGGACCCAGATGGCCTCAACCCTCGCCTGATGTGTCCGTGGTCAGAGTCTGAGCGGGGAGGATGAAAAGGGGACCCCGGAATAGGTCTCTCTCACCATCCACCATTGCAAGTCTCTCATCATCGGCGAGGAGATCAGTACCAGATGATCTAGGTCATCTACAAGTTGATCCCACTAAGAGCGGAGAGTCCACTGAGAGATCCTCATGTGGAGGCACGCGCGCGGAACTGTCAGGATGGCAGCCGCCATAAGCCCCAGGAGACGGAGCACCGACCTTACTGGAACCCTCCTGCGTTCCGACAGAAGGGAAATCTGGGACTGGAGGGAGGCCCCCCTGTCCGGAGGCAGGAAGGCCCTGCACATTGTCGATCGAGGACTGCCCAATGAACTGGAGTCTCTGGGAAGGTCCAGATGAGACTTGGAATGGTTGATGGTGATACCAGACCAGTGAAAACCTGCTGGGTGAGGGAGAGAAAATGCAGGAGTTCCTCCTGAACGGGCCACCAGGAGCCAGTCGTCCAGGTAGGGAAAACCTGAACTCCCAAAGTATGCAGGTGGGCCGCTACCACCGCCAGGCATTTGGTAAAGACTCGAGGAGTCGAGGAAAGACCAAAAGGGAGTGCCCGGAATTAGTAGTGGTCCCCCTGGAATGCAAACCTGAGGTACTTCCGGTGTTAAGGGCGTAATGGGGATGTGCAGGTACGCATCCTGCATATCCAGTGCACAAAGCCACTGGTCCGGCCGAAGCAGGGGCAAGAGGGTTTGAAGGGAGAGCATCCTGAACCTCTTGTATTCCACATATAGGTTCAGGGAGCTGAGATAGAGAATGGGTCTAGGCCCAAGCCTCGCGGCAGTACTGGGGGCAAGCCTCCTTTGCCCGGAGGCACCCGCGGGCTCGAACACGAACCCGACGCGGCGGGCCAAGCCTCCTCCAAAGCCTTGGAGGCTGCCGTCGGGCGATCCCGGAGGGCGTTACCTTAGCCGCAGCTCCAGCCAGAGTCAGCGGAGAGGAGGGCCTTCTCCGGTGCCTTTCTTTGTCCGCTTCTTGTGTCCTTCAGGAGGTCGGCGCCTGCAAGCTTCAACTCCTTCTCCATTGCGGACATCATCTTTTTGAGAGATAGGCTACTAGAGACTGCTGGCGTCGTCTGCAGGTGTACGATGAAATGTAGGCAGTGCGGACACTTGTCGACCCGCGTGGTCGGGGCCTTAAACAAAAAGGCAGAGGGAGTGACTGTCTTTGTGAGGCAGGTGGGCACCGCACAAGTCGCACTTATTTTTTGAAGGGGACGATATAAACCGACGTTCACCTGATGAAGAAAATACAGAACACTGATACTTTCGGAAAAACCGATGAAGCAACAGGACTGAGCTTTACGAACTTCACCGCAAGGCGCTGCACGAGCTGACGGCGGGAAAGAACTGGAAGGCAGGCGTCTGGGACCGCCCCTTTATACCGACGTAGTCTGACGCCGGTCACCTGACATGGTGGCGGTCCCCGCCAGGGACTGCTAGCTAGAAATTTTTCCGTGGGGTCCTGCCGCCTGCCGACGTCAGTCCTATATGTAATTACCTACTGCAAGAGCCCTCTCGAAGTAAGATCTAGTGTTACTAAGTTCTTATGTAACTGCACTATCTTACTTAGAGACAGAGCTCTTGCAGCAGGTAATAACCATTAGGACAGAGTCCCAAGCAGTACAAGGATGCAATCCAGGTCAGAAGGGCGGTGGTCATAGGCATAGAAACATAGAATTTGACGGCAGATAAGGACCGCTTGGCCCACCCAATCTGCCCATTTCCCACTTGAACAGACAAGCTGCAGATCCTAGTAAACCAACAGCCTACTTCCTCCTACCCCCACTAAAATTGCCTCATGTCTATCCCATGCATTCTTGAATTCCCACTGTTTCTGACTATGAACTTCCTCACATTACCTCTCAGCCGTCCCCCATCTTAAAATTGTGCCCCTTGTTCTTGCACATCTCTTTTTGAAAGATGCTACCCTCTTGGACTTTGTTGATTCCCTAGAGCTATTTTAAAGTTTCTATCATGCACCCCTCCCTTTTTCCTCGACACTATACATCTTAAGCTCCTTTAGTCTTTCTTCACGTGTCTTCTGGTGCAGATCCTGCACCATTTTGGTTGCCCTCCTCTGGACGGCCTCCACCCTGTCAATGTCTCTGCAGAGATGGGGTCTCCAGAACTGTACACAGATGTGGTCTTACCAACTGTCTGTACAGAGGACCAACAATTTCCTGTTTTCTACTGGTGATGCCTCTCCCTATGCATCCCAGTATCCCCCCAGCCCTCCTTACTGCCTTCTCACATTGCTGGCCCACCTTTAGGTCATCTGATATGACTACCCTAAGGTCCCTTTCCATTTTTGTTGTCGTATCTCAACCCCATTACGTACTCTTGCCCTGGGTTCTTGTTTCCCAGGTGCATTACTTGCACTTTTTGCGTTGAATCTAAGCTGCCATACATTTGACCATTCCCCAACCTTGCCAAGTCCCTTTTCAACCTTTCCACCCCACCTTGTGTATCAACCCTGTTGCAGATCTTTGTGTCATCTGCAAAGAGACATACCTTCCTCCAGACCCTCCGAACGTCACTTATAAAGACATTAAAAGGACCAGCCCCAGTACTGAGACCCTGCGGTACCCCACTAGTAACCCTCCTTTCTTCACTGTGGACTCCATTTACTATTACCCGCTGTGTCCTGTTGTCCAGCCAGTGTTTTAACCAGGCTACCACCCTGGGACCCACTCCCAGGCTGGCTAATTTGTTTATTAATCTTTTTGCAGAACTGTGTCAAATGCCTTGCTAAAGTCTAGGTAGGCCATGTCCACAGCCCCTCCCTGGTCTACTACTTTGGTCACTCAGTCAAAGAAATCAATTAGATTTGTGTGACATGACCTTCCCGCTGTGAATCCATGCTGCCTTGGGTCCTGTGCCCCACTGGCCTCTAGGTACTCAACAATTCTTTCCTTCAGAAGTGATTCCATCATTTTCCCTACCACTGAGGTTAAACTGAAAGGTCTGTAGTTTCCTGCCTCTATCTTGCTCCGCTTTTGTGAAGAAATCACAACCGCCCTTCTCCAGTCCTCAGGTACCACCATCCTCCCATGATTCATTAAAAAGGTAGTCAGTGGTGTTACTAGTTCTTCCCTTAGTGCTTTTAGAATTCTGGGGTGAATCCCATCAGGCCCCACTGCTTTATCCAGCTTCAGTTTTAAGAGTTCTTTCAAAACCCTTTATTCTATGAAAGAACTAATATCAACCCCCCTATCCAGAGTGCTTCTACTGACTGGATTAGGTCTCTCCCCCTGCTTTTCCACTGTGAATACTGGGCAGAAATATTCGTTTAGTATCCCTGCTTTTTCACTGTCGCTCTGTCCAACCACCTTCCTCTTTATTCAGCCTCAATATCCCTGCCTTTGTCTTTATTTGCTCCCTAATGTACCCATAAAAGGTTTTATTCCTCCTCTTAATCGAGTTGGCTATATTTTCCTCAATTTGGGCCTTTGCTATTCTGACTGCCTTCCCTGCTTCCTTCTGCTTTAACTGGTACAGTTCTATGTCCTGCTCCTTCTGTGTTTCCTTATACTCCCTGAGCGCTATATTTTTCTCCTTTACCTTCCCCAACACTTCTTTTGAGAACCAAAGTTTTTTTCTTTCATTTTGATTCGTTTATTTGCTTCACACAAAGGCTTGTTGCCTCTGTGATGGCAGTTTTGATGTTTCCCCACTGTTGCTCCACCCCACCTTCTTGCCTGTTTGCTAGTGCTTTTCTGAGGCACTCTCCCATTTTGACAAAATTAGCCCTCCTGAAGTCCAGTACCTTCACTTTTGTGTGGCTTGACTCTACAGCTAAGTTTATCAGGAACCACACTGTTTGGTGGTCACTTGTTCCCAGATGGCTACCCACTTCAAGATCAGAGATCCTCTCTCTGTCCCCATTTAGAGTACCAGGGTTAAGATTGCTCCCTCTCGAGTGGGTTCTAAAACTAGCTGTCTGAGGCATGCCCTTGTAGGGCATCGAGAATGGCCCTGCTCTTGGATGCGGCTGCAGCAAAGGTGCTCCAGTTAACATCGAGCATATTCAGGTCCCCCATCAGCAATATCTCACCTTTCTCTGCCATCCCAAGGATGCCTTCCATCATTTCCTTGTCCATTTCCTCCCCCTGAGACGGGGGTCTGTATACAACCCCTGTGCGGACTGTGGAGCCATTTCCAGCCTCCAGGGTGACCCACAGTGCCTCCTCTCCTCCCAGTTTACCCTTTAGTTCTGTTGCTTTGATCCCTTCCCTTACATGGCGAAAATAAACCACCAGTTCTCTTAAGAGCAGTCCCTGGAGGACAGTGGCCAAAGCTGGCCCTCCTCCTGGAGGCAACGTCCAGACTGTAGTGTCTAATGAAGGTACAGAGGGAACTCCAAGTGGCAGCCGCATAGATCAGTTGCCGAGACATTTGTAAGGATGCAAATGAAGTAGCAACACCCCTAGTGGAGTGACCTTTAACGGGCCTAGTAAAGGTTTGTCGATCTTTGATAGGACAAAAAACTAAGAAAACTAAACAACTGACCAACCATTTAGACAAGGTCTGCTTACTAGCACCCTAACATTCCTTGGTGAAAGAGACAAACAACTGGTCTGTCTTCCTAGAAGAAGGGAATACTGCCTACATAAAAACAAAGAATCCTGTGAACATCCAGAGTATGCAACAAGGGGCCCCCTTTGAGTACTCTGGGTAATAAACTGGAAGTTGAATGTACTGGTCAAGAGTGAACTCTGACATCACCTTTGGGAGGAACTTAGGATTAGTACGCAGGGATATCCTGTTCCTGTGAAAAATCGGCTCTTTACACATCAGAGCCTGCAGCTCGGAATCCTCCGGGCTGAAGTAATGGCAACTAAAAAAATGAAAATTACGTACCTACCGTAATTCCTGATCTTTCTGTGTATCTTCACCATTCATCACTTGTGGGTTCTGGCCTGAGGTCAAGACCCGGAGTTGTTTTCTGGATGGGAGGTCGATGCACTGTCAGCACCGCCCTCAAGGCCGGCGCGCCAAGTAGCTCACAGGTTGGCCGTTGTGTGTCGTCGGCGCCACCTTCCTGCCAGTTCTGAGTCACCGTAGAGTAAGAAAGGTGGGGAGACAAGAGTCCAAGGGACAGATAAAGAAAGGATATACAAAATAAAGGAGAAATTAACGACAGAGAAGAGAAGGAGAGTTAAAAATCTAAGGGGATTAGGAAAAGGCCCCCAATCTCGAAGTAGAAAAGGGAGGGAAAAAAAAATCAGAAATAGTGAGGGGGAGAACATACCCTGAACCTTAATCTCCAGATTGTATAGGAACTACGAAGGAGTAGCCAGAAGGCTGAACTGCCAGGATTCAAGGCACAGAATAACTGGCAAACTCCGACCTGAGCAGAAGCAGCTTATTCTGAAAGAAAGACAGGATACAGGGCTGTACTCCCCCGAAAACCCTCCGAGAGGAGGTGAGAAACAAGGTTAAATTGAAATAATTTGAGGGATAAATCCATAAGGACAAATATGGAGAAGGTTGGAAGAGGAGAGAGAGAGAGAGAAAGAAGAGAGGGCAACCACCAACTCCTACCCCAACGGAGAAGGTGCCCCCTCTTCAGACACCCCGACAGGGAGAATAAATTCCCCACGTGCCCCAGGTCACCAAGCTCCTGACCAGCGGAAAGGAAGGGGGGGCACACAGAGGGAGGAGGACCCAGAGACTAAGGCCTCAGGGGGATGGAGGGCGGGATTGTGAAGAATGGTGACGATACACAGAAAGATCAGGAATTACAGTAGGTATGTAATTTTCATATCTTATCTGTGTCAATCTTCACCATTCATCACCTGTGGATGAGTACCGAGCTCCCCTGAAGGGAGCCCTAAACCTTAAAGGACTAAGTCCCTTAGCCCTCAGTAGATGAGATACTAAGAGGGAGAACCTTTACGGGCCTGGTGAGGCCCGAGAGTGGGGAGAGTGAGATGGGGACCCCCCGGAGGTGGTAGGAAGTTGCTGACAGACGCCGCCTCACTCTGCAGGAGAAAAGATGGGTTCTCTCTGGTAAGGGGAGGAACTCATCCCTACACCGGGCCAAGGGTGACAACCAGGAAAGACACAGCCATGCCGATTGCCTAGTGCAGATCGCTGTCCCTACGACCCTGGTAGCTACCTCGGTTGCATCGTAAGATGCCCTCGCTTGGTGCCTTGCTAGCTCCAGGCCACGTGCAGAGAGAGAGCAATGGCTTGTCTGGTTACCTCTGTATCAGGCAAAGAGGCCAGGAGTTGACCTAGCCTGGACCACAGAAACCTATCATTAAGTAGCGTAGTGGGCCTGATGTGCAGCAACTGAAAGAAGCAACGTGCTGAGTAGAAGGTCGTCCTCCCAGAAGTTAAAATCCATAGAATCTTAATCTGGGGCTGGTCATGGTGCGGGTGTGAGGCCCTACACGAGTGTCCAGCAGCATTGGGGATCAGCCAGGAGCTGGGACTCCAGAAAAGGGTCTTTGCCAGAATCGCAACGACGCCTCCTGAAAGGAGCAGGCCTGGCGGGCACCACAAGGGTACCTGCACTGAAATCGCCTAGTCAAGTGCTCTGGATTGTGCTGAGTGGGTGGGGTGACATGCAGGTCCTCCATCATCCTCGAGGAAACGCTGATACTCCATGAGATCAGCAGCAGAAGAGATGTGGACAGAGGCTCCTACCCCCTGAAGAGGGGATGAGCAGAGGACCTCGAGATCCAGGGGCTGGCTGCTCAGGATGATGGAAACACCCATCTGTCCATGGCCCTGACATAGGAAGGGAGGTGAGCAGCCACACCCTGAATTGCTCCCAGGAGAGGTCCTCTGGGACCAAGAATGCCTGGCAGCGCAGGCAAAGGTGACAGAGGAGTGGGGATAAAGCTAATGGCAGAAGGCGACAGTCCTCTGTCCAGGCAAGGGAGCGCACCAGGGCCCCAAGGGAAGAGGGGCTCCAGAAGACCTACAGCCAAACATACTGGAACTGCCTAGGCTCTGCCCTGAAGATTCCCGTGAGGTGACGGGATCGTGGAATTCCAAAAGGACGGTCCCTACCCTCCAAAGACCAGGGCCCTCTGGAGGAGACCGAGAGAAAAGGAAGCGGATCCACGTTACGACTACTTCCCAAACCCGGGTGGGTCCTAGAAAAGGGTCGCCGGATCAAACCACAACCCCTTGGAGTCCGAAAGAGCCCTCCTCCTCGCAAAGACCAGCCTAGGCAGCTGACAACCCTGATTAGTTCCCAAAGGGACCACTCAGGAAGTAGTACCCTCCTCTCCCGAGGGTGCTCCAATCGGCCTTAAAGTTGGGCGATCCAGGCACACCACCCGAGGGGGTACCACAACTGAGGGGGCAGAAAATCCTCTGAGCCCAGGCTACAGAGTAATAGCGGCCTGGAAAATGCCTGCTGGTCAGCACCCCTGACCCTGGACAGGGGCAACTGCCCGCCCCTCAGAGGGGGGCTGGCTCCGGTCAGTCGAGGAAACTACCAGGGTGTCTACGTGAGCCGCCAACTCCAAAGAGTTGGACAGCCTGTCCGAATCAAGACTCTGACTCAGTCTCTGAGGAGGCAGAGACCGAAGTCTGATGCCTGACAGTACGCGGGCGCCCGCTGCCATCCCCGACCGAAGGGGGTACCAGTCCAGGTGTCTGCACCAGAGCCGGCACTGACACCTCCAACCGCACTGCGAATGGTGCCCGAAGACAGCGCTGAGGGCAGTAGCAGAAGCAGCGTCGATGCCTGCTACGGCGCCATCCCAACGGCCCTGACAGCTAGCGGCACCGAGACAAGACACGGCGCCAGAGCTAG
This sequence comes from Neoceratodus forsteri, assembly GCA_016271365.2. Lineage (NCBI taxonomy): Eukaryota > Metazoa > Chordata > Ceratodontiformes > Ceratodontidae > Neoceratodus > Neoceratodus forsteri. Next base: position 242,983,276 of record CM057457.1, read on the forward strand.
ACATGGCACTGTCCTCAGCCTCGGCGCGTTCAAGAAGTGGTCGCAGATTGTGCCATAGAACCTCCCAAGGTGCCGTCAGCACCATCGGCGCTGCGAACAGCATTGAAAGAAGAGACGGCACAGAGCGACGGACCGTCGACCGACCACTGACACCATCAGAGCCCACAGCACTGCAAACGGTGCCGCTGCACAAGACTGCTCACGCACAACTTCGAGGGACTGTGTTGACCCAGGCTTCCCAGCCCGATGAACCACCACCGGGAGCCTTCGTCCCCGATGGGGCGATTGCTAGTGCGGTGCCTCCCGTCTGCTTGGGTGGGGGGCCGGGGGGAGAGTCAGATTGGGCCTCCTGCAATGACGAGGCTGCCAGGAAGCCCCTTCCTCCATGGTTTGTATAGAACCAGGAGGGGACCCGGAGGAACGGCCGAGAGACTGGCTTGGCCAGAGTGCGCGCCCGTCCCCCGAAAGTCAGCGGAGCTCGTTCAACTTTCAACGTGCGTTGCTCGATGACAATGGTCCATGGAGAAGCAGGGGTCACACAAATCCATGTCGTGAAGTGGGCCAAGACACGTGAGGCAACGGTCATGCTGGTCAGTGAGAGTATTTACGGCCACAGTCGCTTAGGGAGCCGTCCCGTCTTTGAAGATTTCTTGCCGCCCCCGACCAAGACATGACCCACGTGTAAACAAGCTAAACAAAGACTTACGCCACTGACAAAATAAAGAAAGGAACAGTCTTTTCACAGTGGTGTCGAGTGGAGGTGAAAATGGAACCAGCAGGACAATCAGATGGTGTCAAGAGACTTTTCGGCGTCAAGAAAGTTTTCAGTGTCTAGAGACTTAACTGTGCAGGAAAAACTAGGCCTGTTGAGAGGAGCTCTTCACGAGGTGTGACCTCTATGGCAGGAGATGAAGAACTGGCGGGAGGGCGGAGTCGACGACACCTAACGGCCAACTGGAGAGTATCACACAGTGCGTTGGCCTCGAGGGTGGCACAGACTCCACCTATCCAAAAAACCTCCAGTGGGGTCGTGACCTCCGGCCAGAACCCACAGGTGTTGAATGGTGAAGATGGACACTTTCCAAGATGGGAAGCATAGCTCGCAACTGGCTCAAAAGGAAGCAATGTAAGTTTTTCTAACATGAATAAGAGATCCCATGGGGGAATAGGGTCCCGCCTGGGTGGCTTAATGTGCATAATACCACGCAAAAAAGTACGGGACAAGTCCATCTGCGCAAGGGTCCTGCCATCCACTGGTACATAAGTGGACAGTGCAGAAATACAGGTTACTCACCTGTAACAGGAGTTCTAGGATTGGTATATGTTGTTCATCCACACTTTCTGGCAGGTATCCTTGCCGGAAGGTCTTCAAGCTGGTTCCTCCTACCCACCCGGGTAGTAAAACTCTCGGCTCCGCCCCATGATGCCAGATCTGGCCAGCTGGAAGCTCAGGTATTGCATCGAAGCTGGGGAGGTCGGGTGGGTCGTGTAGATGAACAACATATACCATTCCTAGAACTTCTGTTACAGGTGAGTAACCTGTATTTCTGCACTGTCCGCTTATGTATTTCTAGGGACATGGATATGTTGTTCATCCACACTTTCTGGCAGACTCCTAGCAGTTCTCCCGGAGGAGGAAGGCAAAGCGCACACCCCCGATACTTACTTGGGAAAGAGACTGGAGAACCGAGGCCCCAAAACCAGCATCCCGGCATGACTCAAGGTCGATGTGGTAGTGGGTAATAAAGGTATGTGCAGACTTCCAGGTAGCAGCCCTGCAGATATCCTGGATAGGGACGTCCCTGGAAGCAGCTACCGATGCAGCGGTATGGCGGTTAGAATGAGCTCTTATCCCTCTGGGAGGCTCCATGCCCGCCAACCTGTAGCAGAGCTCTATGCAGGAGGTGATCCACCTGCCTATCGTCCGCTTTGCTGCAGGTCTGCCAGGTGTGGCTTCAGCGTAGGTGACAAACAGCTGGCGACCCTCTCCCAGAACTTCAGCCGTCCGCTCCTTATAGTAAGTGAGCGCTCGTCTAGGGTCCAAAGTATTGAGCCTATACTCGGCCTCCGAGGTATGATTGGAGTAGAACACCGGCAGAGTCAACACCTGGTTAAGGTGAAACTCAGACACCACCTTCGGGAGGAATTTCGGGTGGGGGCGCAGGACAACCTTGTCCCTGTGGAAGACCAGGTAGGGAGACTCAATGGAAAGCGCCTGGAGCTCTCCCATCCTTCTGGCTGAAGTGATAGCCACCAAAAAGGCGGTCTTCCACGACAGGTGTGAAATATCGCACCTGTGCATTGGTTCGAATGGCTTGCCCATGAGCTTGGCCAATACCAGCAGTAGATCCCATGGAGGTGGGCGTTCTGCGCACGGAGGAAATTGGTCAAGGCCTTTGAAAAGCCGACTACCTTCTCCTGCGCCACTGACTGCTTGCCGCCCACGCCCGTAAGCAGAGATGGCTACCAGGTGCACCTTTAAGGGTCGCTTTCATCGAAGCCCTGCTGAGAAAGGGACCACAGGTAGTCCAGAATGCTTGCCAAGGGCAGTCAGAAGGGTCCAAGCTCTTCCCGACACCAAATGGAAAATCTCTTCCATTTGAAGGCATAGCATTTCCTGGTAGACTCCTTATGGGACGCTTCAACGACGTTGAGGACCTCATCGGAAAGACCCAAAGCCTGGAACTCTAGCCGCTCAGGAACCAGGCCGTCAGGTGCAGGGATTGAAGGTCCGGATGGAATACCTTCCCCTGATTGACAGATCAGGTCCAGGCGGGCTGGAAGCCGCTCCAGGAGCCTGGAGCTGAGGCTGAGGAGATCTGGATACCAGAACTGGCGGGGCCAGTCTGGGGCTACCAGAATCACCTGCGCCTGTCCTTCCTCGCTTGAGAAGCACCTTGTGGATCAAGGGAAACGGGAAAGGCGTAGAAGAGGCCCGAGGTCCACGGCCTCGAGAAGGCATCCCACTGCAGCGAGCCCTGCTGAGGGGGGCCGGCATGGAACAGACTCAGCTTCGCATTCTCCCTTGAGGCAAACAGGTCCACCTGAGGCGTGCCTTAGTGGGAGAAGAGATCTTGTACTACCTCCGGCAGGAGAGACCACTCGTGAGAAGCAGCCCCTATGTGGCTTAGGGCATCGGCCAGGGTGTTGGAGGCTCCTGCCACGTGAATGGCTAGGAGATCCACCTCCAGGCTGCGCACGAGGGACCAAATGCAGAGAGCTTCCTTGCATAACAGCATGAAGCACGTCCCACCCTGGTGGTTCAGATAGTACATGGTCATGGTGTTGTCCGTCTGGACCTGAACCACTTGACCCCGTAGAAACGGAGCAAAGGTGGTGAGAGCTAGATGGACCGCTCGGAGCTCCAGCAGGTTGATGTGGCATCGGGACTCCCGAGGGGACCAGAGGCCGTGCGCTCGGTGTTCCCCCAGATGGGCACCCCAACCCATCAGAGATGCATCGGTCGAGAGAGAGACCGTAGGCTCGGGGCGGATGAACAGGATACCCTCCTGCAGATGTGCTGGAACAATCCGCCATTGGAGAGCGTTCCACATCTCCTGGGTCACTGTCACGGGCTGGTCCAACGAATCACAGCGTTGTGACCATTGGCTGGCCAGTCCCCATTGAAGGGGACACATGTACCAACGGGCCCAACAGACCACGCTGGTGCAGGCAGTCATGAGGCCCAGGATGTCCCGGGCAGGGCGCAATTGCCCAACCAGAAATAATTGGGCAAAGGAGGAAAGAACTTCGGCCCTGTCTGCCGGGAGCCGTGCTCTGGCTTGCAGCAAGTCGAGCTCTGCCCCAATGAACAGAATCACCTGCTTTGCCACGAGTTCTGACTTGGCCTCGTTAACGAGGCGGCCAACCTGAGAGCAAACCTGGAGGGCCAGATCTCTGGATCGCTCCACCTCCTGTCTGGAGGGGGCTGCTATCAGCCAATCGTCCGGGTAAGGGTACACCCAGACCCCTCGGCGCCGCAGGAATGCTGTCACCACTGCCATGCATTTGGTGAAGACCCTGGGAGCTAGGGAGAGGCTGAAGGGCACGGCCCGAATCAGAGTAGATCCCTCCGCCTGAAGCGGAGGAATCTCTGATGGACGGACGGATTGGGACGAAGAACGCAGATTGAGGTCCAGGGAACAGAACCACACGCCTCGCTCCAAGGATGGGATTATCTGAGCCAGAGTGACCATCCTGAAGGTTCGAGACTTTAGGAACTTGTTCAGGTCGTGCAGGTCGAGAATGGGGCGCCAGCCCCCCCGTCCGTTTTGGGACCAGTAAGTACCTGGATACAAACCCCGGGTCTGGAGGAGGATCCGCCAACTTCCTGATTACCTCTTTTTCGAGGAGCAGGGCAATATCGGCTCGGTGGGCCGACAGCGAGGCTGCGGACCCCGTGGCCCCCCCGAGGGGCGATGGCTCGAAAAGGCGGAACTGCCCGACCTCCAGAGGCAGGCCCTTTCCAACCACCTCCAACACCCAGCGGTCCGTGGTGATAGCGGACCAGGCAGAAAGGAAGTGACGGAGCCATCCCCAACAGGGAGAACCCAGGGGAGTGGCCGAGGTTGGGGTGGCACCTCTAACCCGATCACTGGGCAGGCTTGGAGGAAGAACCGCCGAGGGACCTCCTGGGCCTTACCTCCTTGCTTCCTGTTGAGGAAGCCGTAGCTTGGGCTTGAGACACTAGCGCGAGCCTGGCCTGTTGCTGGTGCTGCTGGGCGGTCCAGAAAGCAGGGACTGAAGGACGAAAGGACTTCTGCTGCTGACGGCTTTGTCCTCTGGGCGGAGGTGACCGAGTCCAGAGGTATTGACTTCTCGATCCGCTGGAGGTGTCCCTCCACCCAGGGCCGAAGAGGTCAGTCCCAAGAAGGGACGTCCGCCAACTTGTGCTGGGTATCCGCCAGAAGGTGGATATCCTCAGCCACGCCCTGCGTCGCATGGCCACCGTGGCCGCTACTGACCTGGTACAGGAATCACCTATGTCCAGAGCAGTCTGGAGCTGCTGCTTCGCCACCACCCTACCCTGGTCCCGCACCTGGCGGACCGTGGTCTGCAGGTCAGGCAGGAGATGAGGAACAACCTCATCCAGGGAGCCCATGAGGGCGTGGGAGAAGTGTGCCATCAGCGTGGCGAGCTGGCCTGTCGGAGGCCGAGGGAGGACCGCCGTACACTTTGCGCCCGCAAAGTCCAGCTTTTTGACTCTTGTCGGACTTATCCACATCCCGAGCTGCTACCGAACACTGGAAAACGCTGTCGGTGACTAACCCCTTCGCAGAGGGGTGTTCCGAGAAACCGGGCAAAGAGCCAGTAGGGACCGCATACTTCCTGGCCATCCTGGCCGAGGGCGCAGGACAGGAAGCAGGCCGCTGCCAAAGCTCCAAGGCTGGGCCGACAATGGCCTCAGCCACCGGAAAGGCCTCTGTGGGAGAATCCCCTCGGTCCAGAATCTGTCAGGGGACACCTGGCCCGTTTGGACACGGGCTCGAGCTGCATCCCGGTGGACTCCGAGATGAGTCGAAGCAGACCCAAGAAGGACGATGGGCTATCGTCCACTGACCGGCCGCCGGAGGACTCCAGATCGAACTGCCTGGAGAACAGGGAGGAATCGTCGGATTCTAAAGAGTCTGGGAAGAGCTGCCTCGGCCCTGAGCCACCTTCCACCTGCTGAGGAAGGTTGGGAGTGAGGGTGACCGACAACCTGAGGAGGAGGAAGAGGAAGAACGGCGTCGCCGTTTACTTCGGTAACGAGACTGAGACCTCCGATGTCAGTGGGAATGGCTGGACCGAGAAGAGGTCCGAGACCGAGACCTTCAGGGGGACAGAGGGTGGATCTGAGAAGGGGCGGGGGACACCCGCTCTTCCCTCGGCTCGGGCACTTTAACCGGGGACTGCGGCCCTGAAGGTGCAGGCAGATCCTCGGCATCCACCGGGGGAACCGGTGAAGGAGGGTTGTCGACTTCTCCAGTTGACAGCCCGTCTAACGGATCAAGAAAAATCTTGACTTCGTCGACTGGAGTCTCAGCAGGCTGGCCTGACGGGGGCACCGTGAAGCCAGCAGCCTCAGCCGCAACCACGGCTGAAGTAGACGGTCGGCTGCCCGGGGAAGGGGACCTCTCCTGCTCCCATGAACGCAGACGGTGGGACTTACCTTTCGACTCCTTTTTCTTGGGCCGAGAAGAATGTCCCGAAGGCCCCTCTCCTCTCGTGGAAAGGGACTGACAAAGCTCCTTGAACGAAGCCGTATATGAGTAACTCAGAGAGCAGGATAAATGCCGTGGCCGAGGAGGAGGAAGATGCGGCCTGGGCCACCTCCTCCTCGAGGGCGATCATCTGCTCGAGCTACTCAGCCGAGCCAGCCGCCGCGGACACCGCCCAACGAGCCTCTTTAGATTTTACCGCGAAAATGTTTCTCGGGCGCCCAAGCTCAAACAGGCAGCGCATCGTCCAGAACGCTAGGCCGAGAAGGAGCGGTACAACCGCAAGCCTGGCGGTCGTGATCTAGGCCTACAGTAGACGACGCGAGTGCAGATCCATCCTCGACATTTTCTGCCCGCAAGGGCACCTCCGAAAGCCGGGAACAGATTTGTCCATCGCAGCCGCGAGGGAAGATGAAGACCGAAGTTTAGAAAACTTCAAAACCAATTTTGGACGAACCGAAGAGTTAGGATCCAGTCTAAAACGCAGAGCGCTAAGGAGGGAACCTGAGCTTCCAAGCGGTAAGG